>OW152832.1:9897958-12297958 GCA_933534255.1 Iphiclides podalirius
ATATATATATATATATATATATATATATATATATATATATATATATATATATATATATATATATATATATATATATATATATATATATATATATATATATATATATATATATATATATATATATATATATATATATATATATATATATATATATATATATATATATATATATATATATATATATATATATATATATATATATATATATATATATATATATATATATATATATATATATATATATATATATATATATATATATATATATATATATATATATATATATATATATATATATATATATATATATATATATATATATATATATATATATATATATATATATATATATATATATATATATATATATATATATATATATATATATATATATATATATATATATATATATATATATATATATATATATATATATATATATATATATATATATATATATATATATATATATATATATATATATATATATATATATATATATATATATATATATATATATATATATATATATATATATATATATATATATATATATATATATATATATATATATATATATATATATATATATATATATATATATATATATATATATATATATATATATATATATATATATATATATATATATATATATATATATATATATATATATATATATATATATATATATATATATATATATATATATATATATATATATATATATATATATATATATATATATATATATATATATATATATATATATATATATATATATATATATATATATATATATATATATATATATATATATATATATATATATATATATATATATATATATATATATATATATATATATATATATATATATATATATATATATATATATATATATATATATATATATATATATATATATATATATATATATATATATATATATATATATATATATATATATATATATATATATATATATATATATATATATATATATATATATATATATATATATATATATATATATATATATATATATATATATATATATATATATATATATATATATATATATATATATATATATATATATATATATATATATATATATATATATATATATATATATATATATATATATATATATATATATATATATATATATATATATATATATATATATATATATATATATATATATATATATATATATATATATATATATATATATATATATATATATATATATATATATATATATATATATATATATATATATATATATATATATATATATATATATATATATATATATATATATATATATATATATATATATATATATATATATATATATATATATATATATATATATATATATATATATATATATATATATATATATATATATATATATATATATATATATATATATATATATATATATATATATATATATATATATATATATATATATATATATATATATATCCGGTCCAGAAATAACCTCTTTGCGCTTCACTTAGGTACTGATAGCTACCGCTGCCCTCCATCAGGTTCCAGGTTCTACGCCCCTGTGGCTCGCCTCCTCCGCTGGTATGGCCGTTCCGACACCTGCTGTCTCCGCCCATTCCACCGTTGAGGTCTTCACCCGTAACCCAGGGCAAGTGTTCTATGCTATAAACCCCATGAAGCTGGGTCCCCATCCGAACTTGGTCATCGTCTCTCTCCGGCCTACTGAAGAGAGTTGTGTCCAGCCCCGCGACGTGGACGCGCCGGACAAGAGTTACCCCAGTGAAGGATAGAGAAGGTCACTCTATCCCTCCTGAGGCCGGGTTAACGGTCTCGTATGGGCCCGAGACCGAAGCCATACCTTCTTATATATTTAACTACTTACTTAAATCCGTCACATCTACGAAATACATCTTTATAGCTATTGAATAATAAGCTTTAATTGGTAGGTAAATAAAAAAAACATAGGCAGTGTCATGGGTACTGTCGGCAGAAGTGAATACAGGAAGTCCTGTGTACAGTCCCTAACAGGACATCATTCAAACGCTTGGTCCGTGACTTTTACTTCAATGACTCAGTATAAACTAGAATGTTGATGTTATCATTGCAACAACTGTTTACTTATATATATATATATATATATATATATATATATATATATATATATATATATATATATATATATATATATATATATATATATATATATATATATATATATATATATATATATATATATATATATATATATATATATATATATATATATATATATATATATATATATATATATATATATATATATATATATATATATATATATATATATATATATATATATATATATATATATATATATATATATATATATATATATATATATATATATATATATATATATATATATATATATATATATATATATATATATATATATATATATATATATATATATATATATATATATATATATATATATATATATATATATATATATATATATATATATATATATATATATATATATATATATATATATATATATATATATATATATATATATATATATATATATATATATATATATATATATATATATATATATATATATATATATATATATATATATATATATATATATATATATATATATATATATATATATATATATATATATATATATATATATATATATATATATATATATATATATATATATATATATATATATATATATATATATATATATATATATATATATATATATATATATATATATATATATATATATATATATATATATATATATATATATATATATATATATATATATATATATATATATATATATATATATATATATATATATATATATATATATATATATATATATATATATATATATATATATATATATATATATATATATATATATATATATATATATATATATATATATATATATATATATATATATATATATATATATATATATATATATATATATATATATATATATATATATATATATATATATATATGAGGGCCTGTAGGTGACGGCACCTACGATAAGTGGGTTGGGATGCGCGGCGGCGGAGTCGAAATATCGGCGCGACGCCGACTTCAGGAGTTGCGCGATGGTGGGCAATTCTAGGTCGACATGTAGGTCGATATTGCGCATGAACCAGGGTGCTCCCGTGGCTCTGCGCAAGAATCGATTTTGAATCACCTGAAGCCGGTGTATTTGCTTCGGAGCAATGTGAGCGAAGACGGGGCTCGCGTAAGTCATGATAGGGCGAACTACTGCCTTATATAAGGTCACCTTGTTCCGAAGGGACATTTTTGACGTTTTATTGAGGAGCGGGTAGAGGCGACCGAGTACGAAGGCCGCCCGGTTCCTGACCTGGGTCACGTGCTGGGTGAATTTAAGCTGGGAGTCGAGGACGACGCCTAGATATTTGACTTTATTAACCCATGGTACTGGGCTGTCCAAGAGTTTAACGGGTGGTGGAATGGGTATGTTCTTTTTGTGCGCGAAAAGGACTGCCGCGCTTTTGACGGGATTGATTTCGATCCTCCATTGCCGAAACCAGTCACCGATGGTGATGGCCGCAGCTTGGAGGCGTCGATGGATCAATTCGGGTGTTCTGCCTGTGGTATAAATACAGGTGTCGTCGGCAAAAAGAGTAAGTTCTACATCTTTGACACGCGGCATGTCATTGGTGTAGAGAGTGAACAAGACTGGTCCCAACACCGACCCTTGGGGCACCCCGGCTCGAACGGGATGCGTAGTCGAGCACACGCCCTCGACGCGATAGCGAAAGGTTCGATTACTTAGGAAGTCTCGTATTATGCATACGAGACGGTCGGACACTAAAGACGGTCGGACACTATGACGTTACTAAATATTTAATAATTTCAGTGATATATGCCGTCAACGCCAAAGAAGTTTTACTTCAGTCGCGCGTAAAGGTTACACGCACATACTTTTTTTTTCTTTCCGGTTCAAAGCAGCACACCCAGATTTTGCCACCTGTCATGTCATTATATTATATCCATGACTGTTCTCCATTAAAACTTTTTTATATGAGAAGCCATTAATCAAGAGAAGAACTTTTTTATATAATTTATACGGCACCATCCGACACATTCGTTTCTGGTCTTCCGTTACATCATGTGGAATCTATCCATCGAGTGCAAAACTACTGAATCATCAGATACACTTGCAAAATGTATTGCACATGTATCATTCCAACGACAACCCATAGACAACGAGTATACCGACGAGTATTTTTGTCAGTTTGAATTATTTGCGGTATTTTAACAATATTTGATTCTGTTAGCGCCGAGATAGCTCATTGTCCGGGCGCTCCCTTTTGATTCAATATACTCGAGCAACCGCTAAAATCCCGGTGCTGGCACCAATAAAATTCTTAATCTTAAGTGCAGACTTATCACGTCTTCTGCGGCGAAGGAAAACATTGTGAGGAAACTTGGATATTTTCGAAATAGGTAATAAAAAAAAAAAGTATGCCCATGCGCAGTTAGGCTGCGCGGTTGATTATGCCCTAATATCCTCCGTACAGAGGATGCCTTTGCTCAACAATGGGACATGTATAGGCAACAGCCTACATATGTCCCATTGCTGAGCAAAGAAAAAAGTAAAGAAAAGTAACAATTTACTTTTTAAACGCGATTGCCGGATGACCTTCACGTACATAGTCATGGAGATGACCACATGAGCGACATGACAATTCCTTTTATGGATTCCATAATGGCTTTTTTTTTATGACAATGGACAGTTGACAGTTGTGGACAGTTCCAGAAACATTCCACGTATACTTACTATGACTTTTTCGGTAACATAATAATTAGTAATGATAGGTATAGTATGAAAATATTATCAGCTGCAAATTATTTGTAGTTGGAAAATTGTAGCGCGTCACGTGATATGAGATTTTATCTTTGCGTCTTAAAAGGTCAATGTACATCCCTAAGCGCTTTGAACTGTGGGTCTTAATTTAAAAATCTTTGCATTTTAAATTAAAATTAATGTTTTCCAATAATCTTGATTAATCACAAAATTTTGTTTCTACAAATTAAACATGATTTTTTTTCGAAAAAGCCCTAGGCAAATGACGGAGGGGCTTTTCGAAATAAAAATTTATTTCATTTCGTATTTTAAAGACGTAATTATCGTTTTCCTTATTTTCAACGAGTTCAATAAGCGTTCAAGCAAGGCCACGAATTCTATACACGCAAATGTTGAACTTACACATGTTATAAAAAGTGTGCAACTTCTGCCTGTGAGTAGTAAGGTGACCTAGGTCAGCAGAATAAGTATCAAAAGCAACCACATGAATACCACAAAATAATTCGACTTTCACTTACAAAGTAATTCGAACTTTATTTTAAACAAAAGTATCGTATGATAATGAGTAAATTAATAACATTTAATATCAGCTGTTAACAAGACGATACAAGGTCAGTAAAGCCAATGTTTCCTTATCAGCAACTTCTACAGTCTACTAGTGCTTCTAATCATTTCAATAATGCAATGCAAGAAGACTGCTACACGAAAAATATTGTGTGAAAGGTCAATCATATTTGGGAAACAATTGTACAAAAAAAATAATTAATTTTATACATTATATTAATTCGTAGCAATTGCAATCTGAAAGAATATAACTTTGTTGCAGTAATTGATTACTGCAACAAAGTTATATGATAGTTTGCGATTATGATACCAGGTACGTGTTATAGGATAAAAGGGTTTACATCAATCACCTATGAACGCAAATAGTACTTCTGAGACTTGGCTCCTTCAAATTGCATTTAGTTTATCCAATGCAACGTTCATCGTGCTCTTTTAATATTTTCTGCGCCGTAGAGTGAGGCTTTATCAATAGATTTACTAAGAAATTTTGAAATAATGCGTCTCTGTTTAATACGTAACTGTATTCTATTAATCTCTGTTCATACACTAGTAGCTTTCTTCTCTTATTTATTTTGGTTTCTGATCTAATTTATGCCATATATTTAGATATAATTAACTTTCTGTATTCATTAATATCTAAATCAGACCGCTAGAATCTCTCCTGAGCCAAGTTGAACTCTCCAACATTTTTCCTAAAAAATTATTGAATCTGCGATATAGAGTCATGCTTATTTACATTAAAACTATCTTAAAGCTTGCGTTTATACTAATTTTGTAATGATGACAACCGATTTCGTATTGTGATCATCAAATACTCGCAGCGTTACTTTTAAATTGGTGTATAGAACCACTAATATCAGTGATGGGCTTTTTTTATTTTTTTCTATAATACGTTCGCACCGCATCGTTTTGTTGACGATAATATAGGAAAAAATGTCATGGATTTACCGTCGCATTTTCAAGGACTGCATGTGAAAGAAGGACAAATTTTGCTCATACGGAACTTTATAACTTATAATAGAGCAGGAAATTACTAGATGATGTGTGAACATTGGATAGTTTCTATTAATTGTGAATAAAAACCGTGCATGGTTTTCCACTCGAGTTGATTTCTTACAAGAGTATTAAAGAGATTAATGAATTATGAATGAATAATGCCTAATTGTACACCAGAAAAAAAGTAACAAAAATTACATAAAGGTACAATTGGCGGACTTATCGCTTAGAAGCGATATATTGTAATCTAATAAACTTATCTCAGTTAGTGCTTTTCAAATCATAAAGTTTCTTATAATCAATCCTGACATAATGTTCTCGAATATATTTAGAGACGGGAGAGTTTATTTGCTTAAAAGATGCCATAGTGACTCGCTAGGAGATGCCATAGTGACTTTTGTAATACAAAAGTTGTCTATACCGGATTCAGAACCCCCAAAGTAAAAAATCTACTTCTACTAAAAATCTCTCAGTATGAGATAATACTGTTAACATAACCGTCATAAACTAATTGAACTGGTACCTCGTTTGTTAGCTGCCCGATCTTGTGTATGGCCAAAAACTGGATCAACTTTTATGGTAATTTTTCTATATGAACCCATTGCAACCTCAAAGGTCCAGAGAGTCCTTCTTCTACTATACATGGCAAATCATTAATAGAAAAGACATTTTTTTGGTTGTGCTTGTACACATTTCTAGTGACCAGCCTCATTAATGGCTTCTTAGTAATTTTTTAAATTTTATTTATTAAGGCAAAAAATCTTATTTAACTGGCTTAGCCGATTTTTTTTAATTCACCATATTTTCTATTCTCTTCAATGAGGGGATTTCCCTTCATAGTCATAGGGCCCTGAGCTACTTATTCAAAAAGCCGTTATAAAATTGGACCCCGCACAAGCTATTAGGTACTTGAGAAGGAATAAAAATAATACACATATTTTTTTAAAACTGTACCTACTAATATTTATTGTTATAAATGTCTTATTTGACATTTGCTATGACGATTTTACATTTCATTTTTGATTTATGCAAATACGGATCTTATTGGACGATAGACCTTTCCGTAACTATAATCAGTGAACGCAAATAAACATGGAAGCATTATTGTCGCTTCAAAATGACATAACGAAAAAGTATACCGTCGACGTGGGGCTTATAAAAAGTACCGCGAGGCGGTTTTAGGGATTTTCATTTAGTTAACCTAACAAATAAGTGCATTTTTGTTTGACAAAGTGAAACTTTCAACTATGTGTTATCTATGGAATCTATAAATGTGCGGCTTCCATGTTTGATTAGCGTTCGTCGACTTAGATAAAGAATTCACATCATGCGCCCTCTATGATTATTCATTTTAGACTTTGCATTCCGATTATTATTTTAGTTTTTCGTATTTACGTTAGATGTCGTAATAGCAAAACATAATTTTTACAAAAAAGCTATCATATCGCTACTTACTAACAACCACAGATAATGCACTACGTACTTGCATATATATACTAAATAATATAAACGATATACTTAATAATAAAAACAAAAACACGTCTCGAAGTATCACAAACAAACACTAAAAATTTAGTTTTATGAAAGGATATATTACTTGTTTAGCAACAAAAATATATTTGTCTTTTTTTTAGTTTTAAATGAGATGTACTTAAATCTATTCCGTTATATTATATCAGTTGAGCGCCATCTATATTTTTAGTTCAGAATTAAAAAAGGTATTCGTACAAGTAAAGTTTTAGGAAAATAATATTAAACTTTATTTTCATCGCAAGTTGTCTAATTGACAGTTAAGTTATAAATGTAGGTACTGTATTTAACTCAGAAATGACACTTTCATTACAAGATAACTCAAATATTATCATGTGCTTAATACATTTATTTGAATGAAGGGTTTTATGAAGTATAAGTGGTGAGTTTTCCCCCGCTTCTATTACCAAAATATATTATGTCGTGCAAATTTTATATATCTCTTCGAACTTTTCTCGACATAGCTGAACCAGCGGAGCGTAACATTTCGTACGTTTACACCGGCAATCTAATTGCACACTTTCTTTTTTTGTTGGCGGTTATCATATTGTATTTTTAATTGAAATTGTGCCGTACTTTACGATATTTTTATGCTTTTTTTTGTGTTAAAAGTTGCCAAGCGAGCAGACGGTTCACCTGATGTTAAGTGAATACCGCCACCAATGGACATCTGCTACACAGAGTTGCAAAGGCGTTGACGACTTTTAGAAAATTGGGCTCCGGCCACCTCACTCATCAAACGAAAGGCGAAAGTATTATTATACTTCCACTTTACGCTGGTCTTCTGTGAGGTCGTGGTACTTACCCGGACGAGCCTAACCATTCGTGCAACGGCCGAGTCTGCTGCTTGGCCCTACCATCGTATACGTTGCTTTTATCCATTTTTAAAAAACAAAATGGCGAGATGACGTGTGAATGAAATACCAAATATTTTTATACACATGGTACAAGTTTTAGCTCCATAGTTATTCGGGATAAAAATTATTGAGTCCAAAAATAAATGATAAAAAATGTTGTTCTTAAATGTCTTAAACGACATCCTTTAACGATTTTTTTAAGTAGCAACTAATTTCAACCAAAGTGAATTCCGATCGACATACATATAATTTGAATCATGACTGTTTTTGTAATTATCTACATCCTGCGACGGGGGAAAATGAAAAGGCTGCAGTTGTGAACTATAAAAATACGTTTAATACTAGCATTGAATAGTTAAAAACTAAGCGTAGGTTCGCGGTCGCGGGGGGGGCGAGGGTCACCGGTGCGGGGGGAGGAAGGTCAAGTCCCTCAGCGCCCTCTCGGCGCGCTCCTGTAGCGGCCCCCTCCAGCGCCACAGCGCTGTGTCGCGGACGGGCTGCGCCCTCAGCTCGGCGCAGGATTTGCTTAGGGCGGTGACGCAGTCGGCGCGGTAGTGCTGCAGGCGCGCGTGGCGGGTCTCCATTGCGTATGAAGAGCACGCGCCGCCGAGGCACGCGAGCGGGAAGTGGTTGTGCAACGCGAGCACCCGGTCGGTCTCGTGGAACGCCTTCACGTACTGGCCGGGCTTCGTGAAGTTGCGCGTGCGGTACACGTGCTGCAGCATGTGCATGTAGCGCGGCACGCCCTCCTCCCAGCCGTGCTCGTGCCGCAGCGAGTCCAGGAAGTAGAGGTTCGAAGCGTGGTAGGACGAGCGTGCCGGCTTCCCGGCTGCCGGCACCGATAGCGGCAGGATGCGCCTCATCAGCCCGCTCCAGTCCTCGTCCTCCAGCGGCACGATCACCTCGTCAATGTCCAGCAGCGCGAGCCACCTGTACTCGTACATGTGCCGGTAGAGGCAGTCGTTGTACGGTATCAGCTCCATCTGCCGCTTGTGCGTCGTCTTCTTCTTCAGATACATGTGCTGCAGCCCGGGCAGGTTCGGCTGGCCGCCGGGCAGCGTGATCGGCGTCACCTCCACCGCCCCCACGCCCTTGTAGTAGTCGAGCACCTTCGTTATGTTCGGGTGCACCTGCAGCTCGTAGAAGAATATCTTGTCGGCGCCGAGTATGCGCACCATCTCGATCCACTCGACGAGGCGGACGGAGAGGTCCTCGTGGAGGAAGTCGAGGCCCTTCACGCAGACGGCGAACTCCTTCCGGGGCGCGGGGGGCGCGGGGCGGTCGTAGTGCACCGCGCAGGTTGTTGGTGGCGCGGTCGCAGGGGTTCTCCACTATGGACACGGAGGCCGGTATCAGGTGGCGCACCTCGGCGGGCAGCACGCACGCGAGCAGGTACGGCTGCAGCACGTGGTCGCGGTAGTTGCCCCACTTGCTGTTCCACACGTACTTGTACTCGAGGTTGCGCACCACCACGGGCGCCTCGCGCTCCTCGAACCAGAGCTGGCAGTGCGTCGCCAGCGTCGGCTTGATGCGGTCGTGCACGGCGAGCACGCGCACCGCGGGCCCTATACGCGACGTGTTCCTCGCGTCCATGTATGCGCCGTACAGGTGGAACACGCCGTTGCTAGCGCGCAGCGTCTGCCAGTACGTGTTGTGGAACTCGAGGTCGTATATCGACGGGAAGGGGGCGCAGTCCTTCTTCTTGTAGAACTTGTTCTTGTCGTCTTTGTGTCGGTGCCAGTAAGCCAGCGGTAGGGAGGGGAGCCTGCGCTCGGCGTCCGCCCTTAGCTCGTCCTCTGTTAGCACTCTGGTGTCTGTGGCGGGGAGGGGTTGCGTGACGACCGCTGGGGTGGAGGCAGCCGCCTCTGACTGGAGGAGGAGCCTCGCGGGGGGCGCAGGGGCGGCGGGGCGCGGCGTGGGCGGCGCCTGGAGGCGCGGCAGTGCCACCGCGGCGAGGGCGGCCCAGCAGAGCAGCGCTGCCAGCCAACGGAGGCGGGCGCGTCCGCCGCCGCTCCAGCGCGCGCACCAGCCCCGCATTGCCTGGAATTAGGAAAAATAACCAGTCAGGATTGCGGACGACGGCTTGTGCTTTGGTTTAGTCTAGTAGCTTCCGTTGTTCCAGAAGTATAGACTGTCTGGGCTAATGCCATAGTAGAAAATTTTCTATGAGGTCGTTTTTTGAGTTCAATTACAGTCATGCCGACTCATATTCAACATTCAAATGTTGTCAGACTATGTAATAAATATTTAACAATTACTTAAAAGGTGGTGCGAATACTGTTATAAATAAAACCTTTGACCTCAATTCAATCGGGTGACGTTTCACAAAACGCCGCATTCATTCCCCTCCGATAAAATTAAAACATTAATGATGGCACGCGATGATCACGAATGATTGCGTGTTTCCTAACATATTTGACCAATGACAATAAGCAGCCATCGTTTCCATTCAAATGCTATTCAATTCAAACGAACGAAGTATACGAATCAAAGAATTCGTAACAAGATATATTCCAATATATCGGCATATTATCAGTGAAATAATAGAAAATAGGCGATAAACAATATTTTTTGTTTTAATATACAAAGTGATATATTATTATTTTAACTATAGATTATTTTAATGGCTTTCCCGTTTCGTTAGTTACGATTTTAAAATGGTCCAATTGTCGAACCCACTGATCGAACACACGTCCGATGTCTATTTGGATGACACAAGCTTGTTACGAAATAAATAACTTTACGTGAATAGGCGATGTTTATCGGAATCTATAAAGTACTCTTCACAGCCGTAGTGCGTACAACTTTTTAATTTTACATCTTTGGTAATTAGCAATCTGACGCCAATAATCGAGATCTCTAATTTCACTTCAGAAAATAGGTCGCCAGTAAATATTATTTATCATAAATCACTATATATTCTACAACTTGAGCCTACTAACTCGGTTAGCCGTCAGTCTTGTCTACATTGCATTAGTGCCAGGTCCAGCCAACATCTGTTATTTCCGCAATATACGACAAAACCGATATGTGTGTGTGTGTGTGTGTATATTCAACTGTGGTAGGGCCACGCAACAGTTTTCGGTTGCACGAATGGGCAGGTCCGTCCGGGTAAGTAACACGACCTCACAGAAGACCGCCGTAAAGTAGAAGAGTTACACTTCTGCGATTCGTCTGGTGAGTGAGGTAGCCGGGGCCTACTTTATTTAAAGGTGGCAACGCATTTGCAACCCTACGGGTGTTGCAAATGTCCATGGGCGGCGCTTATTACTTAACATCAGGTTAACCACCGCTCATTTGTACACATTAAAAAAAATGTGTCATGTCTACATAATTTTAGCAATACCGCCGAGTTGACACATTCGCGCAAACGGGCCTTTTCGTTCCCACCTACGCGTCGCTCGACTGTGACGCGTACCTTTTACCCGGTAACGCAGAGAACGGTTAGAAATTAACATGTTATAACGCTTAAACCGTCACTTTGAACGTTAACGGGGCGTTTAAACTGTTTAAGCGATATTTATTCGCATGTCATTATATGTTGTAACCGTTAGCGTGTTTAGATTGGACGCACGAGTATTTTCTTTAGGCCGCTAACCCCTCCCGAACGGGAGATATGGGGGTCTCTGTTGCTAAATATCTTCTAAATGCCAGTGCCAATTGCACTGGTACTGGCATTTAGAAGAGGAGGCCTAAAAAGGCAGTCTATAATTGTGTCTACGTGTTCCCGTGTCCCCGGCCGATGCGACAGAGACAGGTGCAACGTGAACTTTTAGTGGGTACCCGTCTCCGGGACTCCCACATAACCCCGCCCCCTCCCCCGGTTCAGTGGCAGGGGGTCGATAAAGGATTTTTCCCAAGGAAAAAAAGGCCGTTAATACCTGACGAGATTAGCAGAGGTAATGTCATTTAAATTTGTTGTTTCGTATCCTACCATTTTTCTAATTCCCTGTATTTTCGCTTTGTTGAGCAACTTAAAGGACTAAACATAGTCATTTACCATAGTCATTTGAGGTACCTAAGTATACTTTCGTTGTAAACCAGAGATTAGCACTATTAAAGATTATATTTTATAAAGATGTCAATCAATTGGAATGGCTGTCGCTTTAAAACGTAACGCCTAGATGTCTGACCGAGTACAAATATCTATACACCACTGGAATACGCTAAAAGATGCTGAAAAGATGCTGAAATTGCACATACATATTAATAAAGTTGACGTTTTTGTTTGGTTACAAGAAACGCTAATAAGAAATAGCGGTTAAAGGTAATTCAAACAAAGACGTCTGTGGCAAACAAAGATGTCTCGACTATCCTCGTAACTTAATGTTACAGCATAGAGTAAAATTACGCGCGTAAACTTTAAAGATTCACTGTCTCTGTGAACATGACGAAAAATTTATAACAAACTTCTAAAATTAATAAATTAAAAAAAAAAAACGAACCATAGATAATGAAGATTTGATGCGTATCATAGAAGACTTTGGCTTGAAATGTGACTGAATTCTTACTTCGACCCTTACACAAGTACAGCAAAGAAAAGACAGAACGGGAAATAACGTTAATTAAATACGAAGATTTCTTTTCGCATTTGGATCTATTATAGCTAATTATATAAGCCATGCTTACCACAATAACGCATTATGCAAACATTTAAATAGCTTAATGGCCTCTGCTTAAAATATTACAAGAATTAGATTAATGGATTTATGGCAAAAGGTTTGGGCTTAGGGCGACAATCATAATAAAGTGAATTAGTTATGTGACGATGGTTTTGTGTCTCTACGTTTTATGAAAGATTTTCTGCCATTATTTCTCACTGAATATGTAGCATTGCATATTATAACAAACAACGGTGGTAGGGCCACGCAGCAGCATCGGCTGTTGCACGAATGGGCAGGCCCGTCCGGGTACCACGACCTCACAGAAGACCAGCGGAAAGTGAAAGTATGACAAATACTTTCGCGTTTCGTCTGGTGAGTGAGATAGCCGGAGCCCAATTTTCAAAAGGTTGTCAACGTATCTGTAACCCTTGGGTGTATCAGATGTCAATGGGCGGCGGTATTCCCTTACCATCAGGTGAACTGTCTGCTCGTTTGGCAACTTTTCACATAAAAAAAAAACTGAAAACGTAGGTATATTACCATAGTCATTTGAGGTACCTAAGTATACTTTCGTTGTAAACCAGAGATTAGCACTATTAAAGATTATATTTTATAAAGATGTCAATCAATTGGAATGGCTGTCGCTTTAAAACGTAACGCCTAGATGTCTGACCGAGTACAAATATCTATACACCACTGGAATACGCTAAAAGATGCTGAAAAGATGCTGAAATTGCACATACATATTAATAAAGTTGACGTTTTTGTTTGGTTACAAGAAACGCTAATAAGAAATAGCGGTTAAAGGTAATTCAAACAAAGACGTCTGTGGCAAAACAAAGATGTCTCGACTATCCTCGTAACTTAATGTTACAGCATAGAGTAAAATTACGCGCGTAAACTTTAAAGATTCACTGTCTCTGTGAACATGACGAAAAAATTTATAACAAACTTCTAAAATTAATAAATAAAAAAAAAAAACGAACCATAGATAATGAAGATTTGATGCGTATCATAGAAGACTTTGGCTTGAAATGTGACTGAATTCTTACTTCGACCCTTACGAGAAAAGACAGAACGGGAAATAACGTTAATTAAATACGAAGATTTCTTTTCGCATTTGGATCTATTATAGCTAATTATATAAGCCATGCTTACCACAATAACGCATTATGCAAACATTTAAATAGCTTAATGGCCTCTGCTTAAAATATTACAAGAATTAGATTAATGGATTTTTATGGCAAAAGGTTTGGGCTTAGGGCGACAATCATAATAAAGTGAATTAGTTATGTGACGATGGTTTTGTGTCTCTACGTTTTATGAAAGATTTTCTGCCATTATTTCTCACTGAATATGTAGCATTGCATATTATAACAAACAACGGTGGTAGGGCCACGCAGCAGCATCGGCTGTTGCACGAATGGGCAGGCCCGTCCGAGTACCACGACCTCACAGAAGACCAGCGGAAAGTGAAAGTATGACAAATACTTTCGCGTTTCGTCTGGTGAGTGAGATAGCCGGAGCCCAATTTTCAAAAGGTTGTCAACGTATGATGTCTGACCGAGTACAAATATCTATACACCACTGGAATACGCTAAAAGATGCTGAAAAGATGCTGAAATTGCACATACATATTAATAAAGTTGACGTTTTTGTTTGGTTACAAGAAACGCTAATAAGAAATAGCGGTTAAAGGTAATTCAAACAAAGACGTCTGTGGCAAACAAAGATGTCTCGACTATCCTCGTAACTTAATGTTACAGCATAGAGTAAAATTACGCGCGTAAACTTTAAAGATTCACTGTCTCTGTGAACATGACGAAAAATTTATAACAAACTTCTAAAATTAATAAATTAAAAAAAAAACGAACCATAGATAATGAAGATTTGATGCGTATCATAGAAGACTTTGGCTTGAAAATTAAATTCTCTTCTTCACGAAATGTGACTGAATTCTTACTTCGACCCTTACACAAGTACAGCAAAGAAAAGACAGAACGGGAAATAACGTTAATTAAATACGAAGATTTCTTTTCGCATTTGGATCTATTATAGCTAATTATATAAGCCATGCTTACCACAATAACGCATTATGCAAACATTTAAATAGCTTAATGGCCTCTGCTTAAAATATTACAAGAATTAGATTAATGGATTTATGGCAAAAGGTTTGGGCTTAGGGCGACAATCATAATAAAGTGAATTAGTTATGTGACGATGGTTTTGTGTCTCTACGTTTTATGAAAGATTTTCTGCCATTATTTCTCACTGAATATGTAGCACATTGCATATTATAACAAACAACGGTGGTAGGGCCACGCAGCAGCCTCGGCTGTTGCACGAATGGGCAGGCCCGGCCGGGTAAGTACCACGACCTCACAGAAGACCAGCGGAAAGTGAAAGTATGACAAATACTTTCGCGTTTCGTCTGGTGAGTGAGATAGCCGGAGCCCAATTTTCAAAAGGTTGTCAACGTATCTGTAACCCTTGGGTGTATCAGATGTCAATGGGCGGCGGTATTCCCTTACCATCAGGTGAACCGTCTGCTCGTTTGGCAACTTTTCACATAAAAAAAAAAACTGAAAACGTAGGTATATAACCAAAAAATAAGATAAAAAAGCGTTAATGCGATCATATCATAAAAGTGAAAGAAGCTTTAGTTAACGACTTCATCACTAAGATACTATAGTGGCAACAAACCTCTCAATGTCAAAGCATTCGAACTGCCGGATGTGTAAAAGTGAAATTAAACTCGATAAAAAGCGAAAAACTACTTTTATTGAAATATGTATTTTTTTTTTCATGTAACAATTGTAAAAAATTAACAACATATAAGAATTAGAATTTAAAATATACAGAACTGATCATTTCTTTAAAATAAATAGAATATATTATTTTTTTTATTTATATAAAGCTTATCATTGCTGGCTGGAATTAAAATAACATTAACAACATTTTGAAAATAGAAAAAAGAAAACAAATGCTATTGTACTCGTATGTATAAGAAGGGGTTGTGGGTAAATTAATAACTTTATCGCTACGCGTTCGGTAATTAACATTGTTATACAACGCCCCGCAGATCGTATATCGGCGATTGCGTGCGTGTTCGGACGCACAAAACAAACATGGCCGGCCACACGTGTTGGCGCAACATGATAGTGTTTGGATTTTTGTGCATCATAAAGCGTTTCACAATTTAGCGTGAAAGTCTTACGCGAATATGAAAAAAAAAGTCTAAGCCTAAACTTTAGTTTAATTCCGCAATTTCATTCGTATTTCTCTTTTGTAGTCAGTACATATACAGACAACAAAAAAGAACTACGAAGTCTTCAGATTTTTCTGCTTTTAATATAACCTCGAAAGGGTAAATGGATAGTGTTCATCCATGCGCAATATAACTCAAAAATAAATAATGATAAATCTATTACCTTTACCATAGAGTCACATTATGTTTAATTCACATCGATATGATAGTGATAAGATGATTTCCCTCTAACTCTAAAATAGTGTTCGTTAAGGAGCTTTTATCTTGAAAACTAAATATACTGTTGAGAATGTACAATGCTCTGTTAAAGTAACTAGCTCGTTTATAGTTTAAACATATTATTACTACCTACATCATAATATGTGATAACCGAAATATTTCCTTTAAATGATGTCAATCAAAACAGCTTATACTTAGTATATAATAAATCAGAAAAACTGGCTGGCATTAAAATAGGGGCCAAAATCATGAATTCCCCCAGCACAATGACACTGTGGACCATTGAGATTTCCGCTGAACATGTCCTCGCCGCCAACCTTTGTTCTCAATTCGGTTTTCAAACAATCCACGTGACGTAAGTGAGAACACTTACGGTGCGGGTGACGGTCTTTAGTTCTAAATTCTAAATTTGAAATATACCATTGTCTGTATAGCTCGCCCGACAATTAATGGCCAGTGTCGTTTCATTATGAACAAATTTCAAAAAATTGTAGATTTTTTTGATTATTTATAATCTCTATTCAGTATTGTACTTGGTAGTTCATATATTTAATAACTGATCAATCATTCAATGGTTTTTTATTAAAAATAAAAGTTACTGAAAATACTATTACAAGTGAGACTTAAACGAAAATGTCTCTCATTAAAGATTATTATTAACACCACTATATGATACCAGGACAAAACAGCATTAAGTTGCTTTCACAACTGTGGTCGCTACAAGCGATAAAAAGTAAAAACAAAAGAAAAACATGGCCCATACGGGAAATGTTTCATTTCAAACTTAATTAATTCTTGAGGATGAGCACCGCTAGTGTCAGACGACCTTCTGGGCGTTTGTGGAACGGTCACGGCCGAGGAGTTGCCGGTGGCGAAACGCCGAGTAAATTATTACGGTTCAATCCGGTGAGATCGGCTCTGAGACATGCGTTGCAAATTGGGCAACGCCATTGAATTGATGGAGCGTATTCAGTATATTGTTCTATTTTTAAACGCCTTTTTAGGGTTCCGTACCTTAAAAGGTAAAAGAAGGAACCCTTATTAGTTAACTCTATTGTCCGTCTGTCTGACCGTGTGTCACCACCGATTGTCACAGGAACGGAAGTACCTTATAGAAAATAGCTGGTGATTATTTACCAATTTTATTTTATCATGGCGGTATAATGGCTAGGCACAGAACCCTCGGCGTACGAGTTCGACTCGCACTTGACCGGTTTTTTTTTTTCGTTTTAATTTCAAACACCCAATGACCTACGAATATGCTATTAGTCGGCGTAGTTGAATCACAATGCCTTGGTCTTGTGGTGATGATTACAAAGGAGTACAATTTACTTTTACACTGTTAACAATAACTTTTCAAATTATTCTTCTATTATAGTTTCTTAGAAAGTATTAACAAAACAGCCTATTTCAGACGCAGTAAAATATAAAGAATATAGATGTCACCTAGAAAAATGCTTTCAGCGATAAGGCTGTCCGTTGTAGAATTTAGTTTTAAATAAATGTTTAATGTTCTTCCCTCTTTTGGGTGCAATAAAACATTTGTTCGTACACACTCACACTACACTCGCTTCTATCGTTAGTAGTATCGTTTAGAGCAGTTTTGGCTTTTGTAATATCATTAAATCAGAGGGCTTCCTAAAAATATTAATATATCAATTTGATCGTTTTCTTACGTTAAAGTTGCCCTTTAGTTACCTGGAAATGGAATTATCGATTTCCATTCCATTTCCATTTCGATATCGACAGAAATCAGCTGCAGCAATATATTAAAATACGATATACAAAACGTTAAAACGATTGTTGTACTCGTATATTATATATTCACTGCATCTATGTAATAAAAGTGACAGCATATCACCTCCCACAACTGGGCAAAGGGCTCCTCTGTTCAGAGGATATTAGGGCAAAGTCGATGGCCTATGCCCTAATACCGTGATGACGCCACCCCACTGCAGATTGGCGGACTTCAAGTATCTTCGAAATATTTTTTTGTTATTATTTCTCTGTTGACTGTGGTAGGGCCACAAAACAGTGTTACTGTAGTAGGACAACGCATCAGTGTTCGCTGTTGCACGAATGCGCAGGTCCGTCCGGGTTAGTACCTTACAGCATGCAGTAGTAGTGTTACCCTTCTGCGTTTCGTCTGGTGAGTGAGGTATCCGGGGCCCACTTTGAAAGGTGGCAACGCATCTGCAACCCTACAGGTGTTGCAAATGTCAATTGGCGGCGGTTATCACTTAACATGAGGTGAACCACCACCTTGTTTGCCACTTTTTCACATAAAAGAAAAAAAAAATGCAGGTTTCCTCACGATGTTTTCCTTCACGTGGATAAGTCACCAGTTAAAGTTAATAATTTCATCCGTGCTGACACCGAGATTTGAATGCAGGGTGCCGAGAATAACGAATTTAAATAGAGCGCGAAGACACTGAGCTAAATCGCTTTACGAGTATGAGCGGCTTTAATACAGCGTGTCGTTACCACCGCGACAATAAATGAACACACATATAGAGGATAACTTTTTAAAATTGTATTGAACATTTACATTCTTTAAACATCAATATTTACCGAGTTTTTTTGAGTTTTTTACAAAACAAACATGTTTTTAGCACACCCCTACGTATAAAACTGTAACGTAAAGTTCATTTGTAAAGGTCACAAAGCATATGAATGGGTTGAATGAATTTAAAAGAGATAAAACATACTGTTAGAAGGAGAGACTTGTAATGCGACGTTGTGGCAACGAATGAAAGTCTCGGAATGTATAACTCAGTCAGTTGTAGTTGTATAGGATGTTAGTTTCTTTTTAATTAATTAGTTTGTTTGAAAAATATATTTTTTTTATTATGGATTTTTTAACTTTTTCTATTTTTTTATGATTATTGGCAAGTAGCGTTAGACGTGTGTTCTTTATTGCCGCGGTTGTAACGACACGCCGTATATGCGTATCTTTTGATAACATTTATTAGCATACCATATGAAAGCACATGAATCGATTTATTTCCTTATATATTATAGTTTTAGAGATAGTCTGTGGGAGGCCTGTCTTCAATTGAAGTAGATCAATACTTCAATGAAGGATAGTTGACAAAACGATAACAAGAATTGAAAGTACAAAATTGTAACCAACAGACGTTCCGTCATTTTGCTTCAATAAAAATATCGTCATTAATAATGATAAATTGTCGACTTCCTTCTATAACGTTCTACGATAGATATAAATCTATCATTGATGAATCGCGCATTGCACACTTGCTTTCGAGTTATCAATTTAAATCTCAAATGAAATGTCGTATGCAAATAGATTTGATTTGCATCAAATGTTAAAAAAATAAAGAAAAAATCATACATACATACGTTAAATGTGAAAATATTATAATTTCCGTCATATAAATGACGTAATTATTTTTACCGATACATATAAATATATCACCGATAGGGTTGGCAGATACGTACATACATTACTATATGAATTGCCTGTTACCGTTGCGGAACACAACGCTTAACACATCTTTATTCTATAGAATTGGCCAGTTTGTTATCCACTTGAGGAAGCTGTGACCATTCTGCTGACTCTACTCGATGAAACTTTATACAGTCTAAGGTTTGAAATTGATATTGATTATGGGCCAATATTGTTCAAGGCATATCAAAGTTCACGTTCAACTGGCGAGTTATTTGGGATTACATACTCATCATCTTTCACGCCAGTTCTGGGCACCAGGCACTTATACTTACGCGCACTTGGAAAAATGGCGGAAACTGCACGCAACTGCTTTAAAGGAGACAGGCTCAGATTATAAATCTGGCTCCGCTAAATCACTACTTCCTGAAAATCAATCGAACAAACAAAAACGAACGGGACGTGGACAAGTCGTAAACGAGTACTTTTCAGGGTTTCCTATTTTATTTGTAAGTACAACTACCTATTTAATATTAACATATTCTTTTGCATCGGGATTTACAGATAATTTAAGAATGTAAATGAATCGTTTTTAAGAACGAAAAAAAAAATAACGTCACGCGTCCTCAAGACAACAGAGAATAGGCGTTAATTCAAATAGTGAGTTTAGCATCTAAGGCTGTAACATTTCATCACGCAGAAAGTACTAGCCGGTCTACTACTAGTACTAGTAGTAGTTACTAGTACCAGCCTATCAACAGAATCGGTCACTGCAACATAACGTTTTCGCTAGTCGTACCTGTTAAGTTATTCACGCGATTTACGAAGCCAAATAGGCATGTGGCGTTTTTTTTTTTAAATAACGTTGCCCTTACTGTAGGACAACACTATACTGTTTTGTAAGGACGTTTTACTTACATAAATTTCACGTGGACGAACACCAAATTCACATCAATAGTTGTCGCACAAATAGTTGTCCCGTGTGGGAATCGAACCCACGACCCCCGACGCCGAAACCGATGCCTCGGCCACTGCGCCATGGAGTCATCAAATCGAATTGCCTCGCATCCAGGGCGAACAATTGTTGTCAAACAAATGTTTAATCTACGCAGCACTACGCAAAACGGCAGTAATTGTAATGTACATAATTAAAGTGTCAATATAACTCAATTCATACGTTGCACACCGCAAAGTACGCCTTTGTCTCCACAAATAAAAATACTGTCTGAACAAAATCATTCGTGCAGTCTCTTAAACAAAATAAATAAGCTGGGACTTTTGATCGATTCGAAGACTGTGTCGTGATAAAACCGACGATGGGTCACATCCGTTCCGCGTCGCAAGTTACCAGTTATTAAGTGATTATAAAAAAGGTAAGTTAGCGTCTGCGGCCTTGGGTCCTTCATGAGTCAATCAGATATCACGGTTGTGCGTCGTGACTTTTTTCTTCGCAGCCGCCATTTTGATTACGTTATGAACGACGATGTGCAACAAATTAACTACCACGGTTGCGTTACAACCCTTGAGATTGTGGAGAAATTATGGTTTAAGATGATATAGATGTAAATTCCATTCATTCATTCATTTACTTCAGCCTATTAGAGTCCACTGCTAAACATAGGCCTGACCCACAGAGTGCCACGAAGCAATACCCTGAACTACCTGCATCCATCGACTTCCCGCACATTTGCACAGGTCGTCACTCCATCTAGTGGGGGAGGCCTATGTTCAGCAGTGGACTCAAACAGGCTGAAATGATGATGATGATGAATTAAATTCCTCCTTATGATGATATCTGAAACATACATTGCACAAAATATACCGTGACATCAACTTCCCGCACATTTGCACAGGTAATCACTCCATTTAGTCCGTCCAAGTCGTCATACACTGCGGTGGCCAGTACGAGGCTGCCACTCGATAAAAATATTGTAGTTAAATTATGAAAAACAAGTTTGTGTTTTATTTCCCTTTGTTGAACCTAAATTGTTAATAACTTCGATTGTGTATCCTTAATAAAGTATTCTGGACGACCTAATTAAGTCTTAAACTTAAGGTAGTTTCTTTACCTCGTGACTTCGTTTTAAGTATTAAGTGCGATGTGCTCGTGTTTTTAAGGTTATTAAGTCACAAAGTTATAGATTTAAAACGCTTTGAACCTTTCCTGTAACGGTCTCGTTACTTTAAGAGTTAGTTAAAATAAACTATAACCTTATATTTAATACGGTAAAAGTCGAAAGGAGAATTATTGCAATTTGACATATTTTAATTGCAGTACGCGAGCTGGTGTCTGCTTTCCGGCTAACGGTCGAATGGCCTCAAATATCAATACCGAACCAGTTACGCTCCAGCGAATCCATTATTTATGTAAACACGACCTTCTGTAGACATCTAATTAAACTGTAACACTGACTTTATAATTCGGAGCTTTGAATAACAAATTGCAATGAAATGTATTTCGTAAGGCACTGTCGAGAACACACGTGGAATGGAGCAAAGCCAACGAAATAGCCGTGTAATTCCCAATGACATGATGTATTATTTGTATAGATAACTAGCGACCCGCCCCGGCTTCGCGCGGACGCAATGTATTATACATATAAACCTTCCTCTTGCATCACTCTATCTAGTTAAAAAAAAACCGCTTCAAGATCCGTTGCGTAGTTTTAAAGATCTAAGACAGACAGGCAGCTGGACGACTTTGTTTTATACTATGTAGGGATGTAGTGATTGTTCTTTGATAAAAGTTACAAGAAGATGTAGTAGGTTCCTACTGAGGTAAGTTGTTCTAAATGATCCCAGGCACAACACGGAGGGCTTATCAAGAACTTGGTATTTGGCTCTCCCACAGATTGCGCGTACTGTTATAAAGGTTTCAGTATTAACTCGGTTTATAAAAGATTATTTGTTCCTTTTTTATGTGAGAACGTGGCAAACGAGCTGGCGAACCACAACCTCATCTCCACCTGAAGTTAAGTGATAACCGCCACCCATGGGCATTAGCAAAAGTCAACACCCGTTGCAAATGCGTTGCCAAGTTTTAATAAATTGGGCCCCGGCTACTTAACTTACCAGACGAAACGCTGAAGTGTAACACTTCCACTTGACGTCGGTATTCCGTTGGGTCGTGGTGCTCCCACGGACGGACTGGCCCATTCGTTCAACAGTGAGGACTGTTGCGTGACCCTTAAGCATGAATTGGAAACAATCGTGACAATTATTGGAGACAGCTATTAGTAACTGGCGATAGATCGAGACTGGGATTGACATGAAAATGTATAGTATCACCGAAGTAATTGCTGATGGGACAGTAAGTATGTAGGGTCTACATACTAATAAGCACAAGATATAACAGCTCCGTGAAGCTTTGGTAGTCTACGGACTGAAAGTAAAGCATGTCAAAGTGAAGGAATGTACTTATTTTCTACCAGAGAAAGTGGAAAATGAGCTAGCGGTTTCAATATTCGTAGACTTAATTGTAAATTATTGCTGCCGATAGGGGAAGGTTTGTGGGTTAAGGCTTTAAAAGAGTTGGATTCCAGTAAAACTAATCATTGAGTTTACCATCAACTTATAGTAAAAAAAAGTAAATTTGCAGCCGATATATGTCCCAAGCATTGCTGGGATACGTAATAACGTTTTCATAATAAGTATATAAAAATACGTATATCTGATATCAATTATGTAACCACGTTTACATGACTCTCGCTAGATATTGTTTAATTTTCTTTGATTCCCTTCTTTTCTTCCCTTCCCTTCTTTATTGCATCTTTGAGTAGGTCTAGAAAGACTCGAATATTTTATTCGATAGCAACAATCGTTAATTTCCTATGCTTGTATTTCTGCGCTGACAATACAACTTTGGCCAAAGTGTGTCTCTAATGTTAACAAATCAGGTACGCTTAAAACGTAATTAGGAAAAGGTAAATAATTACGTTAATGATACACTTCATCTCGCCATTCCGTCACGGAGGGTACAAATAAAATACGAAAGATATTCGAATTAAGTGCAGCGTATCAACTCAGTCTCAAACGACGTTGCACGCTAACATCGAGTTACGCCGAAGTGGGGTTCGCTTCTAAATAATTGACTAACCGGTACCTTCCCGAGTGGCGTTACGTGGAAGAGCATTTAATGAGCCGGCCGTGGAAGAACGCATGCGAAATGCTTTTCATAGCCCCCCACATGCATCCGTCGGACGGGACGCGTGGGGTCGTTGACCGTTGTGGCGGGAATTTATGACAGATGTTGAAAGATACGTTTCGTTTTCGTTATTTTTATGTGAAAAGTTGCCAAGCGCGCAGACGGTTCACCTAATATCAAGTGAATACCGCCCATTGACAACTACTACATCCGAGGGTTACAGATACGTTCAGAACCTTTTGAAAATTGGGCTCTGGCCATCTCACTCACCAGACGAAACGCGAAAGTATTATTAATCGAATAACACAAAGTTTTTCTTCCAGTCGGGTAGAAAATTTAGATTTTCTTTACTTGGTTGAATAATTTAATGAATACTCGTTAATCAAGCGCTTTCATCATTTATTTATTAGGAGAGTGCTGTGCTGGATTCGTTCACCAGTATCGTGTAATTTTCTTACAAGAATAAATTATTCCTAACAAAAAATTTATTGCTTGCATAAGGACAAATATGTTCTACGCCGTATTTGGTGTGGCAATGAAAAATTATCGCCTCTACAAATATAGTCTTTAAACACAGAACCCCATCCTATTTAAATTGCTTTATTAGCATATAAAAATCCATTAAAATGCAAACAATCAAATCGAGTTAATTCCATTTGTTTTCGCGCCAAAGTGATGGCTTGTTGATTTAAAGTGATGCACGTACAAACACAAGTAATTTTACATACTATTAAATTTAATTTCTACGAGTTGAGCCACATTCATGTGTTTACTTAAATCACTATAATTTGCTAGAGTCGTGACAGACCCCAACATCAATAATATGGGGTATACGTACATTATTTTTTGTTAGCCCCGCCGCTCTCGAAATATAATTATTTAAACAGTGGTCGTTTCTTAGTTTATAATGTCGTTGTCTAAGCTTACGGCAAGACATAATTTTAGACATTAACGCCTGATAAAGAAAAGTATTACAAAACACATTTTGAAGACATGTGAAGTCCAATATGCGAGGTGGACTATGCCCTTTGTACACTATGTTTGGAGGCCTTTGCCCAGCAGTGGGGCGAATGTATATACCGTAATATTGTATAAAGTATAATTATTGAATCAACAAATCGTATATACCTACGATAATTGAAAGACTTTTCTGTAATGAAAATAACTAGTCTCGTGTCCGTCTGCATTTTGCAGGTAATATTTAGTATTACACAACAGCGCGTAACTGTTGTGTTTATAAAGACATTGTTGATGAGTCAACAAACCTGATTGAGCATTGTAATAAAATGCGTACCCAACGTTTATATGTCAGATATTTCGAAATAGGCAACTTATAAATGACAGCCGTGGTTCTATTCAAACTAGCAATGAAGCGATGTCACGGTTTATTTTTATTTCTTATAAGGTATTCATTACGCAATTGGCTGCCTATTTTAACTTTAGTTCCCCATAGAGAAGGTTAATAACCTAACTGGGAAATTTGTTTATTGTGCCTAACGGAGTTTTGACTAAAGATTTAACATCGTATCATCGCTTTCTCAGGGCGGTCGTTACTGTCAACTTAACAGATATTTATTCGAGTGTTGTTGTGTCGTTATTGTTTTTTTAGATATCTGTGTTGTTACTTCAATTCTAACGATATGTATGTTTTCATATTCTTTTGGATTAAGTCGATCGCGGCGAAATCAGTGTTTTTTTTTTCTTTTTAAATCATTAACCTGCACAAAATAAATAGGACGTCTGGATTTTCTGCAAACATTGCTTAAAGTCCAACCCGCTCGGTGTTGTTATATAATGACTCTTCAGCTGTTAAATCAGGTAAAACTGGTACTTCCCCTCGCGTCCCCTTTCTCTGGATACCTGTCGTGTCTTCGATCAGTCGCTCCCGGGAGCGGACTGGACCGGACCAGTTTTTTCACTCACTCTCAGGTAAACGAAAGGGACGGGGCGTCGCTTTGCTAACAAGGTTTCGTATAACTCAGCGCCATATTTTAAATTTAAAGCGTCTTGCATTAATGTCACAGAGTTCGTGCCCCGACTCGTTTTCTTGCTTTATTTCTCATGTATTTATTCACTTTGAAGAGCTCTTCACGATATGCAAAAGATTAATAGATAAATTCTAACCCAATAGGCTTTTAATTCTAATTGAAAATTGAATTCTATCTACGCCCTAATAAACTACGGACTTAGAATATACTTACTGTTTGTTAATAGGAACAATCCACAGATAAACAAGGCCGAAAAACGTTTAAATTAAAAAAAAATGAAAACATTCAAAATTACGCTCGACGATGGCCAATTATGCGACGTTCGCAAAAAAAGGCATGCAATGCGACGGTAACGTCTCGCGCGTAAAGACATAACAAGCGGTGATAAGACAAAGCGCGCGCAATAACATTAGCGACAACGGCGCTCGTAAGAACTCACATAATATTGTTATTGGCGATTGTCCCGATCCGTACGTGACGGTGGGCTCGAGGCGTTATCAGATTACGTTTTGTGACGTCACACATTGATTATAATCGCAACCTTCGGCCTTGCCGATTTGAAATAAGAATATTGGAACATTGAAAGAACTATTACGAATGTCAAAAATTGAATATATATTCGGGAGGAAACCTTTTAAGCATAACTTTTTATTTTAGTTTTTAAAACATGTTCCTAGTAAGAGAAGATTTTTTTTATTTATCTCTATGATAGCAAGTCATAGTGTTTGTTTGTTTATGTTTAGAATTCTGTTGGGTCATTTCAATGTCACGAACTCTCCGACTAAAATTAATCTGTATTAGGCTTGCATACGATCTGCATTGTCCCCCACGCTTGCGTGTTTTTCGCAGATCTTCCACAAACACACATAGTATAATTAGGATAGTGAAAAATAGATTGTTCCGCATTGCAAACGTTGCAAAGCGGGTCTATTTCGATCAACAGCAATTGCAGGTTCCCTTCGAGACTGACGAAGTTCAGTAAATAAAGTAATTATTAACCAGACCCTACCGCATCGACCAGTCGAGGAAGGGATGGCGAAAACGACACGGTGTGTTGTTTAAAACGTCAAAGCACCGTAAACCACAATCCGCTCATCTAGGTAGTGGTCGTGAAAATTGCGTTTCCACGAGCTCTCTGCCCTACGATGATTCTAACGGTCTATAGACTGAAAACTTAAACAACAATCATGTAATACCGGAAAGAAATTTCGGTTTAAATTTAAACAAGTAACTTAAATAACTCAGTATTTAAGTTATTTGTTTTTATAACGGTTGTTAATATGACTGACTGTTTATCTTCCACAAGGCGTTTACAAAACATTGAAATGATGCATTAGCTCTTACTGAAACAGTTTTAATTTATGTTTAAAGTTGGATTTAAATTTAAACACAACTGAGTATGGATTCAGTTTGTTTATGCCACACGTTAAAAGCAATAGTTACTGATCATTTAATTATAAAATTTAATTAACATTGATTCAATATCACAGCACCATATTTGTACATATCGAATAAATATGAAATACCATTATTGATATGCCATCCAAAGAATTGAGTAAGGGCTAGAAATAGAGAATTATAAACAAATTAAATAAAACATGTTTCTGCGGGTTTTTAATGCATCGTTAACATAACAAACGGCTTCAGATAACATTTCTATCGCAATACTAACGCTCAAATATTATGGAAACGGAACGCTCATCTAAGAGAAAGTAAGCCGCGGCCGTGTTTAACATTCATATTTCCAGACGGCATAATGCACGCTACCAACCACGCGAACGTAACGGGTTTAGTAATTAAAAAGTGTAAAATTATCTATGCCGTTTATTAGATAACGGCCGGACAGTGGTGTTTTATTTTTTTAAATGTTACAAGTGTAAAAATTTAAAAAAAAAGAGGAAAATTATTATATAAGAAAATTATATTATTTTTGTTATTATTTCTGTGTATAATAGTGATGTGATTTGGTTTAGCGGAAGACTGAGCAGTTTGTTGTACAATAGACTTTCATGTGTATAAAAGCACGAGTAGACGAATAGAAATTACGAAAGATCCACGCGGGCTGCACTCGGAAACTTGTCCTGCAGTGTGCCCTTTGCTGACTCACGGCTTTCTATTGGGCAGAGAGGCTAAACATTTTGTCCACGGTTTCGACGACACAATTGAGGAATGTAGTAAATCTCCATATTTTTTAAGAGATCTTATGAAAATTACTGAAATAAAATGGAAGGATAATGAAGTCGCATTGGTATTGGGATCGGTAACTTAACTTTGATGACTCCGTGGCGCTCCGTGGGTTCGATTCCCACACGGGACAACTATTTGTGTGACCCACAGATAGTTGTTTCGCATCTGGGTGTTTGTCCGCGTGAAATTTATGTTTTGTAAAGGATAATATTATCCTAAAGTAAGGGCAGTGTTTTAAAAAAAAAAAAAAAAAAAAGAAAAAACTTGCTAAACATTCTTTTTAAGAATTATGAGCATTTGAGTATTATGACTTTTTATTTCAAACTGACATACGATTAAAGTGTTGTCAACTGCAATTTTTAGTATAGAATAATTTGTAGTAGCATTATATTGCCTTTACATCGACAAATTAGATTTCCAACCGTGCCAACCGTGCAAAAGCGAGTAGACTATTGTGTGAGGATATATTGTGCAACAAACGTTGTATACCTCTGTCCGGAGTCAGACATACCGCCGCCCTAGGCGTCGATCGACCTCACCTAGCGCATTGACATTTGAAGTTAGACAAACCGGTTAAGTGCGAATCGGATTCGCCCCACGAAGGGTTCCGTACCATTATCTATAAAAACGGCAAAGAAATCATGTCTGTTGTATAGTAGCCCCACTTAAATATTTTATATTCTATTTTTTAACCGACTTCAAAAAGAAGGAGGTTTCTCAATTCGACCGTATATATTTTTATTTTATTTTATGTGTGTTCGCGGATAACTTCGTCGTTTATGAACCGATTTTGATGATTCTTTTTATATGGAAAGGAAATATCCCAAGGGTACTACCCTTGGGATATTTAGAGTAAGGAAACCCGGATGTGATGTTGGCATCCCAGAGAAATCGAGGATTGCTCAAATGTTATAGGTATTAACGATGTTTTTTAGTTTCAGGTTTTGTTAAAAATATTAGTATTTGTTGTTATATGTCATCTGTGAAAATTTCAACTGTCTAACTATCACGGCTCATGAGATACAGCTTGGTGACAGACTGACAGCGAAGTCCTGGTAACAGGGTCCCGTTTTACCCTTATGGTGCGGAACCCTAATGGAAATCGATGATTATCGACACGTGTTTGCATGAGTGCGCGAGAGTGCCGTCGATGGGAGACAACGAAGCTTTCTATGCCTCCTCGAACGAACTATTCGCCTTAATTCGTAGAAAATTATTGGAACCTGCAAAAGATCCTCGAACGAACTATTCGCCTTAATTCGCAGAAACTTATTGGAACCTGCAAAGGATCCTCGAACGAACTGTTCGCCTTAATTCGCAGAAAATTATTGGAACCCGCCAAGGATTCTGCTCACGTGCTCCTTCCCTTTCAATTAAAATAGTGGTTTACATACCGACTGCTTGTTTTTTTTTTGGTGCGCGCGCGACGGACGTTTAAGTTTAACCATATAAAACACTAGCTGCTGCCCGCGACTACGTCTGCGTGGAAAATGCTGAAGGCGTAACATTCAGACGGAAAGACAGATATACATAAAATACGTATATAAATTATAGCCTATGTCTTATTCTGATATATAAGCCATATTATTGTAAAGTTTCATTAAAATCCATTCAGCAGTATTTGCGTGAAAGAGTAACAAACACCCATCCATACGTACAAACTTTCGCCTTTATAATATTAAGTAAGGGTGTGTCATACAGCAATTTTTAAGATTGCCACTGAGCTAGACTTTATTTTGCACCACTATCCCGCAACTTTACCACTTTGTCTGGAGGAAATCGCTGAGATAAGGCCGCCTAAATGTATACTATGTTTAAGTTATTTTACTTTTGTGTATTTCTTTGTGTGCAATTAATAATATTCTATTTTAAATTTTCCAACACCACATATGAATATCGCCGTAAGGATTGCCGCCATTTGCTATAATATAAGTCACAAATATTCACCAGAGCTTCAGTTCAAACTATTATTGAACATAAAATTATAATTTTGAATAAAAAAAACGACTTCAAACAGGAAACTAAAAATATTGTCAACACCTATAACATTTGAGGATTGCCTTCGATTTATCTGGGATGCCATCATCAGATCTGGTATCATCATTCCTTATCATGGTACAACACTTGGTATATCTCCTTTCCAACAAAAAAAAGAATCATCAAAAGCGGTTCATAAATGACGAAGTTATTCCCGAACACACAAAAAAGCATAAAAATATATACGGTCGAATTGAGAAACCTCCTCCTTTTTTGAAGTCGGTTAAAAAGAGATATAGATTGTAAGAACATGAAATTAAAATTATTTCTTGTCTCTTCATCTTTTTACAAAAGGCCTTTGATCAGAAGTGATATGTATATATATATATGTTACAGATCAGATATGTTACTTTACTTCACCGACGTTTCGTCTGGTGAGTGAGGTAGCCGGGGCCCCTATATTAAAATGTGGCGACGTATTTGTAACCCTACGGGTGTTGCAAATGTTAATGGGCATGTGGGACATATTATATAGGCTGTTTCTACACTTTATGCAACGAAACACAAAACGCGAAATATTTCTACGAATAATATTTGTTTTAAATAATTGAGGATATACAGTTATCGTTTAACTTTGATGTCAGTTCCCGGATATCGAATAATTGTGGCTCGTTGAAGACCTGAAAACGTGTTCTTCACAAGATAAACGAAGATATCCTTCGCGAATCGCTCACGGCGAAATATGTCTAATTTCATAGAAATCGACGTATGTTCGAACTTATTACCGAGACATGTGGATAAAGAATTACGTAACAGCTAAATATAACCGTTGCTTTCAATGCTCTTTAAATGAAATCTATTTTTATAATATTCTAATATTTTCAAATGAATTTTGCATAGAAGACAATACAAAGAGTACAAAGTTAAGTTTTTTATACCATCGCGGGGTTACGTGTGTTCTGCGTACACCGACGATCAAAGCTTCATGACGATGAAATAAGTTTAGGAACGAATAAAGAACAAGCACACAAACGTTTATTTTTTTAAATAATAATTCATGTTAACCTTTGAATGTTATAAGGCCTAATTTTCAATGAACATTAGTTGGAGCATGTTAAAACACGTTCTAAAGAGAGCATTGGCGTAGCAAAAATGGGCAAGAGGTACGAGGCTTAACCTGATGGAAAGTGATCATTGAACAGTATTTTAGTTTATTGTTTAAAGTAAAAATTAATTTATTGTGTCTCACTCGATAATTGTCGTCTTTGAGTGGGGCTGGAAGCCATTACGCTGGCTTCGTCCGATGATTTGTTTGTAGAGAGCGGTCGGCGCACCCTGGGAGGCGGCCGAGGCGCATCGTCGCAGCTTTCCCACATGACCGACCCGTCTTAGTGATTTCTTGTATTTGCGCGAACACGGTAAATTGCGGGCCGCGGTCATGAATGAAGCATTCGAAATTTAAATTAAACGCAATTAAATTTTTAACCGACAACTTGCACACAACTGCACCTTTGTCACTACATAGTATAAAACAAAATATATGCATAATATAGTAGAGAAACTTATTAGAGTATATTGAGTATCAGCATTCCAGCCGTGCGAAGTCGGGGCGGGTCGCTAGTTTAAAATATACCGAAACGTATAGGGGCCTTATAAAAAAAATAAAAGTGAAGGCTAAATTTTAAAGTTTTTTATAGTGCTAATCTCTGCACTTAAGATTGAACATTAAAACATGTAGAAAAAGTACGAAAAGATTGTCGCCGCTGTGGGAATCGAACCCACGTCTTCGGCATTCGCGGCCTGACGCTCTAGCCACTGAGCTAAACGGCTGATAACCACAGCGACGAAAAAGTCTTAACGCCTTCCTTCTACATTGTTATTTAGCATTTGAAGCAATGCTTGGCCCATCTATTGTTATATCCTTTCCAGCATACAAACAATTTCGAATATCGTTTTACAACGATAATTCGAACGAGAGATGTCGCCATTGCTTTTTATAAATTTTAAAGTTTTTTATAGTGCTAATCTCTGCACTTAAGATTGAACATTAAAACATGTAGAAAAAGTACGAAAAGATTGTCGCCGCTGTGGGAATCGAACCCACGTCTTCGGCATTCGCGGCCTGACGCTCTAGCCACTGAGCTAAACGGGTGATAACCACAGCGACGAAAATCTTAACGCCTTCCTTCTTCGCTGTGGTTATCAGCCGTTTAGCTCAGTGGCTAGAGCGTCAGGCCGCGAATGCCGAAGACGTGGGTTCGATTCCCACAGCGGCGACAATCTTTTCGTACTTTTTCTACATGTTTTAATGTTCAATCTTAAGTGCAGAGATTAGCACTATAAAAAACTTTAAAATTTATAAAAAGCAATGGCGACATCTCTCGTTCGAATTATCGTTGTAAAACGATATTCGAAATTGTTTGTATGCTGGAAAGGATATAACAATAGATGGGCCAAGCATTGCTTCAAATGCTAAATAACAATGTAGAAGGAAGGCGTTAAGATTTTCGTCGCTGTGGTTATCAGCCGTTTAGCTCAGTGGCTAGAGCGTCAGGCCGCGAATGCCGAAGACGTGGGTTCGATTCCCACAGCGGCGACAATCTTTTCGTACTTTTTCTACATGTTTTAGTGAAGACTAAATTAAGCTGGTAATTTTTCGAAAATTTTAAGCATGAACTGACCACAAATTTCGTTAATGGAATATTGAAATAAATAAAATATTTTCTGTAATTCTTTATTAAAAATAAAGAATTATTGTCAGAATTTGTTGGCCAAATAAAATATTAAAACTGTAAAACATTAATATGCGTCGACCCTTCTCTTATTTAAGTGCCACTGGCAATATGTATTTGCAAACATCCAGTATGTTTGTAGGCTTATTTAAATTAACGGTTACTCGTTTAACGGTATAAACTGTTATAAGTGATGAATTTAGAGATACGGTTTTTTAAATATTGGAAAACTTTCTAGTTTTTAGTCAGTTAATCATTCAGACTTTGACAAAAAATATTCTGAATTTTTTTTTAGTTAATATTATGTAATAGTTAATAGTTTGAATTTATTTTAAGAAATAACACATATTCGCGTTTACAGTAGTCGTGCGGCAGAAGAGGCAGCCTTGATCTTTAAAATTGTAGAAACTTAAACATTTTGTAATCCACTGAGAGCCATTTAGTGCATCAACGAGTATGAATATTAATTTGTTTACAACACCAACACGATAATAGACAATATATTCGAGTTTATTCACTAGTATTGTTTTTGAATTTGCCTTTTATTTCCTTGTTGCATCCATATTTTGAATATTTTATCTGTATTTGCAAATTCAGTTGTGAGCAAATTTTCATTATGTTTATAGCTGAGTATACTTAAATAAGCTTACCTACTTGATGACACATTTGCAAGTAGGCAGTATCATGCAAAATTAACCAAATATAGAATGTGTAGGTTCTTAATGTAAATTCAATTCAATGTAACAAAAATAGAAATACCAAAACGTGGGCGGCGATTAGAAAAATTGTATCTGTCCACATTATTTGCAGTAATTTCAATTTAAGTTTTGAAAATGGCGGGGAAATCTCTGATAGTTTTTGCCTCGATAAAGCGTTAGTAACGTTTGAATAACACGTTTGTTGTTCCGTTTGTAGAAAATATACGTTAAAAGTGACGCTTTACCAATTTTTCTGCCAAACAAAGACTTAGAAAGAATATTGAAGGAAGTTGATTTGGACAGTCGTGTTATTATCTACTTCTATTATATTTCTTGTACTTGTAGTGTATTACTGGGATTCAACAGCGTTTCATTTGAAGCGGCAGAACCGGTCACCGTAAGCGAAGGCGGAAGCAGAGCCTTGTATCGCGCGACGGAATGACATTCCAATTTAAAAAATTATTGAAACTAATTCATTGGTAACAAATGTATTTGTGTAAAGAATTTGTAATTTCCCTAACACAAAAGCTAGCTATGTTTGACATATAAATATGACAATATACCTATGTATTCTAAAATTTTGCTAAACGTATCCTTTTTTTTTTTTTTGTAAGGGGGGGGGGGGGGGGGGGGGGGAATCTTGAACAAGACACCAGCATATAATCAACCTAAACCCTAGGGCCTTCGCCAACGCAGCGGTTTGTGAACCATGTGAGCCGCCAGGACGCTCGCAATCTTACATAAAAAAACATATCTAAGATATCTACTAATAATACCTACTAATAATACATATAAATCTCTACCTAATAATATATAATCCAGGAACGAGGGAACTTTAGTTTCTGCAACCACCCAACGCACGTCATGGTATAGAACTTTTAAAGAAATCCCACACAACACAGCGGTCCCTTAACTTTCTTATAAAGTTAACAATAAAAAGAACTAAGTAACTTCATTTAATACTGATGAGCCAATGGGTTAGCATTTCTTGTTAATGCCATTAGTGTCAAGAAACGTGAAAGCTTTCAACGTTTCAAACAACTCGTTACGTTGTACCAAGTTACAGATACTTGTCTCGTTACAAAATGCACACCGTGCTGTAGTGCACAATAGTTGTCCCATGCGGGAATCGAACCCACGACCCCCGACGCTGAAGCCAATTTAAATAAACATAGTTCTTGGCGGATTGTACTTCTTAAAATTTTTATTCCGAATACAACTTTGTTGTTACGAACGCCGTGATAGCTCAGTGTCCGGGCGCTCGCCTTTAATATTTTATATGAAACTCGAGCAACCTGAGTTCGATCCCCGGTGGCGGTACCAATGAAATTGTTAATTTTAAGTGCCGAATTATCACGTGCTCAGCGGTGAAGGGAAAACATCGTGAGTAAACATGCATATTTACGAAATAATAACAACAAAATATATTTCGAAGATATGTGAAGTGCGCCAATACGCAGTAGGGGCGCGTGCTGGACTATGCCCAGTTATCCTCTGTACAGAGAAGATATTTGCCCAGCAGTGGGACATGTATAGGCTGATACTTTACAACTCTTTTGGCACAGGCACATGCCCACGTGACGTAGAGCTCTATACATCGAAGTCGTGAGTTGTGGCCGCACCTTGGGGCGATATAACGGGCACCTATACGCACCGCCTTAGCACCGTTAGAATTTTAAAGAAAAAAAAAACGACAAAACGCGATGCGACAGCCAATTAGCATTTGAATTCCAATTATAAAATATCGAGTCCCCGATTAATTGCTTACATTCCGAATTTAAATGGTCTTATTATGGACTGCGATGCCTTAGCGTTTCGTTTAAAAATGATAATTTCGTCCTTCTCAGATTATATAATGGGTTGTTAGGCGGCTAGATTTTCGTCTCCATTAGTCTTATGTGCAATCAAAGATTATAATCTTGTGTCTATGGATGTGGTGAAATATTGAAAAATTTTAGCATCTATTTGTATTTGATTTAGTTATTTACTACCTGAAACCGAGCACGCTTTTCTGTTGTTTTTGTTTTTTCTTTTCCGAAGGAATTTCGGACATTTAAAAGCACACTTCTGTCTTGTGAACAAATATCGAAGTCAATCCATCGGTTAGTTTTTGAATTACGTTGATACAGACATACGGAAGCTATTCTTTTAAATATAAAAGTTGCCTTTATTTGCGATGGAATATTCATTACCCTAATGCACGAATAAACTAATAAACAAAAATATCTCAACTAAGCTTAGACTAGTTAGAATAAAGCGAGATATCAATGTTTAAGCCGCTACGATTAAGTGAACATCGACAATTTTAGTGCCTTTTTATTGTCCATTTTATAACAGGACGGTAAGAAATAAGTATCTCGAAAGGCACGGCTGTATATTAAAAAATATATGTGTCTACTTATTTACGCATTAAGAAGCTACACTTCTTACCGTAACAAAAGATATATATAACTTTTATATCTATAAATATGTATACAAATTTTATATATAGTTATTTAATAAATTTTATCCCCTATGCCAGTATTCTTTGTTTGTGCGTGCTCTATGGACGCACAATCATTTTAGTCGAAATGATCGAAGTCTCTATTAATTAATTAACACACGAAGAACAGTCGCTTGAAAGCGGAAGCGTCAGTGATTAGGTGAAGATTTACAATGCGTGCCAAGTAATAAGGGAAGAGCGTTATGGCGACGCGGCGTGACAGCGCATTTAGCGTTGATCTCGACCTCGGCTGATCTCGGGTGTGACTGTGAACACGTTTTCTAGAAGCTTCCGCGTTACTCCGTTTGGAGGCGTCACACGTGAGTAGCTGGCTACCGAACCGCTGCTTGTTATTTGAGGTTTTTTTCTTCGGACCGAAGTTCCTTATCGCACGGTACGGATTTGGCGGATGGGGGCTAGTTGAAAAAATGTATATGAATTTTTCCTTCTCGAAAATACCATGTCGAACAATAACAACTTTTCGAAATTTACATATAATTCCGAGTTATCTAATTAAACCAACGGTTTCAATTGTATTTAATGTCTTTTTCACAAACAAAGGGTACCGGCACAGGTCGTCTCACACTGCGATGGCCTGTACTAGGCTGCCACTCGAGAACCTTTCTTCCCAAACGGTTATAAGTTCTACGACTTATATGTACTATGTATATTGAGTGAGCTATTTTATGTCGGTTTTGATTTTCTGTAATAAAAATATTAAGTTCATATTAAATAATACTTTGGCAAAAACTTTGTAAAAACAAGTTCACGAAACACCGGAAAGGCTGACATATTTTTTTTTCTAAATTAACATTTCGTTACTCGAGACACTGTTCTAATGACATTTTAACAGACTTCGACATACTACCTGATCACCTGTCACGAATTGGCAGTTACGAGCGCGATGAAACGTCGGTAGCGTCGGCTACTTGTCAACCGTTACGGTTAACGATGTGAGCTTATTTATTATAGATAGAGCCAATAGAACAGTGGTTCTAAAATTAAAACTATGTGTTTTGCTTTGGAATCGCTGTTCTACTGTCATTTATTTTTAAACCGTTTTTATTTCTATCATGACCAGTCACGGAATAAATATTTTCGATTAAAACGGTAGCGCTATTCACGGTTGACATTCTGTTTCAATATCAGGGTTGTTTTCTCTGAACTTAATACAAAGTTAGATCTATCTCATAAGACGTATTGGGTTTTCAACCAAATTGGGTTTAGACTGCACGCTGTATGTGCTAGGTTTTCATTTTGTAATATAATCATGTTAAACTGTTTATTAAAAAATTGCCCGCTGAGTTTCTTTCGCCGGTTATTCTCAGTACAGAGACTTTTTTTCCGAACTGGTAGTAGTGTTTTGTCTATCAATAAGCTAGTGTAATAATACTCCTATGGTGACTAAAGATATTTGATTTTGATTGTTTTTAAATAAATATGATGTAATATCCATTTTTTGTGCAAATTTTAAGATATTTGTAAGATGGAAATTTTTAAATTTTATTGTGCTAATTTCTGCACTTGTAAGCTCTTTGGTTCAATTGCTTGTTTAGACCATTGGTTGTTTTCTCAACTTTACTTGAATTCATTTTTGATCCGTTTTAAATTATTTATAATGTTGTTTACTTGTTTGTAGAAAGAGGCATAAAATCGTACGATTTTATTTTGAGCGTTGCGGCTGCAATTTCGTGATCTACTATGTGTTTTGAAAATATGGGTCACTGTTTGATCGCGATGTCGATTGATTGCGTGATGCATCATGTAGTCGTAGGGCCTTGCTCGTGCCACCTCAAATAAAACACCGTTGACCCGCTCCAGCAAAGTGGATCGTGGAATCAGAATAAGACCTTCGAACGGATTTGATTTGGCGTGACCCACTTAGTCTATTACGTAGTGATTTCAGCACGCATTACTCTCGCGACCGATCGAAAGGAATCAATGGGCTGTTGGTAAATTTTGTGAAGGAACAAGGTCGTACGGATGCTATTATTATTGATTATTTCATGTTTAAGTAAAGTTTTTAAGTTCACTTGATGTTAAGTGTTAACCTCCGGTAGGTTACTTCCTTTGAATAAACCCTTAAACTCACCCACCAGACGAAACGCAGAAGTGTAACTCTTCGACTTCACGCACGCTATGAGGTATGGTATTTATTATTATTGGTTTGGACCTGGACGGTTTTGCCCATTTGTGCAGTTAAAATGTGCTTTAGCTTGTATAAAGTGTGATTATTCCTTCAATTTTGGTCGCGTCACCGTCGTTTTCAGTTATGCTTACACTAAAAATATTATGCTTAAAGCAAAATCGCTTTTTATTGTCGATACATTTTTAAAAACATGTTTACAAAGTATACAGGTATATCTCTACATATATATCAGAAAGGAACAACATTCCACACTCTAGCAGACGACAAAGGAAACAAGTTGAAAATAGACTTTTGCACCTAATAAAAACAATTCGGCAAAAAACGTAAAAATTGCGCAATTCTGCTTAATCCACAAACTAAATATTATTACGAGAAAATCAAAATCAAAAATCAAAATCATTTATTCATCGACATAAGAAACTTACATTTCATTTATCAATAGTCATTTTTTTCCTTTTAGAAATAGCTTGGGAGCGATCAACTCATTCCCAGGGGTTATTGTCATTAATGTATTCATTTGTATTATAATAACCCTTTTTATAAAGTTTTTCTGTAATAAATTTCTTAAACCTGTTAATAGGCAGGTTTTGCGCATTTACTGGGATTTTGTTGTAAACGCGTATACACCGCCCCATGAACGAGTTACTTACTCTATGGAGTCTAGTAACTGGCATTACAAGCTTGTGTTTGTTCTTCCAGATGATAGTGGGGACGACATATCTATTGTAATACATATAATTGTACCACGCGCCGGAGAGGCTGACAGTTTGGGAGCACACGAATATGGGGTGACCACGACATGTAAAATGAATGTATAAAATTCGTAAAAGATGTTGATTGTGTAAAAGACTGTGTATTGGCAAATGGCTAAAATTCGACATTGAGTGATAATTGTAGCCCAAACACTAGTTTTGTTGCGAATGTCACTTAACAACCTTATTAGACCATGGGGGGCGGTTATCACTTAACATCAGGTGAATTGCCAGCTGGCTTGGCATCTAAACATATCGAGGGGATATATCACGATACTTACCTGAAAAAAAAATCTTACGCCCACGCATTTATAGGCAAAGTTTCATATTAAATTCGCTATCATTATTCATATTAATACACTATACAAATTTGGATTATTTGTGCAAAATATTAATTAGTTCATTAAGAACTCTGTTGTCGAAGAGCAAAGCCTATAGCTAAGGTAGTTTATAATGTTAAGGCTTTTCATATTAATTCTCATCATTGTTACCTAAGATATAGATGAATTTTGATTTTATTCGATTTGACGCCTGGGCACGCAACCGCAGACGATGCATTGGCGGGGGCGATTCGCAAACGATGCCAACTGTGCCAGGCAAACTCTACATTGCCACGATTACGAAACCGTCGAACGCACTTTACCCGCTGCACTAATTGAGGTGACAGTGGTGCGTCACTATGCCTCCCCGAAAGACTAGTAAGTGCGAGAGAGCGCAACAGGCGGCGTCCTGCTTGCACTTGTTAGTACCCTGCGTTAGGGATGTGGAAAGTGAACAAATATATCGATATTTATAAAAATATCAATATCGGCCTCCATATGTCTTCGATGTCTCTGAAGGCCCCGCTAGTAAAAAAAGGTATATCAAGTATTTATTTATTTATTTATTTAGTCTATATTGCATTTCCTTTAATACGGAACACAATAGGCGGACTTAATGCCTCAAGGCATTCTCTGCCAGTCAACCTATGGTGTGGTGAGATCTTTAGGCAGGTGCAATTATAAAACTAACTAAAATTAAATAGTAAAATAATCAACCAAAATAGTGATAGATACTTTAAATACAAAATTATATAAAAATAAACTACTTATAAATATACACATATTTTCACATTAAAATGTATAAATATATAACCATGTATATACATACTTATATACATATATATATATATATATATACTCATAAACATATATAATAATCTGATGGTAGCAATTATAAAACAAAAACAAAAAAAAAAGGAAAGAAGAAAAAGAGAAAAAAAAATATACAAATTAAAGACTTCAGATGACATTTCAAGTCTTCAAGAAATGGTCACGGAGCAGTAATCAAGATCCGTTGCGTAATTTTAAAGATCTAAGCATACATAGTGACAGACGGACAGAGGGACGACTTTGTTTTATACTGTGTAGTGAATACTTGCTTTTAAGGATGTTGGGGAATAGTCCGTCTCAGCCGTAATGATGCATATACCTCTGGGATTTAATATTTCTTGACGTGACTCACAGACAGACAGAGGTTTTTTCGTAAACGATCAAGTAGCGCAATTGGATCGCAACCTTTTCTTTTTTTTCGCTATCTTCACCTATTGTTTTCCACCGATTACTTAAAAAAGGAAGTCCTCAATTAGTCGGAATATATTTTAAATGATAAACGGTCGGACAATGCCATCATTTATCATTATTGCCTTAACCTATTTCAATGATCCTTTTTCGTTAGAGGCGATAACTCAGGGGTTGACACACGAATTCGGTTGTGTTCGGTGTTTACTTTTAGTGCCTATGTAAGCAATAAAAAATACTAGAAATTGCAGCAGTTAGTTCAAATTCACCATAATATTCGGTTGAAATTTGTAGACCGAGAGCAACAACAACTCCCCCCTAATTATAAAGGAGTAACCCGAGACTGGTATCGGATATTTCAAAATGGAGGTCGCGCACGTGGCCGGCGCGACCGGTCTGTTAACTCCCTTCTATTTCTGAAACGGGGCATGCTGCTGCAACGCACAATGAGGAAAGCAACCGGTGACGCATACGGCCCTCGCATTGAACCATGGCATTAATAGAGGGCTTTTACGTTACGAAAAAATATCGCATTAATACCGTCTAGCTATTCCAAGTAAAATAGCATACGAGGTGAACACCCCGTTTACTAATCCAAGTCCGTTCCAAATTTCATTCAAATAAGTGGAAGGGCGAAGAAAAAAAACGCGTTTTTAGTATAAGTGGGATAAGGAGATCGTTTTTATTGCTAGAACTGTACGGATTTAAAACTAGAACGAGTTACGTTACGTTGGTGAATCCTCCACGGGTAAGTGAAAAATGTTATTTAGATGAACAAAACTGTAATACAGTTTTTAACTTGTTAATGTAAAATAGCGAAAATAACAGTCACCGCACAACCGAGTCACACTATTTACGAATAACGACCGATAACTGTTCCAATCGCAGTCGTGAACCTTGCTCTACGAGTACAGTCATGACAAACTTTAATTCATACCGACTGTGTTTGTAACAGTACTGACACATCACACATAGCGAGCTTGAAGCACGTATATAGAACGGGTTCAAAAGTACGAATTCGTTGTGTGTACCGCCGAGGGCAAAAATCGTATACGAAACAATAGTTTTTTTTTTTTTTGCGACGATACGCGCCGACATGAAGGAGAAGTGAGTTGGATAGTCATATGGCCCGAGGAACGATAAAGAGGGAAATATTATACTAATCCCCTTCGATGATATGAACAGTTTTCCGCGCGATGACTTGAACAACTTTCAATTTCTGCACGCGACGGTACCGACAGTAATATCGCACAAAATATGTCAGATAGCGTACAGTCACTTCCAGAGTTCATGTAACACGTTAAGATCTATTTATAAAAGTCATCAGAAAATACGTGGCGTGTTACCGCCGCGGATCCAGTTTCAACAAAGGCCTGTATCCTGTAGTTCCTATACATGTCGAATGCGCGACGTTGCAAACGAAAATAGTCCTTATCAGTGAACGTGGTGGATTGAAATCGCATGAGATTCGCATGTATCTATCAGCGGCTCGGCGTCCGCCGGTTCACGTAACTTGAAAGCAGACGGAATGCATTGTCAGACTAATCTGATGTTGCGCTATTGCGAAACCGGCGATGCTCTCGTATCGCCTCGAGCTTTCTGGATTAATGTCGGACTTATTTTAGATTGTTTTCAGATTTGAGTTTTCGTTTGAAAACATTCTAAAGCTTTGTCGGCTTATATAGCGGAGTCGGTCAGAGTAAACTTTAATGTGTAAATATTTTGTACGAGCTTTTGCATTTATACTTTTTCGGTGCGTTTGGAAAAAATTGTGAGAGTAAAATTTATACGATGCGCGCGCATGCCGGCAGAAAAAAAGAGACATGATGAAGCAATTTGCAACTATCTTCAAGGTAGTATCATGGCAACCAATAACAACTTTTTGAATATTATCGATCGAATTTAATGCCTTTTTCACAAACAAAGAGTACCTTCTGGCGAAGGGATAAAATTTTTATTTATTTTTCTTTTGTTACACTAAAGAAGTTTAGCCTCGCTTGCGTAGATACACATATACTTTTTTTAAGTCCGTATCAGACTTAGTTTTTCTTTGCGGTGATGTATGTAATTTACTCCACAACAACAACGGAGTCGGCATATAATGTAAAAACAACTTAAACGTTTTATTTAAACATTTTCTACTCAAATTTATAGTATCGCGTAATTAATATTTATGGTCGTTTAAAGTTACTTTACAAGTAAAACCATCGATTTTTTTAAGTCGGAAAGAATTTTGTTTAGTTACGATAAATATAATAATGGTAGTGAGCGAATTTAAATAAGTATAAATATGATATATTTTTGTATTTACGCGTATAATACGTTGTTTATTTCCGAGACTATTTTTACTAATTTTTTCTGATTTATAAATTAGGGTTTAAATTGCCGACGTTACGAATACTGTAGAGTATTTAAGGTCCGGGACAGAATGAGAGGTGTTTCACCGTAAAGCTAACCTGGGGATACCGTTAGAATTTTCAGTCATTTATTTGGTTTGTGATTTATGCGCAAATTGCTATAGTATAATAATATACTATATACAGGTTATGCAGTATTGTGTTTGAATTAATTTAAGACCTCTGTTGGTATATTTAGATGAACACAATCTAAACGAGCACCCCAATTCCATTTCTGTCGTCCTAGGTTTCCTTTAGGCTACAAAAATAAACATTGTTTTTATTTACAAAAATTTAAGCAGTTTCCTTAAGGCAACGAAAGTAAATTCATTAAGTTCTCTTAAGTTATAAAAACCATGCGTGTGTGTTTTAACAAATAAAAAAACGGCGTTTAAATAAACAAGAAAAGATGCATTGCAACAGCGCACGTAATCCGATAATTTAAGACATTAGAAAGCATCAAACAACCGCTCCGATGGCGCGTACACTCGACCGCGTAAGAGCCTACATTCACCCGTGGCCGTTTTATGTAAGCAACGAAACAGAATCACCGAATGAGATAATATCGAACATCAGCGCTACCATCCAGCGGTTTGCCGCGCAAATGCAACCTTTGCCCGCGCAATTGTGAGAATTCGCCGCGCGTTTTCGAACTTTTGCCGCGCGTTTTCGAACGCTTGCTGCGCGATTTCGAACGCTTACTGCGCGTTTTCGAACGTTTCCCGCGCAAATACGAACTTGGCGTGCATTTTCGAACTTTTGCGATCTTATCTGTGTGTTAATGCAATCGCTATCGTTAAAATAATAAATATGTACCAGTTATTAACGTTCTCGAGTTATTTTATACATCGTTCCGTCATTTCTTCATTAGCAATGACAATAATCAATAAAACATCGCAATTCGTTACTGCTTCGCATATTATATTATTAATAATAAATATTTCAAATTCATATATAAATTATAAAGAGTGATGGATTTTTTGAAATATTTCGGAAGCTTTTACAGATCTGCATAAGAAATCATGTTTGCGTTTGTAGAACAAAAAGTATTCTCTTCATACAGTATGGACGTAAGAAAGCAGAACCAGAAATTGACCCATCGCTATTCTTTCAGACAATAACTACCTATTCTTGAAGGTTTCTGAGTCGCAATAATATAAGACATTTTTTCTTCCATCTATTTCAGCCGCTTTGTATCGGCCGCAAAGAACAATACGATTCCCATCCATTACATGCCCACTATTCGCGACCTAGTTCGTTATCTAAACCAGTTTCGTGTTAGCAGAGCAATGTATGCAAAACTATTAGATAAAACCAAACTATTAGCTATCGACATTTCGAATATATAGTTATGGACGTACCAGAAGAATTGTAAAATCAATTTTATTGCCAACATTTCAACAGACACTGCAATTTGCATGTATATGGCACAATTAAAATATGTAGAAAAAGTACGCGAAGACTGTCGCCGCTGTGGGAATCGAACCCACGTCTTCGGCATTCGCGATGCTTTGATGATTTAACCACTAAGCTAAACGGCTGACTGCCACACCTACGAAAATCTTAACGTCTTTTATCTACATTGTTTTTTTTTTTTTTAGCATTTGAAGCAATGCTTGGCGCATCCATTGTTATATCGTTTTTACAACGATAATTCGAACGAGAGATGTCGCCATTGCTTTTTTTTTTAGAAATTATATGGCACAAGATGATATTTTATGGCAGATTATTATGGACGAGCAGAGGTTCATCAGTCTAAGGGATGGTAGCCCTGGTCATCCACAACACTCGTGTGGATATCAACGCCATTAATACAATTATCTCTATTGTGTTCCCTACGTATTAACGTTGTTTCAACAGACAGTTAAAATAACAGAATTGCTTAGCTGAAGCTAGAATATTTCATTATTACCGATCATTTGCATATTTTATTACAAATGTTTGAGGTAAAACGAGCCGTTACCGCCGTTTCTCGCCAGAAAAGAGTGGAATTAATTTGTGTCGTATCCTCACTAATCGAATGCTAAGCAGCTTTCATATTTCACCGATTTCTTCACTATTTAAATAGTTTTTTTTTCGATGTAACATATTCGAACGATTGTATTAATTGTGCCAGTGTCATATTAAAACATTTATTATTTTTTTACTTATTATATTGTTGTAAAAATTTATTTGGCACAAAATCATATAATGAACTCTTCGATTAATATTAAAAAAAAAGACATTGGCATGTTCTTTTTTTTCGTATTTAACAAAGTAGCGAACTCATTTTGATTTATCGGCCGGTGTCATGTGTTATTCTTGTTTTACATACGTAACTTAATAGCTAAACAAAATCTTCGATTAACTTCGTGAACTAACGTATTAAAAACTTTTTGCGTATGTAAAATAATAACTACACGATATTTCTGATTCATTCCGTCAGTGTCATGGACAATTAATTTACTTTATGTATGAAACGTTGCAACCAATTCTGGCCACGTGTAAATGTTTTTTTTTCTTTTTGCACACAGCTATGCGAACTCCTTTTCCTATCTATGCCAGTGTCGCGCATTAAAAAGACATCACTGCCCACTATTGCATCGCGGATCGCCGTGAAATGAAACGCGAGAGGTCAGTAACGGGCTGCTGAGGCGAGCCACAACGGGATCCGTCTCGGCAATGGCTCAAACTACGTTCCAAAAATAGTAACATCTTTGCAAGTGCCGCTTATAAACATAATTGTATACTAGCGGGCCCGACAGACGTTGTCCTGTAAACACGACTGAAATCCGAAACCAACTTATAAATTAAAAAAAATTAAAATTAAAAAATATGCAGGTTTCCTCGCGATGTTTTCCTTCACCACTGAGCACGTGATAAGTCAGCACTTAAAATTATGAATTTCATTAATAATGGCACTGAGGATTAAACTCAGGTTGCTCGAGTATATTGAATTAAAGGCGAGCGCCCGGACACTAAGCTATCACGGCTCAATACTATACATAATTTACTACTATTTTTATTTACTATAATTTTTAATATAATTAACTCTGGAACTACCAGTCTGAATTTTTTTTTAACATTTCACAAAATCTTAGCTTCGTGGCAATCCATATATATATAGCGTGTCGTTACCATCGCGAAAATAAATGAACACACATATAGGGGATAACTTTTTAAAGTTGTATTAAACATTTAAATTCTTTAAACATCAATATTTACAGAGTTATTAAATTTTCCAAAACAAAGAACTTTAGAACACCTTACCTATAAAAGCGTAACGTAAAGGTCATTTGTAAAGGTCACAAATTTAAAAGAGACAAAACGTACTGTTAGAAGGAGAGGCTTGTAATGCGACGCTGTGGCTTTGTATAGGCTGTTACAAATTTTGTTTTCACTTAATTATTTGTTTGAAAAAATATTTTTTTAATTATGGATTTTGTTTAACGTAAACATTTTTTTATGATTATTGGCAAGTAGCGTTAGACGGGTGGTTCAACTTCGGTGGTAACGACACCAAAATCTGCAACTTGGTTAGACCCAAAATCTGCTGATCTACTGTTCACTGACGACACTCTGTGCGATCGACCATTACATTATTTGACTGCTCGAGTATATTGAATTAAAGGCGAGCGACCGGACACTGCGTTATCGCGGCTCAGTGTAAAGTTGAGTTTCGGTTATTTTGTCAAGTATAACATTTAAATGTAATGACGCATCATTAGATGCCGCGTCATCGTAAAAATCTGCCGAAACCACTAATACTACCATAAGTAATTGGAGTTTTTGTTCAACAATTTTATACTAGCGACGGAAAAAACTATTATGATTTTCGAATTATGATTTTCGAATTTACCGATCCTATTTTTTATTATTAAGTATAAAATGCGGTGTTTAAATTGTGGAAAATAACTATTAGGCGCAAGTTACGTTTATACATAATTCTCATTAACAGATGTTACACGATGCATCATCGTGTATTATCTGTTAATAAGAATTACACGGATGTAAAAAGAGCTGCGCAATTTAAAAGGTTCTTTTTTTTAGTTTATATTAAATATTTACGATAATGTTATTTCAGTGCGTATGCTTTATCTGTTTTTATAAACATCAAAGTACATTTTGTTTAATTAAACTATACAATGTACTGCAAATATCTGCAAAATATTCTGACGAAATCTTTTACGAAAAATGTTTAAAGTAAAATTTGTTTCCAAAAAACATAAACTATCCACGAATGTAGCACTTCGATTCTAGATTTTTTGAATTTGGTGTTATAGTATCTGTATATATTCTTCTGTATATGTTTAACGGTGGTAGGGCCTCGCAACAGCCTCGGCTGTTGCACGAATGGGCAGGCCCGTCCGGGTACTAGATTTTTTAGCTAATACAAACTTTGCGTTTCGTCTGGTGAGTGAGGTAGCCGGAGCCCTTTAGGTTGTTATAGTACCCTCGGGTGTGGCAGATGTATATTATACCATCAGGTGAACCGTCTGCTGGTTTGGCAACTTTTCACATGTGTATGTCACTGAACTCGTCCTAAACGGCTGGACCGATTTTAATGAAGTATTTTGTGTGTCTTCACAAACAATCGCGGTTTAGATTCACAATTCGGTCCACTACAATTTTTCTTTTTGATTAATTCTTTTTTTTTTTAATTTCTAAGTTGTCGAATTTAAGTTGTGTGTACAGGAAAACGTCTGTCGGTCCGCTACTATTAGCTTATATATGTCATTTAAATTACAACAAACTGGAATGAATAGATGATAATAAAATGGAATTTCCCATATAACGTTTAACTGTCAATTTCGTAGAAGAATAACGTTAAGAATTCAAGTATTTACTCGACTACTTTTGATATGTAAAATAGAGAATTCTCCCTAGATAGGTCTAAGCGTGCAGGGAGACAGGTCCGCCATTTTACTTAATTGGAGAACCTTTCAAGAGATCGAGCGGTTCACCTAATGCTAAGTGATGACGCTAACGATAGACATCTACAACTCCAGTGTTGCAAACCTTAAAAGGAAATCCTGATTACCTCAAGAATAAACAAACTTCTAAACGCTATTTAACATCGGTCTTCTGCGAGGCCTTAATATTTCGCAGGTTGTGCTGCCCAATTGAATAAATATCAGAAAATAGAATGTATTTATACGGAGGTATGAACTTCCACGTTTATTTAAGCGTCCGTTGCATTTAAATTAGTCAGTAGGCATTAAAGCTTGTCGCTTACTGGCATAGAAAGTACTCGACAGGATCTGACCGGCTGGAGTCGACGGCCTTAGCACGGAGCCAGTGGAAATAATTGTCGCGAAGTACGTGTTATTGTCATTAAATGTTAAATTGAAATTACTTTACGTTTTGTCAGAACCTACTGAATCAGCTGATAGTACGAGTATCTTGAGTATTGGAATTTTGCGATGAATAATTTTTTATTTCTTTCATTTCCCCTCCCACTGGTATAAGTCAGGTAAGACTAATGCCAGTGAGAGGGTTATCTTTAACAATCGTATGTTTGTATTTGTGTTCCTTCCGTAGCTGTGTAGCATTAATTTCTGACGAATTTCAGATAAATCGCTTTACGAACTATATACCTTCCAAATTAGATTTAGATATCATTTGAGTTATCGTGTGATGCGCAAATCTTTAGAGATCACTTTATTTCTTTTTGTATGCACATTTAGGTAGTAATACTTAGTTTCAATTTCAAGGATTTCCCGAGTTGTACATAGACAAAAAAACAACTCGTCAAAACCGCAAAAACTCGCCTCTGTTCAGTGGAACGGTCAAGAAATCCGAGGAATTAGCTTAGAAAGTGGATAGCGCTGCAACCTTATGTGGTTTACAACGAGAGATAATTAACAAACTGATTGTGCGATTGTGGCCTATCGACTGCACGGTAGAGGGTCACATATTCGAGTCCCTATTTCCGTTTTTCGAGTTTCCCACAACATAATGATATTTGTCGTTTTACACCGGTATACTTATATGTTCTGTTTTTGTTCCTGTGACCCTCGACTCGTGGATCGAGCCTAGAGTTTTCGTTAAAAATAATAAAAACTACACTTTCTAAGAATTTCTCAGATGACCTTTCTTCGACTCAATCTTAGCCCGTGCAAATTTAACGTTAAACAAAATCTTTTTTTTTTTTTTTTTAATATTGGACACATTTGTACACAACATTTTCTAGACCCAAACTAATCAAAGCTTGTACTATGGGTACTATAAAACTGATAAACATACTTAAACATACTTTTATTTTGTAAATAAATACATATAATATATAAATAAACACCCAGACACTAGAAAGACACCATGTTCATCACACAATATTTTTCCAGTAGTGGGGATCGAACCCAACTACGCCATTCGGGTCGTCTATAATAATATAAAACACTATTTCCATTTTAAATAATTTATGAAGTAGAAAAGGCTAAATACTAATCAATTACCGTCCGCTACATAAAATCATTATACCCCAATCAGTATTACCCATTGTTACCCGAATCAGTCATTATTCGCAAAAGACCCATTGTAGGTGCCGGCTTCGAACACCGGAAGATCGCCGAACGCAGCTATCACGCCCGTCCCATTAGCTGTGCCTTTTGAAACGATACGTACATTTCCAGAACTCAATCGGTTCGACGAAATGGTGACGTGTACACACCGACAATTCAATGAAGTCGCAATGAACAGCGACAGGGTATTTCCTGTGACTGCAGAGTATTATAAGGTCTTTTTAAGACACTAAAAGTGTTTTTTTAGTTAAGGTCTTTTTATACACTAAAACGACGGCGTATTTCGCGTACGTATACATAACAAAGGATACACATATATAATGATTTCATTCAGCGACGTGAGTCACTTAATTTAATCGTAACAGCCAAATTCAAATATCTTTATTCAATATAGAAGCACGACACTTACTTGTTGATTGTCAAAACGCTACTTATATTTAGGTGCTAATTTCTTGTACTTACGCGATTACACATTGCAAAATGAAACCATTTTTACGGATTTATCGCGTTTATTTTTAATTTTAGTTCTCGACGTTTTGATCCATCCGCAGCGTGACCAATTGTGAGTGAGGAGTACCTTTTGAATACCGATTGTGAGAAATTTTCGAGGCATCTCAATTTTTTTTTTTTTTTTTTTTTATAAACATTGACCTTACTGTAGGATAACGTTATCCTCGGTTGAAAGGACGCTTCACAAACCCAAATTTGAAGTGGACGACCACCCAGATCCGATACGATTATCTGTGGGTCACACAGATAGCTGTCCCGTGTGGGAATCGAACTCGCGACGCCGGCGCCGAAGCCAATACCTTGTCAACAGGACTACGGAGTCGTCAAATTAATAATTATAGTGCAATTGATTTATAAACAATTGCAACCAAATCGATTAACGGGAGTATCTGGATAAAGTTACGCCAAAATTTTTATCATAAATGAAACTGTAGCTTTAAAAGTTAGAATTGCAATATTACTTCTCCCACGTATTCTCAAAAGATAATTGGTCCCACTCTATTGTTTCGCTCGTGACATAACTTACGTACTCCACTGCTGGTATTATATATCATTATAACCGTTCCACTTAAGAAGGTTAAGGTTTTAACGGAGGCAGTATTAGAAATTGTATGTTACAACTGGCACTTTTTCCCCTGATGTTAAGTAATTAGTAATAAAAAAATAAGAAGAGAGTATCGGTGTACCTACTCGCGCTTTGCGCACTAAATAAAGTAGCTAATCAATTAGATTTATTCAATTCTTCAATGCCTACATTGGCACAATGGCTACATTCAATGTGCTTAGTGCTTAGTAATAACTATAGGTTTACGTTTTTTTAATCGTATTTTCACGGTGGTAGGGCCACGCAGCAGTCTCGGCTGTTACACGAATGCGCAGGCTCGTTCTGGTAAGTACCACGATCTCACAGAAGACTGGCGTAAAGTGGAAGTATAATACGTTTCACCTGGTGAGTGAGGTGGCCAGAGCCCAATTTTCAAAAGGTTCTCAACGCCTGGAACCCTCGGTTGTAGCAGATGTCCATGGGCGGCGGTATTCACTTAACATCAGGTGAACAGTCTGCTCGTTTGGCAACTTTTCACATAAAAAAACTGCACTATCGCATTGGGTAATAGTTGAAATAAACAATTCCATTGGTGTCGCACCAGGGATTGAACTCGGGTCGCTCGAGTATATCGAGTTAAAAGAGCGCCCGGACACTGAGCTATCGCGGCTCTTATTAACCTCTCTATTTCTACAACTTGCGTAAGACGAAACGACTTTCGCAAAAGTGGTCCGCCGCCGATAATCAATACGGAACAACCTTGACATTTCACTTTCGAACACGAACGCATATGTTCCCCTGTCTGAGGATAGTGTTCGCTTCGCTTACTTTCGCTAAAAATTAACGCCTGTTTTCTGAAACACTGCTCATCGTAGAAGTTAACTAATCAGCTCTCAAATGTCATTTGTGTCGCCATCTTTTTGATTGATATAATTATATAATTAAACTCTCTGAACTGATCACAATGATCAATTAAAAGAGTTTAACCATCCTTTTGACAACACAAATGACATTTGAAAAGGCATTTGACAGCTGATTAGTTGCTTTAAACGATGATCAGTGTTTCAGAAACCGGGCGTAAATCGACTTAAGTCTAAATCATTGCGCAGTACGCAGTTAAATGGAGGTGTCTATGATATGAAACGAATGCTTTCTCCACTGAAGTGTTTTTTTATGTGACGAGGTGGCAAGCGAGTTGGCGGTTCGCCTGAAGTCAGGTGATAACCGCCGCCCATTGCAACGCCTGTAGAGTTGTAGATGCGTTGCCATTTTTACAAGTTGCTGTTTCAACAAAATGTGCCCCGGCCACCACACTCACCGGTCGAAAGAAGAAGAAGTATTAAACTTCTACTTAACGCTGATCTTCTGTAAGGTCGCGGTACTAACCCTGACGAACCTGCCCATTCGTGCAACAGCGAACACTAGCGTGGCCCTACCACAGTTGATATACATATCTTAATAAAGTTTTGATCTAAAACATCATAATTGGTATGAACATATATACATATATAAGGCTATTTATCTTGATACCCCCATAAAGTCTCGGTTGGCGTGCTTGCTATTATTTCTCCTTGCTTTATTTGTGTTTATTAAACGCCTGACACATGCTTACCTTATAAGGGGCAATGTATCTCAGATGAACAAACAGTATTGTCGTAAAGAAGTATTCGTGAAACGGTTTCGCAAAGAGAGATTTCCCAATGCCATTGGGTCGGTCGCTACCAAAACACGTTACATTACCGCGCAGTGTTCAGCGCGTTCGGTAATTATTTGCTTCAGCGGCAATTCGTCGTGAAATAATGTAAGGCTGCTTTCTGATTAACGCTATAGCCTGTATAGGTTATTAGGCGACGCGGCTATGGCCACATCAACAACGTAACTAGAATAAGTATACTACTGTTCGGCTCGAAATAGATGCCGGCAACCAGCTCCGCTCAGAAACGTCCTAATTTGCATACTTCTCTCCTGAAGTCTCATTAATAAAAAAAATATTGCAATCAATAATAATCAAAGCAAAAAAAGAATATAATATAAGACGCAAAACATGGATATAACAAATCTTGTGTAATTTCAAAAGAAAGAAAGAGGGCATTAAACGCAACGCTTTCTTAATACTTAGACTGTTTTATGTTCTGTGTTAAAGCTACTAGCTGCTGCCCGCGACTACGTCTGCGTAGAGGGGAGAAAATTTAAGGTTGTATGTATTTTTGTATGCTGTGTCATAAAAAAATAAAAACAAAAAATTTTGCCTAAAAAATTAAAAAAAATTTAGGGGTGGACTACCCTTAACATTTAGGGGGATGAAAAATAGATGTTGGCCGATTCTCCACCCTGGCCGACAATCACGCTAAGGATCACAAAAATCGGTCGCGCCGTTTCGGAGGAGTTAAAGTTCGAACCCCGTGACACGAGAATTTTATATATTAGACTAGCTGCTGCCCGCGACTACGTCTGCGTAGAGGGGTGAAAATTTAGGGTTGTATGTATTTTTGTATGCTGTGTCATAAAAAAATAGAAACAAAAAGTTTTATATAAAAAATAAAAAAAAAATTTAGGGGTGGACTACCCCCTTAACATTAAGGGGGACGAAAAATAGATAGTAGCCGATTCTCAGACCTACTGAATACGCATATAAAATTTGCTAAAAATTGGTTGAGCCGTTTCGGAGGAGTTCAAGTTCGGACCCCGTGACAATTTTATATATTAGAATTTAACGTTTTAATTTTTTAAGTTATTCACTAAACTAATTTTAAAGATTTTTGAAGACTTCGAATACTTCTAAGAGAATAAACACGTAAATAAATACTTACAAGATCTATTCATCATGCAACATAATATAAATTAAGGTTAATTTTATTCCATTATCCGTATTGTATCTTATTTTATATTTAAGGATTACAATTTTATTTGAGACAACGCAGGCTTTCAACGTACGCGACTGTACCTACGTTTCATTCGACTAGATAAATAACGACATACAGTTTATATGAGACCGTGGCTTGCTTAAAACGTTCGCGATGGTATCTTGATACTTTACTGGAAGAACGACGCCACATTTGATTAATTGAGACCGCCCGGTTTCTGAAACACTGATCATCATTGAAGTTAACTAATCAGCTGTTAACGAATGCTATTTAAGTTGAGTCTGAATTGATCAGAATGTTCTTCTTAATCATCAGAATGATCAATTCAAAGAGTTTAATCATCCTTTTGGCAACTCAAATGACATTTGAAAAGCCATTTGACAGTTGATTAGTTAACTTCTACGATGATCAGTGTTTCAGAAACCGGGCGAAAGACTTGCAAATCGCAAGTAAAGTACAATCGCTGACAGAATTGCATAACGCAACGCAACTACACATTATTTCGGTCACATTATGGGGGCGAGGAATTAGAGTGGCCGAATAAAAGTTGCCAACGAGATAGCGTACATTCGGTTACACAATGTTTTCGTGTTTGCTTGCTTTAATACGTTGCGAGCTTTTACACGGGTATAAAAATGGGCAGTTTCTTAAGCAACGTTTACAAAGATTTCAGCGCACTGCTTTCATAAGACTAGCCTTTGAATGATACAAAAATTCAAGGAAGAAGGAGATACGTTAATCGTTGTAACGAAAAACAAAACCGACCACAAATATCTCGCTCTGTATTCACTTCATAATTGATTTTCAGGAATTCCCTGCGTATCTCCGGAGCCCAAGATCCAATACCAATGAAATTAATATGGAATCACATGGGAAGCACCAGCTTTCAAATAAAAAAAGAATCACAAAACCGGTTCACTCAATAGAAAGTTCTGAGGTAACAAACACTTTTAACTTTGTTACCATAAATAAAAATAAATGTAAAAAATACAGTCGAATTGAGAACCTCCTCCTTTTTTGAAGTCGGTTAAAATTGAGACATAACATAAGCTTTTAAAGAGAAAATTAAGTAATTATAGCTCGTATCGACAAAACAGCGGATAGCGATCAGAATGGACATACACAAAATAGTCCACCACAGAAAACATATGTGGCCTCTTCAGACACCTATTGTCGGTACTGGCAACGTGCCACACATTTAATAGTTCTCATGAAGCTCTTAAGGATTACACGAGATTTATCGCATGTAAACATTGTCTGCCGTCCTTTCTAGTCTAACGTTGTAACGACAACGTTTTTCCTAAATAACGTTAACTCGTTATCTAGACGATATCATATATTTTTTAGATTCGAATGAGTTTGTGCGTTGTTGCTAGATTATGACAAGCGAGGAAACAGTTCTGCTGACTACAAGTGATTTTCATCAGCATACAAAACGTCCAGAGAGGTGCTGACGCCTTACCAGGGTTCGTTCCCGATCTTCCAGGGTTTGGTCCCGATCGTACAACAGAAAAAGTTGCCTGACTATACCACATCGAAACTATTGTTTTATGTGACAGTTGTCAAGCTAGCAGACGAACCGTCTGCTAGCTTGACAACGTTTTTCCTAAATAACGTTAACTCGTTATCTAGACGATATCATATATTTTTTAATTCGAATGAGTTTGTGCGTTGTTGCTAGATTATGACAAGCGAGGAAACAGTTCTGCTGACTACAAGTGATTTTCATCAGCATACAAAACGTCCAGAGAGGTGCTGACGCCTTACCAGGGTTCGTTCCCGATCTTCCAGGGTTTGGTCCCGATCGTACAACAGAAAAAGTTGCCTGACTATACCACATCGAAACTATTGTTTTATGTGACAGTTGTCAAGCTAGCAGACGGTTCACCTGATGTTAAGTGATTACCGTCGCCCATGGATATAAACAACACCTGAGAGGTTGCAGATGCAGTTGACCTTTTAAAAAATGGGCCCCGGCTATCTCACTCACCATACGAAACTAAGAAATTTATTTATTTATAAATCTTCCACTTCACGGTCTCTGCGAGGCCGCGGTGCTCCCCAATCCTGCCTATTCGTGCAACAGTAGACCATGCTGTGTGGCCTAGTAGATAATATATTACCACAGTAATATATATATCTACTAGGTCTTCAACTCGATTTACAAAAAATGGGATTGTAGGAATCTTAAGGAAGACATTAATTACGTAGTTAAGTATCGTATTATTCAAGAGAGTTATAGTCGATTGCACAATTACAATTCGTTCGTTTAGTGCTTTGCAAACTTAAAAAACTGTGCCGTTTTAGCATACTGGTTAAATAACACTACCATTGGCACGAATTACACAAATTACAGAATGTTGTAATGGAAGATATTTTTATGTATATTATTTAGTCTAAAATATAAATTATATTAATATAATTGCAGCAAATAATTATCGTAAACAAGCAAATCACAGACGAACAATCCCAAAATAAATAATTCAAGTGATAATATAAATGCAAAACAAAGCGGCATTGACTTCTATTTATGTCAAGACAAAACGGTAAGCTACTGTGTAATAAAATGCTATTTTCAAAATGCATATTATACGATTAAAATCCGTTGAACAAAATTGTTTTATTGTAGTTGTTATTGAACATTTATTCTATCGAGGAAACTTGAAATAGAAGGTATCTTTTCAGCTATTTTTGAACTATAACAATATAAACATAGTCAACATGTTAAAAATGACGGCTAAGGTAAGTGTAAAGTTGAGGATGTCGTGACCATAAAAAAGGAAAAATCTATCTATTATGTTCCAGTACATTCTTATCATCTCTAAAAAATCGTGGTATCTTATCGAAATGATGCGGTCTAATCAAAAAGTTTCAACAGATCTAAAGTTAAGTAATACTGTTCGCTATAAAAACAAATGATTACTTCTATCATGGACACGTCTATTGCTAGTATTAAGACATGCAATAGATATACTCTATGCTACACAGTACAGATATTGCTGAAATAAAAAATAGAGATAGTATGGCCATACTGAACCCCTACTAAATTGGGCATTGAGGCTAGCCACTAGGAAAAAAGAAAAATACACCCCTATTCAGCATCTTCATTTATTAATTTTATTGTACACAATACAATACAGACAATTGGAACAAATGCTAAAAAACCTTATACACCTTTTTTTCTTATTTTTACCTTATGCTCACAAACGACTTAACTGTGACTTGCTAAAAGATTTATTAAAATCATGAATATTTTGTAACAAAAAAATTGAACATAAATTAGAATTGGTTGAACACAATTTGATAAAGTGCAACAGTTGTTCAAAGTATGCTCAATGTCAAAGACCGGATAACAAACTAATGAACGGGTTCAAGTTGGTCGCGCCAGCGTTCCCCAAACTTTATCTCAACAGAAGGAAAACGCGGATAACTTGAATAACCGTTTATAGGTCCGGATTTTAACTATTCAGTAATAAAATAACAGATCATTCATTTAGAAATGAATATAATAGAATATTAAATATGTGTTTGTTAATCACATTCGTCTAATAATATATATCAGGGGTAGCCAACTGGTCGATCGCGATCGACTGGTCGATAGGAACTATTAGTCCAGTCGATCGTGGCAAGGCAAAAAATATAAATACATAGAACAGACTGCGCAACGTACCTAATCACTAACTGCTGCGCGTCATCTTGTATCATTTTACAACATTAAAAAAAAATTCAAATGGACCACATGATACTTCAAAACGAAATTATTACTCTGCGCTACGTCACGTTTCCAAAAGCAAGGTCATCCGCAAGTCTAGAATTCTGGGCATTGGTTTTGAACGAGAAATATCCAAATTTGAAGAAATGTGTTAAACAATCGTGTTTTGGTTCAACATATTTCTGTGAGTCGGCATTTTCCTACTTAAAACAAACAAAAACTAACCACCGTTCTCGCTTGACAGACGCTCATACATACATACATACATTAGATTCCTTAAGGTTGGCAATTTGCAACTACAAGCCTGATTTTGCTAATCTAACGAAAGATGCTCAAACGCAATGCACACTATATAAAGTAGTTACTAAGAATAGTTTTCATTTTTATATTTTCCCTCAAAATAAAAAATAGGACAGTACTGAATTATGCTGTTTTATTTAAGATTTCAAGAAGTATGTAATTGGTCGATCGCACAGGTTGTCGTCAGTGAACAGCAGATTTTGGGTCTAACCAAGTTGACCACCCCTGATATATATATGGTTTGCCACGAAGCTAAGATTTTGTGAAATGTAAAAACATTTCAAAGACTGGTAGTTCCAGAGTTTATTATATTAAAAATTATAGTAAATAAAAATAGTAGTAAATTATGTATAGTAAGTAGTTTGTTATATTAAAAAGTATAAATCTCGACTGGTAGTTCCAGAGAAAAGAAACGCGCGTTCGCGCGTTCAAACAAACAGACAAGCCCTTCAGCTCTATAATATTAAAAGGCATAGATAAAGGTTTGTTGTTCCACCGATCGAAGTTTGAGAATTTTGGTACGGTAGCCGCTTGACCCGTGGTGGTAGCGTTATAATTGATTGGCTAAATTACCCGGCCGAGTTAAGTGGACGCTGGGACGCGTTAAAATTAGTATCGTTTATCGAGCGCGACATGTTGTTTTGTACGCGCTGAATACATACAATGAAATTACGAACCAACATCCTGTTTCCTGCCTAAATAAAGGCAGACAAAGCTTTGTGGCCGTAAATCTCGTTAAAACCCATAACAGATTTGTGTTATCTATTAAACGTGTTTCTGTAGTTTTTCATGGATCATTTCATATGAAATCGAATTTGATGTATCATCAAAGCATTTGAATTTAAATTGTCTGTGCTTTATATAATAGTAAGCGATTAAGTTAGCGAACTATACAGCGTGTCGTTACCGCGACAATAAATGAACACACATATAGAGGATAACTTTTGAAATTGTATTAAGCATTTACATTCTTTAAAGATCAATATTTACCGAGTTATTAAATTTAACAAAACAAACATTTTTAGAACACCCTTACGTATAAAACTGTAACGTAAAGTTCATTGTAAAGGTCTATATAGTCTCGCCCAAGCCCCGGTGAACTAGGCAGAGGGAGATGACCTTTTTAAACGACTATAAAATCTTTAGGTTAGTTTTGCACACAAATACATGAAGAATAGTATGATTTAAAAAGGTCCGTAATACTTATATGTTCAGTACATAGTGTTCTTTAGAAAACGACTTAAAACTTTAACACGAAATAATATCAAAATTAAAGCAATTATATTGTGCTTCGTTAGTTTAAATTGCGACAAAAGATTCATTAAACCTCGACTTTGAGACAACAGATTAATAGATTAGCTGGCAGCGCAGCGAATCAAAATTTGTGTCGTAGTTGACGTAGATCGTAGAAATAGGTTAGTATTCTAAGCCCAATCTTTTCTTCCTTTCTTACGCCACATCTTAACGTTAGTTTCCTTGACGCTAATGATAGCATGTACTATTTGAGGTTTTTATTTAGATTAATATTTTAAATCCGCTTCTTTAGTATGAATGCTGTATGTAATATACTCCATATTCTAAAAACTCTAACATTAATTTATATTTTTACGCGATAGAGCGGTGGAAATGAAATTTGATTTAAATAAAACCTTCTTCATAAAACTACTTTTTTTACATCGTGTATGTATATTTTTAATCTTTCCCTCCTCCAAACTCATATTTCGAACGCTCAGAAAAACATGACGCGTGAGTTCTTCGAATATGTAGTTTTTTTTTAAAATATTTAACGTTCATATATTTCAAGATGGCCGGTATTTTTAGTATCTTTATCGCTAGCAGCCGCATCAAATCCGTTCAGATCCAAAAATACGAATGTGCATCGGCGCGGCGGCTTGGTCTTCTTCAAACATAAAAATGATCCTCAAGATTGGGTCTGATACTTAATGACCAAAAACTGCTTATTATCTAGTTTTTACATTTTATGTACTTTATTTATTTTATGTAAGAGTTAAATAGTTAATTATTGCGTGACGTGTCTTCGATACGATTTCCACAGGTCGAAATGTTGTGTGGTTGGTCATTTGTTTCGTGTCTGGGTGTTTCGCGATCATAAATTCACGTTTATATCTGTATACTACTGGGAGTATTGCCGTTTTTTAACACAAAAAAAAAACCGACTTCAACCAGGAAACTAAAAACATTGTCAATACCTATAACATTTGAGGATTGCCCTCGATGAGATGCCATCTTTAGATCCGTGTTTCCTCACCATGGTACTACCCTTGGGATATCTCCTTTCCAACAAAAAAAGAATCATCAAAATCGGTTCATAAACGACGAAGTTATGTGCGAAAACACATAAAAAAATTCCGACTTCAAAAAAGAAGGAGTTCTTTTTTTAAAGTCGGCTAAAAACAAGTATTACTTTTGTTATCGAATGGAAGAACATAGCAGCATTAAAAGGCACTGGCCAAAAGCCGTCTCGTTTCGGAGTAACCTTTTTATTTTTACTGACCTCAATAAAGGACGAGACCTTTTAATGGTTTTAAGTAAATAACGGTAAATATAATACAAAAGAGTTTTGCCACATTACCTTTTACACATCGCAAATAGATCGAAACGAAAGTATTAAATATTGTGCAATAGCGTTCCTTAATTGAACAAGTCTTATGTGATAAGTTATCATATTTACGCGAAAACTACACATTACTAAATTAAACTTTCCCGAAGATTCGAGCACTTCCAAACGTGTTTACAATTAAAAATAAACGCGATAAATCCGTAGAAATAGTTCAATTTAGCGAAGTCTTGTACGGTTATTCTACGGGCGCCCGTAGATAAAACGCGTATTGCGTATCTTACGCGTATCAAGATCCGCGGGGAGGGCCGCGGACGTCCGCGTTGGGGTTATGAGCGGTCAACATAAATAAAAACTGCGCCGGCTGCAACTGCATACTGTTTCCGAGCGTTGTGACGTCTCACGCATTTCTCACTTATAGAAAGCTCTTTGTGGGGGCATCTAAACTTTGCTGGGAACGAGACTATCGACAACTACCTCTTATATTCTACTAGCGACCCGCCCCGGCTTCGAACGGGTGCAATGTATTACACATATAAACCTTCCTATTGAATCACCCTATCTAGTAAAAAAACCGCAACAAGATCCTTTGCGTAGTTTTACAGATCGAAGCATACATAGGGACGGACAGACAGCGGGACGACTTTGTTTTATACTATGTAGTGAATAAATAGAAACCTCCATAGAGGACTCGATGCCGCGACTGGAAAGCTATTGGCTTCTCCACCGATGATCGATTGTCGTATCGAACAATTGACACACGGCACAAGTATCTTTGTGACTACACACTAACAGATAATTGTTGACGTCAGGCTAGCTGGCCGTAAAAAATCTAGCCAATATAATTAACAGCATGATACAAAGCCCACCCAAACTTGGATAAGGATAGGAGAAGTAAATAAACAGCTTATTGATTTTATGCATCAGGAACGTTAATTAAATTATAATTAGCAATTTAAATTAAAAAAAAAAAAGACAGAGCTTACGACTGTAGCCTAAAAATTTAGATCCATTGATCACCAGATCTATTGAAAAACTTACTCTAATGCCAACCTTTAAATTAACTACTTTGTCCAAACAGTGTTATCGGAATCTATTCGTATTAATCTAGAATGTTTTATATCCCCGATAACGGAAGTTACACCGTACATTTAGAACGTTATCGATTAATTTGGGCGGTCTGATAACCTTTATTGAATCTGTTTACATTCATTTGACGCAAGTAATTGACATTAGGTGCACGGTGAGGTGTTCCTCGTAGATCGTACGTGAGCAGACAGCTCATAAGAATGTCTTCCAGCCAGACAGATTAAACTTCACCAGTGGGCGTTAATAGCAGACTATGAGTGCGAATAATTCCAGTTAATGTAAGGGGCGGTGAATGTTTTTCGCAACACGTCGCGTTGGATTAGTTAGATGATTTGTAAGTAAAAAAAAAGCTTAGATAACAATAGAGAATAGGTAATGTAGTCATAAATTTCAATCTTTAAAATAATAACGCGAAGTTCCCAGTTTCTTTTTGAGGAAATGATTAAAAAAAACTATAGTTTCCGCAACGCCATTATTGTTTTGTTTTTATCATTATATTAGTCGTTTACCTGTCCAGTATCTATTTTGAAACTAGAGTTCAAACGCTGAGTCCGTAGTCTATGAACAGGACGTGTTAATGGAATATTGAAAGTAACATGTCCAAACGCGAGATTGGAAGGATTGAATTCAAATTAATGCATAAGGAAAAATGCTGGGAGGAGCCCATTAACTTTGTTTAGGAAGAATAAGGAAATTATAGTCATTTATTGCGTTAAAATTGGTTCTTTGTTGGCTGTTGGGTATTAAAATTTAATATAACATAGTTTATCATGACCACTGAAAAAAATAGCATTAAAATTATGTTACAACTCTTTGTATGGATCTGATTAATTAATTCTTTTCCTATTCCTTTATATTTACTGTAATAATATTCTCATGTATGGGAAGATATGATCTATGTGCCGCTTTTAAGAAATGCGTTCGTCGAACGAAAAAATAACTGTTAAGAACAAAGCATTTAAGCTTTTACCAGTACCGTTAAAAGTACAATTAACGATTCAAAGAAGGAACATCCAAAAACAACCGCAGGCAGGTAACCGCGCCAACAACAATCAACCGGGTACACTCACCGCGAAACCCTGTTCAGTCATCTCACGAACAAGTCACTCACAAGTCACAATGCACACACATAGTCCACGCGATTGTACACAGCAGAGGCGAAGACGTTGACGTCGCGAGAGGCTCGTAACTAATGGCAACTTATCGCCGAGCACACCTGATATCACGTCCTCATCAGATACCGGAGCCAAATATGTGTCGGGCGTACGTGCACCGCGCGCGATGCGATCGAAGCGAATAATCGCTTGGAGCTAAGCAATCGTGTAACACTGGCAAGGATTAAGTGGCCTCTATAGTATTTAGTTACTAATGTGTGAAATAAATTACAAGATATTATCAACGTATATATCGTGGGCGTAGAAGAAAAACCAGCTAAGTCCATTTTTGGCTAAAAATGCGTTCTTTGCGTCCACATAATGTTTGGGGGGTTCTGCAGTAGAGTACCGGGTCTCCATTAAAAAAAATCGTTGTCCATATTTCAGGCTAAGTCATTCAGCTAAGTGAAGGAATAATGCGATTTTTCACGACTTATTGAATTTTCAAACCCATTTATCTCCAAATGACGAATTTTGGACTTAGCGGGTTTTCCTTCTACGCCCACGATATGTAACTAGCCATCCGCTCCGGCTTCGCATGGGTGCAATGCTGAATGGTTGTTTTAGACATTATATTTCCACGCGTTAGAAACTTCTAAAATTAGCAGTGTTTCTCTACTATATTATGCATGAATTGTACATCTCACCTTCCTCTTGAATCACTCTGTCTATTAAAGAAAACCTTATCAAAATCTGTTGCGCAGTTTTAAAGATCTAATTTTAATTATCATATATAGGGCCAGACAGCGGGATGACTTTTTCTTATACTATATAGTGGATACGCAATAATTATCTTGCAAGTCCTTTTATAGCTTAGCTATAGCATGTCATGCCGCTGTGTTTGAGGCTGTAGTCATAATCTTAGCGTAGTTTTCTGTATGTGCGTGAATCACAGTCTTTATTTGCGGCCGCAGGTTATGAATAATCGTGTAATTACCTCCTTTTTTTTTAAACAAGAAAAAGTATTTAAATGTATTTAGGTATTATAAACCACAGCAGGTTTTTTTTTTTTTTTTTGCGAAATTTTCCGGAGCGATACAACTTAGGGACCTTCAAGATCTTGTATTAACTGATGTTTTTGCTTTCAGTCCCGAGACTATTACAGCTTCATCTGACGCAGAACCGGTGGGCTAGCCAGAACCCACGGGTTTGGGCCCTCCGCTGTGGGTAGGGTCGCGCATGTGCTCATGCGTGCGTGCGTTCAACTATGGTGTGTCATCTAAGGGCCATCGAGGTTGCGGTTCGGTTCAACGTTGGGTTTGAACCAACATATAACTATGACCATGTTACCACGCAAGCGCTTTGCTTAATTAACGCCCAGTTTCTGAAACACTTATCATCGTAGAAATTAACTAATCAACTGATCATTCCTGATCAATTCGAAGAGTTTAACCATCCTTTGGGCAACTCAAATGACATTTGACTAGCTATTTGACAGCTGATTAGTTAATTTCTTCTATGATCAGTGTTTCAGATGATTCCAATCAGATACGAGTTAGAAGCAATAGGGGTAAAGTAAAAAAACACATAATAGAAGGAAATATCTGTTTAAACCGCTGTTTACCGCGGCACTTGTTACAATTGGAATCTGCGACTGTCGGGCCGCGGGGCGACATTCCAGCCACTAAGCCACCGTGATCGTTATCATAAAATTAATCTTAATTAAATATAGATTTCCCTTGGCCATGGATGCTGCAAAGCGTCCAAGACGTCGTGGATTTAAAAATAAAATTAAACGCGTCGAAATCTTTTACAATGCGACGTTCGCGTATAAATGGGAAATCATTACATCTGTTTGATTTAGGTTTTGTTATTTACATTCAATATTCAAAGTCTATTGTGGCTATCAAACTTGCAACATGCTGTTGCACGGATGGGCAGGCTCGTCCGGGGCAGTACCAGGGCTTCACAGATGACCGTGTGAAGTGGCAGTATTAAAATTTCGCGTTTCTTCTGGTGAGTGAGGTGTCATCATCATTTCAGCCTGATTGAGTCCACTGCTGAGCATAGGCCGCCACGAAGCACGATCCTGAGCCACCTGCATCCATATACTTCCCGTACACTTGCACATGTCGTCACTGGTGAATGAGGTATCCGGAACCCAATTTTTGAAAGTTTGTCAGGGCATCAGCTAGCGATTGTGTTTTAGATGTTCGGACGGCTGTATTCATCTATTTTCACATAAAAAAGACAGAGAACGGATGGTTCGCCCAATAGCGATTATCAGCGTTCATAGATATGCAAGCTGTTGGATTGCAGCGCTCCGACCTTTAAGATAGTGGGCCCTGGTACCTCACACATGACAAGAGGCGTAAATGTATAAATTTACCTAAGACCGTTCCTTGAACTAATCGTAGTATAAATCGTTAAGACGATACGAGTATTAACCGGGTTTATTGCTAATAAACGCTTCATGGGCGAAATTCAATTATGTTCGATAACGCAAAAGAATTACGTCCAAATTTGCAATGGTTACTATGAGTTGGGATGGTGTTACTGAGCGGAGTGTGGTGGACGTTTTATGGGCGCAAATGCGGTATTCTAGTAGGATTTTTTAAAGTTTCTTAACATAATGTTAGTTACCTTAAATCACTAATCGCACAGCTCGTGATGTTACAACTCAGTACCTGGCAACAAACAGAAAAAGATCAATATTAAATACGAAGACTAATTTAGGCGTATTTATAGGAAGAATATTTATAGGCATGCACAGTACAGCACGCAGTCTTTTAGCTCGCCAATAAAGTTGAAAAAATTCGAAATTATTGATAAAAAAAGACATAATAAAATTATACAAAAAGCAACCATCGTTTCCCATTAATCACAAAAAGTTTATGGGAGAACAGGAACACTCGCCAGACGTTTGCATTAATGTTTAACCATTCCTCTATTTTGTTAATAATAAAATAAATTTTATAAATTATTTAGATTAACAGATTAATCTAGTTAATTTATAAAATTAAATTTTTAAAAATAAAATTTAAGTTTATATCACTTAAAATTATTCATTAAGTTTGCCATCATTATGTAGCTTTTTTAAAAAAATTTTCTGTATAAAAAATATCTTTATAACAAATATCTATTTGCTTTATAAAAAAAAGCCTACTTACGAAACAAAAAGAATAAGAAAGCGCTTTGACCATGACGTAACAAGATGGCGTCTTTGTGTCAAAGGGGATGTGAAAGAAAGGAGTGTACGGTAGCGTCACGGAATGCCTCGGTGCTAGTTAATTATTCATTATCGTTGTGCATGCTACTGGAGAAAACAATGCACGTTTCCTCTCCGCGATTCTTTGTCTTAGAATAAGTTTTTTCTCATTATTTACTGCTTATTTTGTGATAGACATTGACAGCTCCGTGCAGAAACCATGTTGTCATATCCGTTTTATAGAAATACGAAGTAGATATGACAATAGCGCACCGAAACTGAGCCACTCAAATTACGCCAATTGGTGTAATTACATTGCAATTCTATAGACTGCTATCTCCTTCCGTATCATACGTTCTATATCATCTGTCACATTCACTTATATCTCATATAATGTAAAGCGGATCAACTTTTAATGTCCCATACATTGGACATGCATCATCTTATTATTAAAAAATCACTGGTCATATCAATCATTCATGTTTTCCTTTCTGTTACATTTAAATTGTGTTTTTGTGAAAATGAAACTCTTTAAAATAATTGAATTTTAAAGAGGGTTTGTTCAATAAACGTATCACCCCCATCAAACTAGAATCAAGCAAGTCCCGATAGTCTTTTATCAGAACTGAACAGGCTTCGAAAATCGTATCGGTACCCGAGGTCAGAAAAACCGTCGACGGCATAGTATCCAGGTCGATCATTCCAAGTACGGATCGGCCTTAGCGTATTGAATTGCGTCAATGCCGGTCACACGATAGCTCCTGGACGCCGCGCCTTCCGGCGGTCTCAAGTGATTTATGTATATCCCGTGCACCGGCCGATTGGTGAGGCGAAACGCACAACTCACGCTTGCCTTTAAAAGGGCAAGCAGCGCCTTTGTCGCTGAAGAGAATTGAGAATTAGCTAGGTCTGCCTTTTGCCGACTTGAAAGCGATTCGCAAAGTCGCACCCACGCGTTTTTTCACACAGTTTTAGTTTACCGCATGGTTTCTTCAGACTCTTTAAAAGCTGGATCGTGTTTGACTATTCAAGTTGCGTATACGTGCATAAGTTGGTCGTTATATACGTCGATTTCACCGGATTCTGTTGCGGTTACAGTCTTTGGAGAAATAGGTTTAATCGTCCATAGAATTTTAAATTAATAGTTAAGGTGTTTTATCCACTATCGATAAAACCAGTTGTAGATTAACTTAGCAAAGGCCGTCGCCGGCAATATTCTGAATTAAAAAAAATCTGGTACTGGCACAGAGGAATACTTTTATATTTTGCAAACTGGCATTCCACACCAGAGTAAACCAATTCAACTTTGCCAAGAGTGGGACCATGATTGGGTTCCAAACAGATTTCAGCTACAGCGACTGCTTTTTGTCCTGGTGAGACAAAAATACGCTATCTTTGCAATGAGTGCTATAGAAAATTGAGTACTCCGTTTATCTACTTAATAACGACTACAGCTAAACAGCCTTTTTGTTGACAGTCCAGGGTCGAACTTAGTCTGTTCAAGTCGATTCGAACTCTTCAATTTTATAATGGAAATTTACAAGTACAGCCCGACACAATACTGTTTACTAGGGGAAATGCAATTTACATATTTACTAAATATTACAATGGTTTGACTTCTGATAGCAATATCGCGACAGCATCCGATGTTATCTTATAACGTGAAATGAATATATTTAAGCTGATAACGCCGAAAGTAATATCTGCCTTTCTAAAGAGGCATTAGTATTTTCCTACATTTCTATATGTCAAACACCTTTGTAGTGTTTGTTTGTTCTATACGCTCAAAGTCACCGCGAAAGGCATATGTCTGATGTTCATGGGCTCGTAAAATCTCATTCGCTCTTGCCCAAGGCAACGGACACTCTCATTGTTATCAGACGGATTGCGACAACAAAAGGTGGGAGTCTGCCGAGCTCATTTTAGTAAACACTCAACTTTAAAAAGAAAGAAAGAAAGAAACATTTATTTGGCACATAATAACAAAATACAATAGATACTAAAAACTAAATACCTATAATTAAAATGAACCAAAATGGTCACCACTCAGCTTCATGTCACGAAGTTGACAACCTTCGTGGATGCTGGTTTACAGTGGAACCTTTCGTTCCTTGAACGGGTACCAATGGAATGGTCAACATCAATTTTACGCACTCAGCTGTGAGATTGGACATCGTACGGGGTACAGGGACCTGCATATCTAAGGAGTCTGCGTAGCTGCACTGGGTTCGCGAGATGTACTATGCTCTAATCCCCTAAAACGTGGTAGATAGTCCAACAATTTAGCACTCCTGCGTCCTGACCTTTGCCCAACAGTGGGACTTTTAAATTACAGGTTTGACTTAACTGCACTATCATTTATGTTTACCTACATCGTCTTGCTTGACGAATGTATTTTTATTTTGTGTGGAAGCCATTGGGTGTAAGTCCCAAAGACCACTGCCACCTACAAAGATCTATTGTAGTCTTCTCTTCGAAAACTTTGCCACCTTACTGTAGATAACAAATAGTTGTTGTCTCGTGTGGTAATCGAACCCACGAGCCCCTGCGGCGAAGCGAATACGAATACGTTTGGTAACTTTACACAAGCCATTTTCTTTAATCGTTTGTGAATGCAATAAATTGAGCAATGAATTGTTAAACTCTGTTACTGGCACCGTGTAAATGGGCCTTAACTCTTTTACCGCCACTTACAATTCCCGAATACAATTCCCTACCTTAAGCTAAAGTATTATCGCCGATGAATTTTTATACCGAACAAACAAACAAACAAATCTGAAACTGAACGCAACTCGTAGTACCTCCCGCACATGTTTGTCTGTCACCCAATAAACACATATAATAAGAATCCATAACATTGTGCATGCTATAGCGATGAAACAATGCAAATATCATATTACATAGTATTAGCTACGTTACATGATTCGCGGTTCTGCTCGCGGCTACTTCACCTCGAGGCGACCGTGAGCCTTCGGTGCGGTCAACGGCTAGTAAATTATTGATCATTAAGAATAGGAAATAAAAACCCGTCAGAACCAACCTTCTTTAGGAGCGGATATCATCGTTGGTTTAAAAAAATTCACAGATTAAGAAAGAACTGTCTATCAATTGAGAAGTACGTGTAGCGGATTAGTGCGTTAAATCACTGCGGTCTGTATCGTAGTGGTTATTCCGAATAAACCAAAGCGAAACTGAACGCATTCTTTTATTAACCGACTTCAAAAAGGAGGAGGTCTCTCATGCGAGATTGCGGTCAACGTGATGTTAGGTGATTAACGCTCACGCCGACATCTAAAACAAATGTGGGGCGCAGATGCGTAACTTTTAAGCAGAGGTGCTCAAACGGTCGACCGCCAAGAATAGGTACATCAAGAAGCAACAAATTGTTTTGAGAATAATTTTTTATTTAACGTGGATACAGTTTTCGATCTGCCATTCGCAAATTTTAATAGGAAGAGTTCTTCCTATCATATAAAAAAGTATGGACATAACTGCTTTAAAGGGTGCGCTTCGACTAGCGCGCTCAATTGACGAAACGTTAAAGTCCAGTACTTTCATAAAATATAAAAAATAATTTGATTTATTCAACAATAAGCATAAAAAAAAAACAAAATAATTTTATGTTTGCCTTGTATCATCATCATTATCATTTTAGTCAGTTACAGTCCAACTCAACGTAGGCCGGCCCGTTGAATTGTCTGACGGCGATGAATTTAACTTTTGCCATTTTACTTTCAGTAATCCAATGACTCATGACGTCAAAACAATTCAACACTCAACGCAATTAGTTTGTCGCACTTAACTGATAGATTGCATTGCTGCCAACCCCAGTGACCTCGGGCTTTCGAGCGTCGGAAAAAGAAAGGTAACGCACCAATAAGACGCCGACGGTCGAACAACTAACGGCTACTGATTTCTATATGATTTGGACGAACGGGAAGGTTGAAAATTTAAACAGTCGTCTGATTTGAATATCTGTTATTGATCCATCGATTGCAGTTGTAACTGTAAACGTGCATATTTTCGTTAGCGTTTCGTTCGGCCCCGATACAAATGTCCGTAGTTTCCACTATATTCCAAACTGCAAACGTACTGCATACTAGTTTTTGGCTTTTTAAGCCTATGAAGAAAACAGAATTTTCCATCTTCTGAACTGTTTCTAAAAAACACTGGCGAAAACTGGCGTGAGCTGGCTTCGTTAGTGATTATCACTTTTTTACATTGCCTTTACTGGAGGATAACATTATGTTGTGTTGTAAAATGATTTTACAAACATAAATTTCACGTTGACAAACTTTTCCCACACGAGACAAGTTTGTCAACACGGGGTTTGTAGACATTAACCTCATTCAGTTCTCCTCGAAGAGCAACTGACTTTACACCCATAAATCAGCCGCTATTTAATTGTGAACGGAGAATGAGATCCCAACATTAAGGCACGACGGAAGATGAAGTAACCAGATCATTATTGCCTTTAGGATTCTTTAATTCCCCATTAATGTTTCGTCCACTAATGTGTATATAGGAAAAACTATAATGCAACCTAGTGTAGTTGACGAGCGAATTCCCATTAAAAATCATTGCAACGATAAAAAAAACAAAAAACAAACGTGTGGTGAGAACAAGACAGAAAGCGATTTAGATTGTTTTGTAAAATAGAGGGCAATACTTTCTCCCTCCGCGCCACATATCCCTCCCGATACCAGTAAACGGTCTTCGTACTATGACGTTCTCGCTTTAATTATTACAAGCTCTATTCAAAGCCCCATCGGACTCGAAGCCCGTAGCAAGGCTTAACTACCCAAACGCTTACTTTACAATCTGGGCTCTATTCAATGTTTGATGAACTTCAAAGGCGCGTTTACGTTACGCGTGTTTGTCCGTCGACGGAGCGTATACGATACGTGCAACGAAGAAACCAGAGACGCTGCGCCGAACTGGACCAGTCCGGTGACCTACTTGACCAACGCACAATCGGCCATACGTCCGCGATCCGCGAACGGAACCCGTTTCACCGCGGTTCCGATATCAAGAACAAGGGAGGACAGATGTCTTTAATTATGTTCATAGTTCGCTCGTGAAATTGATTGGAAAGAAATATATTTTAATAAGCAACAAATTATGATGACATAGTTTTCCATAATAAGACTTCAAATTCGAAAAGTTTAAGGTTTCATGGTTACGTTTCTTTGATAATATTAAACACCGGTGTAGTAATATTAAACGTCAGTGGAACCATCTAAAAACGTTTTATATTTAGCACAATACAATACAAACTCGAACGACTTAACTTTTGCAGTGGAGTGAAGATAATGGTAGCCAATTGAGTACCGAAAACCCGAGCAGGCAAATATGAGATGTTGATTTATGCACGCGAGAAAGACTTCAACTTAAACACTGCAAATCGAACGATATAATATTCTATTCATTTTAACATCAAGTATAGATCTCTGTCTACTAGATTGACTACATCTGAAAATCTTCGTCTTATATATCATCGTTAGAAAAGCAATAAGTATAGAACAAGCGATGAATCGTACATTTATGTTTATTACCCCAAAGAAGGCTTACTTTTATTCTGCTGCTTAAAATGATCCTGAGTCGGTGTTATTTGCGCTACGTGGGAGAACAATAATGAACAATGCACATGTTCCGGCGAACAAATGTGACAGTTGACTTGTATATATAATAAGTGTGAATTGATTTTTATTAAGTCTCCAAACAGGACGCGGCGACGTGTATATTTACGTAAGCCAGCCGAATATCCAATATATTAGCATGAAAACACTAACGTTAATGCAAAACGGTTTCACAATAGTTCAGAAGGCTCGTACGTAACCGTAACCCGAAACGAAAGTCGATCGGATCGTCGTTTTTTAAAATATCCGTTGAATCTATTCACTAAATGGCCTTATAGTTTTCTTTATGTGAAAAGTTGTCAAGCGAGATATATACGGCTCTTTTCCGTATGCGTGATATATACAAAGCAGATTATGAGTCTGAGGAGTGACAATTGATCGTTCAAACAGAACGGGAGCAAAATCACCATTCAATAGAGGAATAGGTATCTGACAAAAGATTAAATAGCTCTTACAAAAAAATAAGCAGGTTCATGTTTTATTTAAGCAGTTTTTTTTCCGTTTGATTTTTAACATAGAACATGTTTTCATTAACTTGTCTGCACTTTAAACATATAATAATAACTAAAATAATAGTACTAATGAATCGGAAATACATCCTAAGGGATGGCACCATCGACATCTGTCGAGCTTGTCGCCATCCCGGGGAGTCGCTTCGAGTCGAATATAAATAAAATTGCCATAAACATATTAATTATCATTTTACTATTTATAAAACTAATTTGATTAAGAGGCCCAAATTATTCCATATTCAGTAAGTAAAAAGGAAACATACGTAAAGTACCTTATACCTTTGTCTGGATGTTTGTTTATATTTGATTCATAAAAAATATTCTTTTGATGTAAGTTTTAAAATTTATTTTAATTAAACATTATTGAGCGCTAAAATTATAATCAGATTAGTGTATTGCTTTGTTTTCTGTAATCTGTCATTTTAATTAATAGAAATTTTATATAACTTACTTCCTATTCATGATTGATTATCACCGATGATTTACGATCGGATCATTACAAAGGTCGCTTAAAACCTTTCTCTTAAATCGGTTTCGCTCAAATAAGAATGGGCAGCAATGCTCGGTATAGCTGTATGAGTTGTGACAAAGGAGGGAGCTTATTGTATAACAGAATTCCGAGGAAAGTATAAAAAACCATAGTACTTTGTATCCGTTATTCGGTTTTGTGCCCGAAAATTAATAATTCCTTTAACGTACTATGAGGAAGAAGCATATTACGAGTATTATATACATCAATGCTTACACCTTGAATCGTAATGAGTTAGAGAGACATTGCTAGTTAGCTGTTTCGCCGTACGTGTTTAGACCAATGAGTGACAGATTGAGCTTGTCGCCCGTAGATGTGGCAAAAATGTCTCGCAGCAGTTTTCGCACGTTTGGGAAACGCGAAAACGTTCATCCTCTTACTGAAAAGACATCCCGGGACCTTTAATTCAGACATACGAGCGACTAGACTGTGTTGTAATGTACACGGAGTACACGTGTTCGTGACGTCGATAACTGATTCCTGACGCTGTACGTTAGGTATTAAGTGATTTGTTATTATTGGCATATTGTTTACGATGTACTGTAGGGGGGGAGTGTAAACCCCTAATAATATTCGTAACCACGCATCGGTTATGACGCGTATGGATGTGGAAAATTGTGAAACAGGTGATAGATAGTGGTATGCAAAATTACATCATTAAAAGTATCTGTATAATCTGGACTCCATCTAATGATAAAAGTGTGTTTATGTTTGTATGTATCATCATCCTCAGCTTGTTCGAGTCCAATGTCACAAACAGTCCGTTCTTATTTACTAAACGAACATAGTAGTTCCCGCTGCACAAATAGACCATCTCCATCGGCATGAAGTGGAAGTTTTACACTTCTGCATCTAGACTGGCGCGTGAGGTAACTGAACCCCACTTTTCGCAACCCCACAGGTACTGCGTATGGTCATGCGGCGGTGGTCATTTAACATCAGCTTAGCCGCCAATCCGTTTCCTACTGAAAAAGCAACAGGTGCTGAATTGCGTTTACATATACTTGTACGGTGTATTTATTGACGTACAAATTGCGTTAATAAAGTCTTCACTAATACGCCGTAACGTTCTACTTATTACGATTGTTTATTTGTTGTATTAAGTAACAAAAATATTTCAACAACAATATTAGTTCTTACCTTAATTTACATCATGCAATGAATAAGGAAGAACACATCATAAAATAAAAGCAAATCGATAATACATAAACAATTGAAAATGTATGTCAAGTCCGATGTCATAACAAAGAGACGATTTATTTGTTCTTTTATTCATCACTTCTAATTCACAAAATGGCCGAACAACTAACTATTTAATTTCATATTGTACAAAATTTAAGACACGTCGTTAATGTTCCCGCACACTGTCACGTGTAAACACGCCACATGCGTTCACTAAGAAAATTTTCATAATGATACCACTGCCCGTAGCGTTTCACTACCGCATGTTCCCGCGAAAAATGTTTTGGTGGGAAATAACTCAGTGCTAGAAATCTTGCGATATAAGAGATAGTGTTTTATTTAACAAAAGATGATTTATAAAGATAAAAGAATTATTTAACAACTAGATGACTCCGTGGCATAGTCGCCAAGGTATTGACTTCGGCGCCGTGGGTCGTAGGTTCGATTCCCACACGGGACAACTATTTGTGCGACCCACAGATAGTTGTTTCGGATCTGGGTGTTTGTCCACGTGAAATTTATGTATGTAAAACTTCCTTACAACACAGGATAATGTCATCCTACAGTAAGGGCTAAAAGAACACCTACAGTAAGGTTAAAAAAAAACCATATTTGCGAGTTACGAGGCTCGAAAATTTGTTCGAAAGTGCACAATTATTAGGTGCCTAATTTGTGTAGGATTCGTGCACTAATACCTGTAAATAAAATGTTGCAGAAAAATTATTTGTTCGTTTAATCAATAATCACCAAGATTATTATATATCTCAATATACTTTTAATTTTCATTACTTTTAAACTTTATACGAAAAACTGTAACGAATTCAGTTAACCGTTAATATATGTGCCCACTGAAGTTCGGTATAAATTTATAATTAACTTTTGCGCAAACTGTTTACTTTTAATCAACAAAATAAATTTACACAACAAGATTTCCTATGGATAAAGAGAAATTTTCTAATCTTATTTTTTAATCGTCACGGTACTTATTGTACAAAATGTGACTAGTTATAATTCAGTCGCCAAATGTTATATTTAAGTAAAGTAACAGGCGAGTGAATAGGTTTTTACTGAGCTAGCGCGCTTACCATCAACTGCTGAATCGCCGCTTACCATCAGGTGGGATGGTTGTCTGGCACTGGCCAGTTTCGAAGAAAAAAAAGCCAAAACTTTTTTTTTAATTTCCATAACATGCAAGTTTCCTCACAATGTTTTCTTTCACTGCTGAGCACATGATAAGTCGGCACTTCAAATTAACAAATTCATCGGGATTGCTCGAATACATTGCGAGTACAACATAATTATGCACCTCCCACAATTTATCCCTACGTACACGGTTGATTGGGAGAGAATTCTTGTGCTTAACGTTAGACTTTTCCAATCCTTAATGTAGATAATTGACAAGTATTGATAGATAAATTAATAAAAAATATTCAACTCACCGTTATTTAAGCAGTAAGGCTTATTATTATTAACAGCACATTTGCACTTCCTAATACAAACATTCCTCTCACACAAAGCGTTTGAATCGTGAACAGTATACGTTTAAAACGCCCAGTCAAACATTTATGCGGCTACTACCCCAACGCGGCTGGAGCGAGCGAGGGGCGTAAACTGGTCTATTGACCAAACATACCTACGTCATAGCAACCTGGCACGGAACTCACGAAGGGTGTTGCGCCAACGGCGGCTCGGTTGCTACTGAACCATAGAGCATCGTGAACGTCGTTCCAGTTTAAAAGTTTTTTTTATGTTGTTTGAATGTCAGTTCACCATAAACATTCATAAATACCGGTTACGCAGAATTTTATTCTATATCTGAATGTGGTACGTACTTGTGACCTCATTTTTTTTTTTCAAAGATAAACAATTTTTGATTTGATATTTTTCTGGTTATTTCTTGTCAAAATAAAATACTAACATTTTTTTAAAATTATGGAATGCTCAATTAACATTATCTTAAAGTATTTTTAAATAGCTCAACCGGGCGTATAATTTAATTCAATATTACTCGAGCAACTGAGTTCGATCCCCGGTGCCGGCAGCAATGAAGATTTTTTAAGTGCTGACTTATCACCTGCACTCAAGCGGTGAAACTCGTGGAACCTGAATTTTTATAATAACAAAAAAAAAATGTAAATTGTGAAGTCCGCCAATAGCAATGACTATGCCCTGATACCCTCTGTAGAGAAAGGCCTTTGGATAGATGGCGAGATGTATAGCGCCTTTTTTAGTTATCGGCCCCTGTATAATATCTTATTAGAACAATAGTAAAATTTATGGAAATTTTACTGATCCACTCAAGTGAAAGAAATTTTTATACTTAAATATCATGCAATAAAGAAAGTGGATAGATGGCGAGATTTTCTGAGATTTTTCGGTTTCTGAAATACTGATCCATCGTAGAAATTAACTAATCATAAAAAATACTCTTTGAATTGATCATTATGATCAATTCAGAGAGTTTAACCATCTTTTTGGCAACTCAAATGACATTTGAAAACCGGGCGTTAGTTGGTAAAGCGTACAGATACGTTACCGAGAAGCCGAAAGCTTTTGCCAATTTGTCTAAACAAACACATTTTAAGACGACTGTAGAATTAAGAAACTGTGTTCATTTTTAAACAAACCACTGAATTATCTCCTTGCAACTATTTTAGTTGGTCTACAGAAAACGAGGTGATGTAAAGCCAGTTATCCTCCCTTATTATGCTCGCGAAAAGATACATTTTCGTCGTAACTAAATGAAAATGTATTTTTTGTCAGAATGAAAGAATCATTCTCTCTAGTAGTTAAGAATTGTGTAAGCGCTCTTATTTAACCTATATGATAGTTCCCGTTGACCTAGAATCACGAAATTTGCAAAAATCAAGGTCAGTGCAAATAAAATAAAAAAATTCAAAAATAAAAAAGTCGAAAATTAAAGAGTGTCCCCATACATACATAGTTTACGCCAATTAAAATATTCCTCTGAGTTGTATGGGCGCTCATACAATTTGGTTAATACATCAACCATTATAGCACACTTAAAAATTAAACCAATAAAAATTGTAGTGATACCAATTTTATTATGGGTTATAATGGGTAGGTGCGGATCCCTCGGTGCGCGAGTTGGACTCACAATTGATAGTTTTTTTGTATCGTCAAAGCTGTCAGAGTTCAAATCTAGATGCCTACTCTTTTGCAGGTGAAAGAACCGATTTGGCAGGAGTGAAAGGAAACGGTAAGTGATAATAACATTTAACAATAAACATGACAAAATTAAACTATACCATTTGTTCATTTTAAACTTGCACGCGTGAATTTGTTTATGTAAAAAAGGTTGCTCAAACAAAACCCATTATCTTTTTCCGCAATGGAATACGAATATGATACATATTACTTAGACATTATTATAAATTAATTGGATAGTTCGTTCTTATTTTAAATATTTAAATCTTCGATAAAACGCATCTGCTTTTAATTAAACGAACGCCCCGATAGAATTTTAATAAACCCGCCGTGATCACTTTAGTGTTGCCACGCGTCAAACAAATCATTGGACAAAATGTCATATGTCACATACCTTATTTATCGAGTCGCCTACTTGACATTTCCATAGACAAAAACTGTTCCAAATCATTGAATTACCATATTTAATTGGGTGCCATCGGTTCGAAAGGGCAACATTTTACTGTCCGAAAATTGCCAGTTTCAATGTATTATTCATTCTTAATGATGCATTTTGATCTTCCGTGTTTTATTAAAGACGAGAAATGCCAAGCACATGGTACTGTGTCGAGGTCATAAAAAATATTTAATTCAGTATCCATCTGATAGCAAAGAAAAATCTCTAGAAACAGATCATTGTGTATATAATATACTATTGTAGATGTTGATATGATTCCCAGTTATTTTATAAAACCGTTATCAATTACATTTAACGTCTTTTTCAAAAATAAAGAGTAGTACTGGTACAGGGGTAATTTTTAGCTATTTTTCTTTTGTTACACTTATGTAGTATAACGTCTTCATACATAAAAGCACGCATACTTTTTTTAGATACAACGACAATATTTTGATATTCCTTATTTATTTAATAGTTCATGAGTGCATGCGAATTAAATAAAGGACTTCGCAATAGACTTTGGATCCGTTGTTTTAATGAGCCCAAAGCCAAATCCTTAGCCTTGTTGCCCCAATCCTTCGGTATAATCTTAAATTAATTAAAGCAATTTGTGTTTATCTTTGGATCCTCGTCTAAAACAATAATTATTAGAGATAAGTCAACAATTTCCGCACACAACTGTTCGAGAAGCGAAAACTCGCAAGTCGAAGACGAAATGGTGCAAGTATAAAATCAAAAGTATTCGCGAGCGCCAACCAATTGATTGAATATGACTATTATCAGTGAGGACTTCTGGATGAACTTTCATTTGAGCAGGAAAGTCATTCTTATTTTCAGTGTTAAATTACTGTTTACGCACCTGTGGTGCTGCTGATGGTTTAACAATCTCAGTTAGCTCACTCACCAGACGACGCGCTCGAGTGCAATACCTCCACTTCACGCCAGTTCTGTGAGGCTATAGTACTTCCCCATAGCAGCCTTGCTCCTTATAGTAGAATACAAGCTGCTATGCTGCCCTATCCCAGTAAAAATGACTGGACAACGTAGAAAAGTGGGCAGGGCCGAACCGTCCGAGATAAAAGAACAGAGCATGACATCGCACGTAGTATCGCCTACTGATCTCGGACCACAAAGAAGAACACCAAAAGAATATATCCAAGTGTTAAGATAACTGCATGAAATCTGGCACTTTGGTCTTCTAGTGACACACTAGCTCCAATTAATTTAGATTCTTGTCCAAATTAGCCTGAAAGATTTATAGGTAACTCCCCTTGTCATGTAAATGAATTTAATTTTAGTTAAACGCTAATGGAAGACCCTGAGTGCGGCTTACGCTATTTCGCCAGCGGCAAGTTACATAAACAGGCGCGACATTACGCCGTTCCATCATTTAACAACCCCGTGCGAGCGAGCCTAGTCGAGGGGTAATTAAGGATAGCTTTACCCAAGTTTTGACTTAAAATACATTTGCTTTGAAATCATTTTCGTTCGGCAGCCTTTCGAGCAAGTACGAAAGCCCTTTACAGATGTCGAGATTTTTTAACTGAAGGTCGCACGAGCATTCAATTTGCGTGGTAAGCGGTGACATACATTACGGGTGACATAAGTTCAATGCTTAATAACATTCACTCATCAGATCTGCCCATTGACACCAGCGATACCAACGGCTTATAAAACTCGTGACTGTGGTAGGGCCAAGCACCAGTATTCTCTATTGCACGAATGGGCAGGTCCGTCCGGGGCAGTACCTCACAGAAAACCGGCGTTAAGTGGAAGTGATACACTTCTGGGTTTCGTCTGATGAGTGTGGTAGCCGGGGCCCACTTTATTAAAAGGTGGCAACGCATCCGCAAACCCTTGTGTTGCAAATGTCAATGGGCGGCAGTTATCATTTAACGCCAGCTCAAAGTTTGTTGTAACGCAGTTTGCCACATTCGTACAAAAAAAAAACGTTCCAAATGCATGTCTTTCAATCACAACTCATGAGCGATACTAAAGTCACACAGGTCCCAATCTTTGATCAGAATATGTCGTTGGCCGTGAATGATTTCCGATTCTGTGACATGCTAAAGTATACGTTTAAAGTCAAATGCATCTGTGATTCATAACCATGTCCCGTTTTCAGAGAGAAGTTTATTTCATCTTAAGACAGAGACAGAACACAGAGACAAAATATACGACAAAAGACAAAATATACGTGCTAGCGGAGTTGGGTTCGTCTCACGGAGACGAAAAAATCAATTCGCCATACTTTGGACACTGTTCCGTAAACTGTTGCTTCCAAGAAAACATCATGTGTGTAAAAAGTATCAACAAGAATGAACTGTATAAACTATCTGCTAACGGAATCTAAAATAACGTTAATGAACTCGAAATTTTTATGCTAATATTTGTAAAAATCATAGACGTGTTCATTCGTAGCAGTGTAAAAAATAACATGACAAACGTTAAAATATAAATATGTACGTTACGGTAATCTTTTTGAAATTTTAATGCAGCCAAGAACAACAGAGACGTGTTTGTTTAAGAACATTTATTATACCAATTCACAAACGATATTTCAGGCCCATTTACCGTAATGGAGCGTTGACCTGACCGATTTGGCGGAGTCTTCGGACTTTGGTTACCGAGAATCGTCTTTAATTCATCTCGTTCGCGTAGTAACGTTTCTTTGGGAGAGGTTAGGTTTATTTTTCTCCGCTCATCACAAACGACTGTGTCACCTATATCATGTGGCGTGGTAGTCAAGCAATAGTTACTTCATCATAAAAATGTTAAGATCGCACCTGGCCCAGAGAATGAGAGCCATTTGGTCACATTTTAAGGCCTTTAATAAAGGACGTGTGCATGGCCATCGTATAAATTTATAAAATCATAAAAATAACGCCCGTTAAGGTAGGCCGAAATAAGAATAGGCAGAATAATTGTTGAACGTGACTTTTTTGATATATATAAATATCTTTTGTACATAAACATAACCATTTACTCTCTAATTCTTGCATCAATAAGTCACAAAAACTGGCAACACTGGCCTTGACAGAAGTGTGGAGGTGGCGGAATTTAGAATTATAACAGCAACTGACATTATTTAATAAAACACTCGGCCTCCAAATCACCAAATGCGGTCATACATAGCCAGACTTATAAGCTTCAAAAAACAGAACCACAGTCACTTAATCCTTACATTGGAGTCGAATCGGCGACCTCGCCAAACAAAACCTTCACCTAAATTCTGTTGCTTTAAACGCGAAAAAGCTGTGATAAAAGTAATCATTTTTAAAGCCTTCGTTTGCAGCACTATCAAAACAATATTTCAAGTGCGTTTGGTTGGTACGGACAGCTTAATAGACTTTTTATACGCGCACATGAATTATATGTGCAAACCGGTGCAAGGATTAAAACTAGATTCCTCTATAATTACTTACGCAGACATAAAAACTACAAAGTCTATACAACGATCACGAGGTCTTTGATTTTGCAAAAACTGATTGAATTGACGTTATTTTTCCTATGTGTCAAATGTAAATTTCATATAACTAGGTATATTAATATTAATACAGTAGTCTGCTCCTAACTCTTCATAAGTACGACTGTGCGGACTTAAATAGACACCATGGCAAGGTGCATATAATTAATCTGGGTGCAAACGTTTGAACTGTCCATTTTACAACAGTTTGAGGTGAAACTGGTAAAGTTGTGACGGGTTTTATTTACTTTCCGACCTCGGAACGACGTGCTGTCGTATTCAACGTCGAAGCTGGCAAACGGTCTATCCGACAATCATCCCTCTTCCGTTCAACGTCAGGGTTCTCACCTGGTCTATTGTCGTTCACGGGAAAAGGGTGGCGCGGTGGGGCGGGGGCTGCGCGCTCATACTCGCGCGGTCGACGACCTGGCGGCGCCGGCTAACTGTACCACAAACACTGACACTGCGATCGCGATTTTCTAACAAGCGCTCGCGACGGTGGCCCGGGACGTACTGAGGCGCGGAGCCGCGTGCGCCCGCGGCCTTGACCGCCCCCTCCGCCCCTGCAGACCCCCGCGTAGCCCCGCGCCCGCTTGCAATAGCGGGGTCCGATGCGCCGGCGCATCCGCTTTTGCCGCTGCGCCAAAAGCTCTGACTCTGACGAACTAAGAACTGATATATCACAAATTCGTAGTTCGTCAAACGGTATATTACGATATAAGAATCATTGCCGCTCTAAGAGACTTCAATTACTCTTAAAGTATTAACAAGCGTTAAATTAATTTATCTCAGGGAACTAAAATGAACCACGCGAAAATTTAATATATTATAATTATATTTGTTAAGTTCTAACTGAAATATCTCTATATCTGAATGCGGCAGAAGCTTTCACATTTTTATACTTAAAACAAAATGATTATAAGCTGTTGTCGGATTTAAGTCGCGTCTGTCCGGTCTTCTAGTTACAAAATAAGCAACTAGCCTTAGGAAAGACGACAGCTTAATAGGTAGAAATAAACTATTTTGAAAAGCATTAATGACGTCTGTGCCTTGGCGCTTAAACTTCGAGCTACGAATCCAATATCAGTCTTTCATTTTGGTTTTAAGTTAAAACTTTTAACTGCCTAAGCTTTTTCAGTTTTCCAAAACGACGTAGTTAAGAACCAGGAACCCAGGAACGTTGGAAGTAAAAAGTAAAAACGCGAAACACTCGGTAATTTTATTTTATTTTATTTAACGTCAGTTCTTTTTTTAAATAGCGCCCTGCATGCATTGTATTTACGCGTAAAGTAAAAAAAGTTCTTACAACAATAGGGCCTTCATTATTTGCATAAAGGAGAAAATTTGAAAGGAAATTGTGTTTTAAGCAGGGAGAGTTCACTGGCCACTCAACAAAGTTTCGTCACAATCGAACAAATACTTTAAGCACGCATAGAAAACACAAAGAAAATCTGATATAGTCACGAAAGTACAGAAAATCGTTATCGAACATAGACATATCTTATCATTGCAATTGTTTCGATTTTATTATATATTTTGACTGTAAGATAGTTTTATATTCAACTAATATTATTATAATTCAGACATTTAAGCATGTGCACTTAGCGAACGTATAATTTTTCACACCCTGTAAAATGTGCACAATGTCGCGTTGTAATTTACAGCCTAACCTACATTACGCAAATAAAATAATATTCCTATTACTATTAACAATCTAATGATACCGCTCATCGCATTCGAGTTGCGAGTCGCGAGCACGAACAACCGGTCTTACGAGCTGGGTCAGCCCTACGCGTTAGGCGTTAGACGCGGTTCAAATTTAAGACCGCATTGTGCTTTGTGACTCATGACTCACGAGATGACTTGGCCTTTCGCGGAAACAGTCCCCATCTTTGAACGCGAAATGTCGCGGCTATAAGCGAAAGCCGTAAACTTTGGTCCGCTCGGTAATAAACGCAGACGCACTCAATCCTTAGATACAGTCTGTTCTAAAGATAGAATAAGCTCAACCGCACAAAATCGTATATGACAAGTTCTTTTTATAACGAAAAACAAAACCGACTTGTAATCTCGCTCTGTGTTCATTTTCAACCGACTTTAAAAACGGAGGAGGTTCTCAATTCAAGTTTTTTTTTATGTTTGTTACCTCAGAACTTTCGATTTTGATGATTTTTTTATGTAATTGATTTTCAGGATTTATCTAAGTATCTCCGGAACCCAATATCCAATACGAATGAAATTTGGGAACACATGGGAAGCACCAGCTTTCAAATAAATAAAGAATCACCCAAAAAGAGTCGAAAGTTATGAGGTAACAAACATAAAAAAAATACAGTCGATTTGAGAACCTCCTCTTTTTGAATTCGGTTGAAAACAGTTGACGGTCGTAGCTAACCCAGAATAACGACGATATTAAGACGTCCGCCTCTGTGGTTCCGCAGAATATTCGATATGCGGCCCAATATAATATTCGCAGCGAGTCTATTTCAAATGTCGAAAGTTGCTATGCAGATTTATAAACTTTGTAACAGAACTCTAAAGAATCTTACAAAAATGAATGAATGATATCGCCTCCCTTACCTTTCGCTATTTTTTATGGCGATCTATCTTTATATATATAACTAGCGACCCGCCCCGGCTTCGCACGGATGCAATCTATTATACATATAAAACTTCCTCTTGAATCACTCTATCTAGTAAAAAAAACCGCAAGATCACCATCAAGATCCGTTGCGTAGTTTTAAAGATATAAGCATACATAGGGACAGACAGACAGAGGGACGACTTTGTTTTATGATATGTAGTGAAGTGTGTGAAGTGTACGTGTGTCACTGAACTCCTCCTAAACGGCAGGACCGATTTTAATGAAATTTTGTGTGTGTCTTCAGGTCAATTCGGGAATGGTTTAGATTCACATTTCGGTCCACATTTGTTTTATTTATAAGTCGTTTTCGGATTTCAATCGTGTTTACAGGACAACGTTTGTCGGCTCCGCTAGTATAATATATAATTTCAATGAAATCACAAAAAAATCATAACAATAGTTTTGCATTTGCTTTAAACTTTCAAAAGTTTTCACTTTTATATCGAAAAAGTCGGCGTAAACAAGGACGACGTATATAGTTTTAATTATATCGTTATCGTCAAGTTTCTAATCCGGCGGCTTAGACAGGGTTTTATTGATTCTCACAAAGCCAATTAAGCCCCAAATGTGACAGGTTAAGCCTGTCGTTCTATGACGGGCAAAACTAAAGTGACCAAAGCTTACTAATATTAAAATTTTTTACAGTGGTAGGGCCATGCAGCACTCTTCACTGTTGCACGAATGGGCAGGTCCGTCCGGCGGAGTACCACGAACAGGAGAAGAAAGTCTTACATTACTACGTTTCGTGTGCTAGAGTGAATAACGAGGCATTTTAAAAACAACGCATTTGCAACCCCACGGGTTTCAAATTTGTCCATGGGCGGTGGTTTTCACTTAACATCAGGTGAACCGCTAGCTCACATATAAAAAGTTCAGTGGAATCAAATGCAATTAGTATTGCTGTTCAAAACAGTGCAAAATAGCAAATTATAAAAGAATACTGTAGCTTAAATAATTATGTAAGTTACTTGTTTTTAACCATTCAAAAACTAGACGATTTTTCAAACTGACGCAGATTGCATACTATAATTTTCATGGTGGATTTTATAACATACTATTGGAAAAACAGATATTAACAAATTTTGAATTTTTGGATCGACCGAAAAGAAATATCATCATTTTAGTCCGTATAGTGGGCAAAAGCATTTCATTTCAGTTAACTGTCTGCTTACGAATGTTCAATTATACGCCATGTCCGTCTTGTCAAAAAACAATTGTCGGAAACGAATTAAACGGAGTGTAGGGCAGAAATTACATTTAACGCCTGAATGGCCAAAGAATTAAACGATTTTATCGCTCACTGTGGATCCTTCCTTTAGCTTAAATACAATTAACATAACATTTATGTTAAAGAAACTGAATATGGCGAAATTATAGTTTAACAACTAAAGAAAAAACTGTTTGCTTTAACATTAAGTCATCAAATCTGTTATCAACAAACTGTTGATAACAGTTTTCGTATATCAGTAATAAGGAAAAAGTAAAGTAACAGCGTATACATGTCCCACTGCTGGGCAAAGGCCTCCTCTATACATAGTCCACCACGCGGTCCCTTTGCGGATAGCGGACTTCACAAATCTTCGAAATATTTTTTGTTATTAATTCGAAAATATTCAGGATAAATTAATAAGGAAATCGATTAAAAGTTATCAGCCTATCAGGGCAAAGAGTCTGAACAGATAGAATTAGGCCATAGTCGACCCCGCGACCCCACTGCGGATTGCCGACCTTGTTAAATCGTCGAAAACTTTTTCGATTATTTCGAAAATATGCAGGTTTCCTCACAATGCTTTCAGCTTTCCTTTACCTCCAGCACTTGATAAATCTTGCACTTAAAATTGTAATAACAACAATATCATTAGTGATGGTTATGCTAAATTAAAAACGAACTCTTGTAAACGAAATCGCTATGGGTCGAGATTTTATTTATGTAGAGCCCACGCCAAAATCTATACAGATAAATAAAATTTGAGTGTCTGTCTGTTATATTAAAACAACCGCTTTTTACTAAATGCATATATGGATGTATACACGTTACATATACCAAAATAACATTTTTTACAATTTTTGTCTGTCTGTTTGTTCCGGCTAATCTCTGAAACGGTTGGACCAATTTGGACGGGACTTATACTGACAGATAGCTGATCTTATAAGGAGTAGTAACTAAGGCTGCTTATATTTTAGATTTTTTTATTTAAAATTCCACACCGACGAAGTTGCGGGCACAGCTAGTATTATATAAAAATAATCAAATGGAGGAAAGAAACAGACATGCCTTTGAATTTATTGTGCTTATCTGCTATGACAGTTGAAATGTTCTTTCTTATACACAATTTTGTTGCGTGTAAAATGAATACAGATAACCGAAGATAATAATCGTAAAGTGAATTAATTTAATACATATTCTCTACATGAATATAAAATACAAACCAGACGCCAACAAATAGCGGCAGGTGTCTTTTCTTCTTTTTATCATTTTCGCGTTTCGAGTGATTTAATCGGGGCCGGGGTTTGTCAACGTATCAGCAAGTTTTCGGGTGTTGTAGATTTGCATCGCAGTGGAGGAGAACATCATGTGGTCACGATCCTCAGCATTGAGGGACCGAGCAAGAAGAGAGGAAGGTATGTGTATCGCGTTTACACTAATAACACCTTTGAAGTTCTTTCACGCAAAAATGGCTAACATGCCAATGACGCACACCCCATTGGATAACGTCTGCTTATTAGGGTTCCGTATCCAAAATGTAAAACGGGCCCTATTACTGAGACTCTGATGTCTGTCTGTCTGTCCGTCACCAGGCTGTATCTCATGAACCGTTTAGACGGATGAAGTTTTCACCAATGATGTAATTCTGTTGCCACTATAACAACAAATACTATAAAATAGACTAAGAAAATATATTTATGTGGAGTTCCCATACAACAGACATGATTTTTTGCCTATTTTTAAGATACAACAATACGGTACGGAACAATTCGTGCGCGAGTCCGACTCGCACTTGGTCGGTTTTTAAAGATAATGGCGCTTGTCGAACAAATATAGAGTGACTCCAGTCCCGGTCTTTACTTAAAGTGCTAATAATCCATGTAAATCGCATTGTATCCGGGATTACTTGCCCAAAGTTATACTCGTACCTATTTTATAATAGATACTAAAGGTGGCAACGCATTTGACCCTACGGATTCCCACGGGTGTTGCAAATGTCCATGGGCGGCGGTTATCATTTAACATCAGGTGAACCACCAGCTCGTTTGCCACTTTTTCATCTTTTATACATGCCCCACTGCTGGGCAAAGGCCTCCTCTATACAGAGGGTATCAGGGCATAGTCCACCACGCAGCCCCACTGCGGATTGGCGGACTTCACATATCTTCGAAAAAAATTTTTTTTGTTATTATTTCGAAAATATGCAGGTTTCCTCACGATGTTTTCCTTCACCGCGGAGCACGTGATAAGTCAGCACTTGAAGTTAAAAACTTTATTGGTGCCGGTACCGGGGATCGAACTCAGGTTGCTGGAGTATATTGAATTAAAGGAGAGCGCCCGGACACTGAGCTATCACGGCTCACGACTCACGGCTTCACATAAAAAACAAAAAAGATAGAAACTGTCATTTCATTATTAAAAATCGCAGTAGCATTTCACTTGTATAACGTCTAATTAACACTTGTTTACCAAACGCTAAATTAATATGCAACGTTCGCGATTTGGCCCGACGCCATCTTTGCGCGTTTCAAAAGCGGGCGACAAATCAATTCGATAGATGTACGAGCACCGGACGGAAAACTGCCAGATGCAAAATTAGATTCGTTTCAAACGGGACATCGTAAGGGTTTGAAAAAAGAACAATATATATATTTTCGCTCTAATGACGATTTAGTGAATTTATATGGTGTTTTTTTACCTGGGTTTGGAAAAGAGTTTTAATGCTTCACAGAAGACGATTTATCAAACCGTTTACTTTTATCGAACGTTCCAAAGAGTGTTCCATGATTGAATGTATCAGATATAACACAATTACATTAATGTTATGACACGAACAAAAAACTAACAGAAAACACGAAGTAGTTCGTGTTTTCCGTTAGTCCCTTTATGTACATGTTTTTCATGCAAGTAAAAGAATTGATTTTTTTTTTCATTTAGCGCCGAGAATTCTTTTAAATTGTCAGGGACCAACTAAGTTCTTACAGTTGGCTTACAGAATCCTTTATTAATTATGTAGTAGTATATTTTATGGTTAATCCTTTAAACTTAGTGAATCCTTGCATTAAATTCAATAAATATTTGTTTCGTTTCAATGAAATAAACTAATTTAATTGAACAAAAAAAAATTCACTGCAACTCAAGCATGTTTGCCAGATCCGCGATCCGCTCACAAAAATTAAAAACAAAACGGAAAAAAACGCAACATTAATGAATAACTTATCTTATTATTTATTTGCAACTTGTCACAGATTAAATAAAAATTGGAAATCATTTTCTAATTTATACTTAATTTGTGACACAAACCATTTTGTTATCAATAAAACCTTGGACTGCCTTAGGTTTGACTTATTGATAGTTATTAATTTTTTGTAGTCCTTATTTAATATTAAAATTTATGGATTACGAAGGGGACGGGTATAAGTCTTAACGTAGATTCTATATAGTAACTTATAAGATAATGTGCGTTTGAGAAAAACCAAGGTTGTTTCGGCCAAAATATTGTTTACCCAAAAAAGACAGTTGCAATTGGTTTCGATATTGGCCGTGGTATTGTCAATTATATTATTTAATTCGGTGATTTGTATCGAATATCTGAGCAAAGATTAGTATTTTAAGCAGGTAAATGTGATAAAAGAACATACATATATTCATTAACTTTAATGTCAAAATGTCAAAAGCTTTTAAATATTTACTTAACTACTTTAGTAAATTTGTCTGCTCCATCAAATGTTCTTTACCCATAATGGTTTTATTTTTTGGTCAAATAATTATAAAAGGGATAAAATGTTACTGTTCAATTTGTTGGTTACTTCAAAAAATACGGTTTTTGAAGTGATCGCTTCGTTTTTTTACAATCATCCTCACAGAAGACCGGCGTAAAGTGGAAGTATGACAAATACTTTTGCGTTTCGTCTGGTGAGTGAGGTAGCCGGAGCCCAATTTTCAAAAGGTTGTCAACGCATCTGTAACCCTCGGGTGTGGCAGATGTCCATGGACGGCGGTATTCACTTAACATCAGGTGAACCGTCTGCTCGTTTGACAACTTTTCGCATAAAAAAAAAGAAAAATAAATCATTACGAAATCAAGATTAGTAAAAGTCAGTAATTAAAATATAAACTAATTGCAAACTTTACTAATCAAAACGGTTACGGCTTTTGCACGCGTAACGGATTAGTTGCAGACTTATAATTGCAACACTAACTTGTGTGTTTAATATTGATCCGATAAGGTATGTGGTAAGGTGGTATAACCACTGTGGTAGAGTGGAGCTTCTGCTGATGAATAAATGCATCGACCGGGGAAATGCGCTCAAAAAAGATCGTAAAGTATTTCGTGCTTTTTAGATAGCAACACAACTTCAAACTTTCAGGTGTGGCTGTCGTCCATGCTAGCGGTAGCGCGGTACTGCATTGGTTTGTCGCCTTTTATAAAAAATCCTCATTTGCAATCAACCAGTCCAGGACAAAGAAAAACTATCGACTGCGCCGCCAAGTTAAGGGCCAGATGTTTAAAATAACGAGAGCTCATCGCCAAAAAACGAAGAGAACATCGCGTGTTTGGTTAACATGTGTCGTGTCCTCTTCAGACGCTGAAACGTGCTTTAGGGCTCATTTCTGCATGGCTCTAGTACACTCGCCTTAGAGCTGGAGTGGTAAAACACGTTTATTTTTGTATACGTGCAGTCGTGTCGCAGTTATTATACGTACAAATCTACGCCTTGGGTGTGGCAAAGTTTTGCAAACATAAGATCTTACTTTCGTATTTAAGAAAGTGTCGCATTTCAATCGACGAATTTTAATTGATGATTCCGTGGTGCAGTTGTCAAGTTATTGGCATTGGCGTCGGGGGTCGGGGGTTCGATTCCCACACGGGAGAACTATTTGTGTAACCCACAGATAATTATTTCGCATCTGGCTGTTAGTCCACGTGAAATTTATGTTTTGTAAAACGTTCTTACCACACACGATAATGTTATCCAAAAGTAAGGTCAATGTTTTTGAAAAGAGAAAAATAAAAAATTTAACATCAACACCATCGTTCTGCCCTAAACCCACCTAGGTGGGGTCGGCACAACATGTGGTTTTGGCTAGGTTTTTTAAGACTGGCCGCCTATCTGACGTCAACCTTCTTTGGGACCGAACACCCAAATTCGGAACAATTATCTGTGGGTCACGCAGATATTTGTCCCGTGTGGGAATGGAACCCACGACCCCCGACGCCGAAGCCAGCAGCTTAGCAAGTGCCCTCCGAGTAGTCAAGTAGTCAAGTTGAACATTGACAGTTATTATGATTGAGAAAACAACGACTTTTTATAAGGCGTTTCGTACGGAATATAACTTCAACGACGTAATTCATACTAAATGTAACATATAAGACGTCGCAAAGAAGAACGAAACCAATAGCAGTAATTATTTGCATAATAATTTCTAATATTCACTCGGGCACCAGACACTACTGAATGAAACTATTTTTACCGACTGTGGAACATTTATTTTATGTTTAAATTCCGAACGTTTTGAATGAGTTAGGGACGAACCATAAACATCCGTAAAATATATATTCTTAATGTGTAGGTACCATTAACTGCTGCATCATATAGTAGCGAAGCACTGGCCAGTTGGTTGATACAAAAAAAAAAGAAAACAATTGTCAGAATGAACTGTTCGGCGGGCATAAATAGCGGCGACTGTCATAATATTTGGTCGCAGTCGGCTTTGCGTCCGCGCAGATCGACCGGAACGTCTCGCACGTGTTGGACAGATGGGGGAGGGGGGCGGGGGAGGTGGTATCGTGAGCGTGGCCCACTTCGGCGTCTAATTGTGGGCAAGAGCTTGTTATGGAACTAACAGAAAGCGTCCATCACGACGCCAACCAACAGATACATCGTAACGGTAGTTTAGCTCTTCGGAATATTTTTTTCTGTACTCCTGAAACCCTCTTCGGAATATTTTTTTCTGTACTCCTGAAAGTTGCATTTGGAGACGACCAACGAGGCGTTCACATACACACAAGATCTGACGGTAAGATGTACAACATATCGAGGCTGAAGTCCAAGCGACTCGGTAGGGAGTCTTCTTTTTGCTGATGATGCTGTTTTCGTTGCTCACGGAGCTCCAAATCCTCGCGGATAAATTCGCTAGAGCGTGCGATCTATTTTCTATGTCAATCAATGCCAAGAAAACCGTGATATTGGCGCAGGGGTTTTAAGAGAAGCCAGTGATCTTGCTAAACGGTACACCCCTTGAGGTGGTCAGTAAGTTTCGCTACCTCGGATCGCAAGTATCGAGTAATCTTTCGCTTGACGTGGAAATCGATTCTCGCATCGGTAAAGCAGCCACTATGTTCAGGAGGCTGCGTAGAAGGGCTTGGGACAATAAAAACCTCACGATAAAAACGAAAATACTTATTTATTTAGAGGGCGTCCTAAGCACTCTTTTGTACGGAGCGGAATCCTGGATTACATACGCAAAACAAGAACGCCGACTGAACACTTTTCGTATGCGCTGTCTTCGGAGCATAATGGGCATCACGTGGAAGGATCATATGACAAAACGACTCTATTCTATGCATCGCACAGCTCCATAGTGTTGCAGCCATATTAAAAACGAGGCGTTTGAAGTGTCTCGGGCATGTGGACCGAATGGAGCAGTCTCGTTTACCACGGCAAATCCTACTAGGAGAGATCGCAAACGCAAAAAGATCGGTCGGGCGGCGAATACTTCGCTATACTGATTGCGCCAAGCGTGACATGGCTGCCTTTAACATCCTTAGCGACCAATGGCAGGAGTTGGCCAATCCACGAGGGCCAGTCCAAACACGACGACACCTGGTTCCAGGTATTAAAAGAGAAACGCATGAGGCGCCACGAGGAAGTCTCCCATCCTCGCCCACCCCTGGGAGAGCATACACTTGTCGTGAGTGCGGTCGGTGGATACTCTCTCGCATAGGCCTGTAACGCCATGAACGCAGGTGTCGTCACCGTGATGCTGCTTAAATCATCTGACACAAATGAAAAGGCCTGTATATAAGACCTCAAAGGTACAAAGGTACTCAATGCTATAAATAGTACAATAACATAGACCCGGAATTTATGATTCACGCAAATTTACGGCTTTTAGGCACAACAGGGAACGCGTATTGGAAAAAGTCGCCTTGATCACAAGATGACCTACAATATATTAATTAAGAGTACGACCACTGGAAAACACATAATATTTGAAACAAAACCATCAAGTTCCGCCTTCAAACACGTTAGTATATCGTTTTCTTTTTTACCTTTACCCACAGTGGATCGATACAGGCTGATTGGAATAATAATGGTATCATCATCGGGTCGGTGTCGGGTTTTTTTTACAATGGTGTGCGCCAATTTTTTATTCATTACGTTTTCACATAGGGCCTTCAATAAATTAATTTCTGAATAAACAGCACAAGATCACACCATGTCCTCATTGTTTGGTAAATGAAACAAACTGATCTATAAAAAGTCAATTACTTTTTTGTATTTACGCGATTACACTTTACTAAATGAAACAATGTTTAGGGATTTATTGCGTTTATTTTTGGTTTTAATTCCCGACGTTTATCCATAACAATAAATGCGTTAACATAGTTTCATTTAGTAAAGTCATTTTTTGATTTGTTATCTCTCCTTTGTTCATTGTTTGCATCGTAAATATATCGTATATAATAAAATAATAATATATCGTATCATTTTTATCCGGCGACTCTATAGGATTATCGGATTTGGTGGAGATTTCGGCCGATGCCGGAATGTGGCTTCGTGTAAGCCAGTTTGAAGCTGATTCAGTTAACGACTTAAAAACGATACGATAGACATGTATTTAGCTAAAAGATTATAGTACTTTTAGTTTCATATACAGGTAGCATTTGTAAATAAACTGTCACGCTTCGTAATAAAGGCTTTTTATATCGAACCTATCATGTGCAAGGCGAGAAGCAAGTCCTCATGTTTAGAAGCCTGATGATCAACTAAGTACTTATTAACGCGAGTCTTGACAAGCTTTTATGGGGGCTCGGTATCCGACGTTAATCCTTGAGTAAGGCCGCGAACAAAGACAAAGACAAATGATGTTAGACAGAGTCAGCCAATGGTCTTCATTAAGCGAGAGTATTCAATATAATTCTTCAAGAATTTCGATAATGGAGACACATTTCAAAGCATGACTAGTATATTAGCTCTCTCTGAATATAATCGCAGTTTAGGCCGATCGGCTCCCACTAGATGGAATAACGACCCGTGAAAATGTGCGGGAAGTCGATGGATGCAGGTGGCTCAGGATTGTTCTTCATGGCAGTCCGTAGAGGAGGTAGAGGAGGTAGTGGACTAAACTGGCAAATTGATGATGATAAACATGAACCCAGCATTTTTCTGACGACCCAATTGGCGTGGACGTAGTGAACCTGGATCTTGCGCCAAAGGGTGAGGGTTACATCCCCACTACTGGAAAATTGTGTGATGAACATAGTGTTTTTCCAGGGTCTGGATTTTCATATATGTATAATATGTATTTATTTTCAAAAGGAAAGTATGTATAAATATGTCAATCAGATTTATAGTGACAAGCGTTGCTTAGTTTGGGACTAGAGAGCGTTGTGTAAAAATGTCCGAAAATATTTATTTATTTACATTAATTTATATTTATGCTCAAATATGAGCTAATAATTAACCAATCCAAGACGGTTCTATGTATTCTAAGCTTATCCTTCGCTTAACTTTACTTTCGCGTACTGTCGCATTAAAATGAACAGGACTTACGGGAATAAATTTAAGATCAAGTTTTAAATATGAAAGGACCAAACCGGATTAAAAGTTATCTTCGTAATTATTCAGTCTGATACGCTAATTTTTGATATTTAAATATAGTCCACGCGTAGTTTTTAAGTCGCCTTACCCGAAAGAGACTAAAAGCTTTTACCCAAACAACTTTTGAAGCTCTACCGGAAGGGTTTCACGGACAGAAGGTGAGCGAGTGGCCATTACAGGGAAAACGAGATAAAATAATCTTAATTTATTAACAGCGGCCACAGGTGTAATTAAATATTCGGGTCCACGATATGTTTATTGCTTTCTTCCATATTATTGTGGATCCTTTGTATAGTTGTCAACATTAACTCCGAAAATAATCATTTTTAGGGTCGGTCTGTATGTCTGTCTGTCCGCCTGTAACCAGGCTGTATCTCATGAACCGTGACAGTTAGATAGTTGAATTTTTTCACAGATAATGTATTTCTCTTGCCGCTATAACACCAAATACTAAAAAACAGAATGAAAAAATATTTAAGTGGAGCTTGCATACAATAGACTTGATTATTTTTGCCGTTTTTACAGATAATGGTACGGAACCAGTTTTATTTCATATTGTGGATCCTTTGTATACTTGTCATTACATTAACCCGAAAATAATCATATTTTATATCTTAAACACTTGTGGAAGGTTATTAAGCAAGGAATAGCTTTGTGTTTTATTGTAGCATTTCGAATAAATTATCAGAAATTATGTTAAAGTTTAAAGTTTTAGTTAAGTCAAAATTAAAGACGTTTCTCGTTTGTTTTTTCTCTACTTAAATAAAAGCAGATAAAGATTCCTTCATGGTGAAATCGATTGCGGTTTATTGCGGAAGACGTATACTCGTATCACTCCTCGGTTGTCACATTAAGCCCTCTGATGATGTGCGGAGCCGGATGCACTGGTCTCACTCTTCGCTTCAGAAGGTCAGATTCAGCTTGGGACCTCGGCTGACCGATTCAGCTGGCAAATACAAGGCTAGCTTCCGGCCTCTTTTCTACATCAACAACCAAATGAACGCGAGTGTTCTCATCCATAAGAGTTGATTTTTAACGAAGAGCCATTTCGTGCTTAAGGATTAGAATTTCCGTTGTGTATAGCTGTCCAAACAGTGTGGCGTTCAGAAAGAAACTAACTCCGTACGATCCAACGAATTTATTACTACCCGAAACATAAAAAAGCCTCTACGATAAAATTTGCTTTATACATAACACGTGTCTGTCTACAGAGAGTTCTCGCCATCTTCGTAGATATCGTTGATGTCGGTTTCCATCGTACAGACACTCATCACCAATTCGTTCGAAAACGACACTATCTTAGTGTTCCAGAATCCTTGTTTTCCCCCCGTCTATCAATTCAGCCTTCACGCAGTAGTTTAGAATGGGGACCGGACGTCTGTCTGCGTATATTGGCAGCGGGAAGTCGCCTCCTGACAATCGGTAGACTAATATGCGCATTGTTTACATCTTAAAGGTTATTTCTGAGGTGGCCAATGACTACATGGGAAGATTTACGATGTTCAACGCTTGACTGTTCAGAAAACGATCATACTTGCTTTAGTGCTTTGCTCTCCAGCACCGAGCCTTCTCGTGACGGAACCGGACGTGACGAGCTGCCGAACGACTTAGATTAAGACTTGACTCGCGGAGCATTGGGTTTGTTGCGTCGGGTTGCGCGTGCTCAAGAAGCGTTATAATTCTAATCGTTGATATCACTTTATGTATAGTTTTCCAGATCGCTAACCAGCAGTTAAGGCGCGATTCTACCATGTGCTGAACTGAGCGGCAATATAACGCACAGTGTACGCCACAAATGTTTGTTCTGGTCGACTCATTACAGCAAACAGTAACAAATTGTTCGCAAACATTTCTAAAATGTTCGCGCACATCTGTATACTTTGTATGCAAGCAGTGGACTTGCGTCGACGCGAGTACACTTGCTGTTCGGGAAATCAGTCTTGATTCTTGCTTCCACTGCTGGAGTGAAAACATTTATTTGTACGCGCACATTTCCCCCCACTAGATGGAGTGACGACCTGTGCAAATGTGCGGGAAGTCGATGGGAGCAGGTGGCTCGGGATCGTGCTTCGTGGCAGTCTGTGGAGGAGGCCTGTGTTCAGCAGTGGACTCAAACAGGCTGAAATGTTGATGATGATGATGATTGTTATTTATGTCAGTTGTAAGTAGTCAAGCAAGCAGCTGGTTCACTTGCTGTTAATTAAATACCGCCACCCATAGACATCTACAACACCCGATGGCTTGCAGAGCGGTGACAACCTTTAACAAGTCCATTATTACTAACGAATAAAAAAACCGACTTCAAATATCTCGGTCTGTATTAATTTTATAATTGATTTTCAAGATCTCCCTAAGTATCTCCAGAACCCAATACAGTCCAATTGAGAACCACCTAATTTTTTGAAGGCGGTTAAAAAAGTGAGCCCCCGGTTACCTCGCACAGCAGACGAAATACAGCATTCTGTGAGGTCTGTGGCGACGCGCCGGCCCATTCGTGCAACGGTAGAAGCTGTTGCGTGGCCCTGCCGCAGTAAAACGTTTAGTTAAATATGGATTGGACGAATGATAAAATTATGGTAACCACACCAATCAAAATCTTCCCACAATATCCGAGGGAAATGTTTAATCCACTCAATGGATCTATTTTTATTTCTTCTACAAATCAATTCGTTACTTCATTGCGTCGTTATAGGAAGGCCACGCAGTTTGCGGTTGCCTTCTTCGTTTTTAAGCAGCCTACATAATAAAGCACAGGCTGCAGCACAAAGTTCTGCGTCTTCCCGCCCGTCCATATTAAAAACTGAAGGCAGAAATTGTGCTCACAGAAAATGTTCGTGCACAAATGTGATACACTAGTCAGGGGCTGAACGGGATACCGGCTTAGTGTGTGCAATGCTGAGGTATAGGACAAAATGTTTGTTAACAAATTTTCATAGTCTTCTACTTACTATGGAAACTTTTTACACTTTTACTGTTGTCCGTTAGTGTTCTAGCAAGTAAAAATTAACAGCCTATACGTTTCCGCATCTAGGCAGAGGTATCCCCAGTACAGAGGGTATTAAGCATACATACTCCAACACGCGTTCCCACTGCGGATTGACAGACTTACATATCTTATAGTTACATATCTTCGAAACAATATACTTACATATCTTCGAAATAAGGTTGTATTTTATTTCGAAAATATACATGTTTCCTCAGTTTGTTTTTCTTCACCGTTGAGCACGTGATAAGTCAACTTAAAATTGTAATTAACAATTTCATTGGTGCCCGCGACGGGAATTGAACTCAGATTACTCGAGTATATTGAATTAAAAGTGAGTGCCCAGACACTGAGCAATCACGGCTTAGTTGCAGTAAAATTATCCGACGATGGCCCGAAGGCGACATGCCGTAATTAACGCACGCAATGAGTACATGCGCGGCCCTATCCACTGAGGAGGGCCTCAAGCCCGTGGGTTCTGGCTAGCCCACCGGTTCTGCATTCTATGAAGCTTTAATCTAAGAACTGAAAGCGTAACATCAGTTATACAAAATAACTCGAGTATATTGGAAAGCAAGCGCCCAGACACTGAGCAATCACGGCTTAGTTGCAGTAAAATTACTTTTGCAAACTTCTGAAGGCATTGAACTGTACAAACAACGAAGACAAAAACCCGTTGTCATACAACATCTTATCATATGAGTCTCGCCTCGGCCAAACAAACAAATCTAGATGCAATGTTTACCCCAAGATTAATACGACGTGCAGGCTAATGGTGGTGTCAACTACGCAATCTTTACGTTCAAACAATTGCCCAGATTATCTTCTACGGCCTGGATTGGCGTACTCGTTCGGTTTATGCGATGACCTACAATCTAATAATAGACCGCGATGCCTAAATTCCACCCAATCACTGGCGATGGATAGCTCAAATGGAATTCATTAATAGGTGTATTTCAATTATTATGGTCGACGCTTGTACATCTTTTTGGGCAGTTGTGGGTTCTTTAACATTTCAAGTAAAATTCTTTGTAATGTACGGCTTTGCTTGTGGTAGGGCTACGCAGTAGGGTTAACTGTTGCACGATTGGGCAGGCCGGTGGTGTTATAATTCATACAGGTGTTATAGTGTGTGAGGTAACCGGGCGCCACTTTATTAAAAGTTGGCAACGCATCTGCGGCTAACGGGTGTTGCAGATGCCGAGGATGATGATTTAACTTGAGGTCAGGCGAACCGCCAGCTCGCTATTTGAAAATGCGTTGGTTTGACAGTTATTATCCATGCACAAGCTCTCGCTGTCACGACACGTGACGTCATCACCTGTCGTACGTACCCGATATTCCCGACGTGCCCCACATAACTGACTTATCTGTCCTGACCATATAAATGCTGTCTTATGTACTGGGTAAATATGTGAGACAGCCTTTATGTAAGTATATTATCATTAATGTGGTGAACGCGGCAGTTCTGCACGAACAGACAGGACACAGAATAGGAGTCTTTCAGAAGATACAAAGCGCAAAGTATTTGTATTCCTGCATTATCTGGTGAGTGAGGTAATCGGACAGTAAATAAGCAACAATTCGCGACTCAAAGTTGCCATTGTTGTCCAAGGGAGGCGGAAATCACTCAGTACCTGCAATTGCCTGCCCTGTTGCCGTAAACTCGCATTAAAATTAGAGCCGATGTTACTGATACGCTACGTTTCAATGGGTTTACTGTCATAAGGTAACCGTTCACGTTGTAAGTGGCGAGGCCGAAACAATTAACCTCAAAACTATTTAAACTACGTCTAAAAATAAACAAAACAGGCGCGCGCAATATCAATCGACTTCCTTGCTCGTGTAAATAGATCAGATACATCTTGAGTGCTTCATCGATTGAGTACACTTTAGCATTTTTTTGGGTTAATTAACTGGGGCCTACCCCCTTGAAAAGGCCTAGCAGCTACCAGCAACCACTCGTATTGTGGATGACCATGGATCCCCAACAGGTGGTGGGATCCATCCACCTTTCAAAAATTGTAGAAACAGGATGTGTAAGTGCCATTCTATAGAACTAGTACAATCACCAAACGGAACCTATTACAAATGACCGAGGAAAGGGAACGAACGTTCTTAAAATGCGACAGAGATCCCGACAATTGTTGTCTTCCTTGCATAAGAGCAATTTGAGTGTAAAGCGTACAATTAGAATATAAAATTGTAATAAATAATGTATAAAATTCACGTTCGTATACCTTGCTACGAAGACTCGCAGCAGGAACTCAAATTTAATAAACGCAAGCAGACAGGTATCATTGTTTATGGATAATTGATTTCAGGTATCTCGTGGAAACGTTAGCATATTGATAAAGTTAAATTTAGACGGGTAAAGATAAATTTTGTTTATGTTTGGAGGTGGAAAACGGTAACCAGCATAATGGTAAGTCATGTCATATGTGGATCACAGCCGCTAGAGAACACCCAAGTCTTTGCCCGAATCTTCGCTTCCCGCACAGAATTGGCGCACAATTCGCTTCAAATTCTTCACGATTCGCCAAATTCTAGCATGTGAGTTGAAAAGCATCACCTGTCTGTCTCTGCGCTTATTTCCCCGGGGTACGCGAAGATCACTTCTTTCTCTACCTATTCCTGTATTTAAAAAAACAGCCCCCCTGCAAACGGAAAGAAATACTTTAACATACAGTCCACTTTCAAGCTACTGCCGCAACGGTTGCTAAACAAGCGATTTTTGAAACATAAAAAAGGTCGAGTCAACGCGCCGATCCGAATAAGCCGGCACGATTTAGTCCACTCCAATAAGAGCACATCGGACGGTGGACTCGCCGCGACCTTCGGGCACCTCATCACGGGGAGCAGCGGCGGCGTGTCGGATTCAATGCGCGTCGCCACTTGCATCGCAATGAGGCTACGTGACGGTCGGGTCACCAAACGGCTGGAGTATCTCGGAAATTCTTGACAAACTTTTTCGAGCTGGCGGTTGACCTGATGTTAAGTGATAACTGCCTCCCGCTGCCCATTGACTTGCAACACCCGTAAGTTGCAAATGCGTTGCCATGTTTAATACAGTGGGCCCCGGCTACCTCACTCACCAGACGAAACGCAGAAGTGTAACTTTTCCACTTCACGCCGGTCTTCTGTGAGGTCGTGGTACTAACCCGGACGGATCTGAGTGTTTGTCACTTGCCTCCCGCTCTATACTTTTCAGCCGAGATGGGATCAGTGCTAGAGTGTATCTGTAGCCCTTAGTTATTTTATTTCAAAAGTTGTTCAAAGCAGGTCGTTCATCTAATGTTAAGTGAATACCGATCACCTTGCAGAAACCGCCCCAGGTCATCTCACTCACCAGACGCTAGGCGAATGTATAATACGTCCACCTCACACTGATCTTCGCTGTGAGGCCGTGTCACCTCCTCGAACGAGCCTGCCCATTCGTGCAACAGCAGAAATTGTTCGGTGACCCTACCACATATGCACTCTTAATACGTATCATTCAAAGTATTTACGTGATCTTATACGTTGTTTAATATATGTATTGTGTACATATGAATGAATGAAAAATTCATATGAGAAAACAAGAACGACTCAACAGCTAAAATTTAATGAATAGTTTATAATCATCATAGAAATTCACAAATGATGGTCACCCTTGAATGCAGCGGTCATCCGTCGTTAAGTAAACAGGGCGCCGAGGACATATTATGAAGCATCTAATAAATCTTCCTCCGCAAGGCTCCTGTCGTAACACGCAAATATCGAACCCATAACCAGCTAAAACAGACATACCTGGCGAGGAATACTTAATAGACATTCCTCTAGAAGTACCTGAAAAACAACAAAGGTTCTGGTCAAAAACGTACTTAGAAATGAAAAGATTAGTTAAAGTCAGATATCCTCGATTTCACGTGGACAAACACCCAGACGCAAAACAACTATCTGTGGGTCAAACAAATTCTTATCCCGCGTGGGAATCGAACCCACGGCCCCCGATACCTTGCGCCACGGAGGCAAGTTCGTTTCTTAATGTCGTGCTTCCACAAATTAGGTTTTTCCTACTTTCTTTTATTTTTCCTTTCTAGCGTTTATTAAATAAAGAGATTTAGAGACAGCGATAAACTCCTATTTGACTGCACGAATATCGGTATAACTTTCGTGGTCACCTTGGCGCGCAGTGTTATGTGTTTGATCCCCCGTAATTTTTGTTTTAAAAATAGTTGCACTTCCTGGTTGTACTTTCCGAAGAGTTAACGCCCTGTCTTGTGACAATTGCACAGTCTAGCTTTTTACAGTGATGACCACTTCACTACCTGTCAAGTTTTGCAACTAAGATTTGTGGGTGTTGTTATCTATCTCCGCCTACTTGTCAGGATTAAACAAAGCAACAGCCTGTTTTGTTCTCGGATTATTTCTATATACGACTATATAGAAGCTGTGGTAGGAACACTCTACAGTATTGTTTGTTGCACGAATGGGCAGGTCCGTCCGGGGAAGTACCACGACATCACAGAATACCGGCGTGAATGTCCATGGGCGGCGGTTATTACTTACCATCAGGCAAACCGCTAGCTTTCCACCTTCTCACCAAAAAAAGAATTATTGGACTGTAGACATTCATACTACATCAAAGATATTCGCGCAGTTTTCGGTTCATTTTATATTATTTTACGCCAAGTCCGGTGCACACGTAGCGATTCTCCGCACGTACATTGCGCCTAATTCATTAGTGCCCACTACTTTGAACCATAGTAACATTGAACATCGCAGCACATGGTTACTAAATAATACGGCGGATATTAATAAATCAGTAAGAAAAGGAATAGCAAATTAATTGTCCTTAGCGATTAGCAGTCGCACGGAGTCAGGTGTGACCACGGAAGCGAGGCGAGGCTCGCACGCGGAGGACAAACGAGCAGACGTGAATAGAAGCTCTAATGTTGCTTTATTGTAACCAGTAGTAATTCGGCTTCATTTTTTTACTAACGAAAAACAAAACCGACTTCAAATATCTCGCTCTGTATTCATTTTATAATTAATTTTCAGAAGTTCCCTAAGTATCTCCGGAACCCAAGATCCAATACCAATGAATTTAATATGGGACCACATGGGAACTTAATAATGACAACTTATATATACTGTCCTCCAAAAATATATGTACACTACATGCTTGATGTTCTATGCATTAAACAATATTAATTTATAAATTTAAAAACAAAAGACAAAGCTATTGAGAAACTATTGAAAAGTAACTAAATAAAAATAGTAAGAAAAATAAAATCGTTTTAATTATGTCGCTCCGACAAAATATCTTATACATATTATATTGGTTATTATAAATAACATGTAAAAGATAGATTAATATATAGCCATCGCCGGGTGGCGTGCAAGTGCATGTCGCGAAACACGATCCGCACTCAGCGGATCAAATCCTTGCGTATCACCAGAGCTCCCCATACTCGGCCACGCGTGACGTGCTCGCGCATTCAATCAAACAGACACGTTCCGACTGATTGTACGTGAAGGACCATCCAGCGACGAGGGCCCGCTCTCTTAAACCCGTTTATGACGGGCATAGATTCGTGTCAATTGTAGTTGTGCCTCACTGAAATCGCCGCATGACCCACTTCCCGATTCCGGCTACTCGCTCAATTGAACTAGCCGTCGGATAGTGGCATGAACGTTTACGACGGTTTGAAATTGGCCCGTGCTCTTATCAACTGCCGCTGTTCTAAATTTGAACTGCAATATGTTTGCAATTAAACGGAGCGCGGTGATAAATGGAAATACAGACGTGTCATGACAATCGGAAGCGTATTTGCGAGCTAATCGATTTGAAAACAATAACTACGAGAAATTATTGATAGAAAAATAAATGCCTACAAACATATAAGGTCTGCGAATCGATTTGACATAATCACTACATAGTATAAAACAAAGTCGTCCCGCTGTCTGTCTATCCCTATATATGCTTAGATCTTTAAAACTACACAACGGAATTTGATGCGGTTTTCTTTAATAGTTTCTGTAATAAAAGAGAAAAAAACAACAGGTGGAAAGTGGCAAGAAGCTAAGGGATAGTTTAACTTGCACTAACTTTACCTTATCCATTGTCGATTGAAGTTATTTTTTTTTTAATTTTTTTATTTGTATAAAAAAAAAATACAAACTTATTATACTGATACTAACATAAACTCATAAGAGTTTTACTGTATAACAGTATCATCAATCGTGTATACATAGTTACTACCATAAAGCACAAATCACCATTTAACAAGACAATATTAAGACGAAGATAATTTGAAAAATAGTAAATAATTAATACAGAAGGTAGATACTAATATAAGTGGACGAACATCGATGACCGCTCTGGCCGCTTTTGTTAGTATGAAAAAAAAAACAAGGTAACGTAAAACATTAATGCTTATACAGGATGTACTTATGTTAACGTTTCAATTTAATTTGTTTTTAATTTTTTTTTTCTTTATTTAACTATTGATATTTTGCATAAAATGTAATAGTAATTAGTAAAGTAGTATACAGTCTATGTATATCCCACTGCTGAGCAAAGGCCTCCTCAGTACAGAGGTACACACAAGGCGGTGGAGGATCCATAAAGGAATTTTCCCACGTAATAAAAATATAGGCTAAATTTTCTATATTTGATTATATTAGATATAGTATTATATAAACTTTTTAGTGCTAATAGAGTTTTTGAAGTCAGTTCTTTTTTTTGTCATAAAGCTTTTTATTTACCAAGGTGTTATAGTGTTTGTACACCATGACACCTTGGTAAATTTCACCATTACCCATGGTGAACATAGGCAAGAGTTACATAGGGTACATTTTCACGATTTGATTATATTAGATTTAGTACTACTTTTTTTTCAAGGCATTTTATTATAAACTTTTTAGTGATAATAAAGTTTTTTGAAGTCGGTTCTTTTTTTGTTAAAAAGCTTTTCTTAGCCACACTATCGAATTGGGTTAACCTGTAGTGATAGTTGTGTACCAATAAATAAATTACTAACTCTCCGTGCACGAAGTTCCGTTGTTCGTTTTAAATCATTCGTCGCAACCGAACCACATAGCTGAGAGGTTTCTAAAAAAAGCCGAACGCACGCATTGGCCCTTCGCGCTCCGTCGAGCGCCGTTCCGCAGACTTGGATATGGTCTGGAATTAATATGCTGGGAATTAGCTACAGGCTCTCCCCAGTTATTGTATACGTCATATCTGTAACGATATACATTTGTGAAAATGTGTTTAACTGGGCGGCGCTGTTGCTGTTGCTAAGTTATTCGATAAGTAAAGCGAGCCTAATACAGGGAGGCTTTTCTAAGAGCATCCATTTTTTTAAATTAAATTCTAAACATAAACAATGTTATATGAAAATGATAAATATTTTAAATCACTCGTAAGTAATGAATTACATTCATTCGAACTTATCTCAAAAAGTGCGTTATTTCTACTCAACTCATTTATTTTACGCGCGATCATTCATAACTAACACGCACACAAGTTCGTTTGTGTGCGTGAACAGTAAAATTTAGGTATTAATGAATGACTACCGCGTTGTCAACAAGTTTTGTTTTTTAGGGAACAGAATGGTCATTTTTTTAAAAAAATGTTTTATTTCAATGAACGATTATACTACCGAGTCTGAACCTCCTGTGTAAATTTGGGCACCTTTAAAAAAAGTCTCCCTGTATATGTCCCACTAATGAACAAAGGACTCCTCTATGCAGAGGGAAATTGGCCCCACCGCCGATTGGCTGACTTCACATACCTATCGAAATGTTTTTATAAAAAAATTGTGTTATAAATGCCCCCGCATAAGGTAGTTTTCACATACAGCTTCTAGATGTAATTAACTCGCAGTAGGTATTACTAATAAGAACACTTTTAGTTACTATTTGAAGAGACCTTGGATAAGTAACGTGAATTCACTAATATAAAAAAGGAACGTAATGAAGTAATTGCCAATATCCGCTTGTATTTAATAACTGTAAATATATAATATATAATGTACGTCATCGTAAAATAAATTGAACGAAAACCTATTCTGAATGCAATGGTAAAAGATCAATAAATCTTTTTTTTGATTGAATTGAATGATTAGAAAATATATGGCGTCAATTATTATGTTAATACATTTATTTCTGTTTAGTGTATTCTTGTTTATTTATTCAAGTTTATTTATTTATTTCAATGAATGGCGAGTTTTCTGACCTTATGAAACATAGTAAGATCATTCCGGTGTTCAAATCTGGTAGTACTTCTAACCCCAGCAATTTTAGACCTATTTCAGTACTACCAACTCTTAGTAAAATTAAAAAAAAAATATTTTGAATCAAACGTTACTCCATATTCATCCATCATATCCAGCTTGTTAAGAATATTTTTGAAGCCTAGGAAGAGTCACAAGATGCCTTAGGTATATTCTGTGACTTAACCAAAGCATTTGATTGTGTACAGCATGACACTTTGGTAAGGAAAATACACCACTATGGTATAAGAGAGGCCGCACTCAATCTTCTGACATCATACTTGAGCTATCGTGTTCAGAGAGTTGACGTGAATGGCAAAAGATCTCCCTGGTAAGTATGGGGGATCTATTCTGGGGCCTTTTCTCTTCCTCATCTACATAAATGACCTGCCCTATCTTGTTAATAATGATCATGAGATAGTATTGTTTGCTGATGATACTTCTTTAATTTTTAAAGTTAAACGACATTCTTTAAATTATGACGATGATAACAATACTCTCTCCATTGTAGTGCATTGGTTTAGTGCTAACAACTTAATTTTCAATAGTATCAAAACGAAATGTATTAAATTTACTACTCCCAACGTAAAAAGTGTAAAAACTGATGTACTTTTACATGGGGAAGCGTTAGACCTAATTGACTCGACTGTATTTCTTGGCATAAGTGTAGATGCCAAATTGCAGTGGGGCCCCCATATTAATAAACTGTCGAGTAGACTTAGCTCAGCAGCTCCATCGGCTTCCCGCACATTAAACTTGTTTAAAGAAATAAAAATATTGACTGTAGCTTCTCAGTACATACTTGCTAATATTATGTATGTCCACAAAAATAAGAATGACTTTTCAAGATTTAGTAATGTGCATGATGTAAATACTAGGAACAAGCATAAATTAGTTCTACCCTCAACTAGATTGCGTAGAATAAGTAAATCTTTTATGGGACAATGTATACGCTTTTACAACAAAATCCCAGAAAACGTTCAAAATTAATCCATTACTAAATTCAAAAAACTTGTAAAGGAACGTTTGTGTGTTAATGGCTATTGTAGTATTAGTTATTATTTGAATGATAACACACTCTGGAAATGAATTGATCTCTCCAGGCTCTTTCAGGTGGAATTTCATAAATTGTACACATATTTGTATTTTTTTGGCAAGAAAAAAAATGTCCCGCTGAGTTTCTTACGCCGGTTCTTCTCAGGTCAGTGGCTTTCCTTCCGAACCGGTGGTAGAGTTTTTTGACTATCAATAAGTAAATTAATGCTTCTATATTGAATAAAGATATTTGACTTTGATTTTGACTTTGATTAAAGAGCCTTTATTTTACTCTAAATAGGTATTATGGAATCTACTTAAAATCTAAGAATGCTGTAGATTCTAACAATGTTTTCTTTTGAATTTGACAGGCTGTTTGAATTTAACGCTGTATAGAAAAACCTTGTTATAACTTTTTCACAATGTCTTTAGTAACACCCACAGGGGTAATAAATATACAAACAATTATAAAAAAAGCTATCCAAATAGCTTATAAACATTACCGTGTTCCATGATTTATGTTATTGGAAGAGGCACCGGCGATACAAACGCTTCTAACGAATCGTAACAATTTAATGGCGCCACTGGTGCGTTACTTGATGCCGTTATCGACGAAAAACTATACATACAAGCTATAAAAGCAATAAAAACTAGTAATTTATAATCTGTGAACCCGCCTGTGTTTTCATGCCACGTTCCATCATCCATCGTCGTCGTATTAGCATAAGGTGAGATATATTTTTAAATTAGAAAAAAATTAAAGGGGGCCTTAAAAAATGTTATATAATTTTGTAATTATTATTATCAGGTTAATTTGAAACTTTGTTTTATTAGTACATTAGTGACCTGTCGTTTTGGAACTCGTTAGTAATTTATTTTTAAGAGTGAATGTTATAACTAATTATATAATATTTACAAGGTTACATAGAAAGTAAGATATTAAAAAACAAATTAATGACTTACAAAATTGAAATTTATTCAGACATTTTGCATGATTCTAAGTGTCCACAAGTCCCATGAAAGGAGTGATTTATAAGATCAACAAAAACGTTACGTTGAGTACCAATCTCTCAATTAGCCGTATATGTCACTTGTGGTCACGGGACGGACGGACATTTACTTATTATTTATTTATTTATCTGCCACATGCTTCCACACATCAGAATAATTTTTTAATTACTGCGTTATTACTTTATTATCAACTTTATAAACATGTCCATTTAATTAAGTCTTCTATTCCGCATTTCCGCACAGTCCATAGAATGAGATTAGAATCAGCTGGCTCTTTAAACTTCGAAACGAGAGTACGATGAGAATCATATCCGCAATCAAACGGTCGACGACTTCAAATGGCGTCCGTGTTGAACTATTTACAAACAAAATGACCCAAGTAAGAGTGGAGCTTTATACGTATATGGTCAGAGAGTAGATCTTGATATATGTTCAGATACTTCAATGGAGCGTTTCGGTGCAATTGAATAAAAGGTGATTTTATAATACATGTCTTTACCGAATTTTGTAAGCCGTTGTCGCTAAACTTGAAATTAATAATTCCAGGTGAATTCACATTCAACTACACTAAGCTAGTTTAACTTTAACTTTTCTATTTTCGATCTAAATTCTGTTTTTATCTAATTAGTGTGTCTTCCTATCTGTATAACTTCATCATCATCATCATCATCATTTCAGCCTGTTTGAGTCCACTGCTTACACATAGGCCTCCCCCATAGACTGCCACGAAGTACGATCCTGAGCCACCTGCATCCATCGACTTCCCGCACATTTGCACAGTTCGTCACTCCATCTAGGGGTCGTCCTACACTGCGATGGCCAGTACGAGGCTGCCACTCGAGAACCTTTCTTCCCCAACGGTTATCGGTTCTACGAGCTATATGGCCGGCCCATCGCCACTTCAGCTTGCTAATCCTCTGAGCTATGTCGGTTATCTTAGTTCTACTGCGGATGTCTTCGTTACGAACTCTATCACGCAGAGAAATACCGAGCATAGCCCGCTCCATAGCTCGCTGAGCGACTTTGAGCTTCCTCATACGGCCAGCAGTGAAGGACCACGTCTCGGTTCCGTAGGTCATCACTGGCAACACACATTGATTGAAGACTTTAGTCTTCAAACATTGAGGTATATTCGACGAGAAGATTTGCCGAAGTTTCCCGAACGCTGCCCATCCGAGTTGGATTCGCCGATTGACCTCTGCGTCGAAGTTGGACTTACCTAGCCGGACTAACTGTCCTAGGTAAACGTACTCGTCAACAACTTCGAGCTCAGTGCTCCCAACAACAACCGGTATAGGCGTGACATGGACATTAGAAATGATCTTCGTCTTGTCCATGTTCATCTTAAGGCCCACCCGTTGAGAGACACTGTTGAGGTCATTGAGCATAGCACCCAGGTCCTCCAGCGATTCTGCCATGATGACTATATCGTCGGGAAATCGACGGTGGGTGATGTATTCGCCATTGATGTTAATACCTCGTCCTTTCCAGTCCAGAAGCTTGAAAACATCTTCCAACGCAGCGGTGAAGAGTTTCGGGGATATGACATCACCCTGTCTTACACCCTTCTGCAGATGGATAGGTTTTGTACTACTGGACTGTACTTGGACGGACATCGTAGCCTTGTTATACAAACACCTCAGCACTTCGATATACCGATAGTCAATTTGGCACTGCTGAAGAGCCTGGAGTACCGCCCAAATTTCGACAGAATCGAAGGCTTTCTCATAGTCCACATACGCTAGGCACAAAGGCAGATTATACTCTTCGGTCTTCTGTATAACCTGCCGCAAGGTGTGTATGTTGTCTATGGTACTGAAGCCTTTTCGGAATCCGGCTTGTTCGGGAGGCTGGAAGTCGTTGAGTCTGGAAGCGAGACGATTCAAGATGACTCTTGAGAACAGCACATAGACGCGGCTCAGAAGGGATACCGGTCTATAGTTCTTCAAGAGAGCGTTATCGCCTTTCTTGAAGAACATCACCACCACACTTCTGCTCCACGCCTCTGGTGTAGCACCACCCTGAAGGATGAAATTAAAGAGCCTCTGAAGGAGTACAAGTACCGGTTCTCCACCCGCTTTCAGAAGCTCTGCTGTAATTCCGTCCTCTCCCGATGCTTTGCCATTTTTAAGATGGTCGAGAGCCATTCTAATCTCGCTCAGATTGACGTCCGGTATATTCTCGGAATAGTGTCGGATAAGCTTTGCTCTTGGGTCGTAACTCACATGTGTGTGGCTCCAACGACGATGTGTACAGCTGTCCATAGAACCTCTCAATCTCACTCAAAACCTCTGGTCTACTGGAGATGACAGCCCCACTGTCAGTCTTCAACTTAGTCAGTTGGCTTTGTCCGATAGACAGATCTCTGGCGAAGACTTTTGAGCCTAGGTTCCGCTCTATAGCTCCCTCAATACGAGCTGTATTGAAGATGCGTAAGTCTCGCCGCATGCATTTGGAGATCTGCCTATTAAGCCGCCTGTAGTCTGACATGACAGTTAAAGACTGCAGTCGCATCTCACGTCTTTTTCCCAAGAGGTTAAGAGTGTGATCCGAGAGTTTTTGCGTTCTATTTGTGCGGCGGGCCTTATAAAATTTAATGCCCACGGCATGGACAGTTTCCACGAGCTTAGCGTTAATATCGTCCACAGTGCTGCAATTTTCTAGGCATTGGAAGCGATTATGTAGCTCGAGCCGAAAGCTTTCGGAGTTCTGGATATGGGCACGAGATGATCGGAGTGTGGACTTCATTAGACGAGATATTTCCAGCCTGATATTAATATTCAATGTGCCTCTCACCAATCGGTGATCACTGCCGGTCTTCACCCTTGTGATCACAGAGACATCATGGAATATTTGCCGTTTGTTCGTCATAATGAAGTCTATCTCGTTTTAGCTTTTTGAAGAAGGAGTTCATCATAAAGAGTCCCTCCTTCTCCATAAAGTCAGCCAGCTGCTGCCCCCTTGGGTTCCGTTGCCCTATACCAAAACTTCCTACTCTCAGCTCATCGTCTTTCCTTTTGCCTAGTTTTGCGTTGAAGTCTCCCATTAACACCATGTATTGAGTTTTGGAGGAATGTATGGCTCGTGATATATCCTCATACATTGCCTCCACCTCATCATCGGGATGTGTCGACGTTGGTGCGTAGACCTGTATGACCTTCAGCGAATACCGTTTGGATATTCTGAGTATAAGGTACGCAACCCTCGACGATACACCCTCGATTTTAACAACGTTGTTAATGAGAGACTTGTGGACGATAAATCCGACACCTCCTTGGGACAGTTGGTCGCCCTCCCGGTGGTAAAACAGGTTGCCGGATTCGAGGATTATCGTGTCCTCCCCCTGTCTTCGGACTTCAGATAATCCTATTATATCCCAGCGCAGCCTGTTCACCTTCTTCCAGCTCTGTAATCTTCTCGTCAGTCCTCAATGTTCTTGCGTTGTATGTTGCCAGGTCCAGTCGCCGTTGTTGGTAGCCGAATCCTAGCCGGGGATTCTTAGCACCCCCTGCCCTGCCGTTACCATGACCGCTACCGTAGCCAGGAATAGCAGGGCCGCCGGGGACTGGGGGCCGTACACCTTGGACTTCCATACATGAGGGGTTTTTGCCATAGTTGCCACGCTTGGCGAGCGGGTTGGCAACCGCAGTTCTTCCAGACACCTTGCACCTTCAACGCTGCTGCCCGTTATTGGCCTGGATATTTGGGTCTGGAGAATTAAGATGGTTATCCCGCCATCTATCGGAGGCCACTGGATGTTTGTGGCTTATCCCTTAGTCGCCTCTTACGACACCCACGGGATGAGATGGGGTGGCTTATTCTTACGCCGACACCACACGGCCAACTGTATAACTTCATTTCTATCTATATTGGATGTCTGTGCGTTTTTTTTATTTTTTTTATTCTTAATGCACACAAAGTACAAAGGCGGACTTAATGCCATAGGCATCATCACCCAGTCAACCTTAGGGTGGTACAGAGACAGTTAGGTAGGTGCACAGAGAAAAAACTGCATAGGAAGATTAACTGCGTTCCTATCTGTGTAGCCCTGAATATAAAATGAATATATGTGACTCACAGATATTATTTTAAACCACCTGCAAAATGGCTACTCATCATCATCCTCTTACCCTTATCCCACTTAAGTGAGGTCAACACATATAAATCAGGTTGTAAGTGGTTTTAGATATGCTTTTTCGTACCGGCCACCTGACCGACGTCACCCCTCCGTTAAAAAAAATTAAGATTCTTTATTATCTATGGACCTCTCAAATTACTAGCCAAAACGTAGTGATTACATTCTCTATGTTACTAGCCAGGATAGCTCTTTGTCCGGGCACTCACTTTTAATTCAATATAATCGAGCAATCTGAGTTCGATGAAATGAAATTGGTAGTTTTAAGTGCTGACTTATCACGTGATCAGCGGTGAACGAAAACATCGTGAGGAAATTGTATATATTCGAAACAATTACAAAAAAATATTTGGAAGGTATGTGAAGTCTGCCAATCAGTAGCAGGGCCACTTAGTGGACTATGCCCTGATATCTTCTGTAGACAGGAGGCCTTTGCCCAGCAGTGGGACATGTATAGGCTGTTACTTTACCTTTTACTACACAAATAATTGTGTGGGAATCGAACCCATGACCGATAGACCGAAGTCAATAGCTTAGCAACGGCGGCGTTCGTAAAGAAAAAATAATGTAATCCTTTTTACGCATATGGCGGAAGGAATAAAAAGTCAGAAACCTCAAGGAAATCCCACTTGTAGTTGAAAAACGGATAACTTGGGTTATTGGGTCCTAAACTTGTTACCGCCACCTTCTTGGTGAATGTAAATTGGCTATTAATGATCATCCCAGACTGTCCTTAAAAATTGTGTATTTATGGTCGACCTGGTGCATCTTCACTTAAACATATTTTGTTTGGGAACTCAAATAAATATAGACATGTGGCCTTGACATTAGTGCTTATATAAGTATTATTAAACACCGTGATTGAAAAGCCATTCACTTTTTGTCATCTCTATAAACCATTAAAAACCTGCTAATTGAATTGAAGAGGTTTTTTATGTTTTTTTTTAACATTCTTGACACATGTCAAGTACATACATATGTACGACACGATAAGCGCCTACTATAATTAACTGTATTGTGAACTCATTTCTACTATTTGATTATCTTTATAATTTATTCGATATTGCTTTCGCTTTCGATTGTTTGTAAAGCTCCGTCGGTCACAGACGAGAAGATGTCTATTCTTTGCTTAATGATGTATAGATTCTACACAAACCATGTGCGTGTTAATGTCGGCTACGTGCCAGCGAATCCTGGTGTTACAACCTCAACTCTGAGGGTCCTCAGAACTGGAGTTCAAAATATATATATACATACAATAAAACCAATTTAATTACTTCTAGCTTTTTGATTGCGATGTTGTATAATTTAGAAAAGTGAATTTAAAATAAAGTTTAATCTATTTTGTTCAATTCGTTTTAATGGTTCTTCTTCGTAAATCTAAAACGGTACTTTCTTACGGGTTTAAAAATATATTGTTGGATAAACAACTACCTAGTTCTTAACATTATTACCTGGAAGAAAGCGGTTGCTGGTTTAAGTTTGATTAGCATCTAGATTACTACAACGTTCATTCGACACTTGAATTCTGACAACCAACCAAGTCGGGAACAACTTTTAAACGAGCATCAGCTAGATGGTCTCAATTCTCAAAAGTCGTCTTCTTATCTGAAAATGCAAAACTTCGCATGATATTTGAGGCAATAAAGCCAGGTCCAGAAGCTACAAACTAACTAATCCTAAAAGTCTATCTAGCGAGTAAGCAATATGTATTAATACAGATTATATTCAAATTCTCTCAGCTGAAGCAGTGTTCATGTGGAATCTGTTTCAATATGATGGAAAAGATACGTGGAACACATATATGTTTTACTTAATAGCAATAATTCGATAACTAATATTTTATAGCAATGATGACTGCATGGCAATACGATCGCTAAAGTTAAATTTGCATGCTGCTAAACAGCTAAATAGGTTAAAGCGACAGACATGTACCTAAACATCATTGTATTTATATCAAATAAATATTTGAGTTTGAATTTAGCTATAGATTCTAGGTGAAAGCCACTTGGGCTGTTGCTCCGAGGAGATATTACGACCTCACATAAGACCAGCATGAGTGGCGTTACTGCTGTGAATAGAGGTTGTCTTGTTCAATCTTCTAACGGTTGGCAATGTCTCATCATCATGTCAGCCTGTTTGAATCCGCTACTGAACATAGGCATCCCCCATAGACTGCCACGATGTACGATCCTGAGCCACCTGCATCCATCGACTACCCGCACATTTGCACAGGTCGTCACTCCATCTAGGGGTCGTCCTACACTGCGATGGCCAGTACGAGGCTGCCACTCGAGAACCTTTCTTTCCCAACGGTCGGCAATGTCTAAGGTGTAGTAAATATCCTCAACCGCGTGATCGCTTGGCCATCTCACATAAAAATCTATACGTTGTCGAAATTCGTGATGTCACCAAGTGACGCCTATGACCTCGGGCCGGCCGACCTTAACTCACAACAATAATCCACAAGCGTAATTGGCAGTGATCAGTGAGTTGCAGCGGTAACTATTATGCAGCGGTTTCGTCACATCGCCATCAATCTTTTGGTTAATGTCGAAATTGTTCGCGACGCGGCAAATTATCGCGACAATGTAACCCCCCACGAGATTGTGCAAATTATTGGTTACATTTAGTGTTATGCTCGAGACGAACTCGGCTTTGTATGAGCATGTGATTAGAAAACGTCAATTACGAATCGAAAAGCAATGATTGATGTTAAGCTAGCGATGATGAATATAAAACGCGTTATAAAGTGTAAGTAATTTTTTAAGTTATTTAAGTTATTTACCTTTTTGACACTTTGCTGGCTTCTAGTTGGGGTAGAAAGGTTGTTTTTAAAATCACTTAGATAAACACATAAGCTTTTAGATCATATTTATAATAAAACTTTTTTGAGGCCAAAATATGTGCATACGTATAACATATTAACAGATCACTTGTAGTGCCATAATAAAATTATTGGGGAGATATTTTGTAGTGGGATTTAAAACACCCATTTACATATTTCAAACCAACAGAACTATGTACGGTAGACGTAAAAGACCGAGTACAATCAACAAAAATATATTTAATTTATAGTAAACATTACGCATACACTTGTATAAACTACCATTGATTTTTACCAGCGTTTAAATTTTGAAAAATGAAATTAATTCAATGATTTTCTCTTGTTTATGTTTATTTTTGTCACTGTTATTATTCCTTTATTCTTAAAAATAAATATTGTGTTGAATAATTCATGCAAAAAATACTATTAAAATGATTCGCAATCAAAATTAAGCGTCATCAATCTTTCTTCGTCCGAGCGGCATCACGATACTTTATTTCCTCGCTATTCCGAATATTGTATAATGTAATATTATTATTAGTATGATTTTGCGTATACATAACTTTAAAAAAAGAATTAAGTTCGTCGATGGGTGGGTTGGCTTGATTAAAATGCAAAATCATGTGATGTTCTCGGAAGCGACGCGGTTTACCGTTCACGGTGTGTTCAATTAAAATATACGGATATAATCATGACTTCATCATCATTACTTTGGTATTTTTAAGATTAACAACGAATCTTCGTATAAAACTCGGCTTGCTTTAAAGGTTACATAAGTATAAAAACCGCTCAAAATATTTTCCCTGCACAATCATTTTTGGCAATTAACGACGAAGATACTTAGTTATTATTATAAAAACCGGATTTCTTGCTATACTGTGTATACAAAAATGCAACAAGATACGCGTTACTATATCAATGCGCGTAACTATTGATGTCTGTTCTGTGTGCCTTAAGATTTTATATTACAATAATAAAATAGAGGATTAGATGTTTATATCTGCAACAGACATCTACGTGTAAATGCATATCGGATATGTATGCATGTCTACGAAGGTATTTGGAAACAAGGATCACGGAGAGTTGAAATGCACAATCGCTGCTACATTACTAAAGCATTCGCTTATAACTTTTTTCGTACTTGTATGAAAAAATAGGCAGTCTCATGAGGACTGCCGACAGAAGTGAAAACTTAAAACAATACAAAAATAAAAATTGTAAAATATGCAGAATTAACTACACATTTTATAGGCACTCCGAACGATGATAACAGTATTTATATCATATCCATAACTACAAATATGTATATTTTTGCGTATTCCTTCTTTAAAATAGCTCATGGAAATTTTTAAAATGGCTTTCGATGACGATGACGTATCAAGCTTACTGTTCACCCAAAAATTAAAAACAAACCTATATACACGGTATACATACACATAGCTCATGGTAAGCGTTCGGTGACAGTGACGCGTGTTCCATGATTTTTGTGCACCCAAAAAGTGCTCAACGCGCCTCAAGAAGTTTTCACTTCAAAAATGAAACTTTCAATATTATATACCTGTATTTTAAAAGTAATGGAAAACAGTTCTTTCATCCGTTGTGTTGTCGAAACGCGTTCCCTACGTTGTGACGTGTGTGAAAGCGACTAAAGGCCTCGGGTGATGACACGGTCACCGTTACAACGTATTGTTCGAAACGTACTGCCAAAGGTCAGATATCGCAGGCAATAAAAGAAGATACGACAATGCCAATTGTACACTGTGGCATTTAATGATACGTCAAGTATTAACAAAGACACAGCGGTATACATTTAACTTTCGAGAGAATTACTGGTCTGGAAACATAAGCCGTGATAGCTCAGTTTCCGGGCGCTCGCCTGTAATACAATTTATTCGATCCCCGGTGCCACCACCAATGAAATTTTTATAGGCTGTTACTTGACTTTTTACTTTTAAACATTAACATATTTACGGAGCATAATTAACGTGGTAAGTACTAGAAACTTCGTTGCTTTATGCTTCTCTAAGGGTAATAAAAAGTTTGTATTGTTGGAGTCCATTGAATTCTATATATTATAGTTCTATATATTTAAAAAAAAGTCTATATATATATATGGATCTATAGAGGAAATAGAAAAAAACCTCGAAAAACCTACATAAATATAATTTGAATCACGTCAAACGCGGTTTTGATTTTTCCACACAGGGAAAAATTTTTCAAATCTACAAATAGTTATTCCGTGTATGGGTGTACTTTGTATACGTGGTATATTATATATTATAAAAATGACTAACTCTCGAAGTATTCCATCATATTTATCATGGGAATAACTTTTTATAAAGTGTACAAACATAAATTTCGCGGAATTATCAGTTAATTGTCAGCCATGGCCGGCCATCTTTGTTTTTAAAACGCCCACTTACAAATATCATTAGCACAATCTTAACCTTCGGTAGTATGGTGAGAGACCAGTGACAAATGATGATAATTATCATTGAGAAATACCGCTAATTATCGTAAAACATTGCACAAGGCGTAATACTTTACGATTACCGCATAACCTGATAATACTTTCGTTTGTCCTAAAAATATCTCTTTTGGCGATTTTTTAACATTACAAAACTATACTAGACTGTGCTTACACATGTCTATTATGGTGGAAATGCTGGTATTGAGAGATTGATTGAATTTTACGATTATGATGTCCTGGTCGTGCGCCCCATCAGATTCTTGTGCTCATTAGCGTGTATTGCGTTCTTTCTATTGATATAAAATCAATGATGTTTTCATAAAGATGATGTCCATACTGCAAGGCGTATAAAATTTAAATATTATGTCACTAGTAGTGACGACCTGTGCAAATGTGCGAGAAGTCGATGGATGAACTGTGGTAGTTATGGGCCTATGTTCAGCAGTGTACACAAACAGGCTGAAATGATGATGATGATGATATAAGTGAATATGTTATGTGACAAATGATATAGAACGTATGATACGGAAAGGGATAGCCGTCTATAGAATTGCAATCTAATTAAATCAATTGGCGTAATTTGAGTGCCTCAGTTTGTTGTTTGATTCTCTAGTGTCATACCTACCTCGTATTTTGTATATAAAATCATTGTATAAAACGCTAGCTGACATAACTAGCCTTATCGGAGAAATGAATCATTATTTTTAGGTATGTTTTAATCATTTACACATCATTCCCATAGGAGTGATTGTCCTGATCGATGTCAATAGGGTAATTTATTTCCATTCTTTAAAAAAGAGCAAGGGGTAGATACATAAATGATTACCAAATAATTCGTTGCCAATTTCTTACTTTTCATTAATTTGCAAACAGGCAAAGCCTCGGACGTTGCTCGAGTATGTACAGTGAACTCCGGGCGAACGTTCTGAGTTGGCCCCCGGCCACAACCTGTTCCTAACTCCTAACGGCGCTAACTGTACCTGCCATTCTAGATGGAGCTCATCTCGGCCGTCCAACTGGAACCACGCACCCATAAAGATGTAGCCGGGGTCAAAACACTTCGATCCATGTTTCTTCTCGAGCGGAATCTCAACCAGAAACATTAGCGCCCGGTTTCTGAAACACTGTTCATCGTAGAAGTTAACTAATCAGCTGTCAAATGGCATTTCAAATGTTATTTGACTTGCCAAAAGGATTGTTAAACTCCTTGAATTGATAATTCTGATCATTGAGAAGATCATCCTGATCAATTCTGAGAGTTTAACAATCCTTTTGGCATTAAACATTTCAAAAGTCATTTGACAGCTGATTAGTTAACTTCTACGATGAATAGTGTTTCAGAAACCGAGCGTAAGACGACAAAAAGCAATATATTTTAGATGAAACCACGCTGTTCCTTGTTACAAAAAGGTGAAAGTAAAAACCTATGTACCATTACGTTTATGGCAATAAAAATATAATAATACGGGAAAAATTATGGTAACGAATCCATTCATTCTTTCGCTGCAGTTTAACATTTTATTTACGCGGTTCTTATCTTTTGAGAATGATTTTCTCACTTTCGATCCGTAGACTATTAAAGCTTTATTGAACATAGTCAGAGCACGGGAGGACCCACTTTAAGTAAAGTAGGGGCGGTTCTTCTGATGTTAAGTGATGACCACCGCCCACGGACTTTGATGATGCGTTGATAAATTTACTATACTTTGACTGATGCTTTTGCTTTCAATCCGTAGACTATTAAACCTCCATCGAACGCAGAACTCGTGAGATAGAATGATTCTATCATCATTTCCATTGTTGAGTTGAGAGCGACGCTGATGCGCCCTCCGGCGGGTGGCGTAGCCGATTCTTGCAGCGAATGTGCGACCACACTCGCCACACGTCACCACCCCCCGGATAATATTATCAATTCAAGCTCATCTTGTTGAGCCATAGTCTCAACATCTCGTCTTTAACGAACTTCGATATCAACACCTGTTTTTTTACATTCGCAACTGGCCAGCGCTTAATGTATTTTCTTAGTGTTAATGTATTTTCATTAACTTTTATAAATAAAACAGACTGTGAAGATCCGCCATATTGTTTATGTGCCTCTTACTTAATCATTGTTTTAGTCATAATTGTTAATATTTTAGAGTCTGTCTTTTATTACATCTTAAATTATTCATAACTAACATAATATTATTATATCGCTGTGTATGGGTCAGTATGGCATTGAACTATAATGAAGTATGAAGGTCAGACCTGAAAACCTGACCTGTTTTTTTTACTTTCCTATGTATTATTATTGTGTGTGTCCTTTTTTGGTAAATAAATTTATTTTCTTTCTTACAAATACAATATTATAATTAACATTATTTCTTTACTTACAACTCTAGTTATAATTTTTTATTAATTAAATTTATTTGATGACTTCATTGGAACAAGATAGAGAGCGCATATTTATTTATTTATTTTTCAGAATAAGGTAATACATAATGGTCTTCAATCTAATACAGAAGTTCACTTATTCTGCCTCTTTTATAGGCGTACAACATACAAAACTTAACTGCTGTAAATTCTTACTACTATAGCAATAATACTGTAAGCCGGCAACGTTAATTAGCTTCAACATATAATATTACAGGTTAACAAATTTTATGTTTAACGACGTTCCTTCCAATTTGACATTTGATGTTCGCGCCAAAAGCAAACAGTGTCGCCATGACAGAGCCTTGGCATATGCTAACTGTGTAAATTATAAATGACAAATACTTGTAAATTATACCAAGAACAGGAATTGTTTCCAATGTTATGAATATTCCTCGAGATGTTTTTGCATTCATTAATACACATACATGAATTATTTGATATTTAAAATCCTGCTAATACAAACCATTGAAACTTACCATAGAACCATTTTGCTGTATCAGATTCTGCAATTGCATATTGGGAAAGTATTATATATGGCTACAGGTGATTGGAGTATAAAACTTAATTCTTAAATTCTGCAATTGCACTGGTACTTATGGATTCCAGTTGGGTGGGGATTATCACTTAACTTGTAGTGAATCCACGTTCGCAAAAATGAAGGGAAGGAGCTACTGCTTGTCTGAATAAAGTATCATTTTATTGAGAAGACGAGCCTATCAGCCGTATTCAAGAACAATACTATGAGGTCTCACAGTGCGGACGAACGCATAGGACCACCAAATCCAATTCTTAAACGACACTCGAGGGATGCGCAACGCTGTTCGTAAAGTAGGTAGAGAGCTATTTTAACCAATGCCAGGTTATGTCTATTTTGCTCAACGGACCAATAACAGATCTGTAATCGGCGCTGTGTGTTCGCATAGTAAAGTGTCACCTGAGTGTTGTTTGTGAATGACATGGCCTGCCATTACGAACGCAGTGAGAAATACCCTACTTAGCACAGTTTTGCTTTCAACCCTACCTAAGTATTGTTCTGGAATACGGATGTGTCACTTTACACTACACTAGGCACCAAACTTGGAAACCCAGACTGGGCTGGCCTGTGGTCTTCTGCAAAAGAATAAGTATAGTCGCGGAAAAAGAGAAGTGTCGGTATTATTGCCGCATACACTACCCTCCGCGACTCGGCGAGGCTGCACCGCTGACGCAGTAGTGATGAGACCGACGGGGGAATAAGTGTGTCGGTATTATACAGCGTGTCGTTACCATCGCGACAATAAATGAACACACGTCTAACGCTACTTGCCAATAATCATAAAAAAATATTAACGTTAAACAAAATCCATAATTAAAAAAATATATTTTTCCAACAAACTAATTAAGTAAAAAAGAAACAAAAAATTTGTAACATCCTATACAACTCACGCCACAGCGTCGCATTACAAGCCTCTCCTTCTAACAGTATGTTTTGTCTCTTTTAAATTCATTCAACCCATTCATATGCTTAGTGACCTTTACAAATGAACTATACGTTACAGTTTTATACGTAAGGGTGTTCTAAAATTGTTTGTTTTGGAAAATTTAATAACTCGGTAAATATTGATGTTTGAAGAATGTAAATGTTTAACACAATTTTAAAAAGTTATCCTCTATATGTGTGTTCATTTATTGTCGCGATGATAAAGACACGCTGTATACGCCGTCCTTCCTGCCCTCCACGGGAGCTGGGAGGCTTGCTGCTTATTAGGCTTTATCAGGTGTAAATAAGCAGCAAGCCTCCCGACTATCCTGGATCCCATGGCCACGGTCAGCAAACTCGAAGGAGCACTGGTAGGCTCACGGAAGTGTGCATAAGCATTCCTGTGACCCTGCTGATATACGCTCTAGGTGTAACATCGGGGGGGTTTTGGATATGAATCCGCGTTATCGGATCACCAATCTCTTGTTACTAATCAACGGCTCAGTGGCCAATTTGATTTCTCTGTTTAGATATATTGCAACCTTGCGTTTCCCTCATTAAATTTCGTATTATTTTTAATGACATAACAATAATGTCATTGTGTTACCCGCTCCGTCATTGTGTTTCTGCGATAAGTTGACATTCCGATCAAATTAACCTTTCGCCTTCCTTTATAAGTACGTACCACATCTTGAGCAATCACACCTTTTATTGAGGGGATTTTAGCTTTCATTTTCATTATATTTTATTAATTGCTTCGTCCGCAGCTTTATGCGAGTTCGTGAACTATTAATATGTCTATGGGACTAAAAGGTTTATGGCCAAGCTGAAAGCGCGAAAAAAGCAACAGTCTAAATAGAGACATATATGGATCTAAAAAGAAATTATTTTGTACTATTTTTGATGATGCTATAAGGGCGGCGCTCTGTATGTCCTTTTTACAAAAACACTTATTAGACTGTTAAGAACTTTTAATAACGACACACAACTATGTTCCTAAAGATGGAACGAGTATGGAGAGTGACTGCTTTTACTTAGCTAAAGAAACTGTTTTTATATAATTCTAAATTGCTGACATATGCAGAAGCTCCATACAATGAATTGTACATAACAATGCAATTAGACTAAAATACAGACTTCAAAGTCGCTTTTCTCGATTATAACTAAATAACTTTCTTAAGTTATACACTATGTAACTTAAAATGTTATTTAGATGCAGTTAAAAGTAAAGGCATAAATGTGCAAAGGGCATATTTATGCTTTTACTTTTTTGTTTCAAAGAACTACTTCATTTCTGAAAACTATTTTTACGTACGTAGCGTCTATTCAATACACTGCTCATATAACTATAGTACATCAACAGTGTTTTTAACATATAGCGGGGGGGCCGGGTGGGCCGTGCCCACCCCAATATGGTCAGTCCCCACCCCAGGATTTTAGGTTACCGATTCGAAATGCTAGGCTAGACACCTATCCTTCATCGCCAAAAGCAGATTGAAGCCGAGCGAGGCGAGCGAGGTGCAATGTAGATATTGAATTTCTCGAATTTTCTCTACTATAATATGCATATATACTACTTATAAACCTTCCACTTGAATATTATCTATTGCTGAAAAGCGCATCAAAATTTGTTGCGTTATTTAACAGTTCTACAGTGTTCGATTTTTTTTTGTAGTAAGCGCCCAGGCCCACCCTGAATAATAGCCCTAGATACGCCAATGGTTTTTAGTTGTAAAAAACGTTGTCATTCTGCTTTGTGAAGGTATATTTAGATATTTGGTGGTTGTGTTAGACAGTATACAAGACGTATATCCACAGAATGGTACGGCCACAGATGCTAGTAACGCAATAGTTTTCGCTGTTGCACAAATGGGCAATTCCGTCCGGGGTAGTATCACGACCTCGAAGAAGAACGACGTGAAGCGGAAGTGTAATACTGCTGCGTTTCGTCTGATGAATGAGGTAACCGGAGCCAATTTATTAAAAATTGGCAACGCCCATTTATTAAAAGCTGCAATCTTAGGCGTGTTGCCAATGTCCATGGGCGGCACTTATCACTTAACATCATATGAACCGTCAACTCTCTTGCCACCTTCTCACATAAAAAAACTGGTGATAACACTGCAGCGCATTTACGCATAGAGTGGCGTGCATTAGCAAAAGTTTACACAGTAAGTACCAATCCGTATCCGTCAACAATGTCTGGTCGCAAATTTCGAAGACTGAAGAGTTACATAACTCTTTATTAATGTCACTCAAATGTCACGGGTTAATTCAAACGATACATGATTTACGCGCATCACTAACCGGTGCTGACCTTGAAGACATTCTGTTTGTGACATTTAACAATGTAAAACATTAAATGATATAAAAAATAAAAAGGTCGATTCAATTTAAAAATTGTTCTTATTAGCAAACGAAGAGTTAGATAGAAAGCGAAAAAACACACACAACGAAGTCGGCCAATCCGCAGTAAAGGCCCATTTACACGATGCCATTTTCTTGAACATACAAGAGCAATAATTGAATGCAATAAATTGCGCGCAATAATTGTTTAGACCATTTGTTGTTTAGACCATGCAACTCATTTATTGCTTCAATTTAATTGTATACAACAGGCAAGAAACTTGCACCGTGTAAATGGGCCTTAAGTCTCGTGGTGGACTATGACTGAGGGTATTAGCTCGTGTACAGACGACGCTTTTCCAAACTGTGGAAAAAATTTAGGCTGTTAGTTTAAGAGGAAAGTACCTTGTAATGTCTCGTATATTAAGTCGTTAAGTCATCCAAACTCCGAGTAGTCTGACAAACTTGACATTCAGCTAGCCTGTCACCGTTTATATACATCGAACGAGAATTTCAATTAATAATATATCAAACAGTTGCAGCCTGCAGTGGTCAGCCAGAGGTCAGTTTTTTTTTTCGAAAATTTAGTTAATAAGTAATATAATATGCTGGATTATTCAAAAAAATTATAACTGTTTTGGATACATAAAATAATTAATGAATAATTATTAAAATAATTTAAAAGTCAGTTTTCTCGTGTAAGTATAAGTCAAGTGTTCGCAAGTATCAATAGGCTTTTACGGTACTAGTGCGTTTATTACTTTAGGCTATGTAACTTCTTGCTATCACGTGTGTTATTTTGGGCTGGTCAGTATGTAAGTAAAAACAAGAGAAGAATAAGAAATCGACGGCATCCTATTCCAGTTACTTGCCACACCACACACGGGGACCGACCTTCGCGAAGCCTCGAATTGCTTAATTATCAGCCACATTGTAGATTTAATGTCGTATTGTGTTCACTTGCAAAATTGCCAATGTTTGTTGTAGATATTTGTTTCACAAGCGTAAGGTTTATTTATGGCCGTGTTTATACAGCTTTAATGGCTTGTTATAAAGTAAAATATTTGACTTCAAACAACAGTTGTGTCGTTTTCATCGGCTTTGTTAAATATTTAAATATTTTCTCCGTTGTTATGCGGTTACTGTGACTCGATAAAGGTTTAACAGCCAACGAACTTCTCAAGCAGATGCTGAAAATGATGCTGTAAAACATAACGTATTATCATTTTTCATTCTACTCTCTTAACTCTTACTACACGTTTACTCAACTACTTCCCATATTATCCTATTAGCGACCCTTCGCATGGGTGCAATGTATTATACATAAATAAACCTTCCTCTTGAATCACTCTATCTACGAGTATTAAAAAAACCGCATCAAGACCCATTGCGTATTTTTAAAGATGCAGAGAAGAGCATACATAAGGACAGACAGACAGCCGGACGACTTTACTATACTATGTAGTGATAATTTATTGTACTGACACCACAACGCGAATCAATTGCAACAAATCTACAACCTTGAGCTACAGCTTAGGCCCAACATTTTATTTTCTTGCTTTTTGATCACAGATGGGTTCGCTTTCCGTCTGTAGTTTATATAAAGCTTCATCGGCACAGAGGTCTTGCAAAAATCAAGTAACCACTTTCCACGAGCTTTGTAGACCCAATCTGATGAGAGTCACGCATGTGGTCAAACAGGCATTAACAAAATGAAAGCATTGTCTGATTACGGCCGTCGAGATACAGTATGTGGACCGTGACATTGACAACCGTCGATCCCTGAAGCGAAGCTAGCTTTGGACAGAATTTTAGACGAAGGGATAGGGCGGCACTTTACGCCTAAACAGCGTAGTGACAACAAATCTTTTGGTTTTAAATATAAAGTTATATGTATTAGGGCGTAGGGGAAAGCCCAAGGCTTACCTAGAAAATCCTGCAAACCCGGAAGACGGCCCTGTGACGTGACGAGCCAATAAAAAAAAAAGTTAAATAACAGCCTGTAACAGCTTATACCGAGGGTACCAGGGCATATTCCACTTGCGGATTGGCGCACTTCACATATCTTTGAAATATTTCTTTTGTTATTATTTCGAAAATGTACAGGTTGCCTCACGATGTTTTGCTTCACCGTTGAGCACGTGATAATTCAGCACTTAAAATTACCAATTTCATTAGCGCCGGCACCGGGGATCGAACTCAGGTTGCTCGACTATATTGAATTGAAAGCGAGCGCCCGGACAATGAGCTATCACGTCTATTGGCGAGCCAATGCCGCCACACAAGTAAGCATTCCCCTAATACTGGGCAGCAGCAGTGTCATTGTTGGCAGAAGACCGAAGAATCATTCATGTAAGGTTCCTGACCAAACAGCCGAAGGTGGCACGCCAATTTCTGACTGCGCTGCGGAAATCAAGGGGGAAACTACTGCACTATTCAATTCCTCAAAACAGCAGAAACCTATGAAGTCTACAGGACGCTGCATCAACAAGAGCCCAGCTCTTAAATTAAAAATAGAGACTAATATAAAGTGCCATTTTGAATATGCTAATTTGTATATTATTACATATTATGATCTTATATTATTATACCGGTATTAGTGTTTTATGACAATCAATAAGTAAGTATAATGCTTTTATAACGAATAATGATATTTGAATTTACATTTGAATTTAAATTTATTTTTGTTGCTATTAAATAAACAAAGGTATCTCATCTTAACTATAAAATAGTATATTATAGCTATTTATGGCTATATTTTTAACATATTTGATCATAAATACTTTGCTTGGCATATTACTAGTCTATACCATACATTTTCATGTGAATTTTTATTATGATTTGCTGTGTGTAATTTGCCGTCGTCGCATATTTGGAATGACAACTATTAGGATTTTTATTTTTAATCTCGTTTTTTGATGTGAAAAAGTGGCAAATGAGGTAGCGGTTCACCTGATGTAAAGTGACAACCGCCGCCCACGGGCATTTGCAACACCGGTGTTGCCAGTTTTTAATAATATGGGCCCCGGCTACCTCACTCACCAGACGAAACGCATAAGTGTAACACTTCTACTTTAAGCTGGTCTTCTGTGAGGTCGTGGTACTAACAGGATGGACCTGCTCATTCGTGCAACAGCGAATACTGCTGTGTGGTCCTATCACAGTAAAATACGTCATCATTCTCCTTTGTGATGCTATGAGTAAATAACTCTGTTTGGGTAGATTTGATAACTATGCAATCTCTGTAATTTGTATGTTTATATGGCTTGGTTATTACTTTAATCCGTGTTTGCTTTTAGTTCTTAGTGGATGTAGGAACCGATAGCATTTCCCCATGGGGCTTTATACTCGACCTGCATCTCATGCGCGTTGCTGTCATCAATTTCTGTATAACGCTTCAGTGCTAATCCACCTGTTGGTATCAGTAAACGATAAGGCGTGCGAGTAAACGCATTATCTGAAAAGAAGCGTATTAATCTTTGCTTTGACAGCACAAACATAGTGATTATTATTCTTTCATTACAATACATATGATAATGAAAATGACAGATGATCCAAATGCGAGGAAAAAAAAAAGGACTTCCAGCGTAAAAGAGATTAAATTTTTAATTCAAACATAATAAAGTTTTGCAATAGTTACTTTGCTAAATTACAAAAAAAAAAGCAAATAAACAAGCTTTAAAATCCTACAAATTTCAAATATACCGTAACAGTTATAAAACGAAAATAAGTTCACCAAGTTTCAAAAACAATATATATATAATAATCAAACATAACAAAATGTTACAAAGGTTATGGTAAATCACAAAAATAAACCAGCTTCCTATTTTTAAAAATAGTCTTATTTTTTAAAATACATAAAATCAGGCGGCGCGGCGCTACGTTGTAATTTTGACAGATGGACAGAAGACGAAACCGGGGCGGGCGGAGGTGTGCTTTTATGCAAATCCGTTTTTATTTCAACTGCGATGAAGCGTGGGACGTAACGGTTACCTAGTGACAGTGATATTGTATGCGGGAGTTTTTACCACGCGATTTTCTGTCTGCGATTGTACACATGCGAACTATGACTGTACAATCGCCTACAGCGGTATTCGAGTTCGCTTTCACGTACTTGTATAGGATTTCGCCATGATGTACAGTTGATACAAGCAATTTGTACTAGTGCGAGCTATCAATGTACAGTCACCAAATTAAGTTTTCACCTTTTCGTTAAATTCCTTCGAGTGATCGATATAATTGACATCTTACTTCTACTTGCTTCTTATTAAACGTCGAATTTTACATAATAATTGATACATAAGTTCGTCAGTAATTTACCACCGGTTCGGGGAGCACTTTCTGTAGAGAAGAGACCGGCAAGAAACTCAACGGTTGCTCTTTTTTAAAAAAAAACAAACAAAATATCCCAATCTGAGTACAGCATGAGTAATGAGAGGTTATAAACCACAATACGGGAAGTTTTATGCAGCGCTACCACAACGTCAGTAGTAGGGACACACAACAGCCTCTGCTGTTGCAGTAATGAGCAGACTTGTCCGGGGAAGCACCATGGCCTCACAGATGATCTGCGTGAAGTGGTGGTATATACTTTCGTGTTTCGTGAGGTAACCGGAGTCCACTTCTTTAATAATTTGCAACGCCTCTGCAACTGATCAAGTGTTAAAGGTGTCGATGGGCGGCGGTAATCAATTGATATCAGGTGAATCAAATTTAAATCGATTATGATTTTGTAAAAAAAAAACTCAAAGTAAAAAGATTAATATTTCAATGGTTGATTTAACAAGTAACCATTTTATAAATATACATTTATAACAATGATAAATTCCCAATAAAAGACAATACATTAAGTTAAATGTTAGCTTTAAAAACGCATAATTTGTGTCCGACGTGTCAACTTTTCGTAACAAAGGAAATTAATCTTTGTTGTTCTTATCTATGAACGATCAGTTTACAAATAGATGAAAACGACAATCCTACTAAAAAACGATAAAAGAAACTGTAAATTATTGGACAAATCAATTGTCGATTTTTCTAAAAATTATAATAAATCAATAGTCATTGTATGACTTAATGGCGGACGTTGCTAAAATAGTAAAATGCTAACATTTAAAAAATATTTTTCACGTGATAAATGTAAATACATAATTTTTTTTTTAAGAAATAATAATTGAAGGCGCCTCTTATTGTTCCTCGTATGGTATCGCTAGATATTTATGCCACAATACTTATAGTACTTATTTTTAATAACCTTTTATAACTTTTAATAACTATACTTATAAACTACTACAAACTTTTATTTTTATTTTTTAAAGCTACTAATTTTTATAACTATAATCTTTTAGACGGATAAATGAAACAATTTTAACTTTGTTTTGATTATAAAATCCCGTACAATATCCCCGTAAAAACAACAAATCACTATTTAAACTTTTAATTCGACAACGACATACAAGATTAACAATGTTATCAAATACTTACTAAATTACACGTAATGTAGCAAACCTAGCCAAGTGGTGCCATAATTAGCTGCTCGCTGAACAGATATACTGTTTGAAGGAGAAAGAACCAGCCCCATCACCAGTACACCTTAGACGTAGAACTTGCCAAGAAGGCTAGGCTTGCCAAATCCGGGACAAACCAGGACTTCGCCTTTATCCCACAGCTGGGCAAAGGCCTTCTCTGTAAAGAGGGTATTAGAGCACAGTCCAACACGCGACCCCACCGCGGTTTGGCGGATTTCACGTGTCATTGAAACATATTTTTTTTATATTATATTTTAAAAAAGTACTCCGCTTTCCCTCATCGCTGAGCATGTGATAAGTTAGCTCTTAAAATTGCAATTGACAATTACACAAGTGTGGCCACCGTGGTTTGAACTCAGGTTGCTGGGGATGTTGAATTAAAAGCGAGCGTCTGAACGCTGCGCTATCACGGCTATAAACAGTTCAACACAAGATTATTATACACTAGCTGCTGCCTGCGACTACGTCGGCGTAGACTAGGCTGAAGGCGTAACATTCAGACAGAAAGACAGATATAAGAACATGTATATAAATTATAGCCTATGTCTTATTCTGATGTATAAGCTATATTATTGTAAAGTTTCATTAAAATCCATTCAGTAGTATTTGTGTGAAAGAGTAACAAACATCCATCCAATACAATCTTTCGCCATTATAATATTAGTAAGGATTAGTAAAGTAAAGATTCACTTTCATCGTCTTCTGTTTTTGTTGACATTAGTTTTTTTGTATGTATAAATGAAATAAGGTACGACATTCTACTTCGTACTGAAATTTAATGAGATATATTCAAATACTCAAACATAATATTTCATAATAAAAATGTAGTTGAAAGAAACGAAATCGTTAATCGATTCACTATTCGATTATCACTGTTACGAGTCTTACATAAAATGTGCAATTGATAACTATTAAGATATTTTAACTAGCAATCGCAGTTATTATCGTACCTGGGCTTAGTAAATATATGAATGATAATATTTTTTATACTTAAACCTAAAAATTTTAACCAAACTATTTAACAAATCCTACCGCATTTTAACATACTCGATAAGTTATATAATAAGTTAATAAGTTTAAAATTCAATATTATAAGGAACATCGTTTTACTAAGTATATATCGTAAACTGATCAGTTCATAATTTTCGAAACGCATAACATTCGCATATTAAATTCTAACGGACTTACATTATGTAATTCAATTTTCCCGCCCAGAACACCATGACGTTTGTCACGTAACGAAGTCAATTGCTGCTTGTATTCAAGCGAGCGGCTTATTAACTTAGGGTTAGCGGAAGCGCTAATTTTCTCTAAATGAAATGAAAAGGCCTCCTTGAATGAAAAAAAATTTTTGCCTCACATTTTTTTATCTAAATTCACCAAATTATTTTTAAATTGTATGTTATTCATATTATAATGTTAATAATATAATTGGTCTGTGGTGTCAATATAATGATTACACGGTGAAATTTTGACAATTGTATAAAGGAGAGTTAATTAAAAACGTCTTAAAGGTAAACTTTACACAATAAGTAACAAACATATTTAATTTGTCTGCATTTATATTCATTTTTTATTATCCCTTCACTTATAAAAAAATACCTATTATATTTAAAATAGGACTTGTAATGTAACTTTTTGTCTTTACATAATGGTGAAACATATTAACATTTATTCTCAGAATAACTCTAACTCTATTCCGTGGAATTTTAAACCTGTGATGTTCACTCTTGGATAACGATTTTAAATATTTTTAATAATTAATTAAGTATATTATTAAAAAAAAATTGTTTATTAAATTTAATTGCCATCTAGGGTACAGTAAAACTAAATTATACATCACCAGCTCTCCCGACTTCCGAGCTCTCACAACTTCTTTCCGAGTTTTCCCAGTAAGTTGTCATGGACACTTGTAGTGGGAATAACCCGCTACTTCCCTTGTGGATATTTAAGACTATAGATTAACTTACATACTATTTTAACAATATATTATAAAAACAAACATCGCGCGCCGTGTGTGTGCGTGCGTGCTTGCGTGCGTGCGTACGTGCGTGCGTGCGTGCGTGCGTGCGTGCGTGCGTGCGTGCGTGCGTGCGTGCGTGCGTGCGATGTTGTCCGATTCTCCACCCTGGCCGATATGCACACAAAATTTCACCAAAATCGGTCGAGCCGTTTCGGAGGTGTTCAATTACAAACACCGTGACACGAGAATTTTACATATTAGATGTAATTTGACCGAATACTAACTGCTACAATATTTAACAATCCCCTACATTATTTTCACAAATTATTACATTACAAATTACGAACGGTAAAAAATATAATCATCATTTTAAATCATAAGAGGACGTAAGCGTTTGTAATCCTATATTTCCACATTCAGAAACTTAAAACTTATTTTCTCATCTCGTTATAATGAAGTGCACAATTAACCTTACTTCCTACATGCGATTGGCAACATATGAATGTAATGTACGAAATAAATCGCCTTCAATATTACATAAAATTACAGCAAATGTGTAGTAAACATTATCGATTATTATCAAAGTTCTCTACACGAATTCGTGCCGTTTTCTTGTTTATACCGTAATACTTTCAAATTTCATAACAAGCCAATATTTTTGGACAGAACACGGTAATGTACGGACGGTCAAATGTTGTAATTGGAACGAATTGCTTAATAAACCGACGAGCTTATTGGCGCCAGGTTAATAGTGTCTTTTTGACCCAATTTTTTTTAAATCATTCGAAAGGTCCCTTCCCGTCTACAGGTCTCATCTTCGTAATCAATCATGGTGGGATGGATCTCTGCCCAGGTATATCCTCTGCGTACTATCGCAATCAGACCGCAAACATGATAAGTAACTCCTAAAATTCCACTCTTCGCTCAATTGCAACGTTTCTGACAATTATAACAAGTCGGGCGTGATCGAGCCAGCCGTGATAAATTTTTAAACGATTGAAAAAAAAAAAAAAATCGGAACCTTCGAGATGCGAGGATTCATGCACGGGACAAGATCGCGTCAGCCACGAGGTTCCAGCGTTGGGAGGAAAACACACGGCCTTGAAACTACGCTAAGATTCTAAACCAGAAGCGATGTGTCATCAGTCCTACGTCATGGGTGTTGCACAACATATGAAATTAACAAAAGGAAATAAGATTTTGACTCATACTGTATAAGCTTTTGAATGCTTAGTCCTATTAATGGTATAATCAACAACTAAAGTTTTCAAACTAAAGATGTTCATGAACTTAAGTATACCAGTATTATGTATTTACACCATTTTAAGTGACTGAAGTTAAGCAACTTTAAGTGATGAATGGTTTTGTACATTATTAGATGATTGGATTTACCTACTAACTGTCGATGGCTTAGTGACAGAAGCTGAAAGGTAGTAAGGTCTATGGTACAGTAGCGACCCGAAGATTCACCACTCCCGCATCAAATGTTGCATGCAATTCCCGGGTTGGAACTCACCACTCTCCTTCTCCTCTGCAAATGAGGTGGAGTCGCGTTGGAAGAGGAATGATAGTCGTCGCGTTTTTCTCTACTCTATTCTATTGTTTCCAAGATGTACAGCAGGATAAGAGTGCCCGTATGCGTTTGCTATTTGTCCACGTCCGAAATTTTGTTGCAAAGCCAAAAACCAAACACATGAGGCTTCTAGCTCATCACTAGCTCCCCTGGCTCTCTTGTAATCCGTGCATCGGGATTCGGTGCAAAAGACGGCCTTGGAGAAAAAGGAGGCCTTTGGATAAGGGGAAAAAGAGAAGTCCTCCCTCAGAGAAACCACGGTATTGTCAATAACACGGGCAAGGTACTGGATTGGTGTTCGAGTGTTCCAGTTTTTTTACTTATAAAATAATTTTGCATCAACGATACAAACCATATCAACATCACCGTCGTGATGTTAGAATGATAATGATATTATAATTCTCATTTCCTGCACAAGTCAGCAGAAGCTTTATATGTTTCATAAATACACCGAGGTTTTATTCTAATTCAAAGGCAGAGGTCTCCTTATTTTTTTTTTTTTGCATTATCAATCAACCTTCGGGGGAGTATAAAATTCTTAATTAATACTTAAATTAATTGACGTTTAATTCTAAAAACAGCATTCCTATTCGTAAAATATGAGGCCAAGTCTATTTTAAATCTTAATTTGGTATCTATTTTTATTGCCTTTTGACTTTTTGAAACAGATATGTTATCTAATTATGACGACCTTTGCGGCCCCTTTTTGCGTTTAATGAGTATTTTGTTTTTTTTTTTATCTATGGTAATTTAATGTCAATATCATTCATTTCCTGTAACTTTGTACGTGCGTTTGGAACGGAATTTTCAACGTCTATTTTCACCCAAGTACAAAACGTCAGATTCATTTGAAATTTTGCACACTTATCAAAGACTGGTGACATAAGTTTTTCCTACTATCCCGACCAATATCATCAGGATTTAACGATTTATTTCCGGAGAAGGAGGCTGAGTAACGGCTACAACATCCAAGAAGGCGTGCAAATTACCCACCTGTAATAAGTCAAAGTTCCAAAAGAACTTGAACAATGTTATGAAATAGAATGAAAATAAAATTTTATTGGGAAATTAGGCACTAAAAACAGGCCAAGTGCGAGTCGGACTCGCGCCCGAAGGGTTTCGTACCATTATCTATAAAACGGCAAAAAAGTCTGTTGTTTGGGAGTAGGTACAATTTAAATATTTTTTTATTCTGTTTTTTAGTATTTGTTGTTACAGCGGCAGCAAAAATACATCATCCGTGAAAATTTAAACTTTATAATTATCACGGTCCATGAGACAGCCTGGTGATAGACAGACAGACAGACAGACAGCGGAGTCTTAGTAATAGGGTTCCGTTTTACCCTTTGGGTAAGGAACCCTTATAACATTGCTTATAACATTACTTCAAACAAATATTGACTTCTAAAGTTGATCATTATATCCGGAACACCTCGGCAGCTGGAGTGTGCATTAAACAAATGAATAGTAGATAAGTATCATAATATCATAGCTGTAAGTAAAATGTATAAGATACTTTAGTATTAGTAGTACGATATAAATAGATATTTTCCATAATTATAAAACTGGTATATGTTACGTGCCTATGACTGTCCTTGACTCCTCTTCATGTTCATTGCCGACAGATTACTATCGGCTTATGTAATCGAAAAAATCCGACCACAAACGAGCCGAAGAGGAAGTGCGTCAGAACACCGCGTCATCAACATCCGGAGCAGGCATGTACTGCTGTGCACTGAACCGTGCGAAACAAACCCGACATTTAGGGCATCGCCCTGGTGGGACAAAGCTTCGACCTCATGACGCCCGACTCTATTACTGCAGCGTTAAACACGACATCAAACGATTGTCAATTACACATTACACACCAATGATGTTTAATAAAGATGGCGATTGTGCATGTATGCACTATTATAATGTACTATTATTAAATGCCAATTTAATAATAGTTCCGCTTTACATTATACTAGCGACCCGCCCCGGCTTCGTACGGGTGCAATGTATTACACATATAAACCTTCCCCTTGAATCACTCTATCTAGTAAAAAAAAAACGCATCAAGATCCGTTGCGTAGTTTTAAAGATCTAAGCATACATAGGGACAGACAGTAAGCGGGACGACTTTGTTTTATACTATGGAGTGACGAAACAAATATAAGTGAATGTCACAGATGATATAGAACGTATGATACGGAAAGAGATAGCAGTGTAGAGAATTGCAATATAATGACACCAATTGACGTCATTTGAGTGCCTCAGTTTCGGTGCGCTAGTGTCATATCTACCTCGTATTTGTATATAATGTCATTGACTATATACATACAAATGCAATTTACATTGTAGCGATATACAAATTCAATTAGATAGTAAAAAACTAGGGGCTGTACAATTTGGCTGGTTCTATGTTGTTGGGCTGCGAAAAAAGGTAGCTAATTGTTAAATAACAAAAAAAAATTGCCATCAAGCCGTCTTAGCTGTTCGCTAATAAGCCGTTGGCTAATAAGCTGATATTTGTTATACAGCTAAGCAGTCGGCTTATTGGCTGAGTTAATTTAATTAACCGTTTTCATTCCGGTCGCAGCAGTCGAGACGAACGCACGCCTTGGCACGCGCTCTCTCTACTCTGTTACTCCCCACCCCTGTCCGCTTCCGCGTGCCGACTCGCTCGCCGCGGACGCTCAGTCGTCGCGCACCGCGCGCCGCGTTCGCTCGTAATTTTCATTACGAGTGGGCACCCCGCTCGCAAGTCGAGTTGCGAGGTGCAGTTTTTGACTGACTGCGCCGACCAACGCGCTTAGCAGCGGTTCTGTTTAACGTCTTAGGGCTAGTGGATACCTAACGGTGATAACGAAGCTAGCCAAGGCTTGCCCCGATCGCCTTGCGGTTCTCTTCTGAGAACCGCGAATTTTCGGAAGGGACCACCATCACTGGCCTTGGGTGTAGTCCCTAGTCAGCGGTGGTCCACGTTTGGCCTTTTAGCGCCCTCGGGTAGTTTTAATTAGCTATAAGTACACACCCGCGTGCACAATAAGATCGGCACAAGGACGCACTAGGGCCACACCAAATAGGCACTCATCCTCCCTGCCTATACCCGGCAGGGAGGGATACGGGACACACCCCGGCATCCCACCGGGCTTACTAAAATGCATTAAATATTTTTTAACGTCCCAGTCGAGATGGCCCACCCGGAGGGAATGCTCGACTTCCTAATGGATAAATACCCGGAGCTTTATATAGAAAAGTCGTCGAGGAAGTGACGAATTCGTCAAGACCCCCCTCAAGGGCATCCATCCTCCGACGAAGCGCCGAAGCGAACTCCTCCTCCTCGCAAGAGGAAATGGAGCTCGATTCGCCGCTCTCCCCCGACGCCGATGAAGGCGGCTTGTTCACCCAAGTGGTGAACAATAAAAAGCGCAAGAAGCGCTCTTCGCAGCCGTCATCAGCGGCCCCGTCCCCCGTTCCGCCAGTCAAGGCGCCAAGGCCGACCGAATCGGCCACAGCCGGGCCCTCGAGGCCCACCCAACCCCCCTCCCCCGACACCACCGCCTTCAGCGTAACCAACCCCGGTTGCTTGTCAACCAACCCCCGCGCCTCCCGCAGCCCCACGTGCGCCGCAGGACAAGCGCCCACCGCCACTATTCATTCGGGACACTGAAAAGTGGCCGATGATTGCCTCCGCCCTTTCGAACAGGCTAAAATTTGTAGCCACTACTACCGCACAAGGCATCAAGCTTCAGCTTGAAACTGCCGACGCCCACCGCCAAGTTTCCAAATTCCTACGGGATAAACAGGTGTTTTACCACACGTATACGCTGGCCGAGGATCGCATCCTACGCGCCGTCATCAAGCGTATACCGGCAAATATCCCCACCGAAACGGTGTTTGACTCCCTTAAGGAGCAAAACCTCCCCGTTCATGCGGTCCACCGCATGAAAAGCAAGAGGAAGCGCAGCCCCATAGACATGGTCATGGTACATCTAGACCTCTCTCCAGAGGGGAAAGCGATATTCAATATCGAGTCAGTCATGGGACTGACCAATATTGTCATTGAACCGCCACACAAGGCCACCCTACCGGGACAGTGCCACAAATGTCAGAATTACGGGCACGCCGCCCGTAACTGCTTTGCCAAGCCCAGGTGCGTAAAGTGCCTAGGCGACCACGGCACCCCGGAATGTCCCAGACCAAGGGACAAGGCCCTTCTGGCCAACTACGGTCCACCCCGCATGTGTCCTCTGCCAGTCGGAAGGACACACAGCTAATTATCTTGGCTGCCCGAACGCACCTAAGCGCAGGCCCGCCCCTCAGGCAACAAGACGGCAGCCGATTCCAACGGCCGCCTCATTCCCTCCTCTTCGCCCCGCGTGGCAGAACCCCATGGCCCCCGCTTGGGCCAAACCGAATCCGCCACTCGCGGAACCCAAACCTGCCCCTCAACCGGCGCTCATCCCAAAGCCACCAAAAGCGGCCGGGGGCAACCCCCTGGACTCGCTGAGTAAACTCCTCCGCACCGTAGACATGGCGGAAGTGATGCACTTTGCCGAGCTGTATGACGAAGGCAACTTCAGCTCGCGCCTACTATTATTAAAACAGTACCAGCACATAGTTGCTGCACTTTCAGTGTAAACCAATATGGATAGCACAACTAGGAATAATAATAACGAAAATAATAGTCCCTCTGCCACGCGTAATAACGGCAGAGCCAAACCGCGATCGATAAATGTAGCATTTTACAACGCGAACGGGCTCAAAGAGCAACGCGACGAAATACGTATATTCTTACGCGACCACCAAATAGATATTTTACTAATTCAGGAAACGTTCCTGAAACCCGCGACAAGGGATCCGCACATCCCCAACTATCGGATAGTTAGAAACGACCGTGCCGGCGCCCCGGGCGGCGGCACACTAATTTACTATAAAAAATCCCTCCACTGCGTACCGGTAGACACGCCCGCGCTCACGCATCTAGAGGCATCCGTCTGTCAGCTGGCACTAACTGGCCACTCTCCCATCACTCTAGTATCAGTCTATCTCCCGTGCAGACCAACCGCAACTATATTGCAATCCGATTTTGAGGCCCTCTTCTCCATAGGAGGAGCCACCATATTAGCTGGCGACTTCAACAGCAAGCACACCCGATGGAACTCGACACGTACCAACAGTCGAGGCACCGCACTCGACTCGCTATCCGACAGGCTCGACTTTGAAGTTGTAGCCCCAGTCGAACATACGCACTTCCCTTACATAGAGGGACAATCATCGGATGTGCTTGATGATATTGCAGTCGTCAAAGACATCAATCTGACCATTCGCGACCCGGAAGTGATCCACGAGCTTCACTCTGATCACCGACCAGTCCTCCTTCGGCTAGGGCCCTCAGCAATAGCCGCCCCCCAAACTAAAACAGTCATTAGCTGGCATAGAGTTAAAACCAAACTCACAGAATCCAATTCAATATTAGAATCGATCCCCGACCAACTTAACAACAAACAGGACACGGAGACCGCAATTCGGGCCCTCACGAGTCACGTCAACACCGTCGTCGAGCAATGCTCGAGACAGGTTCCAGCGATGGACGACCATCGCTGGGCCCTGCCAGACGATGTACAAGACTTACTGAGGCGCAAGAATGCGGCCACACGCGCCTATGATAGATATCCCACCGACTCGAATCGTAGACTGCTACGTAAATTGCAACGTGAAGTCAAAACACGTATAGCAGACTCACGAAACGAACGGTGGGACTCCACCCTAGTCTCGATAAAACCGTCCCACCAAGCCTTCTGGAAACTTCCCAAATCCCTCAAGGGCATTGCCACACCAAACATGCCACCACTAGTTCGCCCGATAGGAACGCCAGCAATGCTGGACGAAGAGAAAGCCGAATGCCTAGCTGACAGTCTAGAGGCCCAATGCTCCCCCAGCTTGCTTCCGACCCGCACCCCGATCACCTCCGTAAGGTGAAACGAAGAGGTCGAAAGGAAAGCATCGGAACCACTCCGCGATCCCGTTCCCCCGGTCACGTGCTCGGAACTCACAGAAGTAATTAACAAACTGCGCCCACGCAAAGCGCCTGGATCAGATGGTATCACCAATAAGGTGACCAAACTTCTCCCTACTAGCATCCTTCAGATACTAGTCCTAATTTACAACGCGGCTATAACCGAAGGCTTCTTCCCGTCCGAGTGGAAAGAAGCTGACGTAATAGGGTTCCTCAAACCCCACAAACCCGCGACCCTCCCAACCTCTTACCGTCCAATAAGTCTTCTCAAAACATTTGGGAAGATCTTTGAAAGACTTATATTAGCCCGACTGAGATCCCTTATGGACGCCAAAGGGCTCCCCGTCCCGGAACAGTTTGGCTTTAGAGCCAAACATTCTTGTACCCACCAAGTGCACCGCATCACGGAGCACATACTAGTTAAACGCCAACGCGGACTCAACACCGGAGCACTCTTCTTGGACGTGGCAAAGGCCTTCGATAAAGTCTGGCACAACGGGCTCGTATACAAGTTATACGAACTCGAAGTGCCCGATCGTCTCGTATGCATAATACGAGACTTCCTTAGTAATCGGACCTTTCGCTATCGCGTCGAAGGCGTGTGTTCGACAACGCATCCCGTTCGAGCCGGGGTGCCTCAAGGGTCGGTGTTGGGCCCAGTCCTTTTTACGCTCTACACCAATGACATGCCGCGAGTCAAAGATGTAGAACTTGCCCTATTTGCCGACGACACCTGTCTCTATACAGCAGGCAGAACATCTGAAATTATCCATCGACGCCTCCAAGCTGCAGCCATCACCATCGGTGACTGGTTTCGGCAATGGAGGATCGAAATCAATCCCGCCAAGAGCGCGGCCGTCCTTTTTTCGCACAAAAATGTAGATAAACCACCCCCCGTCAAACTCATGGATAGTCCGATACCATGGGTGAACAAAGTTAAATATTTAGGTGTCGTCCTTGACTCCCAACTAAGATTTAACCAGCACGTGACTCGGGTCAAGAACCGGGCGGCCTTCGTACTCGGTCGCCTCCATCCGCTCCTCAACAAAACGTCTAAAATGTCCCTTCGGAATAAGGTGACTCTATATAAGGCAGTAGTTCGCCCTATTATGACGTACGCGAGTCCAGTTTTCGCACACATTGCTCCGAAGCAAATTCACCGGCTTCAGGTCATCCAAAATCGATTTTTGCGCAGAGCCACGGGAGCACCCTGGTACATGCGCAATATCGACCTTCATGTCGATTTAGAGTTGCCCACCATCGCTGAAGTCGGCGTCGCGCCGATACTTCGATTCCGCCGCCGCGCATCCCAACCCGCTAATCGTAGGTGCCGCCACCTACAGACCCCTGCCGCTAGGTACGTTCCGCCGCAATCACCGTAGACCGCGACACGTTCTCGATTTCCCTGACGATGAGACGACTATCGCCATCGAAAGGATTAAAAAACTTCGCAAGCACACCAACACAAACCGCACTCGCCGGCGAGTGCGGCAAACATATACTAGGTTCCGCCACGTACCTGGCAGGTTCTCCCCAGTTCAAGATAGAAGCGTTGCTGGAGTTTCTTCCGCCACTTCTTCTCCCAGCGCCAACGCTTTACGAAGTGGTAGTAATGATAGCTCTAGAGATCCCCCCAGTCAGATAACAGCTACCGATCGAGCCGAGGTCCGGCCCTCTCGGGCACCCTCGAATCGGAATGCTAAACGCGTGCTGAGTGACAGCCCAAGCCGAGGTCCCCTCTCGGGGACCCTTGAGCCAGATCACTCCATGGAGCCCCCGCCAAAGCGCCCTAAGAGCTAGGCGGCCTCCCAAACCGGTGAATTAAATAGCGTGACGGCCCGAGCCGAGGTTCCTTCGGGAGCCCTCGAGCTTAGTCACCATAACGCGTAATAGTAAATACGCGAGGTTCAGGCTAGGCGCCTCGAGCGCCCGGCCACCTCAAGTCCGTCGGATCTGTGAAGGCCCCTAAGGCCAACAGTGGCTCATCCAGCCAAAAAAAAAAAAAAAAAAAAAAAAAAAAAAAAAAAAAAAGGACGTTTAACAAATATAAATTTCACGTGGAAAAACACCCAGAATAAATAGTTGTCCCGTGTGGGAATCGAAACCACGACCTCTGACGCCGAAGCCAATACTTCGGCACTGCGCAACGTAGTTCACGCACTTCTCATTTTACGAAGTTTCGGTTTGAATTTAGTGAATACTAGTGGGTTTTTGAATTGCTTTAGGAGATTTTTTTCAGTTAGTAACACCGCAAAAACCTCGCTTGGCATAAAACACGCTGTTATCTTACCCGCTACGTCAGCGTTACTGACATTCCTTTCAAATCACTACAAGAATTCACCTAAATTCTAAGGTTAATATTAAATACTTAGGTGGAGTACGCCGCGCATCTACATAAACTGTGCAGCATTAGTGATGTAACAATAATAACATGACTAAAGCAATAATCTTGCTGCTAAGTCTTTTATGTTAATATAACCCCATCGACATTAGCAAACAACCGTAGGGTTGTAGATGCGTTGCCACCTTATAACAAATGTGGGCCCCAGCTACCTCACTCACCAGACGAAACGCAGAAGTATAATACTTTCACTTCACGCCGGTCTTCTGTGGGGGTCATGATTCTTACCCGGACAAGCCTGTTGTGCAACAGTCTCTAATGATGCACGAATGGACAGTAAAGACTGTTGCGTGGCCCTGCCACTGTAACCATCTTTTAAAAAAAAAGTTATCAAAAAGTCCCGGACAAAGACTAGACTAAAATCTCAGGTGGGGAACATCACTAATATAGCCACTCGTGTGATGGCGTAAGATATTCCGAACGAGACGCGTGTGCGCGTATGAAATGTTAAACTGTTTGAAGATGAACGCGAATACTGTGGGAACAGAATTACTGTTATCGGTGACATTACGAAAAGTTGATCCAAAAATCACTTCCCAACGCGCCTTTTATAGGTTCAGTGCTGTTAGAGTAAAGAGCATTTTCCAGGGTGGGCCTGGGCCATTACTACAAAAAAAATCAAACATTATACGTATTATAGTAGAGAAAATTCGAGAATTTCAATATCTACACCCGTACGAAGGTGGGGCGCTAGTTTCCTATATGAAGAAGAGTAATGCTTGAGATCGTCTCTTCTCCCGTGGTAGATCTCAACTGATTTTTTTGGATAGTTTCATAGGTGTCCAGCCTAGAATTTCGAATCGGTAGTCCAAAATCCTGGGATGGGCACTAGACGATACTGGAGTGGGCACGGCCCACCCGTCCCCCCTGCTATATACGCCTATGGTAAAGAGGTTGTTTTAATATACTCTACTAGCAACCCGCCCTGGCTTCGAATGGGTGCAATGTATTATACTACATATGAACCTTCCACTTGAACCACTCTATGTAGTAAAATAAGCCGCATCAGTATCCGTTGCGTAGTTTTAAAGATCTAAACTTACATAGGGACAGACAGACAGCTTGTTTTACACTATGTAGTGAAATCGACCTCGTTCCTGTACTATGCCAGCACTGATAAGCAAAGTTCAATATAAAAGCTAAACCTATTCATTTGAAATTTAAAACAACTTTGCAATCCCCGTCTCCGTTGAACGGGTGGTTAACCGTTCTAGTAATTCATTGTATTATCTTTTAGCTATCACAAGAAAGAAAGTGGTATTGTTTATAAAGTTAAAAATACTTGGAATGGTTTATAAATGTGTAGTACCGATAACGAATTTGTACAAAGGAAATGGAAAGTATCGCAGTTCTTTATATCATTAATTAATTTATATTAATTAATGATATAATTAATATTAATATAAATTATTTTAATTACTTAATATTTCTTATAATATAACACTCCATAATATTTAAAATACAAGCTTATAACAAATCAAATACAAAGTTTATGTGTAGATATAACACTGGCTTATCACGTAAGGATGTCAATATCCTACAATCTTAAAATTTTATATTTGGGATAATAAAGTTTTAAATGTTTTAAAAGAACGAAATAGATAATCTCGTATGCAACGAAATGATAAAAATTGTACTTTTCTTTTAAACATAACAAGCACTAATAAATTATCATTGCCCAAAAGTAAATACCATAACTTTATTTTCTTAATGTTTATGGATATTAGCACATTTAGATATTCACTATTAACTTAACTTTATATACGTTGATGCTTATTTATTTCTATGTATTAAACAACGACACGTTTAAAATTGTTTATGCAAAGTTAGAGATTTTTTGCGAATTACTTTAAACTTTTTGGAAATTCTTTTAAGTTAAGCACAGCCACAAATAAAATATATTTTACAAAAATTAATATAAACTTATATTATTCTACTGCAATATGTTTACTACGAGCTTTTTTCCAATTAAGCACATTTAGACTATTAAATTGAAGTTATTTTTGCACTCGTTCCGTCGTCAGAAAATCTTAAAGCGCCATCTATTGTCAAATATTTAAGAAGAAACAACAAATTGTGACAAATCGATAATAATATTATTTCTGATAACATAACTGGCGCATTTACCGTTATTGATTCACGACCATTTACAATGTACAGCACGATGATCGGCCCATCTCTAGGGTACGCGCGTCTAATGGATTCCAAATGCTTGCGCAATACCCACTGAGGAAGTCACGAGTTACTCAGGAGCCTGACCTCCCGCCTGATAGTTACGATACACCATTTGCCTTAAATACAAATATACGAATAGAAGCAATCGAATCTTGTTCTAAAAAAATGTATATAAAATCCGTGCATCAACCTCGGCTGTTGCACGAATGGGCAGGCTCCGGATAGGTACCACGATCTCACAGACGACTGGCGTAAAGTGGAAATATAATATTTTCTGTCTCTTGTCTGGCGAGTGAGGTGGCCGGAGCCCAATTTTCAAAAGGTTGTCAACGCGTCTGCAACCCTCGGGTGTGGGAGATGTCCATGGGCGGCGGTATTCACTTAACATCAGTTGAACCGTCTGCTCGCTTGGCAATTTTTCACATAAAAAAACCTACTTTTTTGAAGTCCGTTAAAAAGTATCACACTTGACGTAAATGGGATGTCGTTTCCATTTCCACCGTATTGACTATTCAAATAACGAAGAAAATGCTTTAGTTGTATGATAAGACGTAGAACACGACAAGATTGGTTTTAGTTTTAATTTGTTCATCTAGTCATACAAACAAAACAATGTAAGAAAACACAAATATATAACTAAAAGTCTAATCAGTTCCTTTTTTTATTAATAATCCAAAAGAAAATTACATAAATTATATATTTAAATAATGTTAATCAAAGTTTTACCTCTTCCGGAAACATTGCTAGTGTATATAAATAAAGATATCAAAGTATAGGCCCTAGGATAAGCCAAGCTAGCCATTTTATTATAGATATATAACAACTAATCTGTGGAGAATCACCACAGAGTAATGTTGTCCGATAGTAATTGTGCTTACTGGATATATAATCCAGTAAGCACAGTAAGCAGAATACCTTTTTTTAAATGTTAAAAGCTGGCAAATTAACAGGCGGTTCACCTGATGTTAAGTGATTACCGCCGCGCATGGACAAATTTGAAACCCGTGGGGTTGCAAATGCGTTACTTTTAAAATGCCTCGTTATTCACTCTACCACACACATCTTAAACACGTGACGGGTTGGAGATGCGTTGCAAACATTAAATAAAACTGGCCAAGTGCGAGTCGGAGTCGCGCACGAAGGGTTCCGTACCATTATCTATAAAAACGGGGGGGAAAATCATGTCTGTTGTATGGGAGGCCCACTTTAAAATTTTTTAAATTATATTTTTTTGTATTTGTTGTTATAGCTGTAACAGACGTGAAAAATAGTACTTACATTTCATACCGGTCTTCTCTGAGGCCGTGATGCTTCCCCAGACGAGCATTATTTTTGTTAATGTGGGGGTAATGTCTAGGCATACCCGCCTTCGCTGAGGCAAGAGCGGGTTATGTCGGACTCGCACCGACTAAAACCCCCACGATTTTCCACCCAGGCGCATATCGGCAGGGTCACGGAAACGCTTTCCCACACTTCCGCGACCCTGCCAGCGCTGGCCGCCTCAGCAGCCCCCTCCAGGGGAGCTCCCCTCTCCTCCAGGTAAGGCACGCTGGAACATTTATTATTTCCCCGGACGAGCCTGCCCATTCAATATGCAATAGCAGAAGATGCTGCAGGGCCTTACCACTATTTTGTTAAGCCCACGTTATATACCAACGTGCGGCTTTTCCATTGTTGTTTCCCTTACGAAAATACAATAAAGCTGAAGTGCATATTCTGATTGATTTTCAAAAACATGTTTACATAGCAATGGCATTAAGAAAAAAAATATTTTAGAATGAATACACTTTTATTGTCCACCACAAATGAGAGTATACATAAAAGTGAACAACAAATATCAATAGAACAACAAATTTATGTAATGTACAATTTGGCGGCCTTATCGCTTCATATAATAGCGATCTCTTCCAGGGAAGCAATGGCGTAATGGAAACGCGGAAAGCAAATAAAGCAGATACATACAATAATACATACATATGTATATATATATATATATATATATATATATATATATATATATACTAGACCTCAGACAATATAATCAGAGATATAGTAGAGCTAGTAGAGTCTCTCAAACCTATTTAATTGTTCTTCAGTTATATCAAGATAGCTAGCGTCAGCATAATCGAGTATTGGAAGGAGAAGAGTCTGTGCAAGCATAATTTTTGTTTGAATGGGGAGAAATGATCGAAGGCGACGCATAGATCTAAGAGCTACAAAATTTCTCCTACTAATTGGCGTGTCCAGCTTTTTTTTTATTTGACACATTTTTACACAAAATTTTCTAGTCCCAAACTAAGCAATGCTTGTACTATGGGTACTAGAAAACTGATGAACACACTTAAACATACTTTTCTTATGCAAATAAATACATATTATACATATATAAACACCCAGACACTAGAAAAACACTATGTTCATCACACAATATTTTTCCAGTTGTGAGTTTATCACTCCATTGAGTTTAATTGGCGAAAATGATAACCAGTCAATTTTTGATATGAAGTCCCGGCTGCCAACAATTACTGCCTTTGACTTATTAGGATTGATAAAGATAAAGATAAAAGATTTAAGCATAATTTTAAGTTCTTACATAGATTAAAAAAAAATAGAAAATGACTACAGAGTTCGTATAGCTCGTTGGTAAAAAAGGAATATAATAAAACTTTTCAGCTACTTTCTCAACACTGGTGCACTAGTCGTGTAAACTCTAAAACATATGCAAATAACGTTAATGTATTTTAAAGTGCTTTGCTCTAGCATTTCCCTTGAACAATTCTGATGTAAAGGGGATTTAAACGTATGCAAGCTACCGTGGGAACTCGGCGAAGCACTGTTGCAAATTGTCAATACGCAAAAATTACATTCAAAATGACCGTCAGTATAGCATCATTTCCAAGCTGTTGCTATTCGGCAAGTCTAATACAATGCTTAATATTTATTATATACTAAAGATCCGTGATAGCTCAGTGTCCGGGCGCTAGCTTGTATCCCGGTGCCGGCACCAATTAAATTGTTAATTTTAAGTGCTTACTTACTACGTGCTCATCGTGAGGAAGCCTGTATGTTTTCGAAACAATAAGTAAAGAAGAAAAATATTTCGAAGATGTGTGAAGTCCACCAATCCGCGGTGTGGTCCCGTGATGAAATATGGTCTAATAACTTTTTGTCCAGAGGAGGCTTTCGCCCTCCATTAGGACATTATACGCTGTTACTTTTCTTACTGTTTTACTTAAAGTTCATATTAACTAACACTAATAAAGTATCCTGAATGGAATGAAATATTCTCATAATAAAATATTTCAAAAGATCACGCGGTTCGCCTGAATGAAAGTGATTAGCGCCGCTCGACATCTACTACACGTGACAGGTTGCAGATGCGTATCTAACATAAAAGTGGGCCCGTGTACCTCACTCACCAGACGAAACGCATGAGTATAATACTTCCACTTCACGGTTTGTGACGGTCAAGGGTCCACCACGGCCTAGCAGAAGACCGTGAACAGTACATCACCGGACGAGCCCGTCTATTCGAGCAATATACCACAGATAAAATAACTGATGTTTGTTTTATCTGAAGCCGAGCGAATACGGCTCACGTAGCAACTCGTGCCGCAAGAATAGTCCAGAATAGTCCTCAACCGGACCTGTACTAACTAAAAGAGACCGGTGAGAGTGATCATGACCGCTGTGAAGTAAAGAAGTTCTTTTCTATTTCGTCAGATGTCACTTATCATCCTATCACACGGAACTACCTTCAACTTCCTATCCTAAAAAATTCCCTGTAATTTATACCTCACTGCTAAAATTCATTTAAGACAACACTATAATGTACTTGTTCCATTTCGAAAGCACAAATATGATAACAACAATTAAAGAAGTTAAACTAAAGTAACAGACTATATATAACGTCCAACTGCTGGACAAAGGCCTTCTCTGTACAGGGGGTATTAGGGCATAGTACATAGTACACCAGGCGACCCCACTGCGGATTGACCGACTTCTTTTGTTTTGATTTCGATATATGCGGGTTTCCTCACGATCTTTAACTATAAGACAACAAAACATCATCGTTCCGTTTTTCTAAAAATGGGCGGGATATTGGATCGCGGAATAAAACGTTTCGAAATCTTCTAAACACAGTTAAGCGATAAGTCACGAAACGCAAACTCAGCATATTACACGCCATAAACCACGTAACGGTCCGCCGCATCGTCTAAACAAACGCTCCATATCATGATCCGCATCTCGCATAGCCGCGCCGTTTCCAACTGCCGATTGGTGAAGATCGTGTCCTTGAAACCCAGTCTTGGTGGCAATTAAAATAAGGTTTAAAAACGTTTCGCTCTACATCCCAGCGACCACTGACCGTGGCCGACTTCCCGTAAATTGAAATTCCAAGAATATATAAATAACCGAGTACAATCCAAGAAATTCCCGGCATTCGCACAAAGTTTTTGCGGATGTATTAGTAAAAAATTAAAATGGAATAAAATTACTAATAAAAACATTATCCTGTGTTGTACAAATCGTCACAGTCTGCGGCAAGAGATGTGCATGTCATGAGTTCACGTCTCAAACAGAGAAATTAAGAAAAAATAATCGAATCAGTGTAATTAAAGAACAAAAAATATGAAATTAGCTTCTTATACATTAGTCTTTTTGGTATTCTTAAATATTTTATTATGTTAATAAAAAAAATCGACAATATTCGTACGTCCCGATGTACTTGGCGGAGTGGTATTAAAGTGGTATATTCCTTTATTTTAATCGGCCGCATGCTATTTTAGAACAATTACCACAGTAGCAGCCCTGATGTTAACGCAGGTCTAGTAAGCAAACACTTTGTGGGTACCCCGCAGCCTAGGGGGAGACGGCTAAGTTCTGTAGTCCTGAGAGATCGGATTACCTTGTTAATATCGTATATTAACAAGGTAACAACCACGTTCCGCCCTTACTAGTAGTTGTGGTCTTACCGGTAGTGACGGTAATGCCGCGATGTAGTGTTGCGCTTCCCTATAATAAACGTTTCCAAACCAGATCGTCCACTTCATATTACGGAGTAATTATAGAGTAATATAATATACTTATAACATAGAGTACCCACACAAGAGGAGCTAGAGATTTCGTTAGAAGCATCAAGTGTTGCGAAATTTCTCGCACACTCAAAGTGCCAGATAGGCTCGTACACACCATCCAGGCCTTCCTGTCGAACCGCTCTTTTCGATATCGAGTTGAAAGCACCCTCTCCACAAGCCGCCGCCTCACCGCCGGCGTACCACAAGGCTCCTGCCTCTCACCTTTGCTCTTTACGCTCTACACGAGCGATATACCTAAAGACCCCCACGTCAATCTCGCGCTTTTCGCGGATGACACGGCGCTCTTTTATTCAGACCGCAACCTTAGACAACTAACCACTCGACTCCAAAGCGCTGCCGACCGCCTCGGCGATTGGTTCCGCAAATGGAGAATAGAAATAAATCCCGAAAAGAGTGTGGCGATTCACTTCACACGAAGTACTTACCCGTCACATCTTTATAATGGCCCTCGTCAATGCAGAAAGTTGGGGCAAATATCCCTTTATGGCCTACCGCTCCCCTGGGAGAAAAAGGTCAAATACTTAGGAGTCACTTTCGACTCGCGTATGTCATTTACTACGCACATTAATAACGTTCGCAATAGAGCCGCGTTCGTCTCCGGCCGGCTACACAACTTAACTAACGCTAAAAGTAAAATGCCCTTAAGGCACAAATTATTATTATATAAGACCTGCGTACGACCTATTATGTCTTACGCATGCATGACCTTCGCCCACACGCACCCTACTCGCTTGTACAAGTTGCAAATAGTACAAAATAAGTTCATCCGCCGCGCAACCGGTGCGCAGTGGTATCAACGCAACGTCGACCTGCACAGCGATTGCAGACTCCCGACGATTCGCGAATATTTTAAAGACCTGACCAAACGGTTCTTCGATAGAGCCGAACATCATCCCAACCCTCTGGTGGTAAGCGCAGCAAATTACCAACCCGACAAAAAACGCGAACGTCAACAAGCGTCGCCCGCGAAACGTCCTAATCGACCCGGTCGAGGAAGGGGACTTAGACACGCCGGACCCACTGCCGGGGGTCCTGCCGGACAACACTACACCCACAGTTAGTGCATCAACAAACACACTAGTTCGCCCTCGCCTCCGAGCACGGCGAGACCAACACAACGCGTACACAAGGTACACCCGCGTTCCGGGGCGGTTCTCACCGCCCCAGCCACCGATTAGCTAATTGCACAGTCGACGGCCATCGGGGTTTCGGTCCGAACCACGACCTCGATGGCCCTTAGATGACACACCATAGTAAACGCACGCATGAGCACATGCGTGGCCCTACCCACAGCGGAGGGCCCAAACCTGTGGGTTCTGGCTAGCCCATCGGTTCTGCGTCAGATGAAGCTTTAATAGTCTCGGGACTGAAAGCAAAAACATCAGTTAATACAAGATACAAGAAATTTCTCGAAGCCGAAAAGGTCCAGTTAACGCTGCATAATCCATTAGATTAAGCAAAGGCATTGACGTGTTACGTGTAAATAATAGCAGCTGTTCTCGCCAATCGGTACGCCAACAGAAATATAGGCCGACCTCGCGACCAACAATCAAGCAAATAGCGCAACTGATGAACAACGCACACGTCACGGACGGCTAGGCCTTTCCCCTCATCAATAAAGAGTACACACAATGTGTCGGCTGATGCCAATTGCCTCATTGTGATCGTGAATTATTATGCCACCGACCAAAGCTCTCGAAATTTTAACACACGTAAAGACAGTTTCAGACCTAATGATCTACGAAATAACGTGAGCAACGTGAGTGAGGTGACTGGGACTCCACTTTTATAAGGTTGGCAACGTAACTGTAAGTCCTCGTAAAATAACCTACGTTACAGCGCTTATGAGAGTCGGTATAGTGACGATTAGACTGTTCTGTCCGACTCTGTTCGCCGTGAGGTGAGTTTGAAGGACGTTCGGTTTTAATGCTCGTCAGAAATAATATGAAATTATTGAGCATTTTTTATCCTACTCTCAATACAGTCACCATTATCTCTGGTCCCATTTGGCGTAGGGATGCCAATGATTTTTTTTTGGCTTGATGAGCCACTGTTGGCCTTAAGGGCCTTTACAGATCCGACGGACTTGAGGTGGCCTGGGGCTAGGGACGTCTAGCCTGAACCTCGGCGTATTGTTATTACGCGTTATGGTAACTAATATTGGTGACGCAAGGCGCTTGCCAATGACATGCGCTTCTTTTCGTGTATCAGCGAAGGAATAGCTGTTGTCAAGTACGATAAACATCGTTACTACAAAGCTTCCGTAACAATTATTTTGACTTACAATTAGTCGTACAGTGGCGTTTTCAATGTCTCCAATCTCGATTTTAATATCCCGCAGTCGGCTCGAATGCGTTTAAGCCCTATACACGTATATCGTTTTCATCGGTCACTTTGAGCTTTAATGGAAGATCCCATCGGTGACCAAGTAGTATGTCTACGGCATCCGGCCTGCGACGCCCATCGGCTGTGCGTGGGGTCAAGACTCATCACGTCATACCCCCACCGATCTGCGTCCACGTACAGCCCTGCCAGTGTTCGACCCAGATTCTTAATGCAATAGCCCCGCAATAAGAACGGGTACCGTCGAAGATGCTCCAGAATTCAGAGGGACTAAGTGGCTTGGGGGGCCGATCAAATCAAATCGAATCAAATACCTATATTCAATATAGAAGCACTAAACTTACTTATTGATTGTCAAAACGCTACCACCGGTTCGGAAAGAAAAGCCAATGAGAAGAACCGGCGAAAGAAACTCAACGGGACTTTTTTTATCATTATTTGTCAAAAAAAGACATATTTACAAATGTATCGAAGTCAACTTGAAAGAGCCTGGAGCGATCACTTCATTTCCAGGGTGTGTTATCATTTAAATAATCACTAACATTATAATAGTCACAAACTTTCCTTTACAATTTTTTAGATAATCGGCGTGTGTTCGAATCTCTCTAAACCATGCACAACCTAAACCAATACATGAAATTAGGAACCCTGACCCTGAAATTAGACCTGCTCAGTGTATGATTAGGCTCACCCAAATGAAGACGTAAAGGTAATGGCCAAGTACTCTAAACAGTTGCTCATTTAGTTTTTCTGAACCCTGTCTATATCAAAGATTACCACTAGGTTTTAAAGTCCAGCACTAATTTATAACAAAACCGCAATAGTCTATAAATATTAATACGTGAAGCAAAAACATTGTACCCCTTTTTTACGAAAATTGTGCGCACGGAGGAGTATTAAATTTCCCACACTTATAGTTTATATAGAGAAGGGGTGCAGAATGCTAATATGTTTTTTAATTATGCATAAAAAATACTTTAAATAAATAAAAAAAAACGTTACGCACACTACTATGCATAATTAATTAAGTTCGAATTTCGAACACTCAGCGACCACTAGTACTATATAAATGTGTAATGTTCAACTGACAAGTTCCATTTTCCTTGTTCACATCCAACTCCAAAACGGTAAGGACTAAAAGTAACGAAAATGAAACAGTTTTTGTTATTTTCAATATATCTCAATCTCAAAATCAAAAATCTTCAATATATTCAATATATATATAATACTTCTGTACATGTGTATGTCACTGAACTCTTCCTAAACGGCTAGACCGATTTTAATGACATTTTTTGTGTCTTCAGGTTCATTTGAAAATAGTTTAGATTCACAATTATTCACTACAATTTTTTTTAATTTCTAAGTAGTCGAATCTAAGTTGTGTGTACAGGTCAATGTCGGTCTGGTCCTATAGTTTAATATAAAACGGAACAAATAATATTTGATTGCATTATTGTTGATTTGAAGAAATTAAGGTGTATTGTTGACCAGACCCAGTTTAAAATGCTAAAAATAATTTACTTATGAAATATAACACTATTTCATCTATCTAATAGTATGGAATTTGTTGGGTTTGTTGGAGTTTCCAATGGCACTCTCTGTGTCCAATAGTAAAACAAATCTGCCCGGTAGCCCTCACCATCGCCTCGTAAAAAAGCATTCCTATATATTGCATCAGCTGCCATAAACTTCAGTTTTTGACCTCTTGAATTAACATCTGTACACATTGGGTCTAAACAACATCTGACTCTTTGCAATGATGGATGTATTGACAGGATCTGGACATTATCCGCTCCAAGCATCATGTCCGTATCAAATTCTACTAAAGCAGGCAAAGACATCACTAATTCCATTAGCCCATCAGCTGAAGCTCGACAGCGCCACAGTTCGAGTGTATACAGCTTTGGGAGCCTCTCTCTTAACATAGGTATATGTTCATCACTAAACCATGATGCACTCAATACTAATTCCTCAATTAATTGTGGTAGATCACATATCAAATCTGATAAAGCTTTGTTCCTCACCTAAAATATAAATGATTTTAAATTATACAAACATTGCATTTTATGCATAAAATTATGATTCTTGTAATTTTAATAATTGTCATTTGTTTATAAATATCAGTATATAAACAAAAAGTTTATATCAATTTGATTTCATTTATATTTAGTAGTACGATGACAATGGTAAACTCAATAAAGGTAACCACATAATATGTTATTGTAAATATTATATTGGACTTAAACAAACCCAACTAAAACTAAAAGTGAAAACTTGGCAGAGCAATGAATACACAATACACTTAAACATCTATAGAAGCGCCACAGATATTAAGACACATTGTCTTTTAAGCCAGGTTAAATTAATTTCTCCAAATAAAAATTATTTCAAACTTACCATACGAGCGCCAGTGATATGAAGACAACGTAATTTTTTAAGTCCTGTTAAATGATTTGCTCCAACTCTCGTCATTAACCAGCAAGAGTACAATTGTAATGACTTGAGATTTGAACACAATGCAATCACTTCATACATCGCATCCGTCAACTCGTTACACCGTAGGGTTAGTTCACAAAGCTGATTGACATTGCTCCGTAGTAAAAGTATCAAATCGCGCCGTGGGTAATGCAAGGAGCGACCATACATATGAATGGCGCGGAATCGAGCCGAATCCACTAAGGCGCGTAAAAATCCACGCGGTACGGTCTCATTAATCACTAGAGAACTCAGGCGTTTGGCGATTGGAATTAAAGATGAACCCAGGAAGCGTGAACGCGTAAATATATCTAGATGACTTAGGCTATTAAGACTCATTAAAAGCTTGATCTCACTATCAGTTAAAGGCATTTCTGAATGGACACTAAGCTCTTGGAGACATGGAATGAGTAGAGTTAGACGTTTGGAAGAAAGTATACGGCGCTGACAAATGCACTGAAACCAGTAAAGCTCGGGGATGATATCTAAGGCGTTTCATATGACGTGAATAGCGTAAAAATAAGGCTCGTCTCCGCGCCACACGGGCCCAGCGTCGACACACATGTGACACCCCTGCACACACCTCGTGAGCAGGCATCAATTCGAAGATCATCAGAAGCACCTCGTCCGGTAAAGAGTCCATGCTATACAGGTTTAAATGTAGTTTTATTATAATCTTGTATTTTACATTTTGTCCGTGAATAGTTATTGGTCATTGGTCAGCTATTCATCATAAAATTTTGTTATTGTTGTGGGTGATGTCTCACATATTATTTAAACTTTTTTTCGCTAATTCAATCCTTGGGCGATGTAAACAAAGACGAATTTGTTTGTCAATTTGACAGATAAACAGCTGGTCTAACCTAACACCAATTAGCTATGGCGGGTATAAGGTACCTAATTTACACCCCATTTGTGTGTATTTTGCCTGGTTTTGACAGCATTATTTGAAGAGGTCCGTAGGTAGATGACCCGTATACGGATGATTGAAGATAAAAAAAATGGCGGTATAACTAATGATAAATTGTCTGTCCCAAGTAGGAACATTCCAAACGTAGTGATTACTTTCTCTTTGGAACAGACAGCTGATTGTCAATAGAGACGATGGTATTTTCAAAACAAAAAGTCAGATATAAAATGACATTTTCGAGTCATCGAAAATATTAGTTTAATATCTGATATTTATTGTTGGTATTAAAATTTACAATATTAGCAATGCGAATTGTTATGTTCAGTATTCTTCGTCATTTTAAAGTTAAATCTGTTTATCTCTATCCCATACCAAGAAGACTGAAAAGTGATGTTATACAATTTAAAATTGACGATATAAAAACTTGTACGTTTTTATTCCATCATAATTTTTCGCCGTTAAACTATTATAAAGAATCATAAATTTTCCTTACACTTTTTTGTGCTACGCTTACAATAAACATGCAGTTTCAGTATTCATTTCATGAATTAATTTGAAATTTTAAGTTTTATTATTTAGTATGAGAGGTTTTATCTATATTCTTTTAGACTAATATATTGCTTACTTAAATCAGTACTTTTTAACCATATGCTAAAAACTTATATGTTGAAAGGTCCTGCATCAGACCCAAATTTCATTGAAGTATTGCCATCATGGCCTGCGGAGGAATCAGAATTACGCTTAAAAGCTGTTGGTACTATGAGGGTTTTCCCTAATTTTGTAACCGAAGAGGAGGAATCTGCGTTGCTTGCGGAAGTTGAACCACAACTCAAGAAATTGAGATATGAATATGACCATTGGGATAATGTTAGTTTTATTCATCCTTCTAAAGTTTATTTTATTAAGTGTTATAATGTGTTTACTATACACTAGTTGTAGCAGAAGTTTTGTTTCAAATCATAATTTTTAAAGATTATCTTTTGATATTCAGTATCAAAATAATGTTATCAGTAGCAAATATTGTTATATAAAACATTATTTTTGTTGTTCCCTACATATCTCTTCCTTAAGACTTGAATGATCTATTGCATTATTGTTTAATACCTTTAATAAACAATACAAATGTGTACACAGAGATATTTTAATACAAATTTTTGATTGTTTTGCAGATACCTATCTCTTGGGTTGACCATATGAACTAAGCCTTCCTGTATGAATAATTATAAAATATGCCAGTCATATTTTGTCATATTTCTTCAATCTTTCCTCTCTGTAGATTAAGGTTATACAGAATTTTAGGAATTTTTTATGTATGTAAATTTCATAAAGATTGTCCCAATTGGGAACAATTATTATTTAATGTACATACCTATTATCTCTGTTGGCATCACTCCTACTAGCAATTTTAAGGAGCCAGCCCTTCAATTATATTATTAAATAATAATATATATAATATAAAATATGTAGTATATAATCTCAAAAGTATCTATGACTCATCTAATGTTAGAGTTTTTTAACTCAGTATTAATTAAAATTAAAATAAAAATAATTTACCAAACTCATTATCCCTGAAGCAATAGTTCAGCAATAACTTTAATGGAACCATGCTTAGTTTAGATTTAAAAATTTTTATTCTTCATAATTTTCAGGCAATCGAAGGATACCGAGAAACTGAACGTGACCGATGGAGCGATCAGAATGCTGCGATTTTGAGACGCATTCATGAAACGGCTTTCAGGCCTGAGACCCAATTGCTTCCTCGAGCGCACATTTTGGACCTATCAGCTGCTGGTTATATCAAGCCACATGTGGATGCTGTGAGGGTACTGTCACTTATATCTATGGTCTCTTTTAATTTAGTTCAAAAATAATAATTGACGCAAATTATATCCCTGAGTTTCCTCTGTAGTTGCTATCCGGTCCAAATGATTACCAGGTCTATATATAATTATAATTTACCTCTCCTTTAAGAGGCCGAAATTAGAGGCCGCTTTCCGAAATTACTGCATGGTTTTCGCAAAGTATTTGCTTCTTTAAAGTTCAATCAAGCTTCGAATAGGGCATTGTTTACCATTGGATTGGTTGTTTTAGTTTTGTGGAGACACCATTGCCGGCCTCTGCCTTCTTTCAAGTGCAGTGATGCGGCTGGTACATGAAGCTAAACCTGACCTTCAATTAGACGCTCTACTAGAACGTCGCTGCCTCTACGTCATGAGGTGAGGAGAGGAGTATAACATAAATTCACAACTACCTGTTCTTTATAAATCTTTTTTTATGTGAGAAAGTGGCAAGCGATATGGCAGTTCATCAGGTGTTAAGTGATAACCGCCGCCCATTGATCTTAGGCTGTGTCAATTTATTTTTATTCCACGTTAGATTTTTGTGTTGTACCATATACTAATTAATTAAAACGTATATGAATTCATTTTTATGTATATAATTGATTTATTTCCAGTGGCGTAGCACGTTACGAGTTTTCGCACGCTGTCTTGGGTGGGGACGACAGCATATGGCGCGGGAAAAGGTTACCGCGAAAACGGCGAGTCGCCATTATATGTCGTGAGCGGCCAAAAGAACAACGCGATTGAAACGAAGCCAAACCGATTCTAACTTAATTTATCAATAGTCAAAAGACATATCTACTATCAACTAGGAGTGAGCTATACTAGGTTACATCGAGTGCCTGTTACACATGTCAGGAACAATCATTCTTAAAAGTAACAGTAACAAATACATGTTACAAAATAACAGCCTGTTATTTCGTACTATGTTGTGACAATTTATGTAACCGTTACCATAATAACAGCTATAAGATAGCTAGAGCAGCTATAACAAGCTATAACAAGGCTATAAGACCGTTACAAGAAAAACAAAGAGCTTGTAACAGTGAGTGTTCAGTAACAACTGTGACAAGGTGTAACAGTTTTTAACAGTCTTAAGCATGAATAAAGAAAAGCATGTGACAGTGTATTAAGGTACAATTATTAAAGATTATCTTGATGTATCTCGTAACAGGTAAATATAACCTGTTACGATCGCCTCACTCCTGATCAACATTCACAACTCTATTTTTTTTCTATTGATAATGTTTTATAAATTCGATCCATCCATTCTTTTTCATCAGACTTTTGGTAGTTTTCTTAACTTATATCCCATAGTTTATTATTGAGATTGTTGATTTGTCAATTAGTATAGGACATAAATGGTTCACAGAACCATAATTATATTACTTTGGTTATTTGTTTATGCCACATAAAATATATTATTAATATTTTATTACATTTCAAGAAAAATTTACATTAATGACGAATGTTTTATTTTCTTTTTAATTATTTCAATTATATTGTTAATTGTAAGTTATATCACTTTAAAAAACCAAAGGTGTTCAATGAGAAATTGATAATTAAGACAAACTAATAAAAACCCTTTATTTTTGAATAAACAGCACATTATAATTAATGTATATGCAATTTGTAACATTAAAAATTAATTTATGTAGTTAAAATCTAACAATACATTCATTTGTATATTAGATTTAGTACTGCATGGCTTGCCTTTGGATAGTTCTAGAAAAGAAAAGTTGGCAGCCAATTCTTACAAATGTTTTGATTGCTTCACCCAAAAAATTGTTTTCTTATTAGGTTCAGAATAAGTCATAAAAACTTTGAAAATCTAAAATTTTATGTTTAGATAGCCACCTAACGATTTAATGGACATGAAATAATACACCATAGAAAAAAACTATCAGAAATGCTTATATTATTCTATAAACACTTTGCATCACTAGAAATTTTTACACACATAGTAATAATATTTTTTATCTCTTGATCTTATTTATTTACTCAGTTCAGATCGTCCTTATCTTCATCAGGTCTATAATCCACATCATCTAATGCATCCATTTCCAAGTATTCCACCTCTCCACCTGTCTCCATTTCTCCATCTCCATCCACTTGCCAGTCTAGGCCACCCTGCAATAAAAAAAAATTATGTCAACATTCAATTAATATGTCTATGTCTACTATGGTTCTCCATACATATTTATTATGGAATTGCTTGCAAGTTTTATATTTTTATTATAAAAATTACAAAATGAAAGCAGATATAGAACATATAATGAATAACATTAAAGGTTAAAAAATGGCCAGACAAAGGTCAATTATGTTTGCAGAGTCTTACTGTATATTCATATAAATATTTTTATGTACAGTAAGACTTGCGGATTATCCTGCGGAATGCGGAATCCATCCTTATTATTGTATGTTTGTCGTCTTCCTTGACCAGGTTGATAAGGACTTTACTTATTATTATTATGTTAACAACGCTATAAACCTTACCTTATCGTTTTCATATTTTGTAGTAAAAAAGAGTTTGAACTTTTTTATCCAGCAAATATTTTGTGTGGCATGATGACTTACAATTTTTATTTACCTGGATCTACTGTGGTAGGACCACGCCACAGTGTTCGCTGTTGAACGAATGGGCAGGTCCATCCGGGTTAGTGCCATGACCTCATCGAAGATCGACGTGAAGTAGAAGTATTACACTTCTGCGTTTCATCTTCTGGTGAGTGTCGGGCCCATTTCATTAAAAGGTGGCAACGCATTTGCAACCCTACAGGTTTTCCAAATATCTATGGGTGGCTGGACATTTGAAAAAGCCAGTATCACTTAACATCAAGACCTGACCAGACTGCCAGCTCGTTTGCCACTTTCTCACATAAAAAAATATATTTTTTAGTATTATTTGAATTTACATAAAAATGATTGTATTTCAATTATCATGAAGAAAATTGTTACTATCATCTATATCACTATACTATATCTATTGAATGAATGAAATATGAGTAAAAAAAGACTTATTTGTTTCCTTACATGCGTTACGCGTATTTCATTTCGATGCACGCGTTGGTGACGCTTCATGGCTGGTACAGACCCGAATCTACGTGTTGAGAAACAAATGGATTAAATTTATAAACCTGTTTCTTTTTCAAATAATGGTAAAAAAAAGCCAAGTGCGAGTTGGACTCGCGCACGAAGGGTTCCGTACCATTATCTATAAAAACGACAAAAAAATATCATGTCTGTTGTATGGGCACCCTACCTAAATATTTTTTGATTGTTTTTTAGTATTTTTTGTAAATTCTATAACAATTCATGAAATACAGCCTGGCGACAGACAGACGACGGACAGACAGACAGCGGAGTTTTTGTAATAGGGTCCCCTTTTACCCTTTCGGTACGGAAACTCAAAATAATGTCCCATGTCGCCGATTCTTCTCAGGTCAGTGGCTTTTCTATTCCGAACCGGTGGTAGAGTTTTGGCCATAAATGGGTAAGTGTAATGGGTAAGTGCTTCTATATTTAATTAACTAACTACTTCATGCTGTTGCACTGAAAAGGTAGCGGTGGCGTGTTCCCACTGGTGATTAAATACAGTTCACAATTGAAATCACATTTAACTCCGTTCTGCACCATGAATTGAATCCATCACCAGGAATTGGTGGGGATCGAATCCACACCCTCTTGCGCAAGAGGTAGGTTCACTACCGTCGTCGATGGAAGTCAAGAGCGACATTTTCGTTAAAATAATATTTAGGACACATTTTTACCTAACGTTCTGTAGTACCAAACTAAGCAACGCTTCTACTATGGGTACTAGATAACTGATAAACATACTTAAACATACTATACTTTTGTAAATAAATAAATACTATACATACATAAACACCCAGACACTAGAAAAACAATGTTCATCAGACAATATTTTTCCAGTAGTGGGGATCGAACCCACATCCTCCGGCGCAGGAGGCAGTAGTAGGTACACTACCCACTTCGCCATTCAGGTCGTGAAAGGAAAACGACATCGTTGTATAGCTCACTTGCGCGGGCAGTGCGGGCAGGCGACGGAGGGCGTGCGCTCGGGCTGCCGCGGCGGCGACGGGGGCTCCGGCCGCGGCTCCGCCTCGGGCTCCGAGTCGGCGCCTGCGCCCCCGTGGCTCTTGCGGATGTGCGACAGCAGGTCGTTCCTGTAGCAGATCATATGAGGACCATTGATAGTCTTAACTGTAAACTTAAAGTATCTCCGGACAGTCCGGGCCAATTTTAGATTTTGAACTTTGAAAAATACAAAGAGTTCACAAAGTGACGTGTTTATAAAAGATTACGTGATTAATAGACGACCCAAATCTATCGAACACCACCATCGTCCACACCGATACCCGGTCGCGAAGCGGTCTATACACGTGTCTAGCCGCAGACGAAGCCGTTCGCGTGTCTATGGCGCATTGTGTTTTCGTAGTGGCAGGGGGTTAGTTTTAAACATCACCAAGTATCACCAGGTTGTGTTAGAAAATGCTAAAAACATCACGCGATTAATGTACGACCCCAATCTATCGGGTAGATCCAGAACCACCATCGTCAACACCAAACAAAAAAAAATAACGACCCGCTGAGTTTCATTCGCCGGTTCCTCTCAACTCAGTCAGTGGCTTCATTTCCGAACCGGTAGTAGTCTGACAATCAATAAGCGAGTGTGACGCTTCTATATTGAATAAAGATATTTGAAACCACCACAATAAAGCGCCACCGTGGACCCTGGTACCTGGTGGCGAAGCGCAGTATGCACGCGTCGTAGCCGCACACGAAGCGGTCCGCGTGCCGGTGGCGCAGCCGGTGCGCGGCGAGCAGCTCGCGCGAGCCGAAGCGCGCGAAGCACGCCGCGCAGAGGTACGGCGGCGCGCTCGAGTGGGCGCTCTGCGCGTGCGCCGCCAGCGTGGAGCGCGACGAGCAGCGCACCCCGCACACGGGGCAGCGCGCCTCGCACGCCGCCTCGTGCCGGCGCAGCTCCGACGCGCTCTGGAACGTTCGCGCCGGTAGGGCGGCAGCCTCGGCTGTCGCACACACACACACACACTCTCTCACACACACACTCGGCTGTCGCACGAATGGGCGGGCCCGTCCGCGTGAGTGCCGCGACCTCACAGAACGGCGTGAAGTGTTAGTATAATGCTAATTGCACAGTCGACGGCCATCGGGGTTTCGGTCCGAACCACGACCTCGATGGCCCTTAGATGACACACCATAGTTAAACGCACGCATGATCACATGCGTGGCCCTACCCACAGCGGAGGGCCCAAACCCGTGGGTTCTGGCTAGCCCACCGGTTCTGCGTCAGATGAAGCTTTAATAGTCTCGGGACTGAAAGCAAAAACTAACTGATGTTTTACAAGATACAAGGTAGTATAATATTAATAATACTTTCGCGTTCCGTCTGGCGGGTGAGGTGGCCGGAGCCCACTTTTCAAAGGGTTGTCAACGCGTCTGCAACCCTCGGGTGTGACAGATGTCCATGGGCGACGGTGTTCACTTAACATCAGGTGCACCGTCTGCCCGCTTGGCAACTTTTCACATGAAAAAAACTGCAATTATTATCACGCCGTAATCGATTGGGTGTTTTTGCTTATATGGGAAAGATTTGTACAAAGACCCTGCTCATTGTAGAGGATAACTTTTTCAAAGTGTATTAAACATTAACGCCCGGTTTCTATAACACTGATCATCGTAGATGTCCACTAATAGCTGTCAAATGGCTTTTCAAATATAATTTGAATTGCCAAAAGTATTGTTAAACGCTTTGAATTGATCAGAATGATCTTCTTATGACTAATTCAAAGTGTTTAACAATCATTTTGGCAACTCAAACAACATTTGAAAAGCCATTTGACAGCTGATGACATCGACGATTATCGTTACGTGTTTCAGAAATCGGACGTAACTTTCTTTACACAACAATATTTAGAGTTTATTAAATTTTTCAAAACAAATAATTTTAGAACACCCGTACATATAAAATTGTAATGTAAAGTTATTTATAAGAGATAAAATATACCATTAGAAGGGGAGACTTTTAATGCGACGTTGAGGCAAAGAATGAGTCTTTGAATATATGAATCAGTCAGTTGTAGTAGTATAGGATGATACAAATTTTGTATCTTTTTTATTGATTTAGTTTGTTTTAAATTTATTTTAAACATTTATATTTTTTTATGATTATTGGCAAGTAGATAGTGGTAGGGCCTCGTGTGGTAGTGCCACGCAACATTGTTCACTGTGGCACAAATGGGCAGGTCCCTCTAGGTAAGTACCACGAACTTACAGAATACCGGCATAGAGTAGAAGTGTTACACTTCTGTGTTTCGTCTGGTGACTGAGGTCGCCAGGGCACACTTTATTTATAGGTGGCAACGCGTTTAGTGATTGTTAACTCTTTCCTTAAAAATAGATAGTTTCCCTGTTTAGATTCCCTGATAATTGGATGAAGTGAATTCCATAATCTAAAAAAATGTTTCTTTAAAGATAGAACTTACTTTTATAGGGAAAAAGGTTTTAAGTGTCGATTTTTCGACTTTTATCAAATGAACAAATGAACTTTTTCCATTAAAAACAATGTTAGATGATGAATATCCCACAATATTTAACATAATACTACATCAATACACACCATCGTTTGAGGCACAAGGTAATTTTAATAATAAAAGATTTTATCAGCGTGTAGTTACCACAAGTTAAATTAAACTGTACCTGAAACTCAGTATGACATAAACGGCAAGCAGATCCAGAGAGATCTTGTGCCGCATGCAGCACTGAGTGCTCAGTAAGAGCCGTACGTGTGGCAAACTGTGCACCACATGTCCAGCAGGAGTGGCGAGCGCCTCCGGGGTGCGTGGCAATATGTGCACGATACTCACTTGCACGCTGAGAAAGGTGATTATTAGACTAGATTGCTGTTGTAATGGTGTATTCAGCAGCTTCTACTATGAGAAGGTGCAACCTCATCAGTAGCATGATCTCACAGAAGATTTATTTGTGTCTTTTTATATGATATTATCATAGTGGCAAGTAAGACATATTTTTTCAACCATATGTACCGGAAGTGCAGACACAAGCCTAATCAAACACACAATCTCTATAATATATGTAATACTAGGTTACTCTAATAAAGTTGTCTCTATCAGATGAGAACTTAATTAATTGTTGCATATTTTTAATAATAATATGTAAATTATAAATGTTATATAACAGACCTGGAAGGATAATGGGCAAACAGAGCATTGATAGACAGTGTCACCACAAGCATTTCTCGCTTGCTCTAAATCTTCATCGTCTGCAGCTGCTGCAGCCGCTAATGCATCCCTTTCAACCATTATAATGTCATCTTCACTGTAAGACCCACCAGAGTTTACTCCTGGTCCACCCACAACAATGAACACATCGATCTTCTGTGTTAGCTCGTGTAGCTTCCGACGTAAAGCCCTTATTTTTTCGCTCAATGGTGGTGTCGCTTTTGTATTAAGCGCGGTACTAAATTCATATGCTTCTATAGCGCGACGAATGCATTCCATGCACAGCCTGCCTTCAGGGACGACCTTTAAATTTTAAGACATAACATCAAATTAGTCAGAAAACTATTTCAATGCCCAGCTGCAATTTTGGCGGCAATTTTCGCTGCTACTACTAAAATGAATATTGAAAAAGAAAAATTACCTTGTTGTTGTTAAGCTGCAGTAGCATCGACCGCAAGGGTACTTGTAAAGGTGGTGAGCCAGCGTCATGTTCCTCGGGGCTTAGCAAATCGCCGGTGGTACCGCATATCGAACAAGTCTCGCTTTCCAATTCAACCTTCATGAGTGTCGTTGCCATTTTTGCCTTTATAAACTTTTCAACTTAAATATCTAGTACATAATAAGTAATAGTAATAATAAAGTAAGTATACTTTAATTTAAAACGGCGGAATAGCCCACGAAGACGTTTATCAATTACTTTTGATTTTTGACTTTTGACAATTGTTTAGTTTGACATTTGTTACATTTCATTACATTTTGACATTGCACTAGCGTCCCTTGCTATAAAATAGGAGTGAGGCATATTTAACATAACAGGTATCTCGAAATAACAGACTGTACGAAACTGTTACGAACAAACTTAATTAACAGTTCCTGTTCAACAGAAGTTAATCCCTAACACGCTGTCACAATCTTTTTTTTATTCATGTTTACGACTGTTACCTTGGTTAGAAAGAGATAAAAACTGTTATTACTGAACACTGTCACTGTTACAAACTCTTTCTTTGTCTTGCATCGGTCTTATAGCTTTGTTAGAAAGAGAAGTACGGACGTTACAATAGAGTTACACAAATTATAACAACATAGTATGAAATAACAGGCTGTTATTTTGTAACAGGTATTTGCCAGTGTTACTTTTAAGGAACAAGAACAGGCGTAATAAGTACTCTATTTAACCTAGTATAGCTCACTCCTACTTTTAGAAAAGGATTACATTTGGATACTATTGGATTACGAATTACATGTTTAGGTTCGCTTTATTTTGATTTTGTTTTGTTTGGCAATTTGTGAACAGTAAATCTTACGCCCGGTTTATGAAACACTTGATCATCGTAGATGTCAACTAATCAGCTGTCTAATGGCTTTTCAAATTTAAAGTTGCCAAAAGGATGGTTAATTGGTTCAACTCCTTAAATTGATCGTTCTGATCATTAAGAAGATCATTCTAGTCAATTCCATTAGAGAGTTAGCCATTTGACAGCTGATTAGTTGACATCTACGATTATCAGTGCTTTAGAAACCGGGCGTTGGTGTAGAAGTTGACTTGATGTTTAAGTTGTCTTCTTTTTGTAAATTTATTAATTTGTAAATGTATAAAATGTAATATCATTCAAACGATTTAAACTCTTTAAAACAGTCTTAACGTCAAATAAAATCGGTTCATTCATGAAAACTGATAAAAGTGTCTCGTTAACCAGTTCTCGGAAATAATTAATCAATTTATATCTATGCAATATATAAAACGTAATTTAACCTAAAATACTTTTGTTTGATACCGGATAAAAATTTCCCGATTTTCAGTTGCCAAATTAAACGATTTTTTATTTTACACTTTTGCAACACTGGGTGTTGTATCCGCCATTTGTTTGTTTTTAGTTCGTGTCATTTATTCAAGAAATTTGAATTAAATCGGTTTTAATCCTAGGTTATCAATAAATCTAGGTCAATTTTTGTAAATTTGTGTGATCGCAAATAATTAAGATGTCCATTGGTGTTCCTATTAAAGTACTGCACGAAGCAGAAGGCCATGTAGTGACTTGTGAAACTATTACCGGCGAAGTTTACCGCGGAAAACTTATAGAAGCCGAAGATAATATGAATTGTCAGATGACGCTGGTAACAGTTACTTATCGTGATGGTCGTGTCGCCCAGCTTGAAAATGTATACATTAGAGGTTCGAAGATAAGATTTCTCATTTTACCTGACATGTTAAAGAATGCCCCAATGTTCAAACGACAAGGAAACAAACCGAGTGCGGGGCGGGGTAAAAGTGCAATATTACGAGCACAAGGTATGTACAATATGATAAGGTTTTCATTCTTAGTTTTAATTCAAATGATGATTAATGTCAACCTATGTATATTTAATATTTTGTGTATGTAAAGCTTATGTTTATAGGTTACTTTGAGATGTGATTTTATCGATTTAAAAAAATGTATTACCTTAATTTTTACCACAGAAAAATCAAAATTAGACCATACTGCATAAATATAAATTTATGTTGGTAAATAATAGAATTTAATAACACAATGTTTTGTGTTATTTGTATTGACAAAAAAGCTATTGTATTTCTATCCAGAAGTATTAATAAAGAAAATACAAGATGTCTCGACCTTGTATTAAATAAGCAATAACTCCAATGAAGTGTACAGTGTTTTAACTTAGGACCTATTTTTCAATTTGTGCAAATAATATAAAAAGTTAGGAGCTGAATTGAAAATTGATCTAAATCTGAAATATTTTCTTGATGCATCTTGTCCATCGTCTCATCCTCTTAATATTGAATTTATAATTATTATCTGTATAATATATATTATTAGTAGTTACTAGTTTGGGATTATTCTCAGAAGTTTATAATTAATTTTGTTAATTTCATTCGAACTTTATAGAAGAGAACTGATAGTAATGTTTTGACATTTATGTTTTTATACAGATGAAAAATCAAATATGTCCTCGCACTTTATAAAGATCAGTTTCTACTATGATACAGTAACCTACATCATAGTTCACTTATGGCTGTACTCAGAGATTTCAGTATTTATTTTTTTTATTCCTCTGTCAGTTTTAGAATAGAAATTTAATGCTATATACAAAGTAATTTTTCTTTTTTTGCCTTCTTAAAGAAATGTAATGAAAATGTACCACTCACAAATTTTATGTTTTGTACATAATGTTTATGATTGTACAAAAGAATTTTAACATTAGTTTTTTTGAAAATATTTTTTTAAACATTAGAACAACAGTAGAAATCAATTTTACACCTGTAACAACTGTGCAAAAATATCAATATGGGTAATATAAATGAATTTTATGATATACTAGTTAGTATTTTCATTAAAATTTTCAGCGGCTGGTCGGGGCCGGGCGGGTGGACGTGGTGGGGGGCACAGAGGAGGCTGGCAGGGAGGTTCAGGACCATCCCGTCGTTAATATCTTGTTTTATCCAACAACTAGCTTTATCATACATTTTAACAGTAGACTGTAACAATTCTTAGTCATAAGTAAAGTGTCTCTGTGGGAATTATTTAAGGGCAGTTGGAGTGACAGCAAAGATAAAAAATTCTTTGAAATTGCCATCTGTCTAAACTCTTATGATGACAATATTATATTTGGTTTAGACATGTCTACAGGAAATTGATTTGGCATGTAATTTATAAATCTGTTACAAGTTCAGGCAGTGTTTAAGTTAGTTTCTTTGAATAAATTTTCATATTACTTTTATTTCAATTGAAATCAAAAGAATTTGACCTGACGTCACATTTTAATAATTCCAAAAGTAAGGTATGAGTGTGATATTATGATGTTCTGTGCAAGTGGACTAATTAAAAGATATAAAAGTCTCCAATGTTTTTTTTAATATTTTTATTTGTATAACACATTTTTTTCATCACCACCTTAATACTATAGGGTACAATTAAATAATAATTATGAAGCAATAGTACCCTTTTTCATCTGTTGAATGCATAGTTTTGTTACTCATTACAATTTATCATATTTATAGCTACAAACTTATACTTCTTTTACTTTCAGTATTCTCTATTTCATCAACAAAATGTTGAATACATTTTATTGATATAAAAAAATTGTCTAAGCCATAATTTTTCCAAAATATGAGCAAATATTAAGTGAGCTTTGAAAGATACATAATGTGTTTTATTTCCAGCTAGAACAGCATTAAGTAGTTTCATGATTCCCTAATAGGATCTGATATTTATGCACTCTTCTAAGTCTGCCAAGAGGTAGGTCCCAAGAGTAGAAATTTTTGTTAGATGGGTCGGAACTCAGTCAATTGTGGGAACCATTGGTGTGCCACTTATGTGCTTCCATAAAATGTGTAATGTCAGTAACATTTTTATTATCATATAATATTAATGTCTTATCTCGTTTAAATTGATATTAATTTTTCAATTAAAAGACTAAATTAAAATTAATAGCTAACCTATTAAGAAATATGTATCCTCCAGGGAAGCACCTCTCATTTATCTTTTTTCACATACTTTTAGTTATAATAATAATTATCAATAGACTAGATATACCAATATTGCTTTAACTTTATATTGAAAAATGATTTCTATGTTTGAGAGACTATTTACACCTTTAATGTTTTGAATTTAATTCAGTAAGTTGTATGCATTGAATGATTTTATTTTAGCATCCCAATCTAATATTAAGTATGTATTTACATGTTTCAAAGGGACATTATTTAGATAAGCACATATTAATCTGTGGCCTTCATGTCGCTGTTTGGTGTTGCAACCAATAGTAATTGGTAAGAACTATCATTATAACTAATACTTTTCTTGATATGAAGGTTGCCAGATTTCACTTGATAAAAATATTTTCAATTGTCTTCAATATTATTTCACACTAGTATTTACTTTTAAGATAATACAAAGTCATTGTACATCACCTGAAACTTCAAATAAATGGATTGGATTACTTTTTTTATACTACTATAATAAAGCATTAGAACTGATAATAATGAGACAGGTGACATACAATTGATGAGCAATTTGTCATAAACTTAAATATAATATACATAAATAAAGATGCATACAACATGGCACAGATATGTTATAATCTGTAAATGCATCTTTAGGGAAGAGATTCACACACTATGAAGACCCAAACCCTAAATCTTAATTGTACATGCCCACATAGTAAATAATCTTGTTGAAAATATAATCCCTTACTGTGATATTTGTAAGTACAGTATACTGGTCAGTATACTAACACAGGTCCTTACTTCTTATAATATACTCAATTTATTTCTTATAATACTCAATTTAGTCTGGCTACATTAAGAGCTGCAGTCTGTTGATGGTTACATCAAAGCATGAGCTCTCTATTAATTTAATCTCTGGTGTCGTTTCCACTTAATGACGTCGCTTCACATATCTGTCTTATCTGCTTTGTGGGATGTTTGCGGTTGCTGGAGCTGTAAGATGGAATTTAATTTAATTACATTAATTTATTACACTAAATAATTTTTGATATTGCCAGTTGTTCGTAGTTCGGAATAAGCTCGACCAAGTACAACAAACAATAATACTGTTAGCGGCGGATAAAATTGGACTAAACTATCAAATATTCACCACAATTTATGAGTGTTTTTGACCAAAAAATTTATAAATCATCTATCTTTGTACCAAAAAAACATGTCCACGTCGCAATTGGAGATTGTAGAGAAATTAGACAAAATCGTTAAAAAAATTATTTCATACGGGGTAAAAAACTTTTCAAAAAAAGATACTACCAGGAGCATATGGCTGCGTCTTAGCTCGTGATTCACGTTGAAGGAATTTTATAGGGAGTTCCTGTTTTGCTAGTCAAAAATTGGCAAATCCAAATGACGTAGCAAAGCCGAATAACATTTAACGTTTGCAATCATATAATTATACTAGCGTCCTGCAAACACGACTGAAATCCGAAAATAACTAGTAAATTAAAAAAAAAATTGTGGAACTGTACCATTCTCGAATCCAACTAAAGACGCACACAAAATTTCATTGTTGAATTTTTTTTTGTGAAAAGTTGCCAAGCGAGCAAGCGGTTCACCTCCTGATGTTAAGTGAATACCGCCGACCATGGACATCTGCTACACCCGAGGGTTCCAGACGCGTTGACAACCTTTTGAAATTTGGGCTCCGGCCACCTCACTCGCCAGACGAAACGCGAAAGTATTATACTTCCACATCACGCCAGTCTTCTGTGAGGTCGTGGTACTGACCCGAAAGAGCCCGCCCATTCGTGCAACAGCCGAGGCTGCTGCGCGGCCCTACCACAAAAATTCAAATCGGTCCAGCCTTTAAATAGGAGTTCAGTGACATACACACGTACAGAAGAATTATATATATAAAGATGGGTGACAACGTAACGATATGTATTTGACATTAGCTTCATTTTCTTAATCTCTATATATAAAAATGAATCGCTGAATTTGTTGCTAAGCGCAAATCTCGAGAACAGCTGAGCTGATTTCGCTAATTCGTTTTTTATATTTCTTGAAGGAAAAATTTTAAAAATTGCCTGAATAAGTCTAAAAACAATACTTTTCTATATTCCCATACAAAAGATTAGTAATAATACTTAATTAAATTTGAAATTTAATACCATACCATAAAGTTTAAGTGGAGGGGTTCCGGGAAGGCAAAACAATTGAGTTACGTCAGTTACGTATAAATATTAATGTCAAGGTTTATATGTATAATACATTGCACGCGCGAAGCCGGGTCGGGTCGCTAGTACTAAGTAAAATTCTATCCCCAGTAACCAAATCTATCCGTAGATCGAATATTGAAACGGGCCGTTAAAGAAACAATTGGACCAGCTTGCTATTCTTCGGAGCCCTATAGATGGAAACTCACCGTCTTTTGCGGCTGGTCGTCGTTCCGTGTGCTCGTCAGCTCCCGATGGAGGCGCAGCATCGGCAGTTCCACAAGTAGCGCTAGCGGCAGCGCTGCCCCGTAAGACACCGCGGCGACACCGAACCACTCGTATATCTTGTGATCAATAATTTTCAATGGTCCAAACGTCATCATCATCATGTAAGCCTGTTTGAGTCCACTGCTGAACATAGGCCTTCCCCATAGATTGCAACGAAGTACGATCCTGAGCTACCTGCATCGATTTACCTGTCGCACAATTGCACAGGTCGTCACTCCGTCTAGTGGGGGGCCGTCCTACATCCGAGTAAATGAGTAAACTGATGTAATTTTATAGTCTAAGCCTTTTTTGGTATCGGCCGTGATATCTTCAGAAGGTGACTGGTTTCCTATGGGGACGTAGGGGACCCAAGGGACCCCATGTTCCGAGTTTTGGACCCAATAAAACTCCCTAGGTAATAAAAGTACCGGTGCCCTTCTGGTCGTACTTCGCTTCTGCGGCACCACTTAAGTGCCATACCGATCGGTCATGGGTTCCTGACTTAATAGCCTTTTAATCGCTTTTTCTAGCAGTTATACGTTGCCCTATATTTGGAGCCCGTGACAACAACGCTGCCTAAATAGCATATGGAATTGGGGTTTTTTATGTATATGTGGTGGCATTTTAAGAGTTTATTACTCGTGCAACTTTTCTAATCTCTTTTATCCTTTAAACGAGCAATTCTTATATATATATATATATAATCGGAATCTCGGAAACGGCTCCAGCGATTTTCATGAAATTTAGTATGTGCGTAGATTCGGGGGCGAAAAATCGATCTAGTTAGATTTCATTTTTAGAAAATGTCCTTTTATCCCTGTTTTCAGGGAATGAAAAATATAATTCGAATATGACAGTAAATTTCGCCGCAAGAGAAAATGTCCTAATAGCTCGGTCGGTAATCGGGCGGCCCCAAAACAGACGGCCGTGGTTCGCGTCGCGATCATTTACACATTTATTTTTTCACTTTTTTTTCGATTCCAGATCATTGCTTTCTTTATTTTTGATTTTTTGTCGATTTGTTATTTTGTTATTTCTTTCCCTTTTTTTTAGTTCTTTCTTTTGTGAAAAAACATCAGTTCATATTTTCTTATTATTACGTCGGTAAGATTGAAAAATATTATGCATATTTCATTACTCAGTAATTTGTGTCTAAATGTAATTTGCAAAATACACGATTTACCAAAAAAAAAAAAAACAAACCGAGCAAAGCTCCTCCGGGTACTAATAAATAATTTGGTTACAAAACGTTAGTTCCTGAATGAAGTGCAAAGCCTAAAAGAATCTAGGATGATACGTTTATGTTCGTCCCTATTTACTATCCTATATCTAATAATTGTTAAATTTAATAAGAGAGAGGAAAGAATAATTAATAGGATGTATGGATGTCGAAAGTGAAGAAATATATCGATATTTATAATAATATCAATATCGGCGTCGATAAATCGAAACAAAAAAATAAATATATCATAGACAGGCTACAAACCCCTTTGTCCCAAAAGAAAGGGTATGTCAACCATTAAATATTTGAGACCCTGCTGTATTAGAATTTGAAAAAATGACGTTTTTGATAAGATTTTCGATATTGAATATTTTGTATTGAGTTTCGATATTGAATATATGACATCAAAAGTATCGATATATCGATATTTTATTATTATATTATTATATATCAAATTTTATATTATTCGATATATTATTTTTTCGACGTCCCTAACAGGATGGGGAATGTAGGGAGGGGTGTCACCCACCGCGTTCTGGCGGTCGATTTGCGCGGGCGCCAAGCGGGCCGCGATGAGCGCCTTGTTGAGCGGCATGTGCAGCAGCAGCGCGCCGAACGAGAGCCGCGCGCACACCGCCCAGCCGCGCCCCGACAGCCACGTGCGCCACGGCGCTGCGAACGGCACGCGGTTATGCACTCCTGGTACCCGACCGGCTTTTCGATCAACGTTTAATTTTTTTTTTGACAAAATAAGTTAGTTGGACTTGAGGGTAGCTTTAGTTTATGCACTCCTGGTACCCGACCGACTTTTCGATCAACGTTAATTGTTTTTTGACAAAATAAGTTAGTTGGACTCGAGGGTAGCTTTGGTTTATGCACTCCTAGTACCCGACCGGCCTTTCGGTACACGTTTACCAAGCTTTTTCACAAAATAGGGTTAGTTGGAGTCCAAGGTAGCTTTAGTTTATGCTCTCCTGGTACCTGACAATTTAACATTTACCAAGTTTACAAAGGATTTTTGTTAATTCAGACGCTGCATACAGACTAAAGAATTTTTTTTTAATTTAGATATTTCGCATTACGTTTTGTTTTGGAAATCTAGGTACCTACTAGATGTTTAATATTCGCTTATTCAGTGGACGTTAACAATTCACAACGATATCACATTTCACAACGATATCATTTACCTACGATATATACAGGTAGGTTAATTAATAGCCACATCCGCATGTGCTCGCCTGGTGCTAAACAATCGTTGCATATTATTTTGATTACAGAGAACGCGACATTTATTCCCGAGACATCTTCTAACGGCCGTTTTCAGTAATCTATAATCTATTTGTTGTAGATTTGGTTACTGAAGATAGAATTTTGACGTTACTATTATGAAGCTAATGTTACTTATCGCTAGTCGCCAAATCTACAGATAGAATATTGAAACCGTCGTTAGTCTCTGAAAACGTTAGATAGAACTGACAAATTAATGCTGCTACTTGCCCAAGACAAACATGCCTTCGAAGCTAACCTCTGCTTTGCAGTATATCGGCCACTGGCTTTAGAAAACCGTTACAGGATTAAATTAAAAGCACACATACATCGGACGCCGTTTATAGCGCCCAGTAGGGCGACGGAGCAGAGAAAGGCGAAGACGGGCCGCTCTAGGGCGGCGAGGGCAGCCGCCGCGCCGCGCGGAGGCGGCCCGGCCGGCAGCAGCAGCGGCGACAGCGCCGCCCACCACAGCGCCAGCGGCGCCGCCAGTACTGACATCCAGCGGAATATCTGCGAACGCGGACCTCATACAAATATGCTACCCTAGTACTAATATATAAATATTTACATTCATTACACAAAGTTAATCTAGTCTCAAATTAAGCAAAGCTTGTCATGGAATACTGTAATTGATAGACATCATCATCATCATCATTTCACCCTGTTTGAGTCCGAACATAGGCCTCCCCCATAGACTGTCTCGAAGTACGATCCTGAGCCATCTGCATCCATCGACTTCCCGCACATTTGCACAGGTCGTCACTCCATCTAGTGGGCGGTCGTCCTACATTGCGCTGGCCAGTACGAGGCTGCCACTCGAGAACCTTACTTCCCCAATGGTTATCGGTTCTATATGGTAGCTGTTTGGCGGGCTCATCGCTACTTCAGCTTATACATACTTCTACTCAATTCAAATAATACATATTATAGATATAAAAACATCTAGACACTAGAAATACACTATAACACAATAGTAGTGGGTATCGCACCCTCTGGAGCAAGAGACAGGGTCACTATCCACTACGCCGATTGGGTCGAATAAAATCGCTCCGTTCTGGTGATTGGATTATTTGCGATTAGGGACTTATGCGATCCTTGTACTGAAATAAAATAATAAAAGATCCGTTTTGGTGATAGGATTTCGGATTTCTGTGTATGCGACTTATAAATGTGCGATCCTAGCTAGTACTAAAGTCTGCGTCAGATGAAGCTTTAATAGTCTCGAGACTGAAAGCAAAAACATCAGATAATACAAGATAGTACAGATAATACAGACTAAAGTAAGTCGACTTACAAATATGCTACCCGATTAAAAGTCCAGTCACTTATTATAGACGAAAATTGCGACGAATAATATTTAAATTAAATTTTCATCTACTTTAATAATATCTTTTCATTTTGAATTTGGCCCAAATCAAAATCACGATCACTACACACAAAATTAAAGGCTATAAAACTTGTCATAGTAAAAAATGTCTAATTATTGGAGCTGCTGTGAAATAACCTTTAAAAGATTATCGTAATAATGAATACAGATGAACGAATTGGACTTACTACTCTAACGAGCGGTTTCAATATTCTATATGTAGATTTTATTACTGGAGATAGAATTCGGGCCTAAGTATTATGGAGCTAATGTCAAATAGTTATCGCTAGTAACCAAATCTATTTTTACATAGAATATTGAAATCGGCCGTGACAACAAGCCGACTGACTATACAGTACATATATCGTGAAAAGTACTAGGAAAGCATGAAAGCTTAGCAGGATTGTAAACACTCACCTGGCAATTCTCAGGACGTACGCCCGCGCGTTTCAGAGAGTAGTGCGCGTGCGCCAACAACAGCCCGCAAAGCGCACCGGCTGCATTTCCTAGCGGCGACTGGTACAGCACGTTGAATGACGCATCGCCGCTGTACGTCGCTCGGACTGATCTGGAGAGCATTGCACACCCGAGTTCGAATGAAGAATGTTATTGATGAAGGTTTCTCTCTTAACCGGAATACGACTCGACTGTGAGAGTCACAATTGACTGCGTTACATATTGAGTCCTGTTTGCCACAGTATTTGAAACGAATAGTGTCAAGAAAAGAATAGTGTAAAGCATTACTTCCACTTAGTTCGTTAAACGGGTCTGGCCCTGCCAAGAGAGAAACTGCAATGTCCGTTGTGTCCCCCCTGCACCTACGTAGACTGTTTGACGCCAGTTCTTTGACGTGGCCAAATACTGGTTGCATGTAGTTTAAATATCAACTTTGCCCGGAAAAGAAGAAGAGAGAAACTTGGCACTCACTCGGGCCGGTGGGTGACGAAGGTCGGCACCAAATGCCACGCGTACGCAAGTCCCAAAGTGACCGCCGTGGCGATGAGGAGCAGGGCCACCAGCACAGCTATGGCCCACGGCGGTTCCGCAGAAGCAGGGTCAGAGCTAGGGCCAGGGCGTACAGCTGCGTGTCGGCTGCCAGGTACCTAAGGAGCACTGCTTTTGAAGGGGATCTGACTTCGATCCTGGTCGATGACAACGTCCAGCTGCCCTTCAGCGTACGGTAAGGTCATTCGTGTCCCGGCTGCGCACGGTTGCAATGTATTATACATATAAACCTTCCCCTCGAATCACTCTATCTAGTAAAAAAACCGCATCAAGATCCGTTGCATAGTTTTAAAGATCTAAGCATACGTAGGGACAGACAGCCGGACTTTGTTTTATATTATGTAGTGAAGGTGGCAAGCGAGCTGGCGGTTGACTTGATGATAAGTGAGAATTGCCGCCCATGGACATTTGCAACACCTTATGGGTGTTGCAAATGCTCCGTTGTTAACAAAAAAAGGTACCTGTCAAGTTTTAAATATTTGACACCTACGGACTCTGTACCGGATTCGAATATGAAAAAATATCATCTTTATACTATAATTAAAATGTTTTTGATACGATTTTCGATATTGAATATATCGGCTGAAAATATCGATATATAAAATCAAAAATATCGTTATATTGATATTTTTTCGATATCCCTACTTTGAATGCTGGGTACCAAATTTGTACTCACCAGGTCTGTATCAGGCATTTGTCGTCGGGGTAGACCAAGTTGTTGAGGTAGAGGAGGTGCGTCCACCACTTTCGGCGGCAGACCCTCGCCTCGGAGCCCACCATGGGGCCCCATTGGGGTCCGCTGCCGGTCCTCTCCCACCAGCTCGACGCGAACCACACCACCGCGAAGTAGCTCGGGCTCAATCTTATTGCATGTAGATATGGGATGTCGTTAATACTTCTCTAATCTTGAATTCATTAGAATGAAGAAGTAACAGCCCATATATGTCCCACTGCTGGGCAAGGGCCTCCTCTGTACTGAGGGTATCAGGGCATAGTCCACCACTCGACCCCACTGCGGATTGACAGACTTTGCCGATTGGCGGTTATGAATGACATTAGAGTGACATAATCATGGTGGATGGTGAAAAAAGTAACAGCAGTACAGAAGAGTAAATAAATTTAATAATTTGCTTATTTATGCTTTTTTTTCAACGACTCGTTGGCGCCGTTGTTGAGCTATTGGCTTCGGCGTCGAGGGTCGTGGGTGAGATTCCGACACGGGTTCGATTCTCACACAAGTATTTGTTTGACCCACAAATAATTGTCCCGGGTCTGGGTGTTTGTTTCCCGAGGGTTGACGTCAGGCAGGCGGCCCGTCGTAAAAAACGTAGAAAAAAAAGCTTACGACATATTCGCTTGTTGTGCCAACACCAACCAGGTGGGTTAAGGGCTGGTGGATAACGATGTATTTATGAATTTGAACAGGTCATCTTTGAGAGCAAACAGAAGTAATGCAACAAAAATACCTGATGATCCTGTTGACCATCGTGTTAACGAAGGTCCGTATCGGCGGCAAGTGCGAGCGGTCCCTCAGCATTTTGTGCGCGAGCAGGAAGCTCGACATTATGAAGAAGATCTGAACCACCAGCGTGCTGTTCGTCATCAGCATCACGTCGCCGGCGCGCCGCTTCTGTATTCGTCGTATTTGTTTTGACCCCTTCTAATAACGGACCCGCCAACTCTAGTCCAAGCCTAACGCGGTAGAAAGCTAACCAGAAGATTCTATTTCACTGAGCTCAGTGGCTCCCAAACTATTGTGTATGTTTTAAACAGGTTAAGTGCGCTGACTACCTATATAAGTTTACTCACAACGTATTATTTATTATACTATCACTTCGTGAAATCTGTATCACACCAACAAGCGTGGCCTATTGCAGCAGATGGTGATTGCGGTGATGTCATACCTGGTCGATAAAGTATAATGGTCATGGTATTAGGCACCAGTAATATATGTACAGGTTTTTTATTACATGTATAAGTATTATTCGATCGTTTCTATCAAATTATTTATTTGCGTTAATTTGCTCAAACCCATAATTACAATACGACTTCCATACTCTTCCGAGAGATTGAAAGGAACTGATCCTCCCGAGTTTAGGCTCTAATGATCGTTCCTATACGTAGACCCGGATGACATCTTATCTTCGCTGTATAATAGGATTTGATTAGATTAAACTTTGACCCCTTTTTAATAACGAACTCCCAAAAATTCTAACCCTAACATAGCAGAAAGCTAGCTAGTAATATCCATTTCACCAAACTGAGTGACCCACTGTAACAATAGATACTGCTGGTAATAATAAAAGTTTAAACTGTAATGATAGTCCCTATCTGTATTCACAGATGATATCTTCGCTGCATTAATAGGATTTGATTAGATGAAATTTTGACACTCCTTAATAACGAACTCCTATGAATTGTAATCCTAATTATGCAGAAAGGGCTAGTAGTCTGTACTGCACCGAGCTTAGAGGCGGAGTAACAACAAATTCTGATAGTAATAATGAAAGTTTAAACTCATGATCCTCCCTATCCGTAGGCCCAGATGAAGTTTTGACACTTCTTAATAACAAACCCCTTATGAATTCTTACCCTAGCGTTGCAGAAAGGGCTAGTAGTCTGTACTGCACCGAGCTGAGTGACTGTGTAACAACAGATTCCGATAGTAATAATGAAAGTTTAAACTCATGATCCTCCCGTAGGCCCAGGTGTAGTTCTGACACTTCTTAATAAATAACTCCTATGAATTCTAATCCTAACATGGTAGAAAGCTAGCCAGTAGTCTAATTCACCGAGCTCAGTGGCTCCCAAACTATTGGTGGATCTAACGGCTTGCCTGCTCGTAGTATCTCGTGTCGGCGAGGTAGGAGAGCGTCGCCAGCCAGCAGACGTGCTCTATGATGACGCACAGCATGGAGAAGACCCGCAGGCCGTCGAAGCAGCGGAGGTCGCAGTCGGCCGGCGAGGCCGGGGGCGCGGTCAGGGTGCGCCACGACTGGCGCAGAGACCAAGACAGTGCCCAGCCCGCCCCTAGCCGTGGAACAAGCCCAATGTTTTCAAACGGCCAAGGAGGAACATTAAAGCAACAAGAAGAAAGCAAGCCTGTACATGGCCCACTTCTGGGCAAAGGTAGTCTGTAGCGAGGGTATCAGCGCATAGTCCATTGGAAAGTCCAAGATTGGTGGACTTCACATATCTTCAGAAATATTTTTTTGGTAAAAAAAGTAAAGTAAAGTAACAGCCTATACATATCCCACTGCTGGGCAAAGGCCTCCTCTTTTTTACGGAGGGAATCAGGGCATAGTCCACCACGCGGACCCACTGCGGATTGGCGGACTTCACATATCTTCGAAATATTTTTTTTTGTTATTATTTCGAAAATATGCAGGTTTCCTCACGATGTTTTCCTTCACCGATGAACACGTGATAAATTCAACATTTAAAATTAACAAGTTCATTACATTGAGGTCAAGGCTGTGTGGAAATGACTCTTGCCCTGCACTTGCAAGTCACTTGGCTGGACGACTCGGCTTTAGGGATTACTTATAGGGGTTCGATTCCCATACGCGGTACAGGTATTTGTATGACCCAAAGATAATTATTCCAGATCTAAGTGTTTATTTCTTAGCCGTTAGGCAGGTTGCCGGCCGTAAAAAACTTAGCAATGAACAATACCTTTGAAAACATGATTTACATGGTGTGCCAAGCACACAAAGGTGGGATAAGAGCAGGAGAAAGGAAGGACTACTATGGCGGGAGAAGTAATGTCAGGCCACACGAGGAACAATTATTATATGCTTTGAAATGATATGTCATGCCAATCAAATCATCATTTCTGTTTGGGTAGTTTTTGAGCCAAGGCCAGCTTGAGCAACTAAAAACGTAGCTTCGACGTTCCTTGGTCAGAGAACTTTGTCAGATATTCTCGCAAGCTTTTTCACTTTATTTCATATATCGTTACGTAAGATATAAACAATGCATATAATGTTGTGTTAGACAATCGCGTAGAGACAGCCGATAAGTTAATGAATTAGTGGGACGTAAGATTAGGATAACCGTTGGGGAAGAAAGGTTCTCGAGTGGCAGCCTCGTACTGGCCATCGCAGTGTAGGACGACCCCCCACTAGATGGAGTGACGACCTGTGCAAATGCGCGGGAAGTCGATGGATGCAGGTGGCTCAGGATCGTACTTCGTGGCAGTCTGTGGGGGAGGCCTATGTTCAGCAATGGACTCAAACAGGCTGAAATGATGATGATGATGAAGATTAGGATAAACTTTTCACCTCAATACCGACCTCAATCATTGTAAAATATTTTTTTTATCATTTAAGAGATAAGCGGATTGGGCTAACGAAAGTTCTCAGCTTTAAGGATTTGCCATCACCAAATAGAATATAAATACTACGTTTTAGTTACATCGCGCTTACTTTAAAAGATGTAAATATGTTTATCTATCATTACGAGCCATTCAAGTAGATAGGTCTACCATTTAGCTGAAAAGAATGAGATAAGACGGTTGAATACGCGCATATTTAAGTCTTTGCTTACCTGCTTGCTTACGTTAGTATATGTCAGTACAAACATAGTTATAAGTCAGTAAAAAAAATAGGAGAAATAAGAGCTTTTACTTCTTTTATTGCGGCATGTTAGATAGATATTGCAAAGAGAACTATTGAATGCTTTCAATATAGAGAGAAAAAACGATCCTGAAAATACAACACAGGAACGGGAAATAAATTGGCATAAAATAATAAAAGACAAGGAAAATTGTTATATTGTATTTTTTAAGTAATTTTACAAAAATAAATGTTTTCGTGTTAACGAAAAAAATACAAAGTTAAAGAGAGATATTTCTTATAATTTTACTTCAGTTCTTGCAAATCATTCAATAAGTATTTATTTATAATTTCTCCTAAAAGTTACGTTATATTGTGACATTGTCGTTTGCTGCCTTCTTATCATGTGAATCATGTTCTTAGTCGTATTGGTTCGGCCGAGGTCTTGACGAGACAATAACTATCTGTGATTAACACTAACACTTATCTCCTGCGGGAATACATCCCACGACCCCTGACACAAATAGCTTAGCAACTGCGCCAACGAGTCGTCGTGAATTAGAATTATGTTATGTTGTCTTCATAAACTACACGGTGAACCATCAATAGAAAAAAAGTTAAATGCATTTTTTATGTGAGAATGTGGCAATCGAGCTGACGGTTCACCTGATGTTAAGTGATATCCGCCCATGCTACGTATGTCACGTATGTCACGTTGCCACCTTTTAATAAAGTGGGCCCCGGCTACCGCACTCACTATACGCAACGCGGAAGTATAGCCCTACCACAGCTAATATATATACTAAATAAAATACATATTCAGTTAACACACAGTTATTGCTTGTGTCCACAGAAAGGATTATTCTATGAGATAATAAAATAAATAAGTGTCAACGCGGAATGTTAGCAAAACTATATTATTTAAACGTAAAAGCTGCAATGGTTTTGTTATTTATACTAATGTTTACTTTTAGACTACACAACTGTGTATTATGCAAACTCACAATAACATTTTATTTTTCTTTTATTTAATGATGGTATTTATTTATGATCGTCCGTATAAGTTCCTTCGCATGAAGAGTGTTCAATTAGTTATAGTTTTGTGCACTGAACAAAAGTTGTTTTCTCTTTTCTCACATCAAATAATAATTAGAACAAAAGTAGTACTTATAACTTTGGAATACAATAGTTTCGATACAAATTAGCATTCTTTATTACAAACTTTTCAGGAATTTTTTTTTATTTTTAACACAGACATACACAGAATAACAGGGTAACACAATTCGACTAAAATGTTTATGGGACGTTGTGAAATTACTGTTTGAATCGTTTGTGACAATCGAAAACAATAATAATCTTTTGTTCAGCAGCCAATTAAAAAAATAATAATTCGAATTGACGATTAAGCGCTAAGAGATTAAAACCATGTTAGTGTCATTGTCTCGATAAAAAAAAATAGCATCTTTGGATTATTCAAAAAACGAATGTCTTATTTAAAACCAAAACCCTTTCAGATCTCTCGATTGGGACGCCGAAGAGAAATCAGCTTCAATTCTGGCACAGAATCGGTGTCTCAATAGCGACCGGTCCACGGTTATCTAATGCCTAACTCGAAACGTTCGCCGCTCGCCCAGACCGCGTGCCAGTTATTAAGAGCTATCAATCGATGGCTTATATTAGGCTGGTATTTCTATATTCGTGTCAAATAATTGTTTTAATTCATTAAATCACGATCGTTTCGAGTCTAGGCAATCTGTATACTTACATTGTGATAGGTGATATCGTATGTATTTTATGTGTTTTAAAACTAGTACGAAATTATGAAATGTAGTCTTACATAATACGAAAGTACTTTATATCGATAGGCGAAAAATCAAAAGTTGTATAACTAAAATTAGTATGTTTAATCATATTTAAGTCGAATGCTCAAAAACAATGGTGTGAAATATCTCATGACTTTAATATCACGTGTTTCTACCATCAATAATAGACTATGGTAATATATATTATAATAATAATTAAGCCCCAAATTTTTTCTAAATTAAACAAGTTATAGCCTGAGAAACAATTTGTGTACATTTAATTTTCTATTGTTTGATGGAATATTTATTTATTTATTTATTTATTTATTTATTTATTTATGCTTTATTGCAAAACCTTAAAAAAAGGATTACAAAGGGCGGACTTAATGCCATTTGGGCATTCTCTCCCAGTCAACCCGGGGCGTGGAGAGAGATCGTGGTAGGTGCAATAAGCTAAAAAAGATCATAAACACTAATTAATAAATACACTAAAAGTAATGATAATCAGTAATTACCATTTCGCATAAAATTCCCAAAAACAATTTTATTCCATATATCCAGCTTAAAAATCATAGATGAATAGGCCTAGAAGAAAGAACATCAAAGAGAAGAAAAATAAATGACAGGTCTATTAAGTAAGTTACCTCTGTTTGAAAAAATCTTTACCAGACATACAAAACGATTTCGTAGAAACATTAGGGCACTTTGCTCTTTGCTCTGCTCCTTTATATACCACCGCTGCACACTGGGCCAAAGACTTAAAGGTGGGAAGAACATCCAATGAATATGAACGCCATGAAGGACTTCCGTCCATGTCCATCATTAAAGACAACGTGGGAAAAGCAACTTGAAAGAAGCGGAAGAAGTCGTTTTTGTAGATCTCGTTTTGGCAGATCTAAAAGTGACACGATCGCGTATGGCAGCAATACGATAGCAATAGAAGCTCTCTGCGCTTTTGGCGCCGAGAATGTTATTCGACGTGTAAGAGGAGAAATGAGTCGACATTACGAGGACAAATCTCGGAAAGATCCAGGCGCATCAGGTGAGTCTTTTTTTTTGTCAAATTTCATGACCGCGGACGAGACATTGATACACTATTTTCACCCGGAATCATCAAACATGAATCGATGACCTGGAAGTGGTCCTCTTAGCGTCAGTGTAGTTTGGAATAGAGCGCGCAATATTTTGAAAGTCTGAAGGAGTTACTATGGCAGGCTATTTGGAAAAGGGAGCCATCATATCAGGCCCTTACTACGACCAAATAAGTATATTGCGTGAAAAAAGACGCAGCAAACTGCGAGCCAGGCTTGTTTCATCGAAACAACGCGAAGTTGCGATGGCTGCAATTCAAGGAACAGGATTCGAATTGCTTGTTCCGCTCGCCCTATTTGTCAGATCTAGCTCCCAGTAACCGCTACCTGACGGAAACGGAACACCTTTGGGTGAAGAAATTTTAACATGACGGGGAAGTGATGGCCTCTGTTGAGGCCTTTTGGCAGGGCCGGATTTAGAGGTCTGGAGGCCTCGGGGCAACTAAGAGTGGAGGCATCTTGGCCCCAAATTATTTTCCAAATGTAATGAACAATTTTTTTCAGTCGATATTTCCAATAAATAATTTGTTATGAAACCACGTATAAATCCTTTTAGTGTTTAAAGAACATATAAATATCGGAACATAATAATCGGAAACAAGAGTTACCTAAAATTAAATTTTTGCGTTAACGAACGGAACTTGTTTACTAGTCTGAATTTGAATATTTTTTTCCTAAGTCTCTATTGTGGGGGCTCCTCTTGTGGAGGCCCCAGTTGCCTTCCCCTAAATCCGGCCCTGCCTTTTGGTTAGAAGGAGAAATTTGGGCTCAGATATTCGTGAACTTGTAAATGAGCTGGTAAAGGAAGACCGAATTTCTAAGTTGGTGGTGCCAAGTAACAGCTTCGGTTGTTATACAAATCCGTCCGGGTAAGTACAACGAGCTCACAGAAGACCGGCGTGAAGTGAAAGTGTTATACTTCTGCGTTTCTTCTGGTGAGTGAGGCAGCCGGGGCCCACTTTACTAAAAGGTGGCGACTCATCTGAGACCCTACGGGTGTTGCAAATGTCCATGGGCGGCGGTTGAGGCGAACCGCCAGATCGCTTGCCACGTTTTCACATAAAAAGAATTTGTACTCACCCTTCCTCTTGTGGTCGGAGAGGGCGAGGTCCAAAGTGGTGCTGACTGCAGCGAGCGCCAGCAGCGTGGTCACTGCGGCCGCGAAGGCCTTCTCGTTGGCCGTTAGGGGACCACCGGAACTGGACGAACTGGTCTTGCAGTACTCGAGGTTGTACAGTCGCGCGCGCAGACCGTAGCTGTTTTGTACAGTCGTGTTCACGCACGACGAGAACCTGCAGGCGAATAGTATACTTCCATTTCTTTAAGGCGAAAAGATATCGCCTAACTAGAATGGACATCTAACACTAGAATAATGAACATCCACAGGTTTGTAAATCCGTGGATAGCCTTTAGAATAATAGTTCTCCGTTTACCTTGTTCACTAGCAGACCAGCTTCTTTGTTCTTCTTTGTTCGTAGCTACGTAACTCTATAATAATAAAAACATAGAACCTTCTAGAGGAGAGCAAAGACTTTTACTAATGCGTTCATCAGTGGTATCATACAAGTAGCTGATATATGAGCTCTTGCTTCTTAATTCATTGCATACAAATCGGAGTCTCTAATCTTAAATCAGTAAAATTATGTATATGATCCTACACTACAGTTGCCAAAGTATGCATTTCATCTGGTCAGTGCGGTAACCGTGACCCACCCCCTCTGACCCAATCCATGTTGCAATTGTCCATAATCGGCGTCTATATCCTATGCGTTTGTCGTTTATTAGGTAACATGCATACAGATGTGTCGGGACATGTATAAAGATAAAAATTGTGCGAGTTCCGCTGATTCCTTGAGGTCACTTGATGACCATGGATAGTATACAAGCGGTTTTTATTTAATTTTAATAATAAATCGATGCATCAATAGTAATGAATAGTAAGGAAGTCTCTCAGTTCATGCTCATACCACGATTGGAGCTCTTGCTGGGAGTGTGGTCGAGTCGAAATCGAAGGCGCCTGCGCGGTACAGCTGCGGTTCAGGCACAAGCCCCGATGCAGACGCGTGTGGTTGAAATTGTCCACCCAGTTGGCTGAGTAGCGCTGTTGGAATTATAAAGTGACCTTTATTTGTTCTGAAATTACATAATAATTTCTTGTATTTACGCGATGACACAAAATTAATAATACAAAAACTGACGGTAGCCCGGGTTAACTATGACAATCAGACGTCTAACGCCGCAGTCTGTCCCGGGACCATGAACGCTGTAAAGGGTTCGAAACGTCGGGAATTAAAATTAAAATAAACGCGATAAATCCGTAAAATTAGTTTCATTTATACTGAAATTACTCCCGAAAAATCAGTAAATACATTCAGCTAAAAGGTAATCTAATTTCGTATGATTCGTCGCGAACGCTTTGTGAATTGATTAATAACGAAAACATACTTTCTTTATCTTGAATACAGTGTTAATTTATGATAAATTCCTCCCAAGATATTTCGGCTTAGGTATGTTTAACCTTCGAATCATCTCAATTAAAATAAAATACTTATGTAAAGGTTCTACTTTGGATTCTCGTAGTTTGCACTATTGAGGTTTTTGTAGTGATATACACGAAGAATGATGCAGGGAGAGCATTAATAGCTAATGCAATACATTAACAAACGTTTATGGTTCAAAATTTTGTATTAAGTGTATATCCTAACCAGCATACTAAATTAAAACCATGCATCGTTATTTATAATAAGTGTAAAACAATGTATGCGTGTAACTGGCTCCACAAAATATGCAGGGTATGTTAGATCTGTATGTATGTCATTAAAAATTGAAACTTAAAAAGACATTTACTTTTTAAACACAAAATTTCGTAATAATAATTTTTTCGTTTTAGTTCGAATTTTTGAACGCAATTAACATAAAAATATAAATTTCGCGTCTAACTCTTCGACGGTGGGACATTAAAGAATGGGTGCTATACATATATAGCACCCATTTTTTAATGTCCCACCACTTATTATGAAAAGGCATATAACCAGTTATCACTTATAAGGACTCGGATTTTCAAATTAATTTCTATTCAATTAGAAGCATTACTTGTGAAAATCCTTTTAAACTCTTAGTAAATACTGTAGTCTCTTATAATATTGTAGTCTCAACACATCTTTCACGCGTCTAGTCTAGTCTATATATACTGCGTGTTGTTACCACCGCGACAATAAATGACTGATAACTTTTTAAAATTGTATTAAACATTTACATTCTTCAAACATCAATATTTACCGAGTTATTAAATTTTCCAAAACAAACAATTTTAGAACATCCTCACGTATAAAACTGTAACGTAAAGTTCATTTGTAAAGGTCACAAAAAATATGAATGGGTTGAATTAATTTAAAACAGACAAAACTTACTGTTAGAAGGAGAGGCTTGTAATGCGACGCTTTGGCGCGAGTTGTATAGGATGTTACAAATTTTGTTTCTTTTTTACTTAATTAGTTTGTTTGAAAAATATTTTTTTTAATTATCGATTTTGTTTAACGGTAATAATTGATTCATCACGATATCTCTGAAACCATAAGGCGTAGAGACTTGAAATTTGATAGGAATATTCCTTTCGCCGAGTAGAGGTCAGCTAAGAACGGATTTTACGAAATTCCACAAAACAACGTTTGCCGGATCAGCTATTATTTTATAATATAGGCATGTAGAAAACTTAGATAAGTAATCGATAAGCCTTAACTGCCCCAACTCGTTTGCGCCTACGGTGTTTCTTGATAACGTCACAAATGAATTCACCTTTGTCTGTAATTTTTTTTTTATAATTTACCCATCGAAATAAACGCTGGCGAGATGAACACGACTGTGAATATTTAGAAATTGATGTGAACGTACAAAAAAAAATAATGTGACATTTAAACCATCACAAGTACGACTGCTATAGTGTCGTTGATAATAACTTTATTATGAAATAAATATGCCTTATTGTACACCAGCAGAATAGCAAAAGGTTGCGTCCGCCGAATACGAAGCGGTAAGGAGTTCTAAGGCCTGACAGAAAAAGATTTAGAATAGAAGCAAGTATTATAGGAGGGAATTTTTAAGGTTGGGTTACTATCAGAGCGAAGACAGTGCCAGTGAGTGTCGATAAGGAACTCAAATTACTCTTTAGGGTAAGGAGGTGATGATGATGATGTAGCCGTCCATTATAATTTCAACCTGTTAGACTTACACCACTACTCAACATAGGCCTTCCCTTAGACTGCCAAGAAGCACGATCCTGAGCCACTTGCATCCACTGAATTCCCGCATAGGTCGTCTCTCCATCTAGTGGGGGTTCGTCCAACACTGCAACGGCCAGTACGAGGCAGCCACTTAAGAACGTTCCTTCCCCATGGGTTTTTTTTTTTTGGGCTGGATGAGCCACTGTTGGCCTTAGGGGCCTTTACCTTTACAGTTCCGACGGACTTGAGGTGGCCGGGCGCCCGAGGCGCCTAGCCTGAACCTCGCGTATTTATTATTACGCGTTATGGTGACTAAGCTCGAGGGCTCCCGAAGGAACCTCGGCTCGGGCCGTCACGCTATTTATTTCACCGGTTTGGGAGGCCGCCAAGCTCTTAGGGCGCTTTGGCAGGGGCTCCATGGAGTGATCAGGCTCAAGGGTCCCCGAGAGGGGACCTCGGCTTGGGCTGTCACTCAACACGCGTATAGCATTCCGATTCGAGGGTGCCTGAGAGGGCCGGACCTCGGCTCGATCGGTAGCTGTTATCTGACTGGGGGGATCTCTAGAGCTATCATTACTACCACTTCGTAAAGCGTTGGCACTGGGAGAAGAAGTGGCGGAAGAAACTCCAGCAACGCTTCTATCTTGAACTGGGGAGAACCTGCCAGGTTTGTGTTGGTGTGTTTGCGAAGTTTTTTAATCCTTTCGATGGCGATAGTCGATTTTAGACGTTTTGTTGAGGAGCGGATGGAGGCGATCGAGTACGAAGGCCGCCCGGTTCTTGACCCGAGTCACATGCTGGTTGAATCTAAGTTGGGAGTCAAGGACGACACCTAGATATTTAACTTTGTTCACCCATGGTACCGGACTATCCATGAGTTTAACGGGGGGTGGTTTATCTACGTTTTTATGGGCAAAAAGGACGGCCGCGCTTTTGGCGGGATTAATCTCGATCCTCCATCGGCGGAACCAGTCACCGATGGTGATGGCTGCGGCTTGGAGGCGTCGATGGATTATTTTGGATGTTCTGCCTGTAGTATAGAGACAGGTGTCGTCGGCAAAGAGGGCTAATTCTACATCTTTAACACGCGGCATGTCATTGGTGTAGAGCGTAAACAGGACTGGGCCCAATACCGACCCTTGGGGCACCTCTCTGTACCCGTATAGCTTGTATACGAGCCCGTTGTGCCAGACTTTGTCGAACGCTTTTGCCACGTCCAGGAAGAGTGCACCGGTGTTGAGTCCACGTTGACGTTTAGTTAAAATGTGCTCCGTGATGCGGTGCACTTGGTGGGTACATGAATGTTTGGCTCTAAATCCAAACTGTTCTGGGATGGGGAGGCCTTTGGAGTCCATAAGGGATCTTAGGCGGGCTAATATAAGTCTTTCAAGGATCTTCCCAAAAGTTTTGAGAAGACTTATTGGACGATATGAGGTTGGTAGAGTGGCGGGCTTGGAGGGTTTGAGGAACCCTATGACATCAGCTTCCTTCCATTCGGACGGGAAGAAGCCTTCTGTTAAAGCCGCGTTGTATATTATTACTAGTATCTGAAGGATGCTAGTAGGGAGGAGTTTGATCACCTTATTGGTGATGCCATCTGAGCCAGGCGCTTTGCGTGGGCGTAATTTTTTAATAGTGTCAACTAATTCTGAGCACGTGACCGGGGGAACGGGATCGCGGAGTGGCTCTAAGGCTTTCCTTTCAACCTCTTCGTTCACCATACGGAGGTGTGCGGGGTTGACCGGAAGCATGCTAGGGGAGCATTGGGACTCTAGACTGTCAGCCAAGCATTCGGCTTTCTCTTCGTCCAGCATTTCTGGCGTTCATATCGGGCGGACTATTGGTGGCATATTTGTACTGGCTGGAGGGATTTTGGGAGTTTCCAAAAAGCTTGGTGGGACGGTTTAATTGAAGTTAAGGTGGAGTCCCACCGTTTGTTTCGTGAGTCCGCTATGCGTGTTTTAACCTCACGCTGCAATTTACGTAGCAGTCTACGATTCGAGTCGGTGGGATATCTATCATAGGTACGTGTGGCCGCATTCTTGCGTCTCAGTAAGTCGCGCACATCGTCTGGCAGGGCCCAGCGATGGTCATCCATCGCTGGGACCTGTCTCGAGCATTGCTCGACGACGGTGTTGACGTGGCTCGTGAGGGCTCGAATTGCGGTCTCTGTGTCCTGTTTGTTACTGAGTTGATCGGGGATCGATTCTAATGACGGAGGATTGGGTTTGTTAAATCTAGTTTTTATTTTATGCCAACTAATGACTGTCTTGGTTTGGGGAGCGGCTATTGCTGAGGGCCCTAGCCGGAGAAGCACTGGTCGGTGATCAGAGTGAAGCTCATGTATCACTTCCGGATCGTGCATGGTCAAATTGATGTTTTTGACGACTGCTAAATCACGCACATCCGATGTGTGTCCCTCTATGTAGGGAAAGTGCGTATGTTCGACAGGGGCTACGACTTCGAAGTCGAGCCTGTCGGATAGCGAGTCGAGTGCGGTGCCTCGACTGTTGGTACGTGTCGAGTTCCATCGGGTGTGCTCCCCATCGGTTGTCGGCTCTACGAGCTATATGGCCGGTTGACTTCCCACTAAGTATCGTCTAAAATGTCATTTACATTTTGTATTTTTTGTTGAGTGAATGAGCTTAGAACAAAATTTTAGTTTGGGACCCTCTAGGTGGCAGACCATCGTAAGATTCGCGGAGAACCGGTGGATGCAAATGACAAAGTGGCTTTCGTTCGTTGCAAAAGTGGCAAAGAGTTCGTTGTGGCGTTCTAAGGGGGAGGCGGTAGAACAGTAGAAGTAGTACGGCTGATGGAGATGATGTTATGTTGCCAAGGCATTCATTGCCCGGAGCACGTATACATAATTATATTAGATGCTTAGATCCAGTGTAGAGGTTTTCTTGTAGTCAAATAATAGAAATATTGAAAATTTGCTCACAAATTCTTTAAGTCATAGGCACAAAATTAACATCCGATCAAAAACTAACCTTAAATAGTTTCTTGTGGAACAAGAGCTTATTAAGTTTGTACCTGTAATATCACCGTATTACGATAAATAGGCCAAGTCCTCTATTATTCATAAGCGCATACAGAGTTAAATACTGGTGATGCCAATAAAAGCAAGCTACGCATTTTCATTTTTTTTAAATATATCTAGCTCTCGGTTTATGTTTGTTCGTTGCTTACGTAAACTTTTACTGCGTTCAGGTTATCTCACAGCGTCCGATCTGGGCCAGCGATTTTGGGCGCAGTAAGTTACGACGCCTCGAATCCGGAAGCCCGTTAAGCACTGTTTTTATGTTACACAATTTTATTAAACAAAATGATGTAAGTATTAATATCAATTATTTCGTGCAATTACCTTTTTGAACAAAACCCTAATTACGCATCGTTTAAAATATCATTACCACTACAGGAAGATTATTTTGTAGTATAGAGGCGTTTTATACGTATAAATTGTATAAGTAAATTATACAAATACAGCTTGGACTTATTTGGAGGAAATAGTTATTTCTGAAACAGAACCTATTACCCAAGGCGTCCAAGCCTATTGTTTAAAATATTTTGTTTGTATTGTTTTTTTTTATTGCCCCAACCGAGGCAACGAACTTTAAATATCAATGGCTTATAGTTTGTTATCGCTACTGTACATATTAAATCACCTTAACTCTTAAATGGAAACCTCATTTTTTTTTTGTTTTTACTGCTCATATCTTTTTAATCCATGACGATTTGTATCACGATTGTCAATGATGGTATACGCGTAATACACAAATATCAAAAGCTCAACACGGGGTCCCATATCAATTTTATCGATATTGGACCTTAGACTGCGGAGAAACATCAGGTAACTGTTCAAAAACAAATAGAAAATATATAGTAAGCGAGATATTTGCAGTCGGTTTTGTTTCTTGTTAACAAAAATATTATGTTACACAGATTTGGGTGCTGGATTTTGGGCCAATTTTGTCAATATCTAGTTTTGTTCATTTACGCCCCAACGCGACGTACAGTTTTATCAGTTTGTTTCACTCTGTAAGATACGTCATATGTTCCATTAAATCGCAATTACTACTCGCTGTACTAATAACAATAATTAAAGGCTACTACTTGTTTTGTGAGTTTGTGTGCATTTATTGCATCGGTATCAAGAAATATTTCAACATAATATCAAAGGCACATTATTTCAAAATAGACTTAGGCCAGTCACGATAGCTCAGTGTTCAGATGCTCGCTTTTAATTCAATATACTGGAGCAACCCGATTCCAAATGCCGGCACAAATCAAATTGTTGATTTTAAGTGCTGACATGTCACGTACTCGGCGGTGAAGGAAAACATTGTGGGGAAACCTGAATATTATCGAAATAATAACGGAAAAATATTTCAAAGACATGTAAAGCCCGCATGAACAAAACATATAAATATCGCAAGGTTTTGTGTGCCAGTTATAATTCGGTCACGTAGCGGCTAAGCTACGGGCTACGGCACCGAGGCTCGTGGCTCGTGGGTTCCAATCCCACTCGAGGCCAGTATTTTTGCGACCCTTAGATAATTGCTAACGGATTTGAGTCTTTATTCCCAAGGAAGGCTGACGTCAGGCATGCGGCCGGTATTAAAAAACCTAGCCTAGTCTTATTACTCGAAACAATGATTCATATGCTGGGCCTACAAAAGTAATTAACTTATTTGGACATGAATAATTTGAGCAGTATTTAGTTTTTTCTATAAATAATTAAAAACAAAAAAGTGTGTGTGTACTTTATGTAAACGATTAATTTCGAAAAAAAATTCTTTTTTTTTTGTTTCTTTCATTTCTAAACGCGTTAGAAGTTATACTTCTTTGGCGTAACAAGATTAAAATCTTTTCCAAAAATTCATCTTTCGCCTTATTCTACGTTTGTAGGAGAAACGACACTAACAATAGAAAAAAGTTATTTAATACATTGAAAGTTTTTATTATAACGCATTATCTAGTTAAATAAAGTTTATTTAAATATCACAAAAAAAATTCTACATAATTAATAAGAAATGGACATTTTGGACGGTGGACCCTATACAGCTGTCATAAAATCGACGTTTGTGGCTAACTTCAGGGTGTCGGTTTTTCGCGGCGGTGTGCGCGCGCATCGTGAAAATTTACTCTCATCATTTTTCCCTGACGTGCCAAAAGAAGTGTAGCTTCAAAAACAAAGCTCACGCACGCTACGTCGCAGTCGGAAACGTACATATCAGCAATGCACTTTCAATTCAATCGGCATATTAATCAGACGCTAAATTAGTTAAGCGTCCTTAAACCTAACGGCGGTCGACGACCTGTCCCTTCCAGAGCGGCTTCCCTTTAAGCGCTCCTTTCACTCTCTAACCCAAATGTCCAATCGCATTCCTCTGACGGAATCATAGAAACTTCGTATGATTAATGTAGGTTGATCACTAGGATCGATAAAGGGACACGTGGACTTTGGAAAAAATATTTGAACAAAGACTCGTAAAAGCTGATATAATGTTACCTAGTTAACCCGTGGGAAATTATCGCAGATTATCGTGATCAGTCATCGAATGGTAATATAATAACTGGCAATTAGGTATTTATCGAAAGAAGGTATCTTACTTTGAAGAATCGTTTAAACAAATAATTCGTTTAAAAAATTATCAATACATGGCATAATCATACATTCTTTATATGATGTTTTGACTTGGCAGGTCTGACAAGATTTTTTATAAAAGTACTAGCTGACCCGGCTAACGTTGTTGTTGCCATAATTTTTCCCAAAAATAAAAACTAAAATGTTTGGGGTAAAATTTAATCAAAATAGATCTAGCCGTTTCGTAGGAGTATGGCAAATAACATTGTGACACGAAAATTTTATATATACTCTTATTTTTAATTTATTACTTTATTCTATTTGTCCATTTTTGACAATAGTGGCAAACATACGCTTTAAAATGGAATCGTAAAATTTTATGAACAATTATGGAAGTTATGGCGTTACGAAAAAAAAAAAACACAAAAAGTCCGGAAATGGAGACTCTGTCTCATATGGTTTATATTACAATGTTTTGAAAACAAAAACGGCTTATACCGTCTACAGTTTACCGTGGCTTTGGTGGAGAAAGGAGTATGCTTAAAATTATTACGGAATTGAGGACGGTAATACTTAAAAACAATCCTTATAGAGATTGTTTGTCACGTTTCCGAAAGAGCCAGACACGGAAGGAGGAACAGACTTTGAAGAAATAAAGATATGCTTTGTGATACTCGTATAATTAGCGGAGGAGAAATAAACAAACTCATTGCGTCATCGTTATACGTTGTGGGTTACGGATTACACAACATCGTTTATATAACCGGGCCCGGTTATGTTTTTTTAATGGGCCTTGACTGTGAAATGGAAGCCACTGCAATTTGCTAACAACATCTTGTATAAACCAATATTGAAAGGAATTTTTTTGATTATTACGAAGTGATTCGATTTGTTTCGTTTCAAAACTTCCCAACGTGTTGTCCGGTAAATACCAGACATACGCTGATTATTATGCGGCAAAGTTTCTCGAATAAACTAAGTCGGAATCAACAGAAATATTCGACCTACGATTTGGAACTCGCAATCTACATGGCTATTAAGTATTTAAGACCACTAATCGAAGGGAGTTTTCTAAACATGTATACAGATCACAAAGCAATTGTATACTCATTACAAAAAATACCGTAAGCAAGAACGATACATCTAGTGCATTAGACATTTGGATTTCATCATGCAATTTTTATACGGACGTTGCGGGTGAAGAAAACGTAGCAGCTGATTGTTAATCTCGGATATCTATACTATCTTCAATATATACAGCAACATCACCCATTAACTATGAGAAGTTGACATATCGCAGTGCAGAAATGAAGAGTTGTAAAGTCTATAACAAAATAATTGTGTATTCAAGTTTCAAGAAATTATTATACCTAACTGCAAGAAACCGATTTGCTGCGAAATATCAACGAATAACGCTTGACCATAATTTACCTACGGAATTTCGAGTATCAGCTTTCAACGCTGCTGGTATATGGACCACACGCAAGATAATGCAAGACGTTATATATGGACAGGAATACAGACAATAATAATAACAACCTTGGACTATGGACTAAAGAAAGCATAAGTGGTCAGAGATCAAAAATACATCGTCATACAGGATATCATGGAGATTTCGTACATAGCGACGGTTTCGACCGTGTGTATATATAGACACGGTCAAACCGCTGAGTTACTGTCAACTTGTTTTGGTGTACCGCTCACCATTGCAAAAATTGAATACCAACACCCCTAGAAATCTTCATCTAAAGTTTTTACAGAAAATTGTACGGAAAGCTTTAAGGTAGGCTGTTTAGTAAATTTCTCTGAATATCTTTGCAACTAGGTTGTTACTCCATCAATTTAAAATATGTGTAAGTCAAAAACAAATGTAAACAATTATCAAAAGTACTTATAATAATTTTCATTTAAAAATAACAGGCACTTGATACTTTTAATCTAATATTACCGGTGCACAACTAACATTAACTAGTAACAATTTTAATCGTACCGTTACACTTTCCACCGCTTCCGATTTTTATCTAGCGCCCCCAATATTTAGTTTCAAAGTACCAGTTTCGCAGTACTGCCCACTTTGAGAACCATTGCTATGGCGGATAGAAAAACTGTATGGCCAGAAGCCTATCCCGTAAAGGATATTGCTGCTGAAAACGGTTGCACCTGCGGAGCTGACGTCAAGTACACAGGCTCGATTGCGAGATTTGGAACACCACTATATCTAAAAACTGATCAGGCCGTCATTGATGAATTTAGAGACGTATCTAGAAGAATGAGAATCCAGAAGATTAGAGAACTACTACATACCGTCTACAGTCAAATGGAAAAGTAGAGAGATGGCACCGTTCCCTTAAAATAGGGCTAATGTGCAGAGGATAAAACAGAAAATTGGGTATCGGAATTATCGACATTTCCTTTAGGACTTTGATCAAATTTGAGAAATAAAACAGATTAACTTACCTTGATTCGTAATCACCGGGAGATTTCTTTGAGCTGACAAGGGAAGAAGCTACCGACAATGTGATATTTGTGCGAAGATTTGCGGAATAAAATCTAAATATATCTATATTTGGCTAGCATACCTAAGAAAGATAATCAGCAACACCAAATATTTGTGGACCCTGAATTAAAAGAATGTACCTACGCATGTATTCACGCGTGCTAACGCCAACAGACTAATATTTTATTATAATGCAAGGAGAGACGAGAAAAGTCATTAGTATAGATTGAGTCAAGCTAGCGTTTGGAATCAGAAACGAGGAATTCGAGTGAATTACCAATAACGTCAGCTGACGGAAAGGTAACTCGATTAAGACGACGCGTTAAGCCTTTTGTTCGTCTTATTGACGACGGATATATTAACGGAGCATATACAGAATTTGATTCGAAATCTGAATCTGGTACGTACTTGTGACCTAATTTTTTTTTCAAAGATAATCTTTAATTTTTTCAAATATTATGGACACCCTATTAGAAATTCCTGCCTTACCGTCTCAATACAATAACCTATTCAATAGCACTAAAACTGTTCGCTGAATTCATACTTACTAAACCGCTTATTAATAGGTTGACCACTTTTAACGGGATAAACAAACAATGTTTGAGTTCATATTTTTCTGGTTATTTCTTGTAAATTAGAATATTAATATTTTCTTACCTGAATAAATTTACAAGGAGAATGAATTCTACTAAACAGAAGGAGACGAAAGGAGAAATATTAATTGGGCGGACGGGTGTTGGCATCATCCGTGGTAGACCACTAGAATTCCAACAGAGTGGAAACCTCCTCATCGCCATATCTGTTATGTTGGCGGCAATTCTATATGTATTATGAAAGCTCTGTAAGATGGGATATGGAACATTCAAACGGAGAGGGTAGCAAAATTATGAGAGTAAATTTTTTACGAAGCGCGTTATCAATGGCATTAAATGTCTATTTCACAAACAAAGAGTGGTACAAAGGGTTAAATTTTGAGTTATTTTTTTTGTTACACTACAAAAGTATATCTTCTTACGCGCGTGTATATGTGTACACTCACTTTTTAGTATACATTTTTTCGTATATGTAATACTTTGTATATATTAAAAAAAGGGCCAGTACTGCGCCTACGTCTATGAATAGATATTATGTAGGTATACCAATGTAGTGTAATTCAGTCATCAGTGAATGCTAGTTATTAACAGACTTGCGCATTTAGGGTTCCGTACCATTATCTAGAAAAACGGCAAATAATCATGTTAGTTGTATGGGGGCCCCACATAATTATTTTATATTCTATTTTTTAGTATTGGTTGTTATAGCGGCAAAAGAAATGCATCATCTGTGAAAATTTCTACTGTCTAACTATAACGGTTAATGAGATACAGCGTGGTGATAGATTGTCAGTCAGACAGACAGCGGAGTCTTATTAATAGAGCCCCGTTTTACCCTTTGGGTACGGAACCCTGAAAGGGGGTTACCTGCATGGTCTGGAACAGCTTGTGGTCCGGCTCGGCGGAGAGCTCGAAGCTGCCGAGACAGTAGGCGTCGCGGGTGGCCAGGCACCCGTCGAACTCGTCCAGGTGGAAGAGCGTCGGCATCTCATAGTACTGTTCGTCTGTAACAACATTCTTCGTTAAAGACAAGCCTAGAAGGTGAGAGTGATACTGATGGTCAGTGGCATAACTGTGGTAGTGCCACGCAATAGTCTCCGCTGTTGCACGAGCTGGCAGGTCCGTCCGGTTAATCACGACCTCACAGACGACCGGCGCTAAGTGGAAGTATACTTCTGTCTTTCGTCTGTGGAGTGAGGCAGCCGGGGCCCACTTGATTAAAAGGTGGCAGCTCATTTGTAACACTATGGGTGTTGCAAATGTCAATGGGCAGCGATTGTTTTGTGCGTTCGATCCCAACTACTGGAAAAAACTGTGATGAACATAGTCTTTTTCCAGTGTCTGTATGTTTATATATCTAAAATAATATGTATTTATTTACAAAAGAAATGTATGTTTTAGTATGTTTATCAGTTACCTAGTATCTGTAGTACGCGTTGTTTAGTATGGGTTAAATAATCTTGGGTAAAAATATGTCCTGAAATATTTATTGATTATTTCATCACTTAAAACCGGGTGAACCACCAGCTCGGTTGCTACCTTCTCACGTAAGAAGTGGGGTTGGGAATGTGTTGCCGAAAAATATGTGCCTCTGGTTACCTGACTCAGTACACGAAATGGAATAGCGCCGTAGTACTCCAGCAAATGAGCCAATCAGATTATCGGCGTCGACTCTAAACGGACGGACGGACGGTGTCTTTTAAGGGAAGCCCCAAAATGTTTCTGGTGTTTTTGGGGCATTTAAGTCAAGTCCCATGCCAGCTGGGTATTAAGATCACGATAAATAGTTTTTTTAAACCAAACATGACATTTTTAATTAGGAAAGTAATTAAAAAATTTCATGTTTCAGTTAAAACTGTCAAAGAATAATATTGAACATAATTTGAATTGAATTATGTATATTATTGCTATAAAAAACCTTTAATAACACTGTACGCGTTAGTATTTATTATTTATACCTTAAAACCGTTTATTTAATTTTCATCTATGGTTGGGACATAGATCTGATTTCTTCACTGTATGGTCATGATAACAAATAGTCCACCATTAACCAGGTCCTCACCTTCTCAACCGCGGTTGCGCTTTCTATAAGTTCAAGCTATAGACGCTTTTCACCCCAAATGAAACTTATTTATATATCAGAATATAACACAATTGAAGCATAATTTCCAGAGAAATATTGTAAAATTACGACAGTTATCGACGAAAGTATAACGCGAGCGTATTTCGTATTGATTTTTTCAACGATGCAGGGTGAACGTTCCTATATCTTGGATGATGCAAACGGAATGCGTTCCGATCGCGTTGATCAGAAGTTCCACCGGATATTGGTAGATAAAGACTCCATTGTTCTCGTGAACGTTTTTATTATAATGTATTATATTATATTCAAATATGAATAGTAGATCTAAAGTATACACGATTTTTTGATGAAACAAATGTTGACGAAAGTCGCAGATTTGTTATTCACTGGAAACCAGTATGTATATGACTGAGAAATAATTTGCCTTAATGTGTTTTTCTAGTATATTAGTGGGACACGAGATACTATTTTTAGGACCTGATATCAGATTGACATTAGAACGTAGTATATGTATGTAGACCTCTCAGTCCATCTCATGATCTTGAAGTATTAGGAAAGCCTACAATTTAAGTTTAAATTAAACGTGATAAAATCCATAAAACTAGTTTTATGTAATAATTTGTAAAATTCTTGACAGGATAACATAAAGTCCTACTCTACGATAATATTAAGGATTTATGTTAAGGATTATAATGCCATATTAATCTGTGATTAAGAATTCGATAACCCATCCAAAATCATATTTTTCTTATAAGTTTTCTGCTAGAAACTTAGCTTGATGCGGAAAGTATGATGTATGTAAACTATAGATATGCATAGTAACATGTAAATGACACAAGATGTGCAAGCATTCTGTCAGTGTGCTCACGAGGCAGTAGCGAGTTTTGAAAAGTGGATTGCTTACATAGTTAAGTAAAATAACGAACTTAACGGCCTTCTCTGTACAGAAGGTGTTAGATTATAGTCCATCCCGCGACTCCAATGCAGATTGGCAGCCTTCGCGTATCACCGAAATGTTTTCTTTTGTTATTATTTCGAAAACATGCGTGTTTCCTCATGAGCTATCCCGTTGTAAGACGACAATTAATTGTTATTCTAAAGCAGCAACGCGTCAGGGGGACTATAAAAAAGTGCACAAAAACATTTTTAGGGGTTCCGTATAACGGGTAAAACGGGACCCTATAACGAAGACTCTGTCTGTCCGTCTGTCACAGTTGAAATTTTTACAAATGATATATTTCTGTTGCCTCTATAACAACAAATACTAAAAAAATTGAATAAAAAAATATTTACGTGGAGCTCCCATGAAACAGACATGATTTTTGTTGCTGTTTTTATAGATAAATGTAAGGAATGCTGCGTGCGCGACTCCGACTCGCCCTTGGCCGGGTTTTTCGATGTATAACAAACACCATGAACGTAAAAATATCGCGAAAAACGCTCATTTCTGTCGTCTTAACGAAACGTTGCGCGTTGAAAATATGAATTTCGGTAAATAGCCGCATATCAAATGTATTAATGACCTGGAATGTGACAGGGGTATATAGCATTAGGTGACATCAGTTCGACAAATAGCATCGTAGAAAGCGCACGCGTGTTACGCAACGCGCCAGATGCCCTGGATAGAGCGACCCGAGCGCCGATTAAGGATAACGGCCGATTAATTTTATGCAACGACCGACGCAATGCTTTTTTTTAACGACGACAAACCGATTCGTGTTCAAACACACCTTACAGGTGCGATGGAGCAGAAATTAGTGCGATGTAAAACGTATTCATACGTCCGATAAGGATGCTAAGTGTTAGTTAGTTATGAAAGCCATGAAGAGGGTGCTTAACTAAAATTGGATTGCACGAATGACGCATTGAATTACGGCATCACGTTGCTAACTGCTGTAGTAGGTTCGATCCCTCTCGTGATGGAAACTTAAGCTACAAAGCTTCGTACACCAAAATTTAAAAACAGCAATAGATGTTTATTTAACAGGTTTATTGTGCAGGTCTAGTTTAGTGAACCGGTGGTAGATTTATGTTGTCGTTCAACAAGAGCTTAAGTTAAGCCTATATTGAATAAATATACTTTGACTTTGACTTTAAGATAGATACATTTCTATTGCAACTATTTAACACTGCTAATCTTTAGGACTAAAGTGAGTAGAGATCTGTTTTCTCTTTAGAGATAATACGATAGTGCGTTTATGATAAATTTAAATCGATTTAATCGAATTATTTCAAAGTTTAGTTAATAACAAAGATAATAATGACGTTATATTCAGTAAATCAAATCGATTTCTAAACGTTATGTGACTCTTGGGCTGTTAAATTAGACGAGGGGTCAAATACCAATGGTATTTAATCGAATTATTTCAAAGTTTAGTTAATAACAAAGATAATAATGACGTTATATTCAGTAAATCAAATCGATTTCTAAACGTTATGTGACTCTTGGGCTGTTAAATTAGACGAGGGGTCAAATACCAATGGTCTTGTAGCTAGGTCGGCGTATTTATCATGTGTGGCTAGGATTCGGGGTCTAGTTTATTTACGTTGTTCTCATGTTGAAAAATGTGTGAGCCGTGATAGATCAGAGTCCGATCGCGCTCGCTTTTAGTTCAATATACTCGAGCAAGCAGAGTTCAAATCCTGGTGCCGGCACCAATTAGATTGTTAATTTAAGTGATGAATTATTACGTGCTCAGCAGTGAGGGAAAGTATCGTGAGGAAACCTGCATATTTTGGAAACAATATGTGAAGTCGGCCAATACCGTAGTAGGGTCGCGTGGTGGACTATGCGCTAATATTTATAGTACAGAGAAGGCCTTTTCCCAGCTGTGGGACTCGTATAAGTTTTTAATTTTTTTTTGACTTTTATGTTAAATAAGTACAATAAAATGCAAATGTGCCGTCGATGGATGCAGGTGGCTCAGGATCGTACTTCGTGACAGTCCGTGTGGGCGGCCTATGTTCAGCAGTGGACTCAAACAGGCTGAAATGATGATAGTGACGATGTTAAAAAAATACTGTTCAACCCAAATTCGTGACTTGTATACGATAACAGGCATGTCACCTACCCCGTTTGGTACTAAATGACGTGAAACTAAAGTACTCGAGTACGTGAGAGTAAACGTCCGTTAGGTCGGTTAAGGTCATATTTCACCATATGTTTTATCACAATCTTAAATTATTATTCATAAAACTGAATTACTCAAATGCTTGATTAAATTATAATCATTCCGCAGACAAAAGACAATACGACTATTTTCATTAACAATGGCATTTCAAACAAGGTACATGAAAGAGTGAGTCGCTCAATTGCTACTGCCAAGTTACCTTTTGCGATCGGCCAACACTTTAATGAGTCTTGGAGTAAACGTTCGTCTTGGATAATGTGTGAACATATCATAAGGACATACGGCCATACGAGCGTCACGTCTCTTGACCCTAAGGAAGTATTAAAAGGTGAGAGATGAATATGTGAAAACTAATGCTACATGTTCTATATTTAAATTTTAGATGACTCCGTAGCGTAGTAGCCAACTCAGAGTAACAAGTGAGGAGGCTTCGAGGAGCCGCTCCTAATAATAAAAGTGAAGTAAAGTAACAGCCTATACATGTCTCACTGCTGGGCAAAGGCCTCCTCTATACAGAGGGTATCAGGGCATAGTCCACCACGCGGCCCCATTGCGGATTGGCGGACTTCACATATTTTCGAAATATATTTTTTTTTGTTATTATTTCGAAAATATGCAGGTTTCCTCACGATGTTTTCCTTCACCGCGGAGCACGTGATAAGTCAGCACTTAAAGTTAAAAACTTCATTGGTGCCGGCACCGGGGATCGAACTCAGGTTGCTCGAGTATATTGAATTAAGGCGAGCGCCCGGACACTGAGCTATCACAGCTCTTCAAATAATACCTGCTCCTGAACTCCTTTTACAGAGCGAAAACACTCAGGACCTTCGTCGATAGCTCCTTGAAAGTTGGAGGTTCGACTGCGTACGCTTTTCGATTAATTTTTAGCTACGCACGAACATGACACATTCTATGAGGGAAGTGCCCTGTGCCTGTCTAGAAGGTCGGCACTTTTTACAACAAACGGTATTGTTGCTGGGAATGCACATACGAATGTATGTATAAATTTTGGTGGGCCTGGATGATCGTTTACTATTAGGTGAGCTGTATGCTCCTTTATTTGCCAGCAACCACTTCCATATAAATAAAAGCTTTATCTTACTACGCTCCTGATGCCTCGACTTGGTATAAGAATATAATAATGGCACAAAAATCATGTCTGTATTCTGTTTTTCGTATTTGTTGTTATAGCGGCAACAGAAATACACTATCTGTGTAACTGTGTAACTATCACGGTTCATGAGATACAGACAGACAGACAAACATTGGAGTTTTAGAAATAGAGTCCCGTTTTACCCGAAGGAAGGAAGTTTGTGCTTCCAAAATGCTATTTTAATGCGCGATTTACGTGAAATGCATCCATTATTATGTTTTTCAGGCCTTACACTGCTTATTTCCAGACGTAACTATAAAAGCTTGAATGCAAAATGCATGCATCAGTTTCATTTCCTCTCGGCTACTTCGTTACTACACAAACATTTACTTTTTCCATAAATTAATTATGAGTACAGTAAATGTTTGTGTATGGTTTTATCATTTTGGCGGCTTAATTTTTTCAGACTGCACAGGACAAGTTTCAAAGATTACGTTACTCTAACCTACATGCTGAAATGAGAACACTTGATTCCCTACTATTTTCATTTCAATAATACGAGTTGTATATTCAGTAATACTAATGTATGTCAATTTTTAGTGAACGGTGAACAAGGGATTATAAAACTTTAGAAATGTTTAGTATTTTTCAAGTAACTAAGTATTTAAGTTAGTTTTACGACTTTGATGTAATCATGGATGTCGAGTTTGATAGTATGTAATTTATTTTATAACAGTACACTTTTAAAAATTTATTGAATAAAATTATTATAGAAAATTGTAGTTTGTACTTACGTTGCGCACTTTGCGTATTTAATTTCGATATATGAAAACCTTACAAACCCAAACACGAAAAAGAATATCACTTTAAAAAGTTATAAAATATTAACATTAGACGGGTGGAAAAGCGCGCCAAAATCGTATCACTTCATCGGCACAGATAATAAAACTCGGAACGGGGGATAGATTTTTTTTAAAAATAAAAATGGAGAGTAACGTTGCGTACCAGTAAGTTGGTAGATGATGCCGTTTTGTTCATCAACGGCAGCGCTAGTGACGGCAAGAATCGCCGCTAGGGCGGTCAACGTTCGCGGTGTCATGGCGCGCACTGTCCGATGGTGCGCTCGCCTCCGTTCCACCACCATTCGGAAACGTTTTCCACGCATTCCCTTTCACAAGAACTTCGAGACATACTACCTTACATCTGCTGATGTAGATAAATAATTATTGAAATAACTCATCGTGTCTATTGCTAGATATAGGAAATCGTTCTGTTAATGGATATCTCCTGATGTTAATATTGATTTAATCGAGAAGCAATTTCTTTCTACATAATTTGTAATAAATTTCAGCATCATTTTTACTAAATTTCTTTATTAGACATGAATAATAAATGTACTAGATATAGATGTTAAAAGTACATTAAGTGCTCCAAACACATCAAGCGATACACTATTATAATATGATAACGCCCACTATAGATCGACCCCGCGGAGCCTTGAGTATTAGTGGATAACGTATTTCTATAAAATATTCCTTCTTAAATAGCTTTCACATATCTTTTATCACATACAGCATAAATCAGAATTTAAATGTGTTAATTTCTTATATTTACGGGAACAACACCTATGTATCGTTTATGCGAAACAATTTTTAACGGAAGTTAAGAATTCTTTGCAGCATTTAATGTTATGGATCAGGATTTAAGTAAGATTTATATATTGAAAATGCAATGTTAGGGAAGACGATATTATGCGAAAAAACACAAGATAAATAATAAATAGCTGCTAATCCTTATCTACTTGTTTAGGCTTCAATTTTATTGATTGAATTGAATATTCTTTAGTACACACAAAGAAATACAACGAAGAAGAATCAGGAAAAATATATTATATTGCTATCTCTTAAAAAAATTGTATAGCCAACCTTGATGAGAATCAATTATTCATTTAGCCAATATTAATCAAGATCCATTCAAAATAACCCTATGTTTTAAAGGAACATTTTTTTTCTCATTAGAAATAATAATGAAGTTTAGAGATGAACTAAAAAGACGAATAAACCTGAAGGAACGCAATAGGTAATCTATATATATAAAAATGAATCCCTATTTCCCTTGGTCACGCCATCACGCGTGAATGGCTGAACCGATTTCACCCCTTTGTTTTTTTTTTGTTGTGTTTGTTATTATCAGAAGAAGGTTCTTATGAAAGAAAAAAATTAAAAAATCGCGCGGAAAGTTAGAAAATTTAAGAATATATCTATAATCTATATATATAAAAATGAATCCCTATTTCCCTTGGTCACGCTATCACGCGTTATATATCGCCTGTTCCCGTGTCGGAATATTATATATCAATACCAAGAATATTGTATATCATAAAGCATTAGAATAATAAACACAGTTTTTTTATTAATTATACCAATTCGAATTAAATAGTCATCGTTAAGACAGGACAACGTCTGTCGGGTCAGCTAGTTTATAATAGTCGTGGAATTGACCAAGAGGTCTGCCGAACAATAGATGAAAATATGATATTTAATTTGAGAAGATTTTCCTATTTTTTACAAAAATCGATGTTGGTAATGGCGAACCGACGTATCTGTAACCTCCTCAGGCGTTGCGGATGTCCATGGCCGACCATGAAACACTTCTCCTTTCCCACTTGCACTTGTTTAAAAAATTAAATAACAAAAATTACCATAACCTAAATGAGTTAAAAGATGCAATTATTTAAAAAAAACACCGCATAAAACGCCGTGCGGTTCGCGTACGTAATTTGCGGAACATTTCCCTTTCTCTGTTGGGCCACTGAGTGAGCGGGAATTAATTACCTACTGCTAAGTTTTACCACCGTACAGGGCGCAAAAAAAACATCAATACCACGGTGATGGCGGGTGTCACCATTGTGCGTTTATCACGGAATATTCCCTCACGCATGACCACCTACGGGATCTTTTGGATGGTCAACCGCTGGTCTTCGCGACTCAGAGGGGCTGTACCGCTGATACAGTGATGGTGAGGCTACGAGGGGAGAGGGATAATGGTATTACGTCGTTTAAACCTCCGCAACTTTAACATTCACCACGTTACAGCGTGGCTTTGGAGCCACGGACCAGATCCACCATTGGGAGCTGGAAGGCTGCTTAGTAGTACTGGCTTTTCTGGCTCCTATGGCCTCTGGTCAGCGGACCCTGGGGAGTTCGTTGCTCTTGTAAAAGGGGCTAAATGGGGAGGTACGATGAATGTTCCAGGTTGCCTCACCTGGTGCTAAACTGGAGATGCTCGCCGAGGAGGAGCTGTTGAGACAGCCAGCGCTGGGAGGTTAACAGAATTGTGTTAAAGCCTCCTCCCTCCCGAATTGCGCACTAGGTGAAACATCGTAAGGGTTTTAGTCAGTGCGGGTCTGACGTAAGTCCTTAACTCTGCGATAGTGGGAATGCGTACGCATTTTCACCACATAAGAAAGAGAAGTTGTTAGATTTATAGTGAATAGGAAAATGGCCACGAAGCTACCATCAATGTTTCAGAATAAATTCTTTGAAGAACTTAATATCTACTATAAAGCCGTTTTAATGGCCATCGCTGCTAGTGATGTTACCTAAACTTCGATATGTCAGAAGTCATGTTTACACTTTTGATAACATCGGACGTAACTATTTGTCGCTATCGATGCCAGGTCATCGTTAATATCAAAATCTCACGTGTTATTATTGATAATTCGTTTAAAAATGTTTTATCGTGAATTAATTTTTTATTTAAAAAACATTGCCCTTACTTTAGGATAAGATTATCCTGTGTTGTAAGGAAGTTTTACAAACATGCGGACAAACACTCATATGCGAAACAACTATCTGTAGGTCACACAAATACTTGTCCCGTGTGGTAATCGAACCTACGACCCCCGACGCCGAAGCCAATACCTTGACAACTGCGCCAGAGAGTCATCTAAAATCTAAAATTGGTGATATTATATCTGTTTATAATTCGCGTGAGCATCTACAAAAGAAATCTGGTTTATTAATAAAATTAAATGAAGAAAATTATGATGACGATGAAAAAATATACTTGGAGAAAAATATTTTTACTCATGAACCCAACAGTGAATAAAGCTAGATACTTGAAGAACTTATCCACTTAAATCCATCACCGTGAGCTCCATATTATGATCCTGTTTTATCTGAAGTAGGATAGAATAATTTCTACCAGGTAACTAAAGTCTGTTACCACCAAATCTACGAGTTCACATGAATTTCGACCGACCAAGTCCATATTATTAGAAAGCGCACTGAACACCTTCATATTTGTGCAAAATCGATTTCGATAATTGTTCACGACGCCTCACATCACTATTAGGGGCCGGTCTGATTGCGCTCTTGCAAGCTAAACGAGATTACGTCACGAGCGACCAGTCCGAAACGACGACGCGCGGTGCGAGGTTCACGCTCTGCTTCCAGTTGCATCAAACTGTCACCCGGCCAATGCAACAAACAATTTGCAGGGGAATCCCGCCTTTTTGCGGTTTTTTGGCTTGATCAACCACTGTTGGCCTTGAGTAGGCATTTACAAATCTACCGGGCTGATGGCCGGAAGCTGAGGACGCCTAGCTCTTACCTCGATTATGGGTGACGGTGGTGGTGATGGTGGAGGCTCTAGGGCTAGAGGGAGTCTCGGGCCATCACGCTATTATTATTTACTAGCTGCTGCCCGCGACTACGTTTCCGTAGAATGGGATGAAGGCGTAACATTCAGACAGAAAGACAGATATTCATAAAAATATGTATATAAATTATACCCTATGTGTTATTATGATGTTATAAGTTATATTATTGTAAAGTTTCATTAAAATCCATTTAGTAGTTTTTCGTGAAAGGACAACAAACATGCATCCATACATACAAACTTACCGTTTGGTACCGGTTTGGGAGGCCGCCAAGTTCTTAGTCGCTTTGGCGGACGCTCCATGGAGTAACTGGACTCAAAGGCCCTCTAGAGGGGACCTCGGCTTGGGCTGTTGTTCAATACCCTAAGAATTCCTTCTAGGGGTGCGCGAGAGGGCCCGATCTTGGCTTGGTTGTAGTCGGGCTAGGAGAATTTGTAAAGCTATCGTTACTACCACTTCGGCAAGCGTTGGCGTTGGTAGAAGAAGTGGCGTACTAAACTCCAGCAGCGCTTCTATTATTAAGGAAGGAAAACCTACTAGGTACGTTGGGGAACATAGTATATATTTGCCGTACTCGCCGGCGAATGAGCTGTGTTCCCTAATTGTTTTATCCTGTTGATGGCGATAGTCGTCTCATCATCAAGGAAATCGAGGACGTGTCGCGGTCTAAGACATTCCGTCGAACCGTACCTCGCGGTAAGGGTCTGTAGATGACGGAATCTTCGACTAACGGATAGGTCGCCTTTGTGTTGATAACCATTATCCTTTTTTAACCTATTACACGTATTACAGGTTTACCCGCGAGAAATAGCGCAATACCGTGATCAGTCATCGAATGGTAATATAATAACTATTTATCAATGACAGGTACAGTCTTTTTCGATGTTTCATTTAAAAAAATTGTCAATAGATGGAATTATCATAAATTGTTTTTGTAATTTAAAAAGAAAGTTTTTATGAAAACATATATATTCAATAGTGGCAAACATAAGCTTTAAAAATGGTGTTTAAATTATTTTTAAATTTGATGAAGAATTATTGAAGTTTGGCGTTCGTTTGCCACTCAATTGTATTGTAATATTGATAAATTATTAATAGTAATAGGTGAAGCAAAAACTTTGTATCCCTTTTTTAGAAAATTGCGTTGATGGAGGGGTATGAAATTTCCCACACTTATAGTTTATATGTATATAGAGAGTCAGTACAGAATGCTAATATTTTTGTTAAATTATGCATAACAAATACATTAAATCAATATGGAAAACATTAAAAACACTACTATGGGCGAACACAAGTCATTAATAATTTTTTGTACAACGTCTAGTTTTGCGATATATAAATGTAATTCAACCTGCTGGTTTTTAATAGCAAATATCTCTTTACATCTTTTTGCGTATAAATAAAGTCTGGAGTAAATCTAGTCATTATTTTATTTTATAGTAAGTATCACCTTTGATTGGTACAAGGATTAATACTAAGAAACCTTATATGGCATATATGTCATAATGGTCTAATGAGGCATCTCGGTAAACAAAAAATAACTTGATGATTCCGAAACGGTTTGTATTGTCGTCAGTCTAATCTTTTGGCCTTGATAAAGTTTTAGTTTTGTGAAAGACTAGTCTAGGATCATTTATTTTAGTAATATGATTATTAAAAATACTAACGTATTGTGAAATATCGATCTGCGCGGGAACAAATGTTACACCATCTTTATGATTTAAAATGTAGCATAATATAATGCATAATGCTTATTTTCATAAACGCCCTTCAAATGCAGCTGTGCACCGCCAGTGCAAAAGATCCTCATGGTCATATAAGGTTGACTAACTTTGAGATGATGAAAGAAGTGGTCGCCCTTTTACGGCTGACACGGAAGGAAACGGAGTATCGTTGGTTGTATAAGATTGGTTGCATAGTATTATATATTCACACCTACTTGTCAGATGAAAATTTGTTCGTTCGACTGAACGCGATTCCGAAAGAGGCGCATTCCACTCGGTAGTTCCTCATTGCAGTTAATAAAGTACGAGGGCGGTTTTCACCACTCCCAGCTATCGGTTAATACAGTCGAAGGCCATCGGGGTCACAGTCTGTATAGAAGCTCGATGACCTGATGATGAATATGGGGGATATTTCTCTCCATTGAACAAGCGCGCATAAGGTAATCTCGGCACTAGCTAGCATGCTAGTGGGATCTGGTTCTAAACAAGCACAGGAAACGGCTATCGGGGTCACGGTCCGCACTGAACCTCGCATGAGCACATGCGCGGCCCTACCCACTTTGGAGGGACTCAAACCCGTGGGTTCTGGCTAGCCCACCGCTTCCGCCTTCGATGAAGCTTTAATAGTCTAGGGACTGAAAGCCTTAACATCAGTTAATACAAGATACTAGATACAAGAGATCATCAGATTTCTTGTATCAACTAGATACAAGTTCTAACGTTATTATTATCTCTATATATTTGATTCTAATATTTTAACTAATTCTGGACTTGAATATTAACAACTATTATAACGACAAGCAGCACTAGTGGTTATATAACGGTCCGGTAACTCAGTCGAAAAGCGAGTGACCGCTGCTTCATGTGACCATGTGTCCCTTGGCTCGAGTAGATAACGTCATATCCGGTATACAGTGTTGCCAGCGCCAACAGAAGATTTACCAGTGTAAGCACATACTTAACCCAAAAGCATCATACAAAAGAAATCAAAATCCAACGATATTTTTAATTATTATTATTATTACGCAACGATGTTTTTTATCTATACGCCCTAACTTCCATAACTCGTTTTAAATACAATTTTAAAATTACTATATTTGCTACTATTTACGAAACATTTATAATTGAAATAAATAAGTAGACTGTAGATGATGTTCATAAAAATTTTTATAAAATGTTATACTGTATGATATCGTCATGTATGACAATATGTTTAAATGAAAGCCTTTTAAATATTTAGCCGTAATAGCTCAGTGTCTGGGCGCTAGCCTTTTAGTAAATATAGTTCGATCCCCGATGCCGGTACCAATGGAATTTTTAATTTTAAGTCATGACTTACCATGTGCTCCGTGGTGAAGGAAAACATCGCGAGGAAACCTGCATATTATCGAAATAATAAAAAAAATATTTCGAAGATGTGTGAAATCCGCCAACCCGCAGTGGGGCCGCGTGATAGACTATGCCCTGTCACCCCCTATGCAGGGGAGAGCTTTGCCCAGCAGTGGGATATGTATAGGCAGTTACTTTACTTTACTTTTTTAAATAAAAGATAGTGAAAATGACACGTCATTCTTCAATATAACATACCCTTTATTGTTAGATACTTATTTACACATAATTATACAGTACCCGGAGGACCGAGCTTTGCTAGGTTTTTTGTTTTGGTAAATCGTGTGTTTTGGAAATTAAATTTAGATACAAATTACTGAGTAATGAAATATGCATAATATTTTTCGATCTTACCGACGCAATAATAAGAAAATATGGACTGATGTTTTTCACAAAAGAAAGAACTTTAAAAAAAAGGGGAAAAAAACAAAATAACAAATCGACAAAAAATTAAAAATAAAGAAAGCAATGATCTGGAATCGAAAAAAAGTAAAAAAATAAATGTGTAAATTTGTAATAAATGTGATCGTGACGCGAACCACGGTCGTCTGTTTTGGGGCCGCCCGATTACCGACCGAGCTATTATGACATTTTCTCTGGCGGCGAAATTTACCGTCATATTCGAATTATTATTTTTCGCCCCCGAATCTACGCCCATACTAAATTTCATGAAAATCGCTGGAGCCGTTTCCGAGATTCCGATTATATATATATATATATATATATATATATATTTATATACAAGAATTGCTCGTTTAAAGGATAAGAATATAATTTAATATTTTAATGGTACTGTGTAAATTTTATAACACACTGCCCACGATATAATATTATTTGTACGACAGGCAATGAATGCAGCCGAAACATATACAAGAAACTATTGAAATATAGGAAGACGGTGGTAGGGCCACGCAGCAGCCTCGGCTGTTGCACGAATGGGCAGGCCCGTCCGGGTGAGTACCACAACCTCACAGAAGACCGGCGTAAAGTGGAAGTATGACAAATACTTTCGCGTTTCGTCTGTGAGCGAGGTAGCCGGAGCCCAATTTTCAAAAGGTTGTCAACGCATCCGTAACCCTCGGGTGTAGCAGATGTCCGTGGGCGGCGGTATTCACTTGACATCAGGTGACCCGTCTGCTCGTTTGGCAACTTTTCGCATAAAAAAAATAACATAGAAGAAACAATTTAAGTACAAGAAGCGTGGCATATATGAATCGGCACAAAATTTTTTCCCCGGCCAGGAAATCTGTGGTGCAGAAATACAGCAGAATAAGTGTTTCAGAGTTTCAAAACGTCTTTGTGGTGAGACATACGGCGTTAGTATCGGCAGATCCTTGCGGCTATTTCTTGTAACATAAATAGGTCTTTTTGAATAAATCATACACGAACTGTATTTATTTATTGAAACTTCTGACATAAATGTTAAGGACGCGTGATGCTTAGTCACGTTTTGTTACATGAGAGAGAAGACAGCAGCAGAGAGAATGGGAAAGGGAGATGTGCGATGTTCATTTAATACATACTTTCCTACATTGTTTAAAAAAATTCTCTTTATTTATTTATCATAAAATATCTCACTATTTAAAAAAAAACGAAGATTTTTACAAAATCGCTTCATAAATGACGCAGCTCTGAGGTAATAATAAAAGTTGCAAAGTTAAAAAACCATACAAACGAATTGAGCATCTCTTTTTTTGAGGTCGGTTGAAAACATCTCTTTAATAGCCATTCAATTCTTCTAAATCTTTATAAAATGTATCTTACTCCATGTAGCGGGATAATGTTATCTTGTTATAAGGAATGTTGTATTAAAATTTTGATTAATTCTAATTTCAATCGACGACCCGATTTGCGTAATGGGTAGAGAACTTGCCTCTTGCGGTTCAGGGTGTGGATTCGATCCCCAAAACTGAAAAAAATATTGTGTATTGTACAAAGTGTTTTTCCAGTGTCTGGTCGTTTACATATTTACAATAAGCATTTATTTACGAAAGAAAAATATGATTAAGTATGTTTATCAGTTATTTAGTGCTACATACTATAGTACAAGCGTTACTAGGGACCATACTAGGGACTTGAGAATGCTGTGCAAAAAAAAATTGTCCTAAAAATATTTACCATTTATTTTTAACTGAATTCAAAAAAGAAGGAGGTTACTCAATTCGACCGTACATATTTTTATTTTTTTTATGTGTGTTCGCGGATAACTTCGTCATTTATGAACCGATTTTGATGATTCTTTTTTTATTGGAAAGGGGATATCCCAAGGGTGGTACCATGATGAAGGAAACCCGGATCTGATGATGGCATCCCAGAGAAATCAAGGGCAATCCTCAAATGTCATAGGTGTTGACAATGTTTTTAGTTTCCCGTTTGAAGTCGGTTTTTTTTATTCAAATTATATAGCCTTACTAACATATCAGTGGAAGGACCATGTCCTTCTGGGGTTGTAACGGCCACACAGAAGACCAGCGTGAAGTGGAAGTGTTATTCTTCTGTGTTTCTTCTGGTGAGTGAAGTAACCGGAGCCCACTTTATTATAAGGCGACAATGCAAGCGCTAGTCGGACTCGCTCACGAAGGGTTCCGTACCATCTAATATATAAAATTCTCGTGTCACGGTGTTTGTAATTCAACTCTTCCGAAACGGCTCGACCGATTTTCGTGAAATTTTGTGTGCATATCGGCCAGGGTGGAGAATCGGACAACATCTATTTTTCATCCCACTAAATGTTAAGAATGGCCCACCCCAAGCATTTTTTCTACCAACAACGTTTGTCAGGACAGCTAGTTATCTATAAAAACGGCATAAAAAATTATGTCTGTTGCATGGGAGCTCTACTTAAATATTTTTTATTGTATTTTTTTTGTATTTGTTGTTATAGCGGGAGCAGAAATAAATCATCTGTGAAAATTTCAACTGACTAACTGTCACGGTTCATGAGGTACGGCCTGGTGACAGACGGACAGACAGGCAGACAGCGGAATCTTAGTAGTAGGGTCCCGTCCTAATCTTTGGGTATGGAACCCAGAAAAAATTAGACCGGAGCCCAGTTTTTGAAGGCTGGTTATAGGTGTCCACGGCCAGCGTAAATATTAGGTGAACTGCTTGTGCCTTTGCCAACTTTTTACCAAACTGCGCCAGAAGTAGGGTTAAGTTTTTCGAGTGTATGTATGTGCAAGTATAATTGTTTGGCACGCTATGCAGCCTGAACGACTTGATGGATTTTAGCTTGAGAGGTTTCGTTAGATTCGTATTTACTGTCAGAGTGGCACTTGGTATATTAAAATAAAAAATTACACAGAAACGCAGTCGGGTTTTATATTTTTCTAAATTATATTCTACTTGTTACATAAAAAAAAACAAAGGATGTCTAGTAAGCTATTCCTAAATCACTGTATATTATTATGAGTATTTTAATTATTATGAGTATCATAAAGTTTTTACAATGCGAAGTTTACAAAAACAGACTAGCGAGTTGGCTCGGAGAAGTGTTTCCGCTTGCGCAAAATGTAAGCTCATTTATTATTAATAATCATAATTCGCCTTCATGAGCTCAGATAAATATTATAATTTTATATTTTTGAACTAGGACAATATATATTTTTTTTTATAAGATCTGAAAATGTTGATTCATAGTAAAGGCCCCTTGGCCCCAAATTATTTCCCATTGATTTCTGTTAATATTTAATTTAATCATATATCCGAATACGTCGTCGAAGTAAATACGTCAAAATCACGAATCAGAAGTTGGATGGACGGTATAGTTTATTTATAGACATACTAGCGACCAGCCTCGGCTTCGCACGAGTTCAATGTATATATATAAACCTTCCTCGTGAATCACTCTATTTAGTAAAAATTAACCGCATCAAGATCCGTTGCGTAGTTTTAAAAATCTAAGCATACATAGGGACAGAAAGACAGCGGGACGACTTTCTTTTATACTATGTACTCATAGTACTAATACTTTAGTTAAACACTTTAATTATTGTTCTGGCCACCTTAATGGACTGATCTGTTGAAACATCGACCAAATTTCACTGTGGTGGTAGCAGTCTTCGCATAAAATGAATTTGCCAGATAATACAATTGTGAAGATGTCATCCACATATCATATAATTTTGATTGAATCGTTTTCCTATATGAAAGGCCTTATCATCAGAAATCCATAAACATATCGGCTGTGATTCAAGAAACTAGGCCAAATACTACTTCAATGCTACGCATATAGTATACTCCAATCCAACCAAAAACAGGTAGTCAGATGTAAGGCAATATTTGAATAATTTGATTTTTTAGACAGCATTTAACTTCCCAGTAAAGAAATTTTAAAAGTTTACTACTTATAGCTAAACGACTACTATCGATTAATTAATAAGAAATGTGTGTTTAAAATTTTTTTGTTTCCAGCCATACACAGCTTACGTTAGCGAATGGAGCATTATTTCAATACGCCAAAGTATACGATATTATATTTTATTGCGTTTGGTGATAGAATGTGAAGATTTTTTTTTTTTTTTTTGGGCTGGATGAGCCACTGTTGGCCTTAGGGGCCTTTACAGATCCGACGGACTTGAGGTGGCCTGGCGCACGAGGCGCCTAGCCTGAACCTCGGCGTACTATTATTACGCGTTATGGTGACTAAGCTCGAGGGCTCCCGGGGGAGCCTCGGCTCGGGCCGTCACGCTATTATTGTTACCGGTTTGGGAGGCCGCCAAGCTCTTAGGGCGCTTTGGCGGGCGCTCCATGGAGTGATCAGGCTCAAGGGTCCCCGAGAGGGGACCTCGGCTTGGGCTGTCACTCAGCACGCGTTTAGCATTCCGATTCGAGGGTGCCCGAGAGGGCCGGACCTCGGCTCGATCGGTAGCTATTATCTGACTGGGGTAATTACTAGAGCTAACATTACTACCACTTCGGAGAGCGTTGGCGCTGGGAGAAGAAGTGGCGGAAGAAACTCCAGCAACGCTTCTATCATTAATAGGGGAAAACCTGCCAGGTACGTGGCGGAACCTAGTATATATTTGCCGCACTCGCCGGCGAGTGCGGTGTGTGTTGGTGTGTTCTTGAGTTTTTTGATCCTTTCGATGGCGATAGTCGTCTCATCGTCAGGGAAGTCGAGAACGTGACGCGGTCTTCGGTAATCGCGGCGGAAAATATTTAGCGGCAAGGGCCTGTAGGTGACGGCACCTACGATAAGTGGGTTGGGATGCGCGGCGGCGGAATCGAAATATCGGCGCGACGCCGACTTCAGGAATTGCGCGATGGTGGGCAATTCTAGATCGACATGTAGGTCGATATTGCGCATGAACCAGGGTGCTCCCGTGGCTCTGCGCAAGAATCAATTTTGAATCACCTGAAGCCGGTGTATTTGCTTCGGAGCAATGTGAGCGAAGACGGGGCTCGCGTACGTCATGATAGGGCGAACTACTGCCTTATAATAATAATAATAATAATAATAAAATATCTTTATTCACATAGACGCTTGCGCGTTCTTATGAAACGTCAAAATTTTACAAGAAATGAACACGTTCGTAAGTTACCACCGGTTCGGAAAGCAGTTTCTGTTGAGAAGAAACCGGCAAGAAACTCAACAGTTGCTCTTTTTTAAAAAAATATCAGTTTACAATATAATAGTACATGTACAATAGTCTTGTTTTAGCCTACGTGAGTATCAACAGTATTAACCCCACACATTGGCGTCGTCAAGATATTCAGCAATAGAATAATAGGCTTTAGCCATAAGTTTACTTTTAATTTTTCGTTTAAATTCATCAAGTGGCAGACTTAATATCGACTGTGGGATTTTATTATACATGCGCACACCTTGCCCCATGAACGACCTGTTTACTTTTTGTAAACGAATCAATGGCGTAGTTAGTTTGTCCTTATTTCTAGTATTTAGTTTATGTCTGTCACTATTCTTTAGATAACTATTAATATTATTTTTAACATACAAAATATTACAATAAATATATTGAGACGCAACAGTGAGTATATTAATCTCTTTAAAAAGGTCTCTGAGTGTATTCCGGGCTCCGATGTTATAGATTGCTCGGACAGCTCTTTTTTGAAGAATAAATATAGAATTTATATCAGATGCACTACCCCACAACAAAATGCCGTAAGACAAGATGCTGTGGAAATAACTGAAATAAACAAGTCTGGCAGTGTCGATGTCTGATAGCTGCCTAACCTTCCTAACTGCAAAAACAGCGGAGCTTAACCTGTTCGCAAGAGATGATAGATGGGGACTCCATTGGAGCTTTGAATCCACTGTAATTCCCAAGAATACAGCGGACTCCACAGGATTAAGGGTTACGCTATTTAATGTTAAGCTAAAACTTCGCCTTCTTACGCTGGGAAGGGTAAAAAGAAGGCATTTAGTTTTTTTAGCATTTAACACCATATTATTAACGGTAAACCAGTGGAGGATACGCGAAAGTGCACTATTCACGTCGTCATAATCCGACACGTTTCGGTCAACCTTAAAAATGAGCGATGTGTCGTCAGCAAACAGTACAATATCACATAACTCACTGGCATAAAAGGGGAGATCATTTATATACACTAAGAATAATAATGGACCCAAGATTGATCCTTGTGGGACACCCATTTTCATGGGGGACCCTGTGGAATTTACATCATTTATAGATACTTTTTGAATTCTATTATTAAGGTAAGAGGCAATGAGATTGAGGGCGATGTCACGAATGCCATAATAATCTAACTTTTGAAGGAGGGTTTCGTGGTCTACACAGTCGAAAGCCTTTGAAAGGTCGCAAAAGACACCTATTGCATCTTGTGACCTTTCCCAGGCGTTATAAATATGCTTGACAAGTGCGACACCCGCATCCGTTGTCGATCTGCCTTTAGTGAATCCATATTGCTCATTGTGGAAAATTTTGTTCATATTAAAATGTACTAAGAGTTGATTTAAAATTAGTTTTTCAAAAATTTTACTCAGAGATGGCAATATGGAGATAGGTCTGTAATTTCCTGGATCATTTTTATCCCCACTTTTGAAAACGGGGATTATCTTACTGAATTTCATAAGATCTGGAAATATTCCAGAATCTATACATTTGTTAAAAATATTTGCCAAATATGGTGCAATATACGGCATTATTGTACTCATTAATTTTATGGACATGCCCCACAAATCTCCTGTATTTTTTAGATTAATAGAATTCAAAAACCTTTATAATATCATTAGTATCTATGTGATTAAATTTAAACGTTTGTCGACAATAGGTAACATTATTTTTTAATACATTAATTGCATCAATGGGAGAGGATTTTAACGTGCATGTAACATTAATTGCAATTTCTGAAAAATAACTTTCAAAACTACTTGCAATTTCGTTATCTGAAGTTATGGGTGTATTGCCTATCACTAGCTTTATAGGTTCCCTGAATATCTTGGGTCTTCCAGATATACAGGTAATGATGTCCCATGTAGCTTTTATTTTATTACTAGAATTTAAAATCCTATTTCTTATGTAGATAGATTTTGCATGTATACAGACTTTTTTAAATATTTTTGAAAAATTTTGTACCCGTTTATGGAAATTAGGGTCTTGATTCCACTGCCTCATATTATATAATTCATACAGTGAATCCCTACTTTTATATATACCCACTGTTGCCCAGTCACTAAATTTTAATTTTGATTTTTTAACAATTGTGCGGGGTTTAAAAATATGATTATAGGAAGTTATGAGAAAATCAACCATTGATCTATAACAATCATTAGGGTTATTGACTCCGATATCTTTATGGAATACATGCTGTGCTACTTTATCTTTAAAAGAATTTAGTCTCCTAGCAGTGACTGGTCTACACCTGATCTTAATTTCACTTGTAGTAATGTTTTCATTTATTGAAAATTTTAAACCAAGATGATCAGAGCTCAGATAATTTATAATAGATTTGTCATATACTTCATTGTGACAGAAAACGTTATCGATACATGTGGAGGATAAGTTAGTAACACGAGTTGGTTCATAAAAAAGATTTTTAAGTTTGAATGAATTAAATAAATTTAAAAGCCGCTTACTAAGTTGTGTTACTTGTAATAAATCCACATTAAAATCTCCACAAACTATGACTGATTTACTAGTTAAACACAGTTTTTTTAAGGACATCATCCATGACACACTCAAACTGGTCGAAATCACCGGAGGGGGGTCGATACACGCATACTATAATATACTGTTGACTCTCAACGCAGGATAATTCTATAGAACGTTCGACAGAGAGTGCCATTATATCCTGTCGATTTTTACAGACTATATCATTTCTAACTAACACAAGAGAGCCACCGCGTATAGCATTTACTCTTACGAACGAACTTAACATTTTATAATTCTCTATATTTACAATATTACAATTCTTATGTAACCATGTCTCTGTGAAGCAGATGACATGAATATTAAATTTCCTAAGGAACAATTCTATTTCAGGTTCTTTGCCACCCAAGCCTTGTATATTTTGATGTACAATATTTAATTTCTGTGGCCTAGGTGTTGTCTCAATGTTTAGTTTAAACTAACATTGTTTGATGACGGATTATTACATGTTAAAATATTCTTAGTTGTACTATGTACAACTGGGTTCTGTATATTGTATGCTACTAAAGTAGCAATTTGTTTCTTATAATATAATGGCAAATACCAAGTATTTTTTGTCACCTTAAAACTAGATTTAATAAAATTATTCATGTCAAAATAAAAGAAAGCGTCACTATGACGGTGAGTTGTATTATATATAGTCATGTTAAGACTATATATGTATTTATTTTGTTCCTCTGTAAGGAAAGAGGAATATGGAAATGAGCATATTATAAATTTACACTTAGTCTTATAATGTAATATAAGGTCACCTTGTTCCGAAGGGACATTTTTGACGTTTTATTGAGGAGCGGGTAGAGGCGACCGAGTACGAAGGCCGCCCGGTTCCTGACCTGGGTCACGTGCTGGGTGAATTTAAGCTGGGAGTCGAGGACGACGCCTAGATATTTGACTTTATTAACCCATGGTACTGGGCTGTCCAAGAGTTTAACAGGGGGTGGAATGGGTATGTTCTTTTTGTGCGCGAAAAGGACTGCCGCGCTTTTGGCGGGATTGATTTCGATCCACCATTGCCGAAACCAGTCACCGATGGTGATGGCCGCAGCTTGGAGGCGTCGATGGATCAATTCGGGGTGTTCTGCCTGTGGTATAGATACAGGTGTCGTCGGCAAAAAGAGCAAGTTCTACATCTTTGACACGCGACATGTCATTGGTGTAGAGAGTGAACAAGACTGGTCCCAACACCGACCCTTGGGGCACCCCGGCTCGAACGGGATGCGTAGTCGAACACACGCCCTCGACGCGATAGCGAAAGGTTCGATTACTTAGGAAGTCTCGTATTATGCATACGAGTCGGTCGGACACTCCGTACCCGTATAGCTTGTATACGAGCCCGTTGTGCCAGACTTTGTCGAACGCTTTTGCCACGTCCAGGAAGAGTGCACCGGTGTTGAGTCCACGTTGACGTTTAGTTAAAATGTGCTCCGTGATGCGGTGCACTTGATGGGTACACGAGTGTTTAGCTCTAAATCCAAACTGCTCTGGGATGGGGAGCCCTTTGGTGTCCATAAGGGATCTTAAGCGGGCTAATGTTAGTCTTTCAAAGATCTTCCCAAATGTTTTGAGAAGACTTATTGGACGATATGAGGTTGGGAGAGTGGCGGGTTTAGAGGGTTTGAGGAACCCTATGACATCGGCTTCCTTCCACTCGGATGGGAAGAAGCCTTCGGTTAAGGCCGCGTTGTAAATTAATACTAGTATCTGAAGGATGCTAGTAGGGAGGAGCTTGGTCACCTTATTGGTGATACCATCTGAGCCTGGTGCTTTACGCGGGCGTAGTTTATTAATGGTGTCTATTACTTCGGAGCACGTGACTGGGGGAACGGGATCGCGAAGTGGCTCTAAGGCTTTCTTTTCTACCTCTTCGTTCACCTTGCAGAGGTGTTCGGGGTCGATCGGAAGCAGACTGGGGGAGCATTGAGACTCTAGGCTGTCAGCCAGGCATTCGGCCTTCTCTTCGTCCAGCATTGCTGGCGTACCTATCGGACGGACTAGTGGCGGCATGGTTGTTATGCCGTTACCCTTGAGGGATTTGGGAAGTTTCCAGAAGGCTACGTGGGATGGTTTTACTGAGGTTAGGGTGGAGTCCCATCGTTCGTTTCGTGAGTCTGCTATGCGTGTTTTGACCTCACGCTGCAATTTACGTAGCAGTCTACGATTCGAGTCGGTGGGATATCTATCATAGGCTCGAGTGGCCGCATTCTTGCGTCTCAGCAAGTCTCGCACATCGTCAGGCAGGGCCCAGCGATGGTCGTCCATCGCCGGGACCTGTCTCGAGCATTGCTCGACGACGGTGTTAACGTGGCTTGTGAGGGCTCGAATTGCGGTTTCCGTGTCCTGTTTGGTATTCAATTCTCTAGGGATTGACTCTAAGGATTAGGTTCGTTAAATTTGGATTTGATTTTATGCCAGCTGATGACAGTTTTGGTTAGGGGAGCGGCTATTGCTGAAGGCCCTAGCCGGAGGAGAACTGGTCGGTGATCGGAGTGAAGCTCGTGTATCACTTCCGGTTCGCATAAGGAGAGACTGTTATTTTTGACGAGTGCAATGTCAAGCACATCCGATATGTGTCCCTCTACGTAAGGAAAGCGCGTATGTTCGACGGGGGCAGCGACTTCAAAGTCGAGCCTGTTGGATAGCGAGTCGAGTGCGGTGCCTCGACTGTTGGTACGTGTAGAGTTCCATCGGGTGTGCTTGCTGTTGAAGTCGCCAGCTAGGATGGTGACTCCTCCTATAGAGAAGAGGGCCTCAAAATCTGAATGCAATATTGTTGCGGTTGGTCTGCAAGGGAGGTAAACTGATGCTATGGTGATAGGAGAGTGGCCGGTTAAAGCCAGCTGACAGACGGAGGCCTCGAGATGCGTGAGCGCGGGGCGTGTCTACCGGTACGCAATGGAGATTTTTTTTATAGTATATAAGTGTGCCGCCGCCCGGGGCGCCGACACGATCGTTCCTAACTATTCGATAATTGGGGATGTTCGGATCCCTTGTCGCGGGTTTCAGGAACGTCTCCTGAATGAGAAGTATATCGATTTGGTGGTCGCGTAAGAAAATACGTATTTCGTCGCGTTGCTCTTTAAGCCCGTTCGCGTTGTAGAATGCTACATTAATCGATCGCGGTTTGACTCTGCCATTATTACGCGTAGCAGAGAGACTGGTGGTATGTGAAGATTCTCGCGTATTGGATACACGCAACACGGTTCACACAATTGGCCACGGGAGAAACACGGTATTTATAAGCACCAGTAGTTAAATTTAGTATGACATCTTAGTGTGACAGTTAGTCCGGCTAGGCAAGTCCAACTTCGACGCAGAGGTCAATCGGCGAAACCAACTCGGACGGGCAGCATTCGGGAAACTTCCGCATGTCTTCTCGTATAGCCGAAGTGGCGATGAGCGGGCCATATAGCTCGTAGAATAGATAGCCGTTGGGAAGAAGGGTTTTTGAGTGGCAACCTCGTACTGACCATCGCAGCGTAGGACGACCCCCATTAGATGGAGTGACGACCTGTGCAAATGTGTGGTAACGCGATTGATGCAGGTGGCTCAGGATTGTGCTTCATTGCAGTTTGTAGGTTCAGCAGTGGACTCAATCAGGCTGAAATCGTGATGATGATGCCGGGGTACATTTCTCGGTTAAAGCGTTATGGATAATGAAATGAAAAAAATAGTAGTACACACTATTTAATTACATACGATGGTGAAAAAAAAGGTTAAACGAACTTGAAACACGCTTTCGTATTTAACTCAAAAAAAATCTCAATAAATTTAAATTAAAACTGTGATTAACAAAAAATATTCTATTGTAGAAAAGCGTGGATCGTGGGCATCACCGGAGTCAAATATTATAAAATTTTTATGGATTAATATTGGTACAAGTAGTTATTATCCAAATATCTCAAAAAGCACCATACGCTTTTCTAGAACAAAAGTTTTTTTTAATCACACTATTATTGATTATTATTAGTTAAATTTATTGAAAATGTTTTTCTACTTTTAGTTCGGCTATCTACAAAAGTTTGTTTTTTTAGTTTTTTTTAAGTATTTTATATTTTAATTCCGCTACCTATAATAGCGTGTTTTTATTTTTTTTATATCTTTTAAATTTAGCTCAAAGAGTATCGGATTTAAAAAAAATCGCTAATCCTGAATGTAGAATGAGGTGAAGGATAACGGGAAAAAAATTGAAATTGACGACAGATAGTGCACTTTTACCTTGGTCATCCCAAAAATTGAAAAAGAGGGTGAAAAACGAAACGGTGGTACCCTTTGGGTCGCTGGGCCAGCAAGTAAGTGAATTTTGAAACTCTACGGGATATGCAGTGCATACTATAATTTTTTTGTCCTATCTTCTGGTAATTGACTCAGTAGGGTTTTGTTTACAATATCGTTTTTAAATTCTTGAATTGCCCTTGCTACTTACACTTCCACGGACGAGCAAAAAAAGGATTTTTTATTATTTCATTTTATTCATTTTTTACTTGTCTTTCTTTTGTTTTGTTTAAGCTGTCTGTTTTTAAATTTTCATTAAGCAACATTTCAGCCATTGAATTATTATTCATTTCTAGCAAAAAGTTTGAATAAACTCCGGCGACGCCATTTGCGCTTTGAGAAAAAACTCTTTTCGAATTTCGAACGCCGCGACGACGGCCATGTGCCGACCGTGTTTATATAAAGCCTGGCGACGGCTTGAGCGCACAGTTTCGCAGCGCAGGCAGCAGACCCGTGGCAACATGTCCCCAGTCACATCGGCCTTCTGCTACATCGGAGTGATCGCCGCAGTTGGCGCGATACAGTCGACCGGTACCTATTTTGTTTATTTAGTTTTAGATTTAAATCTGGTTAAGAGTGAAAACTGTCCCGATATTTCCGTCTGCACTCGGTATCTCAATATTTGTACACAGCGGTAAAAGTCGTGCTATTGATTGAAGGAGGCTCGCGAAGTTTTTTATGTCAGAAGCTGACAAGCGAGCGTGTCGCCCAATCGCCGCCCAAGCACATCTGCAATACCTAACGGGATGCCACGCCGCATCCTCGGCTGTTGCAAGAATGGGCAGGCTCGTCCGGGTAAGTACAACGACCTTACAGAAGACCGACGTTAAGTGGAAATATAATAATACTTTAGCGTTATATATACATACTCCCACTCCACGGTGGTCTACTGTGAAACCGTGGTACTTTCCCGGACGAACCAGCCCGTTGGTGCAACGCACCGCTGCGCCCTACCACAATGAAATCAGGATCCGAAGGCATGTTGTGAACGGCCCTGCCACCCCCTAGTTAATATAGCTACAGGGGTCTAACGCGGTCTAACTACATCGTACTATACTCGGTACATTTACTGTTTGTTGTCACTGTTTATTCCGGCTAATGCCTGAAACGGCTTGACCAATTTTAACGGAACCTTCACTGGCAGATAGCTGTTGAAATAAGGAGGAATTTACTAATTTTATTTTAGAAATTTCAATTATTTTAAACAAGCTTTACCCCTGCGTCTCCGCCCGCGATGAGGCCCTTAAATAAATATCTTTTTTAATTTTAAGCTATTGCATAGCTTTTATCGCGGGCTTTGAGCGCGGCTACCGAATTAAGAAATTCCGCAACGCAAATAAAACCTAACACCCCCCACTCCGCCTACCATGCAGCTCGGTCGGGCATTCGCTTAACGTATATGTATGTATATGGTACGACTGTCCGAAGCTCGCACGGATGGATATTATTATATGATATTATAATATTATGTTATCATATGATGATATGATATTTAGAGGATATCAAGTCTGAAACTTATGTTTCTTGCTGCAGTTACCATATACCTATAATTTCAATGATAAAATGCCTGAATAACCTACATGTATTTATTGTAAGATAATAAAAATATTTTAAGCGATATTGACTTCTCATTTATTGAATAAAAGAAAAAAAATTGATCTCTTATGGGTCACCATGCTCAAAAAGTGTAATTTGAATTAATATCAAAGAAAAAAAAACTGCATAAATAAAAAATAAATATATAATTATAATTGCACAAGTTGATAGAAAATGCTATGCAATAGCTTTACCGCGGCAGTCCCCGAGTGCCACAGTTTTTTAATAAAAAGAATCCTATGTCCTTTTTAATACCGATAAGAATATGTGCACAAATTCTCATGATTCCATGAAGAGGGATTCCACGCAGACGAAATCGCGGGCACAGCTAGTACTAGATAAAATAAATAATCAAATTTACGCGCGCGGAAACTATAGACCACCGCAACTTTCTGTATTACAAATAGACTATTTAAAAGTTATCAATGAAAGCGATTCAGAAACGACTTTGCACCGAGGGCATAACAAATTTCATTGCTTTGTAAGGTTGACGAGCTTTGGGTAATGAATAAAGTGGTGGCCTTTAAAGGTAGATATGAAAATTGGAAAATTCGTTTCAATAGGGAAGGCAAATTATGGAGAGCTTCCACCCATACCTACTTCAGATTTGACAGTATAGATTAGAATTCACAAGGACACCTTCGAATGATAAGTGTCAATCTAGCTTTGGTGAAGAACGATATTTTCAATGTCCGTAAAAAAACCGGGAGTTGTATCATGACACGATTACGGGATTTGAAACACGACTCGTCTCGGAGTTTTCATGGTGTATACAGCGTGTCGCTACCATCGCGACAATAAATGAACACACGTCTAACGCTACTTGCCAATAATCATAAAAAATATTAACGTTAAACAAAATCCATAATTAAAAAAAAATATTTTTCAAACAAACTAATTAAGTAAAAAAGAAACAAAATTTGTAACATCCTATACAACTCGCGCCACAGCGTCGCATTACAATTCTCTCCTTCTAACAGTATGTTTTGTCTCTTTTAAATTCATTCAACCCATTCATATGCTTTGTGACCTTTACAAATGAACTTTACGTTACGCTTTTATAGGTAAGGGTGTTCTAAAATTCTTTGATTTGGAACATTTAATAACTCTGAATATATTGATGTTTAAAGAATTTAAATGTTCAATACAACTTTAAAAATTTATCCATTATATGTGTGTTCATTTATTGTCTCGGTGGTAACGACACGCTGTATAACATCTTGTATATATCAATACCGGTAATATGTCTTGAATATTTACATATATTGCTGTACAATATATTCAACAATCAGCAGAAGCACCAATTGACAGTATTCAAAGTGAAATAAATAGTTTGCTGTTTTGGTTTTGTAGTTTCTCACGCCGCCCGTAACACCACTTGTTATAAAGTTGTCGAAGTATTTTTGGAGAAACGAATAATCAGGCAGACAGCGTTTTTGTTGAATCTATGGTACCTACGGCTAGTAACATTGTCACAGGTTTTAATAGTTTATTGTAAGAAAATAAATTAATTAAAATGAATAAGTAGGGCCTTTGTTTACGCCATCCTGGCACATATGTTCTTTTGCGCACCCAGTAAAGCATTGGGCAATCGGTTTTGTCAGTAACTAAGGACCTGTTAAGTTACCTGTGTACTCAGCGTTCCTATAACGAACCTTAGACGAACAGATGATTCTAGAACCATTTTGTTTGTTATGTAGCAACTATAAAAGAAACCATAAAGTTATTGCTTATATTTACGACTAGCGAGCCCCGGCTTCGCATAGGTGCAATGTATTATCTTCAATCACTATCTGAGATCCGTTGCGTAGTTTTAAATATCTAAGCATACATAGGGACACACAGACAGCGGGTCAACTTTATTTTCTACTATGTAGTGAAGTTAAACATTTTTATGTTACATTTTTTTATTTTATATGCTGTGTATAATTTTTTTCGATTACCATAATTGACATATTGAGAAATTTGGTTTATAGAAAGCATTGAAAAGTAAAACATTTGAAATCTGTGTTTGTAATTAAAGATACACATATTCTTCGATTTCAGCCGCTTATAAAAGCTTTATTTTTCTTCTCTTCTCTTCTCTCTCTCTCTCTTCTTGGTCATGGTCTAATAAACTTTAGTTTACCGTCGTACGTACGCGTATTCTTGATGGCTTACCGATAAATATATCTTCCCTTCTCACATTTACTTGCGCTGCGGTGTTGGGATATGATCGGTATCTTCGCTGTTTTTTAAGTTTTTTTTTTATGTCTAAGAGATTTCTGCATATATGATAAATTATGTACGTCAAACAGTGCTTAATCATGACAAAACACGCCCTAAAGTTACTCATAAATACTGAAGGAACTGTGTCAATTTCCATCCGAATTGATAAAGACATGCACACAAACGCACAGGGCTGAAAGAGATAGCAATCTTTTTTTCATTTCACACGAACAAGCGACGTGAAAGGTGGATTGCCTCTGGCTATATTTAAAATGTAAAGGTTATTAAATAAATGTAATTAAAGTTCTTACAATTATTTCTGAGAGTCGCGGAAACTTAGTGTATCGCTTCTTGAAGTGAATTAGGTTCCGTTGAAGTGTAGGGTAAAATTTTTAGTACGGAACCCTAAAATGTAACATTTTTCACGGTCTTTTTATTCGTTGATTTTTATTTCATTTAAAGCACGTCTACAATTATGTAAGCTAATTAGATTATCCTTTCTATCCATAACTGTATAATGTATAACCTATGTTTAACCGTTTAAGGAATGATTAAAGTAAATTACCGAATTTAATATTAATTAGAATAATTTAAATACTTGCAGGATATGCAAAAAAATGTAAGATGTTTTTTCTTATTTAATGTAAATTAACATTATCATGAATAAATACGTCGCAGGTGTATATAACTAAATTATGTTTTTATTGCTTTAAATTATCTAGTGCCTTTATTTAAATGCCATACATTTAAGACATTTATGACAATATTTACATATATTATTATTAATTATTTTATTCGCGAAAAATCTGTTTCCGTATTTGAGAATCCTTTAATTTATGCTAATGTATGCTATTCATAGGTTTAATTCACGTTATCATCATAGAGTACGTTTAATTTTATTTTGTCTTGGTTTTCTTACTTATAACAAAATACAGCGTATGCGTAACACACACTACAATACATATTTAATGAACACAATACATATTTCACTAAAATAATGTTCATCGCGTCAATTTTTTAAATAAAATTTCGGTCTTTCGAATGCTTTTATGAAACGCTGCAAAGTCGCCACAACAATCTGATTAAAGCTTTTAGTTTACAAATAGAGTTTATTGTACTGTATTGTATTAGTGTTTGGACTAATCAATTATTTATCTTCCCCGAGGAATGAGGTTCTCACACATGAACAATTATTATCTGTGACGTCACACTAATATTTTTCCGCATGGGGTCGAACCCACGACTTGAATAGAAGCGAATAGCTTAGCAACTGCGCCGCCACCAAGTAGTCAAAAAGGCGAGTAAAGACCAGTCAGTGACTACTAAAATTTTTTGCCGACATAAAAGATACGTGGCAAAATTAATGGGTTCAAAGTCGAAAAAAGGGCAAAGCATTTCAGAATAGAGCATTATTTATTCAGGAAGTAAACCGGGGCCAGTAATTTTTTTATGCGAAAAGTCAAACGAGCAGACGGTTCACCTGATGTTAAGTGAATACCGCCGACCATGGACATCTGCCACACCCGAGGGTTAAAGATGCGTTGAAAAAACAATTCAAAATCAAGGTTTTTGAAAATTGAAAAAACAATTTTCAAAAACCTTGAAAATTGTTGTATTAGCTTTAAAAACTATTTTTTATTATGCTTATTTTTTTTTTTGCAATGCCCAGTTGAATTTCTTACTTTTTAACGTTTCCGGGACCATTATTTTGGTTATAAAAATCATACGGAAGGTTTTTCACGGCCGGATATGCACTATTTCTGTCTTTTACTTATTTTATTAATAATTGAAACAATAACCAGTCGAGGGCGATAAAATGACCTTCTTTGGTGCGATGAACTTTTCTTTACATAATTATATACAAAGTGAAGTATTAAAATAAATTGTTCACTTTTTATAGGAGAAGGTCAACCGATATGAAATGAATATGAACGATGTCAACATCCATTGGGCTGCAGTTGCGTGGCGGCTTTTAACTGGAATCATAGAAGAGTAAAAACATCCAAATAGCATCGGTTTTCTGTAGGGTCTGGTCGAAGCGAAGTTCGAAGATTATGATACATTTTGCCTCGCTTTGTCTATCCTTCCTTATAAATGAAAAATATAATTCGAATAATAAAACAGGGTTCGTAGGTTCGATTCCCAAGGAGGGTCAACGTCAGGCAGGCGCCCGGTTGGAAAAATCATAGGCAAAACCGCTTAAAAAGCGTGACAAAAGTAGCTAGAACGCGTGACAATTGCCCGTTAAAAAGAAAAAGTAGATAGTTTGAACAACGTTGTAACTTGCCACATTGCGGTCGCTTATAGAAGTGTAAAGTGTTTCGGTAAGCAGAAGCTATGCTTAATAAATTGAATAGCAAATAGTGTAATTATATTTGTGTATGTTTTATATTTATATGTATATATTGTTAGCCTTTTGCAGCTACATTTACATATTTACTTACATATTTATATATCTTATTTATTCCGATTGAAGTTAAGTATTTATTTATTTATTTCCTTCATTAAAATAGTAACTCACACTTTTACTCCCACATTAATTTCTTTTTAGTCCATCCAAAGGTTGCCTGGAAGAAACTTTAGTATTACGGCCGCCCATTGTACCCATAATTTCTGCATTGGGTTTTTTATTTGTTTATTTTACTTTTGGTGTACAAGAAATAATAATCATTCAGTGTCGCCTTGTAGATAACTCGAATTGGACGAATGTTTCAGGGCAGGAGATCAGTAGGCAGCCGCGTTTGTTCCACCTCGACGACTACGATCGGTGTCTGTCGAAGCAGGATGGGCTCTACTGTCTCGGCACCTTCCGTCTCACCGCCGAGAGTCCCAACTCCTTGTACGAAGCCCTTAAGGTAAATTTTAACCGCGGCAGGGCCACGTAGCAGCTTGCTGTTGCACGAATGCGCGGGCTCGTCCGAATACAGGGCCTTACAGAAGTACGGCGTGAAGTGGAAGTATTATGGTGCAGTTTCTATCTCCTTACACCTGGACAATTATTTAAGAAAATTTATTTATATGGACACAGCCAATTCTTTTAGCTTTGTTAACTATTTATTGTTGAGAGTGTTTTTTGTGCATGTTGTGTTCGCTCATAGAAGAACATTCACGTGTGTGTTAAGTTCCGTATCAACTTTATCTGTGTCCATTATTCTGTAATTTGAGTGTAATGTTCGGTTTGCGATCCTAATTAAATTTAAAAAAAACTATGCTTAACTTGATTCCGTGGCATGAGGACCTGGTGATCTGAAGCGTAATACAGGTTTGCACCTATAACAGGCACCAGCTTCGCACAATTACTCGATAAATTTTTTTAGTTAAGCTGTACCAACCTTAACTGTGGTAGAGCCACGCAGCAGCCTCGGCTGTTGCACGAATGGGCAGGCTCGTCCGGGTAAGTACCACGACCTCACAGAAGACCAACGGAAAATTGAAGTATGACAAATACTTTCGCGTTTCGTCTGGTGAGTGAGATAGCCGGAGCCCAATTTCAAAAGGTTGTCAATGCATCTGTAACCCTCGGGTGTAGCAGATGTCCAGCGGCCCGGCGGTATTCTCTTAACATCAGGTGAATCACCTACTCGCTTTTTAACTTTTCACTAAAAAAAAATTCAACCATGATATTGTATCGCCTTTTCATGTATTGTTTTTATTTGTCATTATTTGTTGGATAAATAAAATACATTATTATTATTATTTCGCGTTTCTTCTGGTAGTGAGCTAACAGGAGCCAATTTTTTTAACATTGGTAACGCATCTGCAAATCTTCATTCGTTGTAGATGTCCATAGGCGACGGTAATGACTCAACATCAGGTGAACCACCAGCATGCCAACTTTTCACAAAAAAACAGTTTTGTAAAAGTGTTAGTATGTAGTAACATACCACTTACCGTAGCCCGCCTCTCTATCTGGATTAACTCTGTTGATTTCAACAGGGGCACGGTTACGTTCCATTCGGGACCAAGGGTTCAAGGCACAGCATACGGATGCTACGACAAATATGCAATAAAGATTTAGGAAAATCTTAATTTTTTTACTATACTTTGAAATGAGAATGAATTACATTTGGGACTGAATTGCTCTTGACTTTTGAATAGCACTTTTTTTAAACGCTCGTGTGAATATGGCCCCGAGACTTGAGAAGAGGGCTACCAAGCAACTTATGGGAGGGGGTGAAAGAATTCAATTACATCATATCTGTGGTAGGGCCACGTATCTGCCTCGGCTGTTGCACGAATGGGCAGGCTCGTTCAGGTAACCACGATCTCACAGAAGGCCGGCGTAAAGTCGAAGTATAATACTTTCGCGTTTCGTCCGGTGAGTGAGGTAGTCGGGGCCCAATTTTCAAAAGGTTCTCAACGCATCTGTAGCCCCCGGGTGTAGCAGATGTCCATGTGCGGCGGTATTCACTTAACATCAGGTGAACCGCCTGCTCGCTTAGCAACTTTTCACATAAAAAAAGCTAGCTTGCAGAGTGCGTATTCTAAGCAAGTGTTGTCCCTCCCCTAGAACCACTCCGGCCCTCACAGCTTCGATCGCACGCTGCTGCACCGAGGCTACTGCGTCAGCGCGCGCTGCCCATCATCGGAGGCCAATGCGACGCTACGCTTCGAGCGCTGCGTTCGGCAGCGCGCCAGGGCTCTCTCCCTCAACTCGACCCTGAGCAGCCTGAAGTACTGCCGCGCCTTTGGCCAAGAATCGGCGCCAGATGACGCGTGGCCATACCGCGCCTTCCTCGCAGCGATCGGCGCTCTGTTGCTGTTGAATTTCGCCGGAACAATCTACGATGTATCGGCAGGGGAAAAAGGCAGTGAGTGTGCCAAATCTTCTTTATTTCATTAGATCTTCGATGATTTAACGTGGTGAATATTATGGTGAATCTTCTTTATTTCATTACATCTATGATTTAACGTGGTGAATGACTCGATTGGCGCGTCAATATAATTATACATATAAAGATGAATTTAAACGCAAATTTAAAAGCGAACTTATGGCTAAGGCATATTATACCATTGCAGAATATCTTGACGACGCCAATGTGTGGGGTTAATGCTGTTGATACTCACGTTGGCTAAAATGACATACTTATTCTATCATATTGTAAACTAATCGTTTTAAAAAAGAGCAACTGTTGAGTCTCTTGCCGGTTTCTTCTCAACAGAAACTGCTTTCCGAACCGGTGGTAACTTACGAACGTATTAATTTTTATGTAAAATTTATGACATTTCATAAGAACGCGCAAGCGTCTACGTGAATAAATATATTTTGGATTTTGATTTTGATTTTGATATAACTCTATGAGATATATTATATCGAATCGGGTTGTTTCAATGATTTACGTTTATTAGAAATCCGAAAAACTAAACCCTACCCCTTAGACTACCTCTGATAGATAAAGAAATTACCATACTAAATACATTGAACGACATGAGATAATAAATTAAAATGCATATTTCACCGACGTTTTCACGGTAAATGTTAGTTATAAAATGCAATTCACTCCTGTTATAAATAAATCAATGTTGTTATGTATGATCCGTTGAAAAGTTTCATTTCGTTTTACAGAGAATAAGATCCTCACAAGTTGGTCGATGAAAGCCAATTGGCAAAAGCTCACGGCGTCTTACGACAGCTGTGATCCTAGTAGATCAGTTCTGTCGCCTATACGAGGAGCGAGGTAATTTTTATCTTTTGATCTTTTTTGGAAACAGACATTGCTCTTCCTATGGGATAACATTATCCTGTGTTGTAAGGACATTTTACATCCGCAAATTACACGTGGACAAACACCCAGATCCAAACATCATCGGTGGGTCGCACAAACAGTTGTCATGTGTGAGAATCGAACCCACGACCCGCATCGCCGAGGCCAATACCTTGTCAATTGCGCCACGGAGTAATGTAAGAAAAAGAAAAGCTCTCACATACGAATGAGGTACCACGGTTGGCTGATGCTATGACGCATCACATTCATACTCTATCCTCAGCCAATGTTCCTAGTTGAGATTGGGCGTTGGCGCGAAAATGTCAAACATCCATTTTGTCTACATTTTTTTAAATTACGGTTAGTGATAATAATGGTGGTGATTATGATAATTAATATTAAAAATAATAATAATAATTAAAAAAATATTTGTATGTATAAATTCCAAGCCAGTTATCGGAAGCCACTACGGATGTGAAAGGAGAACAACCGTACTTGCTTGAGAGAAATATATAATAATAATAATGCCGATGACTTATGCTATTTACAAAAAAATCATAACAGCGCGATCTACGAATGCGACAGCGCCATCTATTGGTCAAAAAACAAAACAACTTCATTTATGAACTCACTGTCATCAGTTTTCATATTTTAGTAAAAAATTTAATGATCGATATTAATATATAACGTTATTACTTTAAACAAGAATAGTAATAATGACAGTCATAACAGTCATGATTATACAACGTGGCGCTACTAACGCGACCATAAATCAACACACATATTAGAAGATAACTTTTAAAATTGTATTAAGCATTTACTTTCTTTAAACATCAATATTTACAGAGTGATTAAAATTTCTAAAACAAATAATGTTAGAACATCCTTACGTATAAAACTGTAACGTAAAATTACTTTGTAAAGGTCACATAGCATATGAATTGATTGAATGAATTGAAAAGTGATAAAACATACTGTTAGTCGGGGAGACTTTTAATGCGATGTTGTGGCAACGAATGAAAAAGTCTCTGAATGTATGAATCAGTCAGTTGCAATTGTATTAGATAGTACAAATTTTGTTTCTTTCTTATTTAATTAGTTTGTTTGAAAATCGTTATTTTTTAATTATGGATTTCTTAACGTTTTATTTTTTATGATTATTGGCGTGGAGAGTTGGAAGTATGTTCATTTATTGTCGCCGTTGTACCGCCACGCTGTATAAAAAACTATAGACTAATGAAGCATTTAATTAATTATTAATTTCTCAATTTCAGAGTTTTTCTGCTCGTGACGGTGGTAATGAGTCACGCGATTGAGATGACCTATAAATCGCACATTGCCAATCCGGAATTCTTGGAGACTGTTTGTATTTATATTTGTGTTTAGTTACATTTTAAGTTATCTTTAACTGCGATAGGTTTGACATGGCCCCCATCACAAAGTGTTACTATAGATAGTTTCCCATCGTTGATTAATAATTTGTTTTTCAACTATTAAGACGCTTGACAATGATGAGTAGCGACATACACAAAGTAAATTCACTCTAAAAATAAACAGGTCGACATAATCTTATTATGGACCTGTTCATTCTTGCTTCGAACCCACTGTTTACTCGGACAGAAATACGAATTTACGCCAATATTACCACTGACGGTTCACAACTTCATCTTTGTAATGGATGGGAAACTAATTGTGCCATTCCAACGTACAATATGATATAAATCTTTTAAAGCTCGGTACTTTTTGCGTGATATATGAGTAGAAAACATTGTTTCAAAAAAGAAAGAAAAAATCCAGCCAATTGTGAGTTAGACTCGCGCACGATGGGTTCCGTACCGTTACCTATAAAAACGGCAAAATTTCAACTGTCTTACTATCACGGTTCATGAAATACAACATGGTGACAGACGGATAGACAGACAGACAGACGATTTACCCTTTGAGTACGGAACCCTAAAAAGAAATAGTACAATGAAGTTTTTTACTGTTACTTATTCGAGACCAAGTCAACAAGCGACCTTTTCAATATTTTTGTAATTACAGGCTCAGCGTCATCCCATGTCGATGATCCTTCGTAACGGCTCCTCGGTTGTCCAGACGTTTACTGTGATCTCCAATTTCCTTCTCGCATTCATCCTACTCCGCTTTGCCAGCAAGAAGAAACTCGGCCTGTCCATGCTACCCGCGTTAATAATGTACAGGGTCGTCAGGTGAATATTTACACAGCGTGTCGTTACCACCACGACAATAAATGAACACACATATAGAGGATAACTTTTTAAAATTGTATTAAACATTTACATTCCTTAAACATCAATATTTACCGAGTTATTAAATTTTCCAAAACAAACAATTTTAGAACACCCTTACGTATAAAACTGTAACGTAAAGTTCATTTGTAAAGGTCACAAAGCATATGAATGGGTTGAATGAACTCAAAAGAGACAAAACATACTGTTAGAACGAGAGGCTTGTAAAGCGACGCTGTGGCGCGAGTTGTATAGGATGTTACAAATTTTGTTTCTTTTTTACTTAATTAGTTTGTTTGAAAAATATTTTTTTTTAATTATGGATTTTGTTTAACGTTAACATTTTTTTATGATTATTGGCAAGTAGCGTTAGACGTGTGTTCATTTATTGTCGCGATGGTAACGACACGCTGTATATTTACTAGTTACGTCTGCGTAGAATAGGCTGAAGCTCATAACTTCTTTTTTCTGCATCTCTCTGTGAGCGGCGCGGGGTATAAAATAAGAAAAACGTCATTTCCAAGGTGGCAAGATAATTTCGCACCGTGCGTTTAATAACGTTCTGTGGTCACATAGAACGAAATTGATTTTATCGTCGGAAAGTCCTAATTATTCTGTATAATTTCTACGCTTTCTGATGACATTAATTATTTATTTCGTCTGACTTATAGATATTGAGATTTAGAATAGAACAACGTTCTATCTGATTTGTGCTCCGCAGTACAAGGACATATGTACGTTTAGACACTGTTTTTTTGTACTGATAGACTAAGCTTACTAATGTAAATAGACTAGTGTAAAATACTCTATTAGAGTCAATGGATAATTATTGCACAGTCACCCATTTTTTATGGTTCTATCGTTGAAAAAAGTAGAACAACATTATAAATGAACGTGTGACCTATTATTTTTTAGAATGTTCCGTTGAACAACGTTATATAAACGTGTACATATGAACTTGTGACCCATCAGTTATTGCCATTTTCCGTAGGAAAACGTCACTATTACACATCAAACCTCTTATTTCCTAAATTTATATAATTATTAATTCAAAAAGTATACTGTTTGTTAATATACCTAATTATATCAGAAACATCAAAAATTGCAATAAAAATTGCAATAGCAACTGAGTATATACGATAGTCGTTGAGTCCAAACTTTCTAGAAGTTTATGTTGCAATTACAGAATATCCCCCGTGCATCTACTGGTAGTCGGCTTTGCGGCAACTTGGTGGCGTCTGGCCGGGGACGGTCCATTGTGGTCGGCCCTGGTGACTGCGGAAAGTGACATCTGTCGCAGAAAGTTCTGGTCGCATTTGCTGTTCTTGAATAACCTGATCGAGCCCCAGAAGCAGTGCATGCTGCAGACGTGGTAACTACTCGTACCTGCTAATTCTATATTATTAACGCCCATTCTGAACTCGATCAAAAATAACGCGACGCGCTCATTACTTGTTCCTGAATTAAACCTACTAATAGGACTAATGATACTAATGGATTTTTCATAATCCAAGTGGACACGTCGCATAAACACCATGGCCATAGTTATTTCGTAGTAATCAAAACATAAATATGAGAAATAACCGCACTATTGTATAAATCTGGAATGTTAGGTATTTGTTTATTATAAGGTTGGGATTAACACGTACTTAAAAAAAATCAATTGCACCAACTTGAAACCGGCTGAAGACAGAAGAGTTCTATTACATCCTAAGCAGGTTATTTTACGATCACCAGTACTTATCTACATTTTCTGTCGAAACGCTTCTATTTTCGATGTTACCAATCTAAATACCGTATTAGAAATAAAGAGACAATCTGAGCCTTATTGTTGACGTTTTTATGGTGTGACGTACTTCCTATTTCATCATTTCATGATGTCCTAGCCGTGTTCGGCTACACCGACTGTTTACTAATATTGAGAGCGTCGCCGATGCGCTCTCAGGTGACTGAAGTAGCCGATTTTTGCAGCAAATGTGCGGCCACTTTCTTCACAAGTCTGGAACCCTCCGATATAAATATAATAAATAGCCGCAGGTGGTCTGGCCTTCGATTCGTCGCACTTAGAGTCCAGTTCGTGGCGATTAGTTTCAAAGTGTACTATTTTCGACAGTTATTAGGCACTTTCTACAGCCTAAAGCGCCTTTAGAGCCTTTAGACGGATCTCAAGAAAGAAGGTGCTATTAGATTCATCACAAATGTTTTTTTTTGGATCATTTAATGGTTTATGCTTATTTATAAAGAATTCAATGTGAATGGCTAAATGCAATAGACCTCTAGTGTTTTTTACTAAACACAATGTTCTTTCAATTCTAAGGGGTAATTGATTTCTTGAAGTTATACTTCTTTTGGCGCGTTTCGGAAAAATGATGAGAGTGTTTCGATATCTAGAAGCGATATCAGCTTTATGGTGACACCGTATAAATCAGTAATAACTTTCACATTTACATATAAATCCGAGTTACTTATTCAAACCGTTATCAATTGCATTCAATTTATTTTTTTCCCAAACAAAGAGTACTGGCGCACGGGATGGAATCTTTTTGTTACCCTAAAGACGTACTTCTAATGTCGGTAAATAATTACACACATATGTTTATTTTCACAGGTTCCTTGCAGTCGATCTGCAGCTCTACATAGTCGCCTGCTTCGTTACCCTTTCGTTGGTCAACAATCTGCGACGTGCCATCTTCGTCATAGGCGGCATGTTCATCGTGTCTTGCCTCCTCAATGTCGGCTTGGCATACGTCTATCATTGGAAATCTCTTCTGTACCTCTTGTCCCCGGAGTAAGTAATAGCATAAATATGATAAATTTTAGCTAAGTAACGACCAGCCAGTACCCCTGATTATCACGAACATCTGTAACACCCGTTGCCCCTCACCCGGTTTACTTGCGTTTCCTTTTATTTATTTTTTAAGTGGGAAGGTGTCAAGCGAGATGGCGGCTCAACTGATGTTAAATAATAACCCTAGCCCATTGATATTTGCAACACCCGTAGAGTTACGGTTGCGCTGTCACCTTTTAATAAAGTGGATCCCGGCTACCTCACTCGCCAGATGTATAACACTTTCACTTCCTGCCGTGTCTTCTGTGAGGAAGTGGTACGTACCCGGACGCACTTACCCAATCGTGTTGCGTGGCCTGCCAATTCCCCGGGAGAAGAGGCCCTTCTAAGAAGTAGGTGGAGCTAGTAAACTAAAAAATACTATCTATTTCCTCTTCCGCGACACCTTAACTATTTTGAATTATGGAATGGAGATAAAATTATTAAAGTTATTCATAAAACAACTATATTCCTATATAAAAATCTCACATTAATAGATAGGTAACAAAATATTTATAATGTACACACAAGAATACGGGATAAAATATCGGAAACCAAGAAAATATTTAACTCGAAGTTATCCTGAACTTAGTTCTCCAAGAAACAACTTTTCAACCGTGATAGCTCAATATACTCGAGCAACCCGAGTTCGATCTCCAGTGCCGCCTCCAATGAAATTGTTAATTCTAAGTGCCGAATTATCACGTGCTCAGCGGTGAAGGAAAACATCGTGAGGAAACCTGCATATTTTCGAAATAATAATAAAAAAAATTATATACGGGATAATAATGGTCCCGTTTTACCCTTTAGGTACGGAACCCGAAAAATGATAAATGCGCTTACACAGTACCATGATGCCTTCTAGAAACCTGCGTACGACTTTCGAAGGTGTGTCTTCATTCTCGTACTTCTATATTTCGCCGTGGGGCAGCCTCCCCGCCTGCTTCCTGGGCCTGTTCGCTGCCCACCTGCAGCTGTATGTCAAGGAGCAGGGATATGACGTAACGAAAACTAAGGTAGGGTTATAGATACCTAAATTTTATCCCATGCAATGTCAGTTGAAGCCAAGATAATGTTCAATTTAGTTAAGTTAGTTTTAAGATAATAAGACTTGTTGAATGATTGAGGTTTATACAGGGCGATGTGGTCGCATAGCGAGCCTTTAGTTAAATATTTAAAAAGGCAAGGTTATGCTTCGGACTAAGGTATGTAAAAAGCGGTGCAAAGTAACATGTTCTGTGATAGTGACGACCTTGAACTATGCCGACTACCCCGAAGCGAAATCTGATATCACGTTGATGATCCAGCTGTGGTATATATATATTTCTTATGGATCCTGCAAGCAGTCATATAAACTATAATCAGGTAAGTTGTAAGAGGTTGGAGTTCGGCGAGGTGGAGCTGTTCCATCTCCCCTTAGTAAGGCAGCACATCAGCTCTCTTGAGTCTTCTAATCGGATTTGGCTGCTGGAGCATACTGGATAATTGGTTTGGACGAGTTGTAAAACGGTCCTTGTAGTTAGCTAAGTACAGTTTCACTTTGTCCAAGACTTCTGGAATTTCTAGGTACTCATGGATTTCCGAATTGCGAGCATACCAGGGCGCCGATGAAATCACCCTCAAGATATTGTTTTGATCTCTCCTCTGGATGCACATAATGTTGGATTTGCTGGTTTTATTATTGAGGAATATATACTTAACTTGGATAGGGATAAGGCAGACTGTTTACCAAGGAGCCAGAGTAGGTTTTTAAACCTTAAATTAATTTCATTGCGCTTCGTTTTTATATGATCTTTTCATGTAATTTTACGATCCAGGTGATAGCCAAGGTACACAGGTTAATTGCGGTAATGTGCCCGGTCCTAAGTTGACGGTTTCACGTCTAAGAGTAAATGTGATACGATGAAACTTTGGTACACTTGCTTTTATGCGCCACTTGGTGGTATTGAGCTGGGATTGCAATGATCTGCTCGCTTCATTTGGGTCACGGTTAAAACTAAGGAAGGCCGCATCACCGTCAAAGGTCGCTACAGCTGTTCCAGGTGACTGAGGTAAGTCACAAGTAAATATGTTGTAGAGTACTGGACCAAGTATAGGACCAAGTATAGACCCTAGGGACGATGTTTTTCTTTAATTTTTTTCCCTGACTACTAGAGGGACTGGTGCCCCATGCGGTGAATCCTTCAGCTCGGGAGTATTAGACCAAGCCGCCACTTGGATCAAATTAGTGATATAGAGACACGCTTCATCCACTTCATCCTTGGTTTTGTGAGGGATATTTAAGTTGTATTGGACTACAGGAATTCTCAAAAATATTGCCATTCGGTTTTGTGATTGTGGAGATAGTCGGTGTGAGTGTCGTTGGGTATGGCCACTGTACTAGCCATGAGTAAAACGGGTGAGTGATCAGAGCTACCGTCAAGACTTGATATTATGCTAGTGTTCAATGCGCTGAGGTCCCTTTGTAACAAAAAGTCTAGGAGATCAGGTGTCTTATTGCTGTCAGTGGGCCAATATGTTGGCTCCCCAGTCGACATAATTAATAGGTCATTAGTTTCAATACTCTTCATTAGTTCTCGGCCTCTGGTATCCGTTAGTCTTGATATGTATTGCTATTCCAATCGCCGCCAGCAACGACATAAAAAAGTCTGTAAACATTTTTTCTTTTATAGTGTGACGTGGTGAACAATATATCGCAGAGAGATTGAAAGTCCCCGATTGATCCACTACGTGGCTTGGAGATAGGGTTTCGCAGTGGATTCCAAGAGGCAAGGGCTTACAATGTTCCTGATAATTATCGCGGTACCAGTATGGGCTCTACCATCGGGGTGTCAGCTGTAATAGACGGATAGTTTAGTTTATATATATATATATATATATATATATATATATATATAGTATATTTATATATATATATATATATATATATATATATATATATATATATATATATATATATATATATATATATATATATATATATATATATATAGTAACAGCTGGATAAAGGCTGTTACTTCGAGAAAACGAAAAAATAATAACGGCAACGCATTATATCTGACATACGATAAACAGGAGCTTAAAAATTTGTAATCAGATGTGCATGCAAGAGTAGATCAAAGACGCATCCTTGCCCTCTACCTACTCTCCGAAGTGATGACAATCTGCCCAGCATTCAAAGTTGGTTACCCTTGCGAAAACGCATTCTAGGAAAATATGCTTATCCTCTCGGCCTTTATTCAGCTTTCCTGAATTTGTCTTTTAATTGAATGTTCCAGTAATCTTTCATTACGAATAAGGTTTGAATGAAAAAAATATGAGAACGCAGAGTTTCTTGCCGGCTCCTCTCTGGACAGGTCTAGTTTAGTGAGCCGATGGTAGTTTTTGACGTTCAATAAGTTCCCGATTTTCTAAAGGTTGTCAACGCATCTGGAATTCTCGGGAGTAGCAGATGTCCATGGTCGGCGGTAAAGTAGTAAAGTAAATACTGGTTAATATCAGGTGAACCGTCTGCTCGCTTGGCAACTTTTCACATAAAAAAAATAGAAAAAAAAAACTTTGAACGGATTGCAATTTCAGTGGCTGGTGCAGCTTTACCACGTGTCGCTACCGCTTTGCGTCGCGTGGTTGCTGACGGGGTACGTGATGACGTCACTGACCACGCGCGGCTCCTTCGCGGCGTACATCGGCTTCGAGCGTCCCATCATCTCGGCAATCGCCGCGCTCCTGCTCTACGGTGCTGCCAACAACCTTGATAGTTAGTTTTCTTCTTTTTTTTATGTGAGGAACGAGCTGGCGATTCACCTGACGTTGAGTGATAACCGTAGGGATAACCCGTAGGGTTGCAGATGCGTTGCCACCTCTTAATAATTTGGGCCCCGGCCCCTCACTCAGCAGACGAAACGCAGAAGTGCAACACTAAACGTAACTCTCCTGTGACGTCGTGGTACTAACCCGGACGGACCTGCCCATTTCGTGCAACAGTGAACAGTGTTGCGTGGCCCTACCGCAGTTAAACGTGGGCTGGTTCAACTGTTTCAGATTGCTTCCGTCGCTTGTTTTCTTGGCACGGCTGGCAGCTGCCGGCGCGTCTCTCCCTCTCAGTGATGATGGTGCACCGCGTGATCAACATGCAGCTGGTGGCGACGCGGACGGCGGCCGTTCGGACCTCTGTCGCCTCCATCGTGAGTTTTTTTTTATGCGAGAAGGTGGCAAAGGAACGGTTCACCCGCTGATAAGTGACATTCGCCCCAGAATTTTCCAGTAATCTTTCAGTGACTAGTGCCCGTAAGGTTTGAATGAAATAATATGAGACCGCAGAGTTTCTTTCCGGTTTCACTCTGAACAGGTCTAGTTTAGTGAGCCGGTGGTAGTTTTTGACGTTCAATAAGAGCATTGAACAGAAAAATTTCGATTTTGACTTTGACTTTCCCTTACCCCATCGTGAGTTGATTTTTTTTATGCGAGAAGGTGGCAAACGTGCTGGGTTTCCCCGCTGTTAAGTGACGGCCGCCCCCCATTGACATTTGCAACACCCTTAGGGGTGCAGATGCGTTGCCACCTTTTAATAAAATGGCCCCAGCTACCTCACTGAAGTACACTACCATCAGAACGCGGAAGTATAACGCTACCAATTCACGCCGGTCTTCTGTGAGGTCGCGGTACTTACCCGTACGGTCCTGCCCATTGGTGCAACGGAGAAGACTGGTTACCGTACGATGTTACCCCACCAGTCTAGACTGGACTAACTTTTTTATTTCATTATAATACTACCTGAAATGTAACCGTTCCGATAGCCATGTCTGCCTACCAGTCAATCACACTAAGCATGTTGTAACATCTGTGCAAATGAGAATGAGAAACACCAATTAGAATATTTTTCGGGATTTAAATAAAAAATTTCGGGACATTTTTATTCAACGTTATCTAGTCCCAAACTAATAAAAACGTGTACTTATATGCTAGGTAGCTAATAAACATACTTAAACTTACTTTCCTTTTGTAAAAACTAGAAAAACAATCCAACATCTTCTGACGCAAGAGACAGGGTCACTACGCCAATTGGGTCGAAAAACTTTGACTGAAGTTTTGCTTTCAGTCTGTAGACTATTAAAGCTTCATGAAACGTACTCGTGGACTATTTAGAACCATCGAGCTTGATTCAGCCCTCCGCGTTGATTAGGGCTGCGCATGTGCTCATTCCTGAGTTATATATGGGGAGGAATGTCACATACCGGGACCATGACCCCGATGGCCGTCAACTGTATTAATTTAGGACATTCGGTCGCCACTGACGAGAACATACATTTAGTTGACTTTAACATATGTAATGTTTACATTATTATAATTTAGTAAATTTAAGGCAATCGCCTGTTTAAGTCTCACTGTTGGGCTAAGGCCTGCTCCGTAAGGGGTATCAGGGCAAAGTCCACGACGCGACTCCACTGCTGATTAGCGGATTTCAAATATTTTGTAAATATGTTTTTTTGTTATTATTTTGAAACGATGCGGGTTTTCTCACGATATTTTCTTAAACTATTAAAATTAACAATTTCATTGGTGAATTTATCAAAGGCTGTTCGCGTTTATTGAATTGAAAGCGAGCGCACGGAAAATAAGCTATCACGGCACAAACAATTATTTAGCTAATATGTTTTCTATTTGGTTTGACTGTATTTTTATTTAATTATTAGTATTTTGTTGTAAATGTGGTAGGGCCACAGTCTTTTCTGTTGCACAAATGGTCGAGTCCGTCCGGGTAAGTACCACGACCTTACAGAAGACCGGCGAAGTCTTATGGCGTCGAAGTGTTATACTTTTGCGTTTCGCCTGGGGAGTGACCCACGTTATTAAGAGGCGTTGACGCATCTGCATACCTTCGGGCGTTGCAAATGTCAATGGACGACGGTTATCACTTAACATCAGGTGAACCTCGGGGCAGGCGGTGCCTGCTCGTTTGCCACTTCCTTATATAAAAAAAATATTATGTGTATTTATTTATGGTTAATAATGGTATAAACAAATAAAACAGAAGATGATAAAGGACGTGGTGCTCGGCTAAAGATGTTGTGGTCAATGTTTCCGTATATTTTTGTTGTGACTGCTGAGTAAAGTAAAAAAAAAAAAAACAATTGTGGAATACTGGAATGTCGTTTGGCTTTTTATGTATCTTACATACGAGCTTTTGTGCTAATAATTTTCGAAATAAACACTGGGCTATGATTGCGACAATAAAATAAAACATAAAATTCATTATATTATATCTGTTTGTTGATTTGTTGAACTGTTTGTAAAAGATGTGTTCTCTTTGACTGCGGATAAGGCGTTTCATTAGTCTTTAATAGCCAATTATATTATATACAAATACTAATATATAAAACTAAACTGAGCCACTCAAATTACGCCAATTGGTGTAATTAAATTGCAATTCTATAGACTGCTATCTCTTTCCGCATCATATGTTCCAAAATAGACGACTCGATTGGCGTAGTGGGTAGCGAAACTGCCTCTTGCGCCAGAAGGCGTTGGTTCAATCCTCACAACTGAAAAAATATTGTGCGATGAACTTAGTATTTTTCCAGAGTCCAGGTGTTTATACATTTTTAATATGTATTTATTAACAAAATAAAAGTATGTTTAAGTATGTTTATCAGTTATGTAGTACCCATAGTACAAGCGTTGCTCAGTTTGGGACTAGAGAGCGTTTTGTTAAAAATGTGTTCCAATTTTTTTTTTAAACACTGCCCTTACTTTAGGATAATATTATCCTGTGTTGTAAAGGACGTTTTACAAAACATAAATTTCACGCGGACAAATACCCCGATGCGAAGCAACTATCTGTGGGTCACACAAATAGTTTTCCCGTGTGGGAATCGAACCTACGACCCCCGACGCCGAAGCCAATACCTTGGCAACTGCGCCACGGAATCATCATTATTTGTATCATCTGTAACACTCACTTATATACGTCACAATTAATGTGAAGCGTACATACATAATTCATCTGTTACAGGTTCTTGATGGGGCGGTGACGACATTCTTATCGTACCTGCTGGCGGTGCCGCTAACTCTGCTGGTGGAGATGCCGGTGCAGCGCACTTTCACGGCTCTGTTCACTTAATACCGATAGGCGTCACTGAAGAGTTGCATTTACGAGTATTACCTTATACGCCCGTATTCGAGAACAATACTTAGGTAAGGTTGAAAGCAGCACTGTGCTGTGTAAGTATTCGAGAACAATACTTAGGTAAGGTTGAAAGCAGCACTGTGCTGTGTAAGTATTCCAGAACAATACTTAGGTAAGGTTGAAAGCAGCACTGTGCTGTGTAAGTATTCGAGAAAAATACTTAGGTAAGGTTGAAATCAGCACTGTGCTGTGTAAGTATTCGAGAACAATACTTAGGTAAGGTTGAAAGCAGCACTGTGCTGTGTAAGTATTCGAGAACAATACTTAGGTAAGGTTGAAAGCAGCACTGTGCTGTGTAAGTATTCGAGAACAATACTTAGGTAAGGTTGAAAGCAGCACTGTGCTGTGTAAGTATTCGAGAACAATACTTAGGTAAGGTTGAAAGCAGCACTGTGCTGTGTAAGTATTCGAGAAAAATACTTAGGTAAGGTTGAAAGCAGCACTGTGCTGTGTAAGTAGGGCATTTCTCACTGCGTTCGTATTGGCACGCCATGTCATTGACAAACAACACTCAGGCGACACTTTACTATGCGTACGCATTGCGCCGATTACATATCTATGAAAATGAAAATGAAAATATGTTTATTGACAAACACACTAAGCAAAGCCGGTCCTGTGGTTGCCAGTTACGATTGCCATCTATTTTACAAATTTGCCAGTCGAAAGATCGCTTCGCACTAAAACTTTAATAAATATAATATGATTGGTCCGTTTAGCAAAATAGACATAACATTGAGGTGGTAGGGCCACGCAGCAGACTCAGCTGTTGCACGAATGGGCAGGCCCGTCCGGGTAAGTACCACGACCTCACAGAAGACCAGCGTAAAGTGGTGGTATGACAAAACTTTCGCGTTTCGTCTGCTGAGTGAGGTAGCCGCAGCCCAATTTTCAAAAGGATCTCAACGCATCTGTAACCCTCGGGTGTGGCAGATGTCAATGGGCGGCGGTATTCACTTACCATCATTAGCCGTGATAGCTCAGTGTCCGGGCGCTCGCCTTTATTTCAATATACTCGAGCAACCTGAGTTCGATCCCCGGTGCCGGCACCAATGAAGTTTTTAACTTTAAGTGCTGACTTATCACGCGCTCCGCGGTGAAGGAAAACATCGTGAGGAAACCTGCATATTTTTGAAATAAGAACAAAAAATATATATATATTTTGAAAATATGTGAAGTCCGCCAATCCGCAGTGGGGCCGCGTGGTGGACTATGCCCTGATACCCTCTGTATAGAGGAGGCCTTTACCCAGCAGTGGGACATGTATAGGCTGTTACTTTACTTACTTTTATTCACTTACCATCAGGTGAACCGTGTGTTCGTTTGGCAACTTTTCACATAAAAAAAAAAATAACCTGACATTTGTCAAAGCTACACTATGCGTTGGTTAAATTACACCTACTTTACGTAAGGGTCGTCCCTAATGAATAGCGTTGCGCATCACTCAAGTATTGGATTTAGCGGCCCTATGCGTTCGTACGCACTGTGAGACCTCATAGTATTGTTCTTGAATACGGCTGTTAATATGTTTCCTAAGCCGCATACATCTTTGATGGCTTTCTGAGCTAGGGAAGAAAGCTCTTAAAGTATTCCCAACCCAATTCCCTCACAATTCCTTGTCATGCGAATTAAGTTCTTGTTTTAAAATAGAAATGGGGACTGTGATCGAAGAAGGAAGAACTTCTCCGATTACCCTATTAAGATTTTTTGGTTTGTTTGGCGTATTAATGACAAAACCTACCTGCAATATACACTCCGTGTAAATATAGGTTACATGTATTTATTTTAGTCCCGTTTGTGTTCAGTCAAACAGGTTCTAGGAAACATTTTCTGAGCATTGTTTCAATTATTTTTTTTACTAGAAAAATATCTAAGTGAAACAATGCTACTTTCAACATATGTGAATAGATGTAGATTATACGAGGAAGTCTGTATTAATGAGCTTAGATTTATATTGTCTTCTCGAATTTAGAAATAGATGTTGTGTAATTATTTTGTTATTGTAATAAAGTTTCTATAATAATATTGTTGTTTTATAATTAATAAGTCTTAAAAGATGAGTACGTATACGAGTATGGGCTATCTCTATAACTTCTTCTTCTTCTTTCTCCTGCCCTTATCCCAAGTTAGTCCCAAATTAGCACGAGATGTCCTTTCCTACCACTTTATTTTTTACGTTATCTCAATACTAACCCCTTGCATAGACTTATCATTCTTCACACAGTCCATACAAATCTTTTTCGCCCTTCCTCTAGCCTTGCAGCCTATAAACTATATAAATATAAACTCATAGCTGGCACAGTATAGTCGAATGTATTGTAGAATTTTTGCCATTTGCTTTTTTAACGAGTAAATTTGTCAAACGCGCAGACAGTTCACCTGATGTAAAGTCATTACCGCCGCCTATGGACATCTTACGATATGCAGATGCGCTCCCAACCTTTAAAAATAGTGGGCCCCGCGTTACCTCTCTAGCCAGATGAAATATAAAAGTATATTAAGTGAAATATAAATTTTTAACGGTGGTGGCCCTACGCAGCAGCCTCGTTGTTGCGTGAATGGGCAGGCTCGTCCGGTCAGGTACCACGACCTCATAGAAGACCAGCGTAAAGTGAAAGTATAATACTTTCGCGTTTCGTCTGGTGAGTGAGGTGGCCGGAGCCCAATTTTGAAAAGGTTGTCAACGCATCTGCAACCCTCGGGTGTAGCAGATGTTCATGGGTGGCGGTATTTACTTAACATCGATATCAGAATATGGTAAAAAAGAAAGAAATAGAATTGCTAGATTACTGAGCTAGCGCGCTTACCATCCACGGCTGCATCGCCACTTACCATCAGGTGGGATGGCAGTCAAGCGCGAGTCAGCTAAATCCATATAAAAAAAATTACTGTGCGAAACTGAATGAATGGATGTAGAAGATAGGAGTATTTTTTTCAAAAACATTGCCCTTACTTTAGGATAACATTATCCTGTGTTGTAAGGACGTTTTACAAACATAAATTTCACGCGGGCAAACACCCAGATGCGAAACAACTGTCTTTGGATCACACAAATAGCTGTCCCGTGTGGGAATCGAACCCACGACCCCCTACGCCGAAGCCAATACCTTGGCAACTGTGCCACGGAGTCATCTTAGTATTATAGATGTGTGTAATAAATTGTAAAAAACGTCTATAATATCTGCGCACGTCTAGGTAAATGCTTGAGTGTATGAGTGACAGCTAATAGATCTGGGCATTGCATTTATCTTTGTAGAGGACTAAAAAGGCATGCAAAGTACTACAAAATGTAGGAACCTTTGACTAAACTTTCCCTTGCAAAATAAATTTGCTTCACATATCGCTATTTAGATCGGAGTAAAAACGCTTTAGATAGCAATTCTCAATTATTTCGATTATATATTGGTATCGGTCCATGGGCATCTACTACACTGGAGGGATTGCAGGTGCCTTGCCAATCTTCAAAGACAACGGGCCTCGGCCACCTAATTCACCAGACGAAACGCAAAACTATTTACAAATCTTCTACTTCACGCTTGTCTTTTTTGAACCCGTGCTACTTCCCCTACTAGTCTGTCCATTCGTGAAACAACAGACGCTTCTGCGTGGCCCTATCGATTTTTTAACCATACCTAGTATTGGCGTAAATACAAAAATCATTATATCGATTTTAAATTATCCCTTAATAACCTCAAATGTCACCGGAGTCGTAACCGAACAAAAGAACATTAACGTAGTAAACAAATTCCGTCATGTTTTTTCCGTTCAAAGGGATAACTTTCAATAATTATGTCACATTAAGTCGCCCATTTCATGATTGAACTATACATTATGCGGATGTCTGTTGTTATGTTTACTTTTGTTCCTTTTTTAAAATGCAAATTATGACTTTTGTGTTTACGTTGCCGTATAAATTTCGTTAGCGTGATACAAAAAATAAACAAGGTAAAATGAAATACCTACCCTTGAACGTTAATGTAGTAACGTATTCGAATCTATGAATGTAATTGATGACGTACTTCAGGAAGTGGTTGGAAAATATAGATAATATCTATATTTTCCTGAAGTACGTCATATATGATATTATCATAAATACTCATACCGTAGTGGAACATACAAGCCGCGCTTTCTTGTTGGCTAGTATCTGCGCCGAACCTTATATCTTACAAAGAAATAAACTTTCTAGTGGTACTTTTTTCAGCTTACAGCTAGTGTACGAAGTTTAAAGAATGAAAAAGTAGACAAAGACCAAATTTATGTCATTATTATGTAATGTCAAATTTATGTAATTATTATATATATAATATTTTATTTTCTGATCATTACGAATATCATCGTGGTCAATTCAGAGAATTTAACCATCCTTTTGTTAACTAAAATGAAATTTGAAAAGCCATTTGACAGCTGATTAGTTAACTTCTACGATTATCAGTGTTTCAGAAACCGGGCGTGCGTCTTAGGTAACAAAGGTAACAGGTAAACAAAGGTAGATATATAGTATAATTATGTTATTATTACACATTATCCTTTCGGATTTATTAACGTATAGCAGTAAGGTATTGACGAAAAGATAATATAATGTATCAGCCTTCGGTATCGGTTGACAGGCTCATTTCCCGTGTTGTTTTTGAGCTTTTTAAGTTCCACACAATTGAATGGCTTAATCTTTACAATAAATCTTGAGTTGAAATACTGGGAAGCTTAAATTTGCACTGGAATTTAATAGTATTGCGCTCATAGTGTAGACCTTGGGCGTAAATTAAAATTTGTTGACATTCCGCGATGACTGCATCGTCTTGCGATCCAATCTGAGTAATAAGTTTCCAGACTAGTCTCTGACTTATACTGAGCTCAGACTTGTACTGGTGGATCAGCGAGTAATTCATAATGATTTATAGAAAAGGGAACTGAAAACAAACAACATTCACGTTATTGAAGTAGCAGCAAATGCAAAGTATGCACATCGATCGAACCACATGTCCGCTTGCCAACTTTTCACATAAAAAAAGCCTATACATATCCCACTGCTGGGCAAAGGTCTCTGCATATTGGCGGTCGGCACACGATTTTGGCTGAATCGCACCGGAAATCGATTTTAGGTTGCTCGAGTATATTGAATTAAAGGCGAGCGCCCGGACACTGAGCTATCACGGCTCTAAAAAAGTAGTATATTTTTATTTATTTCTCTATTTTTTTAATAAACGGGTTATACTAGCCGCGTGAACTGCTTCGCTCGCACTTATTTAACTTGTGTTGTGAATTTGAGTATTATTAGTGTAACGACCTATTAATAATAATAAATATTATTATTAATTAGTCATAATAAAGATCAATTAAGATGAAAATAAAACGTTTCAGAACGTTTAATCACAATAAAAGTTAATAATATATACTTAAAGAAAATTAAGTGTTAGTATGAGAAAATGATATTACCAAAAATTGATTAAAAATAGTTAAAAATCATTTAAAATACTCAAAAAAGGGTATTTATTAAAAATATAGCAATATACGATCACTATTATGTCAATAAATAACAATTCCATACTTAGTGATTTTTAAGGTCAGAATTGTAAATGTAGCCTGCGGAGACACATTTGTATAACCGTACATATACAAGTACAGAGGTCGATCGCGACTCTTAGTACTATAGTCAAAGTACCTTGTATGAACGTCCCATACCAATATCATATGGAAGTAAGGTCTAATGGATAAAAGTAATAGTATGTGAAGGCTCAGAGAAAAAATAATAAATATATAAATATAATGAAGAGCAATGAATGACTTGGGACTTTATAAGAGATATTACTATGGAGTTGCATGGTACTTCTGTACGACGAAATGGTCTACGGTAAACGTGGAACCATGAATGGATATGTCTTCAGTGGTGAACATATCATCGATAGCTGGTGGTAGTTGGCGTCTTAATGACCATCACTATGATACGTTAGCTGTCATTCGGCATAGTAAGAGTTTGGTGGTAGTTGGCGTCTTAGTGTGTTGCACTATGATACGTCGACTGATCATCTGACTTTGGGGAGTCTGGTGGTGGCTTGCGTCTTAGTGTATTCCACTATGATACGTTGGCTATTACTTGACTGGGGTGGGGGTCCGTTGGTGGTTGGCGTCTTAGTGTTTACGCTATGATACGTCGACTATCATTCGGATCGTGAAAGAGTATGTTTGGACACTTCGTGTGTTCCGAGTATATTCTAAACTTTGGAGCCGAAGTTGATTGGAGTTATATTGGTGTGGTGTGATGAGGGTGTGCCACCTACGCGATAGTCACATTGATGCGTGCGGCTATATGCAGTAATGCGTCTTGTGGTAGTTGCGGGGTGATCTGCGCCTAATATCATTGCATCGTATGATTCAGGTTGACGGAGGTTCGAGATGATGATGTCTGCTGTGTATGCGGATAGGCTGTATGTTAGCGTGTTGACCTGCGATAGTTGTATTGATGCATGTTGCGTTCAGTGACATTGCGTCTTACGACATTTGCTTGGGAGACGACGCTATTCATAATGGCCGAGTCTGCCTCTCGGTTTGATGCACATCTCAGTAGATTTGTCCAAGTCGGGTTCCTGATGACGGAACTGCAGACTGTCTGACCTCCCGTATACGTTTTAACATTATTAACGAATCTCAGTAAAGTTCCCACCGTTCGAACGAATAATGGCAACTTGCTGGTGGGTGAGACAAACTTGATCGAAAATACATTATACTCAACGTCAGAGACACTGACAAATAAATATGTGTTGGCAATTATAAACCCTTCTGATGGCTAAACATAAAAATACACACAACTATGGCTATATATGACTATTTCAATGGTTGGTGGAGCATATGCGTTTACCTCATGTGGATGGTACCTGGCGGGAGAAAACCTCTCAAGGCTGCGGCGATGCAATGCAACGTTTTAACCATACCCTTGGGGTGAGCAGTGACTCATAACGCGCTCTGCGACGAATTGTGCTAACCTTGTAATGGTGGTGATGCCAAAACACTAACAATCACGTCTGCAGTCGCGGCGGTCTGGCAAAAGTGGTGGCGTTTACGGAGGGCTTATTATATCATAGGGCCAGAGTGCCTGATCTTTAACACATGCCCAAAACCGTATTGACGTACATTCACGAAGACTGGATTTGTCGTAGACTTGTATGACGTTTACACGCATTGACATGCGCGACTTCGGTCAAAGTTTGTGCTTACGCACCGCCAAGGGGCCAAGCCCTCTTTATGCTGTTAAAACAGCTTTGCAATGGACTTCGGTCCAATATGTTGGTTGGCGCTCACCGCACACGGCGTTGGTGAGTGTTTTCATGGAGCCGTGTGCCTTCCCTACCTATTACTTTAAATGTGGAGGAGCTGTTGACTTGTATCGGGTATGTAAAATTGATGTGAGCCCTTTTCAAGAGAGAAGGGATATTATTTTAAAATTATATTGTGAGCCCTTTACAAGCGTGAGAGGGAGTATACTATATACTCTGAGCCCGTCTCAAGCGAGTCGGGATTAGTTAATAAGAAAGCAATCTGACATTATCTCTGGCTTAGAGATACACCTAAAAGAATCAAGTTACTAATTAAACACAACGTAAATGAGGTCCTACCGAATATGACGATCACAATAATATTTCATACGGCTAATTATTACCTTTAGAAAGATCCTAAAGAAAGATCAATAAATTATCCTGGTCACGTAATGATGTTATACGATTTATTCGTATAACGGGGCAGAAATATATATAAGTTATATAATTATATATGCAAAAGGGGGGTTCAGTTACAGTATGAAAATAGGTTCGTTAAAAATAGCTTTCATTAAAATTAAATTAAATTAAACGTCTATAGTTAGTATTTAGAAATACATTTAGAATTACATTTAATAATTAACACTAGCTAGCCCGCGCAGCTTAGTCTGCACCAAATCTCCCGGCTCCATGCCTTGCGACTTTAACATAGCACCATCTATTGGATATTGACCTATCCAGGCAATAAATTTACCTTATACCGCCATCTGTTACAATCTTATGGAACTCACAGATAATTATAACTCTTTGCCATAATTTATTTATTTGCACACTTTTTTGTACTTGCTGGTACAAACGGCGGGCTTAATGCCAGGCATTTTCTACCAGCCAACCGGAAAGTTAGTGAGAGATAATTGTAGGTGATAGCTATATAAGGATTATATAATATGTATACATACATTATGATAACAATTATTAAACACTTACCACAATAAATACATCTATATTTAAATGAATACTATTTTAATAGGTAAATATATATATTATAATAGGTAAATATATATATATACAGCGTGTCGTTACCATCGCGACAATAAATTAACACACGTCTATCGCTACTTGCCAATAATCATAAAAAAATATTAACGTTAAACAAAATCCATAATTAAAAAAAAATATTATTCAAACAAACTAATTAAGTAAAAAAGAAACAAAATTTGTAACATCCTATACAACTCGCGCCACAGCGTCGCATTACAAGCATCTCCTTCTAACAGTATGTTTTGTCTCTTTTAAACTCATTCAACCCATTCATATTCTTTGTGACCTTTACAAATGAACTTTACGTTACAGTTTTATACGTAAGGGTGTTCTAAAATTGTTTGTTTTGGAAAATTGAATAACTCGGTAAATATTGATGTTTAAAGAATATTTACATTCTTAAGCTTAATACAACTTTAAAAAGTTATCCCCTATATGTGTGTTCATTTATTGTCGCGGTGGTAACGACACGCTGTATATATATATATATATATATATATATATATATATATATATATATATATATATACCTATTAAAATAGTATTCATTTAAATATAGATGTATTTATTGTGGTAAGTGTTTATACGTGCATAAAACGGAAATATCTGTCAAACGTTATCCATACTACTGATCATAAGACGAATTAAAATATTCCTTAACATTAGCTTTAAAAATAAATTTATTCGGCGATTTTCCAATTTCAGTAGGAAGGGCGTTCCAGAGTCGAGCTGTAACAGCGAAGGATTTAGAGAGAAAACCGGTACGGTGAGAAGGAATAAGCAAAGTAAGATTACCAGCAGATCGAAGATTGCATTTACCCAGGTACTGAAATTTGACCAATGCGAAGGAATTTACAGACAGCATGAGTAGGTACCCAGGTACTGAAATTTAGACTTCAGATCCGCTGGGGCAAAAGGATCGTTATACAACTTACAGTTTAAAGTACAGTTTAAAGAATTGAAATGTTTAATACAACTTTAAAAAGTTATCCCCTATATGTGTGTTCATTTATTGTCGCGATGATAACGACACGCTGTATAATACATTATAAACAAATAATTTGCAATAAAAAATATTGCGACTATAACTGTGATATAAACTGATCATCTCAATATGATTAGTTTATATCATTAAACATCTCTTAAGATGGATCTTTCACTTTACACAGTGTGCAAAATTTGATTAAAATAGATTCAGTAGTTTAGGAGTTCATTGCGGACACACAACGTGACACGAAATATTTGTATACATATATAAATAAAAATATTATTAGGTAGGGTAAAAAGTAAAGCTTATTTTACGATCCGAATAAAACGCACTTTAAATATTATTGCTAGGATATAGATTTATCCTTGTGTTCTCTGAGTGAATTCAAAAAGGTTGCATTATTAATTGGTAGTGGATACAGTAAATAAGTAGTTTTCTTTATGTTGTAGATAGCCGCACTATTGTATTAGGTTAGGTTAGGTACCTGTAAAGGTAGTGTAAGGTTTGTTTATAAATAAATAAATAAATAAATAAATAAATTTTTGTGTTTGGCCATATGGAAGTTCCATAAAAAGTGTTCCCATTCCATTCCCACCAAATACGCAGTAGAACCTTCCCGTTCGTTATTCCTGGTTTGGCTACCGTTTTAAATACATCATCACCGCGCTCTGATCATGATAGATTTTTAGTTGTTGTATGTGACCCATTTCGTATACCTTTTGAGGTCACCTGTGTTAGGGCCAGTCTTCGCTGTTGCACGAATGGGCATGTTCGTGCGGATAAGTACCACGACCACACAACTTCTGCTCGTTTTCTTCGTTCTTTCTACTTGTCTGGTGAGTGAGGTAACCGGGGCCCACTTTGTTATAAGGTGGCAAGGCATCTGCAACCCTTAAGGTGTTTCAGATCCCGTGAGGAGTTGCCCCCGTGAGGAGTTGCCAGATCTCCCATCGGGCGCGTCCCCAGGTGGCGGATAGGGGAATGCAATGAAAATAGATATGGGTGGTAGCGGAATACCGTCGTGGACCAAAACTGGCTGGGTTTGGGGCGTACCCTCGAATCTATTGCGATTCGAGAAACGGCCTCTCGGAATCCTGTTAAGGATTGCCTACGAGGTGGGCCTTTAAGGCTCTCTGTCACTCCTTGCTTCTTTCTACAAGAAAGAACAATGGACGTGACAAGTGCGGCGATGTGCCAGGTGCATTTCGGATTTCACCGACGCCGCACAACCCGTAAACCTTCGGGAGCGGGGGCCACGAGTGGCCGAAAGGAAGGTAACCTCTATAAAAAATCCCCCAACCCTAAGGTCGAGCGTGCCGACGGGTGAATGGCTGTCCCCAAGTCCCCCAGTCCCAAGCGCTCCGGGGGGGAGGGAGTTATTGCAGGGACCAAACTCTAGTAAAAAAGGATAACATGCAAGCAGTGGGTAATAACAAACTACCCCAGGGTGGTACCGGCGAAGCCGGAGAATCCACCCCTAGGTCTAGCCTAGGCAGCCCCATCGTATCGGGGGGGGGGGCAACACACTGCTTTACGGCGATGCATCGGCATCGTCCGTGGATCCCCTAAGAACCGGGGATCACAGGGAGGAAGGGGCCGTGCCTGGTAACGCACCGGTCCCAGCGCGTAGCTCACGTGGAAAACGTGGAAGACGGGGGCGCTTAGCACGCCCATGCACAATAGACGATCAAGCTGAAGGTGAGTCTGATGGCTCTCAGGTTGCCCGCATTTCGGCTACTTCCGAAGATACTCGAAAAAGGAAAGCTAAGGCTCCGAGGGGCGACACAGTGGCCGCTAAATACAAAGCGGTGGCAGCCTCTGCTTCAGCCACAGCCACAGAAGGGGAAGACAAGGAAGACGGGCACGATACTGAGGAGGATTCCCAGGACCTGTCTGGTATGAAGTTAAAATCAACCTTACCTAACACGGAAGGGTTAGGACTGAAGTTGAAATCTCAAAGCAACAGAACGATTGAAAGTCACATAGATTTTCAACTCCAGGAGATTGAAAAAGTTGCGGATTGTTCCCGCAACTTAAAAGCTGCAGCTAATGAACTTGCTAGGAGGTTCAGTGCTAACGGAATTGTAGCAAGACTGGAAAAAGAAAACGCTGAACTACGTCACAGCTTTCCAGCCTTGCCGGACGGATGGTGAAACTTACGCAAGAAATTAAACACCTCCGTAAACAGACCCAAGAATGAACTGGTAGGACTCACTCTTATGCTCAGTATACGCCATCAGGTCCAAAGTATATGAGCGACGAGGAGAAGATGATGGAACGCATTGGCACCTTGGTTGAGAGTAAGCTGGCTGCTTTTGAGGCCAGATTATTCCCGGGTGCCACGCATCAGCAGCCATTGGGAACGACGAATATGGTCACTACTAAGTCGGTGCAGCGGCTGCCCAAATCAGCGAAACCTAAGCGGAAGAAGAAAAGGGCCTTTCAGCCGTCGGTAATAGATTTGCCCCCAGTAACTGAGCCGGTGCACCAATTAACAGCACCTGTAGAGCAGAACTCATGGGCAACTGTGGCTAAAAAGCCTAAGGCCCAGAAGCAGCCCGAGTCGAAGGATATTCGATATTTGACCAAGCAGAGTGGAAAGAGTAAGAACAAGGTCCCCCGTGCCCCTTCGTTTGCTGCTGTAACGGTAACACTTGCAGAGGGCTCGGCAACAACATATTCGAAAGTGATGGAAATAGCAAAAGCTAGAATCCAATTGGCTGACTTTGGCATTGAGACCATCCGTCAAAAACGCGCCATAACTGGGGGAATATTAATGGAGATTAATGGTCCCGAGTGTGGTCTTAGAGCTGATAAGCTGGCGGCTAAATTGCGTGAGGTCTTCTCAGATCCCGAAGTTCGAATCAATCGCCCAATTAAAACGGGTGATATTCGATTGAGAGACCTTGATGACGCTGTCAGCTCGTTGGAGCTGGCAACAGCAGTTGCTGAGGCAGGAGGCTGTTCAGTGGAAGACGTGAGGGTGGGGGAAGTGCGCCGATCTCCAAGTAGCATGGGAACATGCTGGGTGCGATGCCCCATTACGGCTGTACGAAAGTTGGCAGCCGCCAAAACAGTCAAGGTGGGTTGGGGGTCCGCCCGAGTGGACTTGCTAGAGGCCAGACCCCTACATTGCTACAGATGCCTCGAAATAGGCCACGTTGGGAGCAAGTGTCTAAATCATGTCGATCGTAGCTCTCGTTGTTATACCTGTGGTGAACCTGGGCATAGGGCCAAAGAGTGTGTCGCTAAAACTCCTAAGTGTCCTCTATGCTCGGATTTGGGGCGGCCCTCTGGACATCGATTGGGGAAGCGATGTTCACTCCCAAATCAAAAGGGGAGGAAAAGCAACCAATCCGGTCCTTTGCTTAATTCAAATAGGATGAGTGAAGTGGCACCAGTTGCGGAACCGAGTACTAACTCGGTCATGGAGGTTGTTGAGGCATAAAATACCCGTCCCTGAAAGTCATACAGGGTAACCTAAACCACTGCCGCAATGCACAAAACTTGTTTATGCAAACTATTGTGGAGTGGAAGGTTGCCCTTGCAGTAGTCGCAGAGCCCTATGTTGTGTCTAACCATCCCCACTGGTTCGGCGATGACTTGAGCTCTGTCGCCATCTTATGGTGTTGCGGAACGGATGTTCCACCCTGCACTCTGTTGGAAAGGGGGCGGGGCTTTGTTGCCGTACAATGGGGCATCCTGGCCTTCGTTGGCTGCTACTTCTCTCCGAATACATCACTCACCGATTACGAAGTGTATCTGGATGAGTTGACAGATTGCGTTCGCAGGTGCCTACCTCGCCCTACGATTGTCCTAGGGGACTTTAATGCTCACGCTAGAGCATGGGGAAACCCTAGAGATAGTCCGAGGGGGGAAGCTATCATGGCATGGGCAGCAGGACTTGACCTTCGACTGCTAAATCAGGGGTGTGTTAGCACATGCGTGAGATGGCAAGGGGAGTCGGTCGTGGATCTAACATGGGCAACTTCTTCTGCAATACCGTATGTATCGGGCTGGCGAGTGGCAGAAGAAATAGTTACTCTATCGGATCATCGCCACATAGTGTTTGATATTAGACTACGCCAACAGGTTGATTTCCCCAGCCATCGTAATGGTAGCCCGCCGCGACGTTGGTGTCTCAAGCGCCTTGACCGGGACATGCTTGAAGCTGCTACCATTGTTGCAACTTGGCCGGAAAATTCTGAAGATGTTCCGTCCGACCCGGAAAAGGAAGCAGACTGGTTTCGGGGTACAATGACGCAAGTCTGCGATGCATCAATGCCTCGCATCAGTCACCGCCGAAGCAGGGTTGTGTACTGGTGGTCAACAGAAATCGCTAGACTTCGCGCCGTTTGTTTGCGGTGCAGACGCCAGTACTCCAGAGCCCGGAGACGAAGAAGGGCACCGGTTGAAGAAATAGCTAGACTGTACATGGCGTACCGAGCGGCTACAAAAGCATTGCAGAGAGAAATTTCTGATGCTAAATCTCGATCATGGGCAGAACTCCTAGAAGATCTAAACGGGAATCCATGGGGCCGTCCATATAAGATCCTGCTAGGAAAGCTCAAGCCCTGGGCACCTCCCAAAACGGAAACCCTAGATCTAGCCCTATTGGGGGAAGTGGTCAACACACTTTTTCCGGCAGAGTGGTCAAGTCGCTCAGTCCACCATATTAACGCATGGGAGTGGGAGACAGAGATGGAAGTCTCTGTGTCGGAGCTAGACCGTGCTGTTAATCGCCTGAGAGCCCGGAACACTGCTCCAGGACCAGACGGAGTCCCTGGTCGGGTGTGAGTATTGGGTCTTAATATCCTAGGACAAAGATTGCGTCGGTTGTTCACCAGCTGCCTCCGATATTCCAAGTTCCCTACGGCCTGGAAGGAAGCTAAATTGGTCCTTTTAAAGAAAGAAGGCAGGGCTGCAGAATCTCCCTCTGCGTACCGTCCCATATGCCTCTTGGACGAGATTGGCAAGCTTTTCGAGAGGATACTTGCCACTCGTATTAACAGCCACCTGTCGCGCGTCGGTCCCGGTCTCGCAGAAAACCAGTTTGGTTTTAGACAGGGGCGTTCAACTATAGACGCTATAATGCGCGTTCGCTCCTTGTCTGAGCAGGTGATCTCCCAGGGTGGAGTTGCATTGGCGATAAGTTTAGATATCGTCAATGCATTTAATTCAATTCCCTGGGATGCAATCAAGGGGGGACTATCACACCATCAAGTGCCCCTCTACTTGCAAGCCGTTATCGCGGACTACTTGCGCGACAGATATATTTCATACAAAGATTAAGACGGCAGGAAGATCCAGAGGGAGATCCAGCGCAGTGTTCCACAGGGGTCCGTACTAGGCCCGTTACTGTGGAACATCGCCTATGATGCAGTCCTGCGTGTCGATCTCCCTGCTAAGGTAATGATGATACACTAGTTATCGCTAGCGGGAATACCTTTGAGGAGACCAAGGACCTCGCCGAGCTAGTCGCTGGGGTTTTGAGGAACATTTTAAGCGCCTAGTCGAAGCCCCGGAGGCAGAGAAGTTTCTCTGTATAAGATGAGACCGCGAGCTGTAAACATTGCGGAGGGAGAGATGAGCACCCATACCCTGGCGAATTGTCCGGCGTGGGAATCAGAACGCTCTACCCTAACGAGCGAAATCGGACGGGACCTCTCTCTACCAGCTGTCGTGTCGGTGATGCTGAGTGGAGATACGGCATGGAGGGCCGTAGCCACCTTTTGTGAGAAGGTAATGGTCCAGAAGGAGGCTGCTGAGCGAGAGAGAGAGAGGATGGATCCCACCCGGAGGCGGGGCCGCAGATATGCTCGCGCATCTCTTCATTGCCCTTTAAATAATAATAATAATGGTTCTCCCCTACCTGCAACAGGGGCACAAAGGTCGCTGTGAAGGCAGCAGACCGATGCAGGTACAGTCCTAAATATCTAGCACTGCGAGAATGGGGCTATCTAAGCCATACGAAGGAGGGGCCGCGGTAGTGTTCCGAAAGGAGATCCCGTGACCCCTCATTTGAGTAGCTGGCGACGCACGTGGGGTTTTAGTCGGTGAGAGTCCGACATAATCTGGGTTACCCCTCACAGGGAGCTCAGGTATCCATAATGGATTTCCCCACGGAAAAAAAAAAGGTGTTTCAGATATCAATGGGCGGCGATTATCACTTAACATCAGGTAAACCGCCAGCTCGTTTGCCTCCTTCTCACATAAAAAACTGGGTCGATTTCACTTTTAATATATTTTTTACATATATTTTTCATTTAGCCAAGGCCCGGCAGATTCTACGTCGATCCTTAATGGTTGTCTATATCTATTTTATAAAGAGGAAAGATTTGATTGTTTGTATGTATTGAATAGGCTCCTAAACTACTGAACCGATTTGAAAAATTCTTTCACTGTTGGGAAGCTACATTATTCCCTCTTGATATAGGCTATATTATATTTTAAAAAAAATAGGGATCCTTACTAAAACTTCATTAATGTAACCCAAAGTGTAGAAAAATTACCTAAAATATTCTTTACATCGCGTGCGCTGCGAAAACTATTGATGATAGAATAAAATAATGTACTACGAATTTGCAGAATACATTATTATTTCCAAAAAGTCTCGCTAGAGCATATGTCTAACTACTATAGTTATGCCACAATAAGTGTTCTTTTATTTTAAAATGTTGATTGAAATGCCGCCGCTAGAAAAGGCACTTAATTTGTATCTTGGTATTAATCCTTATAAAAATAAATTACTTCATATTAAAGACTGTTTCAATAGCATTATATTACTTTTAGAATTATTAAAATCGGACATTCAATTCGAAAGATATCACAAGTTTAAAAATGTTAGTATATTGTAATTTAACTATCCAAACAGCTTAGTGACTGACTAACGCCCGGTTTCTGAAACACCGATCATCGTAGATGTCAACTAATCACCGTCAAATGGCTTTTCAAATTTCATTTTAGTTGCCTCGCACTTGGCCGGTTTTTATTCAATACATTGTCGATATGATGGCAAAAAGATATCAGAAAGATTGAATTACATAATTATGATGTCGTGATCACCAGAGACTGAGGGCTGGTGAAACATTCATCTTAGAGACGCCTTAAATCAAGACATTGGCCCATCAAATATCGGTCAACGTGTAATCTGCAACGTCATATTCATTTACGGGTTCTCCGAGTTTTCTGCATTAAAAAACCAAAGATGTGATGATTTATGTCCGAAGCTATAGGAGACCAGACTTATTTGTCACTTTTACGTGTAACCCCGAATGTCCCGTAATTAAATCGGAAACATTATCTGGCCAGCGGTCTTTCGATCTTCATGACGTAATTTCAAGGGTATTTCATTAAAAGATGAAGAAATTCATAAAATTATTCACCAAAGACGAAATATTCGTAAGGTTTTATGTGTGTGTATGATAACTTTTTGTTATATACCCATGCGAAGCCGGGGCGGGCCGCTAGTTATTAATATGACACCCAAATATCTAGCTGCTTTTTGAATCCAGCTTTGTGCAAACGGTTTGAAACTGTTTTATGGTCGATTAATAGCTCCGGGGCAATGCTTCAACTGCTGAAATGCTACTCAACTATGATTATTTCTGTGATGTGTCTTTCTGTCGATAGACATTTCCCACTTTTATAACGGACGAATGCGCGTGAAATGCATATAAGGGAATGGAAGCCCGTCGAACGTCCATTGCTCCGTTGATTGGCAGGGGAGTGGAGAATGCGGAGAGAGAAAGGGAGGCAACTGACACGCCTGGATATCCGCCACCGGAGACCAGGGCGTAGGAGGCTGGCCTACGCGCGCAACCTACCCGCGCCGGGTAACGCGGAAGATTGCGTCCACGTGTTCCCGTGTCCAAGGCCGATGCGACAGAGACAGGTGCAACGTGGGTTTTTTAGCAGGTACTCGTTTCTTACCGGGACTCCCATATCTCCCTACTCCCTCGATCCAATGGCAGGGGAAATAAAGGATTTCTCCCACGGAAAAAAGGGGGAGTGGAGACTTTCTTCGTGTAATTCCAATGCACACTCTCTGAAATTAGTCTAGCGTCCTATGTGTGTATATAAGCTGTAACATTTTGAATTAACTTTTCAATGTCTTCTTATTGTCAGTAGCAAATTGTTAACCGATACTGGTTTGTTTTTTTTTACTATTTTCAAATTGAAATTAACGCAACTGCAGTTCTCCAAAAGCCTTTTTGATTTCTTTCAGTACTGATGCCGGAAAAAGTAATCCGGAATGTCATCACCGAAGTTTTTATCACAGTCGCGCATTCAAAAGGATAAAAAACATGGACATGTAAGGATTATTTATATAAGAATGCCAACTCTTAAAGAAAAATTATCGAAATATCCGACTAGTTGTAGCAGTTAATTATTCAAGGCTATTCCAATAAACATACCTTCAGACTGTTATTAATAAGACAGACGATAAAATCTTAAGACATGTTTAAAAGATGCTTTTATAGTTAAAATCGATTAAGAGTATAACAACTTAAAGTTCTTTCTTGCATACAACAAAATACATGCAAGTGTTTTGTTCACTGCTTATTAGCTATTCATAATCCTCGACTTATACGGTTTTTTTGTATAGGTATATTTTCTGCAACTGGTTGACTCCGGATTTAGTGCCAAAGCCCAACAATAAGGCTTTATTCACAGCTATAGTATAAGATAATATGAGAAATCAAAACTGAAATAATAGAGTAAGAGCCCGTGAATCCCAGACCTTCGTCATTTTATAAAAGCTGAAAGATTGGCAGCGCATCCTCCCAAAACAGGTAAGAACGATGGACAATGGTAACTTACGAACGTGTTAATTTCTTGTAAAATTTTGACGTTTCATAAGAACGCGCAAGCGTCTATGTGAATAAAGATATTTTATTATTATTATTATTATACAATAGTGACCTTTGGCAGGCAAACGGTACTAAAAGTGTGTGAAATACCAATCTAAATTCGTCATATAATAAAGTGCGATTTTTTGGTATTACCTTTGGAATATTATTAAAAATCACGTTATTCATTGCCAGACACGTAACATCGTGGCAGCCCCTAGGTAGACAAGCATGTAGGGTAGCTGTAGGAGAGAGCGCAATATTATGGCATTCGTGGCATCGCCCTCAATCTCATTGTCTCTTACCTTAGTAATAGAATTCAAAAGTATCTATAAATGATGTTAATTCCGTTGGGTCCCCGATGAAAATGGGAGTTCCACAAGGATCAATCCTGGGCCCATTATTATTTTTAGTATATATTAATGATCTCCCCTTTTATGCCAGTGGGTTGTGTGATGTTGTACTGTTTGCTGACGATACATGGCTAATATTTAAAGTTGACCGAGACGTATTAAATTATGACGACGTGAATAGTGCACTTTCACATATCCTCCACTGGTTTACTATTAATAATATGGTATTAAATGCCAAAAAAACCAGATGTATTCTTTTTACCCTTCCCAGTATAAGAAGGAAAAGTTTTAGTTTAATTTTAAATAACGTACCCATTAATCCAGTTGACTCTGCTGTATTTCTGGGAATTACAGTAGATTCAAAACTCCAGTGGAGTCCCCATATATCATCTCTTGCGAATAGGCTGAGCTCCGCTGTTTTTGCGATTAGAAGGGTTAGGCAGCTAACAGACATCGACACTGCCAGACTTGTTTACTTTAGTTATTTTCACAGCATCTTGTCGTACGGCATTTTGTTGTGGGGTAGTGCATCAGATATAAATTCTATATTTATTCTTCAAAAAGAGCTGTCCGAGCAATCTACAATATCGGAGCCCGGAATTCACTCAGAGATCTTTTCAAAGAGGTCAATGTACTCACTGTTGCTTCTCAATACATTTATTGTAATGTTTTGTATATACGTCATAACCTTAATAATTACCTAAAGAATAGTGACAGACATAAAATAAACACTACACAAGTAATATGCCCAAGATTCTTGATGATAAAACGTGAAGGGTACCTACCGCATTTTCGAAACAACTACTAGAAAAAAATATGCAAATTTAGTTCAACAATTTATTTGCGTTTAAAGGCGAAAAATATGTATAGCGAATAATTTAAATTAAAGATCCGAATATATTATACATAAAAATTTTTATAACTTAAAGGAAGTTTGGAATTAAATACACGTCTGTGTAAAGTTTTTAAGGTTATTTCTTTTACTAAAGATGAATTTAAATAAAACCATTTTGGCATTAAATGGACTGCGACTTATGTGAGAGAGTTGTAAGAAACTGAAAGATGTAGTCTTTCAGTCATCTTTCGGTGACCTACAGACAAGCATATAATATTATTCAATATTCCTATCACTCCAATATTAGGTACATTCCAATACATTACAATATCCCTCCAATTAATCTTACAAAATATTCATTGTAATTGAGATAAAGTTTAGCACTTTTACTAAGTTTATAGATTTTCGGTGAAAATAGTACCAAACCATTTCGTTAAAATAGCACATTTCTTTATTTCGCATATTGCAGCCCTCAAAAAATAACTTGAAATAGATATGGAACAAAGTAACTTGAATATTTCAATTTTAATTTTAATTATGAGCACTTCTTTTCTAGAAATGAAGGTAGGGCAAACCAAGTTTAATATTACATGTTTCACAAATAAGAGTATATTTTATTTTGAATTATTTATTTTTCTGCTGCTGTCTAACCTATCCAAGGTACCAAACAATAGGCATTCCATGAGCATTGTGCTCAACCTATCCAAGGTACCAAACAATAGGCATTCCATGAGCATTGTGCTCAACAACTTTTCGCCTTAATATTAAGCAACTTCAGGGGTATTTTACTAACATAATTGTGACAATACAGCGGGTGCTCGCTCAACTACGGCTGTTTTCGCTCAGTCACTTTGACGCATGGGCGGGAATGGAGCTTCTTGACAGGCAGGACTTCGTCACAGATCCCTCGTGCTCTCTGTAACAAACATTTACCAACATTAGCTAACTGCGAAGGGTGGTGGTGACAATCACCATTTAAATATTTCTTTATATAGGTCTACTTTTTATACGCAGTATGGCTTAGGGTGTTGTTAAGATTTCGAATGACTTATACATCTTGAAAGGCTAAGAAATTACGTGCCTCTAAATCCACAGTGAAATTAATTTTGGGTGCAAGGAATTTATGTCGTGTAAAAATGCATTTACTTCATCCGAAGGCGTCGAAGGGGATTCTCCTCACAGTATTCCATAAATATGTCAGCAACAATGGGAGATGCTGTGTATCACATTGCTACCTCATCAAACTGTATCCCCAGTGTCGAAGTAAATAGCTCAGTAACTGCGCTCAGAGTTAACTAAGTCAAATTTCTGAACAAATAAATGATAAAATTAAAAAGGTCCAATTAAAGCTGCCATGGGCTCAAAATACGGATCCTTTCTTGTATACTCAGCAAACAAGAAAAGCTTCCCGCCCACCTGTTTTATATTTTCGAAACAGCCCAATTTGGCCTGGAGCCGCCTTGACCTGGCAACATTTACTGCATAGCGAAAAACTATAAAATTTTATCGATACAACTTCATTTCACGAGCGATTAAAATTCTGCTGATACTTATAAAGCTATGATGATGACTCGCTACTTGAATTAATTACGATTAAAACGAGTTACGTGTTGATTATACGAAACTTTACGAATTGCCCCCTGGGGTATTTACGTATTTTATGTGTTTATTGTAAACTAGCTTTTCGCCCGCGGCTACGTTCGCGTTGAAGCCCTTAAATAAATATCTTTATTTAAGCTTTCAACCTTTTACAACACTTTTTTACAATTAAAAAATAGCCTATGTTTTTTTTCAGGCTCTAGACTATCTGTGTGCCAAATTTCAATTAAATCAATTCACCAGTTTTGGCGTGAAAGAGAGACAAACAGACAGGGTTGTTCGCATCCTTACTAATATTATAAAGGCGAAAGTTTGTATGTATGGATGGATGTTTGTTAATCTTTCACGCAAATACTACTGAATGGATTTTAATGAAACTTTACAATAATATAGCTTATAACATCAGAATAAGACATAGGCTATAATTAATTGACATATTTTGTATATATCTGTCTTTCTGTCTAAATGTTACGCTTTCAGTGTATTCTACGCAGACGTAGTCGCGGGCAGCAGCTACTTTCTAATATTAGTACGTATTAGTATGGATTAAACTAAATACGAAGCTGTGAGTAGTTCGATACACGCGCCGACACCACAGTTGAATACGTTATCATCCCGCTGTCCTTTTTTTAAATTATGGTTTAATGACCACCTTATCGAAGTTATTGTCCTTATTCTCCAAGAGTAAGGTTGGACGTTGTACAAGGTGTGTGAAATATTTCATTACACAAAACAGCAATCCATTATAAGAACGGCCGTTTGTTTACCCCTTATAAAGAAATAATTGTAATCAACGTTGAATGAATATTCATATTTCGCTTGTTAGTATATTCTCGCGGCTTTTTATGTTCCTTTTTTACCAAATTGTAAACAGTTGAGAGCAGACGTGAGTGCAAATAACCAAAGTTTCGTCTGTAACATAATTGAAAGTAACTGATTTTTTTGTATGTAGTGTATATTTGTGTTTTCAAACAAATGGTAAATGAGCACCATCGCCTATAATAACACCTGAAACTTCGTCACAGCACCTTTGGTTGTGTTTAAACGGAAAATAGTGACGTGTTTAAAAAATATTTAAAGGTGGACTTGGTCGTTCTATTTTTCCCCTTGCTCTAAATATACACGACCCATTTAAACTTTAAATACCTTTCATATATAATTCAAAGTAAAGAACATGCAAGAATATGAAATGGGCATACCTTAAATCTATCCGCGTTAGAAAAAACCTTAGGATATTTTTTCCTTTAAATAATTGCACGAAATAAGGGAACAAATCAGATTTTCCTGTTTTTTTTGCGTATGTGGTATTAATTATAATTATAGCTAATGTTTACTTTAATGAGCCTCTATAATATTCTAATTAATGCGAATAAAATATTTCTTTAAACATGAATATTTTACACAAAGAAACTACATATTAGGTTTTTAGAAAAGGTTATCTGAACAAATCTCGGATTTAACAGGCATGATAGCATTTTTACTTAATAATATTATTTGTTTCCGTTCTTAGTTTCAACTATTTTCTTTTCAAAAGTACCTTATAAGTGGATAGGTAAGTATAATAAGCCATCAATTAAAGATAACAAAAAGTGTCTTGTAAAAAAAGCAATTTACGGCCAGTTTCTTTTTTTTTTTATTTAGAACAGGGCGGCACTTGACTGCCATCCCACCTGATGGTAAGTGGCGATGCAGCCCTTGATGGTAAGCGCTCTAGCTCAGTAAAAACCTATTCACTCTTGTCTTATAGATAAACGCCTATAAACTAATAATTAAAGATGCCGGCAGGTTGTTCCATTCCTTACCTGTACGGAACATAAATAAAGACGCACACACTCCAAAATGCATCCAGTAGAAGACCGAGAGGCTGGCTACTCTGCGCCCGTGCTCAAGGCTAGTAAGGTTGGTTTTAACCAAGTTACGGTCGCCAATGAGCCTTTCCCCACGTCTCTCCATTGAGTCCAAGGCAGCCAGATGGCATTTTGCAGCCTCAGCCCCGATATGGCAACAGTAATCCACACACGATCGAACTTGAGCTTTGTATAGCGTAAGAAGCTGTCCCGGTGTGAAGTACCGACGCACCTTTGCAAGGACACCTAACTTCCTTGCCTGGCTTTAGACTCAATGAACCGCCCAAATTAAGGTTGGAGGATATTTCGACTCCCAACAACTTAAGGCGGTCGGTATACTCTAAGGCCACATTTTGGAAATTAGAAGCCAAGTTAAAGAAGAAGAAGAGGCTCCTTTTTGCGGAAAAAAGACACGTCTGCGTTTTGGAGGCGTTGAATCTCACAAGATTGGCATCGCCCCATTCAGAAACCGCCTGCAATGTAAGATTCAAACGCTCTACCATGGCCTCTCTTTCGGACTGGATGTGATCTCCGCTGTCCTGAAGACTCGGTTGGATGATCTACAGATATATTTTGTTACTAGCGATACGTATTTGACATTAGCTCCATAATAATTACATCGAAATTCTTTCTCCAGTAACCGAATCTTTTCCAAAAATTCACGTCGACATTCATACAAGAAAAATAACCAACAAACATGTAACGAATGTCTGCATTTACAGAAAACTTGAGTTGGTAACTTTTCGTTTCGGCAATGTTCTTTTAAAAGGAAAATTGTTGATTTTATAGGGATAAAAGATTTATGTATTAATCTAACCAATGATGTTTTAATAGCGATGGCGCGTGTCCATACTGCGTGGCAATTAAAAATTGTATCATCTGTCACATTCAATTATATATCACATAATATATAATTGAATGTGACAGATGATTTAAAACGTATGATACGGAAGGAGATAGCAATATATGGAATTTCAATCTAATTACATCAACAAAATCGGATGCCTCAGTTTCGGTGCGCTAGTCTCATATCTAAATATGTTATATACAAGATCCAATGATGTTATATACATATGTACATTTAGAATTTCGAAATTCATCGCAACCGTTGCCATTGTAAAGTTTGCAGGGAACAAAGACAATTCACAACAAGACTTCCATTTCGCTGACTATAATGTTTGACAAGTGGTTTTTTAATATGATGTGAACTTATTCATTTTTATTAGCATTGTGGTAGTAAGTGAGGTTACCGGGGCCCACTTTATTTAAAGGTGGTAACGCATCTGCAACACTAGTTAGCATCAGGTGAACCGCCACCAAGGTTGCCACTTTCAAAAAAATTAAAAATAAAGATGTTTTCATTATTTTCAAATAGAAAAAGAATAGAATGAACATAATTATGTTACTTATATGACTTTTTCATGTTTTTATTACTGTTGCAGTATAAAATGGGTAAATGCGTCGCATAGAGAGCGGATCTCAAAAACAACTTGAGTAGGTATATAAAAATGTTTGGAATAAAAATTCTCTAATTTTATAATATTTAATACAATAATTGAGACCCGAATGGCGTAGTCGGTAGTGTACCTGCCTTCTACGCCAGAGGGTGTGGGTTCGATCCCCACTACTGGAAAAATATTGTGTGATGAGCATAGTGTTTTTCTAGTGTCTGGGTGTTTATATATGTATAATGTGTATTTATTTACAAAAGAAAAGTATGTTTAAGTATGTCTATCAGTTTCCTAGTACCCATAGTACAAGCATTGCTTAGTTTGGGACTAGAGAATGTTGTGTAAAAAGAGCGTGTCCTAAAATTTATAAAAGAAAAAAAAACTCCTTAAAAATAAAAAAATAAAAAATAAATATAATTTATTTTAGTTCCATATATAAATACTAGTTAACATAAAAAAAATTAAAGAACTAAAATGGCGTCTGCACAAACAATATAAATATTAGCGTCATAGTTACCTCTAAATTGTTTATAGAAACAACTTATTGGTAACTATAACGCTTATTTTCGGTACACGCCAGAGACATACATACGTGCAACGAAAATAAATACAGTCGAATTGAGAACCTTCCCCTTTTATGAAGTCGGTTAAAAACCACAGGTTAAAAACGCGCTTTACCAATCACAGACATAAAATAAAAGCCGTTTAAAAATGAAAATAGCACTTTTAACGTTTAGGAAAATAACACTTTTACTGGCGGTTCACCCCATGTTAAGTGATTACCGCCTCCCATGAACATTTGCAACAACCATAGGGTTGCCACCTTTTGATAAAGTGGGGCCCGGCGAGGTGCATGTAATCAGAAGTCCTCAGACACTCGGACACTCCCACTTCACTCCGGTCTTCTGTTAGGTCGTGGTACTTACCCGGATGGACCTGCCCATTCGTGCAACATCGAGGAATGTTGCGTGGCCCTACCCATACCCTATTTATTTATTTTTTTTTTTTTTTTTTTTCATTAACATATTTCTTTTACAGTTAATAAATATTTGGAGCGACCTTTTAAGCAACAGTTTTGCTTGTGTTAGGCAGCACCGCTCTTCCATAGCATACTTATAATAAACTTAACTAAGTGCAGTCCAAATTTTAAAACTAATTTCAAAAATAAAATAAAATAAAAACATTTTCTCTCCGTGTGAGTGTATGTTAGTGTATGTGTTAGTATGTGTGTTAGTGTGTTGTGTAGACATACTACAAGAACTAATCATATTTTACGTCTCAACTCGGTCTTTGCTTCCATTGAAATGTCCGCCCACTCTATCCATAAATTACTTCAAGTGCTACATTTTCACTTATGCAACACTGGGACAATTGCTCCAGGTCTTCTGTAGATTTGCTATCGTCTATCACTACCATGGAGACACACTCTCCTACATCTGCCAAGAGAAAAGAGCTCCAATATTCATCCGTCCAGTTCACGTGTTGTCTTGCGAAACGTTGTAGGGTTGCTCGATGAGCTGGGGTCAACTTAGCGGCAGTAGTTGGCCTTTCTTCTTTTTCTTCTTCTTTTAACTGTCAAGCCGCTTGTAGCCACTTCTCGTGTTGGTCTGGTTGAATGGGGCTTGAACGCCAGAGAGAGCCTGATTTCTCTCTAATCCAACAACTAACTGTGGTAGGGCCACGCAACGGTGTTCGCTGTTGCACGAATGGGCAGGTCCCTCCGGGTTTGTACCACGACCTCACAGAAGTGCGGCGTGAAGTAGATGTGTTACACTTCTGCGTTTCGCCTGGTGAGTGAGGTAGCCTTGGCCCACTTTGTGAAAAGGTAGCAACGCATCTGCAATCCTACGGGTATTGCAATTGTCTGCCAGCTCGTTTGCCGCAAAAAAAAAAGCGATTCTATTCCAGCGATACGTTCTTCAGTAGTTAGCGAACTAAATGGTAGTCTGCCAAGCCCAATTTGCGACGCGAGGGCACATGAATCATACTTAAAATAACGTCAACTTTCAAATGACACTCTTTCACTGCAAGCGTTCGTAAACAACCACTTAACGCTACTATGCGGGAATCCCAAATGCCAGGGGCATAGTTGTACTCAGCGGCGTGGGCAGGAGACCATATTGTTGGTACGAAACATTCGCAAACTGGAAAATTCCGTTTAGACTGGCATTAATCCGTACTGGATTATATACGAAGGTTGGCAATCAACCTCTAAGCGGATATGGTGTGTTTGAAATTTGGAGTCGATGACTGGGGTCGAAAGGTCGCTGCAGTCCGAATTCAAGCCTTTCTACATTATAAGTTTACTTATTTTAAAGCGTACGAAACACTTTCTCTTGTTGTCATCTAATTATCATCATTGTTACATCTGGCAATAAGCTAGCTCGGTGATAACATAAGCTATCTTTGTACACCGCTAGGGCCAAAGAGAGAAAAAGCTTTAACATAAATATAGGAATGTGTGTGCATACGGCACTTTTTAAAATTTCTGTTGATATTTAAATGCAGACGATTTTTATTAATCTACTTAGCCAATAACTAATATATTTACTGCGTTTTTAAGAAACATATTTACCTCTCAAAGTCTCAAACGCGAAGAAAATCAATAATTTCACCAATAATTTGTCTATATACCTCATTAAAACATGATCATTATTACTTAACAATTATATAATTGAGACATACAAATAAACGGTAGCCATAAATAACCACGCCCATAAGTAGATTCGAATGAACTTGACTTCCATACTTTAGATCGAAGATTTGGCAACCAATGATGTTTTAATAACGATGACGCATGTCTATACGACGCGGCTCTTAAAAATTGTTCCGCTTTACATTATTTGACGTACACAAGTGAATGTGACAGATGATATAGAACGTATAACACGGAAAGGGATGGCAGACTAATTAATTACAAGAATTACGGTAATTTGAGTGTCTCTACGCGATAGTGTCATATCTACCTCTTCATCGCTACATACTAATAAAACAAAGACATCCCGCTGTCTGTCTGTCCCTTTATTTATTTATTTAGAGGACACCAGCAGTACATATATTCCACGTTTAAACAAAAAGATTACAATAAATTCTGATGTATGTACCTTAATAGGTGACACAGTATTGTTTCAGCTAAATACAAGAATAGTCGTGAATAACAAATACAATTATTTCCCTATATATGCTTAGATCTTTAAAACTACGCAACGAATTTTGATGCGGTTTTCTTTAATTGATAAAGTGATTGTAGAGGAAGGATTATACAGATAATTCGTGCATAATATAGTAGGGAAACACTGATAATTTTATAGGTTTCTAATGCGATGTCAAAAAAACATTCAGCATTGCACCCGTGCGAAGCCGGGGCGGGTCGCTAGTATTTGTATATAACATCATTGCATCAACCTACCTAAGCGATCGCGCACGTTTCGCCTTTAATGACACACACACACACACTTTAATGGCGCCCACCTTTTATGAATGCCATCGGATAAGAACCGCGCTTGCTGCTTGCACCTGTCGCTTTTGCAGTGACATTTAACCGTGTCACATCACTCATCACCCGCGGCTTACACCTCGACCTTGGGTCAACCTTCGCCGCGGACCGTAAGCTCAATCGGCGATAAAGCTCAATCATTCCCGCGCATTACACTTAAAATATGCAACTACGCGGCCTCCTTCGACCACACACTCCCTTAGGCGTTGTAATAAAATTTTATTTTATACCGTCCCGTTTTCGCCCCTTCGATCTCTTTATTAAAGTCTGTTGAATTATAAAACAAGTGGTACATTCGTATCTTAATCTTAAAGCTGAGATAATAATAAAAATAATTATAAGGTACATCACAAAAGGGTGTAATTACATTACGTTATATATATATATTCATATTTGTACAATATATAACAAAATAATGCTTTATTCAACTCCAGTCAATAATGCTTAAAAGAAATGGGTAGGTAGGTTGTTGGTATATTGAATTATCCCTTATTTACAAATTTGAAAACGAAATTTAATGGAATGCAAAACTCAAACTGGAACTGTAAGCTACATGGAGAAATTATTGGTCATCCTCTTAAGCAATTGCCAGAAATGACGCAAAACAAATTCAAAAGACTGCAATCATAGTTGACTTAAAAACCCTTTTGTATTTTACACGTATGACGTTAATAAAATACCCATTGCTGTTTATTTAATCTCATTTTATTAATTACAACTAGTCTTGCGCTAATAAATGAAACTATTCTTACGGCTTTATCGCGTTTATTTTTTAATTTTAGTTCCCGACATTTGGAACCCATTTCAGCTTTCATGGTCACCGGACAGACTGAGGCGTTGGATGTCGGAATGACATTCAGTTACTACGCAGCATGCACGTTCTGCGTAGATCAAAAAATTCAAAACTAACGGCAACCCGGGCTGACTTAAAAAATAACGGGAATAAAACGATTACACATTAGTAAATGAAACTATGCACATAAAATACGAACAAATAAACAAATAGTAATTTTTATTTATATACTAGCTGTGCCCGCGACTTCGTCCGGGTGGAATTTAAAATAAAGAAAAATCTAAAATAAAAGTAGCATAAGTTACTCCTTATTACATCAGCTATCTTCCAGTGAATGCCCCATTCAAATAGGGCCAGCCGTTTCAGAGATTAGCCGGAACAACCAGACAGACAGACAGACAAAAATTTTAAAAATATTATTTTGATATATGTACCATGTATACATCCATATGCATTTAGTAAAATGCGGTTATTTTAATATTACAAACAGACACTCCAATTTCATTTCTATTACTATACTCGCATCGATAAGGATCATCGATGGCTCAAAGATTTTTTTTGTCTATAATCATTATAAATCAAAGCCTTTGATTGGACAAAAAAATTAAAATAACTAAAAGCTGTTGAAACGGAACTATATTCTTTTTTTAAAAGTCATCATTACGGCATTTAGAACATGTTCGGAACTTTTGTTTATTCCAACCATAGCGATGACAATAAGTGTAATTTTTGTAGCATTCACTGTTAAAATTTGTAGAAAAATGTACGAAAAGTTTTACGCCGTTGTGTGAATCGAAGCCATCTCATTCACGTCTTGACGCTTTAGACACTAAGCTAAACGGCTGATTGCCATACTGATGAAAATCTCAACGTCTTTTATCTAAATTTTTTTTAGCATTTGAAGCAATGCATTCACAATTTTAAATTTTAAATAATGCTGAGTTGCAGGGCCCGCTAAAGCGATTCTGCTGCAACCCAGCCACGGCTACCCCGACCCTACGGGGCCGGGGCACACCACGAAAGGACTTTTGTCCCCGTCCTCCGCATGAGTGACCATGACACCAGTGGGCACTCTGCCTTCGCGGGGCCTCATACCAGAACATATTACTCATATTGCAACTTCAAACAATGATTACTGTGTCTACAATAAATGTCTAGTTAATAATTTTATGGGATAATTTAAATGGATATCGATTTCTTAGGAATATTTCAGGTGCTCCAACTTTTCATTCAACGTCTTTTCTGTGTGTTTCGTCTCGGTTTTGGGGTTAAGATAGAATTCCCACATAGTGTTTTTCTCTTCGTTCTCAAAATAATTTTCTGCTTAGTACTCCTAGTCACTCCTCTTCCTTCTATGCTAATTCTTTTACTGTTACTGCTATACGTCTTTGGAATTCTCTCCCCCTTAGATATTAAACAATCTAAATCTCTTAACATTTTTAAAAATAAATTAAAATTTCATTACCTTTCCACTTAATCTTCTATCTGTCGTCCATTATATATTATTTTCTGGTTATATGTATATAATATTATGTAATTATATGTTTGTAAATTGTTGTTAATATTTATTTAGTACACCCCTGCAACTTTCTTCTTTTTAAGGAATTTCTCTGCCCTAAGGTTGCCTGGAAGAGATCGCTGTTTAAGCGATAAGACCGCCTGTTGTACCCGTGTGTTTTTTTTTTTAAATTATAAATACTGTAATGTTTCTATGGTGTACAATAAAGTATATTTTACTTTTACTTTACTTTACTGATTCTGTGTATGTACGTACTTGCATAATTTCGTGTCTTTATTGGAAATCTGGACAAATGACGGGCTGCAACGTATCTACAACCCATCCGTTGTTATCGTTCTTAAAAAAAAATTAAGTGGGGCTCCCATACAACAGACATGATTTTTGCGCCGTTCTTATAGAGAATGGTACGGTACCCTTCGTGCGCGAGTCCGACTCACACTTGGCCTTAAACTAATAGCAAACTATTAGTTTTTAATATTGCACCAAATTTTACTTTTTACTCAAGTATTACACTAAGGAGTATCTATTCAAAATCGAGTATATTCAAATGTCATTGTATCAAATTAAAAGGGAATTTGTAAACCGATCGAGCATTTTGAAGGCATTTTCGAAATATACCATGAATGTTTGATGAACCGCCTATAAAAATTAATAGAAAAAAATCATGCCACTCCACCGAAAGTGTTAAATAATCTTAGATGTTTGAAAATCAAATCATAAATATGATATTATCTAATTTATGTTGGTAAGGATGTCTGTTTCTAAAAAATTTGATTCACATAATATGTTTACTTCACTTTGCTAACATCCCGAAAGGCAAGTCCAAAATATTTGTAAACAATCGACTGTAAAAATGTTAAAAAGAAAATGTTCGTGTAATCTAAACGGAAAATTTAAAAGTTCTGACTTTAACATGTTATAAACTTTATATGATAACTGCGTCGTATATTGCATTCTGAAATTCGCGAAGCGATTTCGCGAAGCGATTTCGCGAAGCGATTTCGCGAAGCGATTTCGCGAACAAGACCTAAATGTTAACACTTGATTCAAAGCAAAAAACCTTTTTAAATCTTTTATTAGCTTACTCTTAGCTAATCATTGACGTCATTTCACGTTTTATCCTTTCAATTCTGTTATTATAGTACAATTAGAGGTAACTCGCAACATAATAGTGTTTTTGCTAAAATCTCTACAAAAACGTCTCACTTTACATTTAAGACTTCTATAAGAAATCAATTTAATTTTTTTACCATCTATGACAGTTATTTAGTTTTAAAATTTTTTGGACGTAAACTAAACATATTATGCATTTTATAAAAACAATTGTCATGATGAATGTAATAATTATTGCATGGTGCGGAGTCTTATTCAAATCACAAAAATATTTTTAAGAACATTAACATTTTTTTTTTCTGTTCATTATTTTCTTACTTACACTAAATTTGAGCAAAATTGAACGATCCAATTGTATGTAAAGGAATAATCATAAAATTATATGCTCTTCTCTATAATTATGACTGTATTTTAAATTTGTTAATTTTATACATTTGTTAGGTTAAGATTATTTTTATTTTTAATGTCTTTATATCATCCATTTATTGTTTAATTTTTTCTTTGTTCGTGTAAACTATTTTAATATAACAAAGTACGTAAATATTATAAACATCCATTACCACACTAAAGTTTTAGTAACACTTAAATGTTTATATTTGTAAAGTGAATCAGAAGAAAAAAAGGGAAGTAAAGGGTTGATACCATCTTCCTTCGGCCTTCTTTTTACTGTCCGTGAACTTAACATTTACACCACGCACTACGCTCTTGTATATTATTAACTAGCTGCTGCCCGCAACTACTTCTTCGTAGAATAGGCAGAAAGCGTAACATTCAGACACAAAGACAGATATACATAAAAAATATGTATATAAATTATAGCCTGTCTTATTCTGTGTATAAGCTATATTATTGTAAAGTCTCATTAAAATCCATTTAGTAGTATTTGAGTGAAAGAGTAACGAACATCCATCCATACATAAGTAAGAATGGACATTAAAAATGATTTTGCAGTTGTCGCCAATGATATTATATACAAAAATGACCATATGATAGTAGCGCACGGAAACTGTGGCACTCAAATGACGCCAATTAGTGTAATTAGATTGCAATTCTATAGACTGCTATCACTTTCCGTCTCATACGTTCTATATCATCTTTCAAATTCACGTATATATGTCTTATATTGTAAAGCGGAACAATTTTTAAACGCCGCGCAGTATGGACATGCGTCATCTTTTATTAAAACATCATTGGCACAAGTGCCATTAATCGGGTTCACGGGCCAAAATTTTATTCTAGTGCAAGACAATTGCACGCCGCTGTCACAAGTTTTTTTTTTTATGTGAAAAGTTGCCAAGCGAACAGGCGGTTCACCTGATGTCAAGTGAATACCGCCGCCCGTGGACATCTGCTACACCCGAGGGTTGCAAGTGCGTTGACATTTCAAGAAATCCTGCGCCTATGATCTAGGGGTTTTTACCACCCGCGGGATACTACGCTGTTTTAAAGATGATGAACCAGTTTGTAGTCTTTAATTTAAATTGATGCAGTTTATGTGTCTGCCAGTACCTATATACAGAGATGATGTATTATATTAGTTGTCACTGCGTAGGTCACCTCCCGAGAGAGAGGACGTGAATCTTCTTTAAACCAAACAAAAATTAGGTGAGCTTTGACGGAGCGGGTTCCAAACCTGGAAGCGATTATTACACATTATAACTTTTAAGTAAGAAATTATTATTATAAGTTTAATTTTTATTATAAGTGAAAAAGCAGTGGATGAATGCAGGCTGACCAAGACCCGGATAGTTGGCGCACTTAAGGGGAGGCTTACGTTCAGCTGTGAAAAGCGATAGGCTGCTATTGTATTGTATGAGTTTCCCCTTAAGTAAGATAACTAGCACAAAAATCACAATATGTTAATTCACTTAATAGTCGTGTATCAATGATTTTACTTTGGTCCAGCAGATTAGAGCTTCTATTAAACTATCTTCATATAAATTCAGTGACACTGAACACCGTAGAAATTATTAACGAAAAACAAAACAGACTTCAAGTATTAATTATGTACTACTATCTGTATTAATTTTATAACTGATTTTCAGGAGTTCCCCAAGTATCTCCGGGGCTCATGATCCACCAATGAAATCAATATGGGACCACATGGGAAGCACCAGCATTCAAATAAAAAAAGAATCATCAAAATCGGTACGGTACACCCAGTCGAAAGTAACAAAAATAAAAATAAAAAAATACAGTCGAACTGAGAACTCCTCCTTCTTTGAAGTCGGTTGAGAAACAATCGGCGCCATTTAAATCCAAACGGAATGGAGACCTTAACCCTGATATGCAGTCTTCGGAGTACACGCGGACAAAGTCGGGCGGCGAGGCGCGTTGTTTGCGTCGCGTTCCACGCGTGAGCGGAGACTAGTTTTCGCGCGAGTTTTAATTTAACGTATATATTGTGCGGTTGGCGGCTAGGCTGCCCATTTGGTGTCTAGGTGTTTGGTCCTTAGCACTTAATGCGAGTTGCCTGATGGGTGTGTTGTGGCTAGTGCTCGTTCTATCGGCGACGGGGAGTGCGTGCCAATTGAACGGTAAGTGATTTTTTACGTGGAATACATTCGACTCCTCAATCAATTTAAGCTGAATCTTCGTATCAATTTGAAGCTGAAAGCGCCTTTGAAACCTTCGGTCTCTTAATACTCTGTGGACACTAAATAAATAAAATTAAGTTTGTAAAAACTTAGCGGTGCATCCATAATTTTTTTTTAATTTGTTAATTTACATTGGTCGTTCGTTTTAATTAAACAATAAAATTCGGTACGATTATATTCAATATATGATTATATTTCGATGTTCATATTGAACCTCCGGTGAAGAATATAATAAATTAATAAGAAAAAGATAAATAAAATTAGTTAGTATTGCATATTATAATTTACATTAAATTCAATGACGAATATCGCAGATGAAAATTCTTAATATATATAGAACATTTATATTTCAATAATTTTCTTGTCAGTTTTGTAAACTACATAAAAAAAATATAGTACATACTGTGCAATTGTTAATTGTCTTCCACAATTTTATATGTATATAATAATTATATTACTATTTCGATAGACTCTCGATCTTTATGTTTATAGGTGTTACTTCATTAATGTTCGCTAAAACGCTTTTGCCCCTTTTTTAACTTGTTAGTTTACAGCGTTCATGTTTTAGAGACTGGTAATAGTAAAATAGTTTCACTTCGTGTCTTATGTTCGCTGAATTGAAAAAATAGTTATAAGTAAAACCATATTCATTAACACAGGAAAGATTACGTGAAAGAACGAATAGTAATTTCCAAGGTTTCGAAGAGCTTCGGCAGAATTCTTTGGCATTGATGATTTTTGATGATGACTTCCTTCGTAATAAAATATCAATTTAATTCTAAAAAATGATACGCACAAAGTTTGCTCGTAAAAAAATAGGGAAAAAGAATTATCATTTTCACGTATTGGAATGTGTTTAATTCTAATTTATAATTGTGCGTCTAATATACCATTGTAGCTTAACAACGTATTTGTATCTATATACATACTATTATCGATAGAGGTCTACCGGTGCGAACGCATCACGGAAAATACTACTGCATAGACTGAAATTTAAATTTTATTCCTTAGACACAAGGCCCTTACCATATGTAGTTTTTAGAAGCAACTATTTCTATAAACACAACGTGTTCAGTGACATTTATCTTTTTAGTACTAAGGCTAGACCAGATAATAAGACGTAGCGTTTGATCAGCGGGTCGTGGATACGATTCTCACTCGCCACAAATATTTACATGAATTACGGACAATCGCCCTAAATCTGAGTGGATGTCTGTATACATTATGCTTCAAAAATGTCTCTATAACACATAATTTATGTATCCTAGATTAAGGGGTTTAATTTATGATTAACGAAAAATATGTTAAGTGATAACCGCCGCCCACGGACATTTAAAACTCCCGTATGGTTGCAGATGCGTTGCTACCTTTTAATTAATGCCTGCACATTCGTGCAACAGCGAAGACTGTTGCGTGGCCCTACCACAGTTAAGATTTAATTACTTCACCAAAACCGGCCTCTACATAACGGTAGCCGGCCCTTGAATTGAAATGCTTTGTTGGTAACAGTGCTACTACCGTAAGTTAACGTCTCAGCGGTACACCGAGTTCCCATGTGCATAATCTCTATTAGATTTTTTTACCGGTTACTTGCTAAGCTTCACTACATAGTTGAAAACAAAGTCGTTCCGCTGTCTGTCTGTCCCTATGTATGCTCAGATCTTTAAAACTACGGAACGGAACTTGATGCGGTTTTTTTAATAGATAAAGTGATTCAAGAGGAAGGTTTATATGTACCCGTGCAACGCCGAAGTGGGGCGTAAGTTAAGAATTATTTACGAATTAACTATACGGTCAGCCATCACAGTGAGCTTTTGCACAGATAGTTCCTCCCTATGCGTGAGGTAACCACACTCGGTTACGAGGTGACCACCCAATTGCAACCCCGCTGGTGTATTCGATATATAAGGTCGATAACCACGGTCGCCAACTTATCTTACAACATAATCGACTTCAAATATCTCGCTCTGTATTCATTTTACAATTGATTTTCAGCAGTTCCGCAAGTATCATTCTACGGACACAGATCCAATACCAATGAAATTAATATGGGACTGGCGCTTTTCTTTAAAATAAAAAAAGAATCATCAAAACCGCGTCACTCGGTCGAATTGTCCAGGTAACAAACATAAAAAAAATACAGTTGAATTGAGAACCTCTTACTTTTTTGAAGACGGTTGAAAAGGAAAAATTAACAATAAACAACAACAATAATATCAGTCTATGGTCGTCATGTGCTGAAAGTAAGCCTCTGCAAGGTGCGCTAACTATCCCCTTCCCGGGCGATACTGAATTCATCCGCCGCCCGCCACCTTTCTTAAGTCGGTAACCCATCGTGCTGCCGTCCCACACTACGTTTGCTCAACCATGGTGTCTTCCTAACACGTGTCGGCCCCAGCGACCACCAGTACGTCTGGAGACATGGCCAGCCCATTTTCACTTCAGCGTACTAATTCGGAACTTTAGTTCAATAGTAAAGAGTGACAAATTTTACCTTCATTAAAAGTAATACTGCATGAATGGCTCATTGGCTTAAATAGCCGATTCAGCAACTGGCGTTGCTAGTCGTGTAGTGGGTTCGATTCTTACAAACAACTACAAAAAATTACAATGGAACAAAGAGGGAATTAACAAATAGTTATTCCGGTTCGGGGTTTACTTTGTGTCCGTGTTTTATTTTCGTGAAACTGGAATTAGTCCAAAGTGCGAAAGTCGCTTTTAAAATGTAAATACGTAAACTAAGACAGTAGTAATATGTGAATATTATGAGCTAGTTTTTTTTACTACTTGGATAAGCTTAATTAGCGATTAACGATTAATGCTTATTTTCGCATCATTAACGTCACCATTGTCGATATCTCGAATCACGTAATTTAATTAAACGGAAAATCACCGCCTCCGATCATTTACGTATGACGACTCGACTTAAAATGTATAAAACACTCGTGCAAAAACCATATCACTCTTTGTGGAGCGTTGGCAGGTAGATGGTTAAAAAAAATAACCACTGCTTGCGACTTTAACAGATGAATTCAGCGGGGGTTTTTCCCCGCAATTATATGACGCTGTCGGTTACTGTTTGTGCGCAAACAGTAACCGACATAAAAAAAAACTCAGGGGCAGTGGTGGATTTGCCCTAAGGCCCAACAGGCCCGGGCCTGGGGCGGCCACATATTCGGGGGCGGCCAATCTTGACAAAAATTCACTGAGGATAACAAGATATATGATGGGCTCTGAGAAAGGGGAGGCTGGAACTTACTAGATGGGCTGGGGCCTAGGGTGGCAAAGACTACAAATCCGCCACTGCTCAGGGGTGTTAACTGCACACACAACACACAACATTTTGTTGAACGGAGTGTCATAGCGACCAAGGAGAGAAGGCCATAGACGCGCCGGTTTTGCGTTTTCGTGTTCCCGTGTTCCAGACAGACGCTGTGCAGATCCGTTTATTCCGGCGGGGAATCCATAAAAGTTTTTATCACGTAATAAAATCTATGCCGATGCGTCAGGGACTGGTGCATCGTGGGTTTTTAGTTGGCAACCCGTTCTGTTTGGAATTCCCAGATATCCCTCCGCTGCCTTTCCGGCGCAGGGGGCTCACTAAAGGGTTTTTCCTATCTAAAGCGAAATCGCTATGGACTTGGACGCCGCGGGCAGCTAGTCCGATTATCACACGGGACAAGTATATGTTTGTATTCCAGATCTGGATGTTTGTCAGTATTGTATGACGCCCTTACCTCGTGTTTGTCCATGTAAAATTTATGTATGATGCCCATACAACGGAGTAACGTTATCCTATCAGGACATGTTTTTTCAAAAACCAGACTGATATTGACTGACGACTGACTGATCGACACTAACGCTGTTCATCATGTTCGTCCACCTAAAAAGATTCTTATACTTGTGCTGCCCACTCAGTAAAAGAAATTTAAACAATATATGACATATATGTGCCAGATGATATAGAATGTATGTTACGGAAAGAGGTAGAAGTGTACACACTGCAATCAAATTATACCAATTGGTGTAATTTGAGTACTGCTTTTTCGGTGCGTTATTTATTTATTTTTGTGCGTTATTTATTATTTATTTTTGTTATATTTACCTCGCGTTTGTATAAAATATCATAGTGTCTAATGATAAACAAATGCCGGGCTTCCAGTATACCTTAAAAAATGCAGCCTTGACTCGTTTTATTTGGTATAATAAAAATTTCGACTGAAAGAACCACTTGCCTAAACTAAAAAAGGTTAAACTTCCTTAGAGAGCCAGAGTATAGAAAGATATGCCATAATGGATTACCACTTATAGTTTGGAACTCCAATTTTAAAAGATTTCCAGTAACGAAAAGCTAAATAGTGGCAGCGTAGGCTGTAGGTATTTTATTTGTTCAAGAACAAGGCATTTCAAATAAATCTTCACAAAGATCAAATCGAAAGGAAAAGCTGCCAAGCTGTTTTTGAGATTAATCACTTAACATTGAAGGCACACCTGGCTCATTCACAAACTGTTTTTTATTGAAAAAAATATACTAGACCATTACAGGAACCGTTGTCAATGACACTGCGAACGGTAAATTATAATTATGTCAGTCCTCTCATTATATGACGAATATATAATGCGAAACTTCAATTAACCACCGCGTGCGAGTAAGAAAAGAAAACATAAAAATGTTTTGTCTCTGTTTAAAAAAAGTGTAAATCGTAAGTATGTTGTTGCCCTTCTCACCGGTCAAGTTGATATTGATTATATTGCCTGAATTATGCAACAAAACGGAAAACGCGCCGCCGTATAAGTTGGCTTCGGATTAAAAAAACCAGGTGAAATACATTTCATATTTAGTGAATTTTATTATTTTTTACTTTATTAATTATTATTATTTTAGATTAATTTTCCAGATCTACGAGTTTTACTTTCAATGTGAAAATTTAAGTAGATAGGTCTAGTCTATATGTGCAATCCGCCAATCCACAGTGGAGCCACGTGGTGAACTATGCCCTTATACCCTGTGTACAGAGGAGGCCTGTGCCCAGCAGTGGGTTATGTGTAGCTGTTACTTTACTTTTTTTACTTAAACTTAACAGTAATAGTTACATAAACGGAAATACTGCATAATTAAAAATCCGTTCAATATACTAAAATAGCGTCTTACGTTTCGCTAGACGTACGTATGCATTAGAGTCTTAATATATATAAAGTCCTAGTATAAAACATTGCGCAAATTTGGTGTTTAAGTTGTCACACATTAAATTCATGAATTTGCAAAGTTAATTCATAAAGACATTAATAAAGTTCCACTAAAGAAACATACATGTGTGCAGTCGTTAACTTTTTAAATAAAAAATCTGACGCACTCGACAGTGACACGCGTGGATGCCTTTACCGAAAATTTTAACATTCCGAAAGCATTGACCTTTTTTAATGAATTATTAGAACAGGGCTGGTTGGCCTTTTTAATGATTTATTCATCATTTATCATTAACAGCTAAACTTTAATAAATAAACTGTATTTACAAATACCTAATCTATAAAAATGTCATCCGGTATTAACGTCTTTTCGTTGTTTTTTTTTATTCCGATCTGTCGTAAACTCATGCTGGCCGAACCAATGAGTGAAAAAAAGAATATTAAAGAACGCACTGGCGTTACATCATGGTAAATTAAAAAAATAAAGTCCGTACACCGCAGGCAAATTCCACTCCGTTATCTACGTCACCTTCCCATGCGTATTACTTGCCTACTGGAAACAGAACGATTTATTAATAAGATAATACAATACCGTCACGATTGTGTCGACCGCATTGAGAAATGCATTAAATCTTCATTCACACTCAGCAACAGAGTATTATTATTGGAGCCTTATTTGTTTTTTGCTTTGTCTCTGTTGGAAATGTATTTCTTATGTAGTGTACGTTATAATTTAACTAATTTATGGTACACACGCAATATAGTACTTGTTGCAGTTAAAGTTATCCTAGAAAAATAAATCTGCTTTGAATTAAAATTTTCTGCTTTGTTAGTTATAACGTAAAACCTGCCTAAATATTCATCGATATCATGTCGTTATTACGTATGCCTCAACCTTTTTTTCTTACAATTTCTTTTCTTAAAAATTCTATCGTTTTCATTCTGTAAGGAAGTTTAATCATTACATATAGTTAAGGATATTGTAATTCTGATATTATAAAATACCATTGAACTGGGTACTATTTATGGGTACTATGAAATGACAAGTCCAATCGGGTGACGATAACATATATGTAGGCGTAGGATAAATAAAATCTTTATTTTGAGTATATTGTTACTATTTTCATCTTTATTTAAATTAATACATTTTAAGACACAGATACACGTTACTCGTTCGTGGCGTCGTTGCGAAAAGTCCCTCAATCCCTTTTACGTCATCCATCCTTCTCATTCACACAATACTTCGTTCAAAAATCATCTTTTACTCAACTATTAAATAATTAATCCTACAACTATATATATATATATATATATATATATATATACCCTACCTGTATTGGAGATATGATATATTACATGAATTGCACACCGGGGGCTGCTGTCTGCGATGATTCGTAGTACGGAACTTATTAAGGTTTTTTGTTTATTTACAATTAATCGTATTAATAGCTACTGCGACAAACTGTTTCACGGAAAGAGGGCCACACACACCACTTCACACTGTGAGGAAAGGCCACAAAACAGCTTCGGCTGTTGCACGAATGGGCAGGTCCGTCCGGGTAAGTACTACGACTTCACAGAAGTCCAGCGTAAAGTGGAAATATGACAAATAATTTCGCGTTTCGTCTGGTGAGTGAGGTAGCCGGAGCCCTATTTTCAAAAGGTTGTCAACGCATCTGTAACCCTCGGGTGTAGCAGATGTCCATGGGCGACGGCATTCACTTAACATCAGGTGACCCGTCTGCTCGTTTGGCAACTTTTCGAATAAAAAAAAAAAAGGTTCATCCGGGTAAGTACCACGACCTCACAGAAGACCGGCGTGAAGTGGAAGTGTCATTGCTTCTGCATTTAGTCCGATGTGTGAGGCAGCCTGGGCCCGCTTTAAAATAAGGTGAATGCCGCATGAGCATTTGCAACCCTAAGGGTGTTGCAAATGTTCATGGGCGGCGGTAACCACTTAACATGGGATGAACCGTCAGCTCGCTTGACACCTTCTCACATAAAAACCTTGCTTTTTAACGAAACTATTCTTTTCATTATTCATTGAGGCTTCTTTGTGATGTAATAATTTATAATAATTAATCCATTTTCTAAGTGGACAGTTGGAGCAGGTAACATAATGTGATGAATTAATTATTGTTAAAAATTAATAACTTAAATTACCGAGGTTAATGTTTTTAGCTGCGAATCTACGGACACGGAACAGATGGCTTGCGTCGTGTGTTACTCAATCTAACTAAAAAATAAAAAAATAACTTCAATTAGGTACATTATCATACTCGTAGCACGAAAAAAATCTTTTCATCGTAATGGATTACAAGTCACTAGAGGTGAGTGACGGAAAAATTTGCGGCTTTGCAAAAAATCCATTATGACAGATCCAAAAAAATATGAACGGAATGAAACTACTTAATAGAAAAAGCTTCGTGACGATGTTCAATTATAATAGCTGAACTTTTCATCCCTTTTTTTTTAAGTTACGCGTCGTTTCTAATTGGCGAACTTCACAGATCTTAGAAATTATTTTTTTTGTTATTATTTCGAAAATATGCATGTTTCTTCACAATGTTTTCCTTCACCGCTGAGCACGTAATAAGTCAACACTTGAAATTAACAATTTCATTGGTACCGGCACCGGGGATCGAACTCAGGTTGCTCGAGTAAATTGAATTTGAGGCGAGCACCCGGACACCAAGCTAACAACGCCTCAGAATCGAATAGAAAATGTATAACGAGTGTGATATTTGAAGTCACATATCTTCACCGCGCGATCTCGACTTTTGATCTACTTTATTTATGTTGCATTTTTAACTTTTTCGAATCTTACCCGTGTCCCGAATTGTACTTAAGCCGATTGGTTGGTTGTTACGCTTAAATCTTATTGTTTCTTTTTCCATATGGTATGCGGTGCACAAACTTTTCCTGCACTAGAACAGTGCCACTGGCACTTTTTAAACCTTTTAGAATGGGTTTTTCGTACAAGTAAATATAACAAAATGTACATTATCCGTTCTTATTTTTGGACAAGAATTCTTTGTATTGGTCATCACTCGTAATTAAATATGAAGTAGATGAAATCAAAAAAATGGAATACATAATATACGCGGGACGCACTTTAAAGTTTACCAGAATAAATAAGAAAGAAATACTATTAAAAGTTTCTCTAAATATTCTCCCTTTGCTTAAATGCATTTTTTCATACTGTTCAATCAATTTTGAAAACATTTGTGCCACTCCTCCGTGACTCCTCCGGTGAACTCATGACATAGTGGTGAAAATCGTTGACCGAATAATCGTTTCTTAATTTTTGGAAGCAGAATAGTCACAAAATACCAGGTCGGGACTGTATATTCAAAAATTCGTTTGTCTGTCTGGCCATGTGAGAACTAGCATTTTCGTGATGCAAGATGATACGGCGTTTACGGTTATTTTTACGTAGTTCGTCAATAACTTCCGGCTAACAAATAGTATACCAGTCACTTGAATACTGATTGGCTTGGTTCGACAATTTTCTGAAGGAACCACCATCCTTTGGAAAAATCCAGTTACTTCGTTAAAAGGAAATAATTGTTTTCAACATTAAGAATAAATTATGTTAAATGGTAATAAAAAAAGGTTAACTCATTTTGTTCTACTCAATGATTTCAGAATTGAGATTTTTAAAATAAGATAATAAAAATTAAATAATAAAAACGGCCTCGCATTTTTTACTATCATTTTAACGGGTGGGGTTTTGTTCATAAGTGATTTATATTGATAAAAACATATAGTTTTTGTTATTAATGTAAGAAAATCTTTTATGTTTATGATTTATATCATAATGGAACACAATAGAAAAATATACATTTAAAACGGAGTTTCATTTCGAGTAGCACAAAAAAATATATTTCTCTTGACAAGGACTATTTTTCTCTCATAGCAGTAAACTACACAGTATTTTGTCATGGGCTGATGATCTTTACTAGTAATATAAGGACATATATCGTATTCATGAATATATTCTTATATAAACACCAGCGTACATAATATATAGATAAAAGTACTTGGATTTTCATGCGATTTTTAACTCCCAGTTCTTACGAACATTTTGCATAGATTGATATATGACTAGGTTCTTCATTATCATGTGTGGTACTCATTTTATATGGCAAGGACGGACCGGGTGGTAAATAGTCAGCAGCGGACTCAGGCGAGTCCTTGGCCCACGAAACGGAAGCCAAGTATGGATGCTTTACGTTCCAGCGCGCTTTACCTGGAAGGGTTACCCCCAAAAAGCGGCTGTTTAGATGACCAGTGCAGGGTCCTGCTGATATATGCCCTAGACGAAACATCGTTCGGGTTTTAGTCCGTGCGTATCTGTAAGAGCCCGCCCTTTCTTCCGCGGTTATATACAATGAGTACAACCCTAGTCAGTGCTGAGAGTTGCAGGGCCGTTTTACGAAGGGAAATTAAAGATAAACAACACTAACTTTTTCTCGATGGTAGGGCCACGCAACAGTTATCGCTGTTGCACGAATGGGCATGTCCATCCGTGTAAGTACCACGACCGCATAGAAGACCGGCGTGAAGTAGAAGTGTTATACTTCTGCTTTTCGTGTAGTGAGTGAGGTAGTCGGGGTCTACTTTACTAAAAGGTGGCAACGCGTCTGCAACACTACGAGTGTTGCAAATGTAAATGCGCAGCGTTTATCACTTAACATTAGGTGCACCGCCAGCTCGTTTGCTTCCTACTCACATAGGAAAACAGGTCTGTTTTTCAAACGGATGACAATTGAGCAAACGACGCAACTGATGGCAAGTGAGGGCGCCCAAGAACAATCAAAACAGCAAAGTTTGTGGCACGCGATCTCGCTTACCAGACGATCCAAAGTTTGATTACTTATTTTTGATGCCGTTCTTTTATAAGCCCTTACTACTCCCCAGACAGGATGGTCAAATGTGTTCCCACAAAAGATCCAGAATCATCATATGTTTTATGACTTTATTTAATCGATCCTTTACTTCTAGATGAACAGTACCACCAGATGCCCCAGCTGTTCCAGCTGGACGATTACGAGGTATGCCTCTCGCAGCGAAGAGGTGCCTTCTGTATGGGAACCTTCGACCTCGTGGAGTCATCTAACAGCCGATTGTTCAACGTCATACAAGTAAGTGATTCTTTTACGCTAAATCCTCTTGTACTCCACATATGTACAGTTAAATTTATGTAATTACCGCTGACCCGGCAAACGTTGTTTTGCCATATAAATTATTTGTAGGGTAGAAAAAAGTATTTGTGGTGGACCACCCTTAACATTTACGGGGATGAAAATAGATGTTGTCCGATTCTCCACCCTGGCCAATGTGCAAACAAAATTTCACGAAAATCGGTCAAGCCGTTTCTGAGGAGTTCAATTACAAACACCGTGACACGAGAATTGAATATATTAGATTCGGATGACTGGTCATGTTATGTACAAGTCACTTCCAGGTTCAATTCTCGACGTAGCTTAAATGACGTTTGAAGAAAAAAAAGATAAATGATTTATCTAGATTCAATTCGCCTTGCGTTAGTTCAAAGTTCAACTATTATTCCGACACAAAAGGGCGTTGTGATAGACGTGGAAAATACCGATAGGCCGCAAAAAACTCGACCGTGCTTACACACAGACATATTATTTGTAATAATAAACACAACAAATTAAAAATAATAACATAGTCTTACCATTCTAAAAGTTTCTACAGATAAAGATAACCTTAATAGATATCTAATTAATATCTATAGACAGATCACACAAAGTACACAAGGACGAACAACAATATGCGGAACAATTTCTGTACCTCATACAAACACTAGACATATAGAATTCATACCTGAGTCTCTTTGCAATGCATCGAGTAAATCGCGCTTGGGGCTGCCTATTGTGTAATTTAATATCAAATTGACATTAGTATGCCGAAGTCAGCTGAATATGTTGCATCAAAATTATGATATTTTTGGTACAACATCACAATGTACTACCATATTCTGGCAACAAAAATTAATTCATTCATTATGTAACATAACGCACTGACCAGAAGTCAAACGGAAATTGTGTTGGCGGGCTGCGGGTTAAGGATGCCGAAAAAATATCGATACATTGATATTTTTAGCCCATATATTATCTTGCGATATATCGATATAAATTCAAAGTCGTATCACAAACGATATTTTTTTCAAATTCGTATCCGGGACAGAGTGCGTACCTACAAGTATTTAATACTTGGCATACGTTTCTTTTTTGGACAACAGACGTTAAAAATATATATTTTTTTATAAATATCGATATTTGATAACTTTTCGCATAAAAAAAAAAAAAAATTTTTCTTCACTTTCGGCATCCTATTACGGGTGACGTATACACCGCAGGACGTCCTTCGACATGTCTCAACAAACTCTATCACAAACAACTTCGAGACGCGGTTCACTTATTCTCAGAACCTATCTTAAGGATACAGAACAATGAGATCCAAGTAAGAAATCCGCGAAACGAAAACGATTGGTCATACCGGTACGCGCGACATTGATCTCGGGATTGTAACAAGACGTCAGTAATCGCGTAATCACATTTAATATTCACAATTTGCTGCATATAATTTACTATATCTAAACTGAACATACGTCCCGTTTTGAACGGGACTGTCCCTTTTCTCGGACAGCTGTCAGTTTAACTATATCCTATTATACTTAAACGAATTGAAATTGAGATTCAAATTGCAATGACAATCAACAAATTCATAAGTTCCACCCGAATTTTTTTGAATAATCCTTTGCTACTTTCGAATTCTTGATTGATTTTTCTTTTCGCCAATTAAAAAATCTGAATAGTTTATGTTTCTGATATATCTTGATTATAATAAACACATCAGCACGAGTAACGGAACAATAAAAAAATTGAGGAATAATGCGTATTTTTTTTAAAACACCGGTCACTAATGTTAATGTTGTATTTAACATCATTTTGATACTAATTTTTTCTTTCTTTTTTTTATATTTACAATCTTTATTGATCTAATATTTACAAGATTAAATCTATCTAAAATTACATATTATCTAATAAACCTAATCCACGCGGCATGGTGCCAAGAACGCTAGCTGCATTTCCTCGCTGAATAGTTATGCTTAACCTTTGAGCGAGAAAAGAACCAGCTCTCTTGTCACTTTGATACTAATTAGCTTAAAGATTTTTTTCACTTGTTTTATTTTTTATATTTTACAAGTTTATTGAGTGATTTGAAGTTGATTTCAAACTTTTTTTTTCTTACAAATATTCGGGTTTTAATTTTAAATAAATGTATTTTCTTATTTATTCGTTCCGAAGGCATCGTTTTTGATTACGTACGTATAAGTTTAGAAGTACGCCTGACTTAATACCAAATTGAGAAGAAACGTCAAATCGACCGGTATTTACCATTTATCATTATATTTAACGGTAACAAGGCAGAAAAAGGTGTACTATTTCGAAGTACGATCTGCGATTTGAATCTACAAAGACTGACGGCGTCTTTGATGTCTATTTTTCAAATCTTGTATCTTGTATCTTGTATTAACTGATGTTTGTGCTTTCAGTCCCGAGACTATTAAAGCTTCATCTGACGCAGAACCGGTGGGCTAGCCAGAACCCAAGGGTTTGGGCCCTCCGCTGTGGGTAGGGCCACGCATGTGCTCATGCGTGCGTTTAAGTATGGTGTGTCATCTAAGGGCCATCGAGGTCGCGGTTCGGACCGAAACCCCGTCGACTATGCAATTAGCTAATCGGTGGCTGGGAGCGGTGAGAACCGCCCCGGAACGCGGGTGTACCTTGTGTACGCGTTGTGTTGGTCTCGCCGTGCTCGGAGGCGAGGGCGAACTAGTATGTTTGTTGTTGCACTAACTATGGGTGTAGTGTTATCCGGCGGGACCCCCGGCGGTGGGTCCGGCATATCTAAGTCCCCTTCCTCGACCGGGTCGATGAGGACGTTTCGCGGGCGTTTATTTTTCTGTTTTTTTTTTCAAATTGTCACTCCATGCTATTCGTCTTCGTCCTCTTCCCCGTTTTCCTTCTATTTTTCGTTTAGTTTTAATCGTGATTTATTTTCTATAAAGTTTAAGGAAGGCTATGCAAAACTAAAGCTCAAAGATGTAATTTTTATTTTTGCTTTTTATGTAATTATTATTTCTTTAAATATTGTAAAGTATCAGCCTATACATGTCCCACAACTGGGCAAAAGCCTCTGTACAGATGGTATCAGGGCATAGTCCACGCGGCCCACTGCGGATTGGCGGACTTCACATATCTTCGAAATATTTTTATTGTTATTATTTCGAAACATACAGGTTTCCTTACGATTTTTTCCTTCACCGCTGAGCAAGTGATAAGTCAGCACTTAAATCATCAATTTCATTGGAGCCGACGCCGGGGATCGAACTTAGGTTGCTCAAGTATTCGCGGTCACTGAGCTATCACGGCTATATATAACGGTTAACATTTTATATGTGCACTTTTTTTGTTTCTGTGGTTTGTACCTTGTATCAGTGATTTTCATGTTTGTAATATTTCCCGCAAAGCAATGATAACTGTCCAGTGGGTGAGTTACAAGATAAGAAACAAAATAATCTACGGCGGGAAAAGACACTAACAATATTTTCCTTAAAAAATATTCTTCGACCTTCATGCATTTGATACGAAAACAGAGATAGCATTGACCTCGCCAATTCCGATCGTAAAAAATCCGCACTAGCGTTATGTTATTGCACATTAAATTAATAGAGGTCATGAATAAATTAAAAGCTAATTACTCCAAAAATGTTTCTTTATTATTTTAACTACGATGAAAACTAGTTCAATACTGGACAGTGCGAAGAATCCTTTTTTTCAGAGCTTATGAACTTTATAATTATGTCATAACATACCTAAAGTGAAGTTCTGAATGATTCAACTTTAAAGAACAGTCTTCGAATATTTTACTTTACGGAGTGCAGGGCTAAAAATTTATGAATATTATGGGGGGCAAGATTTTAATGATTTCAATTAAAACGTTAACTTTGATAAAATTATGAATGATAATATTATTAGTAATTTATTTGAAAAATAAATGATCTTATAGGTGTAACAATAGTCATTTTCTTTTTCAAAACCTATGTCGTCTCTTCTATAGAGCTTATTGCCTCAGTGTATAAACCGTATTTATATATAGCCGTATGTAAGCCGTTTATCCATCATTGTCCTTGTCTTCGCTTTTAATTCTGTATAACGGCAACCCGAGTTCAATCCCCAGCGCCGGCACCAATGAAATTGTTAATTTTAAGTTTTGAGTTCTTGTATCTTGTATTAACCGATGTTTGTGCTTTCAGTCCCGAGACTATTAAAGCTTCATCTGACGCAGAACTGGTGGGCTAGCCAGAACCCACGGGTTTGGGCCCTCCGCTATGGGTAGGGCCACGCATGTGCTCATGCTTGCGTTTAACTACGGCATGTCATCTAAGGGCCATCGAGGTTGCGGTGCGGACCGAAACCCCGATTGCCGTCGACTGTGTGTTTAGCTAATCGGTGGCTGGGGGCGGTGACAACCGCCCTGGAACGCGAGTGTACCTTGTGTACGCGTTGTGTTGGTCTCGCCGTTCTCGGAGGCGAGGGCAAACTATTGCGTTTGCTGTTACACTAGCTGAGGTTGTAGTGTTATCCGGCGAGTTTTGACTTATCACGGGCTCTGCGATGATGGAAAACATCGTGAGGAAACCTGCATATTTTCGAAATAGTGTCAAAGGAAATATATCGAAAATATAAGTACACCAAGTACTTTACTTTTTAATTATGTCGTCTTCATAATCATGTGGTAATCCCCACTTATTTGATAAAAGGAAGCAAAAAAATATTTCTAGTAATAACTAAATATAATATGATTAATAAATCATTTATCGTTCCATTTTTAACCTTGTTTCCTGTTTTAAGTAGATCGTCTAGACCTTAATACCATGTGAGATTGGCATAAATAATTATGTTTAAAATTAACTATTAAAGGTATTGCCAGGGTCGTTAGTCATAAGAGCAGTGGTTTGCCTTTTAAAAGATTTCAGCTAAACCTTGCAAATTTATTTAAAACGTAGACGCCATCACTTGTAAGTAAACAATATATATACTTTTGCTATAATTGTAATGACCTAAACAAATTATGTTTTGTAAATTGCGTGTATATTTAAACTGGGAATGAAAAAAGGTCGGTGACATCAATGAGGGAAGCCTTAAAATATAATTATAACATTTAAACAATTTATCAGTTGCTTTACTTAACTTTTACGTATATCGATGGCTCCAAGGTAAACTAAGTTCCCTAAATGAAAACATCAAATTTTACAGGAGAGCAGTTTAAAGTATTCAGAAAGGTATTTTGGGTCGATAATCAAATTTTTGTGCAATTTGAATATACTTCGAGATTTTGCACTTTCGACTCTTTACATCGTTGATTTTCTTTTGTTCATATTTTGTTACTCCACGTAAAAAAGGCTTTTGTGATCTTCCTCCCATATACGAGAATCAGTATTAAAATATGTCTTTATACTAAAAAATGTTATTAAGAGGATAACACCTAAGTAATGAGGGCGTTATCTTAGTAAGCCAGACACATAGTAATATTCGTTAAGTATGAAATTTGTAAAATATTTTTCATTTTACGAAAAATATAATGTTTAAGAAAATGGCGCATCTGAAAAAACGAAAACCGAACTACGTCAAAAGGCAGATGGTATCTTACATCTCTATACGAGGTTTTCAGTTAATTAATATTTATAAAGATAAATTTCATGATAATGAAATAAAATTTTTAACTCTCTAATATAATGTTCATATATTTATTAAAAAGTAAAAAAAAAATTATGTGTTGTGTCGTGGGACACCAGGTAGGAACGAAGTTCCTTCGGCTAATGTAGAATCGACACAAATTGCAAAAAATATCGTGCTCAATTTTATGTAGGTTTTCTTGATTTTTCTCTTAAATTTTGCTGATTAGTTTTTATTTAAGTACAAGAAAGTATTTAGGAAATTCAGTATTTTAGGAAATAATAAATTACTTAAAATAAAAAAACATCGTAATTCAAATTATCAACTAAAATAACAAAATTATACACTACTTGCTTGTGTATGCGACTGTCGCGCCTGCGCACGTCTCATTTAACGGTTTTATTCCACGCACTTTTTTCCACGGATTTTTTCTTACGGTTTTACTATCACATTTTTTTCAGTTCGGTCGCCCAGCAAAATCCCTATCCCCTCCAAGCCTGCCGTAAGGAACTTCGTTCCAATATAATCTTACCTGGACATTCAGTATTATTATTTTGGTTACGAGGCTCGCCTGCGATGCTTAAATCAGTGCTGTTGTGTTTATTTATAGTTTTTTGGGGTCTTGTAAATTACACACCGGTTTTGGTATCATTTTCGTTTAAACTAGCTAAGTTACAAATTAATTTTCGCTAAAAAGGCACGAGCATAGCTATTATAAAAGACAATCGCCAAAAACTGAGAAAACAGACGGAAGCGGTGTACCTCCGGCCCTTTGCCACATCTCCGACGCGATTACTCTACACCGTACATGGACCAATCGTCCACGAGGCTTTATACGCGACTAATTCGTGCACGTACGCCTATTTGCCTAAAATTTAATTTTGAATTTAACAAGAAAAAATTTTTTGGTTTTTTATTTTCATAGAATAGGGCAATATGAACTTATTGCGCTAATAATTGGAAAAGGCGTGAGCGGCAGTTTCGCCCCTTTACGTAGGAGCCATCGATATATATAATTCTTCTGTACGTGTGTGTGTCACTGAACTCCTAAACGGTTTGGCCGATTTGAATGTGTTATTGTGTGTGTTCAGATGGATTCGAGACTGGTTTAGATTCACAAAGTTATTCAAGAAAGTTTGAAATTTTCTAATTTAAGACGTGTGTACAGGACAACAGGTCCGGTCCAACAGTATATGTATAATTAAATATAATGTAATATAAAAAATGATAAATATTTTAAATCACTCTTGAGTAATTAATTACATTCATTTGAACTTGTCTAAAAAGTGCGTGATTTATACGCAACTAACACGCACACAAGTTCGTTTGTGTGCGTGAACAGTAAAATTTAGGTATATATGAATGACTACCGCGTCGTCAACAAGTTCTGTTTTTAGGGAATAGAATGGTAATTATTTTGAAAAAAGTTTCTTTTTATTTCAATAAACGATTATACTACCGAGTCTGAACCTCCTGTGTAAATTTGGGCACCTTTAAAAAAGACTCCCTGTATAAACGCTCATAAAGACTCAAGAAAAACACTATGTTCTCCACATAATATTTTTCCAGTAGCGGGGATCGAACCCACACCTTCTAGCGCAGGAGGCAGTTACACTACCCACTAAGCCGTTCGGATCGTCATTTAAAGATGAGGACATTGTTCTAGAAATTCTCCGAACAGCGCACCAACTTTAACCACACACGTGTCCACCGCGGCTTCTGCGTCAACAGCAGATGCCACCACATCGAGGAGCCATCAATCAGCAGGACCTTCGTTAAGTGCGTGAGGAACCTCACTAAAGGGCTCTACGGCCTGGACGCGAAGCTGAGCAGTCTGGACTATTGCAAGACTAGTAGAACCCCGCCGCCGGCCATCGACGGCCTCGACGTCGCTTTCGCCTACGCCTGCGCAGCCATACTCCTGATGAACGTCATCGGAACGGCTTACGACTTCTTCCGCAATGTTGACCGCAAACGTGAGTAAACTAAAGTCCATATAATGTCCCACGGCTGGGCAGAGGCCTCCTCTGCTCATATTCGGGCACTGCCAAGCGAACGCACTACGGATTGGCGCACTTCATATTTCTTCGTAATGTTCTTACTTTGTTATTGTTTCGAAAATATGCAGGGTTCCTCACAACGTTTTCCTTCGCTCTAGCCACTGAACTAAACGGCTGATAGCCACAGCGACGAAAATCTTCAAAAACGCCTTGTTTCTACATTGTTATTTAGCATTTGAAGCAATGCTTGGCGCATCTATTGTTATATCCTTTCCAGCATACAAACAATTGCGAATATCGTTTTACAACGATAATTCGAACGAGAGATGTCGCCATTGCTTTTTATAAATTTTAAAGTTTTTTATAGTGCTAATCTCTGCACTTAAGATTAAACATTAAAACATGTAGAAAAAGTACGCTATATCAACCCCAATAATACTCCAAGGCTTATCTCGTTCTTGTTGGAGAAATTTAAGTGTTTCTTTTTGCACGGATAGCAGCTACATTGTTACCTCTTAACATAATAGACTCGTGTCGTATCGTATAATTGCTTAATAATCTGTTATGAACGCAGACGGAAAACTCCATTCTATTAAATCAACAATTACAAGTCTGCTTGCATTTTAGACGTAGATTGCGCGATTAAGGTCAATCACCCCAGATTAATTTTCTTCGATGAGTTTGCATGTCCATAACATGTTATTAGGATGTTTACGATGGTTATAATGTACAAAGTTGATAAATAACGTTGCTGTGATATTCATTAGCGATGTAAGATAACCATATTAAGCTTAATTGAACAAATTAGTTTTTATTGGCTGATTTTCATACAAAGAAAAACCATCAAAAGCGAACTTTGTATTAAGATAGACTCTGCAGCTATTCAGGCTTATTGCGTGGCCATATTGAAAAGATCCAATGTCTTTTTACACATATAGTATAGTATATTATAATAGTATATCTAATGTTAGCCAAATTATAAAGAAAATACAATGGGATTTTTTGCATAATTATCTCCAATTTAAATGTCGATTTTTTTTAAAAAAATTACCGCAAATGAGATGGATTAACAATGGGGATTGCTCTAGGATTCCGTTTCAATGTAAATTTGCAGCAAAGATTTAAAAAAAAAAAAACAAAATTAGTCAGATTACCTAATATATTCTTACATGTCCTTTTAATTACAATATACTATGTTTATATGGCTTATATAATGAGATTCAATATTAAACCAATCGGCGCTAGAATTAACAGAATATTGTCTATGCCATTTGAATGAAGCAAACACTGATCAACCGACATTAAAAAAGGAGGAGGTTTTGAATTCGACTGTTTTTTTTATGTTTCTTACCTCAGAACTTTCGACTGGGAGAACAGATTTTGATCATTCTTTTTTATTTCGTAGCTAGCGCTTCCCACGTGGTCCCATATTAATTTCATTGGTATTGGATCTTGGGCTCCGAATATAGGGAACTCCTGAAAATCAATTATAAAATGGATACAGAGCGAGATATTTGAAGTAGGTTTTGTTTTTCGTTGATAAAAAATTGACTTGTTTTATGATGTCTTGCAGCTAATCGTTTCTTGATGGCCTGGTCGATTGCCCAGAATTGGAGGCGGCTTACAGATCCATATGAAAATGGCGACCCTAGGCTTTCAGCCTTTCAATCTATCCACGGCATGAAGTAAGTATTGCTTACTAAAGTTGCTGTGAATATTATTTTATAGCTTCATCTATAAAATATACCCGTTTTTTCAATCTTCATATGCATTTCACTTGGAACCTCGTTATACAAAGATGGTAGAATACTATAAAAAGCTTTAGAAGGTAGGAGGTAAAAGGTAAGGGTTGGGTGGGCGTTAAACTGACCTGCGAACAAAATTTCGCATATAAAACCAAGTGTAACAATAATGAAATAGCATTAGTGTCTTCCTATGGGTTCTATATTATTATATTACTTAATGACAATAAATCAAGTAACCATAGGCATGTTGATGAGACAATAAATGACAAAGAAACTAATTTTTAATCGTATTTAGGGAATAATAATCATCATTTAATACCAAAACATGTAGAAAGAGTACGAAAAGATTGTCGCTGCTGTGGGAATCGAACCCACGTCTTCGGCATTCGTGGCCTAGCCACTGAGCTACACGGTTGACCAACCGTTGTTCACGTCAACCAATATTTTCGTACTTTTTCTACGTGTTTTAATGTTCAATCTTAAGTGCAGAGATTAGCACTATAAAAACTTTAATATCATTTAATATCGTTATACTAGTTATTTATATTGATAAGTATTATTAATTATTGATTGTACTTATAAGTATTGTACGGCATACTTTGGCTTTTTAAATTATCATCTCACTATGTAAAGAATTGAAAACAAGCCGTTACGCAAAATGTGAATAAAAAAAAATTATTTATTAGAGAGTGTAAGCTAAATTATTTTATATGAATATTGTATCTTTTCTAAGTTGCATTTCTTCTACAAATTGTAGCAATGCTTTACCCAATCAATAAATCCATAATTAATTTAAATGCGACGACCACGATAATAATACTAATATGGTCATAAAAGATCGATTGCTACGATTAACGCACAAATGAATGATAGCTTGATATTGTTAACTTATATCGAGATTTCACAATCGAATTGTAATGAGGTAATTAATCTCAATGACACGTTACGCGGTAGACGGAAGATTTCGTGAGCTTTCTGCGCAAGTGCAATTATTTAAAGCCAGGATAAAGACAGATCTCTTTTAAATTCAATCTATGACTTACGTTTTAGATGAGTCAGCACACACTGCCAAAATAATAGCTATCAAATAAGTCATTGTATTTTCACACTGCATTGTCATGCAGAGTTACTATAATATCAACTATGTTGAATAATAACTAACAGTCTTTGAGAATTAACAGTGCTCCTTGGCGTATTAATTCAAAACTGCCAAAAAGGGAAAAAAAAGAAAAAGAATCTAGCCGGCACCTGTCATGGGTTCTTTTTCTTCTGTCGTGGTTTCTTTTTCTTCTGTTATGGTTTCTTTTTCTTCTGTCGTGGTTTCTTTTTCTTCTGTTATGGTTTTTTTTTCTTCAGATACCTATAGGTAGATGTTTTACGGTACGAATTGTTTTGGTTGGTGAAATCAAACAATTAGAAGAAAGAGTTTATTGTTAGTATGATTGAAATGAAATCTATTAAAAGGAAAAATAATATCACGTTATCTAACCAACCCTCGGACATTGAACAACTACCATTAACCTGTTCATTTAAGTTTAACTAAATTAAATTTTATATAAATAAAGTAACTTTTTAGTTAGGCATGCTAATAGTGATCGGTTCAAGTAGGAAGATTAAACAGAATAGTGACGATAAATGAACACACTTCTATCGCTACTTGACAATAATTATACAAAATTATAAAAGTTAAAAGAATCCATATTTAAAAAAATATATTTTACAGTGAGGTTCGGTACCGTGATGTCGATAGCCGGTAACTGTAAAGATAAAAATCTTAGATATGGGTATTATCTATAAGATCTCAGTATGGAAATAACCTAATTTTCAACCGACTTCAAAAAAGGAGGATGTTCTCAATTCGATCGTATTTTTTTATGTTTGTTACGTCAGAACGTTCAACAACGATTTTGATGATTCTTTTCTTATTTGAAAGCTGGTGCTTCCAATGTGGTTCGATACTAATTTCATTGGTATTGGATCTTGGGCTCCGGAGATAAGTAGGGAATTCCTGAGAAACAGTTATGAAATGAACACAGAGCGAGATATTTGAAGTCGATTTTGTTTTTTGTTAATAAATAAAATTGATCTAAATGCACGGATATCCCACGCGTTCTCCTTAAGTAAGGATATAATAAGCCATTAGGAACCGAGCTTTTCCACGAGCTCTATGGAAGAAGAAAAAAAAAATGTCCCGCTGAGTTTCTTTCACCGGTTCTTATCAGTTCAAGCTTCTTCTGAACCGGTGGTAGCGTTTTGACAATCAATAAGTAAGTGTTACGCTCGCCATAAAAATTAAGATAATAATTTAAAAAAATTTTAAAAAAACGTTACGCTCCATATTGAATAAAGATATTAGAATTAGAATTAGAGTTTGAAATGAAGCTAATACCCATCGTACAGAAAGCGCTAACATCAATCAACGAAAAAATCAAACTTATGCAACAAAATACTATAAAAGCGATATTTTTTTATTTATTTTACTATCCAGCATTTAAATTTGCCAGCGTGTTGTTCCCATAACTTGACGCATCTTAGATTGGTATACCCATGTATAATTGTTATCAGTACCGATTTAAAATTGTTTTTAATTATTCGAAAATACAACTTCTTCCTTATTTTTCTCAATATTACGAAAAACAAATTATAAATTCGTTTGTTTTTACCATTTCAGGGCACTCACTCTAATTCTTGTGATGCTAGCTCATTCTGTGATTGTCTACCACGCCACCTACATACACAATCCTCAATTTTTGGAACGTGTAAGTTTATTTGTTGTCTTTAAAAACTCGTTCTCACAATTGAATTTGGACTGCATCATTCTGCCTCGTGTATTTAGTTTTTGCATACTGATCTACTTTTTTGCATACTAAAATATACACATATTTTTGTGACTTTCGAATTTTATTTAAAAAACTTGCAGATGTCCTCAGAATTATGCGAATTTGAAAATAGATTTGTTTAGATTGTATGAAAATATAACCTCATTTAATTATTTATTTTTTTACAACTTGCGTTCTTTGTTGAGTTAAATTGCGTAGTGACAAGAATAAATTCGAGAACGCCAATTCAGTTCATAAGACGCTGCACAGACATGATGGCAAAGACGAACTTTTACTTTTTTATTTGTTGTTAACATTTAATCTGTTTCTAATGGCAGGCGAACCGGCATCCAGCCTCAACCTTGCTCCACAATGGCTCTGTGGTGGTGCAGTCCTTCATTATGCTCTCCAGCTTCCTACTCGCTTACAACCTGATCATTTACGTCGAGAACAACCCGAAGAAACAGCTGAACCTCAGCATGTATCCAAATGTTCTGTTGAACCGCATTTCGAGGTGAGATAACTTTGATGCTATTACCATGGCAACCAATAACAACTTTGTAACATTTACCAATGATTCCAAGTTATAACCGTTATCAATTGCATTTCATGTCTTTTTCACAAACTAAAAAGTTATAACCGTTATCAATTGCATTTCATGTCTTTTTCATGAGGTAAAACTTTGCAAATTAGTACACTTGTGTGAGAACGCATAAGACAAATTAATAATTGAAAATTAAGTGTAATTTGATACAAATATTTTGGGGATCTTGACTTGTTATTGAGGTCAACGATTCCTTTCGTTGATCACATCTATTTTATCCTATATTTTCCTCTGTTCAGACGAACGGCATAATTGTAAATGCTTTAACTTGAAATGAAGATTTCTGAGAAGTCTTCTGAAAGGAACAGATATTTCCGAAGAAAACGACAACACCGCGGAACTCCCTAGTTTCTGACAAGTATTAGCTTAGTTTTTATAATAGGAGACAAAAGAAAGTTGAGCTAAAAATCATTGCCACCCTTGGAGATTGCAACACCCGTAGCATCATAGATGCTTTGCCACCATTCAACAAAGTGGGTTCCGGTTACCTCACTCATCTTAAGAAACGTGGAAGCAGAACACTTCCACTTTACACCGGTCTCATGCGAGGTGGTACTTCCCCGGACGGACCTGCCCTTAAGTGCGACAACGGGCTCTATCGCTGTTATCTGCATAGTCATTAGAATTATTGGTGCCTTTATTCATAAAGGACGCTTCTCCGGTTGCCTCACAACCACGTAAAGTCGTGGTCTCATTAGCCCCGATCTTTTAAGACCTATAGCCCGACGTTTTAAAGTTGTCCAGTTGACCGTTAAGACAAGTGAATCATCGCCCTCGACAGGATAACGCCGCTATACGTGTTCATGATTGGGTTTGTCACCACGTGGTGGCGGTTGTCGAGCGACGGCGCCACGTGGGCGCCACTGGTCGAAGCAGAATGCGCCCGCTGTCGGGCCAAGTGGTGGACCCAGTTGCTCTACATCAACAACTTCGTGATGCCCGACGACAAGTGTCTCATTCAGACTTGGTGAGTGTAAGATCTTTTCAAAATGGACTAAGGGACCTTTAGATTCGAGGCCACGACGCGACCACGGGCACGTAGTGCAGGACGTGCAGACAAAGAATCAAGCCCAGTAAGAAAAATTGATTTTCAAGATGAAAATCAAGGCAAAAATTTATTGTATAATCAGCCTGTACTAATAATAAATCAACATCAGTTTTGTGAATTCTTCCCATCATATGGAGTTAACGAGGTGTGGCGTGAGAAAGTCGAACGGTAAAATAATCTAGAAATATCAAAATGCCAAAACCCGAATATAATTTGAAATGATAACGATGATAATGGCAACCAGTGGCTGCAACGGGTAAAACCTAGAGTTCTACAAGCCAGATATAGTGCCCTGTTATTTCGTTGGGGGATTAGATTTGATTAGAATGTTTCCCCGTCGCTAAGGGTTTAGTAGAATGTTTCAAACTCCATTAATGCCGATATATGAACTCAGCCAGAAAATGAGATAAACAACAAGTACTACACAGTGTGTGGAAACAACAAGTACTACACAGTGTGTAGTACTTGTTGTTTCCACAGACCGCCATGCAATTACATACTTAAATACTCCATGATTAATGGTCATGTAACTGGCTATTAACATGCTGTGCATGAAAAAAGAAAGTGATCGCTGACGTCATTGGTTTCAGGTTCCTGGCAGTCGACATGCAACTGTACATTCTGGCCAGCTTCCTGACCCTGACTCTGGGCCGTTCCCCTTGGCGCGCCGTCAAGATCCTAGCGGGCCTCTTCCTCTTCTCGGTACTCGGCAATTTCGCAATCGCCTACTACTTTGACCTCAAAGCGATACTGTTCCTCACGTACCCCGAGTAAGTGTTTATTTACTTCAATTACTACTTATTAAAATTGTTCGGTATTAGTCTTATATATGCCAAAGTTTTGTACATTAGTTAACTTTTCATGCTCAGATGAATGCGTTTGAATTAAATGTGCTTTGGATGTAGCTTATTCGGTGAATATATTTTCCATAATATTTATAAGTCGCAGAATACTTTTCTTAATCAAACCATACACGTACTCACCACCATAGGCTACAATACAATATTTTGCTAATTCATACTGTTCTGCACGAATTTCCCATTAAAATATATCAATTTATTAACTTATTCGTTCTAGCTATATAATATATTTTATTTTAATGAAATAACAAAGTACATCTCGTGTTTAATTTTTGTTTAATTGAAAAAATGATACCGAGCGTTAACTAGTGTAGTTTTCTTTTTGTATAATGTCATTAAAGTGATACCGTTTCATGTGTACGTATCTCATTCAGACTGTTACGGCATCAGTACACCGCAGAACCATCTTTCAACTGGATGTACATGGCTCCGTGGGGCAGCCTGCCCTCCTCACTCCTCGGACTGTTGGCAGCTTTCCTTCTCTACCACTGGCAGAAGAACAATTTTAAGCCCGAAGAGAGCTTGGTACGATACTGAGTTAATAAACATAACGAGTAAAACACTTCATTTAGTCCACTCTGCTTTATGATATATTAAAATATAAACTACTAGCTTTTCCCGTGGCTTCGCTCGCGTTGACACCCTAAATAAATATTATTTATATCTTTCCCCTTTAAGAACACTTTATAACCCTTTTTCCAATTAAAAAAAGCCTATGTGCTTTCTCAGCTTATCTGTGTACCAAATTTTATTTAAATCGGTTCTGTAGTTTTGGCGTGAAAGCGAGACAGACAGACAGAGCTACTTTCGCATTTATAATATTAGTATGGATTGGTCGTTAGATACCGTCCTTTATTTCAGGACACATTTTTACAAAACTCTTTCTAGAACGAACTAAGCAACGCTTGTACTATGGGTACTAGATAAGTAATAAACATACTTAAACATGATTTTCTTTTGTACATAAATACATATTATAAATATATAAACACCCAGAAGCACTGGAAAAACAGTATGTTCATCACACAATATGTTCCCAGTAGTGGTAATCGAGCCCACACCCTCTGGCGCAAGAGGCAGGGTCACTGCCCACTACGCCCATCGGGTCGTCAAGACTTTCAATAACTCCTTTATTCCATTCTTTTAAAGTTATAGTAAAAATATATCATTCTCCAGTAGAAACAGTACTTCATAGAGCCCGTTTTATTACTTGAGACTTTATTACTTTCTTTTTTTATAAATAGTGTGTACGAGATGCTCCTTAAACCCTCAGCGTCAAGTCAAGGCGTAAGGCCTTATTACTGCACAACTTTTTTAAGTGGTAAACTTGGACAGCTCATTCCTAAACAACGCCAGTAGGAAAAAAAGCATGGCATGGCAAATATACTCTTGTGGAACTCTAGCCACGCAGAAGTAGACTAAGAAGCAAAGGCAAAGAAGGAAGAGAACCACTGCCTCATGGAACACTGGCCTAAAATAGGCGTATTTATATTTTTCGAGATTGGCAAACATCATGAACAACTCCACTGTCTATTTGGCGGTTGTCATTACTATTATATCATTTCCTTAGCCCTGATAGCTCTAAAGCAAAAACGTAGGGAGTTCCCAGTTCGACTGTATTTTTTTTATGTTTGTTACCTCAGAACTATCGACTAATGGAACCGATTTTAATGATTCTATTTTTTTATTCCCTTTTTTAAGCTTGTGCCTCCCATGTGGTCCCATATTCATTTCATCGGTATTGGATGTTGGGCTCCGGAGACACATGGGGAACTCCTGAAAATCAATTATAACATTTATACTGAGCGAGATATTTATTTTTAATTATTACTCGATATTATACTAGAGAAACCCGCGTTCAAATTTCAGTGGTGGTCACAAATGAAATTGTTAATTTCAATTTTATATGGTGATTTATCACGACGAGCATTGTGAACCTTCATATCTTCGAAATTATTACTAAGAAAAATTAGAAGATCGAGTGGGGGACTATGCCCTAATACCCGTTGTACAGAGGAGGGATTTGTACAACGCTCAAATTCTAATTCAAAATATCTTTCTTTATTCAAATAGACGTTTGCGCGTTCTTACGAAACGTCGACTTTTACTTAAATAATTAATACATAATTGCGTAAGTGAGTTACCACCGGTTCGGAAGGCAAGTTCTGTTGACAAGAGACCGGCAAGAAAAAATAAAGTAAAGTAACAGCCTATAAATGTCCCACTGCCGGGCAAAGGCCACCTCTGTACTGAGGGTATCAGGGCATAGGGCGGACTTCACATATCGAAATATATATTTTTTTTGTTATTATTTCGAAAATATGCAGGTTTCCTCACGATGTTTTCCATTAACAATTTCATTGGTGCCGGCGCCGGTGATCGAACTTAGGTTGCTCGAGTACATGGAATTAGAAGCGAGCGCCCGGACAATGAGCTATCACGGCCCACCGGCAAGAAGCTGGAACATGATAGGCTGTCACCTCACTTCACTTTTCCTGTCCCCACGCAGACCTTCCGCGTCATGTACCGGTGCTCCTTGCCGCTGTGCCTCATCTGGGTGCTGTCAGGTTGCCTGGTGAAGGACACCCAGTCGCGGCTGGTCACGGCCGTCTACGCCGCCCTCGACCGCCCCGTCTTCTGCGTCCTCATAGTCGTCGCAATGTTCGGATTTATCCACAAGATTGACAGTAAGCGGCCATTTCTTAATAGTTTAATCTATCATATGTATACATATTTACTAGCGGCCGGCCCCGGCTTCACTCGGGTGCAATGTTTGTTTTCGACATTGCATTAGAAACCTCTAAAATTATCAGTAACTCTCTTCTATATTACGCATGAATTATGCATATAATCTATTATAGAAAACCGCATCAAAACCCGTTGCGTAGTTTTAAAGATCTAAGCATTATATAGAGAGAGACAGACAGCGGATCGACTTTGTTTTATACTACGTAGTGATATGAACTAAAATACTCGTTCCATACGACCTTATGCAAACATAGATGCGGGGAAACACAACGTAGTAATTAATATACATATCTCGCGTATTTTCATAAGTTATGGTTGTGATTCAAGCTTTATTTTAATCATTAAATAAAACCGTTTAAAAACTTTTAAGTTAAACGGTTTTATTTTATGTGCACTGAAAATTACAATATTGTATTGTCATCTAAATTAAATGTGTGTACCAAATTTCAGATCAATCTGACAACGGGAAGGTGCTTAAATTTTAATTTCTAATTTTGACCCAAATAAATAAACAAATAAATTCCGTACGGGTCGAGCTAAACAAAACCGTTTAAAAACTTAGCAGTTACCGAAACACACGTTACTTTAAATGAAACATTTTACGCATTTCATCGATTTAAATTTCGAATTTATTTACTTCACAGGCGAGCTTAAGCCTAAACAGAGTTTTCTGCCAGCAAACCTTTAATAATAATTAAAAATAAATAACTTATCAAAGGAAAATAGGTAGGTGTGTACAATGAAAATTAACTTTGTTTTTGTTACATGCAAATTATTTATTTCTACCAATTCCTAGACGCGTGTTGGCGGCTAATGTCGTGGTCTGGCTGGCGGCCGCTAAGCCGTATGTCGCTTTCCATCCTGTTGGTGCACTTCTGCTACAACCTTACCCAGGTAGCAATAAAGACGAATCTCGCACGGACCTCCATTTATGAAATCGTGAGTATTGTTTGTATGGCTAAACGCTAAGGACCAAATGACACCCCATGTCTGACATCTGTTATATACGATGTCTGTGCTTTCAATCTCTGATACTGTTCAAAACTATTAAGTATATAATTATGTATATTGTGGTAAAGTACCTACACGTCAAAAAAAATGTCATACTACCCCAGTTCAGATTGGCAGACTTCACATAATATTCAGAATCCTTTTTTTATCGTTTCGATGCCGTAACAGTTTGAACACTTACAGTTGATATTAACAAATTTTATTAACAGATTTGATTGCAAGTTTTTGAATGCATATATCACATTAAAAATCGATCGCCCAGACCCAGCTTTGATTAATGTATTATTTTTATTAAATCGACATTTTCTTTTCACAGGGTGGCAACTGGTTCGTCACAATATTTATGACGTACCTAACATCCCTACCTCTGCATCTTCTTGTTGAACTGCCTCTACATATGTTCTTCAAATCCTTTATTTCATAAATATACATGCGATAGCTTTTAGCGGAAACAAAACCAAATAACATAACGGTTAATTGTTAGTCATGTAATTAAATCTATAATATTTAAGGATAACAATGGGTAAATGGATGATGCCAACATTAATCAATGCTAATGCAATGTATACTGTATGTAATACAATTATATTGTATTTAAAAAAGATTCATTGACGTATGTAAAAATTTTTTGACATTTTTTTTGTCGAACAAGTATTTGTAGAAAAAATAATGTTGGGAGGGATAAAATTGAGAATATTAAGAACAACTTGACATTGGCGGATTTGTGATAACTCACAAAGCAAGCCAATAAAAAGAAGAAGAATGGTGGGCTCGATTTTTATATTATTCATATTTTTTGAATCGCGGATAAATGTTAGATGTACATATAGCAAATAATATCATAGAAGGTTTGCCAACTGTTTCAAATTAATTCAAGATGTTTTACAATGAAGTTTTTTATGACTTACAGACCAGGGCAATGATTACAAACTTCAATTATGCTTCATAAATTTACTATTTCAAAGTAATTAAAAACAATGAATTTAGGCCTCCAATAAGAGATTAATGTCATACTCATCAACAGTATTATGCCTTAATTGTATTCAATTATTTAAGTGCGCACAACAAACAGAAAATTTTCTTAGATGAATCGATTTGTAAGCAATAATAAATTAGACGATATCTTATGTAACTTTTGAATTTCAACTTTTAGTACATAAAGTGAAACTCGGAAGTTTCCATCGGAAAGAAAGTAGTGCTCTTTATCCTCGCTTAGTCCCTACTAAATGAGTGTTTTAAAAGCCGTCACATTCTCCATTTAAAACAAATTTATTTTATCTGCAATGCCGCCAACTGCATCAAATACGAAACTGCAATATTATGCTTTGTCAATTTACTTAGTACCCTTATTTACCGCAACCTGTGATATATTTTTCTTTTGTATACTTAGCTAAGTTTTACTCTAAGTTCAATAAAGGAGAGATATTTAAAAGTACCTACTTTTTTATTTCAAAATTTATCCAGCAACAGCTTGTATCTAATATGGCTGATAATTTTCTCCAGAACATTGTTACTAAAAGCGACAATGTTAATATTACCTGACGACCCAATTGGCGCTGGAGGGTGTAGATTCGATCCCCACTTCCGGACAAACGTTGTGTAATCAAAATTTATCTAGATAGACACTTCTACGACGATCAGTGTTTCAGAAGCGTATTTTCAGGCCGGGCGTATTTTTGGCTAACTGTCAAGTCACTTGTCAAAATACAGGCGACTTAATAGGCACATCTCTAAACATGTTGCGATACTTATGCAACTATAATACAGCTCTCATTGAGGGTGCTATACAACGAAACTTAGGCTCAACCTAGGTCTTCGCCGTCATGGCAGAATCGCCGGAAGACCTTGACACTATGCTCAATGGCCCCAAAAGTTTCTCCTAAGCGGTGGGCCTTAAGATGAACATGGACAACACGAAGATCATGTCTTATGTCCATGTCACGTCTATAATGGTTGTTGTTGACGAAGCAAGTTGTTGACAAGTATAATTATGCAGGACAATTAAGTAAGCCCTACTACGACGCAGAGGTCAATCGGCTAATCCAAGTCGGATGGGCAACGTTCGAGACATATGTTCTCGTTAAATTTACCTCAATTTTTGAAAACAATAGTCTTAAATCCAATGTGTTCAGCCGCTAGCAGTGAGTGACTTCACGCGCGAACCGGAACATCGTAACGATATAAGACTTTTGTTTTTTTTTCTACATCACTACTTGGCCGTATGAGAAATTCATCAGCCACTAGCATTTGAGCTACGGATCCTACAAGTGGGCTATGATGGCACTGAAGACATCCGCAGTAGAACAAAGGTTGAACATTGGTAAGCTGAAGTGGCAATGGGCCGGCCATATAGCTCGTAACATAGCAGTGTGGCACGACCTCCCACTAGATGTAGTGACGACCTGTGCAAATGTGCAGGAAGTCGATCGAAACATGTGACTCAGGATCGTTATTCCTGGCAGTCTGTGTGAGAGGCCTATGTTCAGCAGTGGACACAAACAGGCAGAAATGATGGTAATGATGACGATACGACACTATGTACTGCACTAGTGTCTGGGTATTTTATATCGATCCCTATTACTGGAAAAACAATATTTGTTTACAGAAGAAAAGTATGTTTAATTATGGTTATCAATACCCATATTACAATCGATGCGTTTGGCAGTTATGTAAAAATATGCCCAGATATAGACGTTCATCAATAATTTACTAGTTTGCTGTTTTGGCCTCTAGTACACAGAGGACTCCTTTTTCTTTGAAAGAGGCCAATTCTTAAAAGGGCTAATACAATTTTAAATTTAGATGTCCCATATCACATATAACGTTACACTCAAAGAAAGAAAACAAAGCATTTATACAGGGTAATATTATAATTCATATTGAAAACAAATAACATCATCGATATTTACAAATAACATCCAACAAAAAATTATTATAAGGTACAACACTGTCTCAAAATTACGAGAGCTAGTTTACGCTAAGCGACCGTTTAAATAATAATCTTAATTTGTAATCAAAACCTTTCTGCGCATTACACCAATAAAATAAAAATAGATATTACAGAAACGAAAAAAAAATCGATTCACTTGATCAATCGAATATTGAATAATGCTGTATAGGCCGCACCAAAATAATGACGGATGAAGTTAAAGCAACGCACTGCACAATACTGTATATCGTAAATATACCGATATTTCATGTTTTCCATTGTGCCTGTTTTCAAAACTCAAATGTACCAGCTAAATGAATTTATAAATTTGAATTTGGAATTCTTAACCAAGGAGGAGATATTTCAGATCAAAATAATCAGTAGGACCTAATAGCATAAAACAGTCTTCTCGCTGTCTGTCTGTCTGTCCCTATGTATGCTTAGATCTTTAAAACTACGCAACGGATCTTGATGCGGTTTTTTTACTAGATAGAGTGATTCGAGAGGATGTAGGATACATTGGTCCCGTTCGAAGCCGGGTGGGTCGCTAGTAGGAATTAAAATCATATACCCATTGGGCTCGTCTCTCAAAGCACAAATGCCTGACACCTATTATATTTGGAGCGGCCAACCTCTCATATTTATTAAAAAAAATTGTGCAAATAAATGAAATTTTCTTTGGCAAATACAAAGCACCATCAGAAATTTTATAACCATCACATCATAAATTATTTATAACCTCTCGATGAGGTTCTATTAGCTGGGAGGATTATATTGTAGTCCATAGTTTTGGTACCAATAAGACTCAAATAAGGTTTTTCCATAATAATAAATAGCATAAAAACAATGGTAACCTATATACCTATACAGCGTGTCTTTACCATCGCGACAATAAATTAACACACATATAGAGGATAACTTTTAAAAATTGTATTAAACATTTACATTCTTTAAACATCAATATTTACAGAATTATAAAATTTTCCAAAACAAAGAATTTTAGAACACCCTTACGTATAAAACTCTAACGTAAAGTTAATTTGTAAAGGTCACAAAGCATATGAATGGGTTGAATGAATTTAAAAGAGACAAAACATACCGTTAGGAGAGGCTTGTAATGCGACGCTGTGGCAACAAATGAAAGTCTCTGAATGTATGAATCAGTCAGTTGTAGTTGTATAGGAATTTACAAATTTTGTTTCTTTTTTACTTAATTAGTTTGTTTGAAAAATATTTTTTTAAGTATGGATTTTTTTAACGTTAATATTTTTTATGGTTATTGGCAAGTAGCGTTAGACGTGTGTTCATTTATTGTCGCGATGGTAACGACACGCTGTATAACTCGCGCAATTCTTGTATAAGTACATTCAGCTACAATGATTATCATCAAATTTGAATTTGGAACAGTTTTGATTTTAAGTTTATGTTTAATAGCGTCGAAAAACACGATTTTATAAAAAAAATCTTTTCATTTCAAATTAATAGAGCGCCTTTTCGGAATCTTCTGAGGTACTTACATTGTTGCTATATGATGGTAAAATACAAACCGCAAAACATCAAAATTTTTGTGAGATGGCGCTATATGACATTGTCCTAATACAAAAATAATTATCGAGCGACATTACCGAAAAAAGATACGCCACAACACAAAATTAAATTAAAATAATATATTTAAAAATATAATATAATTAAAAATTAAAGCAATTTGTAACGTGTTTTGTTTGTACGTTTTAAATTTCATTTTATGTGCAGACCTGCAGACCAGTACTGAAAATAAACAAAAATTATAAAAAATTAAATTAACCCAATCAAACCGTGGCCCGTGCTTGAAAATGTTGAATCTTATTGAACAAATAAAGCAATTCCCGTTCGAACTGATTTCCGCTTAAAATTGTAACTACAACAAAAATCAATTGAAACGCCTCTGCCAAGGTAACCACGCCCCATTTTTAAGACAAGTCCACATATTTATTAACGAAAAACAAAACCGACTTGAAATATCTCGCTCTGTATTCATTTTCTCTGCTCTGTATCTGAATCCAATACCAATGAGATTAATATGAGACCACGTGGGAAGCATCAGCTTTCAAATAATAAGAGTCAAAGAATCATCAAAATCGGTTCACTCCAAGTTCTGAGGTAACAATCATTAAAAAAAATACAGTCGATTTGAAAACTCCTCCTTTTTTGAAGTCGGTTGAAAAAGGGAGATATTGGAGGGTGATGGAAACAGAACGTAAGGAACCCCACGTCCATTCCGAGGGTCGTAAATATCCGTTCTGCATCAGCCAAGGTATAGCCGAACCAGTGTTCGCTCTGAGGTAGGTAGTCTGGTTACTGGGCAGGTACCGTTCGCACTTAAATGCTTTGAAATGCAACCGTAGCAGAACACGAACCTGCAAATTGACAATCACATTACATTGGTACCGATAGATGTCGCTAGTAGCACTGAATATGCATCGGTACCGCTAGATGGCGTTGGTAGCACTTAAACCACTTGACAAATTAATAAACGTCATCATGCGGTAAAAAGTTAAGTACGAATACTTCGAATTGCAAACATTTTTAGACACCAAAAAGTGTGAAGTAACACTGTACGAATATGTATGTTCCACAAGCACCAGTATGGATCAGTGGACTTTACATTTTCCCAAAATACTTCTTTAATACTTTTGGGGCAATGTTTATGCCTCTTGATGTTTTTGACTCAGTTTATTTCATCTTATAATGATTAGTACCCGGAGGACCTGTTTTGTTTTTGGTAAATCGTGTATTTTGGAAATTACATTTAGATACAAATTACTGAGTAATGAAATATGCATAACATTTTTCGATCGTTACGTAATAATAAGAAAATATGAACTGATGTTTTTCACAAAAGAAAGAACTTTAAAAAAAAAAGGGAAAAAAATAACAAAATAACAAATCGACAAAAAATTAAAAATAAAGAAAGCAATGATCTGGAATCGAAAAAAAAGTAAAAAAAACAAATGTGTAAATAATGATCGTGACGCGAACCACGGCCGTCTGTTTTGGGGCCGCCCGATTACCGACCGAGCTATTAAGACATTTTCTCTTGCGGCGAAATTAACGTCATATTCGAATTATATTTTTCATTCCCTGAAAATAAGGATAAAAGGGCATTTTCTAAAAATGAAACCTAGCTAGATCGATTTTTCGCCCCCGAATCTACGCACACACTAAATTTCATGAAAATCGCTGGAGCCGTTTCCGAGATTCCGAGAATTGCTGGTTTAAAGGATAAGATTAATTGACAATTATAATAAACATACCCAGAAACGGGTAGAACAGTGGGCACCTTCCAGGGCTGCAGGCAGACTGGGCATTTGTTCTTCCACCTTGTTTCCAGATCATTTTTCTGTACAAATAAAAAAAAGTTTCTTCATTTATTTTATTTTTATTTAATTTAATTTCATTTAATGTATTTATTTCTTTAATTTGTTTTGCATGGACCGCAGTTCATGGGATGGACTGTTCCATATAGTATTTTATTTCATGTCGGAAGCAAGCAGGCGGTTCACCTGACGCTAAGTGATTACGCCACCCATGGGCATCTACAATACTTGCCAATGTGTTGCCAATCTTTAAGAGTACTGTTACCACACTAACCAGGCGAATTACATAAGCGTACTGCCCATATGTGCAATATCAAAATTTGCGGCATGGTCCTACCACTGTCGAATACTGTTTGGTATTTGGTAAATATGGGGCGATATGATACAAAAATGTTTTATAAGAAAAAACCTGCGGCGGTGTGGGCACTGGTAGCGTCGTAAGTGGAGATGCACGGGCCTCCCACCAACGCAGAAGCTGCACCGCGAACGCGCCGTACTGGAACGCATTTAATAGCCCACGGCCCACCAGTGGGAATGATAAAGGTGCGTCGCTGAAAAGAAAAGACAAATTGATCGGCTTTTTTATTGATTAACCACTGACTTTACAGTTGTGCACAATTATAAGTGCTAAGGAATAAATGGCTAAAATTCCGATGTTACTTGTCTTAATCTCACGTCTCATATTTAGAATGTGTCTCGTATTGAAACCCTTGCTATGCAGTAATTGACGACAAAGTTAGAAAGTATACAAACGTGCTCCACTGAATTGAATGTGTACCCTCCAGAACAAAATACTGAATACCTTTCATAGATTTTCTTACGGGAGTAAGACGCAGTTTTGTAGGCCTAAAAAACCTCCCTCAAATGTTTCATTATAACAAACAATATTCACTCAATGGTTTATATTCACTCTCTTTTCTTTTAAAGATTTGTCTCTCTATATCTTTTAAATTTGAATATATTATATTAAACTAGCAACCCGCCCTGGCTTCGGTAGGGTGCAATGTATTATATATTTAAACCTTCTTCTTGAATCTCTCTATCTAGTAAAAAAACCGCATCAAGATCAGTTGCGTAGTTTTAAAGATCTAAGCATATATAGGGATAGACAAACAGCGGGATGACTTTGTTTTATACTATGTATTCAACTAGCAATCGAAGGACAAGGTTTTGAATTTAAAGGCACGCACTAGTAAGTAAACTAATTGTGTTCTGCAATCCTATAAGCCCTACTCAAAATGGATATCACTAGCTTCGCTACCTATGTATTGATGTATTGTTTAATTACCTGATTTGTCCAGCCCAAAGACTTTTGTATAGATCTGACCATGTGAACTCCTCAGCTTTCGAAGGAGGGGCATCCTTCACTGTTAGGCCGAGTAAAGCCAATTCCAGTGATGGAGATAGTGTTCGACCAGTTAAGTAGCGGGCTAATTGTACAAGTTTCGCAGTTTCCAGTGTGAAATGTATAATCGCATACAGCTTGATTGCCGCCTTACGCGCTTTATCACTTGTGCTCTAAAATTTATTGAGAATTTGATTCAAAATAGAAAAATAAAAATTGCTTAAATAACTGAGGAAAAAAATGTTTCTATATTGTAACAGTAACTTCTTCAAACTGGTTACTCATATGTTAAACATAAGCATATAAATTTGCTCCTCCATAGTTTCTTAACTGTCATATAGCCTGACAATTCGATCAGAGGACATGCTGTATGTGTAAATCATACAGCATGTCCTCTGATCAAATTGTTATTAAGAAGTTAATTCTATTACTAAATATACCTTGCCAAGTCTCCCATCTTCATTGTCTTCTCTCCATTTCTCAACAAGCTGTTCAACTTTGTCTTTGATATATGGCACAAGCACAAGGAGTATCAGAGATCCCTTCTCTAAGAATTCTGATAATCTAGTTCCTGAATTAAATTCGTCACTGGGATTTATAGGTACCCTCAAAAGACCATAGAAACACTCTGCGAATGAAGCAGCTGAAAAAGCAGGAATAATAATGTTATAGGCTATAAGTCATAATTATTTTTTTTACTTATCTCAATCACTTATAATAAGAGTAAAATTTTAGAACAGAAAATAGATTTTAATTTTTCTTACTTGCAAATAGCTTTAAACAAACCTTGCTATTATTGTAATTAAAAGTAAAAATAATTGCTGTAATTACCTACTTAATTTATCATCAATACTTTGCTTACAATATCTGAGTTATGCAAATAAGGTTAATAAATATGTAATTAATTTATGTTTTCTTTGGATAAATGAATTTTGTTTTATAAAGATATGTATTTACATTCAATGTAAAATATAGAAATTTAGTTTAGACATGTTATCTATAAATTTGTTCTTTTAATGCTAAATATTGTTATCTACATAAATTGCAGAACTATTTGTATAAAAGAATTTCATAATTGTACTACTAACTGACATGTACAGAGTAATAGTGGTATGGTACTTTTAACAGTTATAAAATAAAAGGGCATAACAAAACATGCGTGGGGTAGACAGGCTATTTGCTTGTGGCTATTCACCACACACATTGTATATACCACCACAGTCACAACACCATCCAGTAAGTGATCACTGCCACTGGACATTCAAAAGACAAGAGAAGCTGTAAAAGCATTGATGGTCTTTAATGTATAAAGAAAAACATTAAATTTTGCAAAGTAATTGTACATGGTAAAAATTTATTAAACAGACCATGTTGGGTTATATTTGTGGTATGCCATTGTGCACAATGGTGAAACAAGGCTGCAGGTTTAATATGAATTATTTCTCAGAGCATTCACCGTTGTAAATACAATAATTGTACTCAGAAAAGGTATAAAAAGTCAACTTACCATAGTGCTTTAAATAATGATATTGTAGACAGATATCTAACAGCAAGTATAACTCGTCATACCATCTTTCAAGCAATCCACATTTGTTAGGATAAACAGCAGCTAAGTACTGAAATTTAAAGCTATTAGTATTAATGATAAAATAAACTGTAATAAATTAAATCTATTTATGTTTAATAATTGTTAAAAAAATTATTTAAATTTGTATATTGAGTTAGTTTCCAATTACCATCCAAAAACAAACACTTTAAATACAAAAGAACCGTTCACGATAAAATAAAATTTGACTACAAAATAAAATAAAATGCATTTTTATAAATTGAGAGATAATGAGATAGAGAGATAAAGAATTCATTTTATTTTAAAACAACATTTTTAAATCAAGTCAACGATTGTTCAAAATACCTCCACAAGCTTTTTAAGTGCCGGTTTAATCGTTGTCCCCAAAGCCTCTTGAGCAGTTATTTGAAAAACTGACGGGGTCCCTTGAAGTGTACGTGTCAAATGAGCGGCATAAACTGCCATCATATAAAGACTCTTGAAATAAATTAAATCAAAACTAAGATACTCAGGGCAGAATGTCTTATAATCATTATAAGTTGTAATATTTATTCTTTTTTGATTCGTAATATATCATGAATAATGAATCTTCTTCTTCTTCTAAGAATATCTTTTGGTTGCTTATTTTTATAATGATATGATGAAGAGAATGATTGTATAAGAATATTTTATTTAATATATATATTTTTATAAATACTGTTTATCTTTTACTTGATTGTCAAATGTCAATTGTCATGTCAAACGTCAACAGATGTTTTTTTGATATAGCTAAGGTCGTAAACTTTCTACCAACATACAACATACGGCTACAAAATAATCAAAATTATATGTTTTATTTACATAAATCAAAAACTCTTTTTTTATGACTGCTAAGTCAATGTTTTCCTTCACCGCTGAGCACGTGATAATTCAGCATTTGAAATTAACAATTTCATTGGTGCCGGCACCAGGGATTGAACTCAGGTTGCTCGAATATATTGAATTAAAGTAGAGCGCGCGGACTGAGTCACTGAACTATCACAACGCTTCGAACAGCTGTATGTTAGAGTACCCAAGCAGAGGCAGTGTGGTGAGTGAGGCCTTTATAAAGTAGCAAGCGATAAACCGACAAGAAGTAGTCTCGCTCTACTGAGGACACCGACCTTTTTAAAACTTGGCATTACCTACCAAGTGACTTTCGCTTGAGGCTGTGATAAAAAGAGGTTTTCTCAAAAAGGAGAGAAATGACTTAACCCTAGGTACTAAACATAGATAATATACATATACTGCCTTAGTCGTTTACGTGTAACTTGTTTCTTCAACTCTCTGGTATGGAAAAATCCTATGGAAAATTAGATATTTTTATACATTTAATTAGACCTTTATCTCACGCCTCGCTGCAATTGGATTGCTTTCGTACTCTTGTTCTGTAGACGGATGGACATGGTGGCGTTTCTGTAAAAACACTTCAGAAATTTGATAATACCTATAGTCGATATGACATCGCTGAAGGGACTGCAGTACCGCCCAGGTCTCGATTGAATCGAAGGCATTTTCATAGTCCACAAACGCTAAGCAAAATGGCCGATTATACTCCTCGGTCTTCTGTATAATCTGACGGAGAGCATGAATGTGGTCTATGGGACTCTAGAAAACAGCATATACATAGCTCAGGAGCGAGATAGGAGCGGAGCGAGGGTCTATAGTTCTTCAACGGGTTCTTGTACATCATATTAGGGTGAAAAAATGAAAACCATTGTTATGCAATTTCATAACTAACTTTTATTTAAGTATTTCAATATACAATATAATACAAATATAAAAGCAACTGTTAACAGCATTGATACATAACCAGCAATGTCATTATCAATATTCGTGCTCAAAGAAAATCAGAAAAAGTATATTTTAAAATATACTAAAATTTAAAGAGAAAATAAAGCAATATTTTATACGCAAAATTTTATTGTAATTTAGAGAAGACTTTATTTTATTTTTATCAGATCTACAAGTAACATAAAATGCTACAATAATAAATAATGCATTTATATTTTTGCCACCAATCAGTCTGTTAATTGCTGGCTATGCCCCTCATTAGCACCTTTTAATTAAAGCGCACTTTACTTATAGAATATGCAAAGTCTAAATATAGCCTAAAACTACTGTCTATTATGAACAGTTTGGTCCATCAAATAACAATATGAAAGCATAATTATATGACCATTCCCATAAAATCTTTAAATACTAAATTTAGACATGTTTATGACTTATTTTTGGTCACAACAGGGTTACATATGAATTTTACACACAAGGTACAAAATATTTGTTGAACTTACTCACTTAATCGTTAAACAGAATTATAGTGGTCCCAATCATGGGAAATAACAATGACATGTGCAATGCAAGGGCATTTTGTTACAATCTGTGTATGATGAAGCGATCTGTGTCCACAGTTTCTTTCAATTCTAAAATTTGAATGCCATAAATATTGTGACTTCAAAAAAATCACAATGTTACATTTATTTTACTAGTAAGAATATCAGATTAATTCTTACTGCTAATAGCTCCTTATACTGTTCACAGTTATTCTACAGTTTAGATGTATTATAATTACAAACTTTCAAACAAGAGTAATAAATGATGGTTGAGCAAATTATTTTAACATCCATTCTTTAAATATACTTTAAGTAATATCTGAAATACTGTCCGAGAAAGCAAATTTGCTGGTATCAATTAGTTACATTAATTAAAGAAATCAAATGTGATATTTTCATTTTAAATTAATAAAAATGAAAAGGATGCAGGATGCAGTTTTCAGAAAGAAGAGGTTTGAAAGAAGAGAAATTTTAGGAGTTTCGTATGCATCTTGTGTCACTTACATAAAAATTATAATTAAAAAATCAGATCGAAAATTATTTTGATTGCAGTTATCTGTTTCTTTACAAACTTACGTACTTAAATGAGCATCTGTATGATACTTGTTTCTGCTGATAATTTATGTTGAAGTTAAGTTTATAATTTAATGTATCGTATTTTTAATAAGTGTTTTAATTTAACAATTTGGAGTGTGATGAAAAGGCGAAAGTTATAATGTTCACAATAGTATTAAACGCGTCCAATACGCTCAATATGAAAATATAAAAATTTAGAATAATGTAGTAATATTTAAGTACATCCTAAATTATGCATGTTGGCAAAGATTTATGGTCCATGATGTTCATCTTTATGTGAGAATTGTTTAAATAATCCCTTTATATAATTTTGGAATTTGGAAAAGGAAATTACGAAAATTACGAAATTCATAAGAACCATAAATTAATATTATAATATACTGTCACAACAAAGGCGTAGGAATACGGAGAACGTTAATATTTGAAAGCAATGAAAATAATAGTTAAGACTCTTTTGGACATTTAAAACCGATTTCTTATAACAGCCCCATTAATTTTAAAAATCCGACTGACCTTATAAAATTGATAAAACTAGTGACTTTTACTAATACTTATTTATCAGTATCAATTTTATTACGTAAAAGACTAGCCTTGAAATTTATAGACAAACAAATTAGGGTTAATTCTAGTTGAATTTAATTTATCATTTTTAAATGTACTTACTTGCCACCTCTTTTTATTCCATGTCATAATTTTTAGATCTAATCATGTGTTCAATCAGTATTAACAATGCCAATAAATTTGGATGACAGCATTTTTTTCTTAATGGAACCATTTCTGTGGAACCTATAACTTACTATTATTTTACTACAGAAATATAACTGACTATAGTTAAGGCGTGACTCCTTCCCCAACATTGATATCAACAATGCTTTAAAAATTCACTTCTCCACTCATTAAACATTGATTTCTTGAACTTGACAACTCTCTTTCTCCGGCCCGCAGTACATTGGGTGTCCCTAAAACTGCACTGTACACCAGAATTGCAGTCTGCAATGTCCCAGGCCTACAGCATGCATCCCTTGGCTGCAGTGTAATATTACTAGCTGGCCGAGTTGTTGTATTGTGGACGACCCGCTAGCTCCAATAGATATCTATCGGGATGTTCAATCCAATCCGCTGCAGACAGTTTGACCTGAAAAAGTCATTGCAAGTTAAATAATGCAAGGTAGATTTCCGTCAGGTTCAAGGTTGTTTTTCAGTAATTTTTTTTTAAATTTACATAGACAGGTTCATGTTTGACGGAAATAAATTATGTAAATTACAAGACATTTATTCATTGTGATCATTCATAATAATATTAAACAATACTAAAAAACTGTTTAAAGATTATTAGAATATAGATTATCAAAGGAAATAGTAGACATAATACAGTAAAAAATAATGCACACAGACTGGTTTCCTTGTTAGAATATGTATATGTGTAATATGTGTAATATATGTGTAATATAAATTTTGCCCTGATTTTCTAACTGATTTACTGGATGAATGGCACAATTATGTTGTTATAGTAAAAGCAACAAATAACATACCTGCCGCTGTCTCTCCGCTTCACGCACTTGCCATTTCTTGACCTCTAATTGGTTTTCTCTTGACGCCTGATCTCCGCAGCCCCAGACCTACAAAAATTGTTTTACAGCTGCATTACATATTTAATAACCAATCTAAAGTGCTAGGCATTCTACGGGTATGTACATATATTATTTTTCAAAAGACCATTATCAATCTGATCATTAATTTCTAGGCGTCACAAGGACAGCCCTGTAGTCCCGGGCTCTAGAATAGGACTAAAATATCTCTTGCCTATCGTAAAAGGCGACCAAAAGGGGACATGGATTGGCACAGTACAAATTGGCCTCGAGATGCTGCAAAATGGCGAGGGAATCGGGGTTATATCCTTCTCCGAGGCGTGCTCACATCCAGTACCGAGGGACACCGGTGCGGTGTTCGGTATCTTAGGAAGATTTCCCTCGCGTTGAAAGCGTCATACATGCATTAATTCCATCAAACACCCAGATCCGAAACTATTATCTGTGAGTCGCAAAAATAGTTGTCCCGTGTGGGAATCGAACCCACGATCCCCGTCGCCGTAGCCAATACCTTGGCAACTGTGCCACTGGGTTGTATGTAACTTTCATTTCTTATTTTCTTATTTCGCCCTTTTTTTTATTTAGACAAGTCGTCAAGAATCATAAGCATAGATACCTCTATGGCGCGTATGGTGTACGGCACGCCCTGGAAGGTGAACGAGTCGAAGTCCTCGTTGATGGAGAGCAGCGGTTTGCGGGGGTCGGTGCCGGCGCGGAGGCCCTTCGGGTAGCCGCGTATCGCCGTGTTCAGGTACAGCATCTTGGGGCCGAGCTCGATCAGCGCGAACCTGGAATATAGTTGGGGGGGGGGGGGGGGGGGGGGGGGGGTGTGCTTGGTTTAATTCTACTGCTATTCTTTGAGAGAGGGAGAGACACAGTCCGTATTAATCTCTTCGATTATTTTCCCTTTACATCTAAAGAAAGAGTAAAGCTGATATCAACAGAAGAGTATGTTTCACTTCCAGCAATATCTAACATTGTCTCAGGTGAAACAAAAAAGAATAAAAATACATCTATATGTTTGATTTGTACGTCTCCCTCTTCTCTTCTTAAAGCGGGTATGATATGAGCAATTAGATCTGTCAATGATATAAAAAATTACAGGAGCCACGGGCTGGCCTTTACCTGTTATGTTATTATTGAAGTAAAGTAACAGCCTATTATTCGATTGGTGTTAATGCGGATTGGCAGACTTCGCATATCCTCAAATTATTGAGATTTCCTCACAATGTCTTCCTTCACCGCCGAGCAAAGTCATCAATTAAAATTGCAATCAATACCTTCATTGGTCCGGGCACCGGGATTTTAACTGATGTTGCACGTATGTTGAATTAAAAGCGAGCGCCTAGACACAGAGCTACTACGGCTCTATCTGTTATTATTGTTAACGTAAACAGTCGTAACATGTTACACTAGGATTGTATTCGAATGGCGTCTCACGTGGGATAGAGTTGTATGAGGGCGCATTCCGGTCCTCCCCAGTACTGGTGGGTCTCGCGCCATTCTTGGGGGCTCGCTATCACGGCTGTCACCTCATCAGACGCCACCACCACCAGCGTTGGACCTCTGGGAAACACAAGCACATTTTTACTAACAAAAAAACAAAACCGACTTCAAACATCCGAGCCACTAGCAGTGCAAACATCGCAGTGCCAATACAAATGATATTAATATGGGACCACCCCAAAGGGAGCTAAACCGAAACCAAAACGAAAATAATTTTTAAAATTGATTTAAAAATGACCGATTTTAAGAACGCCGCAAGTGGACATCTGCAGCATCTGAGGAGTTGCAGATGCGTTGTCGACGTGGTTAAAATACTGTGAGTCTCGTTACATCACTCACCAGACGAAACGCAAAAGGATAATAATTCCACTTCACGTCGGTCAACAGCAACGACCGCTACGTGGTCCACTCTTCGTGGCAATGATGCACGTTTCGTCCGGTGAGTGAGGTAGCCGGGCCCCACTTTCTTAAAAGGCTGCAACGCATATGCGGTTGTTGTACATGTCAGGTGAGAACAGCTTGCCACCTAGACTCAGTGGGGCAGTTGCACTGGCTGATAATTGTCCCGGATCTGGGTGTTCATTCACAAAGTGTTGACGTCAGGCAGTTTTAAAAAACTCAGCGATGCCACCTAACCCAAAGGCTGTTGCAAATGTCAATGAGCGGTGGTCATCGCTTAACGCAAGGCGAACAGCCTTAACACACATAAAAAAAATGGAGTAGCACTGGTACCTGTAGGCCAGGGTGTGATGCAGGAACCGATTGGCGCCGAGGCCGTGCTCCCTAGACGCGTACAATGGAGCCCAGTGCGAGGGTACGGCGCACACCAGCCGCGCGAGCCACATCGCCGACGCGGAACCGCCGCCTGTCAACGACGTAAACGTCAATGTCAAAACTGTCAACGTCAAAAGTGTCAACGTCAAAACCATAATCATCCTCCTGCCCTTATCCCACGGGTGGCCTAAGGACAACTGCGTGAATCGTGTTGGAAGGGGTTTTGGCTATGGTTTTTACGACCGGCCGCCTGCCTGACGTCAACCCTCCTTGGGAAACAAACACCGTACTTGTTGAAACTGACGCACACTACACAACCTCTGGCGCAAGAGGTAGGTCCACTACCCGCTACGCCAATCTTACTCCCTACACGCCGGTCGCGAGTGTAACCATTAACGTTCCCACGTGACGTCACCCGAGAATCGCTCACCCGTGTGGGAAGCGCGTCGGTCGCGTGTTGATCTATTAACGTTCCCATATCACGCCACACGAGTATCGCTCTCCCGTGTTCGGGGCGGGCAGGAGTCGCGCCGGTCGCGTGTAACTAACTATTAACGTTCCCATGTGACGTCATACAAGAAACCCTCACCCGTGTGCGGCGAGTGTAACCATTAAAGTTCCCACGTGACGTCACCCGAGAATCGCGCACCCGTGTGGGGAGCGCGTCGGTCGCGTGTTGAACTATTAACGTTCCCATTTCACGTCACCCGAGAATCGCTCACCCGTGTGGGGGGCGCGTCGGTCGCGTGTTGAACTATTAACGTTCCCATTTCACGTCACCCGAGAATCGCTCACCCGTGTGGGGGGCGCGTCGGTCGCGTGTTGAACTATTAACGTTCCCATTTCACGTCACCCGAGAATCGCTCACCCGTGTGGGGGGCGCGTCGGTCGCGTGTTGAACTATTAACGTTCCCATTTCACGTCACACGAGTATCGCTCACCCGTTTGCGGGGCGGGCGAGAGGCGCGCCAGTCGCGAGTGTAACCATTAACCATCTCATGTGACGTCACCCGAGAATCGCTCACCCGTGTGCGGGGCGGGCGGCGGTCGCGCCGGCCGCGAGTAGAGCGGCGGCGCGGTGGCGGCGAGCAGCCACGCGGCCGACACGGGCAGCAGCGCGCCCGAGTTGGCGTGCCACGCGCCCCGCTCCAGCACCGGCGTGGCGAGCTCCAGCCCGGCGCCAGAGCCGTTCGACTCCACGTGCGCCTCTATGTCCCGGTGGCGGGTGGCGAGCATGTGGACGCAGTACCTTAAAATAAATAAAAGTAAAGTAAAAGGAACGGGTTTTAACGGTGGCAGGGCCTCGCAGCAGCCTCGGCTGTTGCACGAATGGGCAGGCCCATCCGGGTAAGTAACACGACCTCACAGAAGAGCAGCGTAAATTGGAAGTATGACAAATACTTGCACGCTTCGTTTGGTGAGTGAGGTAGCCGGAGCCCAATTTTCAAAAGGTTGTCAACGCATCTCTAACCCTCGGGTGTAGCAGATGTCCATGGACCGCGATATTCACTTACCATCAGGTGAACCGTCTACTCGTTTGGAAACTTTTTTTATATATGTCCCACTGCTAGACAAAACCCTCCTCTGTAAAAAGGGTATCGGGGCATAGTCCACCACGCGTCCCTACTGCCGATTGACGGTCTTCATATATTATTCGATTTTTTTTAGTATTGTTTCGAAAATATAAAGGTTTCCTCATGATGTTTTCCTTCACCGCCGAGTACGTGATAATTCAGTACTTGAAATTAACAATTTCATTGGTGCCGGCACCGGGGATCGAACTCGGGTTGCTCGAGTAAATGTAAAGAAAGGCGAGCGCCCGGACACTGCGCTATCACTGCTCTACGATACGATTATGATAAATAATAATGACATTAAGATTTTTAATTAACCGACTTCAAAAAAGGAGGAGGTTTCTCAATTCGACCGTGTATATTTTTTTATGTGTGTCCGCGGATAACTTCGACGTTTATGAACCGCTTTTGATGATTCTTTTTTTTTTTTTGGGTAGGAGACAGCCCAAGGGCGGTACCATAATAAGGAAACCAATCTGATGATGGCATCCCAGAGAAATCGAGGGCAATCCTCAAACGTTATAGATATTAACAAGAGATTTAGATTTAAAATTGTTATCGAAGTTATGATACAATCCTTTGTATCATAACTTCGGCTGGTGCTTTAAAAAATAAAATCCAGTGAAATAAAATATAGAGTCAACAGTCTTGTCGTATAGACGAGGTCGGCACAATATGATAATGTTTTAAGTTTTGTCTATATTTTTACGTCAACCTAATGTATTGACATTCTGATTGGACCTCATCTTGATTGGAAACAATACGCCGAGCACACAAATACTTATCCTTATGTAAATCGAACCAACGAACCCAGCGCCGAAGCTAATAGCTTGGCAACTAAGCCATCGAATAAAAAATAAACAAAATAGTACCGTTTCAGTTTCCCTCTAATATAAGTTATTATTATTACATAAGTTATTATATTAATATGTTACTATTATTACTAATTACTTACAAAACAATTTACTTCCGTAATGTGTGTAACTTCGTGTGCGTTGCGTTTCATTGTGTTTCGAGTGTTACGTGTGTATTTTAAATAAAACAATTAAACTCACCTGGGAACGGGAAATATTAGTCTGTGGCAGTGCTCCTCTAACCAAATGTCTATTATTTAATTAATTATTTACAGTATAATTTACTTCCGTGTATGTGTGTAACTGCGCCTGCGTTGCGTTTCATTGTGTTTCAAGTGTATAGTTCCCAGTTGTACATTGTACAACTAAGAACATTTTACTTAGCAATAATTTTACAAAAAACAATGTTAGTTTAAACTAAACATTGAGACAACACCTAAGCCACTTAAATTAAATATTGTACACCAAAATATACAAGGCATAGGTGGCAAAGAACCTGAAATTGAGCTGTTTCTTAGAAGATTTAACATCCATGTCATCTGCTTCACAGAGACATGGTTACATAAGCATTTTAATATTATAGATATAGAGAACTATAAATTGTTAAGTTCGTTCGTAAGAGCAAATGCTATTCGCGGTGGCTCTCTTGTGTTAGTAAGAACTGATATAGTCTGTAAAAATCGACAGGATATAGTAGCACACTCTGTCGAACGTTCTATAGAATTATCCTGCGTTGAGAGTCAACAGTATATTATAGTATGCGTGTATCGACCCCCCTCAGGTGATTTCGATCTGTTGTGAGTGTGTAATGGATGATGATGATGTACTTAAAAAACTCTGTTCAAGTAGTAAATCAGTAGTAGTTTGTGGAGATTTTAATGTGGATTTATTACAAGTGACACATCTTAGTAAACGACTTTTAAATTTATTTAGTTCATTTAAACTTAATTAATAATCTTTTTCATGAACCAACTCGTGTCACTAACTCATCCTCCACATGTATAGATAACGTTTTCTGCCACGATAATGTATATGATAAATATGTTATAAATTATCTGAGCTCTGACCACTTTGGTTTAAAATTTTCAATAAATGAAAAAGTTATTACAAGCAAACATAAGATCAAGTGTAGACCAGTCACTACTAATAGAATAAATTCTTTTAAAGACAAAGTGGCACATCATATTTTAAATAAAGATATAGAAGTCAATAATCCTAATGATTCTTATAAATCAATAGTTGACTTTCTCATATCTTCTTATAATGATGTATTTAAACCGCGCACAATTGTTAAAAATTCAAAATTAAAATTTAGTGACTGGGCAACAGTGGGTATATATAAAAGTAGGGATTCACTGTATGAATTATATAATATGAGGCAGTGGAATCATGACCCCAACTTTCATAAAAGGGTACAAATGTTCTCAAAAATATTTAAAAAAGTCTGTATTCAGGCAAAATCTATTCATATAAGAAATAGAATAATAAATTCAAACAATAAAATTAAAGCCACATGGGACATCATTACCCGTATATCTGGAATACCCAAGATATTCAGGGAACCTATAAAACTGGTTATAGGTAATACTCACATAACATCAGATAATGAAATTGCAAGTAGTTTTGAAAGCTATTTTTCAGAAATTGCAGTTAATGTCACATGTACATTAAAATCATCTCCCATAGATGCAATTAACGTTCTAAAAAATAATGTTACCTTTTTTCCCCACACATTTGAATTTAATCACGTAGATACTTATGATATTATAAAAGTTTTGAATTCTATTAATCTTAAAAATACAGAGGATTTATGGGGCATGTCCATAAAATTAATGACCACAATAATGCCATATATTGCACCACATTTAGCTAATATTTTTAACAACTGCATAGAATCTGGAATATTTCCAGGTCTTATGAAATTTAGTAAGATAATCCCCGTCTTCAAAAGTGGGGATAAAAATGATCCAGGAAACTACAGACCTATCTCCATATTGCCATCTCTGAGTAAAATTTTTGAAAAACTAATTTTAAATCTGCTCTTAGTACATTTTAATATGAACAAAATTTTTCACAATGAGCAATATGGATTCACTAAAGGCAGATCGACAACAGATGCGGGTATCGCACTTGTCAAACATATTTATAACGCCTGGGAAGGGTCGCAAGATGCAATAGGTGTTTTTTGCGACCTTTCAAAATCTGCGTGGATCACAAAACCCTCCTTCTAAAGCTTGATTATTATGGCATTCGTGACATCGCCCTCAATCTCATTGCTTCTTACCTATATAATAGAATTCAAAAAGTATCTATAAATGATGTAAATTCCACAGGGTCCCCCATGAAAATGGGTGTCCCACAAGGATCGATCTTGGGCCCATTATTATTCTTAGTATATATAAATGATCTCCCCTTTTATGCCAGTGAGTAATGTGATGTTGTACTGTTTGCTGACGACACATCGCTTATTTTTAAGGTTGACCGAAATGTATCGAATTATGACGACGTGAATAGTGCACTTTCGCGTATCCTCCACTGGTTTATCATTAATAATATGGTGTTAAATGCTAAAAAAACTAAATGCCTTCTTTTTGCCCTTCCCAACGTAAGAAGGCAAAGCTTTAGCTTAAAATTGAATAGCGTAACCCTTAATCCTGTTGAGTCCGCTGTATTCTTGGGAATCACAGTAGATTCAAAGCTCCAATGCAGTCCCCATCTATCATCTCTTGCGAATAGGTTAAGCTCCGCTGTTTTTGCAATTAGGAAGGTTAGGCAGCTATCAGACATCGACACTGCCAGACTTGTTTACTACAGTTATTTTCACAGCATCTTGTCGTACGGCATTTTGTTGTGGGGTAGTGCATCTGATATAAATTCAATATTTATTATTCAAAAAAGAGCTGTCCGAGCAATTTATAACATCGGAGCCCGAAATACACTCAGAGATCTTTTTAAAGAGATTAATATACTCACTGTTGCGTCTCAATATATTTATTGTAATATTTTGTATGTTAAACAGAATATTAATAATTATCAAAAGAATAGTGACAGACATAAACTAAATACTAGAAATAAGGACAAACTAACTACGCCATTATTTCGCCTACAAAAAGTAAACAGATCGTTCATGGGGCAAAGTGTGCGCATGTATAATAAAATCCCACAGTCGATGTTAAGTCTGCCACTTGATGAATTTAAACGAAAAATTAAAAGTACACTTATGGCTAAAGCCTATTATACTATTGTCGAATATCTTGACGACGCCAATGTGTGGGGTTAATACTGTTGATACTCACGTAGGCTAAAACAAGACTATTGTACCTGTACTATTATATTGTAAACTGATTTTTTAAAAAAGAGCAACTGTTGAGTTTCTTGCCGGTTTCTTCTCAACAGAAACTGCTTTCCGAACCGGTGGTAACTTACGAACGTGTTAATTTCTTGTAAAATTTTGACGTTTCATAAGAACGCGCAAGCGTCTATGTGAATAAAGATATTTTATTATTATATTATTATTATTATAGTGTGTATTTTAAACGAGACAATTAGACTCAGCTGTGCACGGTAAATATTAGCCTCTGACAGTGCTCCTCTAGCCAAATGTCCATTATTTAATTGATTATTTACAATATAATTTAGTTCCATAATGTGTGTAACTCCGTGTGCGTTGCGTTTCATTGTGTTTCAAGTGTAAAGTGTGTATTTTAAATGAAACAATTTGACTCACCGGTGCACGGGGAATATTAGTCTGTGGCAGTGCTCCTCTAGCCAACGGACTACGAAACCGACGCTGTGCGAATCTTTCTTGTTGAAGCAACCGTTTATGACCGCCGACAGAGTTTTGTTTATCTACCAACAAGCGGTCATGGTTACATTCGGTTGTACTCTTTCTTAGCACGTCCTCAGCCGTGAAGGAAAACTTCGTGAGGAAACCTTCATATTTTCGAAATAATAAAAAAAATATTTCGAAGATAATATGTGAAGCCGATACGCAGTGGGGTCGTGTGGTGGACTATGCTTTAATACCCTCTGTAGTGAACAGATGTGGGCTTTGCCCAGCAGTGGGACATTTATAGGCTGCTACTTTGTTACTTTTTCGCATATATTGTTAATTTAACTGTTATTTAATTTAAACTTTCTTTTCTTGTTACATATTGTGTTTACCGTAGACCGTTCTTAATATTTATTTTAAAAGCTAGTCTCTGCACTTAAGATAAAAGTTAAAATGTGTAAATCGAAACATAAAATGTTTGTGTCCACTGCCAATATTGGAACCTAGCTCAATCCGGAAGGCGTAGGTTCGAAGCCATTTTTTTATGTGAAAAGTTGCCAAACGAGCAGGTTCACCTCATGTTAAGTGAATACCGCCGCCCATGGACATTTGCTGGTACACCCGAGAGTTACAGATGTGTTGACAACCTTTTGAAAATTGGGCTCCGGCTACCTCACTCACCATACGAAACGCGAAAGTATTTGTCATACTTCCACTTTACGCTGGTCTCCTGTGAGGTCGTGGTACTTACCCGGACGGGCCTGCCCATTCGTGCGTTAGCCGAGGCTGCTGCGTGGCCCTACCACCGTTAAGCCATCCCACTGGTCTGCTAGGCCTAGGATCTTCACTGGTCTATCATCTCATGTCATCTCTATCATCTAATCTCAGGTCCACGACATTTGCACAACTCCTTTAGCTCATCGGATATTCCTTCGCGTACAAACTCTTTAGCAAAGGTTACTTGTATACCTTCAAAATAGAGTGGACCCGATTTAGCTGTAATCTTACCACAACTCACCATGAGACAGGTCTGCGGGCCCTCGGGATAGTGGTCCATTGAGAGCTTGTAGCTGATGTAGAGGAGGCTGCGTAGGCCGTCTGGCGTCACAGCACCTTCGTCGGTATCCGAGCTGAACATTCTGTGAAGAAACAGGAACTTTAGTCCATGCGATCGAAGACACAGCTTTTGGTTTTGAAGAATCAGTATTGACAGTATTGAAGAAGTGAAACATTTCGGCTTCCCAATGTTCGGATTGAAGACTGTTTGGAAGTGGAAATTTTTATAGACAGAAGACAGTGTATGCGAGAGATTTGGAAGAAAGAACGAGCATGAATATGTAGCTGTCAGTTATTTTCTATTCACATATAATATATATTATATATATTATATTCTATTCAAACTTGTCTCGCGATCTTTACTATCGACTGGAAAGTTAGATACTGGATAAAAAGTAAGACGGGAGGGGTCTCCCGAGGGGGTCCCGACAACGGTCTTTTATCACGCTGGTGTACACGGATTGACCTGTTTATTGTACTGCTAAGGCATTAGTAACCTTAACCGAAAGAATCGAATTAAACTATATTCATCTTTACACTTTACAGCTGTCTGCCCCGTGACCATGAACGCTGTAAAGGGTTCGAAACGTCGGGAAATAAAATTCAACAATATCGATAAATCCGTATAAATATAGTTTAATTTAATAATGTGTAATCGCGTAAATGTGATAAATTATAAATGCAATCGAGGCAGTCCGATGGAGCGCATTACCTGACGTATGCTTCGATGATGACGGCGTCGTCCAGCATTGCCATGATGCGCTCGCATTGCTGCCTGAAGGTCGCGAGGGGTATGTGCTTGTTCTTGCACTTGCCCACCTTGAGCAGGTACCTGAAGAAGTGGCGCGCCAGGTCCGGGTACATCGGGAACAGGTATTTCTGCGAACGGTTTGGTAATAGCAATTTCTGCCCAACAATGATCCTCGATACTCCCTTCTTTTTCTCTCCAATAGGAGAGGGTGCAACATATGAATAGTGTTGTTAATGGCATTGTTAGGTTAGGTAGTATCGCTAAGTTTTTAAATCCTGCCGCCTGTCTGAGGTTAACACTTTTTGTGAATGTACAGCCAGATCCTAAGCAATTATTAGCCAATGCAACAGCGCCACCGAATCTAGGTGACAAGCTGTTCACCTTGTGTTAAGGTATAGCCGCCGCCCGTGGACATTTATTTCGGAAATTACTCGGTGTTGCTACAGGGTTTTGAACCCAGGATACTCGAGTGCCTATATTGAAATAGCGAGCGCCCGGGCACTGAGCTATCGCGGCTCTATATGGCTCATTTATCCTAAATACATAATATATTCGAAGCTTTTAACCCTTTTTTTCTCCAATATTTTACCGTCATCCTACTAGTTAAACACAGCTTAGTAACTAAACTAATGTAAATTAAACAACACGTATAAATAATATTATTATAATGCATACTGTAATCGCACCTTAAACATTTTCTTAAAAAGATAAGCTACATACAATAGCTTCATTCAACAATATCTTTAATGATATACGCAGGAAATAATTAAAAGATAATTTGATAAGACTAAACAAAAGACTAATTTATAAGGAAATTATTTTAATTATACTCGATTGAATCTTTATCGAATAAGCCCCATTGGGCTAACAGAAGTAAACGCTAGTCTCTACCTATTTTTGCCGTAAGGAAATCTGCAATATTTGGCCGACATTTTCTGAAATCACAGTGTTGTGAAAGAATTGAAAGAATCACTCCGATTTTTGTACTCGATTTTCTCAATTATATTTTAAACGATCCGTTACCTAACAAATTATTCACAAGCGATGGACCGTAACGTATTTACGAACAATTGAAATCAATTTATCTTTGAAACGCTCGACCACTTTTTCCATATAGTCAGCTGCATTGGTTGTATTCGTTAATAATGAAAACCGCATTCATTACGACCAATTGCGGCGTCAGGTGACTGTAATTTCCGCCAATCGTAGCGCGCCATTCGCATGCGCATGACATTGACTGTTCGCAATATCACGTTCGACATTTTCCCGCCGGAATGAGCAGCATATTATTGACAGCCTAATTAGCACCAGCTTAGTTTGCACCAGCCTTTTTTTACACAGCGCACATTGTTCAGCGCCCATATTGTTACGAGTAAATTAGTTTCAATTGAAAAGACTGGGGATTGAAGGAATTTCTTGTTTTGTATGGTCCGGTCTATTTGTGTCTAGTAGAACAATTGTCACCTACTTTACAATTAACAAATCGCTACATAATGCTTACGGTGAAACAATTCTCGGTAACTCCATTGACGCCATCTTCCTTTTGGGAGCGTTGAACCAGCAACTGTAAAAAATACATTTAAATATTAATTTTTAGTATCAGTTAGTATAATAACTACTAGGTGGCGCAGTTCCTAAGATAGTGGCTTAGACGTCAGGGTCGTGGATTGAATCCTCACGCGGAACAATTTTGATAGTTGTGTTACTGACCAAGGACTAGCGTCAAGCAAACGGCTGATCGTACGTACATAAACCTAGTCAATACCATTAACAACATGCTTCTCATATTGTTAGTAGGCTATGGCTAGCCCCGCCTAGATGAAATAAGGAGAGGAGAAAGAAAAAGATACAGTATCAGACTTCTTCTAAGAAGTTCTGGTTTTCTGAAAAATTGCAAGCGAAGCGTAAAAGTATTGAAGAAGCTTTAATATTTAAATTCTTCGGAAACTTCGTACTCGAATTCGCGCAATGATATTGATTTCAAAACATTTTTATGGTAATTTCGGCGAGAAGTGAGAATATACATCGCAGCTCTCATTTATTTGCTATATCCACTACTGACGCATCCAAAATTATCGTGTTACGACTGACCAAGCGTCAATTCGAAAACAAAAACAATGCTATTTTTAGCGCACACTGCAAGAAGGCGAGACGAAAACGTATAATATCATGTATTATAGAAGTCGGCCATTGAGAGGTTGTGTTTGAATATGTGAAGTGTGTCGACTTGTCTAGGGCAAACTTTATAAGGGCTTTATTTACATTTCGTGACACTGTACAAGGCAGCAGTTGACACTGGTTGCGCCGCGAACGAATGTAACTATCGTTAAATGGACCTCGTTAGTGAGAATATAGGTGAAAACTATTTCTTTTAACCGACTTCAAAAAAGGAGGAGTCTTATAATGAGTTTGATACTCATACAGTTAGATAGCCGTGATAGCTCAACGTCCGGGCGCTCGCCTTTAATAAAATATACCCGAGCAACCTGAGTTCGAGCCCCGGTGCCGGCACCAATGAAATTGTTAATTTTAAGTGCCGAATTATCACGTGCTCAGCGGTGAAGGAAAACATCGTGAGGAATCCTGCATATTTTCGAAATAATAACAAAAAAATATATTTCGAAGATACGTGAAGTCCGTCAATCCGCAGTGGGGCCGCGTGGTGGACTATGTCCTGATACCCTCTGTATAGAGGAGGCCTTTGCGCAGCTGTGGGACATGTATAGGCTGATACTTTACTTTTTACAGTTGGATAAATGAATGAAAATTAACCAAGCAGAAAGAAAAGGGTAGGTAATTAATATCCTAAGATCCGAACAAATAGAATGTCAAACGAAGACTTTTACTGCACATGATCCTCTGACAGTTATTGCAGAAGAACAGCGTTTCCTGGATATCCTGGGTCCACTCATAAAAGTTGATATCGCCACTCACATACATTTTGTCACAAAAATAAAACAAGGCACGCTTGTTTACTAGATCACTGACCAAATAGGTGGAACACAAAGCTTCTCACATTTTCATAACTAACGTCAATAGGCCTGTATATCTTCCGGTCTAACAATGTATTTCGTTGTTAGGTCGAACGATACATAGATTATACCGCATACTGTAGTCGAAGACTGCTTAGACAACCAACTATTATTAAGGGAACCAAAGATCACAATTTCAAGCCCAATTTTTAATAGGTTGTCAACGCACCTGCAAGCCTCGGGTGTAGCAGATGTTTATGGGCGGCGGTATTCACTTAACAACAGGTGAAACGTCTGCTCGCTTGAAGACTTTTCACATAAAAAAAATTCCCGAAATATGCTTCATCAAGACTAGCAAAGTGATAAGTTAACCCTTAAGACTGAAATAAACAATTTCACTATCGCCCGTTTTAAGGTCAAGTAACTTGGGAAGTTAAAGACTACGCAATAATCCGCGTTAGGTCCTTATCCACCCGGTCGAGGAACGGGACGAGAGTATTAAGGACCCATTTCAGGTCCCACACGAAAGCACAACACACACACACACACACACACACACAGCTTTTACATACGCTTTATTAGCCTATCCCTCGTCCTATGCCGCGTCACGGCGAGCCAAACACTCCGCGTACACAAAGTTCTACCTCGTACCGAGGCGATTGTAATATGTCCCATTCATATATAGTAAGGCTTAGTGAGGTTCGACTCTTGGGCACCCTCGAATCATATTGCTAAACGATCATTGAGTCCAAGCTAAGTATCGAGGGTGCTTGCACCTTGTTACTGTATGGAGCGTGCGCCTAAAGGACCTAAGAGCTTGGCGGCATCCCAATCCGGTAATTATATTAACAGAGTGACAGCCCTAGGGAGCCCTCGAGCTTAGTCACCTACAAAAGAGTTTTAGGCTACCCACTTTCAGCGCCCTGCCACCTCAATGCTGACTAAATTGAAAACCGGAGGCCCTTTCAGGTCCATCCGTCGGAAAAAAACACTATAGTCTTTGGACTAAAAACATAAAATCATGCAAACACCGCGAGAGTCCTTATTACAAAATATAAGTTCGATCATTTAAACGGCTTTTAGGTGTATAGAAATAATTAAATAACATAATGTTACATAAAAATATATAAAAGATTAACTTTTTATCAGGTCATTATACGATTTGACTTGATTTTAACGAAAAATCTCATTAATAATGAATTAACTTGATAATGTCAATGTCAAGTTTGATTAATGAGTATCGATAATCTTGTTATTATATCGACAAAACGCGTTTGTGAATATTTTTTTTCACTATCGAATGGTTCTAAAAGCGAGTTCGAAACGAAAGCTATCCCTATCGTATACTTTGTGTTGTTATTGCTTCCGATATTTCATGGTCAATCCACAAGGAGCGTTTCTTTTGAAGACTCTATGAGCTTTAAACAATTCATTTGTGCTGTAGTGCAGTTCTCTGTGGACTCGTGAGGGTACGATGATAAGTCAATTGGTAGGTTCTACATCGCATCTTTTCATTTTAATAAGGAACATTCCGACATAGAACTTTTTAGAAACCTTTTATAGAGAAGCCAATTAAAAATTATATTATCACTTTATGTATACATATTAATTCTTTACATTGAGGCTAGAGGCGATTTTTCTACTTACTGCAAGGCGTAATTTAATAATGTCATTACTAAAAACCCACCGCCGATTTAGTTCGGTTATGTCCCTTAATCTATGTTTTGATTGCGGGACATAACCTGGTTTTTAGGAAATACATTTTAGTGCATAATCAGTTTATCGCACTTTATCGTTTTAAACCAATACACTGTGTCTATGAATTTATCGTTCCGCATTCCCTTTGCTATTTAAACTGAACCTTCATATGGAAGAACCGTGATAGCTCGAGCAACCTGAGTTCGATCCCCGGTGCCGGCACCAATGAAGTTTTTAACTTTAAGTGCTGACTTATCACGTGCTCCACGGTGAAGGAAAAACATCGTGAGGAAACCTGCATATTTTCGAAATAATAACAAAAAAAAAATATTTTTCGAAGATATGTGAAGTCCGTCAATCCGCAGTGGGGCAGCGTGGTGGACTATGCCCTGATACCCTCTGTATAGAGGAGGCCTATGCCCAGCAGTGGGACATGTATAGGCTGTTACTTTACTTTACTTTACTTCATATGGAAGCATCAAGGTGCTCGTGACCGAATTGCATGTATGAATGGGTGTACCTATCAGGCTTATGGAAGCGAAGTAATAGTAGCAGACGAATATTTTAAATGATGATTTTGCTTTCGGTCCGTGTTCCATTGCAGCTTCGCTATAGTCTGTGGTAGAGCCAAGCAGCAGTCTTCACCGTTGCACGAATGGGCAGGATCGCCCGGGGCACTACAACAAACTCACAGATGACCGGTGTGAAGAGAAGTGTTACACTTCTGCGTTTCGTCTGGTGAGTGAGCTATGTGTGTTAGCATGAGTGGGTATAGTGTTGTCTAGCGGACCAACAGTGGGTCCGACGTACCTATGGCCCCTTCCCCAATCTGGTTGAAACCGTTGCGCCGGCGGCGTTTGTAGACGGTGGCGATTATGGCAGGTTGTTAATACGTTTAAAACTTTATATTGCATTAGCCTATCCGCATGTTTTTTATGTGAGATGGCGACAAGCGAGCTGGCAGTGGATCAGATGCTAAGTGTGTATTTGTGTTTATTAAATTTTGTGTATATGTAACTTTGTTGGTAATCCATAATAAATAAATACATCATTTAAGAGATAACGGCCGCCCACGGACATCTGCAACACCCGTAGGCTTTCAGATGCGTTGCCACCATTTAATAAAGTGGGCCCCGGTTACCTCACTCACCAGGTGAAACGCACAAGTATAACACTTCCACTTCACGCCGGTCTTCTGTGAGGTCGTGGCTCTTCCCGGATGGACCTATCTGAATGAAGACTGATGCGTGGCCCTGCCACAGTAAAAGGGTAGCAGTGTGAATAGTGAACGACTATACGCAAGATCAAGGTGTTACGTACGTGTAATCTTCAAAAGATACTCAGTCACCTTAACCCCTCGGTGGCCACCTTTAGTACATACGCACCGGTGTCACTCGGTACCACGCGATAAACCTACTCCGATTCTCTCGCCCTCTTGCACCAGCACGAAACCACTTAGTGCTGCTGCAAATACGTGTCCACTTTTAGCCGCCTTTTACGACAGGCAGGAGATATACCTTAGCCTTATTCTATGAGCCCGGGACTACAGGGCTGACAGATTATATCTACATCACTGTGGCCAGCAATCACCTTGCACGTGTGAGAGGCCGTCACCTTCCTCTGGATCCGGCTCACTTGTATACCGACGATCGCGAATCGGAACTCGCTCACGACCAGCCGCCAGCGTTCCATCACTACAAGACAACCGCACCGGTCGATGACACCGCACAGTCGAAACCGTAAATACCGAACGCGCTGTCACCCTTAGGGCGCATCACTCGCGTACACCGCCGTACCTAAACCGTCACTGCGCGCTCGCGAATCGAACGGAATCAAATCGGGCGATATCTCGCACAGATTCACGATAAGATTGCGTCTGCACGGTGTTTTTTTTTAATTTACGCTTGACGTTTGTCCTGGCCGGAAATATGATTGTTTCTTTTTTAATTTTCACCTGACGTTACATCGATCGTGTTAGTTTTTAATTTTGTGGCCGGTTCCCGCGCAATCGCTACCGATCGAACCACGGTGCGATTCTCGCTACACGGTGTCCCAACGTGCAACGGCGAATCATGTGATTTCTATGCGATTTATATGTCCAAACGGGCGCCGTCGATGCGCCGTGAAGTGTAATAATGATTAATCACGTGTTATCTTTCAGTGCAATCAAATACTATGTTTGTGTGCGCGTCGTAAACGGTTTATTGATGATGTTACGATATGTTTGCGTTGTAAAACGATCGCTCTTATTGAATGCGTGCAGTCGACGCTTTAATTGCTTATTTTTTTTTCTTCGCCGTAAATAGATCTCGCCTTAGAAAAATTGCCAGATGAATGAGCTCTAATTGTTTCGTCAAAAACGATCACCGGTGTATGTATACAAAATTATTTAAGTATAAAATCAGCAGCAGCCAGGGGACTTGCGAGTGCAGAGCCAGAGTCATTTCCGATAATTTAGGCTCTTAGACTAGCTTTTATAAAATGTTAAATGTTTATTGATTGGTGTGCCTCTCTTGATTCGTTCCCTCCACTGTCTATCTTTTGCGAGTCTTATGTGCCATGCTCAATGTTAAAGGCAGCCAAGTCACGCTTGAAGCAGTCTTTGAAGCGGACCAGCGAACGCCTGACACATCTCGTAGCATCCGCTAAAGCGCTAAAGTTCCGTGCGATGCACTTTCAAAACCACCTCTCAAGGAGGAGGCGTTTGTAACCCTGGCGTTGTTCAAGTTCCTGTCCGGGCGAAATTTCCGTCAGCCACCGAATGAAAATGTGATTTGTAACAAGTATTTATCAATTTTAAAGTTTTTTTTTAGTTTTTTTATAGTGCTAATCTCTGCAGTTAAGATTGAACATTAAAACATGTAGAAAAGTACGAAAAGATTGTCGCCGCTGTGGGAATCGAACCCACGCCTGCGGCATTCGCGGCCTGACGCTCTAGCCACTGAGCTAAACGGCTGATAGCCACAGAGACGAAAATCTTAACGCCTTCTTTCTACATTGTTATTTAGCATTTGAAGCAATGCTTGGCACATCTATTGTTATATCCTTTCCAGAATACAAACACTTTCGAATATCGTTTTACAACGATAATTCGAACGAGAGATGTCGCAATGGCTTTTTATAAATTTTAAAGTTTTTATTTTATAGTGCTAATCTTTGCACTTCAGATTGAACTTGCTTGGCGCATCCATTGTTATGGCATCGCTTCAAATGCTAAGAAACAACGTAGAGAAAGACGTTAAGATTCCCATATAAAAATAAATAAATAAATAAATAAATAAAAACGCGAGGTTTTGGCCGAAATTGTTGCATTATGCTGTTTTACATGAGATATCTCCGTCTAACCGAAACTTTTTATACTGGTGGTTTAGTTTTTAAGCCAATATATAAATGTCTTTATTACGCATCGGTTTCTAAAATCAAAAATCAAAATATAGCGAGGATACGATTAGGGTGGGCCAAATAGCGCAACCGTTAACCACTTATTTGATATATTTCCACAGATTACAAAGCAGCGTCAAAAACCACCTGCATTCATCACTCCATCTAGTGGCGGCCTTTCGTAACAAACGGCACCACTTGCATAAATCACAAAGGCAGTGGTGAGTGGACTGTATATTTTATTTTATTTTATTTTTGTTTGTATTACAAGTATACTACAAACTTTTCGATACCATCACCTTTCTGGGTAATAACTCGAATCGACAACTGTTTCATAGCGTGTTGGCATGTACTAAGCTTCAGCAGTGGGTTCGATTCTGGCACGGGTTTAATTATTCGTTTGAATCGATTATATAACTGTAGTACATTATAGTGTAATGTACTTTAGTTAACGTTTTAGGTACGTAAAATTTTATGTAAATGTTAAATATAAATTAAATTATCGCTACCATGGTAATAAACTACATTACACCATAGCAGTAACACTATCGCTGATGATTTTTACAGTCACAGATACGAATAGTAAAACTAAGTGCAATAATTACAGCGAGAAAATGCAGATAATTTATTAATGATAATTCGTTTGGGATAAAATTTGAAAAATATTTAAATAATCTGTTAAGTTAAATGTGAGTTTAATAGATTACAGTCAAAAAAATTTTTTTTATATCGCTTCCATGTTTTGAACCGCCGCTTCGGGATAACGTTCAGACACTCAAGCCTAGGGATCAAGAAAAAATATCGATATATCGATATTTTTAGCCGTATATTGTTGATATAGCGATATAAAATATTCTATATAGAAATCGTATCAAAAACGATATTTTTTTTCAAATTCCTATTCGGGGCAGAATCCGTACATTCAAATATTTATATAATATACTATAATATAATATACTTATATATTATAATATACTTGGCATACGTTTTTTTTGACAACAGGGCATAAATAGAAAATATCGATATATCGAGGCCGATATTGATATTTTTATAAATATCGATATATTTCTTGACTTTCGGCATCCCTACTCTATCTGGCCAACTGAGCTAAGTCCCCGATATCACGTCGCGAACATCTCAAACCTCCCATTGAAACATTTCTTTGGAAAATGCTATTTGAGAGTATAGTTGCCTACTAGATAGCGCCACGCATTGATTTTGCTCACAATATTTATAAATATTTGTGAATTGTCGTGAGAACAAAATAACATAGTAATTATAACGGTCTCGTCGATGTCGTCATACAACGGTTACGTCAATGTAGTTAGTACACTGACATATTTAACAGCTGTTATAGTTTATGGCGGGAAGTAAAGTTGATTACTTACCGCCGCTCGCACTTGACAACGCCCGTGATACAGGTGTGCTACCAACCTTTAGGATGGTCGACCCCAAAAGTGTAAATACTTTTACTGTTCGCTGTTCTTCTGTGTGGTGACTTGGCTTGGACTTGACAGTGACTTTTGCAAGCGATACTAGAAACTGCTATGGTAGAAATTGCTGCTTATCTCTACCGCAATAGAATGTACGTTATTGGAAAAAAACGTTATGAAACCTAATCTACCTATATATTTACGTGAAGCTAAGCATTGTAGTCCTTTTTACGAAAATTCCGCAGACGGAGGAGTATGAAATTTCGCACACTTATAGTTGATATAGGAAGGAGTGCAGAATGCTATTTTTAAATTATTCATACAAAATATATTAAATCAATAAAGAAAACATTACACACACTACCATGTATAATTAACTAGCTTTTCGCCCGCGGCTTCGCTCGCGTTGAAGTCTTTAAAAATATATCTTTCTTTAAAAACTATATGTGTCTTTTTTAAAGAAAGATATTTTCAACCTTTTACAACACATTTATCCAATTAAAAATATCCTATGTCCTTTCTCAGGCTCTAGACTATCTGTGTAGTTTCATTTAAATCGGTTCAGTAGTTTAGGCGTAAAAGCGAGCGAGACAGACAGACAGAGTTACTTTCGCATTTATAATATTAATATAGAAGTTTGGATTATGGTTGGGTACTGGGCGACCACTAGTAGAAATTATGAAAATTTGTAGAAAAAATGAACGAAAGGTTTTTTGCCGCTGTGGGAATTGAATCCGCGTCATCGGGATTCGCGCCCGGACGCTCTAGCCTCGAATCTAAACGGTATAGTATAATAAAGTAGTTATACCATATTATCACAAACCTCACGTCGGCGACAAAGACACCTCGGTACGACCATTTCGCGTTGAAATTTTCGCGTCTACCTAGCACCAAACCCGCTACCCAGTGGCGGATTCGCCCTAAGGCCCAATAGGCCCGGGCCTAAAGCGGCCACATATGAAGGGCGGCCAATCGTGATCAAAAATTCACTGATGACAAAAATATATAATGGGCTCTGAGAAAGGGGCGGGTGGAACTTACTACATGGGCTGGGGCCTAGGGCGGCCGAGACGTAAAATCCGCCACTGCCGCTACCCACGGACGAGACAGTTTAGCGGCAGACGGGATCAAAATAAACACCCGTGTAGGCAGTATGCGGCGGAGCGAATGGAAAATGACCGTACAAATGACGCAAAATTTGATGAGTCACGCATTTTATCGGCGGGAAGTGTAAATAGACGTGATAGGTGTTTGCCGAGACCGTGTGTGATCACCTCCATGGAGCCCCGCCAGTGAAGCTATCCAGTAGGGCTGTCACAAATTAATAGAAATATAGAGAAAAAAATATGACAAAAAAGAGGATACCTACGGAGTTTCTTTCGCCTGTTTCTTTTCCGTTGGAGGAACCTCATTACGAAACGGTGGTAAATTAAAAGAAATGACTATCGATAGATGAAATGTATATTTCTTATTTCGATGAATAAATGATTTGAATTTGAATATATATAATATCTAATATAATATCTAGTAATGAATAAATATAATATCACAAATATTGATAAGAAATAAAATCATTAAGCAAGCAAGGGCATTGCGATTTGGTAAATATAAAATTTAAGTAAATATAATATAAAAAAATCACCTAAAAAATATTAAATGATTCCATTAGATTTGAATAAGCTATATTTTAAATGTAGATCTTTTTTTTAATGTAACAGCTGATTCCTTAAAATTTCAAATCAACATACCAAGGAAAGGCAATAAAATTACCGGTACTCCTTTTCACAAACTGATAAATCTCTTTTGACAGCTTGCAAGTTTTTACATATTTGCTTAAAGTGTTTAAGTGCCTCATAAAGAAGGCAAGTTTTAGTGAAAGCTTTTAAGACAAAACAAAAAACCTTTACAGGGGGGTGTATTTCCAATTCCAAAATTTTTATATAAAACACACAAGATTGGTAAATGTTAGATGTTAAATTATTTATGCCCGTAGAAAAGAATAGACATACTAAGACAGATGCATTTCTGTTTTCTATATGAAGAAATTTATCAGTTTCAATGAAAGAAATGAAAAGCTAATATATATCTTTTCTCTATTGGAAACTGATAATTTTCTTTCAAGCAAGTTTTATTAAAAAAAGATTTAAAACAAATAAAAAATGTTGATTAGACTTTTCTCAAAAATCAAAAATCAAAATCAAATGTATTTATTCAACATAGGAGCATTACACTCACTTATTGATAGTCAAAACACTACCACCGGTTCGGAAAAGAAAGCCACTGTACTGAGAAGAACCGGCGAAAGAAACTCAGCGGGCTTATTTTGTTTTTTTTTTTAAATAAGCAGTTTGACATAAATTCGTTAAAATACAATATAAGAACTCCGAACTGAAAGAGCCTGGAGCGATCAGTTCATTACCAGAGTGTGTTATCATTTAAATAATCATTAATATTATAGTAGCCTTTAACACACAAACATTCTTTTACTATTTTTTTAAATTTAGGTATTGGAGCAGCCCTAATGTAGCTTGTCAAATTTCACTCATTTTGAATAATTTTTTTGTCTGAAATTAGTCCCAAATCACATTTGATGATGTGATCAAATATAGTGCAGTAAACTGGTATACTTGTGTAACATTGTTTGACCAAATAAAAAAATGGAGTGTTTGTCGGAATACTGTTAATTTTAAAACAAAAATATGTTTTTGAATGGTGATTATAATAAAAAACAGCCATGTCCAGTTTTATAATGTTGGTAGATACCTTAAAAGACCTAAGGCTTAAAATTTTTAAAATTGCTCAGTAACAGAAATATTATTAGATTAGACATCAGAAGATAACACCTCATTCTAGTATCTGAAGTAGCGAAGAAAACGGATTAACTTTCTGAATCATATTAACAAATTATCATAGGTTTATCAGTGTTATCTGTCATTTAGAGTATACTCGAAAGACAAAACTTTCCATATCAAGTTTAAAACTAATTGTTATTTGATTGTCTTAAATAATTTTGTGAAATAATTGTACACTATATTATAAAAGTTTGTACTTTTATTGCTATAAAACAAGTTAAATAAAAATAATAAATTATTAATTGCATAAAGAACTAAGTACTATAAAAATAATGACCTCAATCAACCTTGTTTAAAAAATTTAGAATACATTCATCTTCTTTTTTTAAATAATAAAGTATTTTAAAGCAAATTTATTAAAATAAAACCTTATTCTTCATTGGTGAATTATGCAAAAGCTTTAAAAATATTCATATTATTGCGTATTCATTTTAAACAAAACAATGCACGTTTCATTAGACGATACATTACATGGTACAGTTAAATCTAACGTAACTAAACGCAACGGAAAATAAACTGACAACAGGGAAGGAAACTCATTAACCCTGACAACGACCTTATTGGAAAAGATGTTACCTTCGCTAATTTTTCAATTGGCACCATAGACGTGGACTGAGGTGCCTCTGGTTTCTCTGGAAGTTCTCCACTTGACCCTGAACGTGTGCCTCGTTGAGAACCTCGAGGAGTACTGGAACCGCTTCCACCTTGGTCTCCAGAAGACTTTTCATGGCTAGTGTGATTTCCCATTTTATTGTTGTACGCACTTAATCACAAACACCTATCCACCACGTCACACTTAGATTCCTCGATAATATTTAATTTAATGTGACTAAAATTGGAATTTTAATAACAAATAGAAGAGCTGTACCAGCCGTAGTCTAGGACAGAGTATATAATATCAAATATGTAGTATTAGTATGTACCACAGAACACATATACTCCACGTAGGGATATTCCTATACAAGTAAATACAAGTACGTATTCGATGCTTTTGTTTCGATACCAAGTACTTTTAGCATCGAATCAATCTTTCGATACTTAGTACTTACTTAGTATCGAAACGAAAGAACTGGGTATGGAATCAAATCAGACTGACCGAAATAAATGTTACTTCAAATTTTTGAACGCAACATATTTATCATACTAGTAGCGTTTGTAGCAGCGGGCTGCCACTTAATCTTACAATACTTAATCGGTATCGTCTATCGAAAAGAAACTACTTGGTATCGAATCAAATCAGACTGACCGAAATAAATAATACGAGTTCTATAATCAATACGATACGAGTAGTTTCGATGGATAAGAGTATTTTGCATTTCATCGATACTTACACAATACTTTCTTTTTTTTAAGTATCGATATAAATAGTACTTAGTATCAGAAGGAATTTTAAGCTGGATGAGCCACTGTTGGCCATAGGGGCCTTTACAGATACGACGGTCTTGAAGTGGCCTGGTGCACGAGGCGCCTAGCCTAAACATCGGCGTTTTATTATTATGCGTTATGGTGACTAAGCTCGTGGACTCCCGAAGGAGCCTCGGCTCGGGCCGTCACGATATTATTATCACCGGTTTGGGAGGCCGCCAAGTTCTTAGGGCGCTTTGGCGGACGCTCCATGGAGTGACTAGGCTCAATCTCCGCTATTATCCGACTGGGGAATTTCTAGATCTAACATTACTACCACTGCGGAAAGCGTTGGCACTGGGAGAAGAAGTGGCGGAAGAAACTCCAGCAACGCTTCTATCATTGGGGAGAACCTGCCAGGTACGTGGCGGAGCCTAGTATATGTACGGTGTGTGTTGTAAGTTTATAAGTTTATAAGTTTCTATGTCTAAGTCTAAGTTTCTATTTTTATAAGTTTCTTTCTATGGTGTGCTTGCGTAGTTTTTTAATCCTATCGATGGCGACAGTCGTTTCATCGTCAGGGTAATCGAGGACGTGTCGCGGTCTACGCCAGCTGCGGCGGAACGTACCTAGCGGTAGCAGCTTGTAAGTGGCGGCACTAACGATTATCGGATTGGGGTGCGCGGCGGCGGATTCCAAGTATCGGCGCGGCGCCGACTTCAGGAGTTGAGTGATTTTGGGCAGCTCTAAATCTACATGTAAGTCGATTTTGCGCATGAATCAACTGTAACGGTGCGATTATCGGATTGTAGAGTAAATATCGATACTTTATGAGTACTTACATGAGTAGTATCGAAAAACGATTTGAGTACTACTTATATGAGTAGGTATCGATATGCAGATATCGGAACATCCTTAACTCCACGGAGGTACATGACGTACTAAACTGCCACAGGTAATAACACGGTAGTGATGCTTATACCGATTTCAATTTTTGTTCGATGAGGTAAATCTTTGGTATTTCGAAAGCACTTAAAGTTAAAAACTTCATTGGTGCCGGCACCAGGGATCGAACTCAGGTTGCTTGAGTATATTGAATTAAAGGCGAGCGCCCGGACACTGAGCTATCACGGCTCACTGAGTGATTAAAAACATTATGATTATCTTGAGTTTATACAGGATATTATTACAATAGTTTATACAGGTTTACTGCTGTTTTTTTAAGACAGTTCAAACATGTTTTCTTTAGACAAAGCGTGAGACAGCCGAGCGCTGGTAACCGGACACACTTTAACAGCTGTTACAGTATGTTACTCTTTGGTAACGAGTGTACTTTTCTTTCTAACAAAGCTAAATGACCGATACAAGAAAAAGAAAGAGCTTGTGGCAGTGACAAAGTATTAAGTAACAACTGTAATACAGTGTAACAGTTTTATCTTTGTCTAACAGTCGTAAATATGAATAAAGAAAAGCTTGTAACAGCGTGTTAAGGAACAATTTGTGTAGAACAGGAACTGTTATTTAAGTTTGTTCGTAACAGGTACAGTCTGTTATCTCAAGATACGTGTTATCATTACCAGTTACGATAAATACGCATCACTCCTAGCGGCCGGTCATAAAAATAAAGCCAATAACTGAAATAATAACATGGTTCCTAAAATAAATGATGGGAAAGGACATGTTGTGCCGACTCACCTACTATGAGATATAGATAATACATATATACTGAAAAAAGGTGTGGGATAAGGGCAGTAGAAAGAAGCGGAAGAATAAAAGATAACAATTTTTTTATTTGGGCAAATATTATGCATTTAATGGGACTGAGCATCAATGCCGTAAATATGCAGGTATTTGAAACGTCGGGGGATTAAAATCAGGTATTAAAATAGTAAAACTATGTATTTAAAGCTTAAAAGCTGCCTTCAGCTCGACATTTATTACTTGTGATGCTTATTTCACTTGACTAAATGAAGAAAATGTCATTAAATATACTTACATAATATCTTTATACACTTTTAAAACTGATTACAAGACAAAGGGGGTTTCATAAACTAAAGGTATTGCACATCCGAAGCGTGAACTCCATTTAGATAATAATGAGCGATTTGACGTCCGTTATGAGTGATCAAGGTCAAACGCGGCGTGACTCCTGTCAATAAAACTGGTCGTACTGGCAGTTCAGCTGACACCTCGGGTGGCGGTAAGGACGCAATGTAGCTATGCAACGCCTCCCGCGATGAGAAGGTTTGATCGCCGTAGACTAGTTCGCCTTCCATCGGGTGAACTTTTTCCCAGGGCAACGGTGTTTCAAAGTACCCGCCTTCGCCCTGAAATCATTTCATAGATTGATTTACAAATTAGCTGAGCCCGCGACTTCATCCGCGTGGAATTATATATATATATATATAATAACTATAAATAATATTTCTAAACTAAAAGTTACTCCTAATTGCATGAGCTATCTGCCAGTGAAAGTCCCGTCAAAATCGGTCCAGCCGTTTCAGAGATCAGCCGGAACGAACAGACAGACAAAAATTGTAAAAATGTTATTTTGGTATATATACCGTGTATACATCCATATCCATTTAGTAAACAGCTGTTATTAGAATCTTACGAACAGACACTCCAATTTTATGTATCTGTATGGATATTAGTGATGTGCCGGATAATTAAAATAGTAGATCCGCGGATACGGATCCGGATCCGGATTATTGGCGTCAAAATCCGCGGATACGGATACGGATCTTAACTTAATATCCAGGTCACCTCACTCACCAGACGAAACGTAGAACTGCAACACTTCCATTTCACGCCGGTCTTCTGTGAGGTCGTGGTACTAACCCGGACGGACCTGCCCATTAATGCAACAGCAAACGCTGCTGCGTGCCCCTACCACCGTAAACCGATTATCAAGAGAACAAGATCCACTAAAGTTTTGGCAGATTAAAAGTAAAAATTTTGGAGGTGTCAGTCATATTTATCTTTTATCATGACTTTTGAGATATAAAGCTGCTTAGTTACTCTTTTTTAAGTACAATTTACCGTTCCTTTAATTATCACTGTGTTGTTAATCTAAACTTAACACTGAGTGTCACAGTGTGTTAATTAACTCATAAATATGATTTAATTACGTTTATAAGGGTAAAGATCCGTACACAACACCGTTTTTGATTTTCATTTTTAAAGCCATACAAATTCTACACTTTCATGTAGAAAGGTTTGCAGATGCGTTGCCATAAAAGATATGGTTTCACAACTCTAAAAACTATTCATTATAACTTTTCCACAGTAATGTTTTTATATAGGTAATCGAAGATCTTGATGAAAGCTGACTCTACCGCGTGCGATGACTCACAATCCTCCATCAGCGTAAAGAAAAATCCTTTAACTATCTAAGTAGTAGTGTTTATAAGATGATAGACTTAGCAACACTAAACTATACAGTTTGGTGTTGCAGCTGCCCCCCATTCTGTTATCATCAGTTGTCTGAATTTACTCCCACTGTGGAAACAAATCTTTACTACGCGATAAATGCTTACTTCAAAAGCGGAAACGGCGTAGTGATTTCCTCTCCTAGCCGTCACTATCGAAACAAGCGCTCCGTCTTTGTTAACAATCGGCGTACCAGCGATATAATGGTTCGCCGACTCGAATGTGGGTGCGCACCTCCACTGCGCAAGCTGCCCGTCGCTGGAAACCATTAGGATTCGCTTGCTACGGTTCAAGAATACCTGGAAAGAATCATAATGTAAAAAACACACGAAGTTGGAAACATAAACATTATATTAACACCCGACCATTCGAAAGGGGTTACAGATGTATCCCAAGGTTGTCTGTTATACGAACTTCGATTATCCCCAACTCCAGCATACCTGTTTTGATTCTTCGACATTATGAGCCGTACGAACATAAATTCGCACTGAGGACCCACGCCTTCCTCTGTATACTACTTATATTTTTAACCTGAATTATTTAACGTTGAATTCTGTCCCATGTGTTAATAAAAAAATAATTTGCAACTTACCGTAAACACGTTTAAGACATATCATATTTTTAAATATCTGTTCAGGGTAAGTTTTCCTTTTATTAACAATTCAGTATTGTATGTACCTATATATGTCGATACCATTTAAATGCTTAATAAATTATTGTCATTTAATAATATGCCAAAAGTAAAAAAATCGATTTTTTACTTTTGGCATATTATTAAATGACAATAATTAATTATTATATTATTAAATGACAATAAATTTTATTTATAAGCTTGATAATAGTTCATCATCTAGTTCCAAGTTGAAACGATTTTTATTGCAGTGTTACATTTAATTTAACGCAAGCTACAGTCTGTTAAATATAGGTTTGATATGCGGGACATTGACATTGACATGCAAATATGGATCTCGTAGAACTTCCGTATTTTTTAAACAAAAAATGTACGTAACACAATATGGTACCTACTTTATATCGTAATATCATTTTAGTTTATTAATGTCAATGTCCCGCGTATTATCGTATATTTAGGTTATGTTCCGAAATGCCACTGCGAGCACTGCACAGTGCTATCCACTCTATTACATGCTCTTTGGTGCTATCACTGTAGAAAAAATCGTTCCTTTCAAGTTTCAAATGGACAGCCAGCACACTGCCGCAGTACCCTAGGATATGACGTCATAAATCGTCGCCATATTCTACTGTGAGCATTGGCATTTTCGAAGCAAGGTACTCGCAGTACTTTGATCACGTGATCAGTCAAAACCACTCGAGGGTCTAACGTTTTGTAAACAATACCTACAGTTTAATCCCAAAGTTATAAAGTTCTCTAATTAGTTTGGATTAATAAATAAAACAAAAAATAAAGCAAAAATTAACCTTATTAGACTGTATTAATTAATATTTATTATTATGTATGTATTAATTAATAAAGTAATGACTGAATTAATGAACTAGAATACTTTATTAAAACATGTAGAAAGAGTACGAAAAGATTGTCGCCGCTGTGGGAATCAAACCCACGTCTTCGGCCGCGAATGCCGAAGACGTGGGTTCGATTCCCACAGCGGCGACAATCTTTTCGTACTTTTTCTACATGTTTTAATGTTCAATCTTAAGTGCAGAGATTAGCACTATAAAAAACTTTAAAAATTTAGAATACTTTAATACACTCATTTGAATGCTGCGTCAAAAAATGCGGCTATCAGTATACGGGATTGCGTTCCGTTTTAAATAGTAACCAGTATAACTAACTATAAAGGAACGAACCACAGTATACTACTTTGACGTCATACTGTACAGTGGTCGCAGTGCATATCATATCGAACATACCCTTAATAAAATGTAAATATAGATGTATAATCAGGGCCGGATTTAGGGGAGGGCAACCGGGGCAACAGCCCTGGGCCTCCACTGATGAGGGGCCCCCACAATCGAGACTTCAAATTCAGACTAGTAAACAATAGTAAACAACGTTTCTTTCAAATTTTTTTTCGCGTTTTACTTTTACCTGCAGTACTTTGTACAAACATGATTACATTAAATATTAACAGAAATCAATAGAAATTAATTTGGGGCCAAGGGGCCTCCACTCCCTTGTTGCCCGAGGTCTCCAGACCTCTAAATCTGGCCCTGTGCATAATAAGTATGGTCTATAGATAACTAATGGGGTCTAAAATGTAAGGTTAGATTTTTATTTAAATAAGTGAACACACTTATGTAAAAAGTTTTTTCTAAATGGCTTGGCGGATCAATTGCTAAGGCACAAACGGGTAGGAAAAGGAAAACTAACGTAAGACTTTTACATACCTTTTCGGCGGTGCTTTCGTCGAGTCGAACATATGCAAGCTCTCCCAGAGGCGCCAGAAGCTGCTCTGTGAAGACATCGCAGTAGTGATGAGTGTTCAAGGAACGCTCTTTAACCTACAAGACCAAAGATTATTCACAATATTGTACACAACACTTGTAGTACAGAGGTGCAATGCAAACATGAAAGTGTATCTAATGAGTAATAAAATTACTTTTCCGAACGGAGGAAAGGTCAACAGTGCCGGGAATTCGAAATGAAACTTCTATCAAATCAAATCAAATCAAAATATATTTATTCACATAGACGCTTGCGCGATCTTATGAAACGTCAAAATTTTACATAAAAATGAATACGTTACCACCGGTTCGGAAAGCAGTTTCTGTTGAGAAGAAACCGGCAAGAAACTCAACCGTTGCTCTTTTTAAAACGATTAGTTTACAATATAAGAGGAGAGGTATAAATCTTATTTTAGCCTGCGTGAGCATCAACAATATTAACCTCACACATTGGCGTCGTCTAGACACTCCGCAATGGTATATGCCTTAGCCATAAGTTAACTTTTAATATGTTCACTATGGTGGACATTGTAATTTCATTGCGTTACATGAGAGGTTAAATTTATTCCCAAAAAGATAACACAATGCAACTTACATGAATGATAACATTATACAATTTTTAACTAAAGTAATGGTCGCCGAACAGTCAACAGCTTTATATCTCAAACGAAGGCGAGATGTTTTCAATTACGTATTGAGATAATTGCAACGTGTTCAAAGATACTGTGCTGTATACTTTTTTTATGCGTATGCTAGGACGACAAAGACTGCGTTCACTTATTTGTGACTTTGTTGTATGATAAGTTATTATCAATGGATTTATCCATTATCCTAATTAGAATACAAGTGTTGTATATGATTATATAATTGTTTATGTTCATTAATTTTGTATCCTCTTTTATATCTGGATGTTGGCGTCATGTACGGGTAACGGAAAAGTATTTTAAATATATTATTTTGCAATCTTTGAAGTTCCTGTAATTTATAAATAGTGTATAAAATATAATCGTGATTTTTTGTCCAGATGCGTTGGTGATCGTTAACAATTTGATAAGCTATAGTATCAGCTGGGGCATCGTTTATCATTAGTGATTGGAGTTTTTTGGAACCGATTTAATCACACTCGGTATACCGTTAACATATTTTATTGTAAGATCACTTTGTCCATTTTTCATGCATAGTGAATGTTCATCTTTAATATGAAAAATGTATTTTGGTTGTGCTGTTGTTTGGCCCGACAAAATTCTAATATTATCGGGTAATTTATCTTTGCTGCAGAGTATTAGGTAGGTAGTATTTTGACGGTTGTAGTATTTTGAGTATTAATAAGCGAGTGTAATACTCCTATGTTAAATAAAGACATTTGATTTTGATCTTAGCATTTCTGGCATAGCCGGCTCTGATTTGTCAAAACAATCTTAAATCCTGCGTGTTCTTCATGGAGTGTATCTGCCGATGCCAAATATCTTATTTGGATTAATAAGTTTTTGTCAATCGTAGAAGTAATATTTAAACCGTCCTTGAGGACCCTGTCTTGGGTGCTGGTGGAATTTGGCCCAGGTATGCCGACTATAATGATATTGCTTTCCCTTCTTTTCGCTCTTGGACTTCACGAATTATTTGCTTGTTTCCATATAATTGGTCTTCGAATTCGTTGGATTTATTTTATTTTATCTGATAGCTGAGCTTTTGAATCGGCTTGTTCTGATGACATTTTTGACACGGCGGACTTAATGTCTTGGTTTTGTTTATTAAGTTCCGCTACATTAGAACTAATTAGGTTTCTCGTTTGTTCATGTGAGGTCCGTAAATCTTTATCTCACTTTTTACTTCAATGATTCCTTGACTCATTTGATTCAATATTTGTATAGAAATGCGTCGCCCCATTCGTTGGTGTAGTTTTCCCTCAAAAGGGTTCTTTGTCCCACAACACAGGTCGCACAATATTTTTCACTAAAGTTAGCACACATCCACTCAGTACAACGGTCTGGCGACTGTTATATTATTCCTATAGATACACCGTAAGAATTGACGAGACATTTAATGTAGATATTTAAATATGATTGTTCAGAGAACCCGTGATACAAAATTATGGTCCAAAATAGCATGAACTTATTCCTGTTTTAATATTTTTATCAAGAACACCACAAACTCGGTGACGCAGTTACTTATCGCGAAAGGCATGTGTGTGACCCATATTATTCCAGATCAAGGTATGGCAAAAATACTAACCAATACCAACTAATCCTGGGTGGGATGAGAGCAGGATGTGATGGTGATAACTTTTGTCATCGGAACACCACTTTTTAATATCCCGACATAATACATTTGCCGTAAAGTGCAGTGACTGCATCCGCTGTGAACTACAGCGGTATGCATTGACGTCTTTTTTCGCATGTTAATCAATGTAAGATATTTTTGATATGTTTCTATAACATCTAACCAAACCTAACAAAATCAAATATGAATTTCATCTTTTTTCTGAATGTTGAAGAAGGCAAATATTTCATGAACAGTTAATAAACGACTAGCGACCCGCCCGGGCTTCGCACGGGTGCAATGTTATTATACATATAAACCTTCCTCTTGAATCACTATCCAGTAAAAAAACCGCATCAAAATCCGTTACGCAGTTTTAAAGATCTAAGCATACATAGCGGCGGACATACACAGGCAGCGGGGTACGTGGTAAATGATCGATAATGCAATCCAAAGGTTGTTCTGTTATCGTTAGCTCATTACCTCTTCCGGGGTGCAGCAATGGATCGCCACCACTGACCCGAAACGGGCAAACTTTCTGCCGTCCCTCTCGTGAAGTTCCACTGGGATGCTCATCGACTCCACCAGGCCTTTGTAAACCTCGTTAACAACCGTTCGCTTTGACATCTCGCTTGTCTGTAAAAATAAGAACGGTCCATAAACACTTTATGAATACTATAACCTATAATAATTTGTTTCTAATCTAATGACAGGGTTTACTGGAAGAAAACTATTTTAGGGGCAAGCTTGCCTTTGTACGTACTTTAATGTAACTTTGTTTTCACTTATACTCTGTGTACAATAAAAAAAAATTCTTTGCCTGAAGAAACAGCGAAACTGGATGAATCAAGGTTGACGGATATGAATAAATTTGCAAGAAACTATCAAACAATTTTTGTTGGTTCAGTTTTATTAAACTTTCAAGTCTTCTTTTATACTATATCCCGATTCCATCATTATCTTATCGAATCCCCACCTCTTTCGAATGGAAGGTTTTCTTCCTCTTTCTTAACGCGTACAACAAAGCGCTGGCCAGCTTATGAGTAAAAAATCATATTTTTTTATGTGAAAAGTTGTCAAACGAGCAGACGGTTCACCTGATGTTAAGTAAATACCGCCGCCCATAGACATCTGCTACACCCGAGGGTTGCAGATGCGTTGACAAACTTTTGAAAATTCGGCTCCGGCCACCTCACTCACCAGACGAAACGCGAAAGTATTATACTTTCACTTTACGCCGGTCTTCTGTGAGGTCGTGGTACTTACCCGGATGAGCCTGCCCATTCGTGCAACCGTGGCTGCTGCGTGGCCCTACCACAGTTAATATCACATATGATACGAATAAGTTTAAAGATGAAGAAGACGTTCCTACGCACACCTACGCACTCGCCGACACGAGCACCACTTGCTTTCGTTTGTCTCGTGTTAAAATAATTTTCTTTAATTAATATAAATTAAATAGTAGGTAAACAGAAATATACATAACCATTATTCATTCTACATATACTAGGCTACAGAGGCTGTCGCGAAGGATTGCGTCCAAGTGTTCCCGTGTCCGATGCGACAGAGATAGTGCAACGTGGGTACCGAACCCGTTTTTTACAGAACTCCCTCATACCCCTGCCGCTTCCCCGATCCAGTGGCAGGGGATCCATAAAGGATTTTTCCCACGAAAAAAAAAGGTTACAGAGGCTAATCTAAATATTAATAATAAGTGACAATATCGTACTAGGTATTAAGGCTTTTTGTTTTATGGAGTTCTGATCAAATGGTAGGAAATAAATTTATTGGAAATGCCTGTACCATCAGGCCATAACTTGCAGATAAAAAATAAAATATCCTCAAGTGGCTTAATTAATAGTCTTTTTATTTTACCTGTGATAGCTCAGTGTCCTCAGTGCTCGCCTTTAATTTAATATACTCGAGCAACCTAAGTTCGATCCCCGGTGCCGGCACCAACGAAATTGTTAATTTTAAGTACTTTTCTCTCTTATCTCGTGCTCGGCGGTAAAGGAAAACATCAATCGTGTTTTGGATTTTTAAGCGTAGGTTCTTCTTATTAAAAGCCTTCTTTGAACAAGGTAGCCCATATGACGTTAGCCAATGTTACTAGTACATTTAATGAACAGGTTAACTTAGATTGAGGATTAGGACCACTTTCCACTTCGCATTGGTAATCGCTTCGCGAGGCTCCTTGACATTTTGGCAAACGAGCTGGCGGTTCACCTGATGGTAAGTGACAACCGCCACCCATGGACATATGCGTGGGGTTGCAGATGCGTTGCCTCCTTTTAATAAAGTGGGCCCCGGCTGCCACACTCACCAGACGTAACGCAGAAGTACTTCCAGTTTACGCCGGTCTTCTGTGAGGTCATGTACCTACGAGTCGCGGGCCGGCCCATTCGTGCAACAGCGAAAACTGTTGCCTGGTCTTCCTACCGATAAAATGATATCTAAACCTAACCGATCAATAAGTGTCATCACATCAACAAACTAAAATAGGAACTAGACAGTACAGAATACACTTTATGTATAAAAATAATGTAACAACTTATACAATCTTTGAAACAAATCGTTCGATACGCCCTGATAAATATTTTGTATACAGATTAAAGCCAACGTTTAATGATTAATAATCTTTTGATTAGAATTTGTAGATTTTACGTGATGGATGGATATAATTATAATACTTGTTTACTTTTTATTTAAACATATGCGTATAGTTGGCTAACACATGGATTATATAATTCAACAAAAAAAAAGTTCAAATGTTCCCTTTATTTATTCAGTTTATCATCATACTGTTCTTAGACCAAACAACAAGTGAATAGACCCAAAGATAAGACAGAAGAACGGCGTAAGGTGGAAGTTATACTTCTGCGTTTCGTCTGGTGAGTGAGGTGGAGGCCCACTTTATTATGAGGCAACCCATTCTCTAATCATATTGTAAAAGTACTTATAAATATGCACTTGAATATTGTATACAATTAAATTAAGCTAATTCCTAAAATAAATATTATATCCTTTTATTAATCATTTCATATTGATAAACATGAAATTATGTTAAGACTTAAAAAAATAAATCCAATATCTGGCAACCCTAGCAGACAGTAGAGTTAGAGGACACTTTTGTTTTGAAAGAAAAATGGAGGTTAATAATTTATTGTTGTAAGATTTGATATTGTGGATTTGTGGACTTGATGTAACCATTGTATTGTATAATAATAATAAGTGGATTTAAATAAATAAGTTTAAATGTATATCCAGAAGACTAATTAAATTCTAACAATATGGATGTTGCAAATATGCATGGGTGGCGGTTATCCCTCAACATCAGTCAACCCTCCTCGAGAACAAACAAACACCTAGACCCTAAACAACTATCTGTGGGTCGCACAAATAGTTGCCCCATGTGGAAATCGCACCCACGACCTCCTGTGGAAAAGCCAATAGCTTTGAAAACGGGCCGCCGTGTCATCACACGTCCGTTATATGTAATTATTGATTCAAATATTTTTTTATCCTTAACACAATCTCACAATTGTTGTTTAAAAATTAATACTTAAAATAATTTTACACCAATTTCTCTCCCAGCTTGTACATATTCAAATGAATTTTGCCCGACCAAGTATGGTTGTATAATGTCATTTTTTTAAAGACAATTTAAAACATAGAATACATTTCTCATTTGTGAAGCTTTTTCAGATATGGTATAGGACATTCTTTTTTAATAATTTTACAGTTGTTGAATAAATATCTATAAATGAAGATTGGTTTATAAAGTACCATTGTTGTGATCAATCGATCATAAGATTGAAAAATAGTTAAGTTGGAACTATTTTACAGTTGGCAATTTACGAAGAATACGAAACACACACACACACACGATAGAATGCTTTTTTAATAAATTTTAATCATAATGAGTATTCATAATCAATAAAATTTTAAAATGATCAGTCACTGATGATTAATTTTTACTTTGATACTAGCTGACCCGGCAAACGTAGTTTTGCCATATAAATTATATGTAAGGTAGAAAAAAATGTTTGTGGTGGACCTCCCTAAACATTTAGGGGGATGAAGAATAGATGTTGTCCGATTCTCCACCCTAGCCGATATGCACACAAAATTTCACCAAAATCGGTCAAGCAGTTGCGAAGGAGTTCAATTACAAACACCGTGACACGAGAATTTTATATGTTAGATTGAATAAACTAGGTGTACCTAAACTAGGGTAACTAAACTTATTGTTAATAATTAATAACGTTATTACTTTAATCTAAAATAAGTAATTATTAGATACCGCCTATGGGTATATTATAATGAGCAGTTTTCTTACCTTAATGCACTTGAAGTTGTCAACAAATCACCGCTTCGAGCGAATGAGCAATACTGAGATCAAACAAATTATAAGCCTAACAAACATGACTTCTGATAACATATCAGGTAGACCGATAAGAAGACCGTCCTGGCTGATGACAGGACCGGTGTAAGATAAACTACCGTCGAAGTATTATATTAAGGTTTAATGCATTCTTAGGGTTCCGTACCTAAAGGGTAAAACGGGACCCTATTACTAAGACTCCGCTGTCTGTACGTCTGTCACCAGGCTGTATCACATAAGCCGTGATAGTTACACAGTTAAAATTTCGACAGATGATGTATTTCTGATGCCGTTATAACAACTAATACTAAAAACCGGTCAAGTGCCCATCATACCCGATTTTCTCGGGAACGGGTAGACGTAGAAAGTTGAAATTTATACTAGATACGGAGGTCTATACACCGAATAGGGACACTTATTAGGTGTATAAAAATCAAATCAATTATATTTTAAGTTTTGGCAAGCGAGCTGGCGGCTCATCTCATCTCATCTGCAGTTAAGTGATAACCGCCGCCCATGGACGTGAACTGTATCTGTAGTGTTGCAGATGCGTTTCTGCAACACTACTGATGTTCTGTTCTGTTCTACATTATAATAAAGTGAGCCCCGATTACATCACCAGACGATACTCTGAGAGTACCTATTAACACTATTGAAGCGTATTATCTTCTATTCGATATATTTTTGGAACTATATGGAAAATTTAATCGCTATGACATATAGTCTACGTAATTTATTATACCATATAAAAATTCCGTGATAAATTTTTAAATTATTATGGAAGAATAGTATTTTTATCTTATAATATAGTTATTAGAGATGCGCGTAATGTTCGCCGCATAGTCTTATTCGATATAAGCCACATTCGGCGCATATCTAATAATTATGCCCTTAAAAAACTTCCATGTGTGAATTTACATTTAATTACATTATAATTGAACATTTAATGTAAACGAACAAAGAGTTTATACTTAATTTTTTAAACTCGAGAAGGTAGATATTAAATTATTTTTTATACACTTGCTAAGTTACACGTTATCTAACAAACCCATATAGAATGGTGCCGAAAAGGCATGTCCTCGCTGGATTTCCTTTTTATTGTTATTTTTTTTTACTTTAATTTTTATATTTTTTCAATCGAGTGACCCGGGTCCGATTGCCTTAAACTATTTGAAACCATTATTTAAAATAATGCGAAGTAAAATCTCTAGAAGGTTTATTAGGGAACCTATTGGTCACAATGCAAAACAAAGGAAAACTGTCAAGGAAGAAAATGAATATTACCTAAAGATTCTGAACATCTTAAGCGCCGTTAAAGTTATAACGACTTACCGAGTCAATCAATGTTATATTCATTATCGACAAATTAATTATAATATTTTTATACATTTTCATATTATATCGTCGAGAGTTTTAATAAACGCTCCTAATAAGCGATGACGAATCTCACTTTGTTGTCACATACAATGGGCGTTGGAAATTGAAAAACTCGTCAGGAAGGCTCACCCAGGAGCCGACGCCAAGATGATAGACACGAATATTGTTCAAGCATTTGTAGACGGAATCAAAGACCTGGAGGTCAGAGCTGCAGTGAGGCTTCGTCACCATACCTCGCTAAAGGAGGCATTGGCGCACACTTTGGAGGTCGAGGCTGAGGAAGTCAAGGAGGTTAAGGCTCCTACGAAGAGAAGTTCTGGACCCATGTGCTACAAGTGCGGCGAGAGGGGGCCATCTTCAGCTTAACTGCCCGCAGAAGGAGAACCAGATGGAAAGGATGAAAAGGATTGAGGAACAAATAGAGGAGCTGAAGAAGCAAGGGGCTTCAGGGAAACGAATAAAAGCCAGGACTAAGGGGCGAGTACTGGCTAACGCGGAGGAAGCCTCAGTAGACGGCCACAACTACGGATCAATGACTGAGCTGTACTGACTTCAAGACGGAACACCGCAGCGGAAAGACGCATGGGAATGCCAACGCACTCTCACAAAGGCTGTAAACATTGTGTTAAGCACGAATCTAATGAAGTAACATTAAAGCTAACGAGAACAAGTCCTTTGGGTCTATGGGAGAATGATGCTATGAGGGAGACTCAAGAAGGAGATGACGACCTTCGGCACATCATCACATGGAAGAAACGGGGTGAGGTAAAACCAATCTGGAGTGAGGTTGCACCCACTGGCGCTGTCCATCATCACATGGAAGAAACGGGGTGACGTAAAACCAATCTGGAGTGAGGTTGCACCCACTGGCGCTGTCTCTAAGGCGTACTGGACGCAATGGGACAATCTAATACTTCAAAACGGAATACACTACCGGAAATGGGAGAAAACTAACGGCAGAGAGTTCTATCTTCAGATAGTCGTCCCAAGAACGAGAGTACCAGATGTTCTCCGTGAAATACATGATGTCGTATCGGGAGGTCATCTAGGTGTCAAGAGGACGTTAACAAATGTGCGAGAACGATTCTACTGGTTGCATTGTCGAGATGATGTACAGGATTGGTGCCGCAAATGTTCTATTTGCGCTGCTGTAAAAGGACCACAGACCAGGAGCCGTGGGAACCTGCGGTTGTATAACGTCGGTGCACCGTGGGAACGAATTGCAGTTGACGTAGCTGGGACATTTCCTGTAACGGAATCGGGAAACAAGTATTTTATGGTCGTCATGGACTACTTCACCAAATGGCCCGAAGTGTTCGCCATACCAAACCAAGAAGCTACAACAGTCGCTTCTAAGTTAGTCGAAGAAGTGATATGTCGCTTTAGTGTGCCTCTAGAAATCCATTCCGATCAGGGCAGGAACTTCGAATCGCAAGTATTCCAGGAAGTGTGCAGAATTTTGAGCATGCATAAGACGAGGACCACCGCGTGCCACTCACAGTCTGATGGAATGGTTGAGAGATTTAACCAGACCCTTGAGAGGCATTTGGCAAAATTGGTAGACGACAAACAAAAGGATTGGGACAAGTATATACCACTCTTCCTTCTGTCATACCAAACCGCCGAGCATAAGAGCATAAAAGCTACCCCGGCATATGTCAATTACGGTAGAGAACTTCAAATACCAGTAGACCTATTGACAGGACGGTCACCGGAGGGACCATAGACCGTACAAGATGTCTGCAATTTAAGGGAAAAATGCGCTATATACACGCCTTGGTTCGGGAAAATGGGTTACAGTCAAGTGAGAACATGAAAACCAGATACGACCGGAAATCGAACACAAGCGGCTTTGAGGAAGGGTCACTGGTGTGGCTACATAACCCAACTCGCCGGAAAGGGAAATCTCCAAAGTTGCAGACCAAGTGGGACGGTCCATACAAAGTGGTTACCCGACTAAATGACGTGACTTATAGGATTCAAAAGCCACCAAGAGGGACATTCAATGTGGTACACATAGACCGTCTGGCGCGTTACCATGGCAGTAACAATGATGCTCGGGACGAGCATCTCTAAGAGTATGTGTCTCTAAGTGTTACGAACACACAAAGAAACTAGCGTCATCTAGCGTCAACCAGTAAAACCACTCAAGGAACAAAGACAACACAAAACCCCCTATTCAATACTAGATGGCGTTAGAGAAACTACTGTGGAACTATAGTCTTGAAAACCGGGTATATTCGCGAACTTTCCGGAATCACGATCACGTTTGCGCAAGTCGGGTACGTTCCAGGAAGGAACTTTCTGGAATAGTCTGGGGCTCGTCTCGGCCCATATAAAAAGCCGCAGAGAGGCGAGCCGGGACAGTTCAGTTTGAGCTACATTCGAGGCGACTTCGGAGTGAAAACTAGTGATCAAGAGCGATACCAGTGAAACCTACTACTTGGCTACAACCTAGGACATCGTCAGTGCTTTGTGTTTGGACCTAGTGCTTTGTGTTGGACCTAGTGCTAGTGAATAAAGTCTTCAAAAGAGTCAGCAGGTCTTTCTCTCCAAATCCTTCGAACCCTAACACGTAACAATATTTAAACGATGTTTTAAAATGTTCTACATAAACACACAAAAAACGAGTGAAGTCATACGTCGACGAGTTTTGCTTTTGAAGCCAACAATTCTTTAATATATTTTGAATAAATGTTTTTCCATAAAACTTAATTAAAAATATAATAAAATTAAAAACGCATTAATTATTATATGTACAGGATCTCCAACAAAGGATAAACCATATCAATTTATAACAAGAAACTAATACAGGCAGTCCTCGACTTACGTCATTTCGATTTACGTCGTTTCAAGTTACGTCGAACAATGTTTTGACACTATTCCTCAAACATACGTCATTTGTTTCGATTTCCGGCATAGGAGAATTCACTTGTCGCGAGATCAATGTCCAGTAATTTCAGTATATATGTCTTATCTATGTCAATGTCCGTGGGACCGTCGGGGCGCGGTGTCGGCGTGCGGGGATTACCCCGCACATGCCGCTGATTTTGTTTAATTACTTCAGGGACACCGGACAATCAAGGCGTAATAATACATTAGTTATTTTTTTTATCTTTGACAGTTTATGTTTTTATATACTTATTTAAGTGAATTTTAAACTATGCCACCTAAACAAGACAGTAATATTAAATTGAACAAGAGAGTAAGAAAGACAATTACAATGGAGGTTAAATCTAAGATTTTCATGAAAATTTTTGAAGAAAATGATCCTAATTTTGAGAGAAGTTTTAACGTTAATAAAAAAAATTGTGCAGCCTATCAGTGTTACCAAGATCTGTATGATAGCATGAAGAAAGAAGCGAAGCAATCCTGAATTGATAGTTTCTTTAAAACAAAAGTTTAATTAGTTATTTCTTATTACATATTTTGATTACATTTTAAAGTTTTATAACCATTATTAAAATTAATAACACACAAATACCAAAAATAACTAGCTATTTCATAAGTGCATTATAATTATTTTAAGAACTAACTTTTGATAATAAAGTATACTTTGTTATAAATGCAGTTTTTTTTTTTATTTTGAATTAGTGTGGAACCTAACCCTTGAATTTTACATGTAAACATATGAAAAAATATGTCTCGACTTACGTCGTTTCGATTTACGTCGCATATTTCGAGAACCTAACATGCCGTAAGTACGAGGACTGCCTGTAATGGTGTCCCTTCAATAATAGAAAATAATTTTATTTAAGTAAAGATCACGTAATAGAAAAATAACTGAGTTATAACTAAGTGGTTAATATAAATGAGTAAGCATACATATTATATGTTTAATACTAGACCATGAATTGAAAAGCTTAAAAATATCAAAATAATTATAAAGTAACTGTAAATTACGATTCATAAAGTGAAAAATAGTTTAGCAAAAAAGTTTTTAACAATTTAAGCCCTGGTGTATCTTAAATCAGGAAAATGACGAGAATATTGTAAATGTTGATATTTATAATATTCTCGTCAAGTTTCCTAGCAAAATGAGCGAAATAACTCGGTATAATAGACAAGTGTATAATGTGGCGCTGGAGACGAATGCTAAAGATACCATAGACAGTCATGAGGAAAAACTCTTACAAGAGCGTCACATCAAAACACAACTTACCTTATATGCCGCGAACGTCCGCTAAATTTCTTCGGACATACACCGCGATCACAAATACATAAGCTGGAGAAGCAATTGATCGTGGGCCGAATTCCAACACGATGGAGTAAAAATATTGAAGAGGGAACAGGAGAAACTCTCAACGATCCATTGAACTAGCGGAGGACAGAAAAAAATGGCGAAAAATTATATATGGTCACGATCTTCATTAGTGAGGGAGCGAAGAAGAAGAAGTTTAAACTAATAGTAGTGTACTTAAATTTTTAACACAATACTTTTGTATCGTTAACAATACTAATTTATATAATATAATCAAACCTACGAGTATAACATTACTTTACGCGTGGAACAACGACCCAGAATTGGGACGGACTTGTCTTTGAAGAGCGATGCATGCTACTTTTATAGTCTATAATTATTAATAAGGAAATCGCAGATATTCGCCGCACAGAGTTGTCACAATAATGACCGGGAGAACATTAAAATAGAAAATGGTTATCATTTTATGTGCTCAAAGTTTTAAGTGGCGATTTACCCAACTAAATAAATTGCAAAAAGACACAAGTTGGGAACTTATCCGAAGATCATACACTCTCACACTCACACCAAAAGTTTCCGGAACTGGCCACTAACATAAATAATATTTAGAAAGTAATTACAACATTTTAAAATACTCTGATATATTCTTCAGATATAATAAATTTCATGTGACTGTCAATTGTTTTTCTATTGTGGTGCCATTTTAAAAATTGCGTGTCTACATTAACCTGGATTTAACTCGAGAAAATTTTCGTAGTATAATTTGCTACTACGAATTTGCGGAAGTATTACGGAGCTAATGTCAAATACCTTTATCTATGGCTGGTAACCAAATCTGTATCTGTGGATAGAATATTAAAACCGGCTATTAATGTTCGAAAGATAAAGTTTCGTTATTATCAATGGCCGATGGGATAGTAAAGTTCTCGAGTGGAGAGCGCGTTTCGGAAAACGCTGTGTGGCGCGACAACCGGCGAGATGTTCTGACGATCTGTCCAGAGTCGCCGGACTTGGCTGGATGCAGGCCGCTTCAAACCGAATGAAGTGAAAATAAAAAAAAGATGAAAGAAAAAATAAACAAAGGGAGGAGAGGTCTATGTTCAGCAGTGGACACTCACAGGCTGAAATGATGATAAGTGATGAATTATCAATGAAAAGACAAAACGACCGTATGATTCGCTTTTAAATAGCGTCTGGGCACACGAGGGTCGAGTGAACAGTGTGTAGGTTGAGATCAAGACCCCACGTTCGCTGCCGAACGGCCTTGAAGGTATGTGCCGCGCTTAAAGTCCGATTTACACTGGTCAAGTTTTTAGTGAAGTAGACAAGTACAGTGAGTAAGCCACTGTGCCTGTCTACTTCAGGAGTACGAATACTGTGGACCATCGGACAGTAGGGAGTCAACTTGCCTTGCAAGCTGCCTTGCAACTAGACCCAATAGAATCGCTTTTTATTTTTAGTGCAAGTGCACTCCTCCGCATGTAACTTGTGACTTAATGTATACAAACGTAAAGCGCAACGTTTGTATACATTAAGTCACAACTTATAATTTGATGACCCCGTGGCGCAGTTGCCAAGGTATTCGCTTCGGCGTCGGGGGTCGTGGGTTCGATTCCCACACGGGACAACTATTGTGTGAAATTTGTGTGACCCACAGATATCTGTTACGCATCGGGGTGTTAATCCACGTGAAATTTATCTTTGTAAAAACGTACTTACAACACAGGATAATGTTATCCTAAAATAAGGGCAATGTTTTAAAAAAAAATAATAATGAACTGCATACAGCACTAGCGAACAAAAATCTCACGCGGTCGTCGTGCGTCGTACGTAAGTTTAATAATAAGACAAATAGAATATTTACTTCACAGGATTCCACCGTGTAATTGGTATTGTAAATTTAATTAATTTGAGCATTCTTAATCTCTACACGCCGCAAATTATATCTTCTTCCCGTTTTTTTATATGATTTAATAATAATAACTCACAGTATTCCTGTTAATGCTAGTCGAATTTGTAGCATTCTCTCTTATATTGTCAGCTCACAGGCTCACGCGTCCACCTTCTGTCGCTACTCCTATCTATCCACATCACAGTCACGCTATAATACTTGTATCTTGTATTAACTGATGTTGACTCAAGTTTAACTGATGAACCCGAGACTATTAAAGCTTCATCGGACGCAGAACCGGTGGGCTAGCCAGAACCCACGGGGGCCAGAACCCACGGGGCTATAATACTCTCACAAGCTATGAACTGATCGTTGTTACGATCGCGCGTGCACTTGAGACGACATAATGCTTCCTTCTCTTTCATTCACAAACACTACAGAAGTCAACTCAACTGTCGGTAACAAAAGGTTACTACGATGATTCAACTCGCAAGTTAAGTAGAAATAGTATAAAATAACAGAAACTCGCCTCTGTCTCATAAAGGAAAAATACAATACCTATTTCTTTTTTATCGTTCATTCTATTTATTTTTTTTACTGTGACTTATACTGTTTTTCTTTTTTTTTATTATAATGAAAAGGAAATAAATACTAAATCCTTGAGCTCAAGAAGCGAGGAAAGTGATGTTCACGCTTTTCCAAGAATCCATATAAAACCAATTGCAAATCTGCGATGCTTCCATAGCTGCCTATCTGGGTATTAATTATAAAAAGATACAGTCAAAGTGCTAAACATAAACTTGAACTAAGTTTCATACTTAGTACGCAACTTGAGTAAACTAATAACATTAAACAAAACAACGGTACTTTCTAATCACCAACACCATTACAGAAAACAATGTTACCTAGATTTAAGAGGATTTCTCTACTACATTAGTGCATAAATAATTTTTGATTATGATAATACATAATAATTTTTGTCTTAATGTAACTAGTAATCAAGATCAGACATCAAGGACGCCGTCAGTCTTTGTAGATTGGCGCAGAATAGAGAAGAATTTCGTGTGGTGGTCGCCGACATCCGATAGAATAGGGCACCCCAGAAGAAGAAGAACTAGTAATACTTCAATTTCACCCTGTATAAATGATATCTCCTTTTATGCCAGTGAGTTGTGTGTGTTATCCGTTAGTGATTCAAATGACACTGATATAAGTGAAATGCCAAGTCTACCAATTTTATTCGACATTTTTTTGTGCCGTTCGGTGCGGCTAATGCGGCATCTAGACAAATACATAATCAAAGCGGCCATCATTCATAGATTTGAGGGAACTGGGAGTGTTTTAAACTAAGCAGTAAATTAATTTGACATAACATAAAATTTTATTCAATCATCTGAAGTCCTTAAAAATTAGTATAGCATCGAAGTCTGTTCCTGGCGACCGACGCGCGTTGTGTAAGCGACCCGGTGAGGTAGCGCAAAGACGTGGGCTCAATGCCGGATCACGGTACAGGATTTTACCACCAGCGTATCCTACAACCACCACGTAGTGACCGCGATACGGACCACCGAATGCACGTCTGTAACAACAATCAAATGGTTCACTTAAATTTACCAGATTTAACGGCAGAGGTTTAAAATTACTACCACCTATGGGGTGTTTTATCATTTAACTGTAACAAACAAACTAGGTCACCAACATGTCAAGGCAAAGTTTAATATTGTTACATGTATCTTTTTTCTTGTTTTGATAATGGGAGAGGAAAATGGGTATAGTTAGCATTTAAGAAATCTGAAGAACCTCAATATATATTGTTACATACTATTGAAAATAATATATGATATTCGATTTTATTATATTCTTACAGTAAAATAATTGGTGCCGGTAAATATAATTTAAAAATAGTGTAAGCTAAATATATTTCAACCAATACAGACCTGAACTCTGCTCGTAATTTATTATGTTTGCACAGGTCGCACACCAATAAAGCAGCATCAACAAGGACTATGGCAGGACCCCTGGTTTCTATGTGCGAGAGAAGTTTCTCTGAACCCAATTCTTGTATATATATTAGTATACCAGCTTCATCAGCATTCTGAAAGCGCCTCTCCACACGTTTTCGTGTCTAAAGAGAAAATTTTGATATCCATAGCATGAAATCATAAAACTTAATTTTATTTTTACATAAGAAGTTATCCCTGCATATTACACTTGTGTTATTTGATTATCTGATTTTCTGTGAGGCCATTATACGGGCTCTGAACAAGCCTGCCAATTCATGTAACAGAAAAAGTTATCCAACCAAAAATAAGGGTGTATATATGGCCACTGTTAAATGTCCCAAAAGCTCTCTTAATATCAATATACTAAATATGTGAATGAAGATATTTAAGTATAGTAAGAAAACATTAGGCATGTATGCATCATATCTTAGGCTTATATTTCGCAGAATTTTCAAATAATTTGGGCATAAAAAAACTAATACCCACATTTCACAAGGAATTTCTAGTAATTGTTTATTTGCATTGTGCATTTAATATCACCAATACAAATTAAGACAAGAGGTTTAAAAACAATTTTTGTTCTTAAATTAATTTTCATATAACATTGAGAATTAAAATTAGCATTACGGAAAAATGTTTTATCCTAACAAAGCTATATCATTATTAGGAAATTATTACATTGTTTAGTTATTTTAAAAATGTAACATAGACTAACTCCCAGATCCTTAACAATCTGGGTTTAAAAATCTATCAGTGACAAAGCATGTAGTTTAGAAATTTATTTATATTTATTAATCCTGCATCAATAACCGCCATACAATTAAAAGATTGTATATAGAAGCTACAGGTATCACACAAGCAATAAAAAAGAAAGACACATATAAAGCATGTATGTTTGTAGTACATGAACAGAGCAATGTGAAATCTATGTGAAAATGCAGACATTCATAAATAATACTTTCTTTGCAAAACAATGGTGGAAGGGGGTTTTAAATAATGATAAGCCGCTTATTAAATAACAAGGTGTTACCTTATAGTCTAATTTATCACAACTAGCTTGTGTATTACTGACACCCTTTATTGTTGTATACATGCAATGTTCAATGCCAAATCTGTAGAAATTTATTATATTAGACGCTAATAACTTTTTTTTTCACAAAAACGCACATAAGTTATAATGGCCAATTCTTACTCAAAAATGTCATTAATCCGAATGTACATATTTAAAAAAAGGAATTCTGTGACAATTAGTTGTTGAAATTTAAATAAAATACCTCACTAATAAGTAACAGAGATCTATAGTCCAGGTTGATTGTTCAAAACCTTCATCCTGACATATTTTCCAGAAGTTTTCTCTCATATTTTCCCTCTGTTCCAAAGATAGTAACATCATTGTGCAGGCTATACCACAGTCCCAGTTGTAACATTGCTGACAATGCTTTAGTTTATGCTCAACATACTTGGATTCTTTTGGAACAGCTGAAAATGTGAGAAAAGATTGCAGTAAGAGTACTCATTCATTTTAATCCTTTCATAGTATAAAATTAAGGAATTAAAACAAGGCCCTCTTGTTAAAATACCTAGAATTTTAAAACATGTAGAAAAAGTACGAAAAGATTATCGCCGCTGTGGGAATCGAACCCACGTCTTCGACATTCGCGGCCTGACGCTAGCCACTGAGCTACATGTTTTAATGTTCAATCTTAAGTGCAGAGATTAGCACTATAAAAAATTACCTAGAATTTGCTTAAATACCTAAATTTTCCTTAATCAAAATTTATCTTACAAATGATTATTTCTCACTTTTAAGTGTTTTAAAATTTGTAGTCATGATCTTGAATCAAAACTTGCGAAAATATCTTGCTCCCTGGGAAATATTTACCATCTTTCAAAGATAAATTAATTCACACATTGTTTTGAATTTTCAAATTATAATAAGTAAAAAAAATGCAATTTCCTTCTAAACGGACGTAAGTGGTTAGTGGTATGATAAAAATAAAAACAGATATATAAATTTCAATTCAAATTTTATTTTAAAAGTACTGTTTGCTATAGCAAGAAAATGATTTCGATAATCCTGATATGACATTGACAAATGATAATGAAACAACTAGGAACGTCAAAATATGATGTTTTTATTAAATAAATCGATATTTTTAGCCGCTATATTTTGATCCGATATATCAATTATTATAAAGAAAATATGATTAAGATTACCCAATATTCAATATTGAAATCGTATCAAAAACGCAACTTTTTTCTAAATTCGAATCCGAGACGGAAGTCTGAAATCGAGGCCGATTTCTAAACATTTCTACACTTTCGGTATTCCTAGAAACAACATTTTTTTGTTGACTACAATCTCTTAAATATAGATTGATATTGCGGGAAATTGACATTTTTAAACCAAAAATATACTTAATACAATTTGGTACTTTACTACTACCGTTTTGCATTACTAACAGGTGACCCTCTTCAGATAGTGACCACAGAATAGGTCAAAGATATAATCAAAGAGCTAAAATCTCGTTCCTACCCACGTTATTACGCATAAACAATAACGTTCTTAAAGCTCGTCCCGGTTCGCATCTGTTTGCTTGCCAGTATTGTCAGAATCTCTAGCGACCCCTTCCTGGTTGCCTGGAAAGAAGTCAGTTATCGGCATTCCAAAGTCAAATAAACGCACCCTCCCGTCAAGATATCACCCTATTGCTTCCGTCCTTAACTAGTTGGGGAAATTGTATTTGTGTATGTCTACTATATCTGCTTCAACAAGGTCACGTTTATGACAGTACCCTTAAAAAAAAAATCCCTTTTCTTTGACCCTAAACAAATCCATCGCCTCACAGAACCTAATATCCTAAAGGGCCATAACCAGCTCCACCCAATTTGTACGGGTGCGCTCTTTTTCATTATCGCAAAGGCATTAAACAAAGTGTGGCATAACGACTTGCTTTATAAGGCATTAACGATTAATTTCGCAAATGGAGAACAGACTTTAACCTGGAAAAAACTATTGCAATACAGCGTGTCGTTACCACCGCGTCGCTAAATGAACACACGTCTAACCCTACTTGCCAATAATCATAAATATTTTCAATCAAACTAATTAAGTATAAAAGAAACGAAATTTTGTCACATCTTATACAACTACAACTTACTGATTCATACATTCAGAGACTTTTTCATTCGTTGCCACAGCGTCGCATTACAAGCCTCTCCTTCTGCAGTATGTTTTGTCTCTTTTAAATTCATTCAACCCATTCATATGCTTTGTGACCTTTACAAATGAACTTTACGTTACAGTTTTTAGGTAAGGATGTTCTAAAATTCTTTGTTTTGGAAAATTTTATAACTCGGTAAATGTTTAATACAATTTTAAAAAGTTATCCAAAAATTGTCACGATTGTAAAGACACGCTGTATATTTTACACACTATAATTAATTTAACCAAACTTTCCCGAGGTAACAAGAACAGTAAGTTAAGAAAAATATCTACAAGCAACTGATCCCTTGGGAGAAGAAATTCAATTATCTATGGAGTATTTTGAGTAGAGTAATTAAATTTTTTTAAAGGTTTGCTAATGGAATGAAAAATAGTCACGAAAACGACATTAGACCAGGAATATCTACGCCAAAGAAGATTTAAAACGAAACGTCTTAGAAGGAGCAGAAAAAGAGAAACATTGCACCTTAACTACCTTAATAATTGTATATATTACAGTTACGTATACTGTATTGATTAGGTTAAATTGAAAATAAATGTACATTCCTATTTTCACAAATACAGGGCCGAATACTGAAACGTTACTTAAATATTTAAAGGCACCTTAAACATTTGAGTAGATCGTAAGCACTAAATTGCTCAAGTTAATTTATACTTAAACGTTAAAAATTTCGTTTAATGAAATGTCGTTTAAAAAAATCTGTTAAACCAACTGTTAAAACGATTTGAGTAGCCTTTAGATCTGAGTGTGGTTACGAGGTCTCTTAAAACATTTTAAAGCTAATATTCTAGTGAAAATAGTCTTTGGTCGTCTCTTGCGGGTCACGAAAGTCATCGAAAACTCAATGCTTTCATAATATTCAAATAAAGTCTCCAGTTATGTACTATGTTTATATATTATGAAATTACCATCCCTATGAAAAGGTAATTCCCGAGCATTGCTAACATTATTCTTTGTTTACAGGATGAACTCAAATCTGAAATATACGGAATCCTGCTTTTATGCCTTCAACATCAACTTCTAATTTGACTGGTATTAAATTGTTTATAGTGCTAATCTTTACACTTAAGATTGATCATTGTAAGATGTAGAAAAAGTATGAAAAGCTTGTCGCCACTGTGTTGTCTACATTGTTTTTTAGTATTTGAAGCAATGCTTGGCCCATCCATTTTTATATCCTTTCCAGCATACAAACAAGTCCGAATATCATTTTACAACGATAATTCGAACGAGAGATGTACTTTTTCTACATATTTTAAATGACTACTAAAACTAAATAAAAAAGAAAGCAATGTTAAAACCAATATTTTCAAAATAAATTAAGGAATGTTAATTTTAATTAAATTTCTTAATAAATATAATATTTATTTTATTCTGTACAAAAATTAACAAATATTATATTATTAATAACAGATTAGAAAGACAAATTTTAAAACTAAAATTATTGAAATAGAAATACCCTTAAAAGTTAAAAAGGTATTGGTTTCTTACTTATTACATTTATGATTATTTTGTTTTATGTGCTGTGACAGCTAAATAGCGTTAAGTGGCGTTTCAGTATACGGAATTTTCACTGAGTGGCATTTAGGTACAAATTAACTAGACGAATTTAGTATTTACGAGCTGCTCAAGTTTTTAAGGTGCCTTTAAATATTTAATTAATGTTTCGGTCCACAATCTTTTTTATACTATCGTTTTTAACTTATCTAAATGCAACCCTGATTGACGATGACATTGACAAGAAAATTGACATTTCACTTGACAATTCATAATTTCATAATAATTTAAGCTAATGGACATGACATTGGCAGAATTCTTATATGAGAGGCCATTAATCAAAGAAGATTAGAAGAAGAAAAAGAAAATAAAATAAAGATAAACATTGGTTATCTATAATTCAGTGTTGGTTGATTTATGTATTTGATACATATAGTTAATATTATATAAAAGTACATTTTACCATGTCTTCAATAAAGACTAGTGTATTTAAATGGTTACGAACACAAAACACAGCGCGTGCTGTGTATAGTATACGACATTTGACTACGAAAAGGAAAACAGCCTCGACTGAAGAAGAAATAAATAATAAACAGACTCATTTCGGTTTTCAAACTATAAATGAGGAAGAGAAATGGAAAAAAGGTTAAATGTTTTAATTGGTACCAAGTAACTAAATTAAAATATTTTTTTAATACATGTTATATGGTTCAAAAGACTATATACATATTATTAAACAGTTGTAAATATATAGAATGTTTATTAAAATACCGTCACTATCATAAATAAGCAATTATGGAAGAGAGCCATTAAAAAGAGCCCTTAACAAGCATGAATTAATATAAATAAGTTATGGCTCGCTTTTCAATGAGAAATGTTTTTCAAAATTTTTTTCGACCATTATTCATGTAAAAGACAATAATTTTTACAGGTTGCTTATTATAAATTATAAGTTTTTAATTATTAAAAGAGAGTAGTTTTAGTAATAAGTTTCTTTAAGTGTAATTTTAATAGATATCTATAGAATCATAAAATTAAAAAAATCAATGTTTTATAAAAAAAGTATAACTTACACAGTAAATTTTGACTTGGTAAATTGCTTGCAAGACATAGTATAATAAACTTAACTGTTTCTATTTCTAAAATTTAAAGTGAAAACTTTCATGTAAGTTCTTGTACTGCTTCTGCTCCTTCTGAACACATATTTTTATAGTCCCTGCACAAATCAGATAGATTCTATCCTCCATCAATATATTCTCATTAGAGCATATATTCTATTAATATATTAATATTGATAGAATAAATAAAATGATTTATTAATTTTCTAATTGTGATACTTTATAAAATAGTTCTTGGTTTAATGTAACAAAAGTCAAAACACTTAACGAATAATGTATTTGGCATGAAAAGGATTCAAAAATATTTCATAAGCAGCACTGCAACTTTTTTAATTTTTTAGACAGCCAGATGTCTACCCGTTTTAATGCTGTTGTAGGAATGAAGAAAGGGGAAAGTGTCGATACATAAATATTCCTATGGCTCACTGACAAGGAACTAAATTGTAGGAGTGAAAGGTCATAAAAATGTGCAAAATTTACATATTTACATTTTGTACTTTTACAAGATGGTTTTTTCAAAAGTTTTTTCTCAAATTTCATTTAGTGAGTGTATTGGAATAAATGGTGTGATATGTTTAATTATCCACTGATTCAAAAACTATTTTGAAAATTTGAAAAAAAGTTTATCAAGTCAAGTTTTTCAATTTTATTATTTTTTCAAATTTATATATTCACTAGCGGACCGAACAGACATCCTGACACACAAAAAATTTCATTATAATCGGTCCAGCCTTTTTGGAGTTCAGTGACATACACACATACAGTAGAATTATATATATAAATATACTGTTTTATTTTGTTTCAGTGCATGAGGTTTTTGAGACAGTAGCTGAGAAATATGATGTTATGAATGATGCAATGTCCCTGGGAATACACAGGATCTGGAAGGACATTTTTATGCAAAGACTTGCACCAACACATGGAACTAAGCTACTAGATGTTGCAGGAGGAACTGGTAGGTAAATAGAAATACCAACAGAATGTTTAGTAGGTTGTTATTGATTGAATAAAAATAATGTTTCATCTTTCATTTATAATTTTGATGACTCCGTGGCGCAGTCGTCAAGGTATTGATTTCGGCGTCAGGGACAGTTTCGCATCTGGGTGTTTGTCCACGTGAAATTTATGTATGTAAAACGTCTTTGCAACACAGGATAATGTTATCCAAAAGTGAGGGCATTTTTTTTTAAAAATTAAAAAAAAATATGGTAGTGGATCAGACAGACATTGTTCAGTACACACAGTATAAAATCTGTCAACTTACATATAAAGAAAAACGAATTGTGAATCTAAACCATACTCTATTCGACTTGAAAACACAAAAAATTTCATTGAAATCGCTCATACACCCATACAGAAGAATTATACAGCGTGTCATTACAACCGCGACAATAAATGAACACACATATAAAGGATAACTTTTTAAAATTGTATTAAACATTTACATCCTTTATACATTAATATTTACCGAGTTATTAAATTTTCCAAAACAAACAATTTTAGAACACCCTTACGTGTAAAACTAACGTAAAGTTCATTTGTAAAGGTCGCAAAGCATATGAATGGGTTGAATGAATTTAAAAGAGACAAAAAATACTGTAGAGAAGAAGGAAGATACAGAAGGAGAGTTTTGTAATGCGACGCTGTGGCAACGAATGAAAAATTCTCTGAATGTTTGATCAGTCAGTTGTAGTTGTATAGGTGTTACAAATTTTGTTTCATTTTTACTTAATTAGTAATATTTTTTTTTAATTATGGATTTTTTAACGTTTATATTTTTTTATGATTATTGACAAGTAGCGTTAAACGTGTGTTCATTTATTGTCGCGGTTGTAATGACACGCTTTATATGTAAAGATACACAATAGAAAGTGAAAATTTATACAAAAATCTATATTTTTAAGGCAACGTGTAATTGAAGCCACCATAATTTTGTACTAAATTCTTTAGTAATGCTTAAAACTTGATGACTGACTTTAAGATAAAGAAACAAGTAATAAATATCATTTTTGTGGATTTCATTTAGTTAAAATGTTTTTCTTGTATTGTCAATCTATTATATTTCAGGTGACATTTCCTTCAGGTATATAAACTTTTTAAAAAATTTGGGACCCCCCCCTGAAAACAAGCAAAGCAGTGTCACGGTTTGTGATATTAACCAGTCCATGCTTGATGTTGGAAAACTTAGAGCGCAAAGGTAAAATTTATTATGTGTTCTGTTTGATATCCCAAGTCCGTTTTAGGAGTGAGGCGTAATTATCGTAACAGGTATTTTGAGATAATAGACTGTACCTGATACTAACAAAATTAAACAAGTTCCTGTTCCACACGAATAGTTCCTTAACACGCTGGTCACAAGCTTTTCCTTAGTCATGCTTACGATACCTTATTAGAAAGAGATAAAAGCTGTTACACCCTGTCACAGTTGTTACTGAACACCTTGCTACTGTCACACTACCCACTACGCCATTCGGATCGTCATGTATCCTCTGTTGTAAGAGAAGACAAGTTGTATATTAAGATCTATATTTATTATGATTTGATTTCAAACATAAATATTACAGACAAGGATTTACAAAAGAAGCCTGTGGTGTCAATATAGAATGGATATGTGGTGATGCAGAGAAGCTCTCTCTGCCAGATGAAAGTTACACTGCTTATACCATTGCATTCGGAATAAGGAATTGTACCCATGTTGATAAGGTAAAGTCAACTGCTCTTTAAAAAGTAGTTTGCAACTCTCGTTTGACAAATTTTTATTGGATGCAAAAATAACCCAGCTGATTAAAATTAAAATAAGTGTAATTATTCATTCCTGAGAAAATTACTTAAATGTAAAACAAGATACTACATTTCTTCTTATTCAAATCAACTAAATAATTGTCTTTCCTTCATTTACCAAGACGTTTGTAATATAAAGTGAAATAACAGCATGTATACATTACATATGTTTCATGGCTGGGAAAAGATCTCCTCTGACAGGGAGTATTAGGGTATATTTGACTGACGCGACGCAACCTGCTTTGGCAGATTACATATCTTTGAAATATTTTTTACGATTAATCTTTCGAAAATGTGCAGGTTTTTCACGTTTCGTTCCTTCACTAATGAACATGGTATTCAACAAATAATTTAATTGATGCCATATCTAGAACTTTAAACTTGGGTTGTCCTAGTGTATGGAATTAAAAGCGAGCTTCCAAACACTGGCTAAACAAGCGGCTATTAGTTATACATTTCTTTTTTATTAATTCTTTCGAATCAGTGCTCATTGTGAGATCTGTCACAAAATAGTTTAGGTAAATTTTTATATTACTTTCAGGTTCTCGAAGAAGCATATAGAGTACTGGCACCTGGTGGTCGCTTCATGTGTTTGGAATTTAGCCACATACCAAATTCGACAATGCAATGGTGCAGTATTTTATTTGAACTTAAAATATATTTTTTTTAAATAGTAACAAATTGAAAACATCTGTAATTAATTGAAATTTGTATATAGGAGGACAAATTATTACATGATTGCAGATGGCTCGGGATCCTATTTTGTTAAGTCTATGGGGGAGTCCTATGTTTTCAGTGGACATAAACAACAGGCTGAAATGATGATGAAGATGAAATGAACAAACACTTTCAGTGCTGGGAGATTGAACCTGTCTTCTGGGGACTGCACCCCGATGCTACTAATTAAGCTATCTACTTTCTTGAATTTATTTTCTTTTTGAATTTATTCAGAAACGATAAACAACCGTTAAAATTATGTGTGCTACACTTTTACCACTTAATTTAGCTAGATGACTCGGTGGCGCCGTTGCTGTTGGGTTTGGCGTCGGCGGTCGTAGGTTCGACTCCCACCACACACAGATACCCATGACCCACAGATAATTTTACCGGCTGCGAGTGTTTGTTCCCAAGGAGGGTTGAGGTCAGGCAGGCGGCCATTTGTAAAAGTGAGCCCGTTTACAACATAGGGGGGATAAGGACAGGATGATGATGACACTTTTACCAGTTAAACATATCTGATTCCATAAATGCTAAATAACAATGTAGAAAAGGAAGGCGTTAAGATTTTCGTCGCTGTGGCTATCAGCCGTTTAGCTCAGTGGCTAGTGCGTCAGGCCGCGAATGCCGAAGACGTGGGTTCGATTCCCACAGCGGCGACAATCTTTTCGTACTTTTTCTACATGTTTTAATGTTCAATCTTAAGTGCAGAGATTAGCACTATAAAAGAAACTTTTAAAAAATTTATAAAAAAAAAGCAATGGCGACATCTCTCGTTCTAATTATCGTTGTAAAATGATATTCGAAATTGTTTGTATGCTGGAAAGGATATAACAATAGATGCGCCAAGCATTGCTTCAAATGCTAAATAACAATGTAGAAAAGGAAGGCGTTAAGATTTTCGTCGCTGTGGCTATCAGCCGTTTAGCTCAGTGGCTAGAGCGTCAGGCCGCGAATGCCGAAGACGTGGGTTCAATTCCCACAGCGGCGACAATCTTTTCGTACTTTTTCTACATGTTTTAACTATGTATATTTCTTTCAATTATACATTCCCTATATTTTTGTAACTTTAGGTCCGTGGGGCCCACGCACATTTAAAGTTTATGTCCTATGCTTAACGCCGCGGCTGGTGACAAGAGAGCTGGTTCTTTTCTCGCGCAAAGGTTGAGCATAACTATTCAGCGAGGAAATGCAGCTAGCGTTCTTGGCACCATGCCGCGTGGATTAGGTTTATTAGATAATATGTAATTTTAGATAGATTTAATCTTGTAAATATTATATCAATAAACTTTATTCCAACCATAGTTGAATTTCGTTGTTCTAGGTTGTATGACCAGTACTCATTTCAAGTTATACCTGTATTAGGACAATTAATAGCTGGCCAATGGAAGCCTTACCAGTATTTAGTCGAAAGTATAAGACAGTTTCCGGACCAGGTAATTATTTTTTATATCAATTATATGTACGTATTATACGTATTATAGATATTAGGAAATTAAATAGAAGATCAAATGAGCCATTGTTTTTTTACAGGAAAAATTTAAGGGTATGATTGAAGAGGCTGGCTTTAGACAGGTCACATACGAAAACTTGACATTCGGCGTTGTCTCCATTCATTCAGGATTTAAAATATAAATTGCTAGAGTAGATGTATTTATTTTATTGTTAAGAGATGTTAGGGGATAATAAATAATAATGCGTTGCTTTTAAACGGTATTTTATTTATTGCGTCCATCAAACTGTGTTGGTCTTTGGAATGCAGATCCAGTACCTAAATTACATTTCACACATTATAAACTATGATATCGTCAATTAATCCACACGATCGCAGTCGCATTTATTACAATTCCAATATGCTACAATTTGTGATTTAATTTTTTTTTTGCATTTAACAATTTTTTACTCTAGCGTCTCTTTATCCTCGCAACGGATGAACCTGCACACTGTCTCATACACACTTCACCCATTCTCACCCCAGCCACCTCACGGCGTAGACAGTTTGTATGAAAGCTCAATAAGCATGCTAATTATGTTTATGACATCGAACCATTAATTGTTAGGGCTAACACTAAATGAGCAAAGCTAAATAGATACTCCTCCAAATGGCCGTGGCGCAACCTACACGTTCTAGGTAAAAATAAAAAACGCAGACATCGAGAAGCAAAAAAAGTGTGAGTTAAGGATATCCAAAAAAAAAACAAACATCAATTAATCAATAATTACTCGGTATCGAGCGTGCACTCAACATAAGTTATTTGGCAAAAATTTGTAAAATCATACCCAAAGATCCGTGTTCGGTGGTCCGGCGTCGAGCGCGTCGACATGATCCGTGCACAATCCCAAAAAAGTTAATTGTGTGATATATATTTTTTTTACTTTTTTTTCCACATACAAACGTGTCAAACAGTCAAATCCGCGAGTTCCAGAACTTGAGACCGCCTCCGTGCGAGATCCTTTGGTACGATCCGAATATCCGAGATCCGTATCCGTTGGTTAAGATCCGACAATCCGAGAATCCTGTGCGATGAGTGCGCGCGTCCTACACCCGAAGATCCCGTTTGATCCCATCATCCGTTCCGAGCACATCCTATCCTATGGCATCCTGACTCACACCTCCAGCCAAGCACATCCAACGAGCCCAATCCACAGTGGATGAAACAAAAGAAAATACTTTTAATTATATGATGAAACGCATAGGGTCAGTGATAGTAATCTACGTAAGTGTGATGCCAATCGTTCTGTAAGCGACTCACTCCTCGACGGTTATTGGTCGAGTGACACATCGGAAAGAAAAAAAATAAGGGTACGCATAAGCGAAACACGTGAATATAAATATACGACACTCCCATCAACAATCCACACATCGCCAGCCATGTTAAATGTAACTTAATTCGATTAAATGGATTTGGCTAATGTATAACTTGACATCTTCATTTAACTTGGTTACGGAGAACGGAACCGCTTCCATTTGTGCAACGGAGTCTGCTTCGTCCAGTTCATTTTATCATTTTACCATGGCCGGAGGGCTTATTGACGAGAGGCCGAGCGTTGACATCAAAGTTAGCGCAAGTGTACGTCGCCTGCAAAACGACCGGTGAATAACATATATTACAGCGGGTGTGGTCTTATTGTTATAGAAATGGCAGAGCGCAATTCGGGGCGCAGTCCCCGCTTTCGACTTGCCCGCGGACACCGCAGTCGCCGGCCGCCCCTCGCTAGCGCTGTCAATAATACATCATCCTTCATTCACACTGGCCACATCGGTGATACCAAATATTCCTGTCGTGGATCTCTCACCACTGCAAGTGGCCAAAGTGGATCCCCGTTAGCTGACTTTGGGGGACAATCGTAACTGATCTTCGCAATGGGCCAGTGAAACCATTTCCACTTAACATTGATCGCTGGTATCATCCCGTGGATACACAGGTAAAATGGCCACCTTTAAAATATTCGGCTAATACAATACCCTACTAATTATGATGTGGCACCACATACAACTAATTAATAGATGGTAAAAAGTCTGGTTGTGGTATAAGTCCTTTACAATAAGATTGCTGTTTAATGAGCAGTGGCTTCCACGCATATTTAGTATTGAGTTCTGCTTTACAGATTTGTTTGAAGATCAATCTATAATGAAACTTCTTCACACTATTCTACAATGGATATATATCATTCTTTTTCCTTATTAAATATAAAACATAACAGTTATTTGTTAGGACATAAGGGTCCATTGGAGGGTGTTGTGATACAATTTCTTAAGTTCCATAATGCAATTATTATTGACATAAGATAAAGTCGAATAAGTAGATAAATAAAGTATACATATAGCGTTGAATGTTATCGATTTTCTTATTGAAAAAAAAAAACTGATAAAGGAATCATATGGTATGGTTTGAAGTTGTTTCAAATAGTTGAAGGTATAAGTATCACATAACAACAAATATAAATCTTAATTTTATTGTGACGAGAGAGACCATTGGTACAAATAGCTGGAAGTGCATTTAGTTGATAAAAAATTGCACAAATGTAAATTAGAATACAAAAAAAAAAAAAAACTTCAAATAATACAAATAAATAATCAATGACCATAAACAAGGAAGAGAACATGGCGCAAGGTTACAAAAAAAGTTTAAAATATTATACTGTCACCTTCAATTCAAACCAGTGTTATTTAATTTGGATAATAGAATTAGATTATTCATTATGTTTAAAACCAGCTTTCAGAAAAAAAATTACTATTCGTTTGTTGTAGTCATATAGGAATGATGATTTATGGTAAGGCTGTGAAATGTATTCCTGTATCTTTTACCTCGAGCTGAAAAAAATATTGGTTATTTTTTTAACAATATTTATGTCTAAGAGGTCTATCAAAATCAGAAGAAAGTCTAACACTTTGCCTAAAATGCTTTAAAGATGTTTTTGATTAGCTAAAAGTGTAATTCTGCCAACGCATCATAGACTAAATACGTATGATGTGTGTCTGCTGTCGCGAGAAAATACATGAGGTAGTCCTATTTTGTGTGAGTGAATATGCGACAATATATGTAAGTTCATAAGATTTATGTTTACTCTCAAGGGCAGAAGAGTAGAAGAGAATGCATAAAAATGTGTATGCATATACAGCTTGTCGTTACCATCGCGACAATAAATGAACACACATAGAGGATAACTTTTAAAAATTGTATTAAACATTTACATTCTTTAAACATCAATATTTACCGAGTTATTAAATTTTCTAAAACAAAGAATTTTAGAACACCCTTACGTATAAAACTGTAAAGGTAAAGTTCATTTGTAAAGGTCACAAAGCATATGAATGGGTTGAATGAATTTAAAAGAGACAAAATATATGTTTCTGAAAATATGTTACAAATTTTTTTTTCTTTTTTACTTAATTAGTTTGTTTGAAAAATATTTTTTTTTTAATTATGGATTTTGTTAAACGTTAATATTTTTTATCGATTATTGGTAAGTTGCGTTAGACGTGTGTTCATTTGTTGTTGCGATGGTAACGACACGCTGTATAATATAATGGCTCTCTCTTTCTCCTCTCCATGCAGGCATGATTCTCTTTATCCTAGTGTGTGGTTATATTTATATCCACACTCACCTGTATTCGCCACCCGGTCAATGTTTCTGTATATGTTTGTCGGACAGCACTATATGTTTCCATCTCTAGAGAGCGGTATATGTGTGATTATCCCATGCTTTTCAATCTCTATGCGTGTGAGAGCGCAATATACAGCGTGTCTTTACAATCGCGACAATAAATGAACACACATATAGGGGATAAATGTATTATCCCATTACATTCTTTTTTCAATCTCTATGCGTGTGTAAAGTTCATTTGTAAAGGTCACATAGCATATGAATGGTTTGAATGAATTTAAAAGAGACAAAACATACTGTTAGAAGGAGAGGCTTATAAAGCGACGCTGTGGCGCGAGTTGTATCGGATGTTATTAATTTTGTTTCTTTTTTACTTAATTAGTTTGTTTGAAAAATATTTTTTTTTATTATGGATTTTGATTAACGTTAATATTTTTTTATGATTATTGGCAAGTAGCGTTAGACGTGTGTTCATTTATTGTCCCGATGGTAACGACACGCTGTATATATGTGTGTGTGTGTGTGTGTGTGTGTGTGTGTGTGTGTGTGTGTGTGTGTGTGTGTGTGTGTGTGTGTTGTGAATCGGGTACTGCAGAGCGGATACTGACCTTAGTAGTTGTGATCGCGGCTGCGGCTGCGACTGTAGCTGCGTCGCACGGGCGAGTAGGTCGGCGAGCCGCGACGCCGCGGCGAGTAGGAACGGGACCTGTGCGACGCACCTCTGTATTGTCGACACACTTCGTACTTTAACACTGAACACTATTTATGTTATCAATGAAAGAATGAACACACTTAATGGCACACCAAAAATCAAAAATTTGACGTAGACGTGATGGTTATAATGGTCGGCCTTATCACTGAAAGCAATTTTTTCTGTGCAACCTTTGGATGGACTGAGAAGAAATTCATTTAGAGGTAAAGGTGTGGGTTAACTGAATGAATAAAATAAATGAATATTTATCTATAATCAAAATTAATAAGATAATGTATATGTACATTAATGTACAATATTGAATTTGCCATATGATAACAGAGAATAGAAATAATTGGACAAAAGTGTAATATCTATTGGACCCCTAGGTTACAAACAATGAGACAAAGAGGATGACAAATAAAATGATGGTCTGAGGCCATCAAAATGATTGCAGATATTGCATAGGACAACTCAATCAACTTTTGATTAAATAAAACTCAAACTACTCTTGATTGAATGAAACATGAACAGCTGAAGTAAAATAGTCTAACACTATGGTCCAAGAAAATAGATCTATACAAGACTGATAGAATAATGATAGATGAATAGATACTGCAGGCAACAATTTACTAAGTACATTAATCTCTATGACATTACCTGTCACGATCACCACTATATCTATCACCGCTGCCACCTCCGTAGTCTTCCTTTACTCTGATGTATGATACTTCACCCTGTAACAATACATCATATTAAATAAATTCTCAACACAAATACATATTTCCACAGAACGATGGGTTGAAATGGTTAGATTACACAGTTTCCAAATGGAGTTAAAAGTTTATTGATGAAATTTAATATTATTTCTCAATTTAAAAGTTCATTTCTGTTATTTACTGCGCTTTGTTCTTCTAGCTGAACCGAACAGAACACTCACCTCGTGACTTCTGAACCTGGAGTCGTCAAGTTTCTTCACTGCATACTTCATGTCTTCATGACGAAGGAACTCCACAACGCCAGTACCGTCTTTGAACGTGTCCGCAAAACACACGTCGCCCGCCTCGCGCATGTGGTCCTTAAGATCCTGGGCAAGATAAAACAATAAATGACTTGAAGACTTAATGTGGTGTTAAGGAATAGGACTTTTACATTTTATAGTCTACAGACGTTACTACCACAAAATAGCTATTTTTCTTTTTTCATTAGCCCTGTACAAAGGGAGAGTATCCTCTCTCTCATTAGGTCTGCTATCTACCATTCACTAAGATATATGTTTCATGCAAGAGGTGGTCCTGTTGCTAAAGTATAAATTTGAGAACTAAATAAAACCTTGAGACAGCAATAGCTTCTACAACCTGGAATGATGATGGTGAAGAAATGCACCTCCAGCTTTTTTTGAACAATTGGCTTCTGTTTATAACTTACTTGCCACGACCCTGAGGGTGGTAAGCCAGTAACCAGCACCCTGTACTCTGAACGCCTAGCTGGAGGCCCCCTAGCAGCTGGCCTGGCACCGAAACGGTCGCCGCCACCACGCCCACCCCTGGCCCCACCGCCCCCACCACCTCGGGGGAACTCGACGCGAAGACGGTAGCCGTCGTAGTCATAGCCATCTCTTGCACGCACCGCATCATCTGCATCTCTATGGTTCATAAATTGATGGAATTTAAGTGTGGGAACAATTTACATGCAAATTTATTCCTATAAGTACTAACAATAAATGTTACAGTGATAAATGTAATTGTGTTTCACTATTTTGGTAAAGTAAAAAGTTACAAGAAAAGATATACCAAGCTAAGATGAATTTGTTTTACAAAGCTTACCTTTTGTTTTAATTATTTAAATTAAGTAACCAACAAAGTTAGAAAAAATACATAGCTTAATTTTGAAGAATAAGTTAAACTTTTTAAAGTAATTTAATGGCCAGTTATTGCAAATACATAACCATGAAATATTATACAGCGTGTCATTACCATCGCGACAATAAATGAACACACATCTATCGCTGCTTTCCAATAATCATAAAAAAATATTAACGTTAAACAAAATCCATAATTAAAAAAAAAAAATATTTTTCAAACAAACTAATTAAGTAAAAAAGAAACAAAATTTGTTACATCCTATACAACTCGCGCACAGCGTCGTATCACAAGCCTCTCCTTCTAACAGTATGTTTTGTATCTTTTAAATTCATTCAACCCATTCATATACTTTGTGACCTTTACAAACGAACTTTACGTTACGCTTTTATAGGTAAGGGTGTTCTAAAATTCTTTGTTTTGGAAAATTTTATAACTCTGTAAATATTGATGTTTAAAGAATTTAAATGTTTAATACAACATTAAAAAGTTATCCCCTATATGTGTGTTCATTTATTGTCACGATGGTAACGACACGCTGTATACAATACACTGGTGTATAGAAAAATCATTTAAATTAATAGGTACTTGTTAGAGAAATTACAGGAAAATATTTTTTTTATGATAAGCAGAACAGTTACAAAACAAGTGATATACTACTAACTATAAATAATGTCTTATCTGGTATGTAGCATGTAAATTGATACATACATTTATCAATGCCAAATTAAGTAACACAGAGATAATGGAACTTGTTTTTTTCATGGGGTTTACAGTATGCATTCAAACAGCAGATTGGCTAGTGTTCTCTAGGATTGTCAGAAATAAAAGATTTTTTTACAGACTGAACCATTACAAATCTCAGAGAAACAAACAAAATTATATGATGATTACATACTTTCAGCATACAAAAAAAAATGTTAAAATTTTCAAATTCTTTGCAATATTAATGCATGAAAAACTTATCTTAAAACTTAGATTTTAGTGAACCAACATCTCCAGTAGATTAATTCCAGATAGAAGGAAATACTTAACGCTTTTAAATATTACAAAACAAATGAAAATTGTAGCTTTAGTGAACTGTCAACACGAATGTGATACATTCAGGATGAGTGGTGAGATCTCAAATTCAAGGAATAATCTTACCTAGGATCCTCGAATTCGACGAAAGCAAACGGAGGTCCTTTTCTATTTTTCAAGTCAACAAACGTAACTTTACCAAATTTATAAAATAGGTCTTGGATGTCCTTTGTTCTGATGTCTGGCGGCAGATTTCCTACGTATATTCTGCATTCGTTTCGATTACTACCGCTACCACCTGACATTGTAAGTTATGCTTTAAATATTGGACTAATGATATCAACTATTTCATTAAGCTTATTTATATTAAGTAATGGCGAAAATATAAATTTTCTATATAAAGCTTTGGCTGAGTGCACTGCCAGCGTTTGTTACAAATTTAACTTAAGATGGCGGCAACGATCGGATAGTGGTACTCGACAAAATATTATAAGTATAGTGGTACAAAGTCAATTAAGATAAAATAAATTGAACATTAAAATAAAGTTACAACTGAAACATTTACAAATTCAAAATAAATTTCATGAATTTCCAATAGTTAAAATAAAGTATTGCATGCAATTTAATAAACACAAAGAAACAAAAACGAAAAAAAAGGGGGGATAATAAAAAAAGTCATGTAAATAGAGCTAAATTTAATGTATTTGTACTAAAAAATATATATGTACTTCATATAAAATTGAGTCCAACGAAGTTCTTGGCCACAACACAATTGTTGCTATGAACCTGTTTTGTCTTTCGAATAGTTTTGAATTTCGAACGCCCTCTGCCGCAATTACGCAAAATCTGCACTGAAAGAAGCCTGTGAAAGAATCCTCTGGAAAGTAGGCATACGGTCTCCGGTATCTAAATCATTACGTGAGAATTTGTTCTTTAGTTCAAAGTAAATGTGAGTATTTCTGATTAAATATTCTTTATTCACTTCTTTCTTCATTCAAACTATTTATATATGTTTATTTTCATCTTTTTAACGTTTTTGTAAATGTTTTAATAGTGCGAAGGTTGGTTCATATATTCATCTGGCTACAAAATGTTTTTATTGATTTAATACCTAAGTTTCTATGGCGATAAACTGCAATGTGGGATAAGTGCGACATTTTCTAAAAAAAACTTGAATAATTCAAATATTTACTCGTGGGTTGTATAAAAATTGTTTTAACTATTTTCTTGATGACTGGGATTGGGACTGGGATTACCGCCAGAGCAACAATTAGAATAGCGACAAAAAAATCTCAAAGGTCCTTAATTTCCTCCAGGTAATGTTGATCTACAAAGAGGAAATTTTGGAATGTACTATCGCCATAGTTCTGAAATATTTTCATAAAAGGGCGCGCTGGAGTCCCGATTTTCGCGCCTGACCTTTACTGCATTCTATTTATAGCAGTGCTGTTATTGAACGTAAACAATCAATGTCGGTGCTATACGCATGTGGCGAAAATCTATCATGTATTCGATACTCTTAGTGATCGGTAGAAGCTTCGTGAACGTTGCAGTGGGAAAGTTCTCGTTGTCATCAAACCTAAGTGTCCGCCCTTGTTTCCGTCCAATTTCTGTATCTTTCTATCGATCTAAAAAATTTTCCGCCCTTTTCACGTTAGTTCCAACTCGAAACCTTTAATCCTTACGAGCTCTACATACTTACTAAGTGGTTTTAGGACCTTACCAATTACCATTGTGTTTTGTTGTGTTCATTGGAAACTTTTTATATTTTGTTGCATAGCAAAAGTATTGGAGACTTTTCTGACCAAGAAAAATTTTGTTCCAGCAATAAATCTACCAAGATGTGCGACCGCAAGGCGGTGATCAAGAATGCTGACATGAGTGAGGAGATGCAGCAAGATGCGGTTGACTGTGCCACACAAGCACTTGAAAAATTCAACATTGAAAAGGTTGGTGCTTCATAGTAGACAATGTGCAATTGTAGTTTAGTACAAGAGTACTTGATAATGGAGTTCTTCTGATACATTGCTGATATTTGAAAAATGTACATACTCTGTTTATTCTGAATTTTCTCAAATAAAATTTTCATTATAAGGGGATCCAAACATGCTGTTACAAATAATATCATATGTCATAAAATTAGCTAAATACTTATGGTAAAGAGAAAAAAATATTTAATAATTTTCTTAGTTCTTTTGATGTTTTGATTTCATATTGTTCTTTTGATACATAATTATATTGAAAACTAAGTTAAACCCAAGGTGTGAAAGGATTGACTTTTGCACCGGATGCAAGCTAATTAGATAATTACATTGATATTATTGCAACATTTTGTTACTCGGAAATTGTGTGAAATAGACAGTGTGAAAGAACTGATAGTGGATTTGTTATCTTAACATGTGGTGTGTAAATATCACATACTTGTTAATTGACAAGTTGTGGTTACCATTGGGCTATATCAACTGTTGTGGAAGCTTTTGTTTGATAAAAAGGTGATCATTTTCAGGATATTGCTGCATTCATCAAGAAGGAATTTGACAAGAAGTACAACCCAACATGGCATTGTATAGTCGGCCGCAACTTTGGCTCTTATGTTACACATGAGACTCGTCACTTCATCTACTTCTACCTTGGCCAGGTTGCCATACTCCTGTTCAAGAGCGGCTAGGCTCCAGTTCTGCACATTTGCTCTAAATTTTATGTTGTTAGCAACGGACATAGTATAACCGGGTTCGATGGTTTGCCTCTTGCACATTCTGCCAACTCATCCCATGCACTTGTTTAGGATAGGAAGCGGAACTTTTACATTCCTATCTGTAGGTAGCATTTACCTAGTCTGTTCGTCTCCAATCTCTCTCAATAAAGATGGGGTGTGTTGACTGTGCAAGGGGCGTTTGGTTGTAAATGTATGCGAAGGGCGTGGTTGCGCGAGTGAATGGGTAGAATAAATGGTCACAAGCCTCTTCAACCCCCCACTTTGTTAAGATGCTGGACATTCACCTTGCATTGTTTCTGTACCACTTAGTACCCGGCGCACTCAATGTATGTTTGTTCTATGTTAGCTATATTTTAAGGTTCAATATTGACTTGGGTAAAACATTCACTTCTAGTGTATTTATATTAAAGAAAATTTTAGTTAATTATTCCTAGACTTATACCTAGCATAGTGTAAAGTCATATGTTAGTACTTATCTAAATTTATTGTTTATTTTCTTTGTTAAACAATCACTGGAGATATTTTCAATACTTCTATAATAAATTAAACTTTCTTACAAACCCAATTTGATGTTTTATTTACGACTGCATCAGGGTGGGCTTCAAAATTGACACCGCCCAAAAGTTCTCGCTTATTGTAAAGACATTACTTTCAATAAAGTTTCTAAATTGAATGCTGTTTATATTTTCGTTTCATTGCGCTTTCTTTACCCAAAAAAAATCAGTGTTACGTAGTGGAGGTCCCTAATATAATAGAAAGTGAAGTAACAATAGATGTAGCGATTTCTATGCTATCTACCATTTCGTATGTATAGTGGTTAACTACACATTCTACAGTTAAATTTACATTCCTTCAGATTTTTTGAAATTTAGCCTAGTATGTTTTTCTTAGTGTGCCTTGCAGATAAGTTTATTAAACGGACATGATTAGAGGCGCAATAGAAAAGACTAGAAACAAGATTTGCGTCATTTCTAAAACCATATTTGCGAATTCGCGCTTAACATCGCAATTTGCATCATAACACAGATAGTGCCATAGTGTTAATTATTGCCTTGAATGATGTTGAAATTTTGTTTGTAATGTGTGTAACAATTGTTAATGATCATACTGTTAATTTCTACCTCTACAAGTCACGGCACTGCCGCTCTAAATACAGTAATAATAATACAAAAAGTTATTTGATATAACATATTGAGTATAATCTTATGATATCTTTGAAATGTAAATTTTTTAAATATTTTGCAATTTGTACGCACCAATTTTGGACGCTAAAAAGTATAAAAAGCTTTTAAACATAATTTAAGTTTTACCGAGGAATAACATAAATTCTTAAAAGAAGTTCTTCCTTAAAGAAATTGCTTAATTTGTGCTTATTCTGACCCACTATTTACAATAAAGTACCGATGTAGTTTGTAGCACAATCCGGTCACAAGCGTCACCAGAATAGGTTTAGAATACAGTTGAAATTTCAAAATTAGGCTGTATTGTGCTTTGCTTATGTCTGATGATGAGTGATGAAATTAAAAAGAAGTGGTAAAAGTAAAAAGGAATAACCAGAAATATCGGCATTAGCAATAATGTAAATGTCACAGAACGGGAAGAAAAAAAAAAGTATGGAAATCAAACTACAAAGTGCGATGTTTTACATTAATATTTATTGTTCCGTTTTAGGTAACATATATAAAAAAATTATATATAGAGCCCATAAGTTTATTTTGCATTCCTCTAAATATTTACGCGAGTTATCTATTAGCGATTGGTTGCAGTAATATTGATTATTTATGTAGATAACCTCGGCACAATCAAGGAAGAGTGCATGGGTTACCTATTTAATAAACAAACAAGGCATAAGTTGCAAACTTCGAACGATAGAAATATAACTGAAGGAAAATCTAGAATGCAATAGAATTATAATTTGTTGGACAGAATTGATTAACGGATTGGAATTGTACGTGTATTATATTGAACATAGCAAATGGAACAATGCAGTAATAAAAATATAATCCCATTCCGAACAGTTAATACAAATTAGTCACGCGAATCAGTTGACCCGTATGGTCTAGTTAGTAGACTTAATCCTCTCAGTTGGTGACTCGATAGTTTGAAAATAGTCATTAAAAGTTAAAGTCCTGGTAATACTTCAAACAGGAAAATAATAGTCTTACATAACACTTACTTTCTCCGCAGGAGACATGGTAGTCAAGATTCCTCCCCTAATACCAAAAAATCTTGGAGGGGTATCTAACAGTAGTGCTGAAATTAAAAAATAACACATCGATGAATATCGTGCAAATCAACCTAACCTAATTGCAGTTGTAATTAGTTTCAATGCCAACGAAAACATCATCGCTTCGAACCTATAATAAAGTAACTTGTATGTCGTTCGTTTTGTGTGTATCTATCTTTTTTGAGTGATCATAGCAAACGGAAGGTTTTTCACGACCTGTGATTACCGCCGCATCCATGATTATCCACATGGTGGTTTCAGTGACGTTGCTTGTTAAGAGGGTGAGTGATAAAATAGACGAAACGTAAATCCATATTTCTATTTTACGCCGGTCTGTGAGCCACTTCTCTGATCGAGCGGGCAAGCGATTGCAACAATAGAAGATACGTGTCTGTGCCACAGATGAGATGAGGGCTTATAATTTAAGGACGGTTTAGCTAAGATTCGTTTGTTTACGGTGAATAAATATTTAGGTAGATCACATGAGCAATATTTCAGAACTTGGAAAACAAAATATTCATAAAATAAAATCTTTGTTACCTTTACCTTCATTGTTGCAACGTAATATCTTTTATCTGTGACACGTAGGGCTTCAACGCGACTATAAACGATTGCTCCTTTATTTCATTTGACACTATTGTAATGCTTCTCAAGATAAAAATAAATTATGCTACAAGTTATGATATCGCTGAGATATTTCGGGATCTTTTTGATAGGAGTTAAAGTTTTATCTGCAATAAGTACTGCATTCTGCTTATTAAACTAAATAAAATGTTATCACAATAAAGTGCCTCGATTAAAGATTTGTGAAAAAATGGACGAAAAGTATTTTCTCGCTGCGAAGATAAACCTCCTTCCTTTGGGATACGCGCCCGAGGCTCTAGCCACTGAGCTAAAGGGCATAGGTTCACATCGACGAAAATCTCAACGTATTTTATCTACTTTGTTTTTTATTACATTGTTTGGCGACATCTATATTATGTTACCTTTCAGTAAACGAATACATTTTATATAACATTTTACAATGAATTATTTGATAACTAGAGATGCCTTTGCCATTAATTTTTTTTACAGGATATTAATTTTTATAGTGCACATAAGATGTTTTTTTTAGAAAAAGGAAAGATTTTCACCTCTGGCGCTGTCAGGATTTCAACCTGCATCCTGAGATACGGGCCCGCGGCTCTGGCCACTGAGCTTACAACTTCTTATCTTCCCACCCTTGCCTTGATTAAGCCCGGATCAAAGTAGTGTCGGATAAAGTCCGCAGCAAATGGCAAGTTCTTAAGCTTTTTGTAATTTTTTCAGACCGAATGCATCATATTATTATATGTTCATTGAACTGAGGTTATTTTCTTAGAATAATCTTCTTTACACGTATTAATTCGCTTTATTATTGAAAAAGATTGCTTCAGCTCTATCAGTGACCGGGAAACTCATGTCAGTCTGTGGGACAAGCTTCTGTTAAGTAAAGTATTTGTTACGAAGCTTGCAAAGAAAAATATTACTATTCAGAATTCTACCTAATACCAATATAAGAAAATATTAAATTCGCATTAGGTAGAATTCCAAAACAATTAATTGCCTTTAATATTAAAGATAGGTTATTTACGCGAATATTCCGATCGGACCGTGTCCATGAACGTTGTATTCGAAACGTCGGTAGTTTAAAATTAAAACCAGCCATGATTAAATACCTATATTAATTTTTTTAAATACCAGATTTTACCCGCGGCTTCACTCGCGTCGAGGCCCTTAAATTATTTTTTTTTTAATAAAATGAGTCTTACGTCCTTTTTAAGTTTAGTACTAAGTTTCATGATAATTGGTTGAGTAGTTGTGGCGGGAAAGCATAACAAACAAACTCACATTCACATTTATAATATTATGGTAGGGATAATAATTGCAGCTACAAGAGATGATCCCGTAACAAGTTAACGGGGGCCGCAGAGATGCAGCAGAGTGGAAGCCGTCATCGTGTCGTCGTGTTTCAGCTACATTGTTTCTCCTGAGTCTGCGGGTCGTTTACCCACTGACCTCTTCCGAAATTGTCGAAGCTGTCAGCCTAACAGCAAACTACACTTCCGCATATGATCCGAGGCATTTGCTGCCTCCTGCTACATGGCTTATCCGGCACTGGATCCAATATATGGCACATTCTGTAAAAATATTCCTGCGTTGAAAACAGGGGTTGTCACAGTATCAGAAAATTTTCCATAGATATTTAAAACAAGTTTTTGTTTCTCACAATAATTATGCCTGATAATTTTCACCACAGTTTCCGGCCACTAATTTTGAGTTTCGTTGACATATTGTTTCTATTATAGGCTTTATTCTCACGCGTTAGGGGTTATAATAATTAAATACGTTCCCGTATTTTATTGAATTCTATTCGTTCCCGAATACAATGACGGATTTCTCCGGGGTATATATAATGTGACCCTTTTCGTAACAAAATATAGTCGAAACGCGGACGTTACGACTGACTGTCCTCGACGAAATACTATTTTTTTGTTTTTATCATCAAGCAAACTACAAAAGGTAAGTTAAAGTTTCTTACAGTTTTTCATTTTTTGGATTATCTTTTGTAGTTATGCGTATTTTGGCGCGTTTGTAAAAAAATATGAGGTGTGCATAAAAGTGTGTGCAAGACCTAAATCGATATCAATATCAACCATCGTGGTGTTACCAGGGCAAACAATACTAGTTTTCTTTTACATTTGACACCTATATTAGATAACTTATATACGATACGATAGATAACTTGTAGTTATCTAATTAGACCGTTATCAATTGTATTTGATGTTTTGTTTTCACAAAAAAGTACTTAGATAAAAAATAAACTAAATTCCATTCAAATAATAAAATTGGTATTGGTATGATAACATATTAAAGACGGTTAGTTCAGTGCCCTGGATAGTTTTCACTTCAATAAAAATAATATCGATATTAATTTAAAATTACAAAGTATTTACATATGTACGTACTACATTTACATATTTGAGGGTATCGACAATATTGGAACATGAGAAACTTTTTATGGAAAACACTAAATAATAACCATAAAGCAATAAAATAACTGACAATTTTTTTACTTCTAACCAAATATAATAATATGAGCTTACCTTTAAATAATGGTTGTTTAAAGTAATTTTGAATTACACTAGTTTCCTCGTCGCGTCCAAAAGGAAGTTTGAACAAACTTCAATTTTAATTATTTTATTGATATAAATTTTCCTTTTTGTTCGTCAATTTTCCCAAGGAGGACGTCGCCTAGGTTCTCAGTCGTGAAAATCGTAGTCAATACAACTAACAATTCCTGATTCACATTAAGCCGACCACACCTACCTGAGATAAGGGCATGCTGGGAGACGATTCCTCGCGTTGCTGGAGACAGCTTAATTTTCATTGTTCACACCTACCTATTTTCTTATGATTATGTATTCACTTGTTATGTTATTAATTATTAAAGGTTTGCTGGTAGAGAACTCTGTTTAGGGTTAAGCTTACCTATGTACAGTCCTTTTTTAATCCTTCATTTAAAACAAAAAGAAAAAAATATTTCTGTTTTTAAAGTGCAACATTTGAGCAACATATCACATACATGATGCTCAAACGTTTAAAGTATGACAGCTTAAGAGACTTGATGTAAAAGTGTATACAGCGTGTCGTTATAACCGCGACAATAAATGAACACACATAAACAGGATAACTTTTCAAAATTGTATTAAACATTTACATTCTTTAAACATCAATATTTTCCGAGTTATTAAATTTTCCAAAACAAACAATTTTAGAACACCCTTACGTATAAAACTGCAACGTAAAGTTTATTTGTAAAGGTCACAAAGCATATGAATGGGTTGAATGAATTTAAAAGAGACAAAACATACTGTTAGTAGGAGAGGCTTGTAATGCGACGCTGTGGCAACGAATGAAAAAGTCTCTGAATGTATGAATCAGTCAGTTGTAGTTGTATAGTATGTTACAAATTTTCTTTCTTTTTTACTTTATTTTTATAATTATATATTTTTTTAATTATGGATTTTTTAACGTTTTTTTTAGCGTATTGTCCGCTAAAATAGCAGCCGCCACATCTGGCACCGAGCGATTTAAAGCCATTAGCGAACATAAAATGCTTGTAGAAGCCCTCTGGGCATTTACAAGCCAACCATAAACTTAAATAGTCCGTGCAATAAAACCGCGCTCCGCTGCGTCGTTAGTTAGAACTCATAAGAAACTTTAATGGGAAGTACAACCGGAGGTAGAACAAAACCTCGGGCTCTGGTTGTTTCGTATTTCAACGCAAACGGCATTAAGGGTCAAAGGGATGAAATCGCAGATTTCCTTTGCGATTATAATGCAGATATTTTTCTAGTGCAAGAGACCTTTTTAAAAACTAGTGTTCAAGATCCCAGAATCGCAAACTACAACATAGTCCGCCACGACCGTTTAAATAAATAAAGAAAAAAAAAATGGTGTCCGAAAAAAATATTGTACGAAAGGCTTTCATTTTACAGTTAAAAATGGCCGACGACAAAAAAAACCTGTTACTCTTCTTCGATCGTCCTACTGAGCCATGCTTCATGCAAAAAGGGGAGGAAAAATCAACTTTTCAGATACCTGACAACTTTTACGTAAGTAAACAAGATGGATCAAGAAGACGTTTGATCAACTGTGATCAAACGTCTTTCTTGTCTTCTATACCTAAATTTTATCATTTTACGGAATATCCGAAATAACATTTTTCACGTAACATTATGTGCACTTCGATTCCATTGTAGTTACAGTTTCTAAAGTTGATGTAACTTCTTCAGAGGTTACTTGTCAATAAATGACAGTTGTATCATATTGGTCAACTTATCGCAAAATTGCTTAAATGAAGTAAAACTGAATATATTTTAATTGTTAATAACATCACAAGATTATCATCATTAAAATATAAGAAAGGAAGCCGCTTATTACTTTAGTCACCACTCATTGCGGAAATTCTGCCCGAAAAGAAATTTTTATAGATTTTGCCACAATTTTTTTGCTATTCTCTTACTCTTTATTCGTATTTAGGTGATGAAACCTAGTACTGATTATATTGAAGTTATATTTTGCAAACAGTAATAACTGTTCTCCGTACAGATAATGAATTCTGAAAATGTCACGTAATACTTTTTTACAATTATTATAAAAATGTTTTCTTAACGAATAAATGGCTACTTATGACAATAGCAATAGTTAGTATATTAGTGAACAATTGGTCAGATATTATTTTCATTGCATGGGAACAAGTTTTGCATGACAAGTGTGAATGTTTTTCCCGTAGATTTCTACCTACTGGCTTACTTTAATTAACTTAATCGCTTAAGATTATTGCAAAACCATTGGTTTTGGACCACGCTACAGACTAGGAAGTTTTATACTTCTGCGTATAATCTGGTGAGTGAGGTAGCCGGGGCCCGCTTTATCAAAAGCTGGCAACGCATCTGCAACTCTATGAGTGTTACAATTGTAAATGGGCGACGGTTATCACTTAACAATAGAAGAACCGCCAGTTCGCCACATAAGAAAAATATTCTAATTAGGCGTTTTCGAGAAGGAAAAAAACCAAAGAAGAGATCTTTTTGTAACAGCCGGACAAGTACAAGCCTTTGAGTAACACGCTGGCCAATCGGTTCGGCGCCGACTCAAAATCTATACCGGTATCCGAGATACCTCTGCCCAATCTGCAGCTGCCCATGGAGTTGCCTTACAACGACCAGTTCTCCCTCTTCGTGGAGAAGCACAGGAAGATGGCGGGGAGACTCATCGACATATTCATGGGTAAGCTAAAAACAAAACTAGTCCACGAAAGTAACTTACGCAATACTGCAATTTGAAAGAGATTCCTCATCGCTTAGAAAGAGAGGCGGATTTCCCTTTAGGCCAAGTAGGCCCAGGCTTAGGGCGGCGAAATTTAGGTGGCAGCAAAACTTGGTGGGATTTTTTTAGTAGTCGCACCTTTCGCCTCTCGCCCCTTCGCGTAGACGACATTCCTTAAAAATTGTAATAAATCAGGCCATGATGAGCGGTTATCATTTTCCTTTTTTATTCCTATAGTTACTTGATTTAATTTTTCCTGCTTTACAGCGAGTGGGGGGGCGGCAACCTTGTATAGACCTAGGGCGACCAACGGATCAAATCCACCACTGCTTAGAACGTCCAATTCAATAGAACACTGGAACAGCACTTTAAAACGTTCGAGATTAAAATTAAACATTATTTTTCGTTCCTGCAGGAATGCGGAACGTTCAAGATTTGATTTCAATTTGTTCATATTGCCAGCTACGCATCAATCCTTATATGTTCAACTACTGTCTGTCTGTCGCGCTTCTACACAGGTAATTGGATTTGATCATATTGAATATGTATTTTTATAATTCGTGCACGTTATTACTTCAGCTCGCGTTTTTACCTGTACTGTAACTGATGGTACAAGTAGCTGTAAAGTTGCTTTTTATAACTTAGGACTTTTTAGGACACACGATGGGACTGTATCTAATTCGATTTTGTATATCTGCTTAGGCCTGACACCAAGGGCTTGGATATTCCGACCTTCGCCGAGACCTTTCCTGACAAGTTTATGGATCCGAAGGTCTTCCGTCGCGCCCGCGAGGTCAGCAACGTCGTCACAACTGGCGTGAGGGTGTGTACAACCGATTCCAATCTTAAGTGTGTAATTACAATCAATAGTGTAAGTTTGCTCTAAACATGTATAGTGTAATTTTGCTCTATACATTTATAGTGTAATTTTGCTCTTTACATTTATAGTGTAATTTTGCTCTATACATGTATAGTGTAATTTTGCTCTATTTATGTATAGTGTAATTTTGCTCTATTTATGTATAGTGTAATTTTGCACTATATATGGATAGTGAAATTTTACGATATTGATGTAGTACATATTTTACGCGCGGAAGCTCATATGATTTTTTTTCGACTCGTGCCTCAATTACTGACCGGTCTTTATCGTTGCAAAGTTGGCCTTCCTGTTTCTTTCTATCAGTGTAAGCTAAAATATATATTGCTATAAAACAAATGATAGTTACTTTTTATTTTTAAAAGGAAACACATAAATCTACTCGAAATATATTATACAAATATCAAATACAACTTCAAACAAAATTATTCCCATCAATTTATCGTAAACTAGATTTTAACTGGTTAGCTAGCGTGTTATAAGTATACTGTAACTAACTACATATAGTGTAACTAAGCAGTGTCTTCTTCGCGGCATCGCGACACCATCCCACGAGTCAAGTTTTGCTGGAACCACGTAAAAGGATTACACTTCCAGGCTGGGCTCATGTTGTCAGGCGACACCGCTACTCTCCACGACGGACAATATAGCTGAAGTCCATGGAAACGTTGCCAGTCGCCACCGCTGCTTACCGTATTCAAGAAATTTTGTTAAAGATTACTTTTAGTAAGACAGTCATTCTTGATCCAGCATCGATCGGAATCAGACGTAGGTTAGGCTAGCTATTGTTTAGTTATAGTTTAAATTGTAAGTTCTAATAAATAAGTTGAAGCAAATTGTTTTTTTTTTTTTTTGAGTTCTCCGATAGCGACTTGTATAATTAGCGTATAAACAAGCCTTTAGATGTATAGAAATACGTGAGCCCGTGGTAGATTACGAAATTTTTGCTTTGAAAAAATCAGAATTAAGACATAGCTTTGTGCGATCTAGGAATTCTGTGCACTCTTATCAGATGCCCATCACCATCCCGCAAAACTACACCGCCGCGGACTCTGAGCCTGAGCAGCGAGTCGCCTACTTCCGTGAGGACCTTGGCATCAACCTCCACCATTGGCACTGGCACCTGGTGTACCCGTTCGACGCGGCAGACCGCGCCGTGGTTAACAAAGACCGCCGCGGGGAGCTGTTCTACTACATGCACCAGCAGATCATCGCCAGGTACCGCTGTTTTATAAAAACTAACATATTAAATGAAACTAGTTTACGGATTATATCGCATTTTTTATTTTGTTTTTGAACTCCCGGCGACATAATTAAAAAAAACAGACATAATTAAATAAATAAACATAATGTTGTTAAATGAAACCGTTTTATGGATTTTATCGCGTTTTAATTTTAATTCTCAACGTTTCGAACCCTTTCCAGCATCCATGGTAACGGGACAGACTAACGCCCGGTTTCTGAAACACTGATGATCGTAGAAGTCAACTAATCAGCTGTCTCTCTGAATTGATCAGAATTATCTTCTTAATGATCAGAATGATCAATTCAGAGTTTGACAATCCATTTGGCAACTCAAATAACATTTGAAAATCCATTTGACGGCTGGTTAGTTGAATTCGACGATGATCAGTGTTTCATAAACTGGGCGTGAGCTGTTGTTGTTGTATGTGAACGTCTTGATGTCAAAGTTGACGTTGGAAAAGGTTCGAAACGTCGCGAATTAAAAATCAAAATTAAAACGCGATAAAATCCGTAAAATACTTTGATTTAATACGTATAATATTCACGTAAAAACAAGAAATCAATAACGTAGGCTTTCAAAGAAAGAGTTTTTGTCGAGCTGTATTCATCACCATACCACTTGACGATCCGCCAAATCTAAAACCTGTTCAAATAAAATCATTGATTTACCAAAATAGAAAACACATCATCTGTCGTTACACATTTTTTTTAAATCTACCTACCACTGTAATGAGGTTCCTCTAACGGAGAAGAAATAAACGAAAGAAACTCCGTAGGTATCCTCTTTTTTTGTCTGAAAACGTATTATACACACTTAAAAGGTTAAACATACTTTGTTTTTTGTTCAATATTGTAAACGTCGACAAATCCGTAGTAGACAAGTATTAGTAGCATTCACGAACGAAATTTTTACCGCGGTAGGGCCACGCAACAGAATTTCTAAATCGCAATCAGAATTCTCTGTTGCACGAATGGGCAGGCCCGTCCGGGTAAATACCACGACCTCACAGTAGACCAGCGTAAAGTGGAAGTATGACAAATACTTTCGCGTTTCGTCTGGTGAGTGAGGTAGCCGGAGGCCAATTTCCAAAAAGTTGTCAACGCATCTGTAACCCTCGGGTGTGGCAGATGTCCATGTGCGGCGGTATTCACTTAACATCAGGTGAACCGTCTATCTGTTTGACAACATTTTGTTGTGAAGTGGAAGTTTTATACCTTTGCGTTTCTGGTGAGAGAGATAACCGGTGCGTCGACTTTGCAAAAAGGTTTCAACCCTTACGGGTGTTGCAGTTATTATAAATTTCGACGTTATAAAGATGTAGGGGAGTGCTATATCAGTTTCTGTAAATCTTCTCTTAATCGGTTTCAATAATAAAAAAATATATACCAGTGTGTAGTTATTAACCAACATGGCGATAACTTCAGATATACCGCGGAGCGTTTCTGCAACAACTTGGGCAGGATTAACCGCTACAGAAATTTCCGTGAGCCAATCGAGGAGGGTTACTTCCCCAAGCTGGATTCCCAGGTCGCAAGTCGCGCTTGGCCACCGAGGTACGTCTTCATTCATCTCTTTATAGACCTTTCGGACAGAAAGTTAAAAGTTAATTTGAGACTCAGAAACTGTGCCCGTATTATTAAATCATCTTATTTTCATACCTTAATTAATAAAATATTGAATAAATTTAATTGCATACGGTAAGAAAATAATTGCATAGAAAGAAATTGACAATAAGAAGTCAGATACGAAATCGATTGACAGCAATTTATTACTAGCGATATTTATGTTCCGAAGAATATAGTTATTTTCTGAGTTAACGAAAGGTTATATTTGTTTTGGATGCCATTATGTAAGATTGCTACAGCAGTAGTGAATTCTTTCTCAAGTAAGGGTCTTTCAGACGACTTGAAGTAAAATATTTGTTATTGCTCTTTTCATCTGGTCAAAGACGTAACCGTGGCAGCCTTTTAAAAATACTTTCGAGCTGCTGTTCTTTTGATGGTTACACACCTACATCAATGTTGCGGATTGTCTGATTCATGAACAACCGCCTGCTCATTGGTCTTCGTGGCTTGGGAACGTTATAAGTTTTGCTCTCGTCTATTGAATTATAGATTTTCCGGCTCCACGATCCGAGATTTGGACAGACCGGTGGATCAGATCAGGAGTGATATCACCGAGCTCGAGACCTGGAGAGATCGCTTCCTGCAAGCTATCGAAAGCAATTCCATAGTATTAGTAAGTACATAAACATAGTAAGTTCAAATCTACTCGAAGTGCTTCATAACAGTTATAGAGGAAAAACCGTGCTGTTGGTATAGGACGTAGAAAAGTTCTACGTTCAGCTTTTTCAGCTCTTTACTTCCCATTTTTACAAGGTGCTGATTGTGCACCGAAATTAATTCCATGATCGGGATGAATCGGTGGTAGGACCACGCAACACTCTTCGCTGTAGGGCTTTTAAGGTGGCCAACGTGCCTACCAACTTGTGATGCAAATGCATTTGTAAAAGACATTTTTCTCATCGACCGTCCAGTGGACCTGGCCATTTACCACACTTTTTAATTGATCTTTATCGAATGCATTTGTCAAAGGCAACATTTTTCTCATCGACCGTTCAATGAACTCGGTCATTAACCACACTTTGAAATTAATCTTACCGGAATGTATTTGTAAAAGACAACATTTTTCTCATCGCCCGTCCAGTGAATTTGGCTTCACCACATTGTGAAATAAATTTTGCTCGAATGCTTTTGCCAAAGACAACATTTATCTCATCGGCCGTCCACTGAATTTGATTCTTTAGCACACTTTGAGATTCATCTTGCTCGAATGCATTTGCCGAAGACAACACATTATTCCCACAGCCCAACGGCAGCCAGATGCAGTTGGACGAGGCGACAGGCATTGACGTGCTGGGCAACCTGATGGAGTCGTCCGTCATCAGCCGCAATCGCGTCTACTACGGGGACTTGCATAACATGGGCCACGTCTTCATCTCCTTCTCGCACGACCCCGACCATCGTAACTTGGTAAGCTGGTTCGTCTCTTAAAATAGACAGCAAGGAAAATTCAAAGATCATTCGAAAATAGTGTCTCTGGCCTCATTAAGGGGTTGGACGATCGGTAAAAGAAGCACTGACAGGTAAACGAATTGTTTATTTTATATATCTTAATTTAAAAATTATTTAGACTTTTTTATAACTTAGGACTGCGTGTGAATGGACCAATCGATTACCAATATAAATCGCCATCTCGTATCATCAACACAATTGTACTTCTTTCTCGTGCGTTTGTTTCACCTAGGTGGGGGTCAGCATGGTATTGCTTAGTTTTTCTTTACCTTATATCAAAACCTCTTAGGGATTAAACACCCAGATCGAGAAAAATTATGTGAGGGTCACACGAATACTTATCCCGTGTAGGAATCGAATCTGAGACCCCCGGTAATGAAGCCTTAGTTATATATATATATTTTTTTAATGTGATAAGCTGCCAAACGAGCATACGGTTCACCTGATGTTAAGTGAATACCGCCGCCATTGGATATCTGCTGTAGCAGAGGTACGGAGAGCAGTACGGTGGTAGGGCCACACAGCAGCCTCGGCTGTTGCACGAATGGGCAGGCCCGTCCGGGTGAGTACCACGACCTCACAGAAGACCGGCGTAAAGTGGAAGTATGACAAATACTTTCGCGTTTCGTCTGGTGAGTGAGGTAGCCGGAGCCCAATTTTCAAAAGGTTGTCAACGCATCTGTAACCCTCGGGTGTGGCAGATGTCCATGGGCGGCGGTATTCACTTAACATCAGGTGAACCGTCTGCTCGTTTGACAACTTTTCGCATAAAAAAAAATGTACTTGGTAAGAGTCAGATATTTTGCGTCTTCTAGGAATCATTTGGAGTCATGGGCGACTCGGCGACGGCTATGCGCGATCCAGTGTTCTACCGCTGGCACTCCTACATCGACGACATTTTCAACATTTACAAGAGCAAGCTGCCCGTATATGGAGATGACCGGGTACGTTTCAGTGAATGTTAGGGAGCAATTTAGTAAAATCTCAGCTCGTCCTTTACCTTATTTTTGTGTTAACGACGAAGAAACAGTAAATAATTGATGACAGTTTTTAGTGATAAATGAACCTACTGACTCTTCCCAACAATGTCACTTAATCACACATACCAGCTAATTGTTTTGTTCTTATGCTATTTTATATCTATAAAAAATTGATGCTCTAATTACTTGGTTGAAAGAGGCGGCAAGGAATATAATCGTATTGTTGCAAATACATAAAAACGGATAGAAATTTGTATATCTATTCGTACAAAGCCCGTCGTTTAAGTTAAAGTAGAAGTGAACTTTATAACAAACTAGCTACTGCCCGCGACTATGTCTGTGTAGAAGGGTGAAAATTTAGGGTTGTATGTATTTTTGTATGCTGTATCATAAAAAAATAAAAACAAAAAATTATATATAAAAAAAATTAGGGGTGGACCACCCTTAACATTTAGGGGGATGAAAAATAGACGTTGTCCGATTCTCCACCCTGGCCGATATGCACACAGAATTTCACGAAAATCGGTCGAGCCGTTTCGGAGGAGTTCAATTACAAATACCGTGACTAGAGAATTTTATATTATATTAGATAGATAACATCACAAAGGACCTATGTAAAGTACGAAGTAACAGTACGAGGTAACTAGTATTTCGTTCTGTGATATAGGTGAACAACGTAACCGCACCTTCATATTCATAAATGATGCCATGGCCTCCATGGGCATTGATAATCACTAAACAGCAGGCGAACCAGACGGTCTGAACAAGAGGGAAACGTTAGTTGTCCACCTTGTCCCATAAAAACAGGTTGGCTCGTTTACGAAGCACTGCACAGAAGACCGAGGTGTAGTGGTAGTATGATAGCTGAGCAAGTGACTGGGGCCCACTTTTTTATTACAACGCACCTACAAACCGCCAGTGTAGATGAACACAGGCGGGAAGACCACGCAACAGTGTTCACCGTTATACGAATGGGGAGGTCCGACCGGGTAAGTACCACGACCTCACAGAAGACCGGCGTAAATTAGAAGTGTTACACTGCGTTTCGTCTGGTGAGTGAGGCAGCCGGGGCCCCCCATGCTTATAGGCGGCAACGCATTTGCGACCCTACGGGTGTTGCAAATGTCCATGGGTGGCGGTTACCACTTAGCATCTGGTGAACCGTCAGCCCGTATGCCACTTTCTCGGAAATTTTCTGAGAAAGTGGCATACGGGCTTTTCTTTCTCATTAAAAAAGGACGAAACGGCCAAAGTTCGCGTTTTCCAGCTGGACTGTCCGGGCATCCGCGTGTCGTCCGTGAGAAGTGGTAGTATGATAGCTGAGCAAGTGACTGTGGCCCACTTTTTTGATTGCAACGCACCCACAGACCGTCAGTGTGGATGAACACAGGTGATCACAATATCAGGTGGGCCGCCCGCTCGCACGCTCAATGCCACCGGAAGGCGAAACGGTTAAAGTTCGCGTTTCCCAGCTGGACATCCCGGGCATCCGCGTGTCGTCCGTGAGAAGTGGTAGTATGATAGCTGAGCAAGTGACTGTGGCCCACTTTTTTGATTGCAACGCACCCACAGACCGTCAGTGTGGATGAACACAGGTGATCACAATATCAGGTGGGCCGCCCGCTCGCACGCTCAATGCCACCGGAAGGCGAAACGGTTAAAGTTCGCGTTTCCCAGCTGGACTTCCCGGGCATCCGCGTGTCGTCCGTCAGCGTCGAGGGCGGTGCCGGCGCGAACACGTTCGCAACGCAGTGGGAGCAGAGCACGGTGGACCTGAGCCGCGGCGTCGACTTCACTCCTCGCGGCAGCGTGTTGGCCCGCTTCACCCACCTGCAGCACGACGCGTTCAGCTACGTGTGAGTGTGTTGACTTCGTGATTTTACGCGAACACTACACTAGCAATCGGCCCCGGCTTCGCACGGGTGCATTGTATTATATATATAAAACCTTCCTCTTGAATCACTCTATCTAGTAAAATAAACCGATTCAAGATCCTTTGCGTTGTTTTAAAGACCTAAACATAAATAGGGACAGCGGGACGACTTTGTTTTATACTATGTGATGATATTAAATGAAACTAGTTTAATTTAATACGTGTAAGTAGATCTACGGAAGTTTCCAATACTTTAGCGGGATTTTCTTTCGCCTGTTTCTCCTCCGTCAGAGGAACCTCGTTATGAAACAGTGAAAAGAATTCATTCGACGAATTGTGCAATTGAATTAAAAGAACCTAGCTGTTATATCTCCAAGAACCATTTTTCATATTTTTAACACGCTTTTATTATCTTGGTGTGTATGTGGGATGCTTTTTATATGTCCACACTTTTAACAATATCTTTCATTAAAATATTATAACAATTGACTCCAAGCACCCCACGCTTTTCTACAATAAAATATTTTTTTTATAAAAACGCTAAATAAAATAAAAATAGCCTTTATTTACTTACTACTATTATATAAAAACGCTAACCTTAATTTAAATATATTAAAAATTATTTTCTACTTTTTAGTAACGGTTATCTACGAAAGCGTGTTTATTATTATTTTTAAACTATAATTTACGGGGTAAACAGATACAGCCAAAGCATTTGCAGATAAATGCCTAAGCACCGGCCGAGATTTATGGACGTGTACACTGAGAACAATCTGTTGAATCCTGTTCCAGTATCGAAGTGAACAACACCAGCGGCCGGGCCGCCACGGGCACCGTTCGGATATTTATGGCGCCGACCCTGGACGAGAACGGCAGCCCGCTCAGCTTCGAGGACCAGAGGAGGCTCATGATTGAGCTGGACAAGTTCACACAGCCCCGTACGTGGTGTTCATAAGGATATTCCGCCAATACGAGTATAAGCCAATTTTGCTGTCTCTAGCTCCTTTTTTTATTTTATTTTATGGCGTTACAAAAAGTTATTATTATGTTCACATTGTTCTTTTTTTAAACATTGCCCTTACTTTAGTATAACATTATCCTGTGTTGTAAGGACGTTTTACAAACATAAATTTCACACGGACAAACACCCAGATGCGAAACAACAACCTGTGTGTCACACAAACAGCTGTCCCGTGTGGGAATCGAACCCACGACCCCCGACGCCGAAGCCGATGCCTTGGCGACTGCGCTACGGAGTCATCGATTATGTTCACATACAATACAATGTAGCGATGTTAGCAAATATTGAATCTCCACTTCTCCAGTGCTACGATATCCGGTCCGGCAAACATTAGGTCTCCGCCACCGGTGGCCACCTTCTGTTCGTTTAGAGGATCTCCTATCGAACGCAGCGGTCTCGAGCTGACCGTGCCGCTGCCAATCCGTGTTGCCATTTAGTCGCCTTTTACGAGAGGCAGCGGACACCTTAGCCAGCAATTGTATGAGCCCGAGATTGCAGGGCTGTTGAAGGCGGTGGCAGGTTCGCGGAGGTGTGCGAAAGCGTTCCGGTGGCCCTGCCGATATGCGCCTAGGTGGTACATCGTGGGGGTTTTAGTCGGCGCGAGTCCGACATAGCCCGCTCTAGCCCCCGCGAGGGCGAGTATGCGTAGGCGTTTCCCCCACGTCAAAAGAACGGCTGTTGAGGGCCCTAACACTAGGCCCCGTTCCAGTGAGCGCGGGGAACAACACCGTGCGCCGTCGCAGCGTCGACTCGTCCGTGACGATCCCTTACGAGCGCACGTTCCGCGGCCAGGGGGCCAGGCCCGGCGACCCGGGCTCCGCGGCCGCCGCCGAGTTCGACTTCTGCGGCTGCGGCTGGCCCCACCACATGCTCATACCGAAGGGCACCACCACCGGCTACCCGGTGGTGCTGTTCGCTATGGTCACCAACTGGGACGAGGATAAGGTGAGGCGCGCTCCGACTGCCGCCCCGCGGAGGGCCGCTATGGCAGTTGGCTGGACCGGGTGTCCAAACACCCGGAGAGAGGAGTCCCGGGTAGGCCACAGTCGCCCCGGAGTTCGCGGAAGATTGCGTTTTCGTGTCGTCCCCGGCAAAAGCGACAGAGCAGGCGCAACGTGGGTTTTTTAATGTTTACCCCATAACTCCCACATACCCCTGCTGCCTACCAAGGCGGCGGGGGATCATAAAGGACTTTTCCTACGTAAAAAAAAATTAGGCAAACTTGCGCGTCTGCCGGAGTTGGTTAAACTGACGTATGCCTTCGGAAAAACGAATTTTGTATGAGCCATCACTTTAAGCTAAGCTAATTCGTCAAGCTAAACTAGTCTAGGTGGCTAGTATTTTAAAAAAATATACGTATGCACAGAATTATAAGGTTGTTTATATTTCAAATATGTATATTAACATTAGGATAAAGCAACCAATAATATTTTGTCTCTTTCTCTCTACCTGGATTCTTAAATCTATCGCATCAGTGCGTATACGTGATGCAAGCGTCATGAGTTTCAGTATATATGTATCATCAATGGTCATGATCGTGACGGATTCGTGACGAATTCTCATGACGAGGCCTTTGTTTTACTTTCATACGCGTAAAGAGTGTTACGTCAGTTTAACTTCAATAAGGAGTAAGAGCTTTTTGGGAAATAGTTACAGCTAACTTTTAGAGTATGTTAAAGTGTATTCCGAAATGAAACGAACTACATTTCTTCAAAATTATCACATCTAATGCTTTTTTTATATGTGAGAAAGTGGCAAACGAGCTGGCGGTTCACCTGCTAAGTGATAACCACCGCCCGTGGACATTTGCAACACCCGTGGGGTTGCTAATGCGTAGCCACCTCTTAATAAAGTGGGCCCCGGCTACCTCACTCACCAGACGAAACGCAGAAGTGCAACACTTCTACTTTACGCCGCTTTCCCGTGAGGTCGTGGTACTTACCCGGACGGACCTGCCCATTCGTGCAACAGTGAACACTGTTGCGTGGCCCTACCACAGTCGATAATAATGCGTTCTAATCATGATTATTAAATCCCATCACCAGGTTGAACAAGACTTGGTAGGTGCTTGCAACGACGCTGCGTCTTACTGCGGAATTCGCAACCGACGCTACCCGGACAAACGGCCCATGGGATTCCCCTTCGACCGTCCCGCTGGACCCGGTGTTGCCATTCTCTCGGACTTCCTGAAGCCCAACATGGCGATTAGGGAGTGCACTATCCGCTTCACAGACGCGACCAGGCTGCGTGCTCAGCAGGGGTAGGTCATATAAATTGGCCTAGTGATGTAGGGAAGAGGGCCGAGCAAACAATTTGGTAGAGCTTACATTTTCCTACCAATTTGGTAGACATTTTAAAATGTTCGCCCACTTTTTCTTTGTAAACCAATTGTAACATTTAGTTTTCTGTTATGATGAATTTTTTATACACACTATGTTTATTATAAATTCAACGATTAATATTTTTGACATTTGCTTCTATTACTTTGTTCTCTTCTCTATATCTTAACAACATCTATGATTTATTATTACTTGATTATGTAATACGTTATAAAACATATTTTAAACCATTCATTCCATGTTATGTCGAATGTATTGATCGAGTTTTAGAAATTGATTTTCAATATTGTGTTGACAAGTAGTAACGGCTAGAATCTAGTAAAATTTTAATATTCACTGTAGATCAAATAAAATGAGGACGAAACCATGTGGATGCCGGGACGAGTATACCGCAAAGGACATAGACGCTATTATACGAAAGCCATATTATTACCAAAAGTTACCAAACAATGGAGGAATCATCGACCGTTCAAATTGTTTACTTTCCAATTTGGAAAACGTCATAGATTCAAACGACAACTCTGCAAGTTCGAATGGAAAAAGCTAACGCGTAATTTAGTTATAATTAGGTTTATTTATAAACGGGTCATTTCTTAGTGTAGTTCTCTAAACGTATTGTAAGTGTTATAAAATTTGTAAGTCTTAATATATCATCGCTTTTATATGTTTGTTTTATTTGCACATCTTTAAAAGCAATCCATCATTTCGCCCCTTCGTTCATTTACGCCTGCAAACTTTTACCTGATTGGTCCCGAGAACCCAGCTTTTATTTAAAACTTATTCTAGTTAGCGTGTGCGCGTTGATTTTAACGTAGAAACAAATAATAAATTAAAAAATAATTTATTCAGATTGGTATTAAATTAACACTGTACATTATATAATTGAGAGACATTAATTCTAGTATTATTATAAATAATGGTTGTTGCCAAATTAACTTTTATCGCTCGGCTTAACAGTGGTGGTACCGTTGTTTGCCTGCGGCTCTGCAGTTGGCACGATGTAGTAGCCGGGGTTCATGTCCGGCGTGTATATGTTCAGGATTTGCGAGTACTTGTTTGTGGGCAGGTTGGGGTTTCGCATGACGTAATACCTCTGCCCCGTGGTCGGGTCCTGGAGGATGGGCATGTAGTTGCCGAGGATGGGGTATGGGAGCATGGGCATGTGTGGGATGCCGGGGTAGGTTGGAATTACGAAGTTGGGCGGTTGCTCCGACGGATTCGGGTCGGGCTGCCTGGCGACGATTGTGCTGGTCGACGGTTTTTCTTTGATTGTCGACGGTTTTTCGCTGGTCATCTGTGCGGGGGCGGGGCTAGAGGGCGTGCCATTCGCCAAGGGACAGACGAACGGCGCCGGCGTTGTGGTAGTGGTGGCGCTTTGGCAGGGGCTGGTTGGCGACGGGGTGGCTATGCAGCACACTGCGGCCGCGGGTGGGTTCTGGTCTCCGCAGACCCCGGTAATCAGAGCCAGGCAGAGAGCGACGATCTGGAATTGGCGTGAACGTGAATGCGAAAAAATTTCTCATCGGCCAAGTCGTACTAGTACTATACTAGTACTAGTAATAGTCCTTTCTTCCTTACTATTATTATAAACGCGAAAGTTTGTATGTATGGATTGATGTCTGTTACTCTTTCACGCAAATACTACTGAATGGATTTTAACGAAACTTTACAATAATATAGGTAATACATCAGAATAACACATAGGCTATAATGTATAAAGATATTATGTGAACTATCCAAAGTAAAACAATAAGTGTAAAGTATGTAGGACAAAAATCTGACATCTGCGAGCTATTATGGTGTATAAAAAAACTCATTGTTAATTCACTTTGACCGCGCAGGCGCAGCCCCGGTTAACAGCTAGTTTATACGATAACACAAATGATATACACAAAACATAAGATGCAGCTAAACTAAGCTGTCGCGCCATAATGTTCCGGAGAGAAATGTATTAATTATTAATACAGTACAAGCTACGAACATACCTGTATTGTCTGCACCATGTTGGGAGCTGATTGACTACTGATTCGAACAACGAATATCATGTTATTTATATTATCTATTCCGTTCGAAAAATATTTCTTGTGGAATTAATTAAGACCTCAAAGTAATTATCGGTTATGGGACCGTTATATTTTACCGGTAATATAAATATAACACCGTTCCCGGCCTAATTTAGAATAATGAGTGATCAATTATGATGTAATTATAGTTTCTGATTTCGTATTGCATTCTTCTGTTTGAATATTCGGTCAATGCCGATTAATAGAACCGTTATGGTGATTGTTACCATAAGTGTTTAACAATTGCATATATATTTTATTAAAAAAAAAACGTAGTGACGTCCACAAATTGCTAAATTGTTATAACTCTGAACTAAAAAGTAATGTAAATCTTTATCCTTTAAACGAGCAATTCTTGTATATATATATATATATATATATATATATATATATATATATATATATATATATATTCGGAATCTCGGAAACGGCTCCAGCGATTTTCATGAAATTTTGTATGTGCGTAGATTCGGGGGCGAAAAATGGATCTAGCTAGGTTTCATTTTTAGAAAATGTCCCTTTATCCCTTTTTTCAGGGAATGAAAAATATCATTGGAATATGACGGTAAATTTCGCCGCAAAAGAAAATGTCATAATAGCTCGGTCGGTAATCGGGCGGCCCCAAAACAGACGGCCGTGGTTCGTATCACGATCATTTACACACTCTTTTTTTTACTTTTTTTCGATTCCATATCATTGCTTTCTTTATTTTTAATTTTTTTGTCGATTTGTTATTTCGTTACTTTTTTCCCTTTTTTTTAAAGTTGTTTCTTTTGTGAAAACCGCCACTTCATATTTTCTTATTATTAGGTCAGTAAGATCTACGCATATTTCATTACTCAGTAATTTGTATCTAAATGTAATTTCGAAAACACACGATTTACCAAAAAAAAAAACAAACCGAGCAAAGCTCGGTCCTCCGGGTACTTTATAATTATAATAGTAACTATTAATAATATATTTGTCTCATTGTTTATTAGAGTTACTGCAAAGGAATGGAACAATCCGTCTTATTATAACACACAATAGAGGTATTTTACGATTTTTTAAGATTTTAGTTGCCTTATTTAACATGTTTAGTTAGATTCTGACATTCAAAAATACCTGTAAAAATGACTAATATAACTAAATAATGTTGTGATCACTCTATCACAACTTTTTTAATGAAAATTCATCGCAGATTCATTATATTAAAAAAATACTTTGAAAAACTAAAATAAGCATAAGACATATCTTTTAATCTCTACATAGTTTACTATTTTCTCGAATGTTAATTACATAAATTAGTACAATAATAAAGGTAGTCCAATTTTTGCGACATATCTCAATTTTATCGCTAATTTTGTGTCTTAATAAAGCGCAATTTCAAAAAAAAGAATAGTTATATGAAAGTAAACTATGTTTTTCGTAGAATCTAATTCTAAAGATTTTTGTAGATTGCTTCATTTAATTAGAAATAACATTTTTATTAAAACTATTCCAAATTGCAATAAATTACGACACGCAAGCGACCCGTCGAAGTGGAACTTATCGAGCGCTCATATCGTAAACGCATATTATACTACGACTGCAACGTATTTAAGCGTCAAGGTTTTATTTTCAATAAGATTGGTAATTTTTTAAATTTTGGAGTTAAGTATCATTGTTACAAGTTACCAATGTTATATTGTTTCATCAGTTTAATCAATGGGGTGCACGATATCTTTTTATCATTTCAAATTATTTAGGTATCGAAACTTAATAGCTGTGGTTTACATTTTAAAATGAGAGATCGAGAGAATAGAGTAGTATCGGGTAGTATAATTAGACGAGAAGAGAAATTTATAAGCAGAAAGCTTTTTGTGGCACTTTGTGAACTTAGAACATTCATATTTACCGTGTCCGGCTTTGGGATGATTTGTAAAAGGCGAGCAAACCATGACTCAACTCATCAATGAAGGAATAGTCCCAGATCATTTTTCCGAAATAGTCCTGATACCGCTATACAAGTAAAAAAACCTAAATATTTTATTTTGAATTGTCAGTTTCACGTCGTGATTGATAAATTGAAAACATGAGTGGTCAGGCGCGTGCAATCCATACAAGCAAAAAAACCTCTGCGTATCCAGCCATTACATACAAAAATGCGCCGAATCACCTAAAGCCAAGTTATATTAAAGTTATAATTTACAGATGTTAACTGTTAATGATTTTTATTTATTTCATTGTAATTGAATTTTACTTTAACTCTGGAATCTCCGTTTTTATTGAGTTCCCAGTGTTACTTTACTACATAAAACATAATTATGTTTATTTGACGTGTGGATTGTCTCCGCTTTCCATTAAAAGTCGTAAATTGACTTGGTGTTACCAAAATTGCGTATTGGCCAAAGTCATAGACTCTAGAAAGGCGAGATCTTTTTTACGATAAATATTCATTTAACGTTAAAAAAACATTAAACAAATTAACTTCCGACATAAAAAGACACCAAAAAGCGATCAAAAGACTTCAATTTTGATACATCGATGAATTATTAATAATCAACAATCAAAAAATAAAATTAGACTAACAAAATAAAAATATTGTTTTCATAGTTATATTTCATTGTGTGACTGTTTGTTATTTTAATACATAAATACACCAACAATGAAGTCTTGTTTATAGCTTTCAAGTATGCGTATTTGTCGCAGTAGGGTTTTAGGTTTGAAACTAGACTTACGAATAACCCTAATTGGATCATTCGAATATTTGTTTGCTTGCTTTATTACTACGTCTAAAACCTTAATTCAACTGAATAAATTAAAGTGTCTTACGATTATAACAGCTCAAGATTGTTTATTCTGTTTAAACCCTCGCGCCACACTGCCTACATTATGTTTGTGTTGGTAATTACGCACACATACAAACTGTTTTTTTAACTAAAAGTTGGTAGCTAAGTTAATCTGTATAACATCACTTTCTTGTTTCTTGTTTCTTTTAAAAAAACATTGCCCTTACCTTATGATAACATTATTCTGGGTTCTGGCTAGCCCACCGGTTCTGCGTTAGATGAAGCTTTAAATAATCTCATCAGTTAATACAAGATACAAGACAACATTATTCTGTGTTGTAAGGACGTTTTTACGTGGACAAACACCCAGATGTGAAACGATTATTTGAGAGTCATACAAATAGTTGTTACCGCGTGGGAATTGAACCCACACCGAAGCCAATACCTTAGCAACTGTTTATTGAATTCAGGCTGCTCAGTATGTTAAATTAAAAGTTGGACACTGAACTATCACGGCTCTGGATAAACTGACAAAAATTTAATAAAATTGCTATTTAGGTAAAAATATTGTATAAACATTCAAATGCTAACAGACGAATTGTCGACGAATTTTCAGCGCTACCAATATGGATACCCTGAGACATTTGAGGCAATTAAGATTGTTAATACTATGAAGAGGTTAATAGTAATGACAAAAAGTACAGCATAATACAGTAGTCATACTTTTATTTCATCTTCAGCGCACTAGCATTAAATAAAAAATAAAAAATAATCATAATCGTTATTTAGTCATTACAAACAGACACTTTAATTTCATTAATTATTAAAGTTGCTTGGTTAACTAGGATGTAATTTAATTTAATACGAACTCTTCCTATAAACTCCTACAGAAAATAAGTTTACATACGTACCGTATTTAACCTACATAATACATAACGATTTTTTAATTACATTTATTAAAAAAAAACTTTTTACAATCTTAAAAATAAATTAACGGTATTTAATTTCGTAACTAACACGATAAAACCTCTTCATAATTACAGAGATCTAAATAGTGTAGTTAAAATAGTATTATTTATTCTAAGACAATTTACATTTAAACTTTTTAAATGTTTCTATTCACGTTCCTTTTTTACACCTTTATACATCTTTATTTTTGAAGGGCTTGCATCGCATTGTTTGAACAACGTCCCTGCAAAAAACATTCTTTATCGGTGAGGATTAGATGATTAATTATTATATACTATGCCTTAAAGTCGCCTTTGGGCTTTTAAATTGAAAAGTCTATTCACTCGCCAGTGTTATCTTCTGTTCGTTGTTTGTCCCATTTATTTGTATTCTGTTATGTTCATCTGTTAATTTTTAGTATAATTGCGAAAATCAGCTCAATTACCGGTACTTTCTGGGTTGTTCCTTTTCTTTATCTTTAAATACACATTTGTTGCGGGATTTGTTTTCATCTTCCTTAGTGTTATCATAAAAGAAATCATTTAACTCGTCACCGTAGATTTTGGATTGCCTTTTAGATATTGGATCTGCATTTTTTATTGTTTTCGCTTTTAAATAATCAAAAAAGTCGTTTAAATCGCCAGCGAATATTTTAAGTTGTTTTCCGGAGACCTTTTCTTTGTTTTTATTCGCTTCATCTTTTGCATCATTAATTCTGGGTCGTCTTCCAGAAACCGTATCTTCATCTTTATTTGTTCCATGTTTAACCTGATCAAATAAGTCATCCAACTCTCCAGCATAGATTTCTGTTCGGTTTTTAGATACTGTATGTTTGGTTTTATTTGCTTTGACTTTTGCATCATCAAAAAAATCATTCAATTCTCCAACAAAGATTGTAGCTTGATTTTTAGATACAATACCTTTGGTTTTCTTTGCATCATCAAAAAAGTCATCCAAGACTCCAACATAGATTTTTGTTTGGTTTTTCGTCACTGTATCGTTGTTTTTCTTGACTTCATGTTTAACATCATCAAAAAAGTCATCCAAATCTTCAGCCAAGATTTTTGTTTGGTTTTTAGATACTGTACCTTTCATTTTATTTGTATAATCAAAATAGTCATCCAACACTCCAACATACATTTTTGTTTGGTTTTTAGTTACTGTATCGTCGTTTTTCTTGACTTCATGTTTAACATCATCAAAAAAGTCATCCAATTTTCCAGCAAAGGTTTTTGTTTGGTTTTTAGATATTGTACCTTTTATTTTCTTTGCATCATCAAAAAATTCATCCAATTCTCCAGCAAAAAATTTTGTTTGGTTTTTAGATACTGTACCTTTGGTTTTCTTTGCATTATCAAAAAAGTCATCCAACTCTCCAACATAGATTTTTGTTTGGCTTATAGGTACGATATGTTCAGTTTTGTTTGTTTCATCATTTACATCATCTAAAAAGTCATTCAAATCTCCAGCAAGGGTTTTTGTTTGCTTTTTTGATACTACATAGTCGGTTTTATTTGCTTCATGTTTTGTATCATTAAAGAAGTCATTCAACTCTCCAGCGTAAAGTTTTGATTGGTTTTTATTGCGCGTATTTTCTTCCATCTTAGATTGTGTCAAGTTGTAACTTGTTTTGGCATTATTTTCATTTAACTCAGCATCTTCCCAATCTCCTCTGTCATTTCTTGGGTCTGTGTTGTCTATAAACGCCTCTTCATTTTTCTTTTCATTGTTGGAAAAGTCACTCAACCAGCCAGTGTTAGACATTTTTTTGAATTCATCAATATTCCTATCTTCCTTGTTATTTCTTGGATGTGAATTATGTACAAACTCGTAACCAGAAGGACGTTCTCTGAAAATACTTTTCGGAAACGTAATGTAATCAAGTATGTCAAAACTATCTTCTTCTGATTTAGGAATATAATGCTTTACATTTGCCTTCTCGTCGTTATTGTTATTGTGATAGATATATAAAGTACCTTTGTTATTAGTTACTAAATATATAACCGTATCGCATTTACCATTATGTCTATTATGTTTGTTTATTTTGTTATTTTCTGTGTTGAAGTCATAATTAGAAGGCTTTCTGTGATTACCTCTGTAGTCAAACGAAATTGGCAACATCGTAGCTAGGGTGGCTAAAGTGGACAGCGTCTGAAATATGAGTTGGGCTTTGGATTAAAAATATCATAATAATTGTATCGAGATTGTAAAAAAGAAAACGGTACCACTACACACGATCTTTAAAGTATACAACGATTATTTAAAGTATATAGGTATTAAAAATAATGATGATAAAAAAATTAAAGGCGTAGCACTTATCAATATCGTCGCATTTTATTGTGATGTTGAGAAAAAACAAACATTTTCTATATATAAAACGTTAAGATTTATCAAAATGAATGAATAAATGATTTAGTACATAGCCTATAGTAAATGAAATTAAAATGAATGTAGTTAAGTTTGTTAAATAGGCAATGATTTGTAGGCTGCAGAGAGTGGTTCGCGTAGTTTTACTTTTTCTCCGGGAACATGGTAATTCATCACTTAATATTGCCAATTTCATTCATGCCGTAACCACGATTTGCTAACGAGTATACTGAAAGCGAACGCCCCTCAAGAAAATACACTGAAGAAATTACACAAGTTACTATGAATACTATGCTACTAAATACTATGCTACTTTACGCGGTGTGTGCTACTATTATTACTTTACGTGACTAAGCTATAACTTATCATCAATCGAGAAGTTTCCGGATTATATTTGACGTCACGACTACTGTTACACATTCACTATCATTATCTAAACGAAAGGTCATAACGAAATGTGTAATTGTCATAACGATAACAGTTTAGCCACTCACCAATATTGTTAACGCTCGCATTTCTACACAATGGTTTCCGTCTAAAGTTTGATTTTATTAGAGCTATGTACCTAACATATTTACAATAAATCTTTACATTAATTCACGTGCAACCTGCAAACGATACTGTCTGGTAATCCAGAAACCGAAGGGTAGTGGAATTTATTATAACAAACGTCGGCTTTTTGTTAATTTCCGACTACGAATTATCTACGATTAGAAACTACACGTATGATGCGAACTTTAATAGAGCTATTGTCTTGTTAACGCGTAACATCCCGGCTTCGGCCAACTTTTCACTTTTCTTGTAAACAATCCAATAATTAAGATGTTTCGTTTTTTCCATATAATTATGTAGCCTATATATGCAATATATTTTGTGGATAGTGAAATTATTTTCCAGTTATTCCTGTAATATGTGATGAGGTTATGAAAAAAAAATTGAAAAAAGAAAAATAGAGAATTTGAGATATTTAGAGAATTTGAGATAGAAAGTTGAGATATTTGACATTCTTCTAAGAGTTCAAGGGGTTTTACAAGAATTCAAATTCAAAAAAATATCAATTGAAAGAAATAGTCGTAGTTTTATCATAAAATAAATGATCGACAAAGTTACTGAAAGTAGACTATTGTTTGTCATAATAAGTTTTTTTATTACTTATTATTCAATGACATAAAAAAATATTTATTCTAAATTTCTAAATGCAATGTATTAAAATATTTATACTTATTGCTAAACACTCAATTAATTAGTAATCTTAGTAATATAATATGACCATTTTAATTTTATGTTACGTTATTTATTAATTATTAATATAATCTGATTAATATAAAAGTATATTAACAAGCTATTGCGCCCTACTTCCTCCGTGTGAATGACTGAATGGAATTAACACAAAATCTAATATCACTTGATTTCCCTAACGCGAACTAGAATATGAAAGTACGTAGAACGCACTTTGTCCGTCTAATAATGTGAATAACGCTTTATAATTAAAAAAAAAAAAACAACCGTGTTTTGTGTCTGTCTTCTGTTTTGTGCGACTTTCGCTGGCATATAGCTGATATATTAAGGAGTAACATAGTCTACTTTTATTTATGAAATTTTATTTATTTTAAATTTCACGCTGACGAAGTCGCGGACACAGCTAGTAAATAAATGTTTAACATTTAACCTTACAATTAATGTTGTCTGTGTCTAAAATTCAGGAAATAGAACGTTTTCATACGTTTACATATTATAATGCCGCTATTCACATCATGAGAATAAAAAAAAAATAACAAGATTCTGACTTCTGAGCAATTACAACGTCTTGTAATAATCAATGCTGTATGAATGATTAAGCTGTTAAGGTAGTTATAGATTGCAAAGGATAATATGTCTGTGTGTAATAAAACGTAATACTTATTAACAAAGCAATGTTACAGTACAGTTACTTTTATTTCGTAAATGATGATAAGTGTTTGGATTTTATTTTCCTTTTATTATTAGTTAGTCCGTTATAAGTCAATCGTATTGAGTACAATTATAAGTACGCCGAGAAAGGAGCGGGTTGTAAATTTTAATTATTAGCGGCAATGAAAGAATGGTTACGCTTTATTAAACGTTGTCGATGGAACGTTAGTGAACGAATAAATGTTTTTTTTTTTTTTTTTATGCGAAAAGTTGTCAAACGAGCAGACGGTTCACCTGATGTTAAGTGAATACCGCCGCCCATGGACATCTGCCACACCCGAGGGTTACAGATGCGTTGACAACTTTTTGAAAATTGGGCTCCGGCTACCTCACTCACCAGACGAAACGCGAAAGTATTTGTCATACTTCCACTTTACGCTGATCTTCTGTGAGGTCGTGGTACTTACCCGGACGGGCCTGCCCATTCGTCCAACAGCCGAAGCTGCTGCGTGGCCCTACCACCGTAAAAAATCAGAATAACAATGCGAATGCTGCTAATGTCTTGTAGTGTTGTTTAGGGGAGCATGTACGACTAGCTCGAGACTGAGAAATATTGGATAGACTGTGGAAAATTAATGGTTTGTGAAAGGTGAGTATTGAGATCGTTTGGTCCTTTTAAAGTGTCTCGACTTTAAAAAATCCGTTAAAGTTCTTGTGACCGATGAAACTTTACAATGTCTTCGGCTAAGCAGCAAGCTTACTAAGAAAAGAAAAAAACCTCAAAAGATCACGTCAGATTAATAAAACAATGTCTTTTAAAGAACCGATTTAATAAGCCTTACAAATTAACTGTACATATACTTACAGAGCTATCTAAAATAAATTGACCCGATGCTATAATATAAGATTAATATTATAAATGATAAAGAAACGAACGCAAAGTATACAAGTATATAAAGAAGTAAAGGTGAAAGAGAAAAGATAACATATAATATCTCATTTAAAAAGTTGAAGATGAAATTAAACCAGATACCTTGCTTATTAATTAAAATAAATGAAAAAAGGAATACACAATTAGGAAAAATGAAAACAGAAGTGGTATTCTATTCCGACATCATCGTGAAAGTTTGGCTAAAGAAAATATTTTAGAAATTTAAATTGTTTCTAGTAATTTAAATTGTTTATAGTGCTAATCTTTGCACTTAAGATTGAACATTAAAATATGTAGAAAAAGTGCGAAAATATTGTCGCCGTTGTGGGAATCGAACCCACGTCTTCGGCATTCGCGGCCTGACGCTCTAACCACTGAGCTAAACGGCTGATTGCCACACCGACGAAAACCTTAAGTGCTAATCTTTGCACTTAAGATTGAACATTAAAATATGTAGAAAATCTAAAATAAAAAATATTTTAATCTAGAACAAAGAACGGCAAAAAGCAAAGATACTGCCGAGGAGGTCACCGGAAACTGATAATAGCTAAAATTCTACTTTTGTCGGTGAAGCGTATGCCTTGAGACCACATGCTGCATACGCTTCAACGACAAGTATTTGGATGAGAAGTAGTTTCCATAAGAAAAGCAATAGAACGGAAGTGGGGCGAGTCCAGAGAGTAATGATACAACAGAAACGGGTTGGTTTGGATAGTGCAAATTACAGAGGACGTTGTTTGACCGCGTCGGTGAACCTAATATTGCAGTTGGTTGTGGCCATGTTTGCCAAGAGGAAGTCGTCGACGCTACTGATGTGACGCCCTGCCGGTCGGTCGAAGGGGAAGCCCATGGCGCGCCTGTCTGGGTAGAGGCGGTCACGGATGCCGCAGTACGAAGCAGCGTCATTGCAAGCTCCCACAGTGTCTTGTTGAATCTGTGGAATATTTTTTTTTAACAAAGGAATGCAGAAAACGAGTTTTTAACTGGGAAACTTTACTATCCCGGAATTTTAATACTCCGGTACCATCGTAGGCGTTGAAACATTTTTAAGTTGAAAGTAATTCTGCGAAGTTTTCTTGAGGAATGTAAAAAATGACTGAATGGAAGTCAATTTTTTAATTAAAGTTTGCAAAGACTGTTAGTGACTGGGTATGGTGATTTAGAATATTCGAGCATTCTCACCCGGCTTGTTCAAGTTATAAATTATTTTCCGGATCTAAGTGTTTGTCTATTCGCAATATTTGACGAAACACCTTTAAATTTTGAATATCATAATTGTTATTCGGATGGAACACAACTCACGCTGTCCTCGGCCCAGTTGGACACCATGACGAAGAGCACCATCGGGTAGCCGATGGTGGTGCCCTTCGGTATGAGCATGTGGTGGGGCCAGCCGCAGCCGCAGAAGTCGAACTCGGCGGCGGCGGCGGAGCCCGGGTCTCCAGGCCGGTCCGACTGCTTGCGGAATGTGCGCTCGTAGGGAATGGTCACCGACGAGTCCACGCTTCGTCGGCGTACGGTGTTCTTCCCGGTGCGCACTATTCAGGATTGGTGGATTGTGTTTTTATCACGGATTAGCTTGTCTACTTTTATACGTAGTTGAACTAAACGAAGTTTTCGGTGTTTGTTTGCTAATGATTAATTTGCTGTAGCAGTTCGTTATTATCGAGAGTAAAACACCATTAGTGGCTCAGATCAGTCAAAAAATCGTGATTTGAAAATAAGCTAACTGCTACTAAGTGACTAACGAATTATGTATTTTTTGAGTTACAGTGTTAGTGTCGTAGATTATACATATACATATACCTGTATATGTATTATCTACGACACTAACAAACATAAGTCTAACCATGGTCCAGATTGTATAATCACCTTAGTATTACTTACATTGATGTGAGAATTTGTCCAGCTCAATCATGAGCTTTCGTTGCTCTTCGAAGCTAAGGGGACTACCGTTCTCGTTGATAGTTGGTGCCATAAATATGCGGAACGTGCCCATTGCATTCCTTTTACTTGTGTTGTTCACCTCGATACTGTCAAAAAGAGAAGGACGGGATTATATCTATTTATTATTTTTTGTATTGGATTGAAATATATATTTATTTAATTGTCTCTTAAGATTGGGACATTTCATTTTACATCAAAATTAATGGTTGAACTAACCTTTTTTTTTAAAAGAGAATGTTGTAAACTAGCGCTTACAATCCTTAATGTTGACTATGTCTTTCCTATCAAGTCAGCAGTTTAGCTGTTCCCATAGTAAGGATGTTGACAGCTTACTACTGAAGAACCTCGATTCACATTATATATCTGACTAGTTTTCTGCTAGAAAACGGAAAGGGCCGCTTCGTGGCTTAAGTGTGCTAATGATAGCAAAACTTGTAGAATTATTTCTAAGAAAAGCTCTACCGGGGTAAAATTGTACATGAGATTAGATTGTTATCAGTATCAGTCTGTTCGATCATGACGGATTAGAGGAAGGTGTACAAAGGACTGCGGAATTTGAGACGTACACGTAAGTGAACTCTTCGTGCTGCAGGTGAGTGAAACGCGCAAGAACACTGCCACGGGGCGTGAAGTCCATGCCACGGCTCAGGTCTACGGTGCTCTGTTCCCAGTGCGTCTTGAATGTGTTTCTCCCGGCCGTTCCCTCCACGGCAATGGAAGACACGGTGATACCGGGGAAGTCGAGCTGGAAATCGTGTTCGCACTTCTAAACTCTCTATTTTAAGGTGACCCAAGGTCTGCGTGTTGAGTATGCCTTGAGGAAGGCAACATATGAAATTTTGGTTAGTCCAAGTAGAGACCTCACAAATTGACTTCACAATTTACTTTTTATTTTTACTACTGTTCTTCGGTACTCTTCGGTTAGCACCTGCCATCTTTTTTTTCACCATGACAAAGGATGACTGGAATAGAATGCCATTAGGCATTATGTCCGCCTATTATAGCCCTTTATTATAAATTAAATTAAGAAACATAATTATTATTATGGTACTTAGTATAGAAGAACATGTAAAATACAGTAACAGGGTAGTATTTATGATTGTAGTATATCTATTTCTAGATATGACGGGAAGGAAAAGTGACGTGAGCAGTAGGTGTGCGTAATTTTAATTATAAAAATTTTCGACTCACTTTGTTTTTAGCGTATGGCGGTAATTTGTTCTTGTACAATTGGAAGATGTCATCGACATATGCGTGCCATCGATAGAATATCGGATCGCGCATTGCTGTCGCGGAATCACCCATCACGCCAAATTGTTCCTGCAAATTCAATGTAACAGGCCTTAAGGACTCTTAATACTAACCGGGAAGATTGTCTTAATCCCCATAAAACTGAATCTGATTAGCCTTACTGAAAATATTATATGGAATAACCTGCCGGCATCCTTCTTTCCGACCAATTACAACGTCGGCGTCTTCAATGCAAGAGTGAACTGGTTTTTGCTGAGATAGCGAGCTTACAATCAACGGCTGCATCGCCACTTACTATCAGGTGGGATGGCAGTAAAGTGCTGGTCAGTTATGAATTAAAAAAAATTATAAAAAAATAAACAAGTTGTTATAATCGATGGCCAGTCTGTTCAAATGATGCTGAACACAGACTTGGATCAAATTCGATATGGAGCTCAGTAGGTCTTTTGCCTCATCCTATGACCTCTTGGAAATTTGCTGGTATCACAATGATTAGAAAAAGAAGACAAAACTTACCAGGTTGCGGTGGTCGGGATCGTGTGAGTACGAGATGAACACGTGTCCCATATTATGCATGTCACCGTAGTACGACCTGTTGGGACTGATTATCGACGACTCCATGATGTTGCCCAATATGTCGATTCCCTTCTCTTCGGTCAATGGCATCGTGCGACCGCCCGGCTAGAGATGTTACAATACATTAATATCCCAAGTACATCCAGAAAGGATATGTTGACAGAAAAAGATTTACGGCAAGCTTATTTGAGCAGATTTGTTTATAAAGTGGGAGTGAGAGCTGGACCTTTCCTGTTTTCACCAAGATTATGGAGTTTCAAACTTGAGTGCTGCTGTTTTGATGGAAATAAAGTAAGTCGATGATAAACATTACGTTTGCTGTATGTAATACGTTAATGTTATTGGCTAGGTTTTTTCCGACCGGCTTCCTGCCTCACGTCAACCCTCCTTGGGAACAAACACCCAGATAGGTAACGATTATCTGCGGGTCAAGCAAATACTTGTCCCGTGATGGAATCAATCCCACGACCCCTGGCGCTGAAGCCAGAGATACGTTGACAATATCTAACTTAACGTTTGATGATATTCAAACTTAATTTTAAGTAATTTCGGTTATATAATACAATTTATTTCCAAAATTCCTAACACACGGAATTTCTTAATAAATTGGTGTGCGCAGTTTTTTTTTTTTGCTTCGAAATGCTTGGCTGCGTCTGCTTCCTAATAAATAATGCAACGAACGCAATTCTTGAGAGAGCTATGTGAGTTGAAGAAAATAAAGGCTTTAGTCGAATAGAAATTTTTAACAATATAAGGTTGTTAAGAGTTCTCTTCATTGATATAATGAAAGTGCTTACCAGCAAAACAGCGTTATTTTCAATTGCCTGCAATATGCGATCCCTCCACATCTCCAATTCGCCGACCTCGCTCCTTATTTGGTCGACTGGTCGATCTAAATCCCGAATGGTCGACCCGGCGAATCTGAAGAGTGAGTGAAATGGTCTACTTAATATTTATATACACAGAATACCGTAAATAAAATAACTGAAAAGGTAACAAGATTTATGTTTTTTATTTTGAAGTCAAACAATGAAGAATCTGATTGAAGGATATTTTATCGATGAAAATGAATAAATAAATAAAAAAATAAATATTTCAGGACATAATTTTACACAACGTTATCTTGTCCCAAACTAAGCAAAGTTTGTAGTATGGATACTAGGTAACTTATAAATGTTAGAATAAACATACTTTTCTTCTGTAAATAAATATAAATAATAAATTTAAATAATAATTCTGTAAATAAATTTAAACACCAAGTCACTAGAAAAACACTATGTTCGTCATAAAGCATTACTTGACTTTATAAAAAGTTTGGTAAGTATTACGTATTTTCGTTTAAAATATTATGTTACTATTTACTAATCCCTTCATCATTTACATCTTTTTTTGTGTCATTATATTATTATGATGAAAATTTCTACGAAATAACTACAATTTGACGAACATGTGATAACATGAAATTAAGTTCGTATTGATATTGTAAATATTTTTGAAGTTATATTTCTTTTGGCGCTTTTGGGAAAAATGATGAGAGTAAATTCTAACGATGCGCGACACCTAATTCAAACCAACCAATCACAACCAATAACGACTTTTTGACATTTACGTATAATTATAAGTTATTTGATTATGCCGTTAGCAATAGAATTTAATGTCTTTTTTTCCACAAAGAGTTAGCTTTTTTAAGTTTAGCTTTTAGGTGTTTTTAATATAATAATAGTGTGTAGTTAATAAATTTACTAGGAAATAAGTATATTTTTTAATTTTGTATTACCTCGGTGGCCAAGCACGACTAGCCACTTGGGAGTCCAGTTTCGGGAAGTAGCCTTCAGCGATTGGTTCCCGGAAGTTGTTGTAACGCGTCACGCGGCCCAAGTTGTTGCAGAAACGTTCAGCATTATATCTGAGATAATAATAAGGTGTTAATCGTCCGGAGTACACTTTAGCGAAACAAGTGCCATTAATGGAAACGGTTTCATAACATAAATAGATTTCTGAAACAATGAATGAATACTAAATGAAACTCTTTATTTATTTATAGTCAAATATTTTGGCATTTATGGTCACGTCTAATGTTCAGGCAGTCTATCCTGTTATTAAAAACAATCGAGATACATCCGTAAAATTAGCTTCATTTCGGTAATGTGTAATCGCGTAAATACAAAAAATAACTATCATATATCATAATGGCTATAGAAACCCTCTAGTGAAAACGATTTAGTAAATTATGCTTATATCTTGTAAATTTTTGTATTATATCTTGTAAACAAATAAGATTTATACACGTTTTATTAATAATTAATTGAAAGACATTCTCGCTTAAGTGTTATGAAATAAGTTAATAATACAGAATGCTATTGACAAATAAATATGTTAAATTGTTCAGAGAAATTTATGAAATTTCAATAAACAGAAACATAAAGAGCCTGTGCAGTTTTTCGGACCTGGCGATGATCTGCTGATGCATGTAGTAGAACAGCTCCCCGCGGCGGTCTTTGTTAACCACGGCGCGGTCGGCCGAGTCGAACGGGTACACCAGATGCCAGTGCCAATGGTGGAGGTTGATGCCAATGTCCTCGCGGAAGTAGGCGACTCGCTGCTCTGGCTCGGAGTCCGCGGCGGTGTAGTTTTGCGGGATTATCACCGGCATCTGTATAAATTTGATTTTTGTTAGTGTACGAAGCTTACGTTGCTGCATGAACGATCCATTTAAGATCAACCAGCGAAGTACCGAGTCTTATCTATTGCCAATCGTTAAGGTTGACTGCATCATAGCTTGTTTCAACATATCTCATAAAATAACAATCGAACTCTACGTGAAAAATTCCATCGAACGAGGCCAATATTCTAAGCGTACCTATAGACTTGCATGCAAAATTTCTTAAAATTTGCATTCATATTTGTACATTTTTTTTTGCTTATAAAATTGCATAAAATATATCTATCAGCTAATACAAATAAATCTATTAAAAAGCCGTATAAGGGACATTAAAGTAAAGTAACAGCCTGTACATGTCTCACTGCTGGGCAAAGGCCTCCTCTATACAGAGGGTATCAGGGCATAGTCCACCACGCGGCCCCACTGTCTTCACACATATCTTCGAAACATATTTTTTTTGTTATTATTTCGAAAATATGCAGGTTTCCTCACGATGTTTACTTTCACCGCGGAGCACGTGATATGTTAGCACTTAAAGTTAAAAACTTCATTGGTGCCGGCATCGGGGATCGATCTCAGGTTGCTCGAGTGTATTGAATTAAAGGCGAGCGCCCGGACACTGAGCTATCACGGCTCGTCGGGGGATATAAGGGACAGAAGGCAGTTGAAACATAATATAAGTTGAAATCATTTGTCCGTAGGGCAGATCCGTTTCAATGACATTAGCATTTCATAGAACAATCAGAGTCCACGAGAAAAAAGTAATTGTAGACTTAAATATATTAAATATTTATAGAGAATTAACCTTGCAGAGCGAAATTTATAGATGCAAAATATTTTGTCCTGTTGACAGAAAGCCGCAAAAATGCTATAAAAAATTATTTTTCACTGAATTACATACCCTTGGGCCGGTTTTCACTGTCGTGGACACTTCGCGAGCCTGACGGAAAACCTTTGGGCTCATAAATTTGTCCGGGAATGTTTCCGTCAGTGTTGGCAGGTCCATGCCTTTGGTGTCGGGTCTGTAACGTAAAGGAGACTGGCTGGTACAAAAGGAATGTATTTATTTACACACGTACGTAGGTATTACAGATTGTGCAAATATTACATTAGTTACAAATTCGTCAAAAGACAAGACCTAAATATATTTATTTCTCACTGCCATTTCCCCAAAATGCGCTATATCATACCTATCATTTCATATAGCCGATATAAGCCTTGGAACGTGATTCTATCTTAAGTGAGCTTATGACTTAAATGCATATTTCTATCTTCTATACAGATAAAATTGGAGTGTCTGTTTGTAACATTAAAATAACCGCTTTTTATTAAATGCATATGGATGTATACACTGTACATATACCAAAATAACATTTTTCACAATTTTTGTCTGTCTGTCTATCTGTTTGTTCCGGCTAATCTCTGAAACAGCTGGACCGATTTGGACGGGACGTTCATTGGCAGATAACTGATGTAATAAGGAGTAACTTAGGATACTATTATTTTAAAAAAATTTTTATTTTAAATTCCACGCGGACGAAGTTGCGGGCATAGCTAGTGTATAATATAAATAAATAAAATAAATACATATACATATATGTAGGTGCATACAGATTTTATGTGAACTGAGTTAATAAAATAAACACATAAATATACATGCATGTTTAGACTCACCTGTGAAGCAACGCTACCGATAAGCAGTAGTTGAACATGTACGGATTGATTCGTAGCTGGCAGTAAGAGCAAATGGACTGTAAGTCGTGCAAGTCGCGCATGCCTGAAATATATTACAAATAGTTATGTCTTAGAGAACGAATGAAAGGTAAACGTGGATGCTTATCATGAAGATGAACTTGGTGGTTTGTCTACCTCCTAAGCAGTGACAGACACCACCTCAAGATGAGTTTATGCTTAGAGACAGCAACATATCGGTTATAAGGTAACTTGTGCGGTGTGAACTGCGTCGTGTGAACTGCGTTGTGCGTGAAGCCTTGAAATTTGCCGAGTCGATGTTCAGTAATGCGCTCTTACCCATAAATATATCAATCAGCCTGCCCGCCATCTGCCTATGCTTGGGTACGAAGAGTGAGAAGTGCTCCTGGTAGCCCAGTTGCAGTGGCAAGTTGAGGTTTGGCAGCGCGATGTTCCTCACCAGGATGTTCCTCTTGGCACTGCCGCCGAATCTGTTCGTTAGCGTGTTCGACAGCGACTTGTATTTGTCCGGCTGCAACGGAGGAAGATAAGACTGCCTAAGATGACATCAATGCTTAACCACAGGCGGGATAGTAAAAGTGACAGTACATAGGCGGACTTAATGCTGTCAGCATTAAGTCCGCCTATGTACTGTTTCGTGCATGAAGTTTAAAAATAAATAAATAAATAAGAGTATTCATTTCTAAAACTGTTATCTAAACATTCGAGAAGTTATTATGGATCAGTTGAAAAGGTAAGGGGTCATGTTTTCGTAGGTTGATATATTAGTTCGACTGTAAAACACGAACAGTAATAGATAAAAAATTGCACACCTTTGTACAATACCAGTCCAAAAAATACGTAAACAGTAAATGGCCAGTAAAAATGTTGGAATGGGTAGTTAGATAAATAGTTCGGCAGTTCACAGGCAGCGGAGATAGCCGGTGGAAATGTGTGTGAATAGGAAAAAGAGGTAAAATGTTTACCTCTTTTTAGTTTTCGTTAGGGACGGGGCTTTAAGTCTTAAATTTAACTATTATTTTAAATCAATACTACCAAATTGTAAGTTCCTATCATTGCCGTAGCGTATAATTCGATTAAATATATTGCATCAATGAAAGTGAAAGTTATTACCCTTTTCATAACTTAAATTTACTGACAAAAAAAAAACAGGTTTGTAAATCATGAAATCGTACTTAAATATTTTTCCCATTTTACTTTATACGTTGAATATACGAGGAATACACCACATTTAACCTCCTCGTTGTTTATAGTAAAAGTATCAGCCTATACATATCCTACGACTAGGCAAGGGCCTCCTCTGTACAGAGGGTATCAGGGCATAGTCCACCACGCGGCCCCAATGCGGATTGGCGGACTTCACATATCTTCGAAATATTATTATTTCGAAGATATGCAGGTTTCCACACGATGTTTTTCTTCACCGCTGAGTACGTGATAATTTAGCACTTGAAATTAACAATTTCTTTGGTGCCGGCACCGAGGATTGAACTCAGGTTGCTCGAGTAAATTGAATTAAAGGCGAGCGCCTGGACACTGAGCTATCACGGCTCTATATCTTGTTTATAGAACTCCTTAGAATGAGAATTATTACCGACTAGTTCAAATTTGTTAACTGCCCACACGTAACCGTCCGTTTTTACTATTTTACTGCACAATATTTATTTAATTACCTTTTATTAATTATTTTTTATGAATTCTTTTTGTCAGTTTACTGCTAAGTTATAACTGCATAACTATGTTAATAAATATGAATTTTGTAAGCTGTTAATGTTTTTCTTACTTACCAAAAATGCAAAATACATACGCCACTTTAAACCAGAGCCCTATTTTTATAGCTCAAATCTAGAAGCATAATTATTTAACTAAGTTTGAAACACTCACGAAGAAGTTTTCTGGTATATCAAAAGTGACACCTTCCGCCCCTTTTTGCATGAAGCACGGCTCAGTGGGGCGGTCAAAGAATAGCAGTAAGTTTTTCTTCGGATCGGCCATCGTGAATGGATTTCTGAAAAGTTGGTTATAAGTGACGGAAAGTTAAAAAAAAAAATAAGAAGCATATAGAATTATATAAATATATATGTATGAAAAGTAAAGTAAAGTAAGTAAGAGCCTATTATACATGTACCACTGCTGGGCAAAGGCCTCCTCTGTACAAAGGGCATTAAGGCATAGTTCACCATGCGGCCCCACTGCGGGTTGGCGGATTTCACATATCTTCGAAATATATATATTTTTGTTATTGTTTCCAAAATATGCAGGTTTCCTCACCGCTGAACACATGCTAAGTTAGCACTAAGCATTAACAATTTCATTGGTGCCGGCACCGGGGATCGAACTTAGGTTGCTCGAGAACATTCAATTTAAAGCGAGCGCCCGGACAATGAGCTATCACGTCTCATTGTCCAGTTGCATTTTTATAATTTTAATGAACTCATTTGAAGCTAAACTGCCTTTCAACCAGCGATGCGATTTCAACAATGACTCCACCATGAGCAATCGCCTCGCAGGAGCAGTCTCAGCGATCATAATTCTTTTCTAAACGATACGTTACGCGAATTCTGTGCATTATAATAAAAATACTATCCGCGGTCAATTTTAGATTATGTTTGCCGGCACTTTGAACACACTTAAACAGCCTTGGTCACGGAAATGACTAAAGATCTTTGATACCAAGCACATCACATGGTCAAATAGGAAGATGCAGTTACAAGTTAACATTTTCTGCGTGAATCGGACAATCATCAATGATTTTCCAGCGATTGCAATCGCGACGTAATCTCAGTCCTCACTGTGAAATATAATACTGCAGGGCGTTCTCAACGTCGTCTGGTCTAAAAATATAAATAACCGGCTAAATAAACGAATTAGTTTTAGTATAATCACTTTTTATTAAAATTATATAAACGAGCAAGCGGGTCACGCCAGCAATGAAACTTCCGAACAAATACGTTGTCGATCATTGGAAGAGGAAAATTCAGAACAATAAAAATATCTATTCAAAACGTTGTACCATCATGGCTTTTGTGAATTACAAACTTGAAAAATATAATGAATATCTTTAAACATACCTTAGACAGCTTCGGCGTTACTTTTTTATGGAAAATTTTTGATGTGTAATTATATACGACTATGTTATTTAAAACTGTTTTGAAGGGTTGTATCGAGCCGTGATAGTCACGGCTGGACTGTACTGCATGGATCTTCTTTAACGGTATTTATACGTATAGTTGGGAAAAGCCCCATTTGTCGATGGTAAATGTTAAAAGGTTCTGTACATTTGTAAAGACGATTCTAACATTTATTTATCAGCGATTCTATATATTTTTTTATTCTAATGCGTGTTTCTTCTTCTATCGTCTTTATTTATATTTTAATATCTCGGTAGTTTAAATATTTTTTGATACATACAAACGAATTAACAAATTGGTATTCGGCAATGGAACTGTTAGGTGTCTTGCAAATGAAAAAAGAATATGAATTTTTCATTCTTTCCCAGAGATTTAAATAGCCATTAATTGCTCTGCGTTCATGCTTAGGACAAATTTTTAATTTTGAAATGTGTTTAATATTATGTAGTATATTACAAAACGTTTAATTTTTTTATTCATTTAAAAAATTTTAAGTTGATTATTTTAATAGCTGTTTTACTTTCACATTTGCAGAATACACACGGTTGATTTCTTGCGTTTAAATAAATTTTCAAATTGTTAAATAAAACTAATTGAAGGATTTTTTCGCATTAAATGTTGGTTCCAATCCGCGACGTTTGACGATCGATATGTTCATCTTCGCATCGAAGATGCAATCGTTAATAAAATTATTAAATATACAGCGTGTCGTTACAATCGCGACAATAAATGAACACACGTCTAACGCTACGTGCCGATAATCATAAAAAAATATTAACTTTAAAAAATCCATAATTAAAAAAAATATTTATCAATACAACAAATTAATTAAGTAAAAAAAAAACAAAATTTGTAACAACCTATACAACTACAACTGACTGATTCATACATTCAGAGACTTTTTCATTCGTTGCCACAGCGTCGCATTACAAGCCTCTCCTTCTAACAGTATGTTTTGTCTCTTTTAAATTCATTCAAACCATTCATATACTTTATGACCTTTAGAAATGAACTTTACTTTACAGTTTTATACGTAAGGATGTTCTGAAGTTCTTTGTTTTGGAAAATTTGATAACTCGGTAAATATTGATGTTTCAAGAATGTAAATGTTTAATACAATTTAAAAAAGTAATCTTCAACATTTGTGTTCATTTATTGTCGCGATTATAAAGACACGCTGTATAATATTCATATTTTTTGGAGCTTCTTTGCTAATTTTATATTTTCTCTGTCGTTTTCTCAAAAAACGTTTATCAGTTTGAATGAAGAACCCTAATTTGAAACGTGTGCATTGTCAAATGATTTCTAATATATCTGTTGAGGAAATTGCGGTGAGCTTATCATTCGTAAAAGCCCCCTACATTTTTAGGTTTGTAAGTTTCCTAGTCAATTGTAACAACGTCGATTATAGGTATTAAATCACGATAATTAGAATGTCGCTTGTATTATTACTTTTTGAAGTATAGCAAAGTGTCTGTTAGATTGTTTTATTGACAATATTTTTTAAGTAATGGATGCCGTTTTAAAGAAAAGGAGAATAAGGCTTAGTTATTCCAAGGAATAATTAAAAAAGGGAATGTTAGCAAAATAAGGTTTTCTATTTTTAAAGTATTTTGTTTTTATTTAATTTTAAAACTGAATTTTTGGAAGCGTAATCCAAACTGTGTACGTTAAAATTCGGAATGGCTATGGCGAAAATTTTTCTTGCAATTTTATGGTTTTTTGCATTTAATGCTTTTTTAATGCCAAGGGCATAAGAAATAATCTGTATTTTTTGATATGACATTTTAATAACGGAAAGCTGACGTATAGTGACATCTATACTTGAATCATTGTGTCGCGACGTGGTTGCTGGAATGAATGCTTCAGAAAAAGTAAATGTTTCATTATTAGTAGCAAGATGGCGCTGTTATTTCAAGGCATAACGTTTGAATTACCTATTTATTTTTTGTTGTTCGTTAATTAGGTATTTAAATTATTTGTTTACTGATAACGAAAAGTTTCTCAGTAGGGAAACTGTGTTCATAAGCTTGTTCTTCTAGACACGTCAAGTTTGTGGAACCAATTTTGTCCTGCTTATTTCTCAGATTAAGAATCTTTAATTTTGTTTAAGAAAATTTTTTTTAATTAAAAGTTGTGAGCTCTCTGTACGAAATCGTGTCTAAATTAATTTGTTTTCATAGTCATGAGAGCTCATAAAGTTTGTTGTATGCTAATGAATGAATTGTTTTCACTAATGGAAGGCTTTTTTGGCTTAAAATAGCGGAGATTTTTATTAAATTAAAGTGTTTTAAGTTAATGATGTTTAATAATATAGATGACACATGTCCATTCTGCGCGACGCTTAAAAATTGTTCCACTTCACATTATATGACATATATAAGTGAGAGTGAAATATGAAATAGAGCGTATGATGTGGAAAGAGATAGCCGGCTAAAAAAGAATTGCAACCTAATTACACCAATTGGTGTAATTTGAGTGCCTCTGTTTCGGTGCGCTAGTGTCATATCTACCTCGTATTGGTAATGTCATATCATTGCTTTACGTTAGCACTATCAATACTATGTTTCAAGTCGAAGACACTACTAAGTCTGTAAAAAAAGGCGAACTTTATTTTCAAAGCCAGTGGCACCAGCCCTTTGAGGATTTATCATTTTGTTTGTATTTTTATTGTTTTGTATTATTAGATAATAGTGAAAAGTTTAGAACGAGTATGGACGCTTCGGTGACAGCAATGCAACGCAATCTCATTACAGACTCATTACGTCTGTCGAGTTCAATTAGTTAAGGGCCAACTGAAAACAAACGAAGCGACAAAAGACCGCAAGTCCCGAATAATTGTTCGTAGCCGCATTGTTTTTAAGACCAGAACAATGCGCACAATGCCTCGAGTCTTTCGGATAAACTGAAAGAGCTAAGCAAAGCGTGGATGTTAAATAAAACGGCTCTGTCGCATTGCGGTTCGCTTAATTGCGTCTATTTGCTGTGAAAATGTAATGTATCTTGTTACATTTCTATCCGACTGTACTGGACGGAGAGTAATGTTTCAAAGCGCAAGCATGTGTGTGACCTAATGGGCATGATGTATTTTTTCTTATCAGATACAATGATATTCGTCTTGCTGAGTGAGAAGTCATAAACATATGTTCAGTAAGATTAAAATAATAAAATAAAAACTCTCTTGAGGCGTGATTATCGAAATAATAAGAAGGCTGAACTCACGTTTAATGGATTCATGTATCGGCTATAATTTTGGACCCATGGATCACCATTAGAAGTGGGCGATACAAATCGTATCAGATATGAAAACTAGATATTAGTACAATATCCCAATATCGCTTACTGGCTCGTTCAATATCTATGTATTTTACAATATCTGATATTTCCGAAATCTGATGTACCGTGCTCGCTCGCTATACCGACACGAATCGCGATACGGCGATATCATACGCGTTTGCCACAATATCTGATTTTTAAACAGATTTCGAGAGAGACAAAGCGCGTGAGATACAAATACTCACTAGTTAGAGCGGGACGGCAAGCAATGCACGATATCAGATATCGAGCGACAAAGCGCGTGAGATATAAATACTTACTAGTTAGAGTGGGACGGCAAGCAATGCACGATATCAGATATCGAGCGACAAAGCGCGTGATATATAAATACTTACTAGTTAGAGTGGGACGGCAAGCAATGCACGATATCAGATATCGAGCGACAAAGCGCGTGAGATATAAATACTTACTAGTTAGAGTGGGACGGCAAGCAATGCACGATATCAGATATCGAGCGACAAAGCGCGTGAGATATAAACACTTACTAGTTAGAGTGGGACGGCAAGCAATGCACGATATCAGATATCGAGCGACAAAGCGCGTGAGATATAAACACTTACTAGTTAGAGTGGGACGGCAAGCAATGCACGATATCAGATATCGAGCGACAAAGCGCGTGAGATATAAATACTTACTAGTTAGAGTGGGACGGCAAGCAATGCACGATATCAGATATCGAGCGACAAAGCGCGTGAGATATAAACACTTACTAGTTAGAGTGGGACGGCAAGCAATGCACGATATCAGATTTTTAAACAGATATAATGAATAAGTTAAGTAATTTTGAATCTTAACACCATGCAAATAAGATCCGTTTCAATTAAATACTAATCATGATATCAGCGATTACTACGATATTATTATATTTTTATTGTTTTGTTTAGCCTTGAGCCGTAACGGGCGACAAAGCGCGCAGTTAAGTAATTTTGAATCTTAACAGCATGGAAAAAAACTCTGTTGCATTTAAATACGAATTACGGTATTAACGATGTCTTTGAAATTTTGTTCAGCCTTGAGCTGGATTGCATTGGTACTTAACACGTAATAGTAAGGGATGCCAACTTACTACTTAAGAATTTTCTGCCTAAGTTAAGGAAGAAAAATATACAATGGAAATTTTTTAGGAGGTAAATTTTTTGTGAATATTTTTATTAGCTAAATTTTATTCATATTTTTGGAAAAAAATAAAAGTACACAAAAAGAAAAATTAAATTTAATAGTGCTGTGCTGCTTTGGTGGAAATCAGACCAAGGCTTATGTGCCTTGTGTGTATATTTTAAATTCTTCCGCCCTAAGCTATAGTACTGAATGTATTATTTCTTACACAAATAATAAAAATATTGCCACTCGATTGCGTGTTCTAAAAATATTTTAAAGTCAATTATTAAGCGGTATATAAGATGTTAAAATAAATCATTTTTATATTACTTCAATTTATATTTTTAATGAAATTTTTAATTTAATAATTTAAAAAAACGCATTTTTAGTAAGACAGGGTTAATTATTAATGATCGTCGAACAAGACTTTCGACGAATAAAGTCAGAGAGCTTACGTTCCTAAACGTGAATTTGAACCCGGAGGGATATAAATAATTATTAACCCTGACATAATTGTAAATATATAATGTAAAGTTTTAAATATAAGGAAAATTATGTACATAGAATGAATCAACTTTTAAATACGCCTGCACAATTTTATATTTATAATAAGTATGAAATATTGCAGCCAGTCCTAAGCCTGGAAAAAGTATGAAGGGAAGTTATTTCATTCATCTTATATCCACTCCCTTAAAGTATACAATTTTTTTTTTTTTTTTTTTTTTTTTTTTTTTTTAGAATTCAATTAATCAACGTGGATAGGGAACCGTAAAATATCTAGATATTAAAATACATAGTTTCGAAATCTGATATTTGAAATCGATATCGGATTCAGATACGGTACTCAGAAAAAGCGATACGACCCATCCCTAATCACCATGGAGGTCCTTCATAACATACAGTTGGGCTGAATTGCGAAGCCCAATTAAAGGGTATCAGTCAAATTCCAGATATCTTTATTCCAATAGACCCTTGGGCGTTCTTATGAAACGTCGAAGTTTACATAAATAGATTAAAACATAGGTAAGTTATTTTTTATGTGAGAAGTTGCCAAACGAGCAGACGGTTCACCTGACGTTAAGTGAATACCGTCGTCCACCCTACTACTGTTACACCCTAGGGTTCCAGATGTGTTGACAACTTTTTGAAAATTGGACTCCAGCCACCTCACTGACCAGACGAAACGTGAAAGTATTACTTCCACTTTACGCCGGTCTTCTTCGTCGTGGTACTTACCCGGACGAGCCTGCCCATTCGTGCAACAGCCAAGGCTGCTGCGTGGCCCTACCACCGTTAAGTTAGTAAGTTAAGTTATTAAGTTACCAGTCCCGATGACTCGGCGCTAAGCTATCGGCTTCGATGCCAGGGGCTTTGTGTTCGATTCCCACACCGGAAAAGTATACGTGTGCAGTAGTCTTCACTGCTGCAAGAACGGGGAAGTTCTATGGCATCAGGGGATCGGTGGGGAGTGGAAATGTTATATTTCTGCGTTTCGTCTGGTGAGTGAGGGACGTGGGGCCCACATTGCACATACAAATGGCGACGCATCAGCAACTGCACGGTGTTGCAAATATCCATGGGTGGTGTTCGGCACATAAGGTGAACCGCCAGCTTTCAAAAAACCACCTCTGGTGTTCTCAATGTCCCACGGGCGATGAATCAAATTATTGTATCTTGATTATTAAATGTACCTCTTGCTCACCATGTACTCTGTGTACGTAAAATAAAACAGGGAGTTGACAATACATATCAAAATACCCTTACAAATATTTAATACCACTTACACTACTGCACAATGATGTTTTAATAATAGATGACGCATGTTCTAAAATTGTACCGCTTTACATTATATGACATATTTAAGTGAATATAACAGATATAGAACGTGTGATACGGAAAGAGATAGCAGTCTAAGGCGTTGTACTGAAATTACACCAATTGGCGTAATTTGAGTACCTCCGTTTCGTTGCGCTATTGGCATATCTACCTCGTTTTAGTATATAATTGCTACTACAGACTACTAAGTGACGGTTGTCAGGTGTTGTACAAGTGTGCGACAGAGACTATGCTAAACGAAGTCGAAATAAGTCGATTTTCTCTTTCCAACGGTCTACGTGCAATATTCATCACCGAGTGGGTACTAAAGATTGTTTAATTTATTGTTTAATTTTAATTTTTGTTTTATTTATTGGTTGACTGGTAGAGAACACCTAATGGTTTTAAGTAGGCCATTGTGCGTTGTTGCGCAAAAAAGTTTTAAACAAATAATAAATATATTGTTAGGATTAAAATTCTTTTTTAGAGTTGAAATGAGATAATAAAGGCTTGATTATAAAGAGGACATTTTTTATAATAAACTTAAAGAAATTTGTTCCGGGGAGAATCACTGGGACTAATGTGCTATTGATGACTCCTTGGCGCAGTTGCCTAGGTATTGGCTTCGGCGTCGGGGGTCGTGGGTTCGATTCCCACACGGGACAACTATTTGTGTGAACCACAAGATAGTTGTTTCGCATCTGGGTGTTTGTCCACGTGAAATTTATGTTTGTAAAACGTCCCTACAACACAGGATAATCTTATCCTAAGGTAAGGGCAATGTGTTTAAAAAAAGGAAAAAAAAAAAAAAGCTATTTAGTTGTCTCTCAATTAGACGGCTTTGAACGTGTATGCGGTCAGATGTATGTTGCCGTAGAGTGTCGTTCCCGCATCGCTCCGTTCTCGTCCCGCGGGCGTGTCGTATCGCTGGCGTCAAATGTACGTAGCGGTCGGCTTCGACTGATTTCCCTGGAGTCGGCTCAACTAGAACCGGGCAACTCTCCAATCCTGGGCGATGTAAAGAGCAAGCGCATGAGGCTTGTGATGTTATTTTGAGGCGACAACAAAAGTATGAATCGATATTTAAAGCTATTTTTTTTTTTTTAGTTACAATCTGTCGCCGGATATTGTTGGGAATAAATAAGGCTTTTCACTTTTTTTACAAAGAGAAATGTCTATAATATAAAACGTGGACAACAAGTCTGTTCCTTTTTAGGTTTTCTTTGAAAGAGAATGTTCGTTATTCGAATTATATGTTTTCTTTACTTTGTTGTTCACAAAATGACTACTTGTTCTATTCTTGTAGTTTGCAAGCTTTACTTTTTTATGAGCACTGATTGCTGATTGACAGATATTCGCATGTGAAAAATATATTTTTGACTACTTCGATGATGGGCGCATTATAATTATGACTATATAATATAACTTTTTTTTAAATGTAATAAAACATTAAAAATTCCCATAAACACGCTCAATTACGTATTATCTAAAAATACTAGTTCCCGCAACATGGTGCGAAGAATAATAAATACCTGAAAACCCTCACCGAAGAGTTACGCTTCATCTTTGGGAAAGAACCAGAACCAGCCCTATTTACTGCTGCGGTACCTCTACGGCGTAAACCTTTCAAAACTTCTGTGTGGAGATCCACGGACCCAAGGCTCTAATGGCACTAATACATTATCTGAACCGAGAGACTCACATTTGCGCCGTATATTTACTTCAGCTGCCTCTGATGCCGCCCGGCCCTGACTGAAGTATTCCTTAGATAAAAGGCACAAAGTACAAGTAGTATCCCAAAAAGATCAAAGTTAAGCCGTGAGGTCTTTTTCCATCATCACGGAAAATGCTTACTATTTTACGGCATTGTATTTTCGTATTTTCTTTTAACGAGTTCAGTCTGGAAATGACTTTTTGAACGAAGTTGATTTATATTTTTTTTATGTGAATGTCTTAAAACAGCTCTAGATAGAATTTTAAATTTATCCCTTAATGAATTGAAACTGGACTCAAACTACCTTGCCAATTCGTTATGGTGATATTGGTGTAAGGAATGTTTTAATATCTACCTAACCCGCTTGCTTCCGGCCATACCGTAAATAAGGCACAATACTTGACGATGAAAGCTTACGAATTGCTTTACAAATTCATCTGGGAGCACCGATTCGTCAGCCACAATGCTCTTGTGGATAAGTATGGTCTGTACGGACTTTAATGCCAAAAAGTGCTGCTTTTCCCGCCACGAATCCCTTCCCTATCTTGGACGATGTCATCCATGACTCTTGTTTCCATCGATGTTCCTTCGTTTAAATACCGAACAATTATCCGCCAGTCACACAAATAGTTGTCCCGTGTGGAAGGCGGATCTACGAGCCTCTGCTCCGAAGCCAACGATAACATTTTAGTTCTCCATTAACTTTAATCGATGTTGGGAAAAGAACAGATTGATGTGTGTATTGAATAAATGAGTTTTGATATCATATTCTAATCGAATTATGAAGAACATTACTAATCGCTTTGAAGTAGGTAGATTCAAATTCAAGATGGTGACATAATATGCTTTTGTTGATTTTTTGTTAAGGATCCTGATGTAAAGTTGTTTGGGGGGTCAGATTAAAGATAACAACAAAAGACAGGGTTAAATTTTTTGTAGGGCATTGCACTCAAGATGAAACTTTTTAATTTGTAGAAAATATGGATTCTGCGCAAATCGAACTCATGTCGTCCGGAATCGCGCCCAGGTGCTTTACTCTACTGAACGGCTGACACGTCAAAGTGAGGTTTTACAGACGTTTGACAATTTTATAAAAGTTTATTTAAGTTTTACAAACTGAAAGTGACAGTGTATATAGGAGTAGCCCGCTATGTGTCATCACTTCGTTTTAGTAAGTGTTAAAGAATGCCGTGTCTTTTCAAATGGTTCATTGTATAATAGAAATCGGAGCATCGTTAGAAACAGAACCACGACCTTCTTTTCATCGCTCATAGTCTAGCAGAAGTCAGGTTCGTTAGTAACAAAACAAAACAGAGTTGTAACAAAACAGATAAGAGTTTCACCACAAGCAGCAGTTCACATTCGATAACTCGTCCGCAACATCCCATACGATAACTCTGTACACACGGCGCGAAACTGCACACGGCCAGATTTGGGATTCCCCATGGAAAATGAAGAATAACATCGTTAATTTTTAAATTTATAAAGTATAGGCTGGATGAAATAAAAAAAGAAAAATATCACACGACAAAGTATAGACTGGATGAAATAATAAAGGAAAATATCAGACGAAGATTACCTATGTCCGTTGAAAATTTAGCTTACGGCGAGTTAAGTAAAAATATAACAGGCTTGTAACTGTTTTGTTTTTGGACGTGGGTGAGCTGATAGATAAAAATTGTACAAAGTATAACAATAGTTAGTTATTATGGCATCAGTTTCCTATCTTTCACACAGCTTTGGTTAGTAATTGACATATATAGATATTTTATCTGTTTTAACTTTCATTGCCACAGTTAATAAAGAAATATTTTTTGTACAAATTTTATACGGTTATTGAGTAACGTATTTGATATATTTGGATAGTAATTAATGGCTTCTATATTATTACGGGCGACATTAGTTGATATTGATTAGGTAAAAATTAAAAAAATGTACAAACGTGCTCACATGTTACAATAATGTGTTCTATGTATTTTTTTTAAAACATATTTTTTGTGAGATGATAAGTGACAATCATAGCTGAACATCTGCAACACTTGTTTGAAAAAGTTGGGTGTCGTCCTACATTGCTATGGCCAGTACGAGGCTGTCACTCAAGAATCTAATAGGATAAGTAGGATTGCATACTCATTTAGTGCTATAACTAATCATATTACTTCTCTCAAAAGTAAAACTCATATTTCTTTAAGTTTAGCTATGATCGTAATTATTAGTAATCATAATCAGCAGCCTTTGTTTGACCATTGCTGTACGTAAGCTATGTCTTGTATCTTGAGCATACACCCACTGGTGACAATTATTGCATCGGGAACCCGTTGAATGAAACTGCGGTTACAATAAAAGCGCATTCTGCAAACATTTCGCATAAATACCACCAATCAAAATAGGAAGTCACAGTGAAGTCGTGAATTTCACGGCTTACATAAGGAAGGATTCTAATTCCTTTTATAGGAAAGTGGTGTATTCTTCGTTTTGCCGTCCAGAAAAAAGTAAGTTTTGTTTTGGTTCATTATTAATTAATATCTAATAATACAACGTCTTTTCTCAAAAACATTTATTTTTTAAGCATTTTTTCATCCAAATTACAAGGAGTCTCCCGTTATGTATAAGGTAAAATTTTCGTATACTAAATGTATATGTAACGATGACTGGCATAACACAGAAGATTAGTAAGGTTAAGTGGCGATGGGTCGATCCTATAAAGCTCGTTGAACCGATAAACGTTGGGGAAGAAATGTTCTTAAGCAGCAGCCTCGTAATGGCCATCGCTCGACCATCGCCATTAGATTGAGTGACGAACTGTGCAAGTGTGCGGGATGGCGATAGATGCAGGTGGCTCAGGACCGTGCTTCGTGGCAGTCCTATGTGGGGTAGGCCTATGTTCAACAGTGGACTCAAACAGGCTGAAATGATGACGATGGTTCAGTTAAATACAGGAAATTATTATGGTTTAATTGACTTGAAAGTTTGTTTTAGACCAGTAAAATGACTGACGCAAAAAAGAATCTACTTTTGTTCTTCGACCGGCCAACTGAGCCGTGTTTTATGCAGAAGGGTGAAGAGAAAGCCGTCTTCGATGTACCCGAGCACTTTTATGTAAGTTTACTTCAAATTCTTTTTCAAGTACGCTTAACATTCTTCTAGTTTTTGTATGTGGTTTACTCATTTCTGAAAGTGTAGCTAACATTGTTTTTTTAATCTCGGAATATAGAAATGGTGGGTTTACCATCATGATAAGTAAGCTAGACCTAGGGCGGCAGATTTTAGGGGGGGGGCAAATTTGGCCCAAAAATTTATTACATTATTTTTGTTGTCATTACCAACAGGATTGTTAACAGAAAGGTTTATAGAGATACTGTTCGTATTAAGTGCAATTAAAAAAAAATCATGTTTCGGTAAAAGTATTTTTAAGTCATACCTCATCCCGACTTGTAACTAGAAAATTATTGGGCTCTTTTTACTCCAGAAATATACTCAAAAACTATTTTCGTGAGCATCACTAAATCGTGGGTCGTTAATAACGTGACGACGATGTAATAAAAATGATAGAGAACAAATAAAAAAGTTGCAATTTTATTGCCTTAATAAATGTAATTAATATGATTGCAACTGTTGAGTTCCTTGCCGGTCTCTTCTCAACAGAACCTGCTTTCCGAACCCGTGGTCCCTTACGAACCTATATGTATAATTTTTTATAAGTTGACGATTCATAAGAACGCCCAAGCGTCTATTTGAATAAAGATTGCGAACTAGGGTATCGAATTTCAGAGGTAAGTAGGAGCGTCAAAAATTGAACAGCATATTGGCGGCAAATTTATACGAGTGACTCCGCGACAGGAAGTTAGTTTAAACTGTGGTAGGACCACGCAACAGGCAGATCCGTCCGGGTACCACTACCTCACAGAAGGCCGATGTGAAGTGGAAGTGTGCGTTTCATCTGGTGAGTTAGTTAGCCGGGGCCCACTTTACTAAAAGGCGGCAGTGCTGCAACTGCAACCCAAAGGTATTGCAAATGTCCATGGGCCCGCCGCCCATGGACATTTGCAATACCTTTGGGTGCAATACCTCACTTAACATCAGGTAAACTGCAAGCTCGCTTGCCACCTTCTCATATACAAAAGGGAGGTTTTCGTTTAGAAAAACATTTCATTCGGTAACTCGTATTGTTTGCGTAGACGCAAGAAATTATTAAGCAATTAATTTATCTATTATTATGTACTATCCGTTGTACATTACGGCCTTACAACATATTAAATCCACAAATTTATTAGGATTTAGTCTTTACAACAATTTATGGTAATTATTTGTTATAACCTTTTTAGATTAAAATAGTAAAGAATGTAAAGTAACAGCCTAAAAAAAGTGGAAAGGTTATTAGGGCATAGTCCACCACGCTGCCAATCTCAGGGTACTGCGCATTGGCGGATTTTATCTGTCTGTAATTTTTTTCCTTCGCCGCTGAGCACGTGACTTGTCACAGCGCTTAAATTTGGATGTCACACTTTCATTGATGTTGGCACCGGGATTTGAAAAGGGATGTCAGAGCATGAACGATCGTTCTATTTGTTTTTTAATGTGATAAGGTGGTAAGCGAGCTGGCGGTTCACCTGATGTTAAGTGATATCCATCCCCCGTGGACATTGCAGGGTTACAGATGACACTTGCACCCTTTTAAAAGTGGGCCCCGGCAACCTCGTTCACCAGACGAAACGCAGAGAATACCACTTCAAGTGGAAGTGAAGAGACCGGTTTTCGGCGAGGTCGTGGTACTTCGCCTGCCCATTTGTGCAAGAGTAAATTGTCATGGACCTACCGATGTTGTAACACTGTTGATATCTAAATTCCCTTTTGCAGCCGAACAAGTACAAGCCCCTGAGCAACACACTGTCCAATAGGTTCGGCAACGACGCCCTCAGGACCATTCCCGTGAGGAACATCTCTCTGCCGAACCTGGATGTACCTATGCAGTTGCCGTATAACGATCAGTTCTCACTGTTCGTTCCCAAACATCGGCAGATGGCCGGCAAGCTAATCGACATTTTCATGGGTACGAGTAAAGCTAATCTTATTTTATTTGACTTATTTGATTTTATGAGATAAAGTGGCGAACAATCACTAGTCACCTGATATTGTAAGTGCGCTTATGACGATGGGGCTCTTTTAGCATCCCCTAGCCATGCCACTTGATTGGAACAGCCTGTTTGCAACAGCTGAAGTTGCTGCATGCCTCTGTTAGGGTAAAAATCTAGGGGAAAGGTCTGCTATCTTTTTAAATTTAGGGGTAGAGAGAAAATAAATATAACCCAACACAAGGCTTATCTATGCGGCAGCGCAGAAACAGTTCAATTTACTCTTCACTAAACTAGCGTGGCTTTAAAAACAAACATCAGCTATCACTAATATAGTTAACATCATACTCTATTATTAAATCAAGACGGTATATGGTTTCCCTAATTTTATGCTTTTTCTGATTGTCTAGGCATGCGAGACGTAGATGATCTTCTGTCTGTATGCTCCTACTGCCAGCTTCGGATTAATCCCTACATGTTCAACTACTGTCTCTCTGTAGCTCTTTTGCACAGGTAAGCCAGACCAATGAGAAATTGATCCAAAATCGTACTTCATTAACATTTACAACATAGGAGCATTAAACTAAATTATAATTGTCAAAATACTACCACCGGTTCGGAAAAGAAAGCCACTGAACTGAGAAGAACCGGTGAAAGAAGCTCAGTGGGCTACCTTTTTTTTATTTTTGACATACATTGTGTGACATGAATATATTAAATACAATATAAAAAGTCTAATTGCTAAAGTCAAAGAGCCTGGAGCGATCAATTCATTGCCAGAGTGTGTTATAATTTCAATGGTCATTAATATTATAATAATAGCCTTTTACACATATTAATAAACTTTTATAAATTTAGCTATTGATGCATTTTGAACGTTTTCTGGAATTTTGTGGTAGAAACGTGTACATTGTCCAATAAAAGATTTACTTATTCTACTCAGTCTACTTGTGGGTTGGAGCAATTCATGTTTGTTCCTAGTATTTATATCATGAACATTATTATCGTACGCTTTAATAGATACCTTTACGAGCAGGCGCTGAATCCTAAACGGTCCCTTTTCAGACCCGATACTAAAGGCCTCAACATCCCGACAATAACGGAGACATTCCCCGACAAATTCATGGACCCTAAGGTGTTCCGACGCGCCCGTGAGGTTAGCACTGTGGTGACGTCCGGTCCTAGGGTAAGTCTATTGCAATTTTGACTGGGTAATAATATCAATTGGCGGGCAATATATCGGTTCAATAATTTAAATTGTATACGCATAGCACGATAAAAACTTAGAGCGGAGGCACAAGTAAAGGTAAGGGAAAGGAAGGATCTTTTGGAATAAAATTTTCCGGTCGATTGGATGTTTACAGCTAAATATAATATTCATAATTATGATATAATTATCAATATCAGAATTACACCAGTAGCAGAATATTGATATATCGACTACATATTGGTTAAATTGTTGAGAGTAATATAATATTTTAATTTTTGGATACATTTTTGAAAACTTTTTTTACTTTTTTCCATTTCCTTTTTTTACATTTTTGAAAACAGTGAAACTTTTTTCCATCGCCTCAGTTTTTCGTCCATCTATCGCATGTCGCATTACAGGCTGCCTGCGGAGTAGGGGTAAAGTGAAAGGGGCCAACGTAGTTATAATGTCATGTTGAACGTTGTGTCGTAGGTTTCGTGATTATTGTAAAAAGAATTTATGGTGTAGTAGTAGTAAAGGGATCTATGCAGAAGGAGGTAATTGTATCTTGTCCTGCAGACAACCATCAGAGTCGAAGTCAAATTCAAATTAAAAATAAAAGTGATAATGATACGTAAATATAGTTTCATTCATAGGGTTGATTTCTGTTGTATTTCATAGATGCCCATCGTGATCCCGCAAAACTACAGCGCTTCGGACGCGGAGCCGGAACAACGAGTGGCTTACTTCCGGGAGGACATTGGAATCAACCTGCACCATTGGCATTGGCACCTTGTGTACCCGTTCGACTCGGCCGACCGCGCGATCGTTGCCAAAGACCGTCGCGGGGAGCTGCTGTACTACATGCACCAGCAAATCATTGCCAGGTACATCCAGTTCTCTGTATCTCGCATCTGTTATCCTCTGGTGTAGCAGATATCCATGGGCGGCGGTATTCACTCACCATCAGGTGAACCGTTTGCTCGTTTGGCAACTTTTCACATAAAAAAAATAATGCGCTGATACCTGACGTTAATACCGGGTGTATTTTTTCCATAAGAGCTTCTAGCAAGTTTTATTCATAACAGATACAACGTCGAGCGATTCTGCAACAAGTTGAGCCGCGTCGTACCTTTCGGGCCCAACTTGAGGGAGCCCATCGCTGAGGCGTACTTCCCTAAGCTTGATTCGCAAGTTGCCAGCCGTTCTTGGCCCCCAAGGTAAAATAAAACGATAAAATGTAAACATTTATTTTTCTGATCAGACCCGTCTTTTGAAACCTTTTTTCACCGATAAATGAAAAAAATAAATGAAGATTGAAGGGGCTGATCTTTAGAAACCTTTAAGTTTTATTTATATTTTTAGTCTTGAAAAATTTTTAATAATTTTAATTAAAGCCCGTAATAATTATAAGACCGTATTTTTTCGTTCTTTCCTCATACTTATTTAATTTTAGGTTCGCTGGTTCGATGCTTCAAGATCTGGACAGACCCGTGGACTTAATCAGGAGCGATGTCTCTGAGATGGAGACATGGATGCAGCGCATTCTTGAGGCTATCGAGAGTAACTCCATTCTTATGGTAGGCAATTTTTTGTTTACCTTTCTGACATCGAACATATATTTCATTAACGAGTTTTCATTTATTTCAACTAAGACGAGATGTAAGAAAAAATCTAAGGGTAATGACAGTGGATTTATAAAACATTATATATTTTCAGTCAACCGGCTGCCAAAAATAGGCTATCATGGTTGTTTTTCATTGTCCTGGCGCTCACTTTTAATTCAATATACTCGAGCGACCCTAGTTCGATCCCTTCGAAATTGATAATTTTAAATGCTGACATATAACACACTCGGCTGTGAAGGAAAACATCGTGAGGAAACCTACATATTTTCGAAGTAAAACGAAAAGGAATACTTCGAAGATTTGTGAAGTCCGCCAATCCGCAGTGGGGTCCCGTGGCGTATTAAGCCCTAATACCCTCTGTTCAGAGGAGGCCTCTGCCCAGCAGTGGGATTTGTATCGGCTTTAACTTTACTTTACAGCCAAACGGCCGCCGAGTTCCGCTTACGGAGGAAACGGGTATAGACGTCCTTGGTGATCTTATGGAGTCATCAATTATCAGCCCCAATCGAACTTATTACGGTGACTTTCATAACATGGGTCACATCTTCATGTCTTATGCTCACGACCCAGATCATCGCAATTTAGTAAGTGTTACTCTAAAGTGTTTTAAGCAAATCCATTGAGTGTTTTGAGGGATAGGACATGTATTTTTTGTTTATAATCTATGCAATATGGATGCATCTAGCGAAAGTGAATATTGATTATGATATTTATTTAAAAAGTAACTCGTAGGTAAATGTATTTAGACAGACCCAAATAAATCATTGATGGTGAAAATTTTATAAGTGATTGTAGAAATTTTGTCTGGCAACATTCGTCACAGATACACTAATATTTGCTTAATTTCTATTAAACGTCACTTCTTTGTCGTTTAGCTTTTGCAAATACATATAATAACAAACTTAAAACAGATAATTTTTACGACCCAAGTCAGAAAGATTTATCCTAAGAATGTCGTTAATGAACTAACTTAATATACCTCATAATCATTGCCAAAACGCAATTTGAATTTCATTTTAACAAACGAATTCAAAAAAATGAGGAGGTTTTCAATTCGGTGCGTGTTTTTTTTTTTTTTTATGTTTGTTATCTCAAAACTCTTTCATTTCTGAACCGATTTATATACTCACGTATAGTGAGTGAGATATTTGAAGTCGTTTTGTTTATGAAGTTATACTTATTTTGCGTTTAGAAAATATTATGAGAATAGTTTTTTTAAACGATGCTCCCGCACACCGACCCTCAAAAAGCGACATGATGCAGTCGGTTGCGAAGCAAACTACTTCACTATGTTACCATGGAAACCAAGAACGACTTTTTGACATTTACCAATCATTCCAAGCTATTTAAATAAACTGTTATGAATTTCATTTCTTGTCTTTACGCTAAAGAAGTACAACTTCTTACGTGCGTACACAGCACATACTTTTTGTTACTAAAGATTTGTTTCTCTTTTTTCATATTTTCCTTTATTTGAATTTATTCTAAGTTACCTGAAAGTATTTGAATGAATGGTCTAACAGGAGCAATTTGGCGTAATGGGTGACCCAGCGACCACAATGCGGGATCCGCTATTCTATCGTTGGCATGGATTCATTGATGACGTTTTTGTCATGTACAAGAATAAGTTGCCGCCTTATGACAAGAACAAGGTAAGCAAAAGGCAAAACACTTCAAAAAAGTTATAGATTTTTTTTTTCGTTATTAATTTGTGTAAAATAAGTTCAACTTGAGTTAGAAGCGTTGATTGGAAATCAGGTGACACGAAACAGTCAAAATATTACTTAAGTAGTAATATTACTTAGTAATATTCCAAGGTGGATTTGGTTTTGCAGTGGCTGAGCATATCAACTACTGCGAAACGTGTCGCGGATTCGATTCCCGCACGGAAAAAGTATTTGTATAATATATGTTTCGGGATGGGTTCTTTGTGTATTTGAAATTTATATTTGTAAAGGTTGACACAAGAGAATTCAAACTGTATTCTCTAAAATATTCCAAATCAATAAATATAAGTAATATTTAGTGAATAAATTCGCGACAAATTTTGAGACGAAGTGGATGTTTTTGTCTTGTGTACGTGTCATATGCAGCAACATACTTTGCTCTGTATTTTACTGGATTACACGTGACTACACCCTGGCCTACGGAGATTAATCGCAGGTAGACTTAAATTATTCATCATCGTCCTCCTGCCCCTATCCCATCTAGATTGGGTCGGCACAACATGTGAAGTATGTTGTACTAGCGACCCGCCCCGGCTTCGCACGGGTGCAATGTATTATACATATAAAACTTCCTCTTGAACTACTCTATCTAGTAAAAATACCGCATCAAGATCCGTTGCGTAGTTTTAAAGATCTAAGCATACATGGGGACAGACAGACAGCGGGACGACTTTGTTTACGACCGGCCGCCTGCCTGACGTCAACCTTCCTTGGGAACAAACACCCAAGTCCCGAACAATTATCTGTGGGTCACACAAATACTTTTCCCATGTGAGAATCGGACCCACAACCAATATTAATGATATAGAATTAATTTTTAATAATATTAATGATATAGATAACGTGTGTCCATACTCTGCTACTTTTAAAAATTGTTATGCCTTACATTAAATGACATATATGAATGTTACAGATGATATATAGGACGTATGACATGGAAAGAGTTAGCGGTCTACAGAATTGCAATCTAATTACACCAATTGGTGTAATTTGAGGACCAAAAGTTTCAGTGCGCTAATGTTATGACATTGTATATACTACAATTGCCCACGAAACCCGACGCCGAAAACGATAGTTTAACAACGGCACCGAGTCATCTCAGGCATAAATAACAATTTGAACGATTTAAATCATTACTCTTTAGATAAGTGCACACTTGTACGACCACTCTGTTAGTGTACATTCGCGTTTGCAGCTGGACTTCCCGGGCATCCGGGTGTCCGCGGTGGCCGTGGAGGGCAAGGCCGGCCGGAACACGTTCGCCACGCAGTGGGAGCAGAGCACGGTGAACTTGGGGCGGGGGCTGGACTTCATGCCGCGGGGCAGCGTGCTCGCTCGTTTCACTCACCTGCAGCACGACGATTTCGATTACGTGTACGCAATCCTACCACGCAGCTCCGCCTGCATACATGTATGGAGTCATATTGGAACGAATTTCAGATCTGATTCCAATTCCAGTACCAGTACTCTGTGAGGCCGTGGTACCTAGTGTAGTCTGAAGCTGTTGTGTGGCCCTAACACAGTATTTCCTCAGTATGAAATAGAAAATGTTGTCAGTGAGACATTTGAGAGAGGTTTTCGTCGGTTCGATCCCGAATGCGGGAAAATATTGTGTGACGAATATAGTACTTTTCCAGTGTCTGGTAGTTCATATATCTATAGTAAGTAGTCGTCTACAAAAGAAAAGTACGTTTAACTCAATTTAGCAGCTCTTCATTACCCATAGTAAAAGCATTGCTTAGTTTTGGACTAGACAACGTTGTTTGAAAATGTGTCCGGTGTGCCGAAATGTTTACAATTTTTCAACAGCATCGAGGTGGATAACTCATCGGGCAGCAGTGCTATGGGAACCGTGCGCATATTCATAGCACCAGTCGCCGACGAGACCGGAAAACCATTCGAATTCAACGAACAGAGGAGACTCATGATAGAGCTGGACAAATTTTCACAGGGCTGTAAGTATATCAATTTATTCCCAAAAATAAAAATTAGCGTGAAGGTCAGCATTGAAAATCAGCGCTGTGTGGGTCCTTAACTTCCGGCACAGCATAATGCTGAGCTGATTTACCGAAATAAGGCGTACAATACTTTTCGTTTGTTCAAATTATTTTTCGTTTGTTTTATATTTTACTGTATTATTTATATTTTTTTTTGTTGTGTACGTCGTTCTTTATTGGTAAATAAATGTAATTTCTTTCTTTCTTTCTTTCAATTTTCCATTATAATCCTGGCAACGTAGAATTATTTTAATCTAGTCAATAATAGTAATTGAACGTAGTAATTTATTTGTTTGTTGAGAAAATTATGTCATTATAAAAAGTTTCTCGTCGCTGCGGAAATCGAACCAATTATTATGGCAATCGGCCGTTCTGCTTAGCGTATAAAGCGTCTGGGCGTGAACTCGACAGACGTGGATGCATTTCCCGCAGCAGCGGCGAGAAAATTTTCGTCCTTTTATCTGCAAATTTTGTTTTAAAAATAACTTTCAGTCGAGTTTATTTTCTCAATCCTTTTCTAATCCCGATCTCAGTGCGTCCCGGGAGGAATACCATCCGCCGTCGCAGCGTCGACTCCTCCGTGACCATTCCGTACGAGCGCACCTTCATGGACCAGAACACCCGCCCTGGCGACCCCGGCTCCGCGGCCGCCGCCGAGTTCGACTTCTGCGGTTGCGGCTGGCCCCACCACATGCTTCTGCCCAAAGGCACCAACAGCGGCTACCCGATGGTCCTCTTCGTCATGGTGTCCAACTGGGCTGAGGACGGCGTAAGTTTTAAGTTATTACGGCTTGATAGATAAGAGGAATGGCTGAGTTTGTGCAATCAGGTGGATCATGGGTTCAGCTCCGTTTATATGTGAAAAGTTGTCAAGCGAACAGGCGGTTCACCTGGAGATATGTGATCACCATATGCGATGTCATCTACAGCAGTTTGCAGATGCTTTGAAAACTTAAAAAGCAGTGGACCCCGGCTACCTCACTCACCAGATGAAATTCGAAAATGTAATACTACTTCACTTCACTACAGTCCTGGGAAGTACCACAGCCTCACCTCTGACGAACCTGCCTATTTGTGCAACTGCGAAAGCTGATGTGTGGCCACAGCACAATAAAACGCTATAATTAATTATTATATATTTTAACTCAATATAGTCGAGAAATCCGAGTTCAAATATTACTTTTTAAAACCAGAGTAAATTATAAAATACACTTTTGTAGATGCAACATTCACGATTTCTTTACTTAACGAATATTCTAAAGCGTTTTGTTCGTCTTTGGCCAGATCCAACAAGATCTCGTTGGTTCGTGCAACGACGCCGCATCTTACTGCGGCCTGCGCGACCGCAAGTACCCGGACCGCCGGGCCATGGGCTTCCCCTTTGACCGCCCGGTCAAGCCTGGTGTCCAAACTGTAACCGACTTCCTGACACCCAATATGGCCGTCGCCAATTGCAAAATACGCTTCACGGACGCAGTCAGGCTGAGGGGCCAGCAGTGAGCGCACCCGGGCTCTGACAACTGTTGCACTGCTAACCGTTTAGATATAAAATAACACACTCGAATGTAATATTATAATCAAGAACCAAGAAGAATCAAGAATCTAATTATAACCTGTATTTCTGTATCCCCGAGGGGTATTAGGGGGTTATCACCCGAGGGGTGATTGCAAGGGATTATAATACAGCTAGATAGAAATCAAATTGAACAACATCTTCTATTGAGACTGGACAGGATTAGAATTTCTGGAATTTGTGTTACTATCTGTTATTGAGATTACTATGAAATTTACCGATAGATAGATATCAAAATGTGTTAACTGTGGTAAACTATCGAATATATGATTGTTATTTTCTATACTTAGAAAGCATTCTGTTACTGCTTTATTGACGCCTGTAATAATAGAAACTCGCTTTCATCGCGTTCATGTGAAAATAAAAACAAGTTTCTGCTCCAAATACGACTTGGCTACGGATTATGGACTTTTAGTTATAGTAATTAGAGTTATTGGGTCAATTTTCGTATAGCTCCGTTAATATTTGTACATTATTAATAATTATAGTATCCATAAGACTGAATATATCAAACCTTTCACCAAAATGCGTTTTATTTTATTATAATTTTTCAATAATTTGATAAGATAATGCAAATGATTTTGGTATTTAATTTCATATTACTGAGTTATCTTCTAATAATAGACGTGTAGTTTTGTTAACTTTTTAAAATGTTTTGTCGATTCGAATAGTCTATTCGATTTTACATCGTTCAACATTCGTGCGAGGGTCTAATTTGGCTTGTTTGTTGCCGCAATTAACGAATCAATAAGACATAAGACGTTTAAGTCTTAACAGTAACGAAAGTTATATAAATTCTTTCATAGTCATTGTTACATTACTGATTTCATGATGGAGCATCGGACAGCACGGGTATGTACAGAGTCACATACTATTTTTCATTAGAAACAACAAACGTGAAAATTAATTTTTTAATAGTTTTTTTTTATATATTACTTGTACCACGAAAGCATTAAAATGATTGTGCTCTTTAACAGCCCTATGAAATAAGTTAGTTTTTACACGTTTAGCGATCTTGCAATGAATCGTAGATTATGCTCTTTTATACTTTTTATTGATCTTCAAAATTAAACATTTCAGATCACTCTAATATTCATCAGCATGTTGTGCATTGGCACAGTTTTTGTGCATGCACAATCGTCTGAGGCTTCTGACCCTTCGTCAGTTGCCCCAGCAGCAGAGGTTTCTCCGGATAACGGTGCAAGCAGCAGTAAAGAATCTTCACCTGCACCAGACGATGCTTCTGTTGGCACAGATGCACCCGCTGCGGAGGAAGAGAATGCTGGGAGCACAGAGGAACCCGCTACCGCGTCACCGCAACCCACAGAACCGCCAGTCGCACCTGTTTCGGACACGGCGCCACCAGGTGGAGCTGATGCTGGGGCGACTCCTGCGCCAGCGTCGTCCGCCAAACCTGTACCTGAAGCAGGGAGTACAGAATCGCCTTCCGTTGATCCCATAGCACGGACTCCACCATCTGAAGGCTCCACAGCTTCGCCAGCCACGGCCGGCACATCCGCCAAACCTGTACCCGAAGCAGGGAGTACAGAATCGCCTTCCGTTGCTCCCGTGGCACGAACTCCACCATCTGAAGGCTCCACAGCTTCACCAGCCACGGCGGGCACATCCGCCCCCGTTACAGAGGCACAGACCAATGCTCCCGGACTACAATACTACGTCATGCCGTACTACCCAAATAATGCGTACTCTCAAGTGATGAATATTTATCCGCAATATGGTTATTACGGCTAAGCTCTCAAGGATAACCGGTATCGGTATGTAAATTCTAATCGGATTGTTAACAACAGGAAGTATGAATAGTTATTGTTTTTAATGTAATAAACGTAATGTTGTAAATAAGAAATGTAAGAAAGCTTTGTATGTTATTGAATTTATGGTACAAGTTCATGTGCTTATTTATGTTGAAGATAATAAATCTATGACTTGTTCTATTGATTAAAAATCATTAATTTATGTTATGATAGTTTTACTCTTATCCGATAAATGATCATTGATGTAAAATTTTTTGTTTTACGTTTCCATACGTATAACAAAAGCGAATCTTGTAGAGGTATCGATAAGATAATGTTATATTTAATATATTAAGTTAGAATTTCTTCCCTTTTTATACCGTATACCTATTGCAACATAATTTATGTATCTCTGGAACTAATTTAAGCTTTCGATAGTTTATGAATCAACAGTGTCTTTAAAGTGTTCTTCAAAGTATATTTATTGATTTATTTTTAAAATAAAATTCTGCAAGAACTATTCATCGAAAATCCTTTCGGCTTAAGATAAAAATAACATAGCAAAGAAAATAATCGATGCTCTCTCAATAAAATTCTGTAAAGTTAGAAATCTCATTTTCTAAGTAAAAACAGCACTTTGTTCACACAATAGGGTATCAAACGTATCGTTTCGAACTTCATAATGTTCACGCCAATTACTAAAGCATGCGATCTTCAAACCACGCAAGCAAATTGAATTTATATCGCTTGTAAGCATTTACAAAGTATTCAACATTTATTAGGGTTATGTCAGTTCAATTAGTGAAAAATTCTTTTAAGCACACATCACGAATAAGAACTGTACATAAAAGACAAAACATAAAAGACAATTGGCGCTCCAAAGGTCGAAAATACATTCCAATTGAAATAGTTTAAATAATGGTAACCATTATTTAGATAAGTTTAATTTGAATTCATTTATAAATCGTTAATCGTTAATCGTGATGTAGATATGGTCAAATTAAAGGTTCGGATATTAATATTCTTTAAAGAAGGCCTTTTAGTTCAAATTAAAAACTTTCGGGTCCAGATTTAATCACACGTTCCTAAATCAACCATTCGTTTATTCTTCTTCGTTAGCAATGGAGCCTTTTTTAGATAATGAACAGCTGATAGTAATCGCCCTTCAAAGTCAGAAAGAGATTCTGTTACATTCTTCCCCAAAAAGGGAGTATGATTGAAAAAAAATATTAAACTTTTAACATTTGTTTTTCATTAATTATCTGGGAAGGCTTGTTTTCATATGACTGGTATAAAAATATGTCCGATGGGATGTGAAAAATGAATTTCAAACTTAATTACACATCGTCCATGATTAAAAACTGTACACATAACCCTTGGCCAGTTTATGAAAAAACCACTTTTTTATCACATGGGAATAGAAGCTTGGGACCTTACCTTATCCATAGCGTTGTAATTAGAACCATGTGTAGGATGCTAATGAATATGAAGGCGTATAATTTGTGTATTGAACTTGGACCCTATTTCGCATTGCACGTAACGTCAATTATCGATGTTATTATTTATGCGGGCCCTAGTATGAGCGCAGTTAATTTGTCAAGATTCGTGCAACAGAAGCAGCAAGCATGAGAACTCTACTCCATTTGGTGAGCATCAAATACTTTGGCACAAAACCTTATTACCTTTGATAAGTCAAATCAAAAAAACAGTTTTTAGCTTTATTTGATTTGAATTACTTATTTTTCTTTCCTTATCTAACCTAGATGGGTTCAGCAAATCGTGGGAATCATGATGTCTATTAAAATGCAATACTATTGTATTGGCTTATATGTTTTACAACCTGCGGCCTATCTTTGGTCAACACCTCTTAGGAATAAATGTGCTGTGTGGGAATTGAATCCACGACTCCCAACCGAAGCCCACGATTCTGAATTATTACTCTTTATATTGTTAGGGATAAATTGGTTTTTACTAATTCTAATCACAGGGAAAAAGAGTAAATAAATTGATTCAATTCCGGAGATGCGGGCATAATATTACTATTTGTAATAATTTCTTGTTACGAATTCATAAATTACTTCTATTACTAGGTAACATAGTCATAGTTAAATAAATGTAATCTAATGATTTTTACAGGTTTAATTGTGATTTTTTGTTCCCAATGATTTCAGCACCTTGGACACCTCTTTTATTTAGTCAATCGGATACGGCCAATTATGTATTTATTCCATTATACGCAAAAAATCTAAATTAGTTTAATTTTCTAACATTAGTATTTTTTTTACATCATGGACATTCTTAACTTATTGTCTGTATTTAAGCGTATAGCCTAACCATTTGTACGTTATTTAAATTTATAAAAGAGCAGATAGTCACAGCTATTTTCATCCAACCCCTACAAGGTTTAAGGGTAACAGTTTTTTAAAGTCATATTTTTAACGCTGATATCATCTTTGTCATTTTCTTTGGAATTCTATAAAAGTACTTGAATGATACACGGGTTTCAAATATCGCTTCTATATTTTACAGACACTTTTGGCGTTCGCAGCGATAGCGTCATCAATTTCGTCAAATGAGAAGTACAATGATAATTTAAGCTCACAGTTTGTCTACAACGTGGATGGTAAGAAGTTACTCGCTACCCCCAGATATTCAGTACGCGACGACAAATCCAACAGGGGGAATAATCAAGGCTATGTAGCAAGAAACAAACAACCTGAATACATCGCAAGCAACTCTAATTCTGAGTGTAAGGAATCAACAGGCGTAACCAACAATTACAAACAGGGAATAAACGACAACGATAGAGGAGACTACGCAGATATCTGGGACCTGTACCACTCAAAAAACTTGGACACCTTGAGGAGAATGCAAAGTGGTAATCAAGACAAATATGCGAAGATCGACGTCGCGACCGACCGTTATAAGAGGATAGGGCGCCACGGCCTTGGGTTTGAGAGGCGTACAGCATCTGCACACGGATTGAGAGTACCGCTCACTAAGGATCTGTTGCAAGTTGTGGGAAAAGGTGAGGGTAGATCACATTGCCGTTGTTAATGTGTAAAATAAATGGGCGATAGAACGTCCCTAGTGGAAACTTGTCAGGATGTGTAAAATTGACCACACAACAGCATGTCTTTCATATGATTCTTTTGATTATATTATATGTTATAAAAAGTAATGAATAATGTAACAACTACGATTCTATTTATTTTTTATTCTTCTGTAATGTTGTTATAATAGTAAGAATTAAAATAATTCAACGCAAACACATTTTAAAAAGTTCAATTTTTTTTTAAGAATTTTTCTTTCCTTTCTTGATGTTAATGTTATATTCAGAAAGGATAAACTATTGATTTAACTCAATGTAAGAAACACGGTGAACTAATTTTTATTTTTATCAAATAAAAATATATAATTTAAAATAATGTAAGAGTACTTGTTGCAGCATTATTTCTTTATGTTTAAATGATTTAATTTACTAATTTCAATCAAAACATAATAAAATTGAGGTGAGCACATAGCCTTGTTGACGACTTTTCATTTATTTTTTTACATTAATTAACGATCATTAAAGAACAAATATAATAACACACATTTAAGAAAAGTAACTGACAAGTTATTTCTATTCAAATCTTAAAGTCATAATCACGACGTTTAATGCTCAAACTGCGACTCTAATTCTGATTTTACTTGTTTGGGCATTTTATTAATACCCAAAATTACTGATACTAATGTACATATAACATACTTAATATATAATATAATGTACATACCTTAATTGGCAAACAAGCTAACTCCATATGGGCAAGTTTTACAGGAGACACTTAAAACTATATAATATATTTTTTTAGACTACTTATGAGGAAATCTAAAATGTAGTTGGTAGATATTATCGTAAATTGTCATTTTTGATATTATAAAATCCATTATACATTTTCATTACATACTACAGCGTTTTTTAGGAGTTATCCGTTTTTTCTTCCGTGCAAAAGTATGTTATCTGGGAGTTAGCTGGTTTTCTTGATAGATTTATTTTAAATAAAAACTTTCTTTTTCTTTTCAAGTGTACAACCAAAGCGTCGTAGCGTTTTAAAAAGTGGTTATTAACAACCAGAAAAGAGTCAGATTTATTGGTATCATCAAATTTAATTTAATATTTTAATATCTGTTGTCATCTTCTTATGAATAGTAATTCTATTGCTAGAATTATTTTATCAACTAAGAAATTGATTAAAATCGTTGCAAACTAATCAGAACTCAGCCTTTGCCTTCATTCCATAGAATGGAACACCCATCTCTAGTTTTCATATCATAAATACACACGTTTTGAAGGGTAGTATATAAAAGCGTTAACTTTTTTTACATTTTTAAGGGTCTTTCCTATCTCTTTGCCTAATTGTATCTAAAGTTTTTACTAAACTATCAACTTCGTTTTTTATCCCGTCATATTTAAAAATTTATCAATTAATATTTTTCCGTCATCTTCAGAAATATTATGACATTGGATAACACTATTTCTCTTTTACTTACAGTAGTCTAGTTTCATGATTTTTTTAGTAGTTTCTGTATCAAAGGAACGGCCTAATCGTTATCCGATTTATCATTACTTGTAGAGAGGTAAGCTGGAATTGTTCTTTATCAAACGGAAATATGTCTTCATTAACAACAATTTCATATGTTTGCGTATACTGCATTGCAGACATTTCCAATACAATACATGTTGTTAACAAATCATCATCATCATCATCATTTCAGCCTGTTTGAGTCCACTGCTAAACACAGGCCTCCCCCATAGACTGCCACGAAGTAAGATCCTAAGCCACCAGCATCCATCAACTTCCCGCACACTTGCACAAATAAATTCGATGAATTAGAAGCTACGCTATCATGCCCAACCAAAGCGTCGTAGGGTTTTGAAAATTGGTTATTAAGAACCAGAAAAGAGTCATGCTTATTGGTATCATCAAATTTAATTTAAATTTTTAATAAACTTTAAAATGTATAACTTCCAACCGTAGCGTAATAAAGTAAAAAGGAAGCCGACCAACGCAAAGCCAATATTAAATTTCAGTATTGCTCAGTTACCTAGCAATGTTTTGTAAGAAATAAAATAAGTGTCCATACTGTGTATTAATGTTCAATTGTTTTTCAACACTACCTTTCCTTTTGTTGCGTTTATATATTTTTTTTTCCAAATAACGTAGGGCGGTAACCGTACATGACTCGGACGCCATACAAAATAGCCGACTTGGAGGAGTTGGCTCTTAAAATCGTAACGTTCCGTGACATGCAGAGTTGGCTGATTTGCGAATAGCGATTTATAGAAAGAAATAGTGATTATATCAGAGTTATTGTTTTTGCAAATCACGCGAAATTATTATTGCGTTCAAACAAAGCCAAAAAATATTTTTGACCAAATGTGGAGTTAGCTGGTGTGCCAATTAAGGTATCGATATGTCTCTTAAACATCGAGCGATGAAGTTACACAGCAGCCTGTTTTATGAATACGTTGCGTACGTACGCGATACGTCCGGGGTCCTTTTAAAGACCTTCAAAGGACCTGCAATCTACGTATTGCGCCATGCATAGAATATGGCCCTCAATAATCACACAACCATCTTTTTCAAAAAAAAATTCCCATTGACGTAGCTCAGTATAGTTATTCAATTTAATTTTTGTACGAGTATCAATTTATCGCTCCATAATATAAAAAAAAGTATTAAAAATACTTCTTGACAGTTATCATGGTTAGTTATAACAAGATCATAAGTAAAATACGTGCTTTTAATTGCCGATGCACTTAAAACCAATTCTTTTATCACATCTGAAGTAGTCTAGCTACTAACTACGTTATGTTCATTAACTTACACCTAATACTTTGGAAAGAAGATATATTTTACATTAACAGGTATTCTACTTTTGGTGATACTGTCACTTATAAAAGGCGGGAAGTGAAAAATTTTGTTCACTGTTCTCAAGTATATTGTGTGTCATCATTCGTTACTCGTTGCATCATCATTATGACGTCCTTACCGGTATGTATCAAGTTATATTATTGTTACGGGGACAATTAAACTCCCATAAGAGTGAGAAAATTATCAAAAATACTTTCTTGTGTCCAGTCTAATGTTAGAAGTATGTAAAATGACTGTGCAAAATGATTGGTTCTTATTAAATAACAACATACGACATAGAACTGAGCTTAAAGATGATGGTAAATTTGCTTCTTGCAACTTTGGCACTAATAAACCCCGGTAATAAGACTATACCAACAGTGCGAATATGAAGGTTAATTTATATATATATATATATATATATATATATATATCATATATATATATAAATTTGTGATACCAATAAGCATGACTCTTTTCTGGTTCTTAATAACAATTTTCACACCAAATCAAACCCTACGACCCATAGCGTAGCTTCTAAGAATTTATTTTATAAAAAGTTGATACTTAGGATCTTATAAAAGGGCGGGGGGGGAAGTGAAAAATTTTGTTTCGTTGGCAGTCAATTCGTGTATGGGGCATAATCAGGCCTTGTTTAGCAGTTGTATAGTCATATATTCTGGGGACAATTTAAAGTGGAAAGCCAGTCTAATGTTAGAAGTATGTAAAATGACTGTGCAAAATGATTGGTTCTTATTAAATAACAACATACGACATAGAACTGAGCTTAAAGATGATGGTAAATTTGCTTCTTGCAACTTTGGCACTAATAAACCCCGGTAATAAGACTATACCAACAGTGCGAATATGAAGGTTAATTTATATATATATATATATATATATATATATATATATATATATATATATATATAAATTTGATGATACCAATAAGCATGACTCTTTTCTGGTTCTTAATAACCAATTTTCACCAAATCAAACCCTACGACGCTTTGGTTGGGCATGATAGCGTAGCTTCTAATTCGTCGAATTTATTTGTGCAAGTGTGCGGGAAGTTGATGGATGCTGGTGGCTTAGGATCTTACTTCGTGGCAGTCTATGGGGGAGGCCTGTGTTTAGCAGTGGACTCAAACAGGCTGAAATGATGATGATGATGATTTGTTAACAACATGTATTGTATTGGAAATGTCTGCAATGCAGTATACGCAAACATATGAAATTGTTGTTAATGAAGACATATTTCCGTTTGATAAAGAACAATTCCAGCTTACCTCTCTACAAGTAATGATAAATCGGATAACGATTAGGCCGTTCCTTTGATACAGAAACTACTAAAAAAATCATGAAACTAGACTACTGTAAGTAAAAGAGAAATAGTGTTATCCAATGTCATAATATTTCTGAAGATGACGGAAAAATATTAATTGATAAATTTTTAAATATGACGGGATAAAAAACGAAGTTGATAGTTTAGTAAAAACTTTAGATACAATTAGGCAAAGAGATAGGAAAGACCCTTAAAAATGTAAAATACTTTCTTGTGTCCAGTCTAATGTTAGAAGTATGTAAAATGACTGTGCAAAATGATTGGTTCTTATTAAATAACAACATACGACATAGAACTGAGCTTAAAGATGATGGTAAATTTGCTTCTTGCAACTTTGGCACTAATAAACCCCGGTAATAAGACTATACCAACAGTGCGAATATGAAGGTTAATTTATATATATATATATATATATATATATATATATATAATTGATATGTAGATTAACTCTATATATCAATTTCAATCTGGGTTAGAAAGAAATCGCACCATCATTAATATCTGAATAATGTTTGAACCTTTCCGAGAAATACAAAATATTTCTGTAGTATCTTCGGATGATGTCCTATGTTGCTGTTATTTTTTCACTTTTTTTGTGTTTTCTTCTTTTTATTTAATTCTACTAAGTTTCTTCAAATGTGATAAAACTGACAATTTATTACTCTTTTTCAGCTTGACATACTGATAAGTTGCCTGCTACTAGTAACGATAAGTACGACTATAACGGCAAATACTCCATCACCAAATGCCACGGCTGCAAACCCTTCAACAGTTCCGGCTGCGGTTGTTCCTGTTGCCCAACCGTATCCGGTGCAGACGTATCCGGTGCAGCCGTATCCGGTGCAGCCATATCCAGTGCAGCCGTATCCGGTACAGCCGTATCCGGTGCAACCGTATCCGGTGCAGCCATATCCGGTGCAACCTTATCCGGCGCAACCTTATCCGGCGCAACCTGTTCCGGTGCAGCCTGTTACGGTACAGCCTGTTCCGGTGCAGCCTGTGCCGGTGCAACCTGTTCCGGTTCAACCAGGTGCGGCACAGCCTGTTCCGGTGCAACCAATACCATTGCAACCTGTTGCTGATACTACTTGGCCAGTGTACCCGTATTCCTTTTACCCGGTCCGAAGCCAGCCAGCCAACGATTATTCCCAAGTCATGAACATATACCCCCAGGGTAGTTTAGCGCAGCCTCAGTACTACTTGGTCCCGATCTCTAATCAAACGGCCAGTCAGTAAAATTTATGGATATAGGTTCAAAGAAACCTATTCTCACATCAGCTAATGTTTGGTTGGATCAATTTCTTTCATTGTATATCAATTTCATTGTATGTAAATAACAAAGATTTCATGTAAATAAAATAAATTAAGGACAAAATGTACTTATCATTTATTTCATGTGGTAAATTTAGTGTAGCCCAAACAAGTTTGTTTACGGAGATTTTCGCTTTACTTTGTGTCCCCATCGAATTCCAGCCATTACTGCTAGGATAAATTATGTCCTGCAACTTATTTAAGCGATCGATAGGGAGAGTAATGTGAGACTTAACATTTTTTAAAAGTTATAAATATGTACGTTTGTGGTGGTATTATGATCTATTATAAAATTCAATTGAAAATGCGGCGTGTCTCGTTTAAAATATTCATTGTTAAATGTTATTTCTAAAACACTTTATGCTGTAAAGGATGCACACTAGATGGCGCCTAGCATTGCTAAAATGCAATAAAGAAATCAGATCACGCAAGACTGTTGCGATATTGCACTAATGGCAAAGCATCTGCAGCCCTGCGGGCGTTGCAAATGTCAATGGGCGGTGGTTATGACTTAGCCGAAGCTCACTTAATTATAAGGTGGCAACGTATTTGCTACCCTACGGGTGTCCCCACTGGGTACGGCCCTCATTTATTTGTCCTTAAGCTGTTATGGATCACACAATGCGTGTACGTAGCTAGACGAATAGTTTTCCATTTTCATCTGAATTTAAACAAGACTTATCTGGATTGAATACACAACGGGTCATATTGTAGTTTTGCTATATTAACGCATGATTAATATAGCAACACAGCATCCATCACTACCCTTCCCCCACATAGTGTCACAAAGCACGATCCTGAGCCACCTGCATCGACTTCCCTCGTATTTGCACGGTGGGTCTTCCTATACTGCGATGGCTTACACTCGAGAAACTTTCTTCCCTTCTCTTCACCTTACAAATTTTCTGAGCTATATATTACCTTATATGTTACCTTTGGTCTGCCATTATCTTAATCTCAAATAAATTGCTAATTAATTCAATGAGTTTTAAAAAATATATATTTGTAAAAGTGTCTGTGCTTAGTCATGAAATCATTTTACTCCGAAATAATTTTTAATAATTGATTGAGATTATTTAAGAAAAGCTGTAAATATCAATAATTACTTGATGAAGAATAATAATACTCAATAATATTGATATTTGATAAAGATTTATGAATATTAAATATATTTATTAAATACTAATCACTAAACAGTATAAGTAGAGATAGAATGTAAGACCTTTGACATTTATTAATGTTTTTGGTCTATCAAAAATTGAATGAGTCAGGTCCGACTCGGGTAAGGCCTTGACTAGGGACTCCAGAAACCTTATGAAGACGCGAAGAATAAACTGACCAGCTATAATAACGGCAGATATAAATGACGTAATATCTCTTTAGCTATTAGTTATAACAATATAAATTTATGATTGATTATTGTAAAGAATATGTTAATAAATGCTTAATTGATAATTCTTATTTAGAAGTTGTCATGATCGTACGAAATCGTTTAAGGTGTCATCAACTGCCATTTTTAAGCCAATCATGTTTTTAAGCCACTCATGTTTGCGTATCGGATTTGTTTAAAAAAAAACATTATTGTATTCGCCTCCACCACATAAGATTGCCTCTTAGCCGCACGGTTTTGATACAACCTCTTTAATACACCATAAAAATTTAATAATCACAATACTTAATACTTTCGCGTTTCGTCTGGTGAGTGAGGTAGCCGGACCTCATTTTCAGCAGATGTCCATGGGCGGCGGTATTCACTTACCATCAGGTGAACCGTCTGCCCGTTTGGCAACTTTGCACAAAAAAAATTAGTAATAAATAATCAATTTATTACTATTTTTTTTTAAATTAATTATTAACACCTATTGATTCAAAAACCTTTAAGTATGCAATGGTTTAATACGCATGCTTTTGAAAAGAGGTGTGTAGAATTTCTAAAATTTAACAGTCGGTTTAATTCGATCATCAAGCTTTAGATATGTTCATACCCCAACCCAACATCTATAAATATCAGGTTTTAAAATTACTTTGTACGTAATATTCGTTTGCGATTATGTTATAACTATCCGAATATTCGTAAAGTAAATTGATAGATTCGTAAATATAAATTGAGAGAATGTTACATTAGTCGTTAATGCTTAGTTAAATTATTTTGAGCGTTAAAAAATATAAGGTACTAAGCAGATACATAATAGTTTAAGAAAAGGACTAACAACTAATTTTGGAATAACAGCTTACTCATTATCACGACCATGATCATCATTATGAGTGCTCAAATTCAGTCTGCTGATGATCTTACGTCTCTTAAATAGTGTGTGATTAAATCACACAGAAATTTCTCCCGTTGCACGAATAAGCTGGTTCGAACGGGGAGCTATTGCGGTTCCATAGAAGAATGGTGTGAAGTTTAATTATTATAAGTTCAGTGAGAGTGTGTACCCCCGGTACACCCGGTACCCCCGGTACACACTCTCACTTCCTTTAAAAACCTGCTCAGAACTTAAATTTTTCTCTATCGCCATAGCTCAGTAGATTCAATTAAATTATTCTAGAAAGAGTCAATACCGCTGTTAAATTAACGTTAATAAATTTATCGCTATAAGTGATAGACTACGTCATACACAAAGCATTTAGAAAGTATTGCTTGACACTTATCGTGGTCAGCTAGATCAAGATGATAAATTTACTGCTTTTTTTTTAATTGACGATGCACTTAAAACCAATTTCTTTATCACATCCGAAGTAGTCTAGCTAGTGATAACGGTGTTTTGAATACAACTTATATATACCTAATGTCTTGAAAAGAAGATGTATTTTACGTTGGCAGGTTGCATTTTGGCAGTTGTATTTTTGGCGATGCCATCACTTATAAAAGGCTGCAAGTGAACAAGATTGTTCAATATTCTCAAGTATATTGCGAGTCTTCATTCGTTACTCGTTGCTGTAACATCGCGATGACGTCCTTACCGGTATGTTTCAAATCATATAATTACATTTCGTCTATTTAACCAAGGTATATTTGATATTTAAACACGCATGGAGGTTATGTTTTTAAATTGATACCTCCTACTTAGAGAAAGCAATCTTCCGTTCATAAATATCTGAATAATAATCTATGGGACCAGGAAATATCCAGAATATTTCTGTTGTATCATCGGACGTTTTTTTAACTTACATTACGTGTTGATTAATTTCTCTTTTTGGACCGTTTTTCTCTTCTCTAATTTGTAAGATATAAAATGCGTAACAACACGGAGGTTAAAGTTATGTCGGATAAACTTCAAATGTTATGGAACTGACGATTCTTTATTCTTTTTCAGCTTAACGTACTGCTAAGTTGCCTATTATTGGTAACAATAATGACGCCTGTAATAGCAAAGGACCCAGCACCAGCACCTACTAACACGACAGCCACCGCTCAAAACCCTTCAACTGTTCCGGCTGCGGTTGTTCCTGTTGTACCGGTTGCTCAACCGTCCCCGGTGCAGCCGCTTCCGGTGCAACCACTTCCAGCGCAACCACTTCCGGTACAGCCCCTTCCGTTGCAGCCTGTTCCGGTGCAAACGTATCCGGTGCAGCCACTTCCGGTACAACCGCTTCCAGTGCAGCCACTTCAGTTGCAACCTGTTCCGTTGCAACCTGTTCCGTTGCAACCTGTTTCAGTGCAACCGCTACCAATGCAACCTGTTGCTACTACTTGGCCGGTATACCCCTATCCCTGGTACCCGTTCCGAAGCCAGCCGGCCAACGATTACTCCCAAGTCATGAACATATACCCCCAGGGTGGTTTAGCGCAGCCTCAGTACTACTTGGTCCCGATCTCTAATCAAACGGCCAGTCAGTAAAATGTATGGGTATAGATTTAATCTTTTTTTTTATTATTTTTTTTAAATCATTGCCCTTACTTTGGGATAACATTATCCTGTGTTGTAAGGACGTTTTTACAAACATAAATTTCACGCGGACAAGCACACAGATGCGGAACAACTATCTGTGGGTCACACAAAGAGTTGTCCCGTGTGGGAATCGAATCCACGACCCCAGACGCCGAAGCCGATACCTTGGCGACTGCGCCACGGAGTCATCAAATCATCTTTATCCTCACATTGGCTGACGTTTTAATAAAATTTATTGTTTAATTGTTACGAATAAATAAAACTCTTATTTAATGCGGGCTTTCTACAAAAACTAGATTTTAAATTAAGTAATTATATATTTTTATTTATATAAGAAATAATACATAAATATTTTGATTAAATTTACAGTTATCGTTTGGCCAATTTCTATTATAGTACTCGTATATCAATTTCATTATGTATTAATAATAAATTGCGTAAAAAAAACGCGCAATTGTTTGTTTTAATACTTTAATGTAAATAAAATAAATGAATAAATTAAAGTTAAAATATTTTTATCATTCATTTCATGCAATGTGCAAAAAAACATGTACTCGAATTTGGTTTAGTTTATTCGTGATTAAAAGATACTAGGTGAAGGGAAGGAACTAAATGCTTGTATTGTGATGTTCCTGGTACTTCCCTTCCTAATAGAACAAGAAGCGCACGTTTGGTTCCCAGCCATTACTGGGTCGCCCAAAGTTTGCACCAACACTGCTGTTTTTAACCGGTCAAATCAATTTAGGGGATGAAACGTACCATAAGATTTTTTGAAAGCTGTAAAGTACGCTTTTTGCGTGTATACTAAAATGTTTCAAACGAGTTCGTTGAATGAATAGAATAAAGAAATTGAGATAATGGAAAAATAATAATAAAGTTATTTCATTATTAAAGGACATTTACAAGCGAGTAAGGTTAATTGTTGTCATGCCTCAAAACCTAAAAACATAAATGAATTTGTGAACTACTTTTTAAGGAGCCGACATGACACGCAAACCTTTTAAAACATTGTTTTTGAATATTTTAGAACTCGTAGACCAAACTACCTCGGAGTAAAAGTTCGTAAGAAAATTCAAATGTTAACTAGACTGAGGTGGTAGTAAAGTTCTCAAACGAGTTTTTCCTTTCATTTCTTACAAAGTAAACAAAGTTAAGATTGTTTGTCGAATGCCGGCTGTATATTCAGGATTCCGTACAAGGGTCGGAGATAAAAAAAATGCGCCAATAATTACTTCCTTTGCCGTTTCCAACGATATAACTTCCGGGAGGAAACGAAATTTCATTTCATTCATTTCATTCTAAAATATGTGTTATGAGTGATGTATAAGATTATTTTCTTATCCTTTAAACGAGCAATTCTTGTATATATATATAATCGGAATCTCCGAAACGGCTCCAGCGATTTTTATGAAATTTAGTATGTGCGTAGATTCGGGGGCAAAAAATGGATCTAGCTAGGTTTCATATTTAGAAAATGCCCTTTTATCCCTGTTTTCAGGGAATGAAAAATATAATTCGAATATGACGGTAAATTTCGCCGCAAGAGAAAATGTCGCAAGAGATAATAGCTCGGTCGGTAATTGGGCGGCCCCAAAACAGACGGCCGTGGTTCGCGTCACGATCATTTACACATTTATTTTTTTACTTTTTTTCGATTCCAGATCATTGCTTTTTTTATTTTTAATTTTTTGTCGATTTGTTGTTTTGTTATGTTTTTCCCTTTTTTTTGAAGTTCTTTCTTTTGTGAAAAACATCAGTTCATATTTTCTTATTATTACGTCGGTAAGATCGAAAAATATTATGCATATTTCATTACTCAATAATTTGTATCTAAATGTAATTTCCAAAATACACGATTTACCAAAATTAAAAACAAACCGAGCAAAGCTCGGTCCTCCGGGTACTAAAATCTTACACACCAAAACAAAGATTTGATACATGAAAATTGTAAACCGGAGTCGTAAATTTTAGGCGAAAACTTGTACAGCATGTTACGATTTCAGTGGTAAAAAAGATTGAAAGTTGATTATTTAATAATCATTGCTAGTAAAGAGCCGCTAAGGCTTTCGAAGAGCAAATGATAAAAGAAATACGATCTTTTTTTTAGATTTTGCGTAGATGATATACGTACCCAGCTCTTTCTTATTAACCAGGACTATTTGTAGGCCGGACAAAGGCCGGATAGGGGACAAGCATACAAACATTATGTAGGCATGTACAGAATTGATAAATTTTTTAGAAACTTACAACATGGCATGTAAATATTAATTTTTATAAATAAAGAAAAAGAAGATAAGCATTACGGAACCCTCGTATGAATTCGACCGTCTTTACGAGTTGTAAATCGCCATGTTTGTTCCGTTTAATTCGGTAAGATACTTTGTCCCAATGTTGGTTACGGGTGAGGTGTCTCGGTAACCGGGTTTAAACTATTATAATCCTTATATAATTACTCGCAAGCGCGAATATTACCAATCTGGAAGGTTCAATTACTTAAAAAATTATATCCTGAAGAACTATTATTATAATTTAATAAACCAATGCGAGCGCAGTGTTGATGAGAGCAACCGTAGTATATGCCAGCCGTAGTAAGTGTCACGGTGGTTGTTTGTTAACGAAAGCTACCAAAACATATTGTGTAACTTTTTACTTAATTACTGTTTATACTCTACATATATACTAAATAAAAACTATCGGTCAGCTCTCATGTATACACGTATTTAAAACTATTAGACATCTTGTTTCTATAGTACGACTTTGCCCCTTTTAAAGTGGAGAATATAAAAGTTGCTTTAACGTGTTTATGGTTCCGGTAGACGTGACTCTACCCTTTCGGTAGCAGAAGCTATCCTAGCTATTATGAACCTTTGCTGCAACAAATAATATATTTGTTGTTATTGAACAATGATTATGACCGTAATCGATTAATTTGGTCGGACTTAATGATGTGACAAAAAGATGCTTCAAATAATGTACAAATGTACATGTGAAAATGGATAAGACCTATGTATCAGCACCGGAATTTACAAAAGGTACAAGACCGTAAACTTTCAGAGGCGGCAAAATATGTAGGCTGAGATTTTTTTCACGTTATCGAAAATGTTTTAAAAAGTGTTGCCGTATTTAAAACACCTTAAAATTATAATACATAAAACATTTAGAGTATATTGAAAATTGTGATCATTGCAGCTTAATCGAAAATGTTTGAGAATAAGTTTCGTTTCAGTTTCGAATTTTATTAACAGTCCACTGAAAAATTTACACCAAAATATTGAAAAGGTTGCGTCTAAAGGGAGTGTAATACGCGATGATCCGGAAGAATGGGTAATAAAAAACTTTACCAGAGATTAAGTAGGTACTCATGGATGTGAAAGAAATAATAATTTAAATGATGCAAAATATCGGTAATAGAGCGGTATTATACTTCCCAGGGTTATAACGTTAGTGTTTCAACGCTAAGACTAAATATTGTGTCCCAGGCCAGGTATTTTTATAGGGAGGAAAAATCTTTTGCGTTGCACCTGTTACTGTCACATTGGTCTGGAACACAAGTAGTCCTTGCCCCGCGAAACAGACCTCTTGAAACCCGTGTCCCGAGGGGACCTACGTCGCGCAATAGGTCAGGGTGCCATGTCGCTGATAGAGCCATTTTAAGAGGACAGGACGTTAGGTTCTGCAGCCTTTCCCACTCGATGATGGCAATCGAGGGCAGGTCATTGGGCACCCCCAAATCCTGGAGGCCGGCGAATGGTACCTGGTTTATGCTCCCTGTCACCAGAATTGCAAACATGTTTATGATGTCAAACTTTAGTCTTCCAGGACGCAAGGCAAGGAGTCGACCAACAGGCACGCCGCCTCACAAAATATCGTCCAGTATAGATAGATACAAGATAAACCTAAAAATGGATTGTGTGATGTCAAACTAGGTTCCCATTTCAGAAAATTGCTGCAGTACTTAATTGATGTAAAGCTGGACCAAATGGGACCTGATGTTGCCTTCATATTTCATAATACGAAATGCGAAAAAATTAAATATATAAAAATACATGGTAGAGATTGTGTGTAGTTTAGTGTACTCTAATACTGTTATGGGGCAGAGAGTTACAATTAATACATTGTCTGTTACGTTACTATCAGAAAGGAGAGATAAGCCATATCAGAAATAAAATATTTTTCCTAAAAGTACATGATACCTTTAGGGCACGTATATGGAGATCATTCATAATGCTAAAAAGTTACGTGCAATACATTTTATTAATAACAAAATACTTTAAGGGCAGAATTGTTCCGAATCCGCGGCAGCTGCGTGTGCAGATGGAGGAATTAATAATTGCTTTTTAAACTTCCCAAAGTTCATAACAAAAGGAAATAAAACGAAGCAGTAAAACAGTACTGAAAAGTTGGCTCCGAGGGATCAAATAAAATACTTTACGGCTGACTTTGAACAAGGCAAAGGTGCAATCTTCAAAAAGTCGTAAAGCGGTCATAAACCCGAGATTACCGTTCCTTTCGCGTGGGATCCACACAAAATTATGTACATTGTATCATCTCTAACGTTAGACAATGTTTATTTAGTAGTATTTTTAGTAGAGCAACACTTCAATATGTAATTGGTTAAATAACATTCAAATGGTAAACTAATACAAAATATATACTAGAAAAATGAGCCTAAAACTAAAAACCTTAAAAAAATTATAATAACTAAAATATATTATTATAAGGCTCAAGATACCGCCAGCGTTCCCCCTTTGAATAGCCAGACTAATTCTTTGTCCGGGCCAGCTCTTTTTTGCCAGCTCTTCGGTCTCCTGTGATGTGGACTAACCTTTTTGCTATTTCCTTAAAAAGCCTTATAGCGCTAGGAACCCACGGACCAATTGATTAAATTGTAGTTCCTAGTAATACGTGAAGAAGTATTGGTCACAAGCTTAATATTACAGAAACTACCCGTGAGTTCTGACTAGCCCACCGGTTCTGCGTCAGATGAAGCTTTAATAGACTCGGGACTGAAAGCAAAAACATCAGTTAATACAAGAAACATACAGTTTACAGATAATAAATTATATACTTTAGTCGGGAACTGTCTGTTAAATGAAATAAGTTAAAATGTTTGCAGGAGATGTTGCCAGACAATTTCATTTGCCTACGCGATCCTATTTGTTAAGTCATTGTCCCTGAACTGTGTTTAAGATACTGGTCAGCCGAATACTTATATATATATATATATATATATATATATATATATATATATATTATATTAGGTTGTTCGGATCAAACCCGCCCACACAAATATTTCAGTTTTCATTTATACGAACTTATATTTAAAGATCATCAGAGTTTTTTAAGTATTTGTTGTTAAAGCTGCTACAGAAATACATGATGTGTGAAAATTTCAACCCTCTTACTATCACGATTCATGAGACACAGCCTGGTGACAGACGGACAGACAGATAGAAAGAAGGCGGAGTCTTAGTAATAGGGTCCCGTTTTACCCTTTGGGTACGGAGCCCTAAAAACAATACAATCGAGTTGAGAAACTTCTCCTTTTTTGGAGTCGGTTGAAAATTAATAAACTCTCAGAAGCTTGTTCAAGGGAGAGCGGTCTAAAAGGCCACTCGTTACGCAGCGCTAGGAAGCGAATAGCTTTATATCCAGCTCTTTTAACCAGAAGTTCTTACGGAAAACGGAGTCTTATATTCCTTACCGTTTTATGGTAATGAGCTCTCTTTGTAAAGTTTACCTCTTGCAAATACAACATTTTAACAACGTTTCAACTGGTAGGAAATGTCGTTAATGATGTCTGAAGTTTCTTTTATAAATCAGTTTCTAATTTAAGAATTGAAATTATAACAAGACTTTTATTTGATCTTCTAAATATGGAGTTATTTTGGAATGAAAAACATATCTTTTAAGCTTTTGCAAACAAGCACACAAAGTTTTAGGTATAAATCTTAGAGTTCAGGGTTGCCAGAGTTAATTCTTATGCTATATCGAAGTCTAAAAGCACTTTTATTTTGTACCTATAACAATAAAAAAAAAATCAAAATCATAATCAAAAATATATTTATTCACGCTTCCGCGTTCTTATGAAATGTCAAAAATTTTACATAAAAATTAATACGTTCGTAAGTTGCCACCGGTTCGGAAAGCAGTTTCTGTTGAGAAGAAACCGGCAAGAAAATTAACAGTTGCTCTTTTTTAAAACGATTAGTTTACATTACAATAGAACAAGTATGTTATTTTAGCCTCCGTGAGTATCAACAGCATTAACCCCATACATTGGCGTCGTCAAGATATTCTGCAATGGTATAATATGCCTTAGCCATAAGTTCGCTTTTAATTATGCGTTTAAATTCATCTACAGGCAGACTTAATACCGATTGTGGGATTTTATTATACATGCGCACACTTTGCCCCATGAACGATCTATTTACTTTTTGTAGACGAAACAATGGTGTAATTAATTTGTCCTTATTTCTAGTATTTAATTTATGTCTGTCACTATTCTTTAGATAACAATTAAGATTATGTCTAACGTACAAGTATTACAATAAATATATTGGGACGCAACAGTGAGTACATTAATCTCTTTAGAAATATCTCTGAGTGTATCCCGGGCTCCGATGTTATAGATTGCTCGGACAGCTCTTTTTTGAAGAATAAATATAGAATTTATATCAGATGCACTACCCCACAACACCAACCCAATGAAACCCCCGCGGTGGCCGAAATATAGCATCTGGTGGCTTTTGCGTTTGGATGGCTTACGGTGGTAGGGCCACGCAGCAGCCTCGGCTGTTGCACGAATGGGCAGGCCCGTCCGGGTAAGTACCACGACCTCACAGAAGACCGGCGTAAAGTGGAGTATGACAAATACTTTCGCGTTTCGTCTGGTGAGTGAGGTAGCCGGAGCCCAATTTTCAAAGGTTGTCAACGCATCTGTAAACCTCGAGTGTAGCAGATGTCCATGGGCGGCGGTATTCACTTAACATCAGGTGAACCGTCTGCTCGTTTGACAACTTTTCGCATAAAAAAAAAAATAAAATCCATTGCAGGTCTGTTCCCATTTCGTGTACGTTCCAGTACTGTCATATCCCTTTTTATTATTTTTTAGTTTCCTTAAAAATCAATAATGACTGACGGATCTGAGCCTAATACAAGCAATAACGTGATTTTTAACCGACTTCAAAAACAAGGGGGTTATCAATTCGGATGTTTAGATATATATTTTTTTATGTATGTTCGGGCATAACTTCGTCATAAATAGACGGATTTGCAAAATTCTTTTTTTATTCGAAAAGGTTTCATTCCTAAATGGTCCTATATAAATTTTATATAGATCTGATGATGATTTTCGGAGATAGCGACGGAACTCTTCGAAATATGACAGGAAGTTCAACCAACGAATTCCGGTACGCAGCATCACCTGCCGCAAGATTCAAGACGTCTTCGTGACTCTTCCCTGTTGCCAAACCCTTCTATCCTGATGCCAAACCCTTACCCAGCTGAAGTTCCTCGGCCACGCAGAACACAGTAGAGTACCGGAATATGTCGGCTATAAACCCACGACCACATTTTTATTGTTAACTTTGAAATTAACGTGCGCAATCACACAACATAACATCACGTCTGTATATATCCAAGAAAATTAAACAAATGTATTCAGTGTAGCTGAAAACGCGAAAACAGCGTGTTCACACAATTAATACCCTGTTTTTGCATTCTCAGCTATCATCTCAGCATAGGAGTATTAAAATTAAATCACTAAAAATAAAAAATAAAAAGTTTTTTTAACAAAAAAAGAACCGACTTCAAAAAACGGTTTGCACTAAAAAAAACTATAATAATGTTAAATCTAATATAATCAAATCTTGAAAATCTAACCTATATAACTTAACCTATCTAACCTGTAACAAAATGTAACAATTTTAGGAGTCGGTGCCGAGCAAGTATCTCTGATCTGGGCATAACATCATTCTCTTAACTTTGTTACACAGTTTAGGCGGATTAGATACATAAAAATACTTATAACTAATTTTTAATCAATTTATTAGATAACCGCAGCATTAATAGTTGCTTCGCTTCTTTCTATTATTTAGCAAGATGTTATGATTCACAACCACTACCTATCGTGAACAGTGGCACCGGCTTCAATTTTTTTTTACAATTTTTTTATATTAGATTTAACATTATAAGTTTTTTAGTTTTTTGAAGTCGGTTCTTTTTTTGTTAAAAAACTTTTTATTACTACAATTACAAACACCAAGTCTTCAGTTGCATCCGTTTTATTGCACATAATTTCTTATCTAATGCAAACAATTTTTAATAAATAAAACTAAATAGCTACCACATATCTAATCTGTTACAGCTAATTGTTGTAATGTAAGGTCGTTCATATCAATTCGCCACAAACTATCGTTGAACATCTAATTGGACTGTCAGGTCCAATTAGATGTTGAACGATAGATAGATATAGATAGTGATTATCACGTTAATAACTTTAATAAAAGTTATTGATATGACAAATGTTTATTCAGTATCTTCACTTTATAATAACTAAAGCGGTAAACCGCAAGTAAATCAATTTGTGTTAGCTTCGTTACATTTAACATTAGTTAGCGATAACAAATACTATCGAAATATTGGTAAAATTTAATTACCCACGTTTTGTACTCTATATTTGTTCTGAAAAGACATTCCTCATGTTTTGGGCTCCAAGTTTGCAAAGTGACCATAGCTCACAAAGTATACAAACTTTTTTAGAGTTTGCCAACGCATCTGCAAGCCATATATTGTAGATGTCCATGATATTGTATTATATTGTCCATGTATACATGATATTGTAGATGTCCACGGGCTCCGGTATTCACTTAGCATCAGGTGAACCGACTGCTCACTTGGCAAATTTTCACGTATAAACACAGGGGCGAATAACGGCATGGCCAAATGGTGAATGAACGCCTTCAACCGAACAGAATGTAAAACGAAATTGCTGCTGTACTACAGCGTAAGCATAAAATAAAAACCAAGCTGGACCATTTGATTTCAAGGCAAGAGTGAATATGCTTTTACTGAGCTAGCACGCTTACCATCCACGGCTGCATCGCCACTTACCATCAGGTGGGATGGCTGTCAAGCGCTAGTCAGTTCCATATAAAAAAGAAATTACTATTGATGTTAAGCCGCAAACTCAGTTACTACCAAAGCTGATGGGACGGCGACGTGAAAAGTTACAAACTGTGTCTTGAGGCGCACAAAGCTATTCCAGAACAGGGTGTTATCGACGTACGACTTGAATGTGTGGAGCGATCCAACAGAGAAGAATAATATTTATATCGCCCTTCAGATAAAGTGATGCCTTAATGTTACTGCGACAGAAGTGGATATTCGAACGTGGATCTAAGTTCATACATTTATCTTATATATAAAAATGGATTGCTGTTCGTTAGTATCGCTAAAACTCGAGAACGGCTGGACCGATTTGGCTAATTTTGGTTTTGAAATATTTGTGGCTGTCCAGGGAAGGTTTAAACGATGAGAAATTATGGAAAAATTGCATAGAAAATCGAAATAACAACAATTTTATCTTCCTATACAAACTGTACCTGTCAACCTGTCAACTATGTCTGTCAAACACTTCCAAATTCCCTAGAAATAATTTATATGGCAAAACAACGTTTGCCGAGTCAGCTAGTTTTTAATAAATTTTCTTAGTAACGACGTTGGTCCACTCTCTAAACATTCATTATTCAAAGCGATGTCATAAAGAGCGAGAAAACGTGACGTCAGGCCAGTCATAAATGTGTACCAAGGAAGCTATAACAATTTACATGTAAATGCGCGATCATCTCTGATATTAGTAATGTACCTATGTATATACTGTGTTGCCGCCCAAGATTTACTTGCTTAAGCGGTTGGGTGGCAGTGACTAAAATGCTTTCTTTGTTATGATTATTTTTTTGAAGTTATAGTTCTTTTGGGCACGTTTAAGAAATATGAGAGTAAAATTTTTATGATGCGCGCGCATACAGACACCGACATGTTGTAGTTACTTGCAAAGCTAACTTCACACGGTTAAAAATATGTTATTGTCTCTCATAATTACACTGTCAAAAATATGTTATTGCTTGACACGGTACCACCGTGGCAACCAATAACATATTTTTGACATTTACCTACCACCACCATCATCATTTCAGCCTGGTAACGTTCATAGAGTATGGTTAAATTATTTTTAATTCCAGGTTGCAGCAGGTGTCCACTTACGGACACCTGCTGCAACAATCAAATTACAATCTACTTTAGATTGTATTTAGTTACAGCACCGTGTGAAGGTAATATAATGAAGTACAAAAATATTTTTTCCATAGCCGCAGTTTGGCTTCTTCGAAACTTTCTTATAGAATTACGCATAAATTCAAGGAAGTTTGCGTTTTCACGACTTCTTGTTGTTTCAGTTTTAAAACAAAACACGTGGTCACGTTATTTGCAGATTAATTTATGCACGATGTTGAAATCGTTGGTGAAACATTGCGTGCTTAATTTTTAACGCGAGGAATTTAAAATCTGGTGGAAATATTACGTGTTCACTCACGTATATAATTTATCGTTACGAGTTTGGTAATTTTCGTAAATCTAGAATGTAATCATCCAATTACACTCAATAATTTCTTGTATTTACGCGACTATACCTTACTAAAGTATCAGCCTATACATGTCCCACTGCTGGGCAAAGGATTCCTCTGTACAGAGGATATTAGGGCATAGCCCACAACGCGGCCCCACTGCGGATTGGTGGACTTCACATATTTTCGAAAAATTTTTTTTGTTATTATTTAGAAAACATGCAGGTTTCCTCACGATGTTTTCCTTCACCGCATAGCACGCGATAATTCGGCAATTAATTTTGAATTTGAATTGAATGATTGGCACACCGTACTACTACATGGCATACTAACATAAACAATATTTTTACGGATTTATCGCGTTATTTTTTAATTAAATCCGACGTTTTGAAACTTATATAGGGTCACGGGACACCGCCTCAGGCGTTTGACGCCCGGTTTCTGAAACACTGATCATAGTAGCAAATAAAAAATGATATTTTGATCATTAAGAAGATCATTCTGATCACTTCAGAGAGTTCAACCATCCTTTTGGCAAATCAAATGACATTTGAAAAGCCATTTGATAGTTGGTTAGTTAATTTCTACAATGATCACTGTTTCAGAAACCGGCCGTGAGTGTCATTATTAATTCGGGTCACTACCAGTGTTGTAAATTATAAATTTTCTCCGATCCACGCAGAAGCTGTTAATCGTATCTTGTCTTGCGGTAGCGGTTTGTTGGGCCGAGATTAAAGTTTATTAATGATAGGATCCCAAGCTGATGGTTGTACATAACCATCTTCTCTATTGAGATTGGTGTGTTTTCTTATTTCAAACGACCTCGCGAATCATGCTTGGCTGGAATCTATTTTGTTTTGCAAGGATCTGCGGTCTATGAAACCTTATATAGTCTAATACATCTCTCCAAGCACCAGTTTTGTGGCAGTTATATTTTAGTTAATATTTTTTAATTTGTAATTATTGAGTATGGATGGAGAGAAATACCGACCATGTACAATGAGGTAGATAGTTAATTGACATGCTTTTCCCACTATAGTATAATCATTATATTATTAAAGCTATATTTCTTTTGGGTCGTTTGGAATAAATTATGACGGCAAAATTTGAATGATACCCCGAGCACCGACAGCTAAACAGTGACATGATAAAGTTTGTTGCAAATCGACTGACTTCAGGGCATTACCATGGTAACCAAATTAAGTTAAATCATAATCCAAAGTTATTTTATTAAATCGGCACAGGTTATAAAAATTTAGTTACTTTTCTTTCGTTACGCTAAACAAGTATAACTTCCACACACATACTTTTTCTTATATAGAATCCTTATTTCGTAGTCAATTGCTATTTTCTATTAACTTTGCAGCGTAGCTACGCTGATTAAGTCAAGCCACACGTAGCGGTGGCAAACCGCACGTAACCGCTTGCCGAGCTGCATGCAAATACCAACTGACAGAGTAAATAGCCACGGGGAAAATAACCAGCGAGTCGTGTTATTTTATTTATTTGATTATTTAAGTATCACCCTTTAGGGTATTTATATATTAAGAAGTAGAAGACGAAGAAACTTTTATTCACGGTCTAATCACAATAGATACATAAAACCTTAGAAAAAATGTAACTGCACAGTATATAAAATGATATTGAAAAAATTGAAAAGAAAAAAAAATATAATTGGAGGTCTGTGTAGAAGCATAAGACTGTGAAACGGACAAGACTCAGTGAAAGTCGAGATACAGAAAGACTGTAGTTAGTTGTGTATCTTAAATTACGAATGTCGGTATCAGAAGGATAATAAAACACATAAACACGATATTCGAAATTGATTGTATGCTGGAAAGGATATAACAATAGATGGCGCCAAGCATTGCTTCAAATGCTAAGAAAACAATGTGGAAGAATACGTTAAGATTTTCGCCGGTGTGGCAATCAGCCGTTTAGCTCAGTGGCTAGAGCGTCAGGCCGCGAATGCCGAAGACGAGGGTTCGATTCCCACAGCGGCGACAATCTTTTCGCACGTTTTCTACATATTTTAATGTTCAATCTTAAGTGCAAAGATTAGCACTATAAACAATTTAAATTTCTAAAAAAAAAATACGATAAGATATGGGTTGGTGTGGCAATCAGCCTAGTTTAATCAGTTTAGCTTAGTGGATAAAGCGTCAGGCCATGAATGCTGAAGATGTGGGTTGGATTCCGACAGCGGCGACAATCTTTTCGTACTTTTTGTACAAATTTTGATATATAAAATTAGTAAAAATAATAATTTAGGGTTTTTATATATTATACGCCCACAAGGCATAAAGTCTTTTAAACAAATTATCCCTTATATCATAAGAAATTTGAAAGTATACAAATGGCATATGTAAATGTATAATTGTATGCTTCGTAATCACCTAGTAATCGCAAAGTAAACATACAGAAATAACAAATGTTCAATTCGCAGTTTTCGTTCGAAAATATATATAAATTCATTTGCGGGATTAGGCATTTGTCTCGGGACAAAGGAGAACCTTCTCAATTAATAATAGTTTGGAACAAAGTGAACTCGACTTACTAGTGATAAATCTGTTTTGAAGTTGTCGTTGACTTGAGAACTTTCGAACGCTTAAATTGATTCTAAGAAATATGTACGTACATAAATTATGTTCCAACATTCGGTCTACCACAAGACAAAGTGATAAGTAAATGAGTTTGCTTTGAGGTTTCTGTCAGGGTTTGCCTGAGTGTAGTGGAAGCAATCCTGCCTGTCGGTAAAGCTGGTGGAGTTGGTCTTGAATTAAACCACTTTTAGACACTTAAATTTATTTTCTTGTGTACAGCCTTTAATGACACGTCTATGCGAGAGAGTTTAATACAGCGATTAGAATGGTATATAATTGCCATGCATAAAAATAATTTTAATGTTGCCAACATATTGGGGGCCACGAGAAAGTACAATAGTTATGGAATTTATACATCAAAATCTTATTTAAACATCTCAAAACTTTTTACATTTTGAAAAGAAAACAATCTTAAATTATAAAGAAAAGTGTTATCTTAAAGTAAACAAACTTAGACACTTTAAAATATTGAAAATATTACATTTTAACATAGTAATAAACTTAAACTTAAATATGAGAACTTGTGTTCTTGGCATCGCAATAAAATTACACATCCTAAGATGGCCTACGAACATATGGTCAATTATCATTATTATTAATAGTAAATAAACAAACTTTTGTTATCGACCTTACATGTGTTTTTTTATTTGAATTCATTACCTCAAAGGCCCTAATCTTATTATCCTTCCCAGGAAATACCTTTGTTATACGACCCATAGGCCACATGAGGGGAGGAGGTACACCATCATCTCGGAGTAAAACAAGATGACCTATCTTTACATTTGACACTTCAGCCCTCCATTTAGGTCTTGACTGTAAATTGTTCAAATAATGCTTATGCCATGTATGCCAGAAAGTCTGCACAATTTTGTTTGTGACATTCCACAGCCTAAGTCTAGATATTGAAATATCAGAAAGGTCATGTTCAGGATATGATACTATAGACCTGCCAGCTAGAAAATGACCTGGAGTAAGGTAAGTGAAGTCGTCGATATTTGATGATAGAGGCACTAGGGGCCTTGAGTTTAATATTGCTTCTATTTGCGTAAGAACAGTATACATGTCCTCAAATGTAAATACATTATTTCCTAACGCACGTTTCAGGTGATATTTAGTACTTTTTACTCCAGCTTCCCAGAGCCCCCCAAACACAGGTGAGTAACTAGGTATAAAGTGAAAGCGAATATTATTTTGTAAAGCATAATTATTGACCTGTGATTTGTGACTCTGAGAGCTGACTAAATTATATAAATCAGTCATTCGGTTCCTTGCGCCTTTGAAATTACTTGCGTTATCACAAAACACTTCATGCGGTAGTCCTCTACGCGCGGTAAAGCGTTTGAAGCAGATAAGAAATGTTGCGGTCGTTAAGTCTGAGGCTAATTCTATGTGAATGGCTTTAGTTGTGAAGCATACAAAAAGACAAATATAACACTTTGAGATGATAGACCTTCTTATCCTGGATTGCTTTATATCTATTGGCCCAGCATAGTCAATACCGACTTTATCAAATGGATGTGCTTGTGTAACTCTTTGTGTCGGCAAGGAACCCATTAACTGCTTCGATGATTCAGCCTTTAACCTGAAACATGTTACACATTTGTATGTTATTTTTTTTATATGTCTAAGACCATTAATTAACCAATACCTTTCATTTAATACAGATAGCAATAATTTAGGACCTGCATGCATAAGCCTTATGTGCTCACTTTGAATGATCATATCAGTTATGCGTGATTCTTTTGGAAGAATAATAGGATGTTTTTGTGTCTGCAAAAGTGAAGAGTTGTGTAGACGCCCACCCACTCTCATCATTTCACTTTTGTCTAGAAAAGGGTGCAAAGCTTTTAACACACTATTATTTATGTTTACATTATTTTTTAATAAGTTAATTTCTTTTGAAAAGTATTTATATTGTTCACGTTTTATTATCGATAATAAAGAGTTATTTATTTCTTTGCTTGTTAAAAAACTAGTTTTTATCCTTTGATTATTATCTTTTATTTAAGAATTGTAATAAAACCGCCATACATATGCTAATACTCTAGTCATTTTATGTTTATTAGAATACCTTTCAAAGATATCAATTGTATTATGCACTGCTGGAAGCACAATGGAACTGGAAAGCGTGGAGTCTACCAGTGAAACTTTCATTTCCAGTAAGCAAGTAGGTAGATCGGGGTTATTACAGTATTCATACTTATCGTTTTGCAGGAATAAGGGCCCTGTCCACCAGAGCATGTTGTCTGCAAGCTCCTGGGGGCTCACGCCGCGCGTGATGAGATCCGCAGGGTTGTCGCTCGTTCTGACGTAGTGCCAAGTCCAACCGGCAGTTAACTGCGCCACAACTCGGATTCTGTTAGCTACATAAGCATTCAGCTGCGTCACCTGAGTCCCGATCCATGCAAGGACTATTTTAGAGTCAGAAAATAAATATATATTTTGCAAGCTTATCTTTGTGTTTATGGCTTTGTGAACTTTCACCATTAGCTTTGCAAGCAGAAGTGCTGCATTCAGTTCTAATCGGGGCACAGTTAGTGGCTTATTAAGTGGATTAACACGAGACTTGGAGCAAAGTTAGTATAAGCTTGCTTTACCTTCTTGTTTTACTCGCAGGTATATACAGCAGCCATAAGCTATTGAACTCGAAGCATCAGCAAAACCCACAAGCTCGAGAGACCGTGCACATGCAGTAGGAACTACTCTTTGCAATGTAATTGGTGTCATAATATCTAAACTTTTAGAAAATTGTACCCACTTGTTCCTCAGATCACCTGTCAAGGGAGAATCCCAATCTATTTCAGTAGCCCACAGTGTCTGGATAAAGCTTTTAGCAGTCACTATTATTGGTGCTATAAACCCAGGGGGGTCGTAGAATTTTGAGATGTAACTGAGGATTTCTCTATTTGTTATTGGTCTGCCACCAAACTTTTCAGGACAGCTCATTGTAAAACAGTCATTCTTTACATTATAGTCAATGCCCAAAGTTTTTAAATTAAAATTTTGTTTTTCCAAATCAATGTTATCAAAATGTTGTTCATGTTTGGGAATATCTTGCAAAATTTGAGGAATGTTAGATGCCCACTTGTGCGTTTTAAAACCACCCCTTTTTAACAATTCAATCAATTGATTTTTTGCTTCTAATGTATTATTTAAATCTGAGTCTGCATATAGAACATCATCAACAAATGTTGAGTTTTTTAAAATGGAAGAAGCAAGAGGAAGCTCATCTTTGTAGACAGTTGCCAACTCATCCAGACACCGTGTAGCGAGGAAACTGGAGCTTTTTAGACCATAGGTGACCGTCGTCAGCTGGATGCATCTGATCTCGGTGTTGGGATTCTCTCTCCACAGGATATTCTGTAATGAGGCATGTTTTGGATTTATAACAACACATCTAAACATTTTCTTTATATCCGTAGTGAAGATATGATCACCAAAGCGAAATAGTAATAGTATTTCAAATAAGATATTAATACTGTTGATACTCACGTAGGCTAGAATAAGACTATTATACTTGTATATTATATTGTACCCTGATATTTTTGAAAAAGAGCAACTGTTGAGTTTCTTGCCGGTCTCTTCTCAACAGAAACCGCTTTCCGAACCGGTGGTACCTTACGAACCTATACACATAATCTTTGATGTAAAATTTGACGATTCATAAGAGCGCGCAAGCGTCTATTTGAATAAATATATTTTTGATTTTTGATTGATTAAGTCTTTCCGTACAACAGCACCATTAAGTAGAATATTGTTTAGGGATATTTTTTTTTTTAGTTTTCATAGAACCATCAAACACTACCCTGAATTTTGTTGATTTACTGTTCTCATTGATGACCGCATGATGAGGTAAAAAGTAAATAGGGTCAGTTTTAAAGTCATACTGCCTAATGTCTATATAATGGCCATGTCCTAACTGAATAATTTCATCAATGAATTTTTTATATTGCTGAAACAATGTTTCATCTTTATGCAGTTTTTGTTCCAAGTTTACAAACCTCTGGAGTGCTAGATTAAATGAATCACCTAGATGTTGATTTACCTGCTCTAAAGGAACCTTCACTGGCAAATCTACTTGAAAATGCTGATTAATTAATTGCACAGATTTTTTAAATATGTCTTCACAAAGTTCAGACTCTGTGGCATTTTCATTGAATATTTGAGGAGCCTGTTCAGTATGCCAAAATTGCTTAATTGTTTTGCTGATGCTTGAGTCACAAGAAGTGCATAATAGGGACACCTGTTGTGAGGGTGTGTGAATTTTGTTCAGTATATTGCCTCCTAATATATGACCAAATTGCGTGTTGATAATACACGGAGCTGAGTTGGAGCTAGCAGCATCCACTGTATGCAGCTTTTTTTCAGGCAGGAGGATAGTATGGACATGGATGAGAATGTGCTGCAGAGGTAGACACATTTACCGAGGCCCTTACACCGACTGCCCTGACCGAGTTGCTCGAAGAGGGATGCCGTTGGTTTCCATTGGCGTCCACGGTTTCCAGTGCCAAAGCTCTCTTTTGCAGAAAATCTATAAATTCTACCAATGTTGGGGACTTCTGAATGTCCCGGTCCATCTGAAAAGCCTTTGCTGTATAAGAATCTATCTTTCGCAAAAGAATACAGACTTGGGGCGATGGCGCTTGCCGCGTTCTATTAATTTTCTTTTCGAAGGACCAATGTCAGGGTTTGCCTGAGTGTAGTGGAAGTAATCCTGCCTGTCGGTAAAGCTGGTGGAGTTGGTCTTGAATTAAACCACTTTTAGACACTTAAATTTATTTTCTTGTGTACAACCTTTAATGACACGTCTATGCGAGAGAGTTTAGTACAGCGATTAGAATGGTATATAATTGCCATGCATAAAAATAATTTTAATGTTGCCAACAGTTTCTCGCATACTTTATCAATAAGGTTTCGGAATCATCATTATTACTACCATAAATATGGGGTAGTATAGAAAAAATTCAGTTTTTTCAACACACCATTTCCTTTGTTTGTAAAACATGATCAATCTGTCTCCAATGAAGGTTTTCAAAAAAAGGAAAAATATGTGCATTGTTGCTTGCCTCCAATAGCTCAAGTTTCATTAAAGATATTGCGTGGAAAAATAATAATAAAAGTAAAGTAAAGTAACACATGCCCGCCCCACTCACTACTGGGCAAAGGCCCCCTCAGTATAGAGGGTAGCAGGACATAGTCCACCACGCAGCCCCAACTCGGCGGACTTCACGTATCTCCGAAATATTTTTTTTTTATTTTTTTTTATTTTATTTTTATTATTTGCGAACAATCGCAATAGTATATATAATATTAATAGTTAAATATATTAAAATTAATATTATTAATTAAACTCACAAAAATGAGGCCGTGTGACTTCCCAGGACGAACCTGCCCATTGTTGATGTTTTTTAAAGTAAAATTTTCATTATAGTCTTTGTAATGTAAGAACGGTTGAATAATTTAAATAAAGGAGAAAATGCAGAGAATAAAAAAAGGAAAAATTAAAGAGTACTTAAATTAAAGTGAACATATTTTGGCGAAAGGATGATTTATTCAGTCTTATAGATTATCGAATTTTTACAACATATATGTATATGTACAAATATTAACAGAACTATACTAAAGTCGACCCAATATATCTATTAATTATAACTAAAGTCCATTGTTCATATCCGATATTTCATTAGTACTCTACATGACACGATTCTCAGTTTTTATAAATTGTAAATGTAGTATCTAAAGATCTCATATTAGTATTATGCTTTACACTGTTAACACGTTTGGATATAAAACTATTATATAAGTTATGTTATGTGGTATTACCCCAAATCATAGATGTTAATTGAACAGTTGAATTTAATAAAATGGTTATATATTATGTAGTTCTGACGTTCTTAGATACTGATTAATCCACACTTCGCTAAAGTCATAATTGATGAAGAGGCATTTTTTATATATGAAAATATTGAGACTGATCCAACATCTCTCAAAATAATAACTTTAGACTGATTTTGATGGGAGCAGTTGAATGAGATAATAATGGATAATTACACTACCATTGTACCAGTTTTAGAATTAATTTAGTCAGAAATATATTGTATCTTTAGATCGATCGGCAAAAGTCCTCCATTTTTACATGTCAACATGTTGATCGTATTGAAACGGTTAACAGTGCAGCGTGCGTAAAGATCCGGTGCACTTATTTCTGACCCCTCAACCTGACGGCGTCTGTGAAGCGTACTTTGCAATTAGCGACGGCCATATTGGGCGTCAGGAAGTCGGTTACTGTTTTGACACCAGGCTTGACCGGGCGGTCGAACGGGAAACCCATCGCACGGCGGTCCGGGTATTTGCGGTCACGCAGACCACAGTAAGACGCGGCGTTCTTGCACGAGCTGACTACGTTTTGTTTGATCTGGTGAAAAATGATTATAACCCTTTAAAAAACTTTTATACAAAATAGGAGATATACTTCTATGAATATATTTAATACTAGCTTTCACGTCATGATCTCGGATAAGCACAAGTAAAGTAAGCAAAGCTTTTTTATGTGTAATGGTGAAAAGTGAGCGGTTCACCTGATGTTAAGTGATTTTTTTCTTTTTTTATGTGAGGGAGTGGCAAACGAGCTGGCGGTTGAGCAGATGTTAAGTGATAACCGCCACCCATGGACATTTGCAAATGCGGAGTGGAACAAACTTGTCCAGTTCTGAATTAGTCTATAAACATTTCTTTCATTCACAATGTCAACCCAAAGTGCGCAAAATTGACAACTCCACAATTTCATTGGTCGAGCGAAAGCGTGCGGTCATACGCTTTATGAATTATTTGGCAAGTACATCGGCTTTTGGTCACAAGAGATAACGTGAAACTGACAAGAGCGCCAAAATATGTGACTAAGCTCAAAAGTATATAAAGGATCACTAAGGGGCCTAATAAAAGTACGGAAATTGTTATGTGAGAGTACAGGCACAGATAAATGAGGCTACTTGGGAACTATAATCTATTTATATTTACATTAGATTCACCTAAGCTTAGGTATGTTTCGACTATATTTCATATATAATTTTATATAATTATTGTATACAAACTGTTGCCCGTGACCACGTCTGCGTAGAATAGGCTGAAGGCGTAACATTCAGGCAGAAAGACAGATATACATAAAATATAGGCATAAGCTATATTATCGTAAAGTTTCATTAAAATCCGTTCAGTAGTATTTTCGTGAAAGAGTAACAAACATCCATCCATACATACAAACTTTCGCGTTTATGATATTAGTTAGGATAAGGATAATATAATTGTGATTAAAAATACATTAGTATCTGAATAGCAAACTTACGCCGTCGTCAGCCCAGTTGGACACCATTACGAAGAGGACCATCGGGTACCCGCTTTTGGTGCCTTTAGGCAGTAGCATGTGGTGGGGCCAGCCGCAACCGCAGAAGTCAAACTCGGCGGCGGCCAAGGAACCGGCTTCGCCAGGGCGTGCGCTCTGATCCATGAAGGTGCGCTCGTAGGGAATGGTGACGGACGAGTCAACGCTACGACGGCGGATGGTGTTCTTACCAGCATGCACTGAGATAGATGAGAAAAGTTGAGCAGAGAATTTTTAATGAGTGTAAACTTCATCAACTGACAACGAAAGCAATTTGATGAAAGCGTTTAGTATTAATGAAGAAGGAATTAACCAAATGAACAATAAAAGAAGAGAAATTGACAGTAAAGTTAATAAAAGTTTTGAAAAAGCCCTAAATGTGAATGTGCAGAGAATTTACAAATATAGCCTAATATATATATATATATATATATATTATAATGCAATAACTGAATTATCAATCAAATCATAGCAAAGTCCTCTTGTTTTGAAAAAAAAACTATCAGAATTATCTGCTGCTTCAAAATAAAAATATTGTGCATTCCTACGAGTACATCATCAACATCCACATTCATTCATTCTACATCTGCCGCGCTTTGTTAGACTTTGGTAATGTCAGGTAAATTTTTCATTTCATATTTTGCAAACTTACAGTCCTGCGAAAACTTGTCCAGTTCGATCATGAGTTTTCTCTGTTCGTTGAATTCGAACGGCTTCCCCGCTTCGTCGGCTATCGGTGCCATGAATATACGCACTGTTCCCGTAACACCCTTGCTAGTTGTGTTGTCCACCTCGATGCTGATGACAAATTTAATTTAAATTGATAAAACCTATAAATCTGAACGAGGTGAGCTCGGAACTTGTTCCAAATTTAAATGAAATTCAAATTTTTAAATAATAGAAATTTAAATTGTTTATAGTGCTAATCTTTGCACTTAAGATTGAACATTAAAATGTTATCTAGTCCCAAACCAAGCAAAGCTTAGCTTTTCTTTTGTAAATAAATAAATGTAAAAATATCTAAATAAACAACCAGAAACTAAATATCATTTGTGATCATCACAAAATATTTTTCCAGTAGTGGGGATCGGATACACCCTTAGTGCAAGAGAAAAACTTAATTGTGGAAACATTATTACATTGAAAAGTTGTGAGACCATTACTTTTATGATGTTAATAAAAATGAATTTGTCGTGGTCTTGTGGTACGTATCACTTTCTGTATACTCCATAATAGAACTTCTATTGAGTATAATAGATTCCCGTGGACAGTAGATTTATTGTCAGAAATAATGAATGAAAAAATTATTATTTCAATCAACATTTCGTAACCTTTTATTGGTATTTGATGATTATGATATGATGGGTCCCAAACACCTTGTTCAAGCACAGTAACTCGCTTCTCGACATTTGCTGGGGCAGTCTCCAGGACTATTTTTAGGGGAACGCACATCAGTGCCTTCGATAGCCTTAGTACAGCAGAGTGTACACTCTCCTGTACTAAGTGCTTTCAAAATCAAAATCAAAAATATATTTATTCAATACGGCTGTCCGTCTTTACTACGGCTGTCCTTAATAATGTTCACTTTGATGAAATTGGGTCGTATATTTTTTGCATATTGTAAAAGCCTCGTATTGGCCACCGCAGTATAGGACGACATGCGGAAATTCGATGAATGCAGGTGGTTTAGGATCGTGGTTCGTGGCAGTCTGTGGCGGAGGCCTACCTACGTTGTGCCAGAGCTGTGGACTTAGATGATGATGATTATAACGAAACCTATGTTCCTCAATGGACTTAAACAGGCAATGACGATGATGATAACGAAATGAGCGAAAGTGTTAAATCAACTATGATTTGGAAAGAATCGCTTCTACGTACGACCCGAATGGCGTAGTGGGTGTCTTCTGCGCCAGACCTGCCTCCTGCGCCAGAGGGTGTGGGTTCGACCCGAGCGAAATTTTCTCACTATATCGTGATCCGTTACCGAATGGTAATGTAATAATGTGAAAATTAGCATTTAAAGTGCAATTAAGAGGGTGAGGGTTCGATCCCTACAACTGGAAAAATATTGTGTGATGAACATAGTGTTTTTCTAGTGTCTGGGTGTTTTTATCTGTATAATATTGTATTTATTTACAAAAGAAAAGTACGTTTAAGTATGTTTATCAGTTTTCTAGTACCCATAGTACGAACGTTACTTAGTTTGTGACTAGAAAATGTTGGGTAAAAATGAGTCCTAAAATACTTATTATTATTATTTATTATTCGATGATACTTACACGTAATCGAATTCGTCATGCTGGAGATGAGTAAAGCGCGCTAAAACGCTGCCACTTGGCATGAAGTCCAGACCTCGGCCCAGTTCCAGTGTACTCTGTTCCCACTGTGTCGCGAAAGTGTTCTTCCCCGCTTTGCCCTCCACGGCGATGGAAGACACGCGTATACCGGGGAATTCCAGCTGCGAGAGTGAATATGCTTTTACAAAGTAATTAAAGGATATAACAAAAATTGAAATATATAACAAATATTGACATATATCTGTAGGTATCTACAGGATTTTTTATATGAATAATTGGCAAGAGAGCAGGCGGTTCATCTGATGTTAAGTGATTACCGCCGCCCATGGACATCGACAACACGTGACAGGTTGCAAAGGCGTTGTCAAACATTAATTTCATTAGTTTCAAACAAAGTTTTGGGACCCGGTTACCTAAGTTTACTTTAAATTATATTCTGATTCATGTTACGAGATGTTTTTTTCCGATTTCCGATGTTTTATATAAAATAAATAATATAAAAAAATACTTAGGTCTTTCACGAACAGAATATTTTTCATTGTGCTCACCTTGTCATTTCCATAAGGAGGCAATTTGTTCTTGTACAGGACGAAAACGTCATCAACGAATTTGTGCCAACGGTAGAATAATGGATCTCGCATTGTGGTCGCAGGATCGCCCATAACGCCAAATCGCTCCTTTTGGATCAACCAATAAAATGTTTCATTTTACAAATAAAACAAACCATCGAGGAGAATAAGATATACGTTATAGTGGTTCTGTAGGCCCCTCCAATAAGGATCTGGATTCGACTGACTTTAACTGTATGACGAAAAACGAGCGTTTGTAAACGCTCCAAAATTTAAGAACCACTCGTATTAGAAGTAGAAGAAGAGATGCTTTGTAAATTAAACAATAAAATTTACCAAATAACGATGGTCGGGGTCGTGAACGTAGGACATGAAGATGTGACCCATATTATGTAAGTCACCGTAGTACATGCGATTGGGGCTGATGATGGATGATTCCATCAGGTCACCGAGGACGTCAATGCCGGTCTCCTCGTCAAGTGGAACTCGATTCCCGTTTGGCTGCGAAAGATTTAAATTGACTTACAATAATACAGGTAAAGTAAAAAGTAACAACGTATACTTGTCTCACTTCTGGATAAAGACCAGTCCACCATGCGACCTTGGATTGGCAAATCATAACATATCGTCGAAATATTGGCACTTTAAATTGCGATTAACAATTTCACTGTAGCCGGCACTGGGATTTGAACGGAACCTGCAATATTTAATTAAAAGCGAGCACTCGATACTGTGCTGACACGCCTCCAATTATTGTGATTAAAGTATCACATTCAATCACAGTTATAACTATAATCTTAACGAGTATTGTTGTAGTAGAGATCTCGATGTATATTTGTATAATATCGTAAGTTCCTTGCTTAAGATATACATAATATGGCAGCTTGTGGAATATTATCTTTGGTACCGATTTGTTAAATTAACTGTTGTTATCTTATCAAATGGGTTTTCAAGCTGTAAGTATTAAATTACCATAAGAATGGAGTTACTCTCAATGGCCTCAAGGATTCGCTCTCTCCACAGCTCCATTTCAGAGACTTCGCTCTTGATTAGGTCTACGGGTCTTTCCAAGTCCTGCAGCACTGAACCGGCAAACCTTTAATATAATAGCCACGACGTTAATGGCATATTTCTAGCATTTTCCCTGGTGTAATAAATACTCTCAAGGTTTCAGTAATTGATGTTTTTTTATAATAATTATTGACTGTCTCTCTCGTTGTGATTTTTTAAAATTAAATCATATTATGTGTTTGGTTCTTTTGAAAATGAAAAGTTGGTTAGCGAGCAGGTGGTTTACATCAGGGCAAGTGATTACTGCCGCCCATGGACATTTACAAGACAAGCAGTTGCGGAAGCGTAAAAAATTGGGCTCCAGTTATATAATCTCTGGAAACGCCTGTTCAGTCAACCGCAGAAGCTGTTGCACGTTGCTGGCTCTACTACATCAGCTCACAGGGTGTAAAAACTAAAACCTACTTTATTGGTATTCTGAAGGGCTGTGGTGCTGCCCCGACTGAGCCGGTCCATCAACAGTAGAACCTGCTTTGTGGTTCTATCACAGTAAGAACTGTTTAATTCAAATTGTTTGAAACCATTTTCATAAATCAAATATATGAGACCGTGAAATAGTACATGAAATTAAAGAAATTAATTATAAAAGTTAAGAATAACAAAAATGAGATGTACAAAATAATTTTAATATAAATTATTTACGTTTTTTACCTCGGAGGCCAAGTGCGACCAGCGACTTGCGAATTGAGTTTAGGGAAGTACCCTTCGACAATGGGCTCTCTTAAGTTGGGGCCGAAAGGTACTACGCGGTTCAAATTGTTGCAGAATCGCTCGATGTCGTATCTGTAACCATAAAATTAATTATAAAATAATCTACAGTATTTAAAAAAGCAACGTGAATCTTTGTTCGTAAAAGGATCAAATAACTTGTATTGAATATTTAATTAAGAAATGATGATAGTTTCATGTGGGAAGGTGTCAAGCAAGATGTACCACTGGTCAAGGACATGCCTTTAAAATAGGAGGCACTGGCTAACTCACTCACCAGAAATAATATGAAACTATAATAATTTTACTTCACGCCGGTGCTTCACGTCCATCGTATTTTTTTAGGGAGAAATTTCAGGATTTCAAAATAAAATATTGTAAGGGTCCAGCCAACATAATCTCCACTGGTATATTAGCACCAAGAGGTTAAAAAAATGACAAAAAGATTTTGTTTCCGTTAGAGGAACCTCGTTACGAAACGGTGGTAGATTATAAAAAAAATTACTATCGATATATGAAATGTATTTTACTTATGTCGATGAATAAATGATTTAGATTTTTTGATTTTTTTTTACATTTTTTGCTACTTACATATCTATCAAAGTTTGCAGGAAGATTAGAATACCTTGATGAGTTCAATAGTATATAAAATCTCATATCACATCAAGTGTCTGAAGAATTGTACAAACCTGGCAATGATTTGTTGGTGCATGTAGTACAGCAGCTCCCCGCGACGGTCTTTGGCGACAATTGCGCGGTTGGCCGAATCGGATGGGTACACAAGGTGCCAATGCCAATGGTGCAGGTTGATGCCAATGTCTTCCCGGAAGTACGCGACACGCTGTTCTGGCTCCGCATCTGACGCAGTGAGGTTTTGCGGTATAACGACCGGCATCTGGGAAAGAGCAAAATGTCAACATACACCTGTTTTATGTCAATTTATTTATTTATTTGATCAGGCTTGTCTATTAAACACGCACTGAACGTATGGACTTTCACGATGATCATAATGATGAGATTTTAAACATAATAAGTAAAATTATAAACAGTTTTTATATCAGGTGAACATATCATTTATTCACAAGCTTTAATATTACAAATAATATTCAAATGAAATTTGACTTCTACTCAAACTACTAGGCTGCTGTTAAACTTCAAATTAAAAACATGTGTACATTTTCAGTGTAATATATGAGCTTCAACATTTTAGCATGGAGCACGAAATGTATCTGTTGTAACTGATAAGGATACTTTTACGGACGTTGGTGTTGTTAAGATTCTTATAAAAATAATAAAATATGACCAACATACATTTCCGGTGGCAGGGATTTAAGTCAAAATTTAACTAACAATTCGTAATTTTGAAAACTTCACCTTTTTCTTTTCACTCTCTTTAATCCTTTCCTACCTAGCCGTATGATCTAAAATTAAAAGAATTTTGCCAATGCGGTTATCTTTATACTATTTACAGTCTATTGTTACTGCGCTATAAATATTGCAATTACGTACTCTGGGACCAGTCTGTATTACGGAGCTGACCTCACGGGCGCTGCGGAATATTTTAGGGTCCATGAATTTGTCGGGAAACGTCTCTGTTATTGTGGGGATGTCCAAGCCTTTGGTGTCAGGTCTGAAAGGAAACCGTTAAATAGATTACAAAGGATTTAAAAAAAATGTATATGTTTACTTATGTACGCACGTAAGAAGCTAAGTATAGCTTTCTTTTGTTACGCTAAACAGTAGTTTTGCGTAATAACTTGGATTTTTAGGTAAGTGTCTTTCAAGTCTGAAGTTCTTCAGTTTAATATTTGTAAGAATATTGCTGTTTGTGCTTTTCCTTCGGCTCTGAACTATCTTTCTTCCTTCAGACTGTTGTTTGTGAACAATAAATGTCTGTAAGTAACGTGTGTACTCTTTCTTTTGTCATCTCTTTGCTTCAACTTGTCTGTCGCTTCGCATTCTATTGAATAGCCTACACCGACCCACACAGACACATGGCAGAACAATAATGGTAAAACCAGTGCAATAATATAACATAAGCTTCGAATGTTTCCTAATTCCATTCAATTCATCAACGATTGTTCGGCTTACCTGTGCAGAAGAGCGACAGACAAACAGTAATTGAACATGTAGGGGTTGATCCGAAGCTGGCAGTAGGAGCATATCGACAGCAGCTCATCGATGTCCCGCATGCCTGGACAATCAACATGAACATACCATTATACGTTTAGGAAAACCGTATCGACATTTGTCTAATAAGAAACGATGCGGTACGTCAAGGTTAGTGATAGCTTGTAAATTTATATATTTATTCCCTTTTTAGGGTTTCGTACACAAAGACGACCCTATTAGTAAGTAAAACGGGACCCTATTAGTAAAACTCCGCCGTCTGTCTGTCTGTCCGTCTATTATTAGGCTGTGTCTCATGAACCGTGATAGTTAGACAGTTGAAATTTTCACAGATGATATATTCTGTTACGCTATAACATATACTAAAATACAGTAAAAAGTATTTAAGAGGGGCTCCCATACAACAGACATGATTTTTTTACTAGTAACGGAACCCTTCGTGCGCGAGTCCGACTCGCACTTGGCCGGTTTTTTAACTGTGCTTGAATGGGCAGGCTTATCTGAGGAAGTACCCCCTTGCGACGATAATTGTATGGTTGTAAGGTTACAAGGAGGTTGGATGACCGCAACACAGAGGTTTTAATAATACAACATCAGATAAACCACTTGATTGATTGCCACTTCCTCACATATATCACGCTGAGTAAAATAAAACTCTCACTGGTTTTAATGATGCCCCATTGTGCAATAATATGTTATTAACTTGTTCTGTTTTAATAAAAAAACCTGTTTATTATAAGCTCCAGATGTGCTATAATTATCTAATTATATTCTACAATCGTTTGAATTTGGTATTTAGTAAAAATCCAGATGTGATCCAGATGTAATGTATGTATTAATTTAACATGATATAATTTACAAACTTAAATTTCTACAAAAATGTCTTGTGAACATATGAATGTGGTATTAAGTAAACATAAAACGATTAAGCAATACATGATGACAGTATTTCCATCTGAAAGAAGGTCAAAGAAATCAATTACCCATGAAGATGTCGATCAACCTGCTTGCCATCTGCCGGTGCTTGGGCACGAAAAGAGAGAACTGGTCTGTGTACGAGAGCTGTAGAGGTAGATCGAGATCAGGAAGTGTGATGCGCTTCACTGGGATCACGAGGGAGGCGTCGTTACCGAACCTATTGGCCAGAGTTTTGCTCAAGGGCTTGTACTTTTCCGGCTGCAAGAAGAAAAGAGACTTAAATATGACTGTATGCACGCAAAAGTCATCTTCTTCTTCTTCTCCTTTCTTTAATAAATGGAAAAAATTCTTCTCTTGAAAGCGCAAAAGTCTTACACGCAGTAGCACGAATGGATAGGTCCGTTCGGGGAATTACCATGACCTCACGAAAGACCGGATGATGTGGAAGTTTTATACTTCTGCGTTTCATCTGGTGAGTGGAGTAACCGGAGCCAACTTTATTAAAATGTGGCAACGCAGCTGCAACCCTACGGTAGTTGCGAATGTCCATGCGGAAGCGGTTCTCACTTAACGTCAAGTGAACCACCAGATCGCTTGCCACCATTCGCATTAAAAAATTGTTGCTTTTTAGAATCAGTCATGTAATCTTTATTACAAACATACATAAGTGCCGTGCAAACATACATGAATGACAAAATACCACTTACGTAAAAGTTTTCAGGTATATCGAAGATAGCCTTTTTTATACCCTTCTGCATGAAGCACGGCTCAGTTGGCCGTTCGAAGAACAGAAGTAGATTCTCTTTCGCGTTACTCATTTTACTTGAAGAAAGAAAATAAAAAGAAATAAAGTAAAGTAACAGCCTACACATATCCCACTGCTGGGCAAAGGCCTCCTTTTCATCGGGGCATATTCCACCACGCGGCCCCACTGCGGATTGGCGAACTTCACTATTTTTTATTTGTAATTTTATATTTTTCTAGAATTTCTGTGAATTGAACATTTTACTATGTCTTCTTGATAAGCCGAAGAAGTTGTACACAAAAAGATATAATTATTAAAAAGTTAAAAAGTTAAGTAACAGCCTATACATGTCCCACTGCTGGGCAAAGGCCTCCTCTGTACAGAGGGTATCAGGGCATAGTCCACCACGCGGCCCCACTGCGGATTGGTGGACTTCACATATTTTCGAAAATATATATATGCTATATATATATATATATTTTTTTTTTTTATTTATCAACATATTTTTTTACAATTATAATAATAAAACAAATATTACCTTCACCGTTCGTTTAGACCGCAAAACGTAGAACTAAAACTGATTGAACAATAAAAACAGCAAACTATTTTCAAAGGGTACTTTAGCTGTGAAATCCACAGTTTCATTGTGCAGTCGTTTGCTAATTAATGGTATTTATGCCGAACGTAAATCGCAAACCCATAAAATCTCATTAAAGCTGGAATAGCAATGACACTTATAGGGTTCTGCATATAATGTTTTTGCACAATATGATTTTTAACTTCCGATGAGCATTTAAAAATTAAACTGCAAAATTATATTTTATTAGTGATAAAAAAATGCAAATGTATCCTATATGGCTTCGGTATGTATTAATAATTAATAATTGTAAAACTGCCAAATTTTAATTTCAATTTGCACGAACCGATTATTATGTCACAGAATTTGGCGAAGAATAAATTATAAGTGGCAATTTATGGTACATATTTTATTTTGCTACTGTCATTATATAAGTAACTCATTAAACCTATGACTTAAAAAAGTAAAAAGAAAATTTAACTATTGATTTGTTACGGGGACTCCAAAATCAGGCCGTGTGCAGTTTAGCACCGGGTGTAAACAGGAAAATCCTGCGGTACGTTGCGGTCAAGTTAACGAATATGAAACTGCTATCAAGTTAGGTTAGGTTGAGGAAAGGATATTGTTTTGTCTGTATTGAAGATTCGTCTTGTACTCAGCATAAACTGCTACCATTTTTGAAGTCATAAATGAGTGATGATAAAAATTTATAATAATTAATAATAATAATACATATTTCAGGACTTATTTTTACACAAAGTTATCTAGTCCCAAACTAAGCATAGCTTGTGCTATGGAGACTATACCTAGTATCCATAGCACAAGCTAGTTCCCACTAATAAACATACTTTTTTTTTCTAAATAATAATATTACATGTTATACATATGTAAACACCCAGAACTGGAAAAACACTATGTTCATCACACAATATATTTCCGGTTGTGGGGATCGAACCTAGACCCTCTGGCGCAGAAGACAGGTCCACTATGTCAATTGGGCTGTCATGAATGTCACAAATGAGGCATCGCGTATTCGGTTCCCACACGAGACAAGTATTTGTGTGACCAACAGCAAATTGTTCCGGATCTGGTTGTTTGTTGCCAAGGAGGGTTGACGCCAGGCAGCCTGCCGGTCGTAAGGAACCAAGCCAAAACCACTCACAACATGATTCACGTTTAGCCGACCCCACCTAGCTGGGATACGGGCAGGAGGTGATGAAATGAGTGATGAAAATACACCATGGTGCAACGTAAAAAAAGAACAAATTTTTTGTAAAGGTAGCAATTAAAAAAATCGCCTTTGATATTTCATAATGAATGTCACTTGCGTTAATAATGCCTAGTGCCTGGAATTGCTGACCGTGAAGTGTGCAAAACACCGATTGATTGCTCTACTGGGATTGACATTCATCACGTGCTGAAATCAGCGTTTCACATTTTGGTTTTGGACCGGCTTCCGACGTATGACAGAATAACATTGTCGCGCTCTCTGCCCGTTAGTTTTATGTTATTAAGTAAAACCAGCATCTTCTGCTGTTGCACGAATGGGCAGACTTCCAAAGCTTGCAAGCTTTGACAACTTGGATATATACGGTGGGTGTAATAGTTTTATCAGTTATCACGGCCACTGCGTATGCGTGCCGTGTTGTGAGTGATAACGTAAAGGAGCAATGTTTTTTTTGTTTTTCATGCAAGAATAGTTGATTAAAAGAGCTAGTGAATTAAAAGATATGAAATACATCATCTGCAGTTTCGTCATGATATTGTTTTCATCATGTTTCTTATTTACAGCTTGCGTGGTATTAAAAATTCATGCAAGCTCCATTCTCTTTTAAGTAACCCACAGGAAATTTTCAGTGAAAAACAGTTTACGGATTTATTTCGTGGTTAATTTTGATTCCAAAAACCCAATCTTTCGAATAGATTGCAGCATGAATGGATTATCACCCAGGCTACCTGCCATTCGGTTGAATATTGTTTATTTAATTCCTATCCATGCAGTAAACGCTGTCTGGAACTTTTGCAGTGGTGGTATGTCTGGAGTTAATATTATTGATAACAGGATCCAAAGCCGTTAGAAATAACTTTTTCTTAATAACTTATCTTGTCGCAATTTTTGACCTCCATGCACGAAGAGTCTGTGTGATTTTACCATAGCTATGCCTCAACACTTTCCTGTGGTATGATTATGAGAATAACATTCCAACATAACAAATCGTTTTCCTTGTGTCTGTATATTTTCACTACTTCCATATCATTTCTACATCAATTAATTATATCCGTATAAGTCAAATCAAAGTATATTAATAATTACTTATATTAATAATTTGAGAAGGCGAGACTAAGCAAATAGGTACGGTTTGAAATTAGTTTCCTAGTCAAGTAAAGTAAATGCAAACTTGATTTCACATTTAATAATTGATCTATATTATAGTACTAATTAAAATTAAACTTTAGTAGTTAATTTTTGCTTGATAATTTAGACATATAGGGTTATAAGATACTCGTATCTTATTCAAACGTTTTATATTATACCTAACTTGCCTAAAAGTAATAAAAGTTTTAAGGCAAAATTATACAAGAGTTATCAGTGCGTACTTAGGAGCATATTTTGTGTTTTTGAAGTCAAGAAAACGAAAATGTCGTTATTCTAGAACTTTATTTAACCTTGTGTTATTGACTAGCGTCTCGGCTCGGTTTCGCTAAGATTCAGTTTTTCCTAGTCAATTTCTCAAGTGGTTAAAACCGTCGCATATTTAGCGTGTTAATAGTTATACATTACTAAGTACATATAATTACAGCCTGTCATTTTACCTGGAATAATGTACCTTTATATGGTAAGTCATTTTACAAATAGGATTAAAGATACACCCATCTTTAATCCATAAATGCAAGAACAATCTCACAAAATTCATAATGTTATTGATATTAGAGTCTGTGTTAAAAAAGAGATAATGAGACGTATACTTTTGGTTTTATATAAAATATTAAATGACTGTGGCAATACATTTATAAGTACTCGTAATTGTATTTTAGTAAGTGCTTATAATTGTATTGTATTGTTATAATAATACCGTTGCAAAAACCGTAGCAAAGCTATAAGCTTCGGCGTAGCGGGTTGTGGGTTCGACTCCCACATGGGACAAGTATTTGTGTGACCCACACATAATCGTTTCGGATCTCGGTGTTTGTTTCCCCAGTAGGATTGTTGCAGGCAGATGGCCGGTCGTAAAAACATAACGTAGCCAATACCACTTACAAGATGATTCATATGTTGTGCCTACCGCACTTAGTTGTGATTAGGGCAGGAGGATGATGATCATATACACTCATATTATTATACGGAACCCATGTATGTATACTTGCGTATGGATCCGAAATATATATAAATGAAAGAGCTCGAATAAAGTAGAAAAAAAGTTTTTTGCGTACGATTCCTACAGTTCTGATTCAACTTACAAAATACAGTAGCTGTATTCTCTTCGACTTGTATTAGATTGCGTATGATATATTTAGTACTTAAACTCCATATATCAGTGTTTCGTAAGCAATTGAAAACGCACCACTCTAGGACTATTATTAAATTAAACTGTATAGATGCAAACAATTAAATGTTTGGCGTAAATCATTAGTTTCGACTGATTGTGAAGTTGTTTGTGTTTAATTATTTTAATAAATGAAATGTTTTCCATGAGGTCCCACGTGTTTAGCAGTTCTTGCGAGGCGCGATTATAGAGTTATACTCGTATATTCAAGATGCATTCTCATAAAATTCTCTTTTTTCAGTCTACATTGAAGTAAATAACTTTGGAAATCTATCCGATAAAGAGCCTTGTGAGATTTTCATTATTGGACGTTAATTTTTTTCAAATTCTCGAACGAAACACGACATCTGCTGTCAAAGACATGAATAATTCAAATCCACGTTGGTGCATTTCAGCATCCGCGTAGGATACTGATATGCGGGATAAATTAAGACTCAACTTATTATCGAGTTCTCCCCATAAAAAATATGGTAAACCGCCAGTGAATTGATGATATTTACGAGTACTTTGCTTCTCATCTCGAGATCTTATGTCTCTGCGTTTTTAATTTGCCTCATTCAAATACTGGACTGCACTCTAAGTTCACGATTATGCTCTTAAAATTTTTCAATGTACCTTTTTAGATTTCCGTACCTTAAAAGGTAAAAAAAGAAACCCTTGTAAGATCATTCTCTTGTACGTTCGTCTGTCGGTGTGTCACAACCGATTTTCTCAGGAAGGAGTGGACCTAGCAAGTTGCAATTAAAACCAGACACTGGGGTGTATATCCCTACTAGGTGTATAAAAATCAAGGCACTGTACCTGTGCTGTATGACCTTGCTTTTAACAATAATTGACATTTCTAGATCAACCGGAAGTACCCTGGGTTTAAGGTTAAACCGATACGGTAGTTCCTGTTGACCTAGAATTACGAAATTTGGAAAAAAGCCGATCTGATTGTCCAATTATAATTTCTTATTCATAGAAAAATAATAAAATACCAAAGCTATTAAATTTAATTAAACGATTATAATATTTGAAATGAGATTAGTCAATTAGTCTTCAAAGCTCTAGGTGTTTACTCACTTTGATTCCCTCAAGCCGACGGCGGTACTGATGACAAGTCAAACAATTTGAAAGAAATGAAATAATTTTGTCGCAATCGCAATAACTTTTTTTGCATTTATTGTAGATTTGGAATCGTTTGAAAGGTTGTTCTGTATGCCTAAGATCCAATTTACGCTACGCAGGCATTTTTTTAGCCGATTGCACGTATTTAATTTTTTCGCAGACATACAGGTAATTGCTCCGTGTAATTGCTAATTATCCCGTGAGAATACGTAGAGGTAAAATTAAGTACCTGGTGGAAGCCGTTTTCGCTAGCGGTTGAGAGCCTACTCCTACTTCAAAGGCCGGCAACGCGGCTGTGACGTCTGCGAAGTTCTCTATGGTTATCCATCTGGTAAAGCCACCAGCGTAAAGTGGTAGTATAACACTTTCGCGTTTCGTCTGGTGAGTGAGGTAGCCGGAGCCCAATTTCTAAAAAGGTTGTCAACGCATCTGCAAACCCTCGGGTGTAGCAGATGCGGCAGAGGCGGCGGTATTCACTTAACATCAGGGGAACCGTCTGCTCGTTTGGCAACTTTGCAAAAAAAATGCTATATTGTAAGTGATCAATGCTATCATTGATCACTTACTATCAGGCACTTGCTTGCTATTTATCCGTTTAAAAAAATTTTTTTTTCATTATTCCGTGAATCAAATTTCTCATGCAGATTGCTCAACATCGTAAATATGCGATAGCTTCTTTACTGTAATATACTGGCGACAGTTCCCTTATTATATTTATTCATCCGACACGTTCTCTTTTGGCGATTCTTCAATAAATAAATCTGGAAGTTGAGGTTGCGGAAAAGCGTTGTGAATATTTAATAGGAGCTCCTGAAACTTTTCTCAAAGGTTCATTCGACATTCGACGGTGAACATTTAAAATGCATCAAAATCTCAAGCGGAACATGACACCTGCTGTCTAAGGCATGAATATTTGAAATCCATGCTGGTGCATTGCGCCTTTCACGTAGAATACTTATAAAAGGGGTAACTGTCAGCAATTTATCTTGCGCATTAGAAATGTATTTTTTTATTTATTTTATGAATAACTCTATGTCTAAAAATATAGCACAAATGAATAATTATCTTAAGTTTTTCAATGCAACCCGAGAAAGCTAAGTATATAGCCAAAGATTTCCGGTAAGGTTATGTTACCAAGCTTATGATTAGTCCCTAAAGTGACAATTACCAAACCTTAATCACCAGTCCAACGATCTCTGAAGAACTATCCATTTCTTTTTTTCCCTAGAACAAGTCAATACGTCCTGTCAATTGAAGTTCTAGCCCTAAGCTCTTGGCTTATCTGTATTCTGCGTAAATATTGCCACTGAATTATTCATACCGTTAAGGCGACTATGGATTTGCCAGGAAATTTTTTACTAAGCTACAACGTGGCTTCTCGAGGATGACTCGAGAATCTTAGATGGTGGGCATTGTAAGGAAATTGTGGGCATTGTAAGGAAATTGTGGGCAGGATGTTAGATAGGTGAATGGTTCAACACTATCAATAATTGTGAAATTATGAACTGCTCTATACAATAATGATGAATTGTAAAAGGAAATTGTGAGTAATTTTATTTTAATAATGTTTTACTGTTAATTACTTTGTATGTTTTTATTAGACACGTTTACTGTTATTTATTAGTTATTTAATCAGATACAATTGACAAACCTTCCGTTTTGTTTCAACTTTGATGGTTTGTGTGCTTTGCTTGTGTTCAAGTTCAAGTATCGGGTCATACAGAATGACCATGATATCTCCCAAATTTGCCAAACGATTGCTCATAGATATACAGCGTGTCGTTACAACCGCGACAATAAATGAACACACGTTTAACGCTACTTGCCAATAATCATAAATAAATTTAAACGTAAAAAAATCCTAAACGTCAGTAATTAAAAAAATAATTTTCAAAGTCAAAGTCAAATATCTTTATTCAATATAGAAGCATACACTTACTTATTGATAATCAAAAAACTCTATCACCGGTTCGCAAGGAAAGCGACTGACCTGAGAAGATCCGGCGTAAGAAACTCAGCGGGACATTTTTTTTAACTTGACAAAAATAATTACAAATATGTGTACAATTTATTAAATTCCTCTTGAAATCAAACAAACTAATTAAATAAAAAAACAACTGACTGATTCATCCATTCAGAGACTTTTTCAATTTCAAGTCTCTCCGTCTAACAGTATGTTTTATCTCTTTTAAATTAATTCAACCCATTCATATGCTTTGTGACTTTTACAAATGAACTTTACGTTACAGTTTTATACGTAAGGATGTTCTAAAATTGTTTGTTTTGGAAAATTTAACAACTCTGTAAATATTGATGTTTAAAGAATGTAAATGTTTAATATAGTTTAATTTAATGTAAAAGTTATCCTCTATATGTGCGTTCATTTATTGTCGCGGTTGTAACGACACGCTGTATAGATATACATTTTAGATTTCGTTATTTTTTCTATATATAATTATGTATACTTTAACTATAACAAATCTCACGCTCCTCCGTGCGCGCTTTACCCTTTTAAAGGGATCTAAATTTTCGTATCAGTTATTTTAGATTTTCGTGCCCAAAGGTTAAAATGGGACCGACACCATTGACTGTCTGTCCGTCTGTCACCAAGTCTTATCCCTCAAACCGTGATGGTTAGACAGTTGAAATTTTCACAGATGATGTATTTCTGTTGCCGCTATATCAACATACTAGAAAATAGAATAAAAAATATTTAAGTGGGGCTCCCAAGGACAGAATTTTTTTGCCCTTTTTATAGATAATAGTACAGAAAACTAGGCCGGTTTTTTTAGTATAATGCGTACTTTTTTCGTTTCTGGAAAATTCTTAATATTCCTTTTCATCTTTCCCAAAAGAATAGAGAACGAAAAGAAATTTTCACACACAATAAGAGCCAATATGTAGCAAGTCATTACCAAAATAATAATTATAAAACCACACAATACGTCATCCTCAAAAACTTGTCGGCAGATTAACTACATCGTTAATTATCAGAGTACATTTACAAGTATGTAGTATATACATTATTATTCTATTTATCTATATTGTATTATTCTTATATTTTATATATGTTTTAGTACTGTTTACAGCGTTTTCTTTTTTTTTCATATCTTTCCGTGGAATCATCTAAACTTTTCTATACCACCCCATGGCTAACAGGGATAATGCCTTTGGCTTTACCTTTGTTCTATTTGTACATTAAAAAAAATAAGTTGTATATCGAAGTGCTGAACATTGAATGTGACTTATATCAATTCGCCACACTCCACTGGATCCGACAAGTGTCACGGTAGCATCCAATAACTCATAAGTGAATCGGTTAACCGCATGTTAACCATTTGACCGCGACGCACATGCGATCAGTAATCTCGCTTAATGCTACGGCGTAACGGGTAAAGTAAACGGACCCCTTTGGATAAGAGTAGCGGCAGATAGAGAGCAGTGGAGAGAACTGGAGGAGGCCTTTGTCGTAAGGCACACCGAACCAAGAGATATTCTATAAAAAATATGAGAGTAGACTTAGTATTTAATTGTACTTTATTATTAACGGGTAATTGCTCCAAATGATACAATTCTTGCCTGAACCATTCGTAACCGCTCCGGACCTGGTTGCTTGTCCACATGTAGTTCCAGTTAGTTGTATCTAACCAAATGAAACGAAGGCCAGATTAGTTTATGTTTAGGACGTCAGATTTGTGATGTAAGATTTATGACCAGATCAGATTTGTGATGTAAGATATATGATATAATGAATCACAGAGGCGGGTACGAAAGACTATTCCACTTTACAGATTTTGTCTGAACAAGAGTACGCTTGTGCCCAGTGAATGAGTATGGATACACTTTAGGTATCTCCACTTCCTATCGTGTTAGACCGTGTGAAGCTTGTTACTTTACATTTAAATAATTCAGTAAAGTTTTAAATATACAAAATTTTTGATGACTCCGTGGAGTAGTTGCCAAGGTATTGGCTTCGGCGTCGGGGGTCGTGGGTTCGATTCCCACACGGGACAACTATTTGTGTGGCCCACAGATAGTTGTTTCGCATCTGGGTGTTAGTCCGCGTGAAATTTATGTTTGTAAAATGTCCTTACAACACAGGATAATGTTATCCCAAAGTACGGGCAATGTTTTTAAAAATAAGCAAAAAAAAAATTCTTCCATCGCAATAAGGAAGGAGAAAACATTGCGTCAGGGCAGATGAATATGTAACTTGTAAACTGTAACAATTTAGATGTTAATTCGAAGTTCACCTTGTAAATTTGTAATTCGTAAGCTTTGTCGTTCTGTAAATGTTTTGGGTGGCTTCATCCTTTCTAAGTAAGTTATTCTTCAATAAATTAAACCCTTTATAGTTCTTCTGTCACGCGAATTCGGAATGAGACTTTAGAATTACTCCAACCAAATAATGTATTTAAACATCCCGCGCAATTTATACACGACAATAGCGCTTAAAAAAATACTATTACCATTTCGAATCTAAAAAAATAAGGAAAAAAGTCTTATGCAAACAAATAAAATATGAAGCTTTGATCAAATTTGACCAAAAAGATTTAGATTCCCTATTGATTATTAATTATTTAAGAATGACAAGATGTAGTCCAGTTTAGTCAAACTAGTCGCAGGAGATGTATCGATTCCTTTAAATAATTTTCATTTGGGGTGCAATTTTAAGTAAAACCCCTTATTACTTTTTTAAATATGATGTCAATTCGGAATGATCAAAGTATTATTACCGTTGGGGAAGGAAGGGTCTCGAGTGGCAGCCTCGTACTGGCCATCGCAGTGTGGGAGGAGTTCAGGATCGTGATTTGTGGCAGTCTGTGAAGGAGGCTCATGTTGAGCAGTGGACTCAAACAGGCTTAAATGGTGATGAAAATATTATTTACTCTCACTGTGTTAGGGCCACGCAGTAGTCTCGGCTGTTGCACGAAAGTGCAGGCTCGTCCGGGTAAGTACCACGACCTAACAGAAGACCGGCGTGAAGTGGAAGCATAATACTTTCGCGTTTCTTCTGGTGAGTGAGGTAGCCGGAGCCCAATTTTCAAAAGTTTGCCAACACATCTGCAACCCTCGGGAGTAGCAAATGTCCATGAGTAGCAGTATTCACTTAACATCAGGTGAACCGCCTACTCGCTAGGTAATTTTTCACATAAAATAAAAGGTATGGCGAGTAAATACTGGGTACATTTTTAGTTTGATCGAAATTGTGGTCTCAACAATGATCCAATGATCAATCGATGACGAAAGTCTATCACGGTAAAAGCTTATCTCAAATCACACCGTAATGAGCAGTAGATACTCGTACATAGACGTAGAAACGAAACTGATTCATTTAAGTCCACTTAAAACATTGTGAAAGCTATAAGTGAATAGACTAACTGAAAAACTTAAATAAAATAGGATGAAAGCTGTTGAAAATTGCATCCTAAACACACAATCGAAATTATCCGTCACACCAGCTGTACATAGGGCAGTCAGACAAACTAGTCTCATTCGAAAATTGAGTTAAAAGAAGGTATTTCTGAGCGTGTGGTTTTTTGTCGTCTACTAGCGTACGGCTTAGCTGTTTGCAATCAATCAAGGATTACAAACAGCTGATACTTGACAAGCGCTCGTGTCCACTTTATCACAAAAACGCTCATACGGACGAGGCATAACATACCGATTCAAAATTACTGGATTGGATTTTCGACTGAACATTGTCCGTATCCCTCTAGTGGCAACAGACCAACTGATTTCAAATTTATTTGGAATTTGATTTGCTTTCAATGTCGTGAGTTAATAAAACACGCTGTAATAGATTTCGTCGATTACTGGCTATTTGATTCTTAAACTTCAGTGAACTTCCATTCAATGGGACCTAATATTATAATTAAATAATTCATAGCCTGTAATAAGTGGTTTGACTTAAGGGCTCTTCACAGTGGCGCAAAATCAAATATTTACTTCATTCCGTCGTAACGGTGGCTAATTTAATGTATTGAATTAGGGGAAGTTGTTTGGATTCGGAGATATTTTAATTAAGATTTCCGCATAAGTTTAAGGATGGAAGCTTTACTTTTTACGGTTTTGGGGTAATTCAGTTTCAGATGTTGTATTGTTAACGAGATGATGCAATCATTAAAAAGAGCTTGAGAGTCCGTACATACATAAATTTTCTTCCTCGTGCCCTCAGTGCTGAGGATCATGACCACGTTCAATATATTGCCAACCAGTGCAATCATACGATTTATTCACAGCATCACGCCATCTTGCAGGCGCCCTGCCCCGAGCACATTTGCCATCTATTTGGCCCAATATAATGAGCCTCTCCAGATTATGTCGCAACGAACGCATAATGTGACCGACGAAGCTAAGGGCACGTTCCTTTAGTGATGTTCGGTTCGTTAAGGATGGAATTGTTTGTTCTCATGTCAGTCAATAGTATCCGCAACATTCTTCGCAAACACCACATCTCAAAAGCGTCGACTCTGCTGCTATCGCGACTTTTCACGCACCATGCTTCGGCGCCGTACAAAAATATTGAGAAAACTAACATTATAACAGACGACGAACAACTTCTGTTTCTCCATAATTTATCGAGGTTCGCCATAACACACATAGCCGATTTTCTTCCGGATGTCTTCCGCTGCCCTCACAAGACATGTGACCAAGGTACACAAATTCAGTAAATTTTTGATAGCTATCCACTGTGTCGCTGATTGGACGTACATTTGCCCTATCTACCACCATTACTACACCACATAAATACATATTTAACGACAATAAAACATTACCCTGTATTATAATATAATGTATAATCGTGTAAGAATTTTGTCAACGCCATCTTTATCGATTGTTCAAAGGCATAATGTTTAGTTAAGATGTTTTATAGAAAAAAACTGCGTAAGGTGGGTGACCCTGTCGGATGACTCAATAGAGATACTTAAATTTATGTAATAATTACAGTGGTAGGGCCACTCGTCCGGGTATGTACCACTACCTCACAGAAGACCGGTATAAAATGGAAGTATAATACTTTCGCGTTTCGTCTAGTGCGTGAGGTGGCTGAAGCCCAATTTTCAAAAGGTTGACAACGCATCTGCAACCCTCAGGTGTAGCAGATGTCCATGGGCGGCGTTATTCACTTAACATCAGGTAAAACATAAAGAAATAACATTTAAATCTTTAATTTTTATATTCTTAAATGATTTTTGATTTCAAATGAGTATAGTTTGAAGTGTGAGTTAGGACAAGGGAATATAACCCTCCTGAGCTCCAAAGCTAGTAGGTGAACTTTTGCCACGTAGTTTACTGTTCTACAGACCTCAGAATAGCAAATACTTATTAAAGTAAGCAAACGATCGTTTAACATTATTTAAGTGAGATAGGTCAATTGGAATTTAAGCATCAAGATGTTTAATTAGGAACAAGAATTGATCGTTTAAAGGTATTAGATATGGCATAAAATTAACCAAGAAAAGCTAGGTTACCATTTTATAGTGTGGTGGATTAAATAAAGGAAATAGCGTATAATATAATATGTCATGTTCATGATCTTATAAATGCCATTATATACGTACGTGCGTATTTTATCTGTTGTCCAATATTTCTAGATGTTGGTTTTTTCCGTTTCTCGTAATGTAAAGCATGTTTTTAAAGAGCATTCGAACAACTTTAAAGACACAAATTAAAAAAACAAACTTTTGTTTATAAATATTTATTTCAAATATATACGTGCTATTTTTGGGATTTATGAAAAAGGTAAATTAGCAGGAACCATATGAGCGAAGTCGTGTTCTGGATCTTATACATATTTCACGTAAAATATAAAAAGCAATGTTTGATGTATGTTTGAAATTAATTAATTTAAACGTAAATAATACGGACAAAATAATAATGTATATTAAGATGGAAGAATATTTTTGTCCAATAAATCGTGTAATACCGGTGTTGAATGGATCACTATGCACTAAAACAAAGCAGAGGGACAAATGTAGTCTGTTACTTTGATTGATGGCATAACTCTGCACTTAAGATCAAACTTAAATTGTCTAAAAACAACACTTTTTTATATTCCCGTACTAAAAGTTTCTTAAAAGTTAATTTGAACTTAAATACCATACCATAAAGTTTAAGTGCTAGTGGACGGGTTCCGGGGAGGCAAAAACAAGTCAAAATATACACGTCTCTTTGCTGTGCATCACTACATTGTATAAAACAAAGTCGTCCCGCTGTCTGTATGTCCCTATATGTGCTTAAATTTTTAAAACTACGCAACGGACCTTGATGCGGTTTATTTCACTAGATAGAGTGATGCAAAACGAAAGTTCATATGTATAATACACTAGCTGCTACTACGTCTGCGTCTACGACAACGACTACGTCTGCGTAGAATAGGCTGGAGGCGTAACATTCAGACAGAAAGACAGATATACATAAAATATGTATAAAAATTATAGCTTATATCTTATTCTGATGTATAAGCTATATTATTGTAAAGTTTCATTAAAATATATTCAGTAGTTTTTGCGTGAAAGAGTAACAAACATCCATCCATACATACAAACTTTTGCCTTTATAATATTAGTAAGGATTGCACCCGTGCGAAGCCGGGGCGGGTAGCTAGTTGTCGATAAATTTTCGGATTCGAACCTATCCCAGGTAACGCCACCAGACGTTTTTACAGACAAAACTAAGCCGCCTCACGTGCAATGCTCTCGACCTCTATGCAGCGTACTTTAATTATTATCTTATATTTTTTAATAATTAATCTTATAATTTCATGAACAGTATAAAACTAGTACAAGGCCACGTATAAACGTTTACAGGCGCTGAAGCAATGACGTCGCGGATGACGATAAAGCTTGCGAATTACAAATTAACACGACGAACCTCGCGTTTACATCTAAATTATTACAGTTTCCACGCTACATATTCATGACTCCTTCGTTATGGCGACGATAGAATAATAAATGTTTAGAAAGTCAACCTCTCAATCGTGTTTTATTTTAGTAAATGAATGAATTGTCTACACCTCGTCGCGTGGATATCCTGAGGTGGCAGGCGATGAGTTTGTCACCGCACATCTGACGCAGGTAAGTCGGAACGGATCTATCCTTTAAGCTATGTCATTGTCACTGCTTTTGTTTAAATCTTTTATAATTAGTAAGTGAAACTAAAATTTAGATCCCTTTAAAAGTATACTACGCGCACTGAGGAGCGTGAGATTTGTTATAGTTAAAGTATACATAATTATATGTAGAAAAAATAACAAAATCTAAAATGTATATACAGGATGTTACAGAAAGGTGTTGTAACATTTAAAGGCGTGTATATATGTATATCTATACAGCGTGTCGTTACCAGCGCGACAATAAATGAACACACATATAGAGGATAACTTTTTAAAATTGTATTTAACGTTTACATTCTTTAAACATCAATATTTACCGATTTATTAAAATTTCCAAAACAAAGAATTTTAGAACACCCTTACGTCTAAAACTGTAACGTAAAGTTCCTTTGTAAAGGTCACAAAGCATATGAATGGGTTGAATGAATTTAAAAGAGGCAAAACATACTGTTAGAAGGAGAGACTTGTAACGCGACGCTGTGGCAACGAATGAAAAAGTCTCTGAATGTATAAATCAGTCAGTTTTAGCTGTATAGGATGTTACAAATTTGGTTTCTTTATTATTTAAATAATTTGTTTGAATTTTTTTTTTTAATTATTAAAATCTTCTTCGTTTTTTTTTTGGCGGAAATATTAATATCTTAACATTAGTCATTTCAATACACATAATATTCTGTTGTGAAAAAGTTGCATAGATTAAAGATTGTCGCTAAGGAATGTAGAAATGTACGATGAATTTGTGATTGTGGATTTAAAAGATAAAATTTAATTCATTACTCATATGGATGAGACTAATGATGCTTCGAAAAGGATTTAGCCACATCAAACACTGTGATGAGCGGCTCTTATGGGATCCATTATTCATCACAAATACAATTTAAAACTTCCTCGTTATTGTGACCGTTGAGTAATTTAACTAAGCACTCAACTCATCGTTTGTTGGTTTGCTTCACTCAACTCATGTTCATTTCTCGAGCTTTTTCACTTTTACATTTTTTTCCAATGAATTAAAATTGTTTTGTCACACACCGAAGCATGCCGCTATCTCTGACATGGTTTGCTATGGATCTGTTTGCACGATCGCATTTAATTCTAGTTGTCAACTAGGGTCTCTGGTCGTGAACAGGGTTTGTTCTATAGGTCAATATATACAGATGGAAAATGTTGGATCCAAAAACGTACCATATTTTCTTTTACAGTAGCTTCTTCAGACACAACGAGACGATCTTTTTCTGCAGCTGCATTAACTACGGTGGTACTTGCATACGTAGATAACGCGATATTTTAAGTTTGCCATGTTGGGAAGAGACCGATATAAAAGAAAAACTAAATAGTGTGAAATTAAAATATAATCACTAAATTCGATACAAGTTCGAAACAAAATTGAATTTGGAATTCCTAGACAAACTCCAGATATTTTGAAATCAAAGTGGCCAGTTGGACAAAAAGCGTAACACGTGGTAACGCGATGAACACGATGTTTTAATACTACGTTGAATCTTAAATTTATTGTACTGCACATGGTATCTCCTCAACTTCTGTATAATATTATTTCTTAAAGTGATTGTTTGTTGGTAGGCTATAATTTCCATTAATCTTCATAAAATTTAATTAATTGTTGAAATGGACTCGTATTGAGAATTAAGTTTCCATTATTAATATTCGTTCTCATGCAGAAAAATGGTAAGAAACTTTGAGTAATTATGGTGTCATCATCCTCCTGTCCTTATCCCACGCAGGGTCGGCACAACATTTTTTTTCTATGTGAAAATTGCCAGGCGTTTCACCTGATGTTAAGTGAATACCGCCGCCTATGGACATCTGCTACTCCCGAGGGTTGCAAAAGCGTTGACAACCTTTAGAAAATTCGACTCCGGCTACCTCACTCACCAGACGAAACGCGTATTATTGTTATACTTCCACTTCACGCCGTTCTTGTGCGAGGTCGTGGTACTTAGCCTGCCCATTCGTGCAACAGCCGAGGCTGCGGCGTGGCCCTACCACTGTACACACATCTAAATTATGTTGTGGCTATGTTTTTAGTTGTCATTAATTAAAGTCATTGTTGTGACTATCTATTGTTGGATCAAATCGCTTGCTAGAAACTTGATTGCGGTAAATTGTAACGAACCACATTTCATATTATACAGTGCTTCGTAAAGCGACGTAATGTTTAGTTTTATTATTTATTGTTTATTTATATGGCAAAAACGAGACTAAAACTGTATACAAATAATGTTTTATTTTTACATTTCTTCAAGACATTTCATGTCAAAGACATTAAAAAGCGGACGGCGGAAAATTAATAGGGGCTTTCAGGGGCTGTGCCTAATAAGGTATTATTGTGATGTACCCATATTTTTAATTAAGATAGGGGCTGCACCTACGAAGTTATTGTAAAATATTATACCAAAATTTTAACCTTTTTCTTTTATCACTTTACGATTTTAATTTTTTTTTATCTCAGTATTTAAGCGTTGTATTGTTTAAAAAGAGTTTTTTAAAATCCTCATAAGTATTTTTAGAAACACTTAGTAATTTAATCATGCCATAACATGCATTCATCCTAATGAAAAGTAAACAATAAAAGCCAAAACTATTGAAATGGTAAACTGTTACCACTAGCCATTCCTATATAATCACCCAAATTCAGTTTTAATCACACGGGAATACGAAAAATGCCATAAAATTGACATTTATTGTGAGCATTGCATCTAAACGTACGTATAATCTAAGGTCTATATGTTATTGATAGCCTGGGGTACTGCCAGCCTTTAAATTATTAGTTTTGTGTCGATCTATGTAGAGGTTACTAAATTTATCTTGTCGTGCAATAGTGGCTCATTTAGTCTATATTCAATGAATGATGGGATGTATCCCAAACAATTGGTACCAGCCAACTCTATTCTATTGAAATAAGGGTGTTTATTAACTTAAACGGCCTCGCAAATCATCCTTGGAAGTAATCTGTGTTCTTTTAGGATAAGTGTTTTAAGCCAGCTATGTTTTTAAGGCGGATTATTTGCTCTTATTTTGACCGTTCATAGGGATATTGCACTTTAAAGATGTTAAAATTGTTGGCGCTGACAACACTGTTTACCGGATATGACGTTTCTACTCGAGCTAAGGGACACATGGTCGCATGGAGCGGTGGTCACTTGGATTTCGGCCGCGTCCCCGGACGGTGATATAACCACTAGTGCTGCTTGTCGTTGTAATAGTTGTTCATATTCAAGTTCAGTAATAGTTAAAATATTAGGATCAAGGTAAAAACGTTAGAACTCTTATAAAATTGACTAATCCTCTTTAGCGGGTTTATAGAAAGTATCAATTGAAGCCTGCTTCAAAATATAGTCAATTGTGACAGTGACTCCACTGACATATGGTAGAACAGCAGGTACTCGCTCCAATGTGGCTGGTTTCACTCGGCGACAATAACTGTGGTAGGGCAATGCAACATTCTACGCCGTAGCACGAATGGACAGGCCGGAGAAGTACCACGACTTCACAGAGGACCGGCGTATAGTAGTGTTATACTTCTGCATTTCGTCTGCTGAGTGAGAGAAGTAGGCGGGGCCCACTTAATTTAAAGGTGGCAACGCATCTGCAACCCTAAGGGTGTTGTAAATATCCATAGGCGGCGGTTATCACTCACCATCAGGTAAACCGCCAACTCGCTTGCCACATAAAAATTACTTACGCGCAGTGCTCGAAGACCGTTGTCGTGTAGAATTTGCTTGACATGTTGTAGGTTCACGGCTTCGTGTTCTCTGCGAAAACGATTTACCCACGATAGCTAACTGAGATAGATGGTGGTGAGATTCACCATTTCTGCTTGTATGAGTTGCCTTCCTATACACTGTGTGCTTTAAGGTGTTACTTGTATTGCGGATGACCAAAACACTTCAGTCGGTCCCGTGATCATGAACGTTGAAAAGGGTTCAAAACTTCGGGCAATAAAATTAAAAATAAACGCGTTAAATCGGTAAAATTCGTTTCATTTGTTAATGTGTAATTGCGTAGATACAATTATTATCATCCTAATTATTGAATCAATTATTATTAGCATCGGAGGGACTGGACAACATATAACTAACATTATTATGATCAATAATACAACTACTACAATGCTACAACAATATTAGTATTATATGTGTAAAAAGGATATTAAATATTAAAAAAAAATCACAAACATCTACCTACTGTAATCTACTAACCTATGAACATATATATTTAAACCATCAAAATGAAAAATTTGAACGCATGGGAATTGATCGAGGTTTGACTCACATCTAACAAATGTCCCTCAATTATCTATTTTTCTTTTACAATATCCGCACAACACATTTTTTCAAGTCGTCCACATGACGTAGTTCAATAAAAAGCCTGGTAAAATCCGTAGCGGGCTTAGTGATATGAATAATTCAAAGGCGCTATTAACGTAGAATACTGATAAGTCGGGAAGCTTAAGGGACGATTTTTTTTCATTGATACCGCACATGTCATGTTTATATTGATACTAGCTGATCGGTCAAACGGTGTTTAGTCATATAAATTATTTGTATGATAGAAAAACAATTGTTATAAATCTATTCCTATACCTACCGAATGTACATATAAAATTTGATGAAAATCGCTCAAGCCGATTCGGAGGAGTATAAACACTAATGCTGTGACACAATAATTTTATATATTTTTTTATGTGGTTAAACTTTATTTATCTAATATTTACAAGATTAAATCTATCTAAAATTACATATTATCTAATAAACCTAATCCACGCGGCATGGTGCCAAGAACGCTAGCTGCATTTCCTCGCTGAATAGTTATGCTTAACCTTTGAACGAGAAAAGAACCATCTCTCTTGTCACCAGCCGCGGCGTTAAGCCTAGGACATTTTATATATTAGATAAAGATGTACTGAATATATAATTACAGAATCGCAAACACCTATTATTTCATTGTTGGGTTTATTTTCCAGTACCGTTACCGCAGCACGAGTCAACAAACATGCATGAGTAGTGCACGGTCAGGGGTCAAAATAGTCACGTTGAAACATTTGCATAAAGTGTTAGAGCTTTACTGCATATTTACTACAAATTCTTGTCTAATATTGATATGTTTTATTTTAAAACATAGAATAATTGGTGAGATGGATTTCTTAATAAATGTATTATTAAGAAATCTCACCGGTTCAGGAATAAAATTTACACCAGAAAATAATGATATAAGTGAAGTGAGTGCAAAACATACATAAATTCAGTATCCCTGTTTGGTTATTCAGATGGGTTACAAATAAACACATTTTCAAATCATGTCTTGTTTCCTTTAATAGCATACAAATGGAAGGTGTCGCTTACGGTAGTAATTGTCGCTGTCTCTTAAAGTACGCCTTAGCCGCTTCGGTTCGGGGAATGATTTTTTATGCTTCACAAACTAGATGAAACATTAAGTAATTACACAGGTCAATACCGCGCGATTATATTATACTGGAGTATTATTTAAAACGGACAGAGGTTCAATGAAAATTTCCCTTAAGGACCCCGTTTGTGTCAAATCAAATAATCCGAGTGTCCATTTGAGAATACCTTTTCATTACTCCAAGTACCACGACCTCACAGAAGACCGGCGTAAAGTGGAAATATGACAAATACTTTCGCGTTTCGTCTGGTAAGTGAGTTAGCCGGAGCCAAATTTCCAAAAAGGTTGTCAACGCATCTGAAAACCCTCGGGTGAAACAGATGTCTATGGGCGGCGGTATTCACTTAACATCAGGTGAACCGTCTGCTCGTTTGGCAAGTTTTCAATTAAAAAAAAATACTGTAATGTTTTTTTTTGCTAAATAAATATAGCCCGATATAAATCGAATTAAGACACTCCTCGTTTCTTTTTGTTTTTTTTTTAATTTATATTTGATATTTACTAAGATATGTAGGTTATCGTTTCTCTTACTCTCTATATCTTACTACACTTTCATTTAGCAATGAGCCGGTGGTAAATAAGCAGTCAGAATTTCAAAAACTTCATTACACACGACATAGGCAATTTAAAGCTGACACCTCCACTTGTTTCTGGTACGTTGAATGCCAAAGGACACCTTTCTTTTGTTAATAGTGTCGTCTCCTATTCTTTCTCTGTTTGTTTGTCAATTTTCCATTTACCAACAGCGAGGTGCAATTTATTTGCCTCACAGCATTTTTCGCTCTATTTCACTTTACCTCATTAGGGCTGTATATAACGACAGAGTTCCATATCTCGGTCGTTGTTTATACACAAATACATTTATAATAAAGGAGCCTGCTAAGTATTTGTAATAGTAATAGACATAAATGAACATTAGAAATAAAGACAAAACTAGCTACGACATTGTTTCATCTACAAAAAGTAAAAAGGTCGTTCAAGGGGCATGTATAATAAAATCCCACAGTCGATAGCCCAATTTTTAAAAGGTTATCAACGCATCTGAAACCCTCTGGTGTAACAGACGTCCATGGGCGGCGGTATTCACTTAACAACAGGTGAACCGTGTGCTCGTTTGGCAACTTTTCACTTAAAAAAATTATCAAATCTGCCATTTGATCAATTTAAACGCAAAATTAAAAGTTAACTTACGGTTAAAGCACCATTGCGGCGACAATATCTCGACGACGCCAATGCGTGGAGTTAATACTGTTGATTCTTACGTAGGTGAAAACAAGACTTTTGTATTTGTACCACGCTATATTGTAAACTGATATTTTTAAACAAGTAGATTATAATTTAAAAAGTAATAAACCCTACTGCGTTTTTTTGTATTTTTTATTTTTAAATATACCCAGTGTCAATCTTACATAAATGGGAAATTTCCCAAGTGAAGCTTAAAACATGATATAACTGCACAAGACATGTATCCTCCGACTGGTTGTTTTCTAATACACGGGCATCAACATCAATTCCACGCATTAATGTCCACAGAACATTGACACGTGGGATTGTGAGTTTTTGACGAAAGATCAAAAATGGAAAACAGAAAACGCAAAAAATTCATTGGTCGTAGATGTACGAATTTTATAGAGCAAATGTATAGGTATATACATGAAAAGTGTATGTGTTTGTGAGAAAATTGAAAGTACTGTGGTAGGGCCACGCAACAGTCTTCGCTGTTGCACGAATGGACTGGGTCTTCCGGGGAAGTACCATGACCTCATAGAAGACCGACGTGAAGGTGAAGAGTTAGATTTCTGCGTTTCCTCTGGTGAGTAGGGCAGCTAGGGCCCACTTAATTAAAAGGTGGCAACGCGTTAGCAACTCTGCGGGTGTTGCAAATGTCCATTGATGGCAAAAAAAAACCCCGACAAATACATTTTCAGTACATTTTTTGCAGATTTCTATGTATTCCATTTACTTAAAGTTGCGGATTGATTATAAAAAAGAAGCCGAATTATATATTCACATCAGTTTAACTTGCTGTGGTATTATTTACTGTGGTAGGGTATGGCAACAGTTTCGGCTGTAGAAACCTTGTTTTGTTTATAAACTTATTAATTATTACTGTACGGTGACAGTCAAAAACCCTAAACTGTTTTTTCCTCGCTAACCGAAACTCGATGTCGGTTTTCTCGCAATTTTACAGAAGTTTTTGATCAAACATTACTATTACGTCAGGACGAATCTTATATATACCGTTCGAAGCTCGACCCCTGAATAGTATTGTGGTTTCAACACTAACAACTCTTCTATTAAAAGTTTACGTTCAAAACTGTAAACCAATTTTCTCGACGACAGTTGGAGTAACCGCAAAAGTTTCAATTTACTATGATTGAAAAATAATGTTGGACATCGTATATTTATTTAATATAAATTCTTCTAGAATATATATTTCTTCTATCATGCTTTATTATTTTATTTATTTAAATGAAAAATAGAGTAATGTTTAAGTTAAATTTTGACTTTTAATAATGTTTTCTATTAAAAAATTCAAGCTGGTGGTTCATCTAATGTTAAGTGATAACCGTCGCCCATGGACACCAGCAACACTAGTAGGGTACAGATGCGTTGCCACCTTTTAATAAAGTGGGCACCTACCTCACTCACCGCACGAAACGACGATTTTATTTATATTATTATATATTTTATTTAGGCGCAGGAAGGCAAGGCAAACACCAGGTGAACCGCCAGGTCTCGTGCCTTTTTTTTTTTTTTTTTGGGAAGAAAGCAGCAAACGAGCAGGAGGCTCACCTGATGGTAAGTGATCACCGCCGCCCATGGACATCTTCAACACCCGAGGGCTTACAAATGCGTTGCCGGCCTTTAGGATGTTGTATTTAATTATTTGTGGCGTACAAGTATTTATAATATGTCTAATAAAATAATAATGACTACTGCAATAGTACTTTGGAAGAATTGCTTGATTGAATTGACACAACGCGAGTATCTTAAAATAATTTTTACAAAAAAACTAACTATAACATTCAATGATGGCCCCCGATTTCTCTGGGATGCCATAATCGGATCCAGGTTTCCTTATCATGATATCACCCTTGGAATATCTCCTTGCCAACAAAAAAAGAATCATCAAAATCAGTTCATAAACGACAAAGTTATCCACGAACACACATAAAAAAAAATTATATACGGTCGAATTGAGAAACCTCCTCCTTTTTTGAAGTCGGTTAATAAACAGTGAACAGACTAATATTATACTAGCTGCTGCCCGCGACTACGTCTGCGTAGAATAGACTGAAGGCGTAACATTTAGACAGAAAGACTGATATACATAAGAATATGTATATAAATTATAGCCTATGTATTCTGATGTATAAGCTATATTATTGTAAAGTTTCATTAAAATCCATTCAGTAGTATTGGCGTGAAAGAGTAACAAACATCCATCCATACATACAAACTTACGCCTTTATAATATTAGTAAGGATTTATCACCTATAAATACATCACCACTCAGAAAAAGGCGGGATGATAGCCAAGTTAATGAATATCTATCCATTTATCGATATAAAAACATCTGAAATAAAATAAATTAACATATTTATAGTATGATTAATGTTGCTAAACCGATATTACTAAATTAATAATCCATTATGTTGTCCGAATTGATTTTTCCATTAACCGTTTCTACACCGTTCAAGCCTAATTAAGGTGTGGACATGCGGTTAGGTGGTTAAACACCATAATTTCAATTCAACAATGCTTAGGTACTATCACATTCTGAGGTGTCGATTAAATGGAACAAATTAAATTTCATTCGCTCTGGTGTTTACAATCACTTAAATTTATTTAAAAAGTCACTTTTTAAAAGCCACTTTTTAAGTGCTCTAATCTATAGCACATACCGCTGATCAGTGGGGATTGTTGCCGATTTGACCCAGAAAGGTGTTTACAAAGAATTTATTTAATTAAATTATTAATTTACAAAGATTTTATTTAATTAAATTGTGATAATATTTGATCATTTTTTTAAAACTCTCTTATCTTAAAAGCTCTTACATTTTTAAAGCTCTTATCCTTTTTTTAAAAGCTCTTATCGTAGGATAACATAAGAGCTGTGTTGTAAGGACGTTTTACAAGCATAAATTTCACGGGGACAAACACCCAGATGCGAAACAATTATTTATGGGTACACAAATTGTTCTCCCTTGTGGGAATCTAATCCACGATCCCCGACGCCGAAGCCAATACCTTGGCAACTGCGCGACGGAGTCCTCAAGGATCTATACAAATACAAAAATGATATTGTTTCTTATAATAATAATATATAAAAACTCATGAATTATTAGTTTTCTCATTAAGTGAAAACTTATCAAGCGGGCAGATGGTTCACCTGGTGTTAAGTGATCGCCGCTCATGGACACCTACAAAATACGTTGCTAACCATTAAGTGATGTGTTTATTTAAATTAGTAAAGTAACAGCCTATAAATGTCCCACTGCTGGGCAAAGGCCTTAAAAAAGGGCATCAGGCCCTTTTTTATTGAGAAGGCCTTTGCCACAGTCCACAGTCCACTGCGGATTGGCGACTTTGTTCGAATTTTCATTTTTTCGAATGTCAAAAAATATTTTTTGACAGTAAATGTTATTATCATTCTATAATAACATTCATCATTATATAATAACATTTAAATAAATCTTTAGTTGTCAAGCATTTTTTCAATGAAACAGGGAAATTTCTCCTTGCTTACATTTCAAATGGAACGTCGCTTGAAAAAGTCTCATCCAATTTATTTCCATTGCCGAGAGATCTTCAATCATACGGTGTCACGATCAAAGGTAAGACATTTGCTATTCATTAACCTGCGCAATAAGTTCTGAAGATCTTGCTCTCGTTTATGTGACTTCGATGTCAAGTTCATTCACATCACTTTTGATTCGCTTGTGATTGTAAGGTCAATATTTCATTGTGTGTATATTTTAATCTAATATATAAAATTCTCGTGTCACGGTGTTTGTAATTGAACTCCTCCGAAATGGCTGGATTGATTTTCGTGAAATTATGTGTACATATTGGCCAGGGTGGAGAATCGGACAACATCTATTTTTTATCCCCCTAAATCTTAAGGGTGGTCCACCTCAAACATTTTTTAAATTTAACAAATAATTTATATGACAAAACAACGTTGCCCGGCACAGCGAGTATACTTATAAAAGGAGGATATAAAACTCTTTAATAACGTTTTTTTAATGCTGGTGTTTCACCTAATGTTAAGTGATAACAGAGTTGCAGACACGTAGCCACGTTTTAATATGGGGGCCCCGACCACCTTGCTCACCAGACGTAACGCAGAAGTATAAAACTTCCACTTCACGCCGGTTTTGTGTGATCGTGGTACGTTACGTACGTACCAGTACCCATTCGTGCAACAGCCGAAACTGTTCCGTGGCCCTACTGCAGTCAAAAACTTAAATATATCTAAGTATAGTTCAATTTCTATAAATCAATGTAACTTGCTTTTATGCAATGATATTTCAATTGCAAACGGTTATATAGTCATACTTCTTACCACTAGCTTGAAGGTGAGGAAATCAGCATAGTAAGAAATGTACAGAAATATATTTTAAGGACTTATGAAATTTCTCAATGAAGTCTTTCTCTCTTCTTTTTTTTATGATTTTTTTAACTGCCGCCCACAGACGTTTGCAACACTTGTTTCAAATGTGTTGCCAACTTTTAATAACGTGGACCCCGGCTGCCTCACTCACCAGACGAAACGCAGAAGTGTAACACTTCTACTTTACGCCGGTCTTCTGTGAGGTAGTGATACTAACCTGTAAATAAAATAATATAGGGTGTAGATAAATTATAAGATTTCACATTAGTTTGATGAGACTTTATTGACTCCGAACGAGTTATTATTTCAATGATTTACATAATAATGTATTTTAAAACCACCATTTCGCACAATACACAAGAATCGAAATTGAAAATGCATATAGCTTGTGATTAAAGAAATTCGATACTAAAAAATATACGCCCTTAACTAACATTAGGTCATTATCACTATGCAGGAGCTGTCATTTGAATGATATAAGTTCACAAAAAATTCTAAATAAAGATTTCTTAAATTAAATTACTCTTAAAACAAACTTAATATATTTTAGAAAACGCAAAGCAAATAACTATTTTTAACAACTAAAACCAGGTTTGAAGGAATGTAAAGAATTTCTTGCCTAAGTTTCTTTAGTTGAGCTTCTAGATCCATCGATAAAACTAGGCGTTACATAACATTGAATAATTGTGCTGAGTTCTGTTAGGTTGAGGTTTTAGACAATTATTTAAAATTAAATAATCACAAAGCAAATCAGTTCCAATTGCATCACACGTTATGAATTTAGCTAGTCGAGTGAATAGTTGTTATAGGGTTTCAAAGTTCATAATTTCACAGTGACTCCATGACATTATGAAATAAATGTAATTGTATTTCAGAACAAGAAAATTGTGTTAACCCAACATTAGTGATTTTCCCTTAACTCCCTTTTTCTCCTAAAATGTTCGTAACGACATGATTTTCCCTGAGTCAATAATAATCGCCTAAAGCCATAGAAACTCCAAAGAAGCAACCCCATTGGTTTATGTATATTACATTATTAAAAAAATTAAATCGTGACAAAACTAGATCTATATAATTTATATAATAATAAAATTTTCATTAAGCAATTTGTAATCCTAATCTTCTATCACAACATTCAAAGGCAATATAATAATTGGACCATTCGCTTGCCAAGGATGAAATATAGGAATATACGCAAATTCAATTTGCAAGTAACAAATTCAGCTAAAGCCTCCAACACTTTGGAGGCTTTTGACGAACACGGGTTTTTTGAAATGTCACAAAAAAGTATTAGTAGCCATACAACTCAAAACCCGTTGAGTGGTTAAAATTCTCCACATCAGGCGACAGAGCAAATAAATACAGAAGTGAGAAGCAAAACGAATTTGCAGAGAGTATCTGTCTTTTACCCCAATTTCGTTTGGTCCACGCTATTTGAAAATTCAGCGTAAAATTCAGATGGTGACTCCGTGATGCCTCATTGGACTGAAGTGTAATTGAGTTAATAATAAAGATGCTCTCTCTCCCTATCTCTCTCTCCCTCTCTATCTTCTCCCTCTATCTCTATTTTCTATAATTCTTGAATGAATGAATGAATGTCTGTCAAACTAACTTCTAGGTGATTGGGACAAAACGTCAAAAATGGAGGGAAAGTTCCAAATACGTAATACACTATTTGAGGAAATCAATTTGCGTGTTATCGTTACATTTTGGATGGGGGAAATTTTATGTGCGTTTATGTTTTAAGCTCTTTTATAATGTATGATTAATTAAAATGACACTGTTTACTTCTGAGATTATCTCGATTAATTGTTCGAATATGTAAAACAATTCGGTGTAGACTTTTTTATTTGTTCGTCGTTAATCACTCTTTTAATTGAACATAAAAATCTTTTTTTTTTTTGCGTAGATTCGGGCAGTACCAATTTCGTTGTGTTCGGTTATTTGTTAGTTTTTTATCGGGTGACTTATACTTTAATGTATTAGCTACCAACTTAGTTTTTTTGGGTTTTTACGTTTAGAACTTTTGATGGCATATTATAAGGATTTGACCACTACAGTTTTTTACACGTACCTGTCAACATTTGTGCAGATTTTCAAACAGTTTAATTGAAACGACTTCTGTTTATAAATCTATCACGAAGAATGAGGTATAGTGTTTTAGAAGAGACTAGAAAAAATATGTCAAGGAACCGATCACGAAGAGATTACTAAAGTTAGTTACTCAGAATTTAGAATTACATTCAAAAGTTGCGTGAAAAGTTTTAAAAATACAGTGCGTCTCTTATTCTAAGTAAAATGTAAAAGAGTTGAAATAGATAAAATGCTATTTACAATATAGCTACAGACTCGACGACTAGTTAAGGAATTAAATATATTACAAATAATAATATTCGAATCACAAACCCTTCTAGAATTTAATCTAGGTATTATATAAAAATATCACTTCAACTTATCGTGTCTAGCAAAAGGACAGTCGCGACCTCAAAACATTTACTTTTTTGTTACTCAAAAACGAAAATAAAAAAAAAAGGTAAACTGAATTGACTCTCTCATTTAGTGTTTATTTTCAATAGAAATATAATTTCCTAAAATATTTTGGGATTCTCCAATACGGTAGTAACAAAATCTTATTAAATGGATCTAATTGGACTATAAAAACAATTGGGTCCTAAATGAACTTCATCTCTGATAGTGTTGTTTAGCATCGCTTTTGATAGCTTCGGCGCTTTAGTACACTTTCTATTCTCGTTTCGGACTTTACGTATAGAATCTTGCTCAAGTCCTGGCGCGGTGCGCGGGTGCACAACATCACCGTCTTGGTTCCACTTTGCCGTTCTCTTTCACCGGCGTCTCCGCTGGTCGCTCTTTTGTCTCCTGCACCGACTCCAGGCCGATGTCGAACGACGCTTGCCTGCTGAAATAAGAACTTTATGAATTCAATAGTAGTAGTGGTTCAGTATCTTTCGTGTGCATTGCTTATTACATTACCAACTACACCGCTTGCCCCACTCCTCTTAAAATCGATCTTTCTTAAAACTTTAATAACGCTACATTAAATGAAGGCATCAACAATATGTCCTTTTTAGGGTTCCGTATCCAAAGGGTGAAATGGGGACCTATATTACCCTCCGCTTTCTGTCTGTCTGTTCCTCTGTCACCAGGCTGTATCTCATGAACCGTGATAGTTAGACAGTTGAAATTTTCACAGATGATGTATTTCTGTTGCCACTATATCAACATATAAAATAATAGTTATAATATAATAAAAATAGAATAAAATCATATTTAGGAGGGGCTCCCATACAACAGACTGTTTTTATAGATAATGGTACGGAACCCTCCATGCGCGAGTATCACTCGCACTTGGTCAGTTTTTAAGATAAGGGCCAAGTATCTAAGAAATACAAATAATAAGAAATAATTGAAATCTATTCGAAAATTTTTCCCTGATACACGTACAACGGGCAGACCTCTGTCATTTTATTCATCAGATTTTTACCTTTTTTTTAAGTGAAAAGTTGCCAAGCGAGCAGACGGTTCACCTGATATTAAGTGAATTCCGCCGCCCATGGACATCCGCTACACCCGAGGGTGGCAGATGCGTTGACAACCTTTTGCAAATTGGGCTCCGGCTACCTCATTCACCAGGCGAAACGCGAAAGTATTACACTTCCACTTTACGCCGGTCTTCTGTGAGGTCGTGGTACTTACCCGGACGAGCCGGCCCGTTCGTGCAACAGCCGAGGCTGCTGCGGCCCTACCACCGTAAACACATAACCTCTAACACCTTTCAGTGAGATAGTTTCCGGGCGCCGACAGCGAGCGTCCGGCCTTCGATAGTGGACTCCGGCGAGCCAGCTGTTTGTTCGTTTCGCTCTCAATTGACTCGCCCACGTTCGACTCCCTACGAGCGCTCCCCTCGCGGCTGCGTAGAAAGGGATTCTGGGAAACGTCGAATCATTTTCATTCAATTTCTGTATGAATTATCAGGTGAATGGATGATAGCGCACCATGGGTGTCAACTAAAACTATGTGTGGTGGTTTACAAAAGTTTACAAAAGAAAATTACAAACATATTAAACTGATACAAACATAAACTCAAGAGTTTGAAATGATCGGTGCTGGTGTTGTTTAAAATTTTTGTGTATCTATTGGTCAAATTAAAAAAAAAAATCGAAGCGACCTCTGAAGCTGTATTCGGTGATATTACAATAGATGTTTAAAGTAGCTCATTTGGTCCCGAAACAGGTGGCACAGAATATAGACAATGACTTAGCGTGTGATAAAATTCAACAAGGAGAATCATTTACACTCGCTACTGGAATTGGTACTAGGAACTAACGTCTCAGGCACTAGGGTCGAAAATAATTCACAACGTTTTCTCAGTTAAAATTAATTGTAATTTGTTAAAACCTTAATAATTTCTTGTATTTACGCGATTACACATTATAAATGAAACTAATTTTACGGATTTATCGCGTTTATTTTTAATTTTAATTCCCGACGTTTCGAACCCTTTACAGCGTTCATGGTCACGGGACAGTACAATAATGTAAATTATGTAAAATGTAAAGTAACAATAATGTTAAAAGCTTTTTAAACTAATTATAAAAATTTCTATTTGGGTTACAATATTGTCTACAGCTCTTTAAGATGAAAGACGTAGAAACTTGTATAAATTACTTAGATTTTTCTTTTTGTAATATTGAAGCAACATTCCTGCAGAATATTAAAGTTAACCGTAACGATGAAAGAAAGTTGAGAATTTAATAAATTATATCTGTGTATATAGTTATGGTGTATGTAGTTTATTAATATAAGTTATGGCTATGATAGGCAAAAGAATAATGACTTATCAATGTAATTGACTTTGTTATTAGTGTCATTAAGTTATTTACCTGAAAGCTATGTTTTTTGAGCATTGTTTTGATGAGTATCAGAGTGGAGAGGTTCGGGATTGAGGTGACGACTTGTGCCATATCTTCGTCGGTTACTTCGACCAGTCTACAGTTCTCTTGCTCTGAGGGTAGAGGGTCTTTACCACCGTCCGTTACCCACTCGTGGTCCTGAAACAAAACATTGTTTAGCTCTTTTAGAAGAAGAAGAAACGTTTTAGGCAGTTACAAGTTCCGATGTCTACACAAGGATCTATTTGATGATTTAAGATTTATTAGCTTCTAACCTCTGTACATGGGAGGACTCTGTCATATTATTTAATAGATTTTTTGAGTGAGAAGGTTGAGGTGAGAAGGCTAGCAAGCTGACAGTTTACCTGATGTTAAGTGAATAACGTTGCATCAACTTCTACAATAACTGGTGTTGCTAACATTAGAAAAGGAACGCATAGAGGATAAACATGGAAACAATTTTGTTTATAACACTGATGTGCAACGTAAGGAAATAATTAATATAAGCTTGGTAAGATATAGCATAATCATTTCGTACTTGTAATAATTAAAAAGCTTTCATTGAATGAAAATATTTGTGATTTCATTTCGATAGTCTCAAATAGTAGAAACTAATACAAAAAGAATACCAAATATAACTTAATTGTTTTAATTAGCTGATACCCGCGACTTCGTCTGCGTGGCCTATAGTTTTATAATGTATTTTATTTGTAGAGCCAAAACCACTGTGTTTATAAAAATCGTTCTTTAAAATTTTTTTTTACATTAAATGAACATATCACAAATTTTTTCAAGATAACGTCCTAGTGCCTATGAAATAAAACTTAGAATTAATTTAAATGTATCCAATAGTTTTTTCGTCATACGTGGACAACAGAAGACCTCTATCATTTTACTTATATAGTAAGATAAAAACTCCACGACGTTATGTCAATAAGAAGCGAGATTTTTCCAAAAGTAAAATCCATAAGCTTACTTTTATTTCTTGCATCGTTGCCCTCGTGTTTGGATTCTTGTCGAGCATTCTCGCTAACAATCGACGAAGTTGACGGGACAGTGCGGGTTTCGATGGGAACGAGAGGTGTTCTGTCAGCACCCGCTTTTGCAGCTCGACCGTGCTCTCACCGCACCATGGAACTCTGCCCGTCACCATAGCGTACAAGGTGATGCCAAGCGACCAGATATCCGCCGCCTGTCCAACGTTTCAAAATAGACAATAACTGAAAAAATCGATAACCTATACAGATTTCGTTAACTTGCAAAATTATCGTATACAATCGACTTTTAAGTGAGATGGTGTCGAATAATGAGGTACATTCACTTGCAACGATTTCCGTCTTATTATTCATGCACATTTTTTTTAAAGAAGAAGCCGTTGAGTGGGCTTTAACGGTAAAATCCAAGTCAATTTCGCTGCATATTTTTTCTATTTAATGTTGCTAAATTTTTACTCGAGTACATTTAATATTTTTTAGCTTCAACTTTTTACATTCTAGCACGAAAGTCCATGATAAAAATGTGTTGCTCTTATGACTGATGGCTAACCTCTCCTATATACTTGTCTGCTGGTGCGAAGGCCTCGGGTGCTCTGAAAGCTGGTGTACCAACAGCTCCAGAAAGCTTTCCAGCACCAGCTAACTCTCCGCACGCCCCAAGGTCCGCTACTTGCACTCTACCCTCTCCAAGTAGTAAATTCGCTGGCTTAATATCACGGTGGGCTATCCGTTGAAAATGTACTGAAGGTGAACAATGTAGATTAGAACCTTGCGGATGTTTAGAATGATTGAACTGTTAGCTGGATAGTTCAATGATACACTTACAGTACTCAACTCCTAGTAACGCATCTCTAAAATATTTTCTCGCTACGTTTTCAACTAAAGGGTTTTCAGTCGGTATATCTATCACAGGGCCGCCTTCTAACAGCTGGAACACTAAGTACAATTGGTCTTCAGCTGGGTCATCTAAGACCTGTAAATTAGGAAAAAATGTGCATTAAATTTTACGAAACGACTTTTATCAGGTGACAAATTTAACAAAAAAGACTTGTGTGTACCAAAAGAAAATCTTGAAAATGTACTCGTCTTTTTGATATTTACATTTTGTTTACCTCAACTAATTTAACTACATTAGGGTGATCTAATTTCTTGAGCACTGCTATCTCCCTGTAGACCCTTTGGAGTGGATCAGGTACCGGGCCGGGTCCAGGCCTTCTCGGTGGAGCTCTCCCGAACAGACCAGCCCGCCTCATCAGCTTTCTCTTTGAAAGGATCTTCATTGCCTGCAATAACATCATTTATCTAATACTTGTTGTTATCCTTCATCTAATATACTTAATAAAAGATCGTCCACATGATGTCATTGTAAAATACTAATATTTTCCATTATAAACAAAGGTTAAAAAACTCTGAATGCTTAAAGTCTGAAATTATCTCTTTGTACTTTTCATCATTCGCTAGGTAAATTTTTAGTTTTAACTTAGAGACACGGTAAATTTCTAAAAGTACACTCATGTCGACGAATGTATTGAAGATGTTTAAAAAACTATACTAAATTTATGTAGATAATAATTATTATAATTTAAACAATGTAAAAAAATTATAGATGGAGACGTTAATAACTAATCATTTAGCAATAGATGATTATATACGAGCATATTAGGTATCGGTTATCGTTGTTTTCAATTCGGTCAGCTGCTAATTTCTTTTCGACGAATTGATATAATTGATGACAATTGTATTAGATATTAATAAAACATAATGTTCTTAGCAGTTATCGTCTTATCTTGATGTTTTCAAATGGAATATTTGTAACTAATACTTACGTAATGAGTATCATCTTCTTCGTTGTAGGCTAACTTAACAATACCGTAGGAACCCTGGAAGACAATTTAGTATTAATAAGGCCATAATAAATAGGTATATCCAATATTTATAATATAAAACGTCTCATTTAGACATATACAAATTTTATTACTTCGATAGTAAGGAGATGTTTCAAGACATTCTCAATCAACAGCCTTTTTAAACATATTTTATCAATGCACTAATATGTTCAATAAACTTTTAATTAAGCTATAAAATTTGCTTTGCTGGCCGATAAAAGTTTTAATAAGAACGAAAGCTTTTTTCTTATTAAGTTATGTGTTAAATATTGTGAAAGTAATAATATGAACTGGAAATAAGTAGTTTTTGCTGAGCCCACCTCTATTCAACCAAAAATTTTTATTTACAATAATTTAAAAATGTTTCATTTTATATATTTTTTTCCCTTTTTTTTTGCGACACATTTTTACACAACGTTTTCTAGTCTCAAACAACGCTTGTACTATGGGTACTAGATAACTGATGAACATACTTTTTTTTTGGTAAATAAATACATATTTATAGACAGCCACTGGAAAAACACTAAGTTCATCACACAATATTTTACCAGTAGCCCACACCCTCCGGCGCAAGAGGCAGGGTCACTACCCACTACCCGATTGGCGTAGTGGGTAGTGACGCTGCCTATATCCCTCTATTTTTAACTTTGAGTAGGTAGTTTTAAAAGATTTTAGCCGTGATATACCTGTCCGATTGGCTCGAGCAGCCTATACTGGTTGAGTTGGACGTAGCCCGATGCCTGCGCCAGCGACACTCGTCGAGACTCCCGCGGGGCCCTACGAGGCCTAGGGGACCCCTGGACACTGCATTCGGCCGACTTGGCAGTGTGTGAACGGAAGAGCGTGGAACGATCAGCGCACGTCGATAACCTGGCATTGATCGAGATAAATGCTGTAGGTAAGATTGAATTAATAAATGTAGCAAATACTGCGGTAGGAGCACGCAACTGAGTCCGCTGTTGCACGAATGGATAGGTCCGTCCGGGTAAGTAACAAGACGTAGGCTTCTGCAATCTAAGCGTGTTGAAAATTTCAATGTGCTATGCCTTAATATCAGGTGACTACTTGCTAGCTTGCCACCTTCTTACACAAAAAAAATTCATATATATATATATATATATCTCTATAATATCATTGATATTTGTACAAGCGACTAAATTTCTAGCATTTTTAACAAGTTCTTCACTTCCTTTCTTAATGTACTTGCATCAGTCACCGATAAAGGTTAAAAGGCGCGAGAATTCGTATTATGATGTATTAAATTTACCTGTCCGTGCCATCCGGTTGCTGCCATCTTTTCTCAATGTCATGTTTCCTGTTCGTTTCAGCACTGACGTCCACCGCTGAATGTCTGCAAGAGAAATAAGACTCAATTACCTTCGAAACATTTATTTTTGCTATTATTTCGAAAATATGCAGGATTCCTCACGACGACCCTTCACTTCTGATCGCGTATTCAGCACTTAAAATGGTCAGTTTCATTGGTGCTGGCAATGGGAATTAAAATCAGGCTGATGGATTATATTGAATTAAGAGCGAGCGCCCAGACACTGAGCTATAACAGTTGCTTATTTATGTCATCGTTCACCAACTTTAACAGTAATCGAATGGAAAACGCTTGGTTTATATTTTACTACATCATCATACTGTTAGTAAAATTAGTCCTATTTCTGGCAGTGACAATCTGCTCTTCTCATAGATCCTATATACTGTTTCTCGTACAAGATCATGTTTTAAGAGTAATCATAGTTTAGTTTGCCAACTATTTTACAACCCTAAAATATGTTAACATTTGAGCTTATATTTCACCAGTGTGTCTTTAAGTTGCAAACTGGGTTTACAAAAAATAAGATATGTCTTTCATTTCTCATTGGGTCAAAATGATGAAATGTAAAACGTGTACATCCTTCAACAAAACCTTACTTTTATTATTATTGATGGTCAAATACACGTATTATCACGTGATAAAATCTGTAAACAAGATGGTCACGAGTTATAAATAACATGCTTACATTAGTGATAAGCGTGTTACAGCGAGTGTTGTGAAAATTAATTCGCACTTTTATCCAGGGTTAACTTGTTTTGAACATCATAATCTGTGATAATTTTTAGAAGTTGTTTAGTACTAAAAATAAGTTTTATAGTACTTCATCCGATTGGGCTCTTAACTAAAATAGTTATTTGGATAACAATTAATTCGTCGGAACCTGCTTATCCTCAGACTAAAATATAATAAACATATTAATGTGTTTATCATCTTCATTTTTCTATTAACACTCCTGCAATACACGCAAGCTTATCCTCTATTTATCTCTATCGAAAATAATTTAATCTTTTACTTTTTTTTACCATCTTCTCATCTTTACAGTCCATCTACGAATTATTAGGACTGACTTCATTTTTATAGCCCAATATAGCCATGTATAAAATATTAATGTCTGAGAAACTAATTCCTTTTCATAAAGCCTCTGTATTTAAACTTAAACCATTAAGTGGTTACATTGAATGTTACCTCATGATGCAGTAAGTATAATTGTTTAAGCGACTAGCATGTATTTTAATCAGTGATTAGAATTGTATCAAAGTAAGTTTTTATGATACTACTAGCTGTAGCCTGCAACTACGTTTGCATAGAATAGGCTGAAGACAGATTACATAACATTCAGACAGAAAGACAGATATACATAAAATATGTAATGGTACATTACAGCCTATGTCTTATTCTGATGTATAAGCTATATTATTGTAAAGTTTCATCCATTCCAAATCCATTCAGTAGTATTTGCGTGAAAGAGTAACAAACATCCATCCATACATACAAGCTTTCGCATTTATAATATTAGTTAGTAATACTATAAATTGTTTAATATCACTCTCAAGTCTAAGCCGCCCCTCGTTATGTTTCTCACTTGACACTTGGTCCTTATTTTTTATCATCACTATATTCACCCGTTTTTAGGGTTCCGTACCCAAAGGGTAAAACGGTATCCTATTACTAAGACTCCGCTGTCTGTCTGTCCGTCTGTCACCGGCTGTTATCACAAAAGTCAAAGTCAAAGTCAAATATCTTTATTCAATATAGAAGCATTCACTTACTTATTGATAGTCAAAAAACTCTACCACCGGTTTGGAAGGTAAGCCACTGACCTGAGAAGAACCGGCGTAAGAAACTCAGCGGGACATTATTTTTTTTTACTTGCCGAAAAAATTACAAATATGTGTACAATTATTAAACTCCACTTGAAGCGATCTGGAGCGATCAATTCATTTCCAGAGTGTGTTATCATTCATATAATCACTAATACTATAATAGCCATTAACACACAGATGATGTGTTTCTACACTGACGCTATAAACACAAATACCAAAAAATAGAATAACTAAAAAATATTTAAGTGGGGCTCACATACAACAGCCAGGATTTTTTTGCCGTTCCCATAGATAGTGGTACGGTACAGGGTACCAAATAGGAAGGGTCCTGTGCGAGGCCGACTCGTAGTTGGTCTGTTTATTAAAATTAAAAATCCTTCCCATAATTAGAAATTAAGCTTTTAAAACTCGACGGTAACTTGACTGGTAGTTTGTAGACGTATCTTCTTTGAGATTGTTGCTAACTGGACAATCTTTGCCATGGATCCAAAGGATAGCTGTGATTTTTGATATTTTTATTTGCCTTACTATGCAAGAACTCATTATGGCAGTTTAGGTTGATATGAATAAAACATTATCTATAAATAAGGTGGTAGCGAATTTGTGAGCCAAAATCGATAAGTGAACTCCAGACGAATTATGGCTTATTGGATTACTTTTGTCTTTTTTCGTGTGGCTAATACGACGTAGCAAACGGGATTAAGGAAGATATGATGTGTGCCTTTCGCGACTTTGTGTCAACCTTGTTCACTTACAATAACTTGAACAATATTTAGATTGGCGACAAAGATTTGCTTTGTCTTTTTCTCTGTGTTTGTATATCCTTCTAACCTTTATATGTACTATTTTACTTAACTTTTATCAGGATTAAGTAACGTAACCGTGTATTATTTATTATATTAACATTAAGTTTAGATTTTTAATGTCGACGAGTTCTTTGTCTTTTTTTTCATAATTTTATTTATATTGCTCTAAAGGTTTAGATAGAAATGATGTTTTTGTTGTGACATTAGTTGATAACATAATGGAATGTTGTGTATACCTCTAATTAGCAAACATATGTAATGTTTTTTTATTACTTTTGTTTAATTTTTATCTATTTTTATATTATTGATGCTGTAGACATAAAGAAAGGAAAAGAAATTTATTAAAAACACCGTAATATCTTATGCAATGAAAAGGTGTTAAACATTTCGGTTCCACGGCACGGATAAAGTTATGAGATGAGCTCTATACTGCGCAGTTTTCGAATTTCCTTCATTTACATATTCATGAGGTCCCTTACGCGTCGTCAGATATATCCCTTTGAGTTTAAATGTGGTACATCAATTTTAAACTTGCAGCCCGAGCGAGGTCACGCTGTCGTATTCAGTTATGGCGAAACTTGCTATTAGAAGATGTCGTCTGCATAACACAATGTTTTCTAACCGTCTCATTCATATTCAAGAAATATAAAGGTCGACATGAGGTACTTTTGTTTGCAAACAGGCGTTAGTACATCGTAACTAATCGAAAGTTTGAACAGAATAATTTGTTTGTCGGAAGTCCGTTGTTAAGGTAAAATAAAAACCACATAATGGTTTGTAAATATTTTCAAAACTTCACAGGCTGACACGATGTAAAGTTTTGAGGTCCATGGCGCAAAAATTATAGTTCATTACATTTTTTAATATTTTTCCACCTACGGGTAATTCTTCGATAAATTTATTTGAATTATGACGCCACATTCTTCGTGACACTATCAGATTTTAGACGAAATTATACAATTTTGAGCAAGTTTGTTTTAAAATAAAAATGTACTCTTATTTAAATGCTTTCAGAGATACTCTTTTACGTTTGTATACATAAAAATGTAATGTCTTTATTACTATACAATTTCTTTGGTAATATATAATTAAAATATTAAAACAAATATCATCTCTATATAGTATTTATCCAATGGTGATATGCAATGAAAATAGGTCTGAAACTAAGGTTATGTTATGTTGTTTTTCATTCCTGAATTGCGTTGGCCTGAAAATATTCTTATTGGAAGTCGTTTCCGAACTACTTTGTGATTTGATTAGTAAAGGTATTACCGACTATACGTGTAATTTACACCACCAAATAACGTAGCAATAACGTAGCAACGTCCTCCTTGTAGATTCGACCCCCAAACATTTCTGAGATTAGCAAATACTTGTTATAATGTTTAAATCTTTGGTATGCTTTTGACACAGGCCTTGTTCTCTTGTTTCCTTATGTCTCTACTTTAAAAAAAAAAAAATTAATTTAAGCAAATTCTTCGAAAGAAAAAAGGCTTACATCACTTCACCTACCTGTATACGCAGTAAAGAATCGCAGCAAAACCTATTTTTTGCCATTATCTCTCCCGTGAACGACCACCAAATGTCAATGGACCGTCTTTGTTATGAACTAAAGCTCAGATATGAGATTCTGATTGCGCGGAGTCAGGATAGTAATTTATGTTTACGAAGCCTCGTTCAACTGTTTACGTGTCGGTATGCCTGTACACGAACTAACAATAAACAATCACTCGTAATTGCCCATCAGGCGATATTATTGCATGAATTACGAGTACTTACGTTTCGTGTGTATGACTAACGGAATGGATTCATTCGTATAAATTACTCCGTATTAACAATTTAGCAGTCGCCGGGTGCATGACATAAGCGTTGTATTGTTCCATTCTCGAACGGGTTCCACGTTTAACCGAACTATAGAGCGTGTCTGTTTAGTTAATATTGTTAGTTACGCCCGAAACTTGGTACAACAATAAATGATTTTGAAATTAAACTTTGGGGCATTTGGGAAAAAAATTGAGTAAAATTTTTACGATGCGCGCGCGAAGCGACAGTGACATGATAAAGTTGGTTGCAAAGCGACCAACCAATTAAATGTAAAAACTGTAATGGAAAAAATGTAAAAACTGTAAAAAAACTGTAAATATGTTTTCTTGTATATATTGGCTTCTCTTGTGTATATTTGTCATATTATCCTTGGTTATGAGGAGAACAAAAACGACTCTATCGAAAGTTCGTAGTAAAAGAAATGTAAAACGAATAAATGATATATCCGTCCTACTAAATATTACGCATTATTTTCCTAACGGTGATTTATTATTACATTTTTATAAATCCCTGTTCTTATGTCAATTAAATTACATGTTCCGATGCTTGTCGCTGCGCGCCCACGCAACCTCGACTGTTAAAGTAACTATTTACGAAGCCTAGAGACGATGCGAAGATGTCGAATCAAGGTCATTTACGTTGGTCGTGCCTGTCGAAAAACATCTATTCAAAAAAGTGTGGATATTGACTAAACTAAGGTGTTGCGTTAATGACTGGAAGTGGTATAAGAACCCACAAATACCACAATACTTTTAAATGAGAATCCCACTCTTGAATGAGACACAGTAGCTTTTTTTGTTTTTAACGTGTGGTGTGAACGTTATAGATAGCCACAATGAGTTTCGTACGATGAACGATAAACCCATGATCTCAGATCTTGATTAGATTTCAACCACAAGAATGAGGCTAGCCTATAATATGATATATAGCTTCATAAGTATTATTTTACTTTTATTAAATTTTAATCCTTTTTAGCGTTCCGTATCCAAAGGGCAAAGTGGAACCCTATTACTAAGGCTTCGCTATCTGTTTGTCTGTCCGTCTATCACCAGGCTTTATCTCGTGAACCGTGATAGTTAGATAGTTGAAATTTTCACAGATGATGTATTTCTGTTGCCGCTATAACAATAAATACTAAAAAACAGAATAAAATAATGTTTAAGTGGGGATCCCATACAACAGACATGATTTTTTTGCCGTTTTATAGATAATGGTACGGAACCTTTGTGCGCGAGTCTACCCCGCACTTGGTCGGTTTTTTAATTTTTACTCTTTAGGCAATAATATTAATAATTTTATCTCTACGATTAGTGAATGTTGTGTTTAGTTATAAGTGAGTTACAGATATGTGTATTGAGTATTCTTTAAATTACCTCTCCGTGTATGTTTTAGTTTGTGACCTGTTGCTAAACATTTCAAAAATAAATACGAAAAACATCTAAAAGTTTCTGACGAGGCCTATATTGAATACAGACCAGGCTTCCATTACTGATCAGAAAAAAATGTTTCTTTGATATGCTATCCAAACTTTTATTTGTCATAAAACTCATCATCATTTCAGTCGGTTTGAATCATAGGCTAAACGTTGTCCATATATTTATTATTTTTGGTTGTTAAGAAAAAGATTGACATAGTTATAGCAAGTGAAGAAGTGAATATTTGGAACGAATATATTAACTAAATTAATAAAGATCTTATCAAGTTTTGAACATTATCAATTGTTGAGGAAAATCTCCGCGGCATTCCATATGTAGATAATGTCTAATATCAGTTTTTCTTATTTTCATTTTATATTAATGTTTAATGGATGCTACTCATTTCATACATCTGAAGCGCTCAGTAGTAGCGACAAAGCAATCCATAGGTAGTTAAAATATTTAAGGCCAAGTTCGTGGAATTCATACGGGGCATTTGGTATTAAATCCGTGGTAGTCTCTAAATGAGGCTAAACTTATTCTGAATAAGATGTAACATAATATTGTATACTCGTACAAAGTAAGCGTACCCTCCTCTAAAACCACGGAGTTTGCATTCTCAAACTAACGCTGTTAAGGGCGAACGTATGAAAATTAGCGAAGGACGAACAAAGGTACCCAAAGGACGCCCATTCCCTAACTAGCTTCAACGCACTACAAATATTTTACTTATAATTAATAATAATAAAATAATAAATATTTCGGACACATTTTTTACACAAAGTTTTCTAGTCCCAAACTAAGCAACGCTTGTACTATGGGTACTAGAAAACTGATAAACTTACTTAAACATACTTTTCTTTTGTAAATAAATACATATTATACATATATAAAACACCCAGACACTGAAAAAACACGATGTTCATCACACAATATTTTTCCAGTAGTGGGGATCGAACCCACACCCTCTGGCGCAGGGGGCAGGGTCACTACTGCCCACGCCAATCGGGTCGTCAATACGGGTCGTCAAATTTTACAGAATACACGTGTTGAAGTTTCAGCTTTTCAGCTGGAAGTTTTATCACAGCTGCCCTGAAAACACCGGCCCCGTATCCCGTTTATTAGGAGTGCCGCTCGGTGTCTTGCGTTTCCACCTCGCTGGTTACGTTGGCAATACTTTTAGCTAGCTCGTGCTCTGCCGTTGTTACTAAGACGTCTGAATCTAAGTGCAGCTGTGAACCGTGTACATTTTGCGAATGAGAGCAAAGTTGAGAATCAAGTCTCCGAGCTTCAGCGGGTTAGATTTGTATTTATTTCTAAATGTTTTATTTACTTAGCTGAGATGCTAACGTCGCAGACAGCTTAGTTAGCTTAAAGTCAAAGACAAAGTCAAAATTTCTTTATTGAACATAGGCTTATTTTAAGCTCTTATTGAACGTCAAAAACTACCACCGGTTCACTAAACTAGATCTGCAAGAGAAGAATCATATTATATTTTTTTAATATATTATTTAAATATACAAATAATTATTTAATTACAAAAGTATTTAAGTATAAAATTAGCAGGGTCACTTTCAAGTCCCAGGGGACTTGTAAGTGTAGAGCAAGAGTCATTTCCACACATCCTTGTCCTCAGTGACTTACAAACTTAGTGGACGATGCTAATTTAAACTTGGTCGCACTGGAGTGACTTACGTTTTAATCTTGATTTACTGATTAAGTATTGGGTGAACATTTTTCAATGCTGATTTAAGTTAGTTGATACAGCTTTTATGAAATATAGTTTGCAAACGTGAACGGAGCAAATTTAGTTTAAGCGCAATTTGGTTAGATTAGGTTCAATTCCTGGTGTATTTAATGCCACAGGTATCGACATGAGTAGCTGGTGCTTCTGCTCACAGAGGAGCCGTGATAGCTTAGTGTTCGGGCGCTCACCTTTAATTCAATATACTCGAGCAACCTGAGTTCGATCCCCGGTTCGAAATAATAACAAAAAACATTTCGAAGATATGTCGAAGTTATAAGAAGTCCGCAAATCCGCAGTGCCGCCGCGTGGTGGACTATGCCCTGATAGCCTCTGTACAGAGGAGGCCTTTGCCCAGCAGTGGGACATGTATAGGCTGATGCTTTACTTTACAGAGGAGCGGCGTGAAATGGATGTGTAATACATTTGGGTTTCGTCTATTGAATGAGGTAAGCGGGCTCGAATTTTTTTCAAAGTTGAAACGCTTTTGCCTCTCCAAAGGGTTTGTAGACGGGCGGCGGTAATCACTTAACTTGAACGCTTGTAATGAAATAGAACAATTGTGGACCATCTGCACGCTTGCCAACTTTTAAGATAGTAACCGTCACCGAAATTTGATTATAGAGATATATCTAAGGTTAATTAAAGAGAATTATTGAGTTCTATTACATTTAGGTTACAGGTGAATCAAATGTCTTTACTAAGGTAAATCAATAACAACTTTAATACCTTCTACTACATGAAAGCTATTATGAAAGACTTGAAGCTTTGCACAACTGGCCCGCACTTGTTTCTGGTGAGTGTGGTAATTGGAGTAGTATACTCACGACGACACGTCTACAATATCTCTTTTTTACGTGAGAAGGTAGCAAATGAGATGACGGTTCATCTGATGTTAAGTGATAACCACCGCCCATTGGCATTTGCATAACGTGGGGTTGCAGATGCGTTGCCACCTTTCAATAAAGTGGGCCCCGACTCCCTCCCTTAGCAAAGTAAATAGAAGTATAGCACTTCCACCTCACGCCGGTCTTCTGTGAGGTCGTGGTACTTACCCGGACAGACCTGCCCATTCGTGCAATAGAGAAGGCTCTGGTGTCCTTAGTGTCCATTGGCGGTGAGGTGTCGATCTCTTAGGAAGGTTAGTCTATGAACGTACTTATATTTTTATTTTGTAAAAAAATACGTTTTATAGATATGTAAATACCCACACAAGGAGAACTATGTTCATCACACAATACTTTTCCAGTAGTGGGGATCAAACCCACATCCTCTGGTATAATAGACCGGTTCACTACCCATTCAAGTCAATCGGTTCGAGTTTGAGAAAAAAGAGGTTGAGTTTATATTCCAATTTGCCTCTCTTTGCCATTGACCCTTCCTGAGTAAAGCTTTTCGGCTTTTGATGTGGGATCAATGACACTTTTGGCGTGATAATTCGTTCGACCGCCGATGGATTGCTTTAATAAAAACGTACCACTAACCAATAACAATCGATGTTCTTATCGGGTTACTGTTCGCTTACAGTAGAAACCGTCAATACATTTTATCGACCGTGATGTGTTTAACTCATTTCCATTGTGGACGGCGGGGCATTCGTTTACAAGGCTGTGATTATTTGAAATGAGAGAAATGTACTTTAAGAAAACTTGTCCTCATCGCGATCGCCTAGTATTAATATTTTTTAAACTTCATGCACATAACACTGTGGACTCAATGCTGACAGTATTTTCTACTAGTCAACCTTAGGGTAGTACTTACTGAGAAGGTGAGGTAGGGGCAAAAACGTATTTATTTATTTATTTATTAAGGTTCACCAACATTGGACACATTAAGCATGCAAAATAATTATAAAAGTAAAAAAAAGTCGTTAATGTTCCAACAATTACAGGTGGACACAGCTTTCTTAACATAAACTTGTAATTAAAATAAAATAATAAATATTAAAAAAATTATACTAATTAAACCTCAAAATAGAAATACTTAGTACAAGTGTATATAATCACAATATAATACATATTATTAATATCATACCTGTTAGAAATTATATTACTTCTGTTTTTATGGAAGGATCATGCATCGACGTATTGTACTGTAGTGAAAATCAGTAGCAGTTATTAAATCGAATAATCCTCAGACACTTTTTTCTTCGGAAAGCGCGGAAAGCGTTAAGAATTTTCGCCTGTGAATTTTTAGCATTTTTAGATTCATATCGTTGTTATTTTAGTTCGATATGAGGCCTATTTTGACACGTTTTCGTAAGGATTTATATCGACAAAGCTAATATAATAAATCTCCATTTCCGACTTAATTCAGTGCCATACGTGATTTTTGATTTGATTGCGTGATTAGCGATTATTGCGATGAAGTCTGTTAAACACATGATTTTGTCGGTAAAATTTACATGGCACATTGTTTTACAATGGTTATATAGACTACGTTGCGGAAACGTATACGTGAAGTAGTGTGCAGCACAGTATACGGGGTCGCTTTTCTAAGTGTATCCATTTTTTTTATTAAATTATAGACATGAATAATGTTATATAAAAAATGATAAATATTTAAAATCACTCTTAAGTAATTAATTACATTCATTTGAACTTATCTCAAAAAGTGCGTGATTTATACGCAGCTCATTTATTTTAAGCGCGATCATTCATAACTAACACGCACACAAGTTCGTTTGTGTGTGTGAACAGTAAAATTTAGGTATTTATGAATGACTACCGCATTGTCAACACGTTCTGTTTTTTAGGGAATAGAATGGCATTTTTTTTTTGGAAGAAATACTTTCTTTTTTATTTCAATAAACGACTATACTACCGAGTCTGAACCTCCTGTGTAAATTTGGACACTTCTCAAAAAATCTCCCTGTATACAACAATATATAAATTGCTTACGTTCATTTATTGAATTATGTCCGGTATACGACGACAAGCTCGACCTATCATCCAGTGACACCTTTTTATGGAAATAAGATAGATGCCACTAATTAATGTTCTTAAAAATTCTACAAATATTGCGGTTGATTTTGGTCTTAGAAGTTAAGTTACAACTTAACGTACCGATTACTCCATAATTTGTAATTCATAATACGAAAGCTGCGAATTGACAAACATACTTAAGTACATCGAAAACAATCCGAAATAGATGCAATCTGAGACCGCTCAGATATTGCGCTAGAGGTACCAGTGTTTGCTTGGCGGTCTGCCAATAATTCGGGGTTTAAGACCTTTAACGCCGTAACAAAATTTATCACCGGTTTACACTGAAGCTTAATCTGGAATTCCATCGCCGGTTATCGTTGTTTTTGCGCAGTGAGTGTTTCGAGCATGTGTCAAGGTCATTATTTAACCTTCAAATTAATCAGATATGTTGACTTTTATACGACAGATAAATTACCGGCTGTAGTATCCTTTCGACGTGAAATCGCCTTCCATTATTTTTTTTTTATTTAAAAAATATGCATGCGAAATGCAATGCTAAAAACAGAAACTTTACATAAAATTATTAATTATGCTTTGTTTTAAAATATAGAATTTAGTTAATTTGACTTATATACAACAAAAATTAAGCCGGAGTTTGTATGATGTTTTCAATCGATTATGACGGGACTCGATAAGTCAGGTCTTAATAAGGTCGCTGAAACGTTGAAACCGCTAATTACCACTGACTATAATTATATACCTGTGTTTTATTTTGAACGTGTTTTGAAATCATTGGTTACATTGGAAATTTCGCAAATCAGAAACGGTCTCGCAAATAACTTATCCAGTGTATAATTACTGATATCTTCGCGACCGCCTTTTGGTTTATTTCGGCCTCGACCTACCTACCGTATGCGTTTTGAAATCGAGGCGTCCTCGCCCATACGTCCGGCTTCCTCGTCTCATCGGATAATTGATTCTCTCGTTAAATAAATTCCCGATAATGTTTTACTGGCGCGGCCAATACGTGAATACACGCAACTCATAAACATTAAGGCGCTATCTCTTCTCGAATTTAAAAAATTATATCTCAGCTGTCAGCTGTTAGTTCCTTGAGAATCCTTACTTCAGAGATGTTTAGTATCAGCATATTCATTTCTAATAATGTATATCGTCTCTACTTACGTTTCATCACCATCCTTTCAGCATGTTAAGTCCATTGCTGGACATTCATCTACCCCACTTGTCACGACAAGGTCGACAATGACATGTCGACTTTCTAGGTCCTAAACAGTCAGAAAACTTTAACGGACAGCGTTAAAGGTGCGAGGTGTAATTATGGCGGAAATCTTTTCACTAATTTTTATATTTAAACAATTGATATCACTGGAGTATTTCTTGGATTTGATTCATTAAATGTTGAAAATAAAGGAGATCATCTCTGAAGGCATTAAGGCACTGAAGGCAAATCGCTTGGGGCACAACGAAAGTTGTTGAGTGTTTTTGTTTTTTTCCGCTGCTAATTGTTACCGATCTTAACGTTTTCACTGTTGCGCCGCTCTTTGTCTATCAAATGCCTCATTTCATTATTCACATTAAGTATAAAAGAAACATTGGTATAAAAATATTTTTAATGACTCCGTGGCGCGGTTGCCAAGGTATTGGCCTCGGCGTCGGGGGTCGTGGTTTGATTCTCACGTGGGAGAAATATTTGTGTGACCCACAGATAGTTGTTTCGCATCTGGGTGTTTGTCCATGAGAAATTTATGTTTGTAAAACATCCTTACAACACAGTATAATGTTATCCTAAAGTAAGGGAAATAATATATATAAATACTCTACTGCGATATTTGGATAAGGATCAAAGGCGTCTAGCCTTCCTGAGATCGAAAGTTCGAATTCCCAGTCATCACACAGCGTTTGCAAATACGATGAAAGTGTAAAAAAAAAATTATGTGAGGCTGTGCGCCTGTTTAGTAATAAAAGGCAAAGAGAAAAGAAACCCCGTGAAACGAAACATTAGCCATTTGTAACTAGCTCTGGTCAAAGGACGCGTGAGCTCATAAAGTAACTTCTATATGCGTGAGCTCATAATGTACCTGATAAACAGTTAAACAGTAATTGGAAGAAACAGTTATTTGTACGTAGTTTACGTAATCATTTTAGTTGAGCTGTAGTGCTGAACTAATTTGAAATAGCAACAACAATGGACCGAACCTCGAGCATAGTAATTAATGTTTAATGAAGTCATAAAAATATAGGTCATTAAAATATGCATAATTATGGCGAAAGTTAATTAACAATACATTGTAAAGTCTGGGTGAGTTACCCACTCACTAACTACCGCGTTTTAAAGGTACGAAGACGCAGGCTCGAAACAGGGCAGCGCTGAAAATTCATGGACATTCTATTAAACTCACGTTCAAAGTTCCATTTTGAGTGAAGGCTGGTAATAAATATAAAAAATAATCATAAAAATAGTTTTTTTTTCAATGTGAAATGTTGCTAAGGCCGTTCACCTGACGTAAAGTGAATACCGCCGCCCATGGACATCTGCTACATCCGAGGGTTGATGATGCGTTGACCTTTTGAAAATTGGGCTCCGGCTACTTCACTCATGAGACGAAACGCGAAAGTATGAATCATACTTCCACTTCACGCCGATCTTCCGTGGTACTTACCCGGACGAGCCTGCCCATTCGTGCAACAGCCGAGGCTGCTGCGTGGCCCTAACACATTCAAAGTATTGCTTAAAACCACTGACCATTTAAGACCATTTCGTGACCGAACCACTTTTTCAGAGTTCTTTCATTATTTGGGCCGCTTATTAGATGGTGCCGTACAATTCTTTCGATCCAGTATTTAAAATTTACCGTGTTCCAGTTGACTGGAGACGAGTTTCCCGAATAGAAAACTTCCTTAGGCTTGTTATTGCAATACACGACTAATCCATGATATTAGAACAGAATAGAATTTCAAAGAACGGGAAATCATACGCTACTGGAAGTTGATCGACTTGTGATCTTAAGTAAATTTCGCCTACCATACTGGAAGAAATTGCTACGTAAGCAATAAGGCCGCCTATATGAACGCTATGTTTCCGGTATTTTCCTTTAGGTATTTCCTTGTGTGCAGTAAATTATTCTATTCTAGTGTTTTTTTCACTGGCTTTAATAATACTTACAATATTTGAATAAAAATCGAATATTAAAGTTACGGTTTTCTATAACTTATTATTTTGAATATTGTTGATCGTAATATCCCCCGATAATAAATTGATCGCGGGCTACAAACAATTGTAAATGTAAAAATGACTGTGTAGGTTCCTGCTAGAATTTCTCAAAGCACTCACGAAATAATTAATGCCCAAGATTGCAGTGCGGGATAAAAAGAAAATATGTTGTTCATTAAAGTAACAGCCTATACATGTCCCACTGCTGGGCAAAGGCCTCCTCTGTATAGAGGGTATCAGGGCATAGTCCACCACGCGGCCCCACTGCGGATTGGCGGACTTCACATATCTTCGAAATATTTTTTTTGTTATTATTTCAAATATATGCAGTTTTCCTCACGATGTTTTCCGCTCAGCACGTGATAACTCGGCACTTCAAATTACCAATTTCATTGCTGCCGGCACCGGGAATCGAACTCAGGTTGTATGTTGTTGGTCAAGTACATTGAATTAAAGGCGAGCGCCCAGACACTGAGCTATCACGGCTCTTTCTTTTATTTTCCAAACGTGCCAAGAATGTAAACCTTCAAAAACATAGTAGTAACGTACTTTGCAATGCAAGACGATATGCAATGATATTATTGGAATATTATTGTGATTTATAAAAAAAGAGACTGAGTTCTGGGCTTCATTAAAAGAGAATGGATTTCCTCTTTTTTCAAAATTGAAGCCCTGTCTTATTATCTATAAAATTGTAGCAGTTGAACAGCTTATATGACAGAGAGAGATCTTTTCGCTCATAATTCTAGTCGTTGAAATTATTTTTGCAAATTAAAATTATATAAATTTACTTAAAATTAGCTCGATAAGGTTAACCTAACGACTGATCGCCGTCGAGTAGTCAAGGCAATCTAGTTTCAGAGAAAATTTATGGTTATTTAAGGCAATAATTAGTCTCATAACAAGCGAGCCTTGTACTTACAGTACCTTGTAATTACTTTTCAGTAGTAAACCAAATTTGATATTCGAGCATCATGTAAATTTATTTTCATCAATATCGGTGTTTAGAGTCAGGAATGTGTCGTATTACAGTTTTAATAATTAATAGTACATTTTTAAATGATTATGAAAGGCATGTTTACCTGACGACCCGATTGGCATAGTGGGTAGTGAAACTGCCTCTTGCGCTAGAGGGTGTGGGTTCGATCCCCACTATTGGAAAGATATTGTGTTATGAACATGTGTTTTTCCAATGTCTGGGTGTTTGTTGTATATACGTTTCATATGTATTTGTTTACAAAAGAAAAGTATGTTTATCAGTTATCTTTACCCATGGTGCAAGTACCCTGGCTTAGTTTGGGCTTAAGAACGTTGTCTAAAAATGTGTCCCAAAATATTTATTTTTTATTATTGTTACGAGTATAACAAATGTTACAATGAACATATAGCGACATACGAAACCTAAAGACAACTTATTAAAACGACCCATTTTTTAAATGTCTGCCGAATAGAGGAATTTGTCCTCGTTTTTGTTTTTTTTTTATTGTAAAAATAGTATCGAAGTTTATGATTAGGTTTAAACATTATACGTAAAACGTAACATGTCTTAAATTCGAAAATTTCAAACTTTTCTGAATAACTTTGTGATTCTAGAATCGACCTGAAGATACACCAAAAATTTAATTAAAATCGGTCCAGCTGCTAAGGAGGAGTTCAGTGACAATATATAGAAACGTTATTATTATTTTAATTTAAGAGCTAGGCTCTTGTCGGTGCAGCATCCCAGTAGCCATCATACGTTGGTGCTGTTTTGAGGAATCGTATAGTGCAATAGTTTCCTCCTTGCTTTCTGCACCGCAGTACAGAAGCCGCCTTTGGATGTTTGGTCAGGAGGCCTACCAGAATTATTCTTCGGCCTTCTGCCAATACTGACACACACATACAGAAGAATTTTATATATAAAGATAAGAAGAATTTAAATGTGCCGTTGACGGAGCATTACATTTTTTATTACGTGATATTTAATAACTTTCAATAAACGTAATGAATGATGCAATGGATAAAGTTAATTGTATTAAATAATAAAATTTCATATATTTAAGATTTAAAACGTAAATACTAACCTACCTAAACAAAACTAACATAAAGTAGCAACTACGGTAAAGCGGTTACAAAAAGCTGCTAGTCAGTGGGTCTTTACACCCAATTTTCATCTATAAGGTTTTACCGAAACGAACCAAAGCACTCATTTCACGATGACAGGCTACTTCAAACACAAAGCTACCATTGACAAAAAGTAGGCTAAAATAACATTCCAACAAAAGCTTGTTATGCTTCGTGGTCAAGTAAAACACTCCACAAAATCTGAAAAACAGAACTTGACATTGAAATAAATTTACAAACAATTACAAAAACATAAGTAGAGTCGAAATTTTTTTTTTGTGAACATTTGATGAACAGATACTTTAGATGTTACTAGTGTCAAGGTTAACAGGTTTGAACACAATACACAATGGTGTTTAAAAGAGTTGAAGATCAGATTTTTTTTTCAAAATTTACATTGTGAATAGTTTATTTAAAGCATAAGTTGTTCTGGTTTGTTTTTTGCTATGACGTCGCCTTATATATCTTTATACGACGGGCAGTTGGTGCCTTAAAGTCCGCGACTACATTAGGTTTTTTTTTTTTAAATCTGAAACTGGCCAGCCCTAGACTTCCATCCTACCCGATGGTGAGTATCGATGCAGCCGTTGATGGTAAGCGTGCCAGCTCAGTAGGTCTATTCTATCTTGCCTTGAAGACGCCTACGTTATAATCGGCTGTGAAAAGATCGCGATACGTGTGCCACGTAACTAGTATTGATGTGAACGAACGGTACTTCTAGCGTCCAACGTCATTAATAATAATAATAATAATAATATACTTTATTGTACACCAAAAAAATCAAAATGAAAAAGTACAAAAAACAAAATATTTAACAAAATATTGGTCATCAAAAGGCGGCCTTATTGCTACACAGCAATTTCTTCCAGGCAACCTCAAAAATTTACCAAAAGGAATTGTTGATGGGTAGGATGTACATGAAGGAAAAAAAAAGTCATTCACCCACGTCCGTCCAAAGCAGGGATGCCGCGCGGTCAATCGATGCAACATCAAAGGCGACTTGTGGTACTCAAAGTTTTGTATTGTGGTAATAGTGTACGAAGCCAATGTTCAGTTGTTGGTGGGTCAACGTGAGAATTGAGGAAAGTGGGGTATTACAATCCATCTGTCTCTTTCTCTATTTTTTGTATGTCTCCACCCCCCCTTTTTGCCAAGCCAATTTATAACACAATTTATAACCCGTAACTATTTCCATTCCTTGAATATTCATTGTATTCATTTCATTTAAACGTTAGCTTAACAGAGTATATTGTCAATAATAGATATAAGATATATTCAAATCATAGCACTTTCAATAAAGAAATCTTCGTGTTCGACCGTAGAGAACATACGTCAATAAGAGTTTATCTATAGGTTATCGGCTCGGTATAACCCGCCCATAATAGAAATGTTATTTTCGATTCATGCTCACAATAATAAAACGGCGATATGGTATTCAGCTGTATTGGATTGCTTAAGAGGTCGATCGGTGTTGAAATAGCTGACTTTTGAAATGGGATCGTTGTCCGCAATACCCTTCGAGAATATGCTTTATTAGAAATTACATTGTATCGTACTTTTATAGAAGGAATTGTCAACCTCTAATATTTGGTGACAAGAGCACCGATTTATATCTCAGGAGATATTATTATACCTCAAAAGATTCATACCTCAAGTATGAAACCACTCGGTTTCACTTATATATCTCATATATATCTCTCCTATAACTCAAGTATGAAACCGAGTGGTTTCATACTTGAGGTATGAATCTTTTGTTCATAGCAGGATTTCGCTAGGAATAAGTTTGTAATATAATTTATTTATATTTGATAACATTATAAATAAAATTTGATGTTAACAACTAACAATTTGAGACTAATAAGATTCGGATTAGTCGAAATATAATACTCCAAAATGTCGGTGCAAAAAAACCTCGTAATAACTGCGCGGCGTACTATTAGAATAAAGCAATATCGTTTTTCATATTGAATTAAGCGTTCTGCGCACAGCCGCCCGTTTGTGCTTGTATGTTTAGTAAATCTTATTCTCTTTGAATGATAATTGAATCGTAACATATCTTTCCAATTGATTGATCCAGGTAATGGGATAGAATTGATCAACCTTAATTTAGCCATAAATTGTAGATAGCTAAATGACGGAGCCACAGTAAATTAAATAATTCTTATAATAATAATTATAACACCATTACCTCCGAATGCGAGGAAATGAGATATGTACCTATTTATCAAATATCACTTCTAACGATTATTATTTGATTATATATGCTTTATTGATCACCATAAAAACATAAAAGAAATGTTACAAAAATAACTTATTAGGTGGTACAATAAGGCGGTCTTATCGCTAAAAACCGATCTCTTCCAGACAACGTTTTGTAAATGACGATATTTCATAAGTGACCTGCTTTTACTTAAAAAAATATCGGTTCAGCTTATGTTAATAAGATATCTAAGTGGTGGCAGATACGTCGCTAACCGTTAAAAAGTGGGCGCTAGTTACCTCACAACCAGACGAAACGCGAAAGCGGAATATTTCCACATTACGTTGAAGTTTTGACGCCGTATTACTTTCTCCGAAGATCCTGCCGAGAGCTACGACTAGTGGACATCATCTACACAGATAAATAAAATTGGCGCGTCTGTTTGTAATATTAAAATAACCGCTTTTTACTAAATGCATATGAATGTATACACGGTTCATATACCAAAAAAACATTTTTTACAGTTTTTGTCTGTCTGTCTATCTGTTTGTTCCGGCTAATCTCTGAAACGGCTGGACCGATTTGGACGCGACTTTCCACTGACAGATAGCTGATGTAAAAGGAGTAACTTAGTCTCCTTTTACTTTAGATTTTTTTTTATTTTAAATTCCACGCGGACGAAGTCGCGGACGCAGCTAGTATAAATATAGAAATTTCTGGACACATTTTTACACGTTTTCTAGCCCCAAACAACAACGGTGCAACTCTTGCACTATGAATACTAGATAAATGATAAACATACTAAAATATTTTTTCTTTTCTGAATAAACACATATTATACATATATAAATACTCAGAACACTGCGAAAACACTATGTTCGTCATACAATATTTTTTCAGTAGTAGGGGCCGAACTCACACCCTCTGGCGCAAGAGGCAGGGTCACTACCCACTACGCCAATCCGATCATTGAATCTAGTGAAGTTTAGTGAACACTTTCTCATCCAGTAATACTTTTCAAATAAGTAAATAATTAAGGATAAATAATTAAGAATGATTTAGTGAATGTTCTTCTTCAGTTGAAAAGAATGTCAATTTCATCATGATCTAGAATCTGCCATTTCAGCTGTATTTTACTGTGAGTATAACTTTGTTATTGTTTATCAGTTAGATAAATATAACCGTTACAAATATTCCTTGACCACGCCGGGCTATAGAGATTAAATTACAGTGCAAAGACCAAAAGGTTATCGATTCTAAAAAGTTAATCTATTTGTGTATATATATATATATATCAAATTATTGATATCTGATAAATCCTGTATGAAGTTCATAACGATCTTATCTGGAGTGTTTTTAAGGCTACTCTGAAGCAGTCTTTACTTTATTTAACAGGTGATTTGATTCAAAGGTCACTAAAAGGGAACCTACTACTAATAACTGAGTATTCCAGATATCTTTAGCAAAGATAAAAGACAAGCGTAACAAACTATACTTAAGTGTAACATGGACATATTCACAAATATACGATACTAGATCGAGTACCAATTTTGGAGGCTTCTCCTTGCAAATGCGGATCGCCTGCCTACTGTAAATTCTACACCGTTTTTTTGTTGTAAACATTATACCATTATAATTATAGTTAGGCCGAAATGGCCCAGTCGGAGATTATCTCCAACATGGTTCAGTATTAAGGCCCATTTACACGATGCCATTTTCTTGTACATACAAGAGCAATAATTGAATGCAATAAATTGCGCGCAATAATTTTATTAGACCATTTGTTGTTTAGACCATGCAACTCATTTATTGCTTCAATTTAATTGTATACAACAGGCAAGAAACTTGCACCGTGTAAATGGGTCTTAAAACATTCTCGCGGGAATAGTGCACAACTGTAGGTGTTTACCCCGTTTGGGTTAAAAGACACGATTTAATTTGCCATATTATTTACTAGCTGCTGCCCGCGACTACGTCTGCGTAGAATAGGATTAAAATATCTTGAAGTTATATTATGACCACTCCGTCTTCCTAAGTCTTCCCAGGTCTGTTAAATTCGAGGAGCGCACGATAGTTACCTTTACCTTTACCGTTACGTTATGACCTGGGAACCTTCAAGGAGAGAGCACACTCTTTCCTAAAAGGCCGGCAACGCATTTATTAGACCTCTGGTGTTGCAGGTGTCCATGGACGGCGGTGATCGTTTACCACCAGGTAAGCCTCCTGCTCTTTTGCCGCTATTTTCCCATAAAAATGTTCTAACGTTAGCCTTAATTGCACAATCTTTGATTTTAAACTTGATAAAATCTGCTTTACCTCCTTAGTTTAGACAGAAATTAAAAGCTTTTTGGCGTTTCACGTGATGTTAAGTAATAACCGGCGTCCATGCACGAAATTCGTGGAGCCACATATGAGTGGCCACCAGACTAAACGCAGTACTTAACATAAAATTCAAACTTATTGTACTTGAAGTGTAAAAAATTTGAAATATTTCTAATTACAGTACAACTATTATGTTAGATACCGTAAATAAATATTTTGCGTGTTACGAGGGAAACAGATGTAACAAACTCTGTTTATGAATATCTATAACTTGACTACGTAATATATCTGTCTAAAGCTAAAAGTGACATGGAGTAAGTATTTCAAAAGAAATAATTATTGTTGACGGAGAGTTGTCCACAGTTATCTCATAAGCAGCCCGCGACCGTTAGGAATTCACTCTGATTAGCGCTCGCGGACTTTTACGCTCGCAAATTGAGATATCTCGCGGTTACGATATCGTTCCCCGGTATGTCGCGATGCTCATAAATAATACATGGCTCGGACACTTTCCACGTATGCTGTCTGGCGTTGCAGTAAAAATGCCTAGTGAGTTCCAGGGTTTGGGGATTGGAATTTATGGGATTATTCTGATAATTCCAGATTCTGATCTGGAGTGATTCTGGATGAATCTGGATTCGTGAAACAATTTCGATGTTGAAACTAAACTAAGTTTAATCTCTACCTCATAATGGTTTAAGACGTGATAAGACACGTCGGTTACAACTTAACTGCTCGGGGTAATTTCGAATAATTAAAGTTACCAGTTTTACTTACCGAAAGACCGGCGTGAATTGGTGAGTGGTCTGATGAGTGAGATAATCAGGACCTATTTTAATAAAAGGTGACAACGCATCCGCAACCCTACGGGTGTTGCAAATGGCCATGGGCAGCGGTTATCCCTTAACATCAGGGGAACCGCCACCTTCTCACATAAAAAAAAAGAACTAGTAAGAAGGAATTCTTATGTCATAGAATTCACATAAAACTTGTTCATAAAATGGAAGCAAAGAGTAAGTAATTAAAATAATACACGTTTTGAAACTAAAAAGGATTTAAGTGTTTATTTGGCACGACTAATGACATCGCTAGTAACACTTTCTATATTAAGCATTAACGTATCGATTTCTTTCTTACATATGCTTATTTTAAAATTACGTGACGTTAAAATGACTGCATTTTACGGCGGTCTACTGTAGACTGATGGATTTTCAAACAATTTGTAAGGATTTTTAAGGAATAAAAACTTACAAATTATTAATATGTATTGGTAATATGAGTCACGATCCTCTCACTGCGAGTTAACCACTAAGAAGTAGGTAGAAAGGTAATAAAAAGGTAACAAATCAATTTTCCAAATTACCAAATACATTTAGTTAACCTTAAATGTTGTGGACGTACATTGTAGGATTTATTTATTGGAGCATTAGCTCATAACATTAGTTATCCATGACGTGACGTAACAATATCTGTTGTTTTGTTTTCCGGTTCGTGTCAAAATGTGCAATTAGTGTTAACTGCTCGAATGAATTCAAGTTCAAACTCAATAATTTGTAGTGACTCAGAGTTTCTTTTACAGTTACTAGTGGCAATTAAGTGTAGACTGGTTTATAATATCTCTGCCAGAGTATTGGAACACTATTAATTAGAAGACCCTCCTTATAAACTTCTGAAATTTTGCTATCCAGTTTAGAATCATCAAAAAATAAACTTTGGACAAAAAAGAAAATGTTCATGTATAGAAACTAAGCATCACGTTAGTTTAATGATGTCATATTTACAAGCTTTTATTTTTAATTGTTATTTATTTATTAAACAATTACAAAAAAAATGGTTACATATCAACCGAAGCTCATAATTACGTTAAAAAATACAGATGTTAAACTACGAACACTGATATCTTATAACAAGCTGTGCCCGCGACTTCGTCCGCGTGGAATTATATTATGTATATTAATAAAAATAAATAGAATTCCTAAAGTAAAAGTATCCTAAGTTACACCTTATTACATCGGCTATTTGCCAGTGAAAGTGCCGTCAAAATCGGTACAGCCGTTTCAGAGATTAGCCAGAACAAGCAGACAGACAGATATAAATTGTAAAAAATCATTTAGTAAAAAGGGGTTATTTGAATATTAGAAACATAAAAGCAAATTTTATTTATCTGTAAAGATATAAATATGTATCATTGACTAGGACAAAGAAAACGTATTATGATTCTATTTCTATTCAATGTTATTTTATACTAGCTTCTATTAGCTATAGGTACTACTTGAAGTAAAATATCATTTGTCATTTAATTAAATTGTTATTTAATCAAAGATTGCATTGAATAACCGGAAAATTGTTTAATGTCCGGTTTAGTGACCTATTAAAATTAATTCTATTTATCATAATATTTGTATTATCATTATTATAATTTGTTTCAGCGTCCACCAGTTTGCAGCAAACCACTCTTCACGACAGGCCATCTTTCATTAAAATCTGTGTAATAAATTATAGTAATTTATTTTAAATTTCCAAGCGAAATTACGGCCGAGGCAAAGATTTTCTCATACGGAGCTAAAAATCAATAAAAAGTGAAGTTACCTTAACAATAATACTTGAACCGCTAAAGTGTTGAAATGTGATCGATGTTACCTATATCGACTAAAGTTTCTTGCTTTTCACTTCTCAGATAAAAATTGTAATAATTGATATTGAATGCCACATTTAGTGTGATGTCTAGACGGCCAAGTCCAAGATCCAACAAAGTGACCTAAACGACTTGTTTTACTGTTCTTTTATTGTTTTAACTGTCTGTACCGTAAAAGTTAAAACAATAAAAGAACATATTTTTTATGTTGTCCGTTTTGATTAGGTATTTAATGTTTTATTCAGTTAATAAATGTATTGTACTTGTCAAGGAAGTAAGTTAGTTTTTTCCGACAATTGTAACTTATCACTAATTTTGCAATTCTCTGATTACTACACAGTCTATTTGAAGTAAGTAATTGATTAAAACGGTGCAGTTTTGCTTCGATCAACTGTTCTTCAGCTTTCTGTCGAGTCCGAATTCGCAAAGTTAGAAAAGCACTAAAGCAGATTTAACATAAGATCATTATCATCATTTCAGCCTGTTTTAGTCCACTACTGGACATAGGCCTCCCTCTACTCTACTCTACTACTGAACACAGACTGCCACGAAGCACGATTCTGAGCAACCTACATCCATCGGTTTCCCGCGCATTTTTATTTTATTTATTTTATGTGACAAGTTTGCTAAGCGAACAGGCGGTTCACCTGATGTTAAGTGCATAACGCCGCCCATGGACAGCTGCTACACAGTCTGCTGAGGGTTGCAGATCCGTTGAAAACCTTTTGAAAGAGAACCTTTCTTCTACATCGGTTATCGGTTCTTCAAGCTATATGACCGACCCATTGCCACATCTGATTCACTGGTCACCATCAATCTTATCAATCCGTTCCTCCGACTAAATACTAAATACAATACATACATTTTTGAATAAACAACAGCCTAAGATACTCAGGTGTCATGGATTTTTATGTTATTGAGAAGTATTTTATGACGTAGTTGTACAAAGAATATGATTTTAATAATTGGTGTGACAACAAATTCTTTTGCATGGAAAGTTTTTTATTGGGTTTATCACTTAACATTAGGTGAACCGCCACCTCGTTTGCGATGGCAGAATATGTTCTGTCATAAAACAATGTCAGTTTGCGATTTAAAAGATGCTTGCTGAGTAATATATATAATGTATAATAATAATGTATAATGTATAATAGATTTCAAAGTCAGAACACGCGGGTCTAGAATTGCATTCTAAGATTGATTTAAGAGACAGAGATAGATTACATTTCTCTCTTTATTGCGCTTATTTCGTCGCGTTTAGATAACTTAGCTTGCAGTTATTAAATACAGTACACTATGAATGAGTAAACGAGTGTTTAATACTGCAATGAATACAAGCTACACTATTTCTTCACATAATAAATATTTAAAAATAAAATCAAGATATTTACATTTTACATACATTGTGTGCAAAAAAGCGTCCAAAAAATAGTCTTCGCTGTTGCACGAATGGGCAGGTCGGTCCGGGTAAGTACCACGATATTTACGAAATGATAACGAGAAAATATTTCGAAAATATGTGAAGTCCGTCAAACCGCAGTGGGGTTGCGTGGTGGACTATGTCCTGATACCCTCTTTACAGGGGAGGCATTTGCCCATTAGTGGGACACTTATAGGTTGTTACTTTACTTCATTTTTATTCATAACATTACCACTTATTATACAACATGTGTAATGAAAAAAAAAATCATCTTAGTAACCATTATAAACCAACTTTTCAGGCAGAGGGTTAAAATCCGCCGGATCTCAGAGCTCAGATCTGAAGTATCATGCACGGATTAATCAAGAATATAACAATCGCATCAGTATTATCAAGGGCTTACCATTGGTTCTCACTAAACTACGAACAAGTTTGTTAATTACTTGGATATCCCAAACTCAAAACTGAGTTTCTAATAACCTAAAACGCGCCTCTTCTTCGCAAGGGTTGCAATTGTCTTTTTTAATGTATTTTTTACCATGGTATGTGCAATAATGATTATTTATTCATTCATTATTGATATATCTTGTAATGTTTATCGCACAAATATATGTTTGTTACGACATCACTTTAAAAATCTTTGAATTTCTTGGCTTGTCTCTACTATAATATTATGCAGGTATAATACATACAAGCCTTCCTCTTGAATCACTCTATCTATTGCTGAAAACTGTAGCACTTCTTCTTTTCGCCTGGTGAGTGAGCTAGACGGGACCAAATTTATTAATGGGTGGTAACCCTTCGAGTATTGCAAATATCAATGGGCGGCGGTTATCATTTATTGTTAAGTGAACTGCCAGCTTGTTTGTAACCTTCTTACATAAAAAAAAAACAAGCTGTCACCTCTTTTGTCTCATATGGAGTGGACTACAATTGTTGTCGAAAGTTATCCATGTTTATTCCAGTTTATTGTAAACGATTATAGAATCATGTCATTGAAAGGTCGTTTCGAATGATGCCTTCAAGTGTCTCACTCACTTCACGTATTCTACTTCTAGGAGTTATCCGGTATACAGCGTGTCGTTACCATCGTGACAATAAATGAACACACGTCTAACGCTACTTCCCAATAATCATAAAAAATATTAACGTTAAAAAAAGTATTTTTCAAACGAACTAATTAAGTAAAAAAGAATCAAAATTTGGAACATCCTATACTACTACAACTGACTGATTCATACATTCAGAGACTTTTTCATACGTTGCCACAGCGTCGCATTACAAGCCTCTCCTCCTAACAGTTAATAACTCTGTAAATATTGATGTTTAAAGAAACTAAATGTTTAATACAATTTTAAAAAGTTATCCTCTATATGTGTGTTCATTTATTGTCGCGACTGTAAAGACACGCTGTATATCCGAAGTTTAAGGCATTGGGCCTTTAAAATAAACAAATAAAATTAATATGGTACTGCATGAAATCGCTTGAAAATTCCTATCCACGTCTTTACATGATCTTAAAACGGATATATCTCTAGATCGCAGGATTCAATGACGTAATGATGAAAAAGTGATAAGGGCGTGCTATCGAGAGGGCTTCGCTACACTTCAGTTGTTGGCATCGACGATATTATGTCAGTCGTTAGGCCCTGTAAAATCAGCTAAAGAAAATGTATTACACTACGATCGTATATTGAGTAGTAGCAGTGACTTGGCAACTGTTGGCTTATTAGTTATTAAATTATGCTTTTAGTTTCGTGATTTAAAACTATATCGGCCGGTGCGAAGGACCTTGTTTCCTCAGTGAATTAAGGCGAGAGGACTTTGCCCTCAAGTGAGACGAAAATAACTTGGCCAAACTATTTCTCAGCTTATTTTGCTTACTCCTTTATTCCTGTCAGACACGCGACGTCTGATTTCCATGAATTATTCTAAAATGTATATTTGGCACTGTACGTTCCACTTACTTTGTTTCACAAGAAAATTTATCCATATTTCGATAAGAAATTTAACTTACAATAAAGAAAGAAATACGAAATCAAGACAATAGTAAATAAAACATATTTATGTTTTAAATAACAAGAACATACTTTTTCTATATAGTTTAATATTTCAGGTAGTACACAGTAGTCGAAATTCTTAGTCATCCCGTTGCTAATATGAAGCTGTAGTGAATGAATTAGCTATACATTTTGATTCAGTTTTGCTTGTGATTTGATTGAATTGCAATTGATTATGGTCTCATAACCTTTTTTCTTGAACGGATGCAAAAGAAAATTTAAATTTATTTAATCAATCAAAGAAAAAGATTTAATGGAGGCTTAGAACACGATACGGCACAGGTAAAAAGTAGACGTGAAATAAATGACAGTCAATAAACAAATGAAGCGCTTTTTTGTGAAGAAATATTTACAGAAGTGTAAGAGGTGTACTAATGATGAATGAATTCAAAATATGTTTTGTACGTAACGTAAAGTTTTATCACGTGGTCAAACACTGACCACATGAAAAAACTTTACGTTGTAATATGAAATACAAAAAAAAGTCGAGTGCGAGTCAGACTTGTGCACGAAGTGTTCCGTACCACAATACCTATAAAAACGGCAAATAATCATGCCTGTTGTATGGGAGCCCCACTTGAATATTTTTATTCCATTTTTTAGTATTTCTTGTTATAGCGGCAATAGAAATAAATCATCATCGTCACCAGGCAATCAAGTTCATGAGAGCCTGGTGACAGCCGGACACACAGACTGACAGCGGAGTCTTAGTAATAGGGTGCCTTTTTAGCCTTTGGGTACGGAACGCTCAAATCACGCCTTGGTGTATTTTTTAGTGTTATTATTCGTACCGGCCACGGAAACACTAAGCACGCGTACCGAAATGATTTTTATCCATGACCAAGTTTTACATAACCGTAGTTGAACATAAGAGTGATAAGGACGTCTTTTGAGTGATTAATGAACATGGTTCGTTGCCTACATTAAATATGTTCAGATTTTCCTAGCACTAAAAACTATAGTGGAACTCGTTACGGTCGTTAAAGATGTTCATAATTTTCGTTACACTAAAAACTTTGGTGGAGTTTTCCATAGATAATCGATGCTCGCTGTTCTTACCAGTTAGTTGGTTCTGTATCAATTATATTTAAGCTGAAAATGAGAGAAAGCTTTCTAATCTTTGAAAAATAGCAAAAGGTTTCAATTGGACATTATTAAATTTGTTAGATAGCGTGTTATTTTGTTAATGACGTAATCATTGTAAGTAATAATATTATTCTAGATAAAATTCTTATACTAAAATTAATTTTTGTGTACACATTGCCGAGAATAACAACACGGCTCCAAGCATATAGTCTGAAAACAGTAATAAACTCTGTACAAATAATAATTTTGTAATATATAATGCAAACTTTACGAAAGTGGACTATACGACCGCCGGAATTTAACTGAGAGTTTAATTTGAGTAGTTTTAATAACGAAAGGCGATGTGGCAAAAGCTGGATGCCGAAGAAACAATAAAAAAGGGGTCAATAGAATTATGCCAATTATCCATAGTACTAGAGTTGTGTGAAAGGCTATGGGTCTCTCACCTTATGGACTATTTACTATATTGTTTCATTTATTTATTTTAAAAACTTCATGCACAAAAACTGTACATAGGCGGGCTGAATACTGACAGCATTTTCTACTAGTCAACCTTAGGGTGATACTGAGAAGCTAAGGTAGGTGCAAAACATACTAAAATAATTATACTAATTAAACATAATAATAGAAATACTTAGTACATGCTTAGTTTTAGTTTTAGTTCAATTTTTTTAAACATTGCCCTTACTTTAGGATAACATTATATGGACTATAATACTACATAATATGGAATATTAACTGTGTTGTAAGGACGTTTTACAAACACAAATTTCACGCGGACAGACACCCAGATGCGAAGCAATTGTCTGTGGGTCGCACAAATAGTTGTCCCGTGTGGGAATCGAACCCACGACCCCCGACGCAGAAGCCAATTCCTTGGCGACTGCGCCTCGGAGTCATAAATAAGAACTTCATTTTGAAAGTGAAACATACCCATCGATTTTGGCGAGCCTTCGTTAAACAATTAAACGAAAGGTTAACTTTCACATACTAGCATTGCGCAGAGTCGTTTCCAGGTGTACCTCGACGTCAATCACTACGGGCTCTAATTAAGCGCCGTGCTGCCATTAATTTCTCATTATCGCTGCTATGCCCTCGTTTTAATTTCGCTATAGTGAAGCTGTTCATTCAACCCAGGCCCACCCCCTTAATGTGGAAACTCTAAAGCTTTTCATAGAGAAATGGATTTAATAAAACAAAAATTAGACTTATAAAACCGGTTTACGGATAGATATACATACTAGCGGCCCCGACAGACGTTGTCCGGTACACACGACTTAAATTCAACAACTTAGAAATAAAAAAAAATATATTGGACCGAATTGTGAATCTAAACCATTCTCGAATCGACCTAAAGACACACACAAAATTTCATTAAAATCGGTCCAGCCGTTTAGGAGTTCAGTTACATACACACGTACGGAAGAATTATATGTAATAAAGATAAGCTTATTTACATATCAAAATCGGGAGTTTAAAATTTAAATAAGCTTGCTCTCTGCAAGGACTGATATGATGTCCTTGATGCCACGACTAACTCGGGATAAAGTCAGCTCGAAATTTTGCTTCGGTCGGGTTTAATCTATACTAATATTATAAATGCGAAAGTAACTCTGTCTGTCGGTCTCGCTTAACCGGTTAAATTTTTTTCTCTGTGGTAGGGCCATGCAACGGTCTTCGTTGCATGGCCCTACCACAGAGGTATGAATGGGCAGGTCCGTCCGGATAAGTACCACGACCTCACAGAAGACCGGCGTAATGTTGCACTTCTGCGTTTCGTCTGGTGAGTGAGGTAGCCGGGCCCCACTTTATTAAGAGGGGGCAACGCATCTGCAACCCTACGGGTGTTGCAAATGTCCATGGGCAGGCGGTTATCACTTAACATCAGGTGAACCACCAGCTCGTTTGCCACTTCCGCACATAAAAAAAAAACGGTACACTGTTAGTCTAGAGCCTGAGAAAGTACTTAGACTATTTTTTAATTGGAAAAAAGTGTTGTAAAGGGTTGAAAATATCTTTCTTTAAAAATATACATGTTTTTAAAGAAAGAAGTTTATTTTAGGGCTTCAACGCGAGCGAAGCCGCGGGCGAAAAATTAGTTCAATATTCTCGGGCAACCAGAGTTAGACCTTCGGTGCCGGCACCAATGAAATTGTTAATTTTAAGCGCTGACTTATCACGTGCTCAGCGGTGAATCGTGAGGAAACCTGTATATGTTCGAAATAATAATAACGATAAAACTAAACAGACTTCAAATATCTCGTTCTGTATTCATTTTATAACTGATTTTCAGGAGCTCCCTAAGTATAAGATTGCCCAAGATCCAATACCAATGAAATCAATATGGGACCACGTGGGAAGTACCAGCTTTCAAATAAAAAAGGAATCGTCAAAAGCGGCTCTCTCAGTCGAGTTCTGAGGTAAAAAAAATACAGTCGATTTGAGAACCTCCTCCATTTTTGAAGACGGTTTAATAAAAACATTGTTTACCATAGTTGTAGTTGTAGCATACCTACACACGTTTAAATACCCACATTATTTGCAAAAGGCCGACTGGAGGCCATAAATTTTTTCCCCGTGTCAGAACGAAACGCACGTTCCGCCACGATGGATCCAATATGAACTACGCATCAGGCCTTCGAATTAAACTTGACCTTTTAAAGTCCAGACTGAAAACAAACAAAAGATAACGTATATCTTATACTACCAAAAGCCATCCGTCGTATATATACTGTTTTGTTTTACGTTCTTAAGATTCCGTACCCAAAGGGTAAAACGGGGCCTTATTACTAAGACTCCGCTGTCTGTCCGTCTGTCCGTTTGTCACCAGGCTGTATCTCATGAACCATCAAATAACTATCAGTTAGACAATTGAAATTTTCACCCATAATGTATTTTCGTTGCCAACAACAAATACTAAAAACAGAATAAAAAAATGTTTAAGTGGGGCTCCCCATACAGCAGACATGATTTTTCCCCCCGTTTTAATAGATAATATACGGAACCCTTAATTTGCGAGTCCGACTCGCACTTGGCCGCTTTTTTACACATGCAGACGTTATCCCACGCCAAGTCTGTTTACCCAGATGGTATGCAGTTGGATTGTTTCCCTTATGAATAAACAAAAGACAACTCGCAATCGTGCTAATACAATACCTATTTACTCAAGTCTCGCGCACGTAAATCTCTCGATATCCAATTTTATTACACACTTAGGTCATACTGAATGCTTTGTGTTTTAATAAATAACACCTCGATGACTCGATAGCTTAGGCGCCGGGGGTCGCAGATTTGATTCGTTCAGACGTGATATCGTTTTGAAGAAGGACATAGCTTCGAGGACATTTTTACGAAAATTTTCTACGTCGGCAATACTGTAATGAAATTTCCTGATTGCCCAGACAGGAAGCAGCCATTTCCTTGCTCGTTGCGTTATTTTTTTAATTTTTGTCGGCAAGCGTTCAAAAGGGAAGACTCATTTTTCTGGCTTTCTTTTCCTTTCCAGTTTTTAATTGACTCTCGTTTTTTAATTGGCTTTAAGGGACTAGTTCATAAAAATGAACATAGTATTATTCTGTATATAGCAACAATATTTACAATATGTATTTATTTACATTTTGGTGATAAGATGGCTTAAGCTTAACTATTCAGTGAGGAACTCCAGCTAGTGCTCTTGACACCGTGACACGTGAGTTAGGTTTATAAGATAACATGGTTTGGTTGATTTCATTTTTCGTACGGTATATATACTATGCATATAGAATTAAGACAAATTCCGGATTTGAAATTGGTGTAATAAAACACAAAATCAGACCACAAGCCACCGCTCCCATTTTATTGACGTTTGTTCTCATGAGAACATACTGAAACGGCACTCGCCAAGGATATTGTGACGATTATGAAACAACTTGTTGATATTTTGAGTCCTTTAAGCGAAATTCTCATGATATCAATCCTTAATTAAAATCGGTCTCCAAACAAATGGAAGCAAACTGTTACACAAATGATTATTTAACGAAGACGTATTCGGCACCAAACGCTGTGACAATTACAACATGCAACATTGTTGTAATGTCTTAAAGCTCTGGTTTGATTTTCGCGAATCAAACGAATCCGTTAAATAGTATATAATTATATAACACGTTTTAACGTCTTTGTCCTTCAGCATAGAAAAACGGGTAAACTTAAATGTGTGTTTAATGGGTAATTTTTCGAAAAATTTCACGCTACCAGGAGCCTACGTCTTTTGCTCCAACCAACTCTTGCCCAACTCAAGGTGGGCCAATGGCGACAATTATCTGCTTACATTTTATATTTTTGGCAATGTTTGGCGCCACCTAGAGAGCTACCTTAATGCATGCCGAAACGTGAAGAATAGCACTCAGAATAAAAGCAAGTCTCATTACTGGGCAAAGGCCACATTTCTACAGGAACTACGACCAAATTGCGCCACGCGACCCCGTGTCGTACTTTCTGTATCGTCGATATATCTTTATGGTTATCTATTTGTTAGACATGCAGGTTACCTCATAATGTTTACCTCGGCGCCAAACACCATATCAACTCAATAATTACAACTGCAATTCAATATTTTTTTTGTCACAATCCACAAGGATTTGAATTCGCGTTTATACTGTTTAATAATTATACTGAATTAATTATTATCGTAATAGGCATTTGATTCTTGATAAAGACGGTTTTGATAGGTCAGGAGTTACATAAACTTGGCGTTCGGATTTGAATCCTAGATTTCAGCACCGTAATTTTATTTTTCAATTTGAATATGTATTTTAATCAATAATTATTTATAATTAGACTAAACTGGAACAAACTGCCGAAATAAATAAATAAATAATAGGCCGGTCTCTCTTAGTTCATTCTTTCTACATCGTAACGCCACCAAAGTATTACTTCTGTTTATTGGAATAGGAAGAGTCAAAAGAGGGGCATCGTTTAAAGTAGGAGTTTTGTAGTCTCTGCGTAACAGATTGTTTAAGTACCTATGTATAGACATGAAGTATAGTAAAGTATAATGAAATATACACTGCATAATGAAATTTTCGATCGATTGACTCGATGGCGCCGTTGCTTAGTTATTGGCTTCGGCGTCGGGGCTCGTGGGTTCGATTCCCATATAAGATACGTGTTTTTGTGTGACCCACAAATAATTGTTCCCGATCGGGGTGTTTTTTTCCCAAGGAGGGAGGGAGGGAAAAGAGATGATTTTTTTTCCCAAGGAGGGTTGACGTCAGGCAGGCGGCCGGCCGTAAAAAAGATGATGGCTTGGAATGGATGGAAAACCACTTACAACATGATCCACATCTTGTGCCGAGCCCACCTAGGTGGGATAAGGGCAGGAGGATGATGATGACATTCCACACGGAAACTTATGAATAATATGAGAGTCATAAAAAGACGTTTAAAAAAGATTATCAATTTTCAAGTTTTGTGGTCACTAGAATAATGCTGCAAAGTGCCTATTTGAGGCGTCGATCATTTAAATATGTTTATAATTTCGATGTAAGTACAAATTGGATGTGTGTATGTTTGTGTGTATTCTCTATAGACTCAAAAGCTGCTGTACCGATTATGATGAAATTCTCAGGTAATCTTAAGATAAGCTCAATGTGATCTTGTAAAGTTTGGTAGCCGTTGGATCAACAGTTTTTTATGGATTCCGTACCCAAAGGATAAAACGGGAGCCTATTACTAGGACTTCTCTGTCTGTCTGTCCGTATGTATCTCATAAACTATGATAGACAGTTGAAATTTTTGCTGATGATGTATTTTTGTTGCTGCTATGACAAGAAATGCTAAACAGCAGAATAAAAAATATTTAAGAAAGACTCACAATTGGCCGGTTTTAGGATAATTAGTGCTTCCGTGTGAAGCCGGGGCGGGTCGCTAGTTTAAAATAAGGCCGATATAATCTAATGTCAATAGCAATAGTTTAACAATATGTAGCGTTTGCGTAAAAATGAAAATATTGTAACATCTCATGTTGTTAAGTTGCAAGTATGACCTCGGAATTGCATCGTTGATCAATCCGGATGAAAAAACTAACTATCTTAAGTGTTATTGAATAAAAAAAAAATAAAACTGGCTTAGGCCCATGGGAAATAATTCCTTAAATTGTCTCAACAGTAATTTGTTCAAATGGGTTGATCACATCATGATCTCTTACTATCTGTTACGTCAAGTTGAACCTTTTTTTATTTCTTATTAATTTTTAAATCTGCGTATTTTATATGTTAATGGTGTATTTTAATATGAATATTGTATATTTTGCATTATAGTTGCTCATGAAAAATTATTATTTTCATGAGCAACTATAATTTATATATTTCTGTTTCATCGTATTTTTTTTTATGCGAAAAGTTGTCAAACGAGCAGACAGTTCATCTGATGTTAAGTGAATACTGCCGCCCATGGACATCTGCCATTGAAAATTGGGCTCCGGCCACCTCACTCACCAGATGAAACGCGACAGTATTTGTCATACTTCCACTTTACGCTGGTCTTCTGTGAGGTCGTGGTACTTACCCGCACGGGCCTGCCCAACAGCCACAGCCGAGGCTGCCGTGTGGCCCTACCACCGTAAAATCGTAGCGTATAAAATCAAAATAATTTATTCATCGATATAAGAAACAAATATTTCATATATCGATAGTCATTTTCTTTTTATATCCACCACCGTTTCGTAGTAAGGTTGCTCTGACAGAGAAGAAACAGGCGAAAGAACCTCCGTAGGTATCCGCCTTTTGTAATCTTCTTATCCTTTAAACGAGCAATTCTTGTATATATATACATACAAATATATGTAATCGGAATCTCGGAAACGGCTCCAGCTATTTTCATGACATTTAGTATGTGCGTAGATTTTTTTCATTTTTTGTCTTGTTTCCTGTTTTTTTTTAAAGTTCTTTCTTTTGTGAAAAACACCAGTTCATTTTTTCTTATTATTACGTCGGTAAGATCGAAAAATATTATGCATAATTCATTACTCAGTAATTTGTATCTAAAAGTGATTTCCAAAATATACGATTTACCAAAAAAAAAACTAGCCTCCAGGTAAATCTTAATATACGAGTATGTCTATTCCATGATCATCACCCCACCCTGCTTTAGTTCACAGCTGAACATAAGCCACAATTACCATCCGGAGCCATCTGCATCAATTGACCCACACATATGCACAGCTCGTGACTCCATCTAGAAGGGAGTCGGCGCACACTACAGTGTGTAAAGTTTATTTAATCGTACTTTAATCGAATTTTTACTTTAATCCAATTATAATAATTAGAGTTAATGCAACTTTTTTTTGGTATCGTGGAGGAAATATTCGAAAGATACCCTGTCACCTTACATGACAGGGTTTTGTAGGGTTCTTACCCACTAAAACCCCTTTGGTGGGTGGCTCCCTTCTGTACGTTTTGAAGGACTCCGGGATCTCCTATGGAACCCACCGGTGTAGATTTAATGCACCTACCAAAATGTTGCTTAACTAGCACCCGTCCTTTGTAATTTTGATCGTCTATTGTAATTCTCTATTTAAGATGTTGTACCAAATGACAATTATAAATAATTCAATATAAAATATCATTTAAACTTATTAACCATAAGGGATTATAAAAATTTAAGGGATACGAAATTTTGATATCTAATATATTATAGCACCACGTTCTGTAATCTTTTATTGTCTTTACCTTTTTGCTTTCTACAATTTTTACAATTTTCATTAAGCAATGGGGTTCGATAAAATAATGTAAAATATATAAGTATACCCTCTGTACAGAGGAGATATCTTTGCCCAGCAGTGGGACATGTTAGGCTGATACTTTACTTTACTTTTTTATATCTATAGAATAACATTAACAATGCAAGCAAAGGTCTTCGTTCTGACGAGTGTTAATTAAACTTTAATTACATGAATAATTATTGAAACAATATAATTGAATATTGATTTCCCTCTAATTGCTAAAAAATTTCTGTTCTCGGAGATAATCTAATGGTAAGTGAAGTTATATTTTAGTACATACAGCGTCAATTAACTTAAATCTCCATTTGTGTGATGTATTTATATTTGTTTCTATTTCAAACTCTTTATTCAAGCCTCGTACAGAGACGTTCATAATTCTTATGTCAACAAAGTTTAAGGGAATAAAAAATATGGAAAGAATCACATACATTATAAGTAGATTTAAAATTTGAAATAAAAACAAACAAATAACAGTAGAGGTTTTTCTTTCAGCTTCAAGTTTTAAAATAAATGTCTAAGGCGTGAAAAGGGTCGGTCTTCATTCCTGTATCAGCAAGTTTACAGTAGGGAGGTGAAGTTATAAAAATATAGGCAAAAGCTAATAAACGTATAAAGCATATACGTATAACATACATAAGTGGGTTGGAATATTAAATTAAAACAAAAAATAAATAATTATAACTAATTTCTTTTCAATACTGTTGCTATTATATTCGTTTGAAACTCACTTACATAGCTTGTTGTTTTTATAAACAAATATGTCTATTTAAACACAATTTCGTTACTAAAAACCGTATTTTGTGATGCGATTACCAAAATTCCATTTGTTAATATATAATTATAATAAAATTAACAAATTTTATATAACAAACTGAAACCTGAGAAATGGTGTGCAGTTATTTAACGTAAGACTGTTCTTTATCTATATATAAATAATATAACAACTAAACTTAGGAGTGAGTTATTTTCATTTATTTTCATAACATTTTTTTTGCTAAGCAAAACAAGTTATAAAGACATCGATTGTATAAAAAACATTACCTCCTTGTATAATTTAAAGTAGAATCCGGTTTGAATATTTATTCTTCGAACGTATCGGTGTTATCAAAACAGAATACGAGGAGTAAAATATTTATCTTCCATTGTGTTTTTTGAGTTTTATTTTTAAGTCTAAATTCTCACGACTCTAAATATCACAAACAGAATGGAATAAGCAGTTTTATAATGTACGAATAAGGTTTTAAATGCAACGTGTAGTGTTTTCACTTCTGCTCATGACGTTTTTATTGCAGAGACAAAACACATGTCAAAGTTTTTGGTACGTCATTTAGATACTGTAATTACACACGTCGTATTATTATTTTACATTAAATATCAGTTCTGCCTAAAGGTTCTCGATACCGGGCCATAAAATCCAAAAAAAAAAATTAAACATCAGTATAAATTTAATAAATTTGCGTAAGTAATCCGTAACAGGATTACTGGAGTTTACAACAAAAAAACTTTTTACATTGTCATAAATCGCAAATTTAAAACAAAAAAAAATTAGCTATTAATTCAAAATTCTTGCACCGTTCTCTACATTCGTAGTTATTGTTATGTTTTAAATACTGACAATTTGGTAAAATCAAAGATAATTCAGCTTTTTAGCGACGGAACTTTCATGAAAACTTTTGACATGTTTATGGTACTCACCGTTCGTTTCCCGCCATCTCAGCGGTCCGATCCGCATCCGTCATAACACCGTTCATCGTCGCGTCCAAACTTTCACCGACGGCGCAACTATTCATACTGCAAAATTGAGTAGACTACCGAGAAACGCGACACTTAGAAGGCATTAAGAGCACCAAGTATCATACAGAAGACTTTTCGATATGGACGTATTGTCACGGAGAACTAAACGAACGTAAACAAAGAAAGAAAAAAAAAAAGTACGGCACACGACCGCTTGGTCAAGACGCCATGCGTTTATGTTTTCCGCCGCTAAACTTGTACAGTGTACCGCATGGACGGAGGCCGCGGACCGAAATGAGCATAGAGTAGCCGATGTAGAGGTACTCTACAATTTTTTTTTCACTCCGCAATATTGAAAAATTTATTACATGCCAAGAGTTTTAGTCGTCTTTTTCCATTAAGTTTTATTAAAAAGAAATATTTCTTTATTTATAAAACAAGATATTGTGAAAAGTTAAATGTTAAACTTTTAAAAATTGTATATATAACAAGATATCAGCTATCTTTAAAAAATAGGATTTGTTACATGCTAGTACAATTATAATTAACACATGTTATGCTTAAACAGAAAATATGGGAGACTCAGTTCACTTAATTACATGATAACTTTCGAAGAAAGTGAAATATAAATACGTAATTATGTCAGTTGAAAAACAAAATTTTCATAAAATTTATGTAATGAAATTGAATTCGTAAATAAATGGCATCTTACAAAACTCTGCTAGGCATAATTCGATCATGCTGCCTTTTTAATGCCTACTGGCGCCTCTGAGTGTCCATTTTTTATATTCAATGAATAACCAGTTGCTTGGAGCGGAGTGCGCGCGCAAGCACAACACTACAAAGGGTATCCACGGACCTGCAAATTAGATGAGATCCCACGTATCAGCCTCCAAAATATATTATTCTTAGCGGATCCCTAACAAAGTAGAGTGAAGTGTCCTTACTGACTATACCCAATGTTCGTGTTTTATTCGTGTTTATTTTTATGACATGTCCCCTTTAGTAGTATGGACTGCATGAAGCATCAAAAAATATTAACTTTTGTGAACTCGACACGCTTTATTAATCATCATAGTACTATTTAATTGCCTTCTATTTTTAGGGTTCCGTACCCAAAGGGAAAAATGGTAAAAATCCTATTACTAAGACTCCGCTGTCTGTCCGTCAGTCTGTCCGTCTGTCAGGAGGCTGTAACTAATGAACCTTGATAGTTAGACAGTTGAAATTTTCACAGTTGTTGTATTTCTGTTGCCGCCATAACTACAAATAACTATAAACAAATAATACCTATAATACTAAAAAACAGAATAAAAAAATATTTCAGTGGGGCTCCCACCCAACAGACATGATTTGTTTTATCGATTTTGATTGTTTTTTTTTTTAAATATAATAATAAAGATTTAATAAAGATCGGACACTCGGGTTTTTACACAACGTTCTCTTGTCCCAAACTAAACAACTTGGTTACTAGATAACTGATAAGCATACTTTTCTTTTGTAAATAAATACATAATTATATAAACACCCAGACACTAGTAAACACTATGTTCATCACATAGAAGGAACAGACACTAGGAAACAATATTTTACCAGTAGCGGGGATCGAACCCACACTCTGGCGCAATAGGCAGGTACGCTACCTTCGTGCTTGAGTCCGACTCGCTCTTGGCCGGTGTTTTTCTCATTTCAATTAGGTGCGGTGTATAATTTCAATTTATTCTATTCACAATCATGGAAAGTAAACTTAAAATAAAAACATATCGTATTTCAAAAAGTCCATCCATCTTTTCTTCGATCTCCCTTTCATCCTGTAGACGACGTTTGGTTTTAAAACTGTTTAGTCCCGCTGTCTGTCTGTCCCTATGTATGCTTAGATCTTTAAAACTACTCAACGGATCTTGATGCGGTTTTTTATTACTAGATCGAGTGATTCAAGAGGAAGGTTTATATGTATAAAAGATTGCACACGTGCGAAGCCCGGGCGGGTCGCTAGTTACAAATCAAAGATGGAAAGAGACTCACACATGAATTGCGATTTTAACTGTGGGTAGGTTCGCGCAACAGATTCAGCTGTTGCAGAAATGGGCAGGTTTGTCCGGTTAAGTACCACGACCTCATACAAAACCAGCGTGAAGGTAGGAGGTATCCATTTTATTGAGAAGTGGCAACGCATCTACAATCTGACGCGTGTTGCAAATGTGCGGCGATTATTCGTTAACATCAGGTGAACCGCCAGTTCCCTTGACAACTTCAACAAATCAGCAGCTACCAGGGCACAGGTGCAGAGCAAGAGTCATTTCTACACATCCTTGTCCTTAATTCGACAAAATACGCCGTTTCCATTATATATAGTTTTGCTAATCGAGAGGTCGACAGTGTTTCTATAAAACATCAACGACGACAACAACTTAGAATTAATTTTCCACATTTTTTTATAACAAGTACGAATGTTTGTCGAGGAAACAAATAATATTGGTATCATATAAAACATTAATTTATTATTTATTAACTTATTTAATGTTGAAACTTTAGTCCGTGATGTCCCCGCGCATCAAATTTTTTTAAAGTTTATATCCTAGACTTGTTGATTTATTATCTGTGAAACATTTCGAAAGCGTTTACTCGATTTTAACTGGCACAAATTTTTGTCAAAAGTCAGTTCTATCTATCCTACACTCAGGGAAACTCGCTAATCAAGTTATTTTAGGTGAGTTTATTCAGGGTATGCTAAAGTAATACTCTTCGTAACTTACACATTTATGACTTGTTATTATAACTTAATTTTCAGCGAACTTCAAAAAGGAGTTCTCAATTCGGTTTCACATTTGTTACCTCAGACCTCTTGTGTACGGATTTAAGATAAATGCTTTTTGCACTGAGTTCGGTTTAGCTCCAATGTGGTCCCGTATTAATCTCAATGGTGTTGACATATCCATCTGTACATCCACTCTGTGGAACCAGTTGCCGCTAGATGCTTCCAAACCGGTAAGCCCTGGGAACCTTCAAGAAGAGGCTACTCCTAAAAGGCTGGCAACGCATTTACAAGCCCTCCGGTGTTGCGGATTTTTATGGACGGCGGTGATCACTTACCATCAGGTGCCCTTTCGTTGCCTCTTTTTTCCACAAAAAAAAAAAAAATTCTTCACATCTGTTGGAAAATGCATAGTGAGATATTTCATGTCGGTTTTGTTTCTTTATTAGTAATTCAATTATATAATATATAATCGGAATAATATAAATAAATATAATTATATACATAATCGGAATCTCGGAAACGGTTCCAGCGATTTTCATGAAATTTAGGATGTGCGTAGATTCGGGGCGAAAATTCGTTCTAGCTAGGTTTCTTTTTATGAAATGTCCTTTTATCCATGTTTTCAGGGAATGAAAAATATCATTCGAATATGACAGTAAATTTCGCCGCAAAATAAAGTGTTATAATAGCTCAGTCGGTAATCGGGCGGCCCCAAAACCAATGGCCGCGGTTCGTATTGCGATCATTTGTACACTTATTTTTTTTACTTTTTTCTTTTATACCAGAAAATTTTCTTTATTTTTTATTTTTCTTATTTCCAAAATACATGATTTACCAAAAAAAAAACTGAGCAAAGCTCGGTCCTCCAGGTACATTATATTTAAAAGAAAAGATTTAAGAGATAGAAAATAAAAGAAACAACATTCAATAAAATTGCACTTAAATTTAGACAGTTTGTAAAATATCCACAACGTCCTTAGTCCTAAACTAAGCAACGCTTGTACAATGGGTATGAATAACTGTTGAACATGTTTAACATACTTTTTTGTAAATAAATATATTTTATATATAAAAATCTTGTCACAGTTTTAGTGTTTATACTTCTCCGAAACGGCTTGACTGATTTTGATAAAATTTTATTTGTATATTTTTTTAATATTTTTTTTTCTCTCCTACAAATAATTTATATGGCAAAAGAACGTCTGCCGGATCAGCTAGTATAAATATATATACGCCCGGACACTGGAAAAACACTATGTTCATCACACAGTATTTTTCCAGTACTGGAGATCGAATACCCTGGTGCAAGAGGCAGGTTATTGCAGTTGTAGTTGTAGTACCCACTACAATATTCTGGTTAAGTTACAATAAAGTTAAAGAGCTTTTTATGTAAAAAGATGTATGTTATTACCAATATACATGATGTTCTCGAGTATGATAGATATGTAGTATGTAGTACAGTATGATAGATATGTAGTATGTAGTACAGTAGATGTATTACATATACACGGTGACGGGAGAGTTAAAATGTTTATTTGTTAAAAAATATGTCGTAGTGACTTAAGTGGACCTAAGCCCGCCGGTTATCAAATATTTAAAGCTCTCTAATTTTTTAATAGAATTTAATACTGTACAAATATTTTGTATTCTGATCAATAACATTTTTTTTATGTGATACGTTGCTAAACGAGCAGACGATTCACCTGATGTTAAGTGAATACCGCCGCCCATGGACATTTGCTGTAACCGAGAGTTGCAGATGCGTTGACAACATTTTGAAAATTGGGCTCCGGCCTTCTCACTCACCAGATGAAACGCGAAAGTATTATGCTACTTTACGCCGGTTTTCTGTGAGGTCGTGGTACTTACCCGAAGGAGCCTGCCCATTCGTGCAAAAACCGAGGCTGCTGCGTGGCTCTATCACAGTGAATACATTAATAGGTAGGTATGTATATCAAATGCAAATTTTTACCCAAATGTTTTTCCGCTTCTCGTGGAATGCTCTTGTGTTATTTCATCGTCCTTCAATTATTTTCTTATATAAATTTGGCAGACAGAGAAGTGCATTAACATACCTCAGCATTTACAAAATAAATTTTATGTATCAAGTAATATTGACAAAAGAAATTGCTGGCGTTAATTTTTCCACCGCTAAGAACGTATTCATTTTAAAGGCTAAAGGTTCATTCTGAAGGTATTTTTGCTGTGGTAGGGCCACGCAACATTGTTCACTGTCGCACGAATGGGCAGGTCCGTCTGGGTAAGTACCACGACCTCACAGAAGACCGGAGTTAAGTAGAAGTGTTACACTTCTGCGTCTCGTCTGGTGAGTGAGGTACCCGGGGCCCACTTTATTTAAAGGTGGCAACGCATTTGCAACCCTACGGGTGTTGCAAATATCCATGGGCGGCGGTTATGACAACATCAGGTGTGCTTGGTTGTCCGCTAGCTTTTTTGCCACTTTCTGACATATAAAAGGGCTTAGATAGTTGTAATCAGATTTTATTCAATATATTTTTTGCTCCTAGCTTTCCCGTTTATTATCTTGTTTTTCTTTTCAATTCTGTTATATATTATTTTAATAATTAGTGTAATTGTCGCCTGCTGAAGTCACTATTTTTGCAGGCTAGATGTCTCCTATAATTACTTGCTACTCTTCATAAATAACACGAACAAATTTATATTCTTGTGTGCGTAAATTTTCTAAGGTAGCTTAGAATTTAAATTTATTGGTACTGGCGTTGTAATGAGTGATTAATATTCCACAATCATTTTGTTCATTTATCTTTTCCTGTAGTATTAAAATGTTATTATTAGATAATTTATTACGAACTTTGAATAATTATGCATGAGACAATCATTAACCATTGTTGTGTATAGTTCAACCGTGTTTTAAGTTAATTGTGAGTATTCAAGTATAGATATTTACGTAAAGGAAAATAGTATAGGTGTCTCCAATAATTGCACGTCACCGCGTAAACCCATTCTTATTAAAATATAAAAATAAACACAAGTAATTTATTACAACCACGTACGTGATTTGTCGTCGCCCACGTGATTTTTCATCACTAACGTGATTTGCCATCACGGACGTTCGCAAGTTGATTTCATTTATGAGCATCTTCATTCTTATTAACATCATTTTGTTTTATTGCCACTTCAAATTCCAATTTAAAAATCAAAGTAGTATAGGAAACTTTTGTATAAACACTAATAATAAATGTAATAATTTGTATATTAAAATCAATATTGATGAAATAAATTTATATTCATAAAAATCAATACCACACTGAGATAATTTATTGTCTGTTGTGTTTTAATAACAACAAAATGGTATTCGGCAATAGTATAATAGGCTTCAGCCAAAAGTTTACTTTTAATTTTTCGTTTAAATTCATCAAGTGGCAGACTTTTAATATCGACTGTGGGATTTTATTGTACATGCGCACACTTTGCCCCATGAAGGACCTGTTTACTTTTTGTAGACGAAACAATGGCGTAGTTAGTTTGTCTTTATTTCTAGTATTTAGTTTATGTCTGTCACTATTCTTTAGATAATTTTTAATATTATGTTTAACATACAAAATATTACAATAAATATATTTAGACGCAACAGTGAGTATATTAATCTCTTTAAAAAGATCTCTGAGTGTATTCCGGGTTCCGATGTTATAAATTGCTCGGAGTGCTCATTTTTGAAGAATAAATATTGAATTTATATCAGATGCACTACCCCACAACAAAATGCCGTACGACAAGATGCTGTGAAAATAACTGTAGTAAACAAGTCTGGCAGTGTCGATGTCTGATAGCTGCCTAACCTTCCTAATTGCAAAAACAGCGGAGCTTAACCTATGCGCAAGAGATAATAGATGGGGACTTCATTGGAGCTTTGAATCTACTGTGATTCCCAAGAATACAGCGGACTCAACAGGATTAAGGGTTACGCTATTCAATTTTAAGCTAAAACTTTGCCTTCTTACGTTGGGAAGGGCAAAAAGACGGCATTTAGTTTTTTTAGCATTTAACACCATATTATTAATGGTAAACCAGTGGAGGATACGCGAAAGTGCACTATTCACGTCGTCATAATTCGATACATTTTGGTCAACCTTAAAAATAAGCGATGTGTCGTCAGCAAACAGTACAACATCACATAACTCACTAGCATAAAAGGGGAGATCATTTATATACACTAAGAATAATAATGGGCCCAAGATTGATCCATAAAAATGGGGGACCCTGCGGAATTTACATCATTTATAGATACTTTTTGAATTCTATTACTAAGGTAAGAGGCAATCAGATTGAGGGCGATGTCACGAATCTTCAGATTAGCCTAGTGGTTGATCCTGTGAAGTTTGGTAGCCATCGGATTAATAGTTTTTGTTTTGGCTGTGCGTAGCCGGGGTGGGCTAGTAATGTATAATGATAAAATTAGCACGTTGTGTTACAATGATTGGAATATGTTGCAATTAAGAAATTTTGCATTGCAGTTTACCAAAAGTTTCACAAAGTAATGCATGATACAAAATATGAAAAATGTTTTATGAATGAAAAATTACAGCAGATGAGCTGCCACCTTTCAATAAAGTTGCCCCAGATTAACCTTTTTTTTATGTGAAAAGTTGCCAAACGAGCAGACGGTTCACCTCATCGTAAGTGAATACCGCCGCCCATGGACATCTGCTGCACCTGAGGGTTACAGATGCGCTAACAACCTTTTGAAAATTGGGCTCCGGCCACCTCACTCACCAGACGATACGCGAAATTATTTGTCATACTTCCACTTTACGCTGGTCTTCTGTGAGGTCGTGGTATTTACCCGGACGGGCCTGCCCATTCGTGCAACAGCTGAGGCTGTTGCATGGCCATACCACTAATCAAACAGCTTAGGGCGACAGGGTCACCACTAGTAACGCAAGGGGAATTTAAAAGCGGGCACTTGCTATCCATTTCTAGTCTGATGAATTCAAAAGATAGATAGAGTAAGTATTATTCCAACTACTTTTAATTAAATTCAAGCCTTCGTGAATCTACCCTCTGAAGCTATATAAAATGTGGTTTGCTATTAAATCCATATTCAAATGTTATCTCAGAGCACCGTGGATAGAAGTTTTATCGTTCTACTTTAGTTCATTCTCCGTTAGATTTGTGAACCACGATTTCTACGTGCACTTCGTAGGGAAAAATTCAGATTGGAAAACTTTTTAGCAATAGGAATCTAGATTTGCTTGGAAAAGCTTTCTACTTGGGCGTGCAAAGTTATGATTGTAGTTAGGTATAACCTGGAATTTCTTAGAGTCAATTATAATCAGCGTATCGTTTTAATGGATACAAGGTGTGGTAAAAATGGTCTATCGTGTGTGTGATCCCATCTATGAATTTTGGTTATTGATCTTTTCGTTTATCGTGACACTGTTAAGCTCACCGTACTGAATATCGTTTTTACTACTATTATAACTAATAAACTTAGATTTACGCAGCGGAAACACATCCTCATTTCTTAATTTTAATTTATCAGATTTTCTTTTTAGCAGAGTAGCCTTATTTAAGATGAAACTTAATATGTGCACATATATTGTCAAATTTTTTTTTCGTCGCAGCCAGGACTCACACCCGCAACTTCAGGGTAACGCGACCAGACGCACTAAACTCTAAGAAAATATCATTACTGTAAAGTAACTGCCATGATAACCAGAGCCGTTATAGCTCAGTTTCCGGGCGCTCGCCTTTAATTCAATGTACTCGAGCAACCTGAGTTCGATGCTCAGTGCCGGAACTTATATCGTATAAAACCTATGTTTAAAGATAATTGCTCCACCACCATAATACAGTTGTTTTCATTCTACCAATTGCATCATAACCCAATTTTCTTTTAAATAAATAAAAGGAAACGATACGTGTACCGAAACATCGCACTCAGGTACCACAGAGCGGTCGTAACGCACCGACTGATAAATGTGGCCGTTACTGATTTAAGATGCAATAAAACTCTGTTGCGAACGGAATACCAACAAAGGTATACCGATAAGGTGTACCTTTGTTGAATTTTTAAGGTGCGGCGTGAGGGCAGGGTTGCGCTGAAAGTTTTATCAAAGCTGTTTTCTGTTGCCGCATCTGGTAACTCCGCGGTCGAGATTGGGTGTATGACGTCATCGTGAATTCACTACGTCGAACTCAAGATTCAAATGTCCTGGAGTGTATATCAAACGTCCCGTTTGAGGGCGGTACACATTTTAGTAGAGAATTCAATGTATGCGACAATATGTCAAATTTGATACAGGTTCTCAGGTATCGAATTTTCATTTCTGATAGATTATATAACGCTCTGGAATCGATATAGAAAATTTAAAACAATGACGTGGGGTGAAAACTTTTCATGGGCGTGGCGTGTGAGTGCTGTCACTCGAAGACCAAGATATGGTCAAGTAATCAACTCAGGCATATTTAGAGCCATATACATCTCATTATTTATATATATTACGTGGAGGGTGTTACAAAAAGAGAAATGGTTATTTTTCACGTGACTAATCCGTACAGGATCAGGAACTATGAAATATCGTAGACAACACTTTGATGGCAGTCAAGTTGTTTACACCAGTTTGTGAAATCAATGTCAGGGGTATTTCTTTAAAAGCTAGACAAATATAGCTGTAATGATTACTTCCATCACCGTTTTTTTCCTGAAAGAGTACTTGAATAGAATTCAAGACATTGTCTACGATATTTAGATCACTTTTGCCTTCAGTATTATGATTATTTCAAACGAATCTCCTTTATTTTTAGTTTAAATTGGACATTTGTTTTCATGGACGTTTTTAAGATTCGAAATACTGATACATTTTCTTCAATCTTCTTCTCCCTCTGTCGAATATATGACTCTACAATTGTAATGGTTGTTTTTTGTTTTGGCTTAGTTGCATAATTATAGAAATTTTTTTGCCGTGACTATATTTTTGTTTTGATATTTTATATTTTCGTCATTCCGTCCGAATACAACGTAGGCGTCTTCAAGGCAAGAGTGAATAGGTTTCTACTGAGCTAGCGCGCTTACCATCAACGGCTGCATGGCCACTTACCATCGGGTGGGATGGCAGTCAAGATCTAGGCAGTTTTTAATTTTAAAAAAAAATAATTTGGTAATAACCGTATAGTTTGTTTTTATTATCAATCACTTTCAATATTACGTTCATATTTCATTTGAATCGTTGAGAAAGTTATTTAAAGAGATGAAGGTATTGACTGTATGTCCATACAAAAAGGCAAAATTTTCAAGACGTAAAATTTCTGTTTGTACATAGTATAAATACTAGGAACAAACAGAAATTGACCCTACCCACAAGTAGACGGCGTAAAATAAGTAATTTCTTTAAGGGACAATGTAACGTTCTTGCAACAAAATCCCAGACAATGTTCCAAATGCATAAATAGCTTAATTTAAAAAAGTAGTAAAAGAACGTTTGTGTGTTAATTATATATTAATGATTATTTATATATCACACTGAGTTTCTTTCGCTGGTTCTTCTCAATACAGTGGCTTTCTTTCCTGAACCGGTTGGTAGTATTTTGACTATCAACACGTGAATGCAATGCTCCTATGTTGAATAAAGATATTTGAATTTGAATAAACTTTATAAGACATTCAAGGTGACGCGTTGCATTAGTAGTCATCAACCCAAGGGCGAAAGTATATAATAATCCTTACTTCCTTACTTATATTATAAAGGCGAAAGTTTGTGTGTATGGATGGATGTTTGTTACTATTTCACGCAAATACTACTGAATGGATTTTAATGAAACTTTACAATAATATAGCTTATACATCAGAATAAGAAATAGGCTATAATTTATGAACATATTTTACGTATATGTGTCTTTCTGTCTGAATGTTACGCGTACAGCCTATTCTACGCAGACGTAGTCGCGGGCAGCAGCTAGTTATAATATACTTAAGAAAGTATCGTCTTAAAGAAATTCAAGAGAGCTAATTTAAGAAATGAAATCAAAGCTTCTTAATGCTTGCCTATTCAACTATGCTTAATCGTTTATATGACATACGTATAGGATGTTTTTTAACGCCCTACTCACTTTGGCACCATAATTTTCTGTATCAACCTTCCTTAATTTATTCATCTACTTGCCATCAAATTATTCAGTTTTGAGTTTTCCTCACAACATAATTCCTTAACTTTTTCTACTCACATCCAAATTCACGGTTCAATGTCGTATCTAGTCTCCTATCATTTTTATTTCCAAATGGTCGCAATATGATGATAAACATATTGCCGTTGTTCATATTTAAAATTTAATCTTAGAATTTTTTTTGTTTCATTCCATTTTGCAATTCGGTTTCGTAGAAAACGTAATTTTGTTTGAGTATGCGTTAACTTTGCTCGCTTTATCTCACGTCACGTCCCTTATCTAAGATTAATGGTCTATCGTATTTCGCTTTTTACATTGCTTTTTTGTTCAAAATATATTATTGTATCCAAATGTTACATATTTATAGAAAGTGGTATCATATTATAATAACTCAAAAGTCTATCCTACTAACTCTTCATAGAGATTTTGTTTAAGCATTCCGTAAACTCTGCAACATTCAATTATCTTATTTTAACGGAAGATATAGAGCATATAGAGCAGAAGAGCTATATTCTACTCTTAAGCTATTAACTTTGTTAACTTGTAATTGAGAAATTGTAGTTGCATTGCGTGTCTTTGAGTTAAAAATAGGTAATCTTCTTGGAGATACTTAAGTCGTATTGGTCCGGAAATACCGCTGGTGAGTTTCTTACAATTTGGTGCTCCATACCATCTTGTTGGTATCTATAGTATTTGGCGGTGGGGCACACGTATTACTCCTAACAATTCCTCTGAGCTGACACCGTGATGAAAAAATGAAAATGCCAAGAGACAAAAATCTCCGCGTAAGGTCAAGAGTGAAGGTGATCGGATGTGATGTATATGGTAACTTACAAACTGTATGTGGTGGTAACTTACGATCGTATTAATTTTTATGTAAAATTATGACATTTCATAAGAACGCGCAAACATCTATTTGAATAAATATATTGTTGGATGAGTAAAGATGGAGTAAGCTGGTAATGGGACACTCCTAACCAGAGGCGACGAAACTATTTATATGTGGCCGCATCTGCGATTTGTAGAGCACATAATTTAAACCTATGTAAATTTCCGTACTTCTATTATTTTGCATTGCGAGAAATTTCTATTATTACCAGCTTTTATAGGCCACGCAACAGTTTTCACTGTTGCACGAATGGGCAGGTCCGTCTGGGAAAGTACCACGACCTCACCAGCGTAAAGACCAGCGTAAAGTAGAACTTTTTCACTTCTGCGTTTCGTCTGGTGAGTGAGGTAGCCGGGACTCACTTTATTTAAAGGTGGTAGTGTATTTGCAACCCTACGTGTTGCAAATGTCCATGGGCGGTGGTTACTACTTAACATGAGGTAAACCGTCAGCTCGTTTACCACTTTATCACAAAAAAATGTATGTTGCAGTGCTATTCATGAGAATAACATCTTCCACGTGTGTGTGGAAGACCGGCGCGAAGTGGAAGTGCTTCTGCGTTTCGTTTGGTGAGTGAGGTATCCGGGGCCTACTTTATTGTAAGGTGGCAACGCATCTGCAACCCTACGGGTGTTGAAATTGCCAATAGGCGGCGGTTATCATTAAACATCAGGTGAATCATCTGCTCATTTGCCACTGTGCGTACATTTATGTATATATTTTTAAATTTGATTATTTTTATATTTTTTTTAAAAGGCGGAAGTATTGTGTCTACATTTATGTATAATTATGTATAGCGACGTGATGCAAGGCAGTCCCTAGTCAACGCTGGCAATAAACAGACGTGTCATAATATGTAGTTTTATTAGCCAACCAACGGCGCACACCACACACCCACATAAAAAAAAATATAAACAGTACTTTCAAAAGGTTTCCGTAACCTGGACACTAGATTGAAACAGTCTTGAGGGTTTGCCGAGACGAACAGATGTTACGTCATCAATGCATATTCAAATTCAAAATATCTTTATTCACATAGACCCTTGCGCGTTCTTATAAAACTTTAGAATTTTACATAAAAAATAAAACGTAACTTACCGTAATACGCTCGAGGCCATTCATAGTTATTTTGAACACCTTTAGTTTTGAAAGGAACACGTGAAACGACATACATCTACTTTTCAGCACCTTACAATGTAAGTGAATAAAACGGGTAACTGAGAGAAGCAAACTGACGAGTGCATGTAACTGGTTCGTTGACATGGAACTAAGTCGAACATGGCGGTGAGCTTTAAAAATGCAACGGGTACTTGAAACTTTTACAGAGAACGCTAAGAGAGAATGATATTTCAAAAAATACCTACTCGTTTAGAAACTATCTATGAATATGTACTGTGAGTTTTATTTTGGTATATGTAGTAAATGGTCCAATGAAGTTTTATATCTGTTAAAAACTACTCATAATTTGAATGTGTCTGTTTAAACATGACGTTATGTTTTATTTTGATTGTATTCATTTCAAAAATATTCGACCCATCGACTGTTATAAATGTAAGGTAATGTCCAGATATCTTCGGTGGTAGGGCCACGCAGCAGCCTCGGCTGTTGCACGAATGGGCAGGCCCGTCCGGGTAAGTACCACGACCACACAAGACCAGCGTAAATTGACAAATTCTTTCGTGTTTCGTCTGGTGAGTGAGGTAGCCGGAGCCCAATTTTCAAAAGGTTCTCCACGCATCTGTAACCCTCGGGTGTAGAAGATGGTCATGGGCAGCGGTATTCACTTACCATCAGGTGAGCCGTCTGCTCGTTTGTCAACTTTACACATTTAAAAAATGAGTTATCCTTGCTTGTACCTTTTTCAGTTTTTCATATGAAAAAATATTGTAAAGTTATTTTAAAAAAGTACTTCATACTAAAGATTCTCGGTTAAGTGGAATTAAAAACGAGAAGCTTTTGAGTCTGAATTACGTGGCTTCATTGAAAGCTCCTTTTAAATTTAAAAGTATTCAAATCTCGAAGCTCAAAAACGTTCTTTTTTTGCGTTCTGCGCTTGCAAGAACGAAATAATTAGGAAGGGTTTTCAAAATATTAAGAGCTCAAATAAAATTTTAACGGACAACACAATAAAAGAAGTAGGAACTTAATAGAAAATACGTTTTGTTTTTACTTTTGAATTCGTTTTAAAATGTGAGAGATGCAATTTGTACCTGATTTACTTTAGGTTTTTAAGGGATTTTTCTAAAAAAATAATGGCCTTTTATAGCGCGCAATTCCTTAAATGATCTTTTAGCGCTCATTAAACTAATTAAAAATATATATTAATAATTGAACAATATTTTCTGTATTTTTTAACTAATTATAAAAAAAAATTGTAATATTAAAACCAATTTATAATAACTTGAAAATAAAAACTAAGAAGACATCTATTTTATGTAAGATTTTATAATGAGCATGACAGAAAATACTCAATCATTTGTATTATTTACCCCTCCTTTAGGCAGACAAAGCATGTGTTTGATGTTTTTGAGTTACTTCTTCTTCTTTCTATTTGTCTCTCTCCATTATTTGGGGTTGACTCTCCTCTCTATGATCCGCCAGAATGGTCTTTTCTGAGTAGAGTTTCCTGTGAGTTATTTAATTGGTACTGTGAATATTATAATGTATCAATTTGATAAGTTGTTTATGGGTATAAATTTGGATTTAAATAACCAAATACAAAACAATTCAGAACGTTTTTCTCGTGTATTTTTCAGAGATAAAGTATTTGCCGACGTATTCGAGTTTCTCTACATTAATTAAATTCGATGAACAGTGTTTGTAACAGGACCCAAGATTCGCTGTTCAGATGGTTTATGAGAACAAATGTTGAGCTACGTTTTTCATTCGCAGAACTGTACAACTGTAACGGCATATATAATGTGAATTTTCGTAGATAAACAGACGAAAACCCGCGTCTTCCGGGCCTTTACTAGCTTTGCAAAAGTACAATGAAGAAAGCGGATAGATAAAGTGATTTTTGCACCGTCAGGTCATATACCCGGAAGACATGTTACCAAATGTATTCGATTCCCATTACCACTTGTTTATTTTTAATCAATGAAATTGTTTTATGCATTTATCCCGTTCTTTTTTTACTTTAGTTTCCGACGTTTCGAACCCTAAAGTGTATGCTGAATCTATCTTCACTAAATGAAAGTTTTTTTACGCATTTATCGCGTTCATTTTTTAATTTTAGTTCCCGACGTTTTGAACCCTAAATCGTATAAACAGCATTCATGGTCAGGCGACAGATGTACAGGCAGTGTAATGTAGATACAAAACCTATCTATAATAAAGAGAACCATAACTTTTGATGTCATTGAATTTTATATCCATCAACCTACGACATTCGTCGCAACTCTAAATAGTTATTTGTTTTATTGTTTAATGTGAAAAAAAATCCAAAATGAACATGAAATCAATGCTCAAAGCGTTAATGTATAGGCATTTTATTCTTCGTCATTTTGATAATAATTGTGTTTATATTTTATAAGGAAATGGTCGTGGGACTTGAAAGCATTTATAACAAGTAACGAGTTAAGTGAGAGGTCGCAGGAACAGTTTAAAAAAAACTTTATTTTATATATAAACCTAACAATACAACTGGCAGCTTACAACTGACTTATTCTAACAATGGATATCTTATTTATACTGTTTTGAACATGATATATTTGGGTGGGGATACAAAGCTTCACACAGTCCGATCTACGGGATGCTGAAACCATTACACCTATATAAACATTGATCGTTACACCGCCCGCTTTCGCCGTATCGCTTCCTGGTGATAACGCGTTCTTGGGATAGGGTTTGTTATGGTGACGTAACTAACGTCGGAAATTAAAATTAAAATAAGCCGCCATATAATTCCCAAAATAATTTTATAAATACATGTTATATTCTTAAAGAACATTTGGTTTTTCTTTTACAATAACTATAACTGTCAAAATAACAATAACAGTCGTGGAGAAAGGGTCATATTTGTTACTTTTTATTCTAAATTGCGACGTCTATATTCATAATTTCATAACTTTATTCTCGCGGGCCGTGGTTGGGTAACTCCTGAATTAATGGACAGCATAGTAACTTAAAAGTGGAAAACAAGGCATAAGTTAAGAAAAATAAATATTCACGTGTACTGGAAAATGGCTATATCCAGTAGCGTCCAACTCTACCATGAATATTTAACCTCTGTACTAGTATTAGTACTTAGTACTACTTATTAAGTATGGACGAAGAAGTAATATACGGCAAAACTATATTTACTAGTGTAGAATATCTATACTATGTCTAGTGTCAATTATTCATAATATTTTTATTATTCACATCAAACACAGAACGCATATGTCCGTAGACAATTTAATGGCTATATCCAAAATTCTTTAACTAATATGGTTTTCCAATATATTAAGGGTTCGATTATTTTATCATCAACTTTTCCTCTTATGATTTGATGATATATTTTTCTTTTATGCTAGGGTCATATGGAGCCGTGATAGCTCAGTGTCCGGGCGCTCGCCTTTAATTTAATATACTCGAGCAACCTGAGTTCGATCCCCGGTGCCGGCACCAATGAAGTTTTTACCTTTAAGTGCTGACGGTGAAGGAAAACATCGTGAGGAATCCTGCATATTTACAAAATAATAATAAAAAAAAAATTCGAAGATATGTGGAGTCCGCCAATCCGCATTGGGGTTGCGAGGGGGACTATGCCCTGATACCCTCTGTACAGAGGAGTTCTTTGCCCAGCAGTGGGACATGTAGCTGATACTAGGGCCATGCAACAGTCTTCGCTTCTGTGGAAGTACCACGACCACACAGAAGACTGGTATGTAGTAGAATTATTACAATTCTGCGTTTCGTCTGATGAGTGAGGTAACTGGCCCACTTTATTGAAAAGCTACGTATCGGCAACCCTACGGATCTTGCAAATGTCAATTTGCGGCGGTTGTCACTTACCATCAGCAGGTTAACCACGAGCTTACCACCCTCTCATCTAAATAAATTATTTCCATTAGAGATCCTTATCATTCCACAAAATCCATATTAAAATCATGTTGGTTTTTGCATTTCGATGCAATAACACTTATTAAAAACGTTGTGACATCAGAGGAATTTTACGTAATATCGGGAATACACTATTCATGTCATGGTGGTAGGGACACGCAGCAGCCTCGGCTGTTGGGTGTCCCTACCACAAGATTGGGCGGGCTCGTCAGGCTAAGTACCACGACCTCACAGAAGACCGCCGTAAAGTGGAAGTATACTTTCGCGTTTCGTCTGCTGAGTTAGGCGGCCGGAGCCCAATTTTCAAAAGGTTGTCAACGCATCTGGAACCCTCGGGTGTAGCAGATATCTTAATACTTAACATCAGGTGAGGCAACTTTTCACATAAAAAAATCATACTACGTAATAATTGGTAAAATAAATTGGTGATGAAGTCAGTGACTACTGCTCAGTAAAATTCTATTTTCTCTTGCCTAGAACTTTGTGTATACATAAATAAATAAGCATGTCGTGTATTTTATAATAATTCAGTTAAGAGTTTATAGAGACCCCGTAGAGAACAAGACCGTCAGTTTTATTTCGGACTATGTTATGTCGGCCGTCGATAATTTAATAAAACTATTTCTATAGGTCAGACTGGGTTGTTTTATGTCCGTATGTTATAGCTAATCCTGGCTATCACCACTTTAAACGACTTCAAAAAAGAAGGACGTTTCTCAATTCGAACGTATATATGTATATATTTTTTTAGGTGTGTTTGCGTTTATGAACCAATTTTGATGATTCCTTTTTTTTCGTTGGAAAGGAGATATCGTTGGAAGGGTTGTACCATGATAAGGAAACCCGGATCTGATGATGGCATCCCAGAGGGCAATCCTCAAATGTTATAGGTGTTGACAATGTTTTTAGTTTCCTGTTTGAAGTCGGTTTTTTATTTGTTCAAAATTATTGGACTGTTTATTTCAGTTGAATTTTCACAAAAGGCACTCGTAGTACTTTGAGATCTTGCGGTGTTGGGGTACTTGGATTTAATTGTGGTTAAATCCGACGCAAGAAAAGTGCTTATTCGTACATTAAAGGTCGAAAATGTAAGTACGTTTACAAGAGGGGCTATAAGTGTAGCCCTCTAATTTCGCGAAGGGCCCATGAACATCGATGAATAATTAGCCTCACTCACTTGCTCATTTGCCTTAATCAATATTGAACGATTTCATAAATTCCCTTAAAAGTCCGTTAATATTAATAAATAATATTATTTGATTGCTACTAATTTTATTTCGTATATATATTAATTTATATATATTAGGCATAAAATTATCGTTTTGATGTGCTTTTTCTGTGCAGTTTGTCAAATTATAATGCAAGCTATATAAATATGCCTTTGTAAGCAAGTTTATGAACACTTACAAGCACCAATCACCTCTGCTATCTACATTGTGTTAAGTCATCTGTCATCTGTTATCATTTACTTACATATATCAAACTTTATTTATCACGCTATGTCCATGGCAAATGTAAATAGTGTGGAGAATCTCCATAGAGAGCTGGAAAGAAGCTGGAAAACGAAGATGGCTGATTTTGAAAGCAGGCTAGTTGCAGCCTCATCCCCTAGCAATCAGACATTGACACAACTGCGTGAGGAGTTTATTGCTTTCAAAGAGCTGGTGCATTCTGTGCTTGCTGTACTGCGTCAACAAATTGTCAATTGCCTAAACACTGTTGATTCAATTGATATGCGCCATCGTCAAAAAATTCTTCTTATAAATGGCATCCCGGAGACATCTGGCATTAATGAGGTGAATGAAGTCTTGGATATTATTAATAATAAGATGGGCCTTTCTGATATTACCAGCTCAGCATTAAAGCGCTGTCACAGAGTTGGCCCCCAACATGATCGACCTAGGTCTGTACTTGCCCATTTTATAGACCACAAAACGAAATCGCAAGTCTGGAACTCAAAATCAAAACTCAAAGGCTCTTCTTATTCAATTACTGAATTTTTAACCCAGTCCCGGCTTTCTGTTTTCAAAAGGGCTCGAATACACTTCGGTATGACTAATGTGTGGACCCTTGATGGAGTCATATATATTAAGACACCTGATAGTAATCGCCAGAAGATCACTAACGAGGAACAGTTAGAATTACTCATTATAAAGTTTCCGTTGAAAAGTCCCTCAATGACATCTTCTGTAACTTCCAAAGAGGTAGCAGCTTCAGTGGTGGGTACTAAGGGTCAGGCAGAAAAGCCCCATCTACAACATTGTGATGCCTCACGAAGCACTCAAGGTGTTGTTTCTAAAGGTGAAGATGGCAAAAGGAACCGACGTGTAGTAATTAAGAAGTAATTACCTAGGAACTGTTAAACATCCAAAATAGCCATGTTTTTTGTCTCATTTTATCATGTTTATATTGTATACCATGAGTTTTCTTGTAGTATTTTAATATGTTTTCAATTGCTTTTGGCCTTACTCTTAATTATGCTCAATTACAATCACTGTGACAACATTTTGGCTCTCAGAGACACTTGTAGTTTTAGTTTAATAATTAATATATATTTTTTTGCGTTTAAACTTTAATGTAATTTAATATTACACTTAAGCTTGCTATGTCTTGTATATAGTTTATACCAAAGGGAATATAACCACTATGTTTATACTGTTTATACTGTTGGTTATACTTATATCGGTTTATACTGTTCATCACTGTTTAACAACAATGTTGACAATAATTTTTGTTTTGACATGGGACGTCACCTTTCCCTTTGACATTGCGATTTTACGGTGATGCCATATGTAAATGCTACATACAAATAAGACCTTTTAAATTTTGTTTTGTGTTTAGTACTACTAATTTATGTTGGGATTGAGCATTGGTTGTAGTCTTTTCTCTTGTTTTCCTTTTCTTTTGTTTGTTTTTGTGAAAATTTAATATTACTTTTTAATTTTAATTTTCTTCTGTTTGTCAATAATGTAAACAGTCACCTAAGGGATGGTGTTTGACGGCTGGTAAGTGTTCGTAGAATTATTTATTATTTTTTGTTTATTTTAATAATATTACTTATTTTATTTTTGGTAAATGTAAATAACTTTAACTCCGGCGTAATTCAAATCAAATAAATTTTAAACGATAGAGAAAACTCACTTATGAATTTATCAACAAGCAGAATTTGGCGGTCGCTTATAGTTTTCGAAAAAATAAATAATCTGCCCGGCTATGGCTCTAGTAGGCAATGCTCCATGTGGCAAGGGTGGAGGTGGTGTTGCGATATATCTTTCAACGACCATAGCCTATAAAATTATTGTAGCTTTTCCTTCTAACTGTTCTGGCATAGCAGAGTTCCTTTTCCTGGAATTGAATATAAAGGGTGCAAGGATGCTTCTCGGAGTAGTATATTGTCCTCCATCTATCGATATCTTCGCCTCCTTGGAAACGGTTCTTGATGATTTAGTATCCGAGTACTCACATTGCATTATAATGGGTGACTTTAATACAGATCTTTTGAAAATTTCCAGCCATTCTCAAAAACTACGAGCAATTTTTGAGTCCATCAACTTCTCCGTTCCCCCTTTTGGGCCCACTCATCATAATATTGATACTATAGACTCATTGCTCGATATTATAATCACTGCTTTTCCTGATTATGTCCATAAACATGGTCAGCTTCCCGTACCTGGCACTTCTCAAAATGATCTTATTTATACTTCGTACAAGTTAAAAAATTTTCACGATCGACCTTGTACGCTGTTATTACGCAATTTTTCGAAAATAGATGTATCCAAGTTGCTGAAGCATGCTTCTAATCTTGACGTTCTATCCTTAGCAGAAGTTTCTACAGTTGATGATAAAATCTCTATACTGAATAGTGATAGTATGATACTCATGCACCATTGCACGTGGTTCGGCTTAGGTGGCCTCCTGTTCCATGGATAAATGATGACATAAAGTCGGCAATGACTAAGCGAAATCGAGCATTCGGAAAATTTAAACGGAACCGTTCTGACGATAACTGGTCTCTTTATAAGTTTGCGAGGAACAAATGAAACCAGATGATATGAAATGCTAAACACCGATATATCCATGATAATGTATCCAATTCTTCTTTGGCCGATGTATGGAAATTTCTCCGAACTATTGGTGTAGGCACGTCAACAACTCTGTACCTTTTTTTTATGTGACCTTGTTCTTCTATTGCTCTTGATAATATGAAAACTCATTTTGCTGTTTTTCTGTTTCCAGAATGGACCCGTTAGTTTGAGCTCAAACTATCTCCACTATAACATTAATACCATCTCCTCAAATTCCACCTTTCCATTTCTCCCCAGTGCAAACGGATGACATTAAGAAAGCTGCTTTGGTAATAAAATGAGCGAAAAGTTGCGAACATTTGCGTTAGGCGCATTTAAACTGACTGTTGATTGTGATGAAGGGAGCAGAGTGATGATAATCACGATTTTAGGCTATCTTCTACCTTCCATCTCACAAATAATTAATTTCTCCCTCGACTCCGGACAGTATCCCCCTTTGTGGAAAGAGATTTTTGTCAGAACTCTTCCTAAAATCTCCAATCCAACACTCCTCAGTCAATTTCGCCCGATTTCTATTCTACCTTTTCTATCAAAAAATCTGGAAGACTGTGTACAAAAGCAACTTGTCAATTTTCTATATGATCATAACCTACTGAGTGTACTCCAGTCGAGTTTTCGTATGGATCACAGCGCCACTACTGCTTTAATTAAAGTAACCGATGACGTACGTCAAGGTATGGAAGATAAAAAGGTCACAGTTTTGGTGTTAGTTGACTTTTCGAAAGCTGCACAGTGAACCACGACATACTTCTCTCTATCCAATATCTCTCATTAATTCACGATAAAACACTTCGTTCCTAAGCTAGTAGAATACTTTGTACTCCGACGCATCATTCCGGCTTTTTCCATAAATCTTTTACTGTTCAGGCTATACTACTCTGGAACTCCTTGCCTCAGTTCATCAGAAAAGCACCAAGCAAGGTATCATTTAAGAAAATGCTGCGATGTCACTATGCCAATATTGCCGATTGTTAGAGTCACCAACTTTATCCTTCTTTATCCTTTTACGTTTTTATGTAAGTCTCTGTATATATATTATTATACTTGTATTACACATATATATATATATATATATATATATATATATGTAGATATATATAATACCTATATATATTTATACTTATTATATCTAATGTTTATGTATTGAAATTTATATGTATTTAATGATTATATGTAAAGTATTTATCTTTGAGTAAAGTATATTTCTATAGAATGTACCTTTGCTTTTTTTTTTTTTTTCTTTTATTTATTTTTTTTCTTTAATTTATTCCGCGTATTTTGTTTTGCACCTGCGTCAAACTTTCTCTACTCCCAGGGTTGACTGGAAGAGAATACTTATTAGCATTAAGTTTGCCTTTTGTTTAGCCTTAAGTTGAGGTGTAAACAATAAATTTTTAAATAAAAATAATAAAAAAATACATTTGATAGTACATATAATTAACAAACGGAGAATGTTAACATTGGATCATAGTCTGTTCATTGCTGATTGGTTTAATTTCCACCGACTTAGTATATACGGTCATATACGGATCAAACCTAAACTATTTCGTTTCGTCAAACCTGAGACATCCGTTCATACGAAATTCTAATGATGACTAGTTTCAGAAATGTTGCAAACTAACATGGAAATAATTAGAAATTGTTTTTATTTAGAATGGATTTTGATGCTTTCGCTCTCGATGTTAATCATAGGTGATTATTGATAGAATAGAAAAGAATATACTTCATTGCACACAAGGAAATAAATAGAAAGAAAATACAGGAAACAGTGTGCAAATAAGCGGCCTTATTGCTATCGTAGCAAATTCTGATAGCACCAACTGATACGTTTAGAACCTTACAGGTAGGTGAAACGATATCGATATAGACCAATACCTTTGTTAATAAATTTTTTAAAATAATTTCAGCAGGCAACCTGACATGTACCGTGGACTTCCGTCTAAGGTTCGTTGAAGCACAAACTTCTTTAGAACCGACTAAGTCGGGCACAGAGGAGAGCAAAATTTATAATGAGGTCTTGAAACTTCACTCAGAATGTTTATTGCTGAGTCGGCCAAGCTCGAATGGTCCTTATTGGAATTGGCAATTGGTTTGTTTTTAAAAACTAAAATTGGGAAAAAATGTTGAAGAGATAAGTGGTATTTTTTACAATTATTAGTTTCATTTACAAATTACTAGAGAACGTAATTGTAATTTGAAAGTGGAGAACAGCTTAAACGTTATGCGAAATGGAAATGCAAGCATGCTGCCAAATCGGAATTTTAAGTAACGAATAAATTTGTTCAGAATTTTTTATCTGCCTTTTATATTTGAATCTGTTGAAGAATTTGTGGATTTTAAACAATTTCGTTTAAAGCTAGTTTCAAATTGAGACTCACTGAAATTCAACATTTCGATAATCCGTTTTACATTAAAGTGGTTGAATGAACGAACGGATTGTGCCAAAATTTATTGCCACACAGAACGGAGAGCTTAATTAAATAATAAAAGTAGCAGCAAAATATTATTATTGTTTCAATACAAGTATTCTTGTGAAATTTTAAAGCACACTTAAATACCCTGCAAATCTGCAATTTGTAATATTTTGTTAAAAGTTTCAACTAAATAACGTACACGAGAAGTCAATCATACGTTTACTAGATATAAAAAACAACTGAAGATTTTTTGTGCATATAATTCACTTCATTATGTAACTTGGCTAATCGGTACATTTTGTGAGTAGGTGGTGGAGTAGGTTCATCTGACATATTAAGTGATTAATGCCACCTTTAGAAATCTTCAAGCCGCAATAGCTCAGTGTCCGGGCCCTCGCCTTTTGTTACATTTACTCGAGCAACCTGAGTTCGATCTCCGGTGCCAGCACCAATGAAATTTTTAATTTTAAGTGCTGCATTATCACGTTCTCGGCGGTGAAAGAAAACATCGTAAGGAAACCTGCATATTTTTTAAATAATAATAAAAAAAACATCTCGTAAATATGTGAAGTCTGCCAATCCGCAGTGGGGTCGCGTGGTGGGCTTTGCCTTTGGCTTTTTTGTGGGACATTTATAGGCTTTTACTTTACTTTTTTTTACTTTTAGACATCTTCAATACCTACCTACCCTACATCGTTAATACGTGTGGGGTTGCAGATGCTTTCCCAACATTTAGAAGACTGGACCATGGTTACCGCATCCACTAGAAATCATTCATCGTAAAACCCTAACTAATTTGCGCTGTCATTCTGTGACTTCGTAGTACATTCTCGTTCAATCCTTCCCTTCGTGCAACACCGGAAGCGGTTGCGTGGCTCTCCAACAGCTGAGTTTAACTCTTTCATCGAATCATCATTTTCATGCTCCTGCCCTAATCCGACCCCACCTAGGTCCCCACCTGACCCCTCAGCACAGCATGTGAATCATGCTGTAAGCGGTTTTGTCAATTTTTTCTCGACCGATCGCCTGCCTGACGTCAACCCTCCTTGGGCAACAGACATTCAGATCCGGACCAATTATGTGTGGGTAATGCAAATACTTTTAGCGAGTGGGAATCGAACCCACGACCCCCGACGCCTGAGCCGATAGCTCAACAACGGCGCCACCAAGTCATCTAATAATAATATCGCAACTAATAATATTATCATCATATCATATTAACACAATTCTATAATGGAAAAGAAAGTAGGGGCGGCACAATTCACCGCTAGCCGCTTTTATTTGCTTTGCCCAGTACTCGAGATACGACCGTAATAAAATGAATATTAATTTATTTTCTCTTCAAGCCCATTCAGTCAATCAGGGAGTACTTTGAAATTCATTGCCCGCAATATCCCACTTGTGTAGTAACCTTTTGATCACAGAATAAACATTCAAGGAATGAGCATAAGCAATTAATTTAATATTTTTTGACCAATTAATGCTTTTTATAATTTTCGCATTTTATGAATGACTAGCTGAGCCCGCAACTTCGTCCGTGTGGAACTATATTATATAAATTAATAACAATAAATTAAATTTCTTAACTAAAAGTAGCGTAAGTTTCTCCTAATTACATCAGCTATCAGCCATTGGAAGTCCCGTCAAGATCGGTCCAGCCGTTTCAGAGATCAGCCGGAACAAACAGACAGACAGACAAAAATTGTAAAAAAAATTATTTTGGTATATGTACCGTCCAATTTTATTAATCTGTATAGATGTACTGTTTAGTTCCTACATTCACAAAAAGTTTATTCATAATCCGATTCCGTAGGATTTTTCGATTTGGTTTACTACACCATCCTCTTAATAAAGCTTACAAAGCGGAGACTGCCAGCTTAAAATTGTGAATCCTTAAACATTCAAACACTTTTTGTTAGGAGAAAATAATATTACATCCAATTCCACTTATTTTACTCATTACAGTACGTTTATTCCAGACAAGAAGCAATTTTATAAAAAAAAAACAATGTCGAGGTACTTAACATACGGCCCGAGGGAGCTTAACGTTTGTACATGCTCTTATCTTATTTTGTGCGAGTTTCAAGGACTCATTATGATAATATTTCAGCTTCACGATGCCCCTGACTAAGTTGGCTCTTCAAGAAGTCAATAAATAATGTTTTAGCAGTTATACTTTTGTTTTTCGCCTTCATAATAAGGCAGCCTTTGGTCAACTGCCCTCAAAGTTTGTATCGGAACTGCAAGTTTAGTGTATAGACTAATTATTCGATACGTTACTTGCTTCTGAATAATTTCTTTTATAAAAACACTATCATTGTTATATATAAATAAAATAGCCATAATAACCTTCTATTATGTGGTAAACCATCAATACTTTCTCATTAAAATAAATATTTGGTTAAGTCTGAATTACTTGGCTTCATTGAAATCTCCTTTTAAGCAGACCGTTAGAAAATTCTAACGCTTGAAAATTTGTTTTACATACTGTTAATTGAGAGAAGGATCTGTAAATATTAAACTTTCGAATATAATTTTAAAACGGAGCGTATTAACAGAATTTAAAATCAATTTCGTTTATATAAAATACGTGATACAATTTACCTTCATGTCGTTTAAGCTGCTGACTTCTAAATTATGTTTGTAAATGAATCTGTATTTGTGTAGTTTCTCAGTTTGTGTAGTTATCTTTTTAGCCTGCTTGGGTTCTAAAATGCGAGAATTTTTTCTGATTTGTGTTGTAAATATTATAAAGTTAAAAAAAATATAAACACAAATATGAGTAGGTAGGTACAAAGGCGAATGTTGATCCCAAAAATAATTTTAATTTAGGTTCGTAGTTTGAAGGTTTTCTTTGAAATAATTTATTCAATTTTAAAAGCTCCTGAAGTGTTTTAACTAAAATGAAATGGCTCATCTCAAATTGAATTTAGCCGTAAAATTGGAAATTTATTTAATGTTACACACGACCATATAACTTATCAATAAAATCTTGACTGTAAACAAGCATTAATAAAAATTACTCAAACGCAACTCAAAATATCTTTATTGAAATAGACGCTTGCGCGTTTTTATTTAAAGTAAAATTTTACATGTAAATTGATACAAAGTTTGTAAGTAAAGTCTATTTGTGGTAGGGCCACGCAGCAGCCCCGGCTGTTGCATGAATGGGCAGGCTCGTCCGGATAAGTACCACAGCCTCACAGAAGGCGAGCGTAAAGTGGAAGTATAATACTTTCGCATTTCGTCTGGTGAGTGAGGTGGCGGAAGCCAATTTTCAAAAAGGTTGTCAACGCATCTGGAACCCTCGGGGGTCACAGATGTCCATGGGCGGCGGTATTCACTTAACATCAGGTGAACCGCCCGCTCTCTTGGCAACTTTTCACATAAAAAAAAAGAAGTAAGTTACCTACCTTGCAAAACCTGACTAGCAAAACCTCTGGAATAATTTATTTTTCATTTTTTTTTTAAAAACATCGCCCTTACTGTAGGATAACATTATCGTGTGTTGTAACGACGATATACAAACATAAATTTCACGTGGACAAAGAGAGACAAGATGCGGAACAACTATCTGTGGGTCACACAAATAGTTGTCCCGTGCGGGAATCGAACCCACGCCCCATGGAGCCGAAGCCAATACTTTGGTAACTGCCCCACGGAGTCATCACAAAATAATGTTTATTGTTAAATTTATTTGAGTGTGTTGGGATGTGTGAGATATTGCCTAATTTAAGTTAAGAATATATTAAAGCGTATATTTCTTTATAATATACATTAAGTTGATATTATACTTCAATGCCAGTAGTCAGAGGTGGGGCAGAGTGGGTTGTTTGTTACTATTTATTTAAAGGCGAGCTTCGTCTATAGTGTGGGTACTTCTGCTTCCGAGGCTTGAAGAGACGTTACTCTGCTCCCTATCGCTTCTATCTGACTCTGAGTACCTATTACCTATATATGAAAGATAAGTATCTTTGAAATTACTATATTGATATATGGTCTTGTAGTGAAATTGGACCCACGCAGTGCGACATATAAAGGATTGCAGTAAAACAATTTGAGTGACATATTTATTATTTAATACAGTAATTGATAATATTCACATACAATTTAAAATATATATAAAACACTCAATAATAACAAGTCTGAGTAGTGACATCTAGCAGTGACTTGTCAACATGTCGAAGTGGGGGGGCTGTGGTAAATTTTTGTCGCCGGCAGGTGGTGTTAGTTGCATTAAATGCAAAACTGTTTATCATAAACAATGCGCTTTAACGGACCGGAAAGGCCCTGTACTACCGAAGAAATGGACCTGCCCAAATTGCGCGCTAAACATCACACGCCAAGAGAAAACGAATACTCCTTGTGGAGAAACTTCAAGGGAAACATCCACAGTTAGGGACGAAGGTGATGACTTATATCATTGTCCTAAAGAATTTTCTGCGGATATGGGTTTGTCACACTTAATGACCTCAAAAAGTGAAATTAATAAGGATACAGTCATGGCACTGATAAATGAACTACGCTCGTCACGGGCCTCTTTGGATAAAGTAACACAAGAGATGTCCCTATATCGCGAAGAAATGAAACAGTTGAGAAAAGATATAGCATCATGGCAAGACAAATTCTTAGTGTTTTCTAGCCAAATACATAATTTAGAAGAGCGCCTGTCGGTAGTGGAAAAGAAGGAATGCCAGGTTAATGATCTGAAGAACCTTGTTTCACAGCTCAGATATGACTGCAATAAGAAGGATCAAGAAACACTGCTTAATGACGTAGTTATAGTTGGTGTTCCAGAAAATAAACAAGAGAACCTTCAGGATATGGTCAGCAAACTATCACATAAGTTGGGGGTTGCTGTCGCGGAAACCGATCTCGTAGATGTGTATAGATCGGGCCGTCTTCGGCAAGCAGCTCGAGTAAAGCGCACCATCACCACTGCTCCCCTGTCACTGTCAGGATCCCCGGCGCCTATTTATCTCAATGAACGCCTTACTAGGCAAAATCAAAAGGTATTTCAGGCAACTAACGAGGCAGCGCGACTCCACAAATGGAAATACGTATGGTCGCGCAACGGTAATATTCATATTCGCAAGAGTGACGGAGAAGTGGTTTATCGTGTGCATACCGAGGCAGACCTTAGTCGTATCTTCAATATTCCTACAGCGGGAAAGTAATAACTTATCTTTTTGTATACTTAACAGCACAACAGCCGAGTCAAGTAAAGTTTTTTAGATTTTTTTTCTTTTTTTTTTTTCAAGTACTATTCTATAAAAATTAAAAATAGTAAAAATTTTATATTTTAACATTTAAAAGCATTTTTAGTAAAATCATTTATACGGATAACACAAAACAACATCAATTATCATTCTAATAATTTTGTCATTAAATATTATAAATAATATACATCTTCATATCTTTGATATTAATTCATATAAAAACTGTTAAAACCGAACACAATTTTTTTTTTCACCTTATTGATACTTCTTTTAATGACTAAATCACGTAATTTAAAATTGGGGCTACTCAATGTAAGATCTTAAAATACAGGACGAGATGAACTTTTAGCAAGTTTTTACAGGTACAAACCCGATTTGCTCGCACTCAATGAGACGTGGATGAGAGAAGGGGAAAACCTCTATGCCCCGGCGATTCCAGGGTATAATGTTCATTTGATACCAAGACCAAAAGGTAAGAGAGGTGGTGGGGTTGGTTATTATGTACGAAATGGATTACCTGTGCGCTATCGCTCGCATCCTACTTCAGCATTAGAACAGTTATGGCTGGAGCTGTCCCTGCCAGGAATGGGGAAAATAGCAATAGGAACAGCGTACCGTCCGGAATCTGGTTTATCTATTGGAAATGCTATAGACGCCTTAAACGAGTCATTAAACGCGTTTAGATATTGCACACATATTATCCTCTTGACAGACTTTAATACGGACCTATTGATGCCTAATAAAAGTTCCGTTTCTCAGCTTATTACATACTTTTCTCATAAAAATCTTCACCAACTTGTACAGGAGGCTACTCGTATAACAGAACACTCTGCTACCTTGATAGATCTTATAGTGACTGATGCACCAGACTTATGTAACAAAATAGAAGTTCATCACAATCCTCAATTAAGTGATCATGCGCTTATACTAGCAGAGTTTACTGTTAAAAAGCCAAAAGAAAAACCAACTTATTTGTATAGAAGGCCCATAAAAAATATAGATCTTGATATATTTTCTGAACACGTACGTAACATGCCGTGGACGGAGGTTTGTTACCAAAACGACGTAAATGAAATGGTAAAGTGTTTCAATTATTTTATAAAGTTACTTTTTGACATCCATGCACCACTAACACGTTTGAAAGTGGGAGGCAAAGCTTGTCCGTGGATAACAAGCAATATTAAATTTATGATGACATTGAGAGACCGCGCTTATTGCAAGGCACGACATTCAGGCTCCGACGTACATAAGCTATACTACAAGCAATTAAAAAACTGTACTGAAGGTGCTCTGAGTAGAGAGAAAACTGTATATTTTAATACATACATTAACAACAACAAAAAAAGCAATCCAAATATAATGTGGAACCACCTCAAACGATCAATGATAATAGGTAACAAAAACTTATTATGCATACCAAACCACCTGAATAATCCAAATGCAATAAATATTTTCTTCATAAAAGCCCCAGGCCCCGCAGTAGCAGATTATGATTACAAAATGTTTTTTCTCAGTAACCATTTTACGCAAAACAAATTTGAACTTAAAACCTGTACAGAGCAGGAAGTCTGTAAAGTACTCTTATCAATCAAAACAGACGCGTCAAGTTATGACTGCATAAATATAAGTATGCTCAAAATGATAATACCCATTATTATTCCAATTTTAACGGGTATTATAAATGAATCAATCTGCTCAAGAATATTTCCAGAACCTTGGAAGCTAGCCAAAGTCAGGCCTATTCCGAAAACCTCTTCTGTTAACGAATATAAAGACTTACGTCCGATAAGCATACTACCTGTACTATCGAAAGTATTGGAGAGAGTCATCTGTAAGCAGCTATCTGACTTTTTGGAAAGCGAAAAAATACTTCCGTCAGTGCAGTCAGGCTTCCGCCGGGGCTTTAGCACAGCAACTGCTCTTGCACATGTAACTGATGATATCCTTGCTGCTTCCGACGATGGCAACGCGAGTATTTTGGTTCTACTTGACTTTTCGAGAGCTTTCGACTGCCTCAATACAGAACTTCTCCTTGCTAAATTGGCATACTACGGTGTCAATGAATCCTCCTTGCAGTGGTTTTCTACTTTCCTCGTAAGGCGGAAGCAGTTTGTAGAAATGTGCGATGAGAAAGGAGAATTAGTTCAGTCAGAAATATTAACCCTAACGAGGGGCACACCGCAAGGATCAATATTAAGCCCGTTGCTGTTTGTATTGTACACGGCGGACCTTGTTGGCAAGTTAAAGTTATGTAAAATTCATTTGTACGCTGACGACACCCAAGTGTATTACTGTTTCAAACCACAAGACGCACAAAAAGCCGTGGACGAGATAAACCACGATCTAAATGTTATATCTGACTGGGCTTTCAAAAATGCACTCGTTTTAAACCCGTCCAAATCAAAATACATGATTTTGGGAACTAAGAGGCAGTGCGAAATGGTTATTAAGCAGAAAATTCAGATCGAAATTAATAACATATCAATTGAGAGAGTGGCAAAAGCGAAAAACTTGGGACTTGTCATGGATAGTCAACTGAGATATATCGAACACATTAACATCAAAATAAGAAACGCTTTCTATAAATTAAAATTATTATATAATATCAGAAGACACCTTACAGAGAAAGTCAGGGAAGTAGTTGTGGAATCCCTGGTGCTTTCGCAGTGCACGTATTGCGACACTGGTTTTGGTGTACGGACCTCGGCTGTATTCGATGACGGCGCGCGCGATTTAGCGTGTCCAAAATGCATGCGCTAGATTCTGCTACAACATCCCACGCCGGGCGCACGTAACCCCGTATCTCAATGAGAAAGGTACTATGAAAATGGCAGCACGCAGGGAATTACATTTTGCCAATATGGTTCGCAAGGTAATGATGCAAAAGAAACCGGAATACCTGTTCAACAAGTTTACGTTCAAGCAATGCAAACATACCCGCGGCAGTCAGAATAATGCAGTTGAGTTACCGAAACACAAAGGGGCGGGTTTCAAAAGTAGTTTCCGTTTTAGCGCATCGAAGATATGGAATGACTTACCACCACCACTACGAATGAGTGTGTCAAACTATTCCTTTACAAAACAAGTCAGGCTCTACTTGTTCAATTATCAAAATAAGCTCAATAAGCAAAATTTGTGTTCGGTTCAAAATTAAATACTGATTTTAACTTAATGATTACCTTTTTGTGATTACCTTTTAGTTTACAATTTTTTTTTAATTTTTCGCATTTTTCACTGTAATTTGATTTGATTTTTTTTGGCTGTATATATATATATATATGTTTTTTGTCTTCTTGTCCTTGGTGTTCAGTACAGTAGTAATCTTTAGATGCACATTATTGTTATTATCATAGTATTGAGAGCTTACTGAAAAAAATATGCCAACTACCGCTGTCAATCTTAAAATGTAAGTAAATCTAATATGTAGGTAGTAAGTTTTAAGAAGGGATAAGCTGAAAATCAGCACTGAGAAATTCTTAGATATCGCTGAGCTTATTACCTTTTTGCCGAAATAAAATTTATATATTTTTGTGTATTATAGGTTAATTTTATATTTTTTTTTGTTTGTTCATATTTTTTCTGTGTATTTTTCTTTGCTTTTTTTTGGTTATGGCAAATAAAGAATTATTATTATATATAAATATAGAGGGTCTTGTATATATAAACATCAGAAGTGGGATCGTCTACTTGCTTAAAATATCTCCCACATGCAATAAAGTTACTCACTAGGTGCCCTCAAGAATTACAAAATACACACTCAGTAGATAGGTGTCGAGCCCAAGTTGTCTAGAACGTCTGTGCGTGCCTAGAAGATTCAGGTACATGAAGTGCAGATTTAGGTGAGACCAGTGATGACACATTTTGGTCTCACCCGGGAGCGCGAGTCACTGGGGTTTCGGAAAGCACTTGAACCGCCTGGCACCCTAAACGATAGTGGGTGCTATGCGGAGAGGATGGTGGGTGCTATGCAGAAGGTGCTGACTAAACTCGGGGGCCCAAGGGATGTGCCAGTATACAGCTACCTCTATGCGGGGGTCGGATATGGTGTCATCTACGTCTACTACGTCTGACGCTGTAGAGCTGAGATTTGTAGTCTGCTGTGAAAGATGGCTATCAGGACTACACGAGGATATCGTATTATATCATTAGAGGTGGAGACGGATGCGCCCCCGGCACCCCCAAGATGGTGCCAAGCCTCTAGATGTTGAAACAGTGCTGAATCGTTAACGTACGCTGAAGGTGTGTATTCCAATGAATTTGATATTAGATTTTTTTATCCTCAGCATTATAAAACTTGCGGCATCATGTTTTTAATAAGGCGGCCTGTATGTACACTATGGGAAAGGTCACAAGATGCAATAGGTGTCTTTTGCGACCTTTCAAAAGCATTCGACTGCGTAGACCAGAAAATCCTCCTTCAAAAGCTATATTATTATGGCATTCCAGACATCGCCCTCAATCTCATTGCCTCTTACCTCATTAATAGAATTCAAAATGTATCTATAAATGATGTAAATTCCGCAGGGTACCCCATGAAAATGGGTGTCCCACAAGGATCAATCTTGGGCCCATTATTATTCTTAGTGTGGATAAATGATCTCCCCTTTTATGCCAGTGAGTTATGTGATGTTATACTGTTTGCTGACGACACTTCGCTTATTTTAAGGTTGACCGAAAAGTTTCGAATTATGACGACGTGAATAGTGCTCTTTCGCGTATCCTCCACTGGTTTACCGTTAATAATATGGTGTTAAATGCTAAGAAAACTAAATGCCTTCTTTTTACCCTTCCCAGCGTAAGGAGGCAAAGTTTTGGCTTAACTTTAAATAGTGTAACCCTTAATCCTGTTGAGTCCTGTGGAGTCCCCACCTATCATCTCTTGCGAATAGGTTAAGCTCCGCTGTTTTTGCAATTAGGAAGGCTAGGCAGCTATCAGACATCGACACTGCCAGACTTGTTTACTTCAGTTATTTTCACAGCATCTTGTCGTACGGCATTTTGTTGCGGGGTAGTGCATCTGATATTCAAATCTGATCGATTTCAAAATCTGTATTTATTCTTCAAAAAAGAGTTATCCAAGCAATCTCTAACATCGGAGCCCGGAATACACTCGGAGATCTTTTTAAAGAGATTAATATACTCACTGTTGCGTCTCAATATATTTATTGTAATATTTTGTACGTTAAACAAAATATTAATAATTATCTAAAGAATAGTGACAGACATAAACTTAATACTAGAAATATGGACAAACTAACTATGCCATTGTTTCGTTAACAATAAGTAAACAGGTCGTTCATGAGGCAAAAAATATTAAGTCTGCCACTTGATGAATTTAAACGAAAAATTAAAAGTAAACATATGGCTAAAGCCTATTATACTATATATTGCGGAATATCTTGACAACGCCAATATGTGGCGTTAATACTGTTGATATCACGTAGGCTAAAACAAGACTATTAGTACCTGTACCATTATATCGTAAACTGACCATTTAAAAAAGAGCAATTGCTGTTGAGTTTCTTGCTGGTTTCTTCTCAACAGAAACTGCTTTCCGAACCGGTGGTAACTTACGAACGTGTTAATTTCTTAATATAATTTTGACGTTTAATAAGAACGCGCAAGCGTCTATGTGAATTAAGATATTTTATCATTTTATGTTTCGTGTATTTTCTTATTTTGTATTTCCTTGTGTGCAATAAAGTATAATCTATTCTATTCGATTGTTTTTTTTATAAATATGTAATAAATATTGCACTAGCTAATTCTAGTAAGATTTAAGAAAATGTTTTCCTTGTGCTGTGCGTTAAACCCATTGGCATCACCGTTAGGTGGATAAATATAAAAGATTTATAAGTTCAGGAATTAGCGACGAATGAGTGCAGTATGAATTCCTTAATTGGGCGTATCTACAACATCCAATTCAAAAATTGTTTCCGAAAATATGAAAAACGGAGAAAATCCTCAAATGAATTTTCGAGGTTGATAGTACTCGTATTGTTCTATCATATAGGATGGGAATTTATAAATACGGATTTATAAAACTAGGTCCTGAACATGTTTTATCATGGTCTAAATGTGCCATACTAGGCTATTATAAAGTACTGTCAAGTAATGATTTTATATTTTACCGTTACAAAAACAACCCACACTTCACAAAACATCTGCAATTTAAACTTACATGTTATCCATGGAATTATCCAATAAGTGTTTATTTCGGGACTCGTTAAAGGTCAGGGGAACTGGGACGGAAAAAGGACGCAATAATTCAAACTTGTGGACACAAAAGTCATTTGCTTATATAATAGCACCTCAAAGTTCAAATGTTCGGATTATTTAGTGATATTGGTCGAAGAATACAACTTATTACACATTCTTTTCTGAGGTTAAAAATGTAATTTAATGAATATAGTGTAAAATACTGTAAAGGCAGGCAGCAGCTGATGAATGAATGGACCCGTCCAGGGAAGAACCACGGCCTTGCAGAAGTTCGGCCTCACTTTCTTTTTAGTGTGGTAGCCGGGGCCCACTTTTTAAAGGTTTGCAACGCATCTGCAATCTCTCAGGTGTTGTGGTGTCCATGGGGCGGTAATCATTTTACTCTGGTTGCTTGAGTACACGAAATTATAAGCGACCGCTCAGACACTGAGCTATCACGGCATAAAGTTTAAAGTAAAGTAAAGTAAAGTATCAGGCTATACATGTCCCACTGCTGGGCAAAGGCCTCCTCTGTACAGAGAGTAACAGGGTGTCCACCACGCAGCCCCACTGCGGATTGGCGTACTTCACATGTCTTCGAAATACTTTTTTTTTGTTATTGTTTCGAAAATATGCAGGTTACCTCACGATGTTTTCCTTCACCGCAGAGCACGTGATAATAATTCGGCACTTAAAATTATCAATTTCATTGGTGCCGACATCGGGGATCGAACTCAGGTTGCTCGAGTATATTGAATTAAAGGCGCGCGCCCCGACACCGAGCTATCGCGGCATAAAGTCTATTAATAAAATAATGATAAAGACAAAGTTTATTAATAATTTATATAAATAGTAAACAATATACGTAGAAAATTTAATAAATAGTGTTTACATTTATTGGTTTACTCAAGTGGAATAAAGACTAAGATTTCAGATCATGGGGAAGTGACTGTGGCCACTATATGGATCTTTTAACACCACCATTTTCAATTATTATTTATTACAACAAACCATGGTGCAGACGCTTTCTTTTAATTATTTTGAAACTAAGTAAAAAAACATAGATGTTATACCACAGTTCATTCATAATAAAAAAGCGAATCATTATAATCGACGATCATATTTTCCGAAACTAAACAACGACAACATAGATAAAAAATAAACGCTACAGCTACTGGCTAGCGATAATTAGCGTCCGTTGCTGACTTAATTTACTTTAAAAAAAAAACAAAATCACCCGCGGTGCGTTCGTTAAGCTACGCGACAGTCCAATTAGTATATACAGCGTTTGAATTCCGCCAGCTCGCAAGTGGAATTGCGGTTTTCTCGTAAATGTAATCAACGAAAGTTGCCAGCATTATTATTTTTCCCGCGGGTGTAGTTGGCGATGTAGCTGTCAGTGTTCGGGCTCATTTTGAATGTAGTTTTTTACGATCAGCCAGTTCACCCCACCAACTATGGAGTTGCAGTGGCATTGCCAACTTATGAGAGGGAGGGCTAAAGTTTCTACAGTAGCCAGAATGTATGTTGTTAAGAAAAAATTTTTTTGTAATGTTTTGTAATGTTTTGTATTTTTTTTTATTCTCATTATACTGTGTACTGTAGTATAAAAGTTTCATGTTTAATTTACCAACAATGCTGCTACACTTTTTAATTTTGTTTGTATCTCTACTGTCTGCTACAAAGTAGTTTTCACATTTAATTTAATTACCACTAATTATCACTATTTATTAAAAGTCGTATTTAATTATTCTGTTTTGATGTGAATTTAATCACTACTTCTTATTAACGCTGGTTCTCAGAGACGCCATGGTACTTCCCAGAACGAATACCTACGAAAGAAACTTTGTCCACATTATTAGGAACTCTCTATTCTATCTATTCTTTTCTTTATTCTGTCTTGATTCCAGCTAGTCGGAGCAACAAGCGAATCATATCATTAATGGTATTGTCTGGAGTTTTTTTACGACTGCCTGCTTAACGTCAACCGGCCTTTGGAACGGACACCCATATCCGGAAAATTATCTTTGGGTAACAGAATTTGTCCTGTATGCATGGGAATAACATTTTCTACATAGTATGGTTCTAAATAGTATATTTCTGTATAGTATGGTTCTAAATAGTTTACTTCTACATTGTCTACAACTTATTGTGTTATATTATTTTCTGATGCGACTTAAATTAATCATCTACACGCCCTCCGTAGCCATAACAATGTTATTATGATGTGAGACATGCGATAAAGTTTCTTTAATGAATTTATCTTACATCTTACAACACTGGCTTTTGTTTTACTATAAAGCTAGAAAAATCAATGTACGAATTTATTTCATAAATTTTGACGCAAAAATTTGCGGAAAAAGTACGAAAAGATTCTCGCCGCTGTGGGAATCGAACTCACGTCTTCGGCATTCATGCGGCAATTGTATGCTGGAAAGGATTGTTTCAAATATCATCACAATGGATGCCTGCCGAGTCCAGCTGAACATGTTGAAGTACGATCCTGAGCCACCTGCATCCATCGACTTCCCGCACATTTGCACAGGTCGTCACTCCATCTAGTGGGGGGTCGTCCTACACTGCGACGACCTGTTGTTTCAAATGCTAAAAAACAATGTACATAAAAGTTGTTAAGATTTTCGTCGGTGTGGCAATCAGCCGTTTAGCTTAGTGGCTAAAGCGTCAGGCCGAGTCGAGTTAAAGCGGCTTATTATCTCTCTAAATAATTAAGACCAAAGTCTTCAATCTATTTCCGTTGCCAGTGATGACCTAGGGAACCGAGACGTGGTCCTTCAGTGCTGGCCGTATGAGGAAGATCAAAGTCGCTCAGCAAGCTATAGAGCGGGCTATGGTTGTATTTCTCCGCGTGATAGAGTTTCTAATTGAGACATGCACAGTAAAACCAAGATAACCGATGTAGCTCCGTAAAGTGAAGTAGACTGAAATGGCGATGGGCCGACTATATAGCTCGTAGAACCAATAACCGATATCGAATGGCAGCCTCGTACGGGCTTTCGCAGTGTAGGACGGCCCCTACTAGATGGAGTGAAGATCTGTGCAAATGTGCGGGAAGTCGATGAATTCAGGTGGCTTGGAATCGTGCTTCGTGGCAGACTGTGGGGGAGGCCTATGTTCAGCAGTGGACTCCAATATGCTTAAATGATGATGATCCAGTCCAAACATCAATCAAATATTACACTTGTACTCAAATCTTCATTTTCAATATAGTAGTAGTGTGGTTTAAATTAGCTTGATCGGCAGTATCGAACGTTTTAATAATAACTCACACTGACCGGCGACTTTTAGATGACCTGGATTTCACAGATTAAAAATACAGTGGCTTAATGCACTGGAATATGTTGGTATTAGATAACGGCATTTAGACGATCGAAGCCTCCGGCCGCATTTAGTATCGATCATTAGACTGGGAAATAGAGTACTAGAGTCTAGAAATAGTGTCGGATTTTTGTGGCTAGCCTGATATTTTCAGGCAAATAATTTTAGATTCAAAAGTTGCATTGTTTTAATTGAACTTGAGCTTGTAGGTTCTAGGTATTGAGTAAGTTGGATAGTTTTGTGGTAGGGCCACGCAGCAGCCTCGGCTACTGCACGAATGGGCAGACTCGTCCGGGTAAGTAACACGACTTCACAGAAGACCGGCATGAAGTGGAAGTATAATACTGTCGCGTTTTCCTCTGCTGAGTGAGGTAGCCGTTTATATATAAGGTATAGCACTGTTTAAGTATTTCAAGCTAATAAATAATAAAGAGACAGAGTTTAAATTTTTTTTTAAAGAGTTTAAATTTTTAAGTTTAGCCATTTTTATACAATATACATACATGTTGAATTGTTTATATTAAAATGTTATATGTTGAATTAGTTACATGTATATTTATTTACATGCTCTTTTCTTACCTTGGAATATCAGCCAGACGTGGGGCTCGAGGTCTCCGTACGGAGCCGGTGTGTGGCAGCACACCAACCTGCGAGAAAGAAATCAACATATACATATACATAATTACAACATATTACATGTTACATATACAAATATACAGCTATTTAATATGTTTTTTTTTATTTTCTCCCACTTCTGTAATTAATAACTTTCAAAGATATCGGTCTCTCAATTTTCTTTTTCTTTTTCCCCTTCTTGACATAATAATATAGTACTATGTAAGTATGTATATAACTGTGTATAATTATGTACTATTTATATAAATATTAGTATACATGTATATTTATATGTATGTAAAATCATATTTTTCAGTATTTCTCATTGGCTCTTTCGTACCTCCCAATTCTATTTTTCTCTTTATTCTCTATTTTTTTGTCGATTGACTGCTAGAAAACACTTAATGGAGTCTACCATTGTACGGTATTGTGCAACAATTTTTAAAATGAATGAATATACCCTAAATAGATTTTAATATGGTAGGGCCACGCAACAGTGTTCGCTGTTGCACTAATGGGCAGGTCCGTCCGATTTAGTACCACCACCTCACAGAAGACCTGCGTGAAGTAGAAGTGTTATACTTCTGCATTTCAGGTGATTGAGGTAGTCGGGGCCACTCTATTAAAAGATGGCAATGCATCTGCAAAGCTACGGCTGTTGCAAATGTCCATGCGGTTATCACTTAACATCAGGGGACACGCCAGCTAGTTTGTCACTTCGACATGTAAATAAAAAGATGCCGACACATTTTATAGGGTAAATTCTGCCGAACGTTAGATATAAAGACATCTAAAGATACATAGAAATGACCACAGTATACACAATACGATTATTGTGATAGATATTGCTTCGCTGCGCCTTTAACTCTGAACTACTTTTTTTTAAATAAAGCAGTGGTGGATTTAAAAAAAAAACAGGTTCAATGGTCATCGTTGACTTTGTTCATAAACATAAATCCGGAATAGGACGGAGCTATGAGAGATATGAGATATGGTAAGTACAAGAAGCACTGGCTTTGAGCCTCATCCATAAACTATGTATTTGGCACCGGGCCAAGGCAATGCTAAAGGGTATGGAGAAAGGTTTTTTATATAAGCAGTACATTCAAATTTCAAAGATGTAGCAAATATATTACCGTGCATACAAAGTAATATTAGTACCTAATATTTATAAACAAGATAATAGGAATATATCGTAGCTGACATGAACGAAATAAATCGTAGTAATTAGAACTCATGATTTAGACGAAATGAATTCTTGATGGAGTAGCCAATTAAATGTTGACCAGTACCTAAATCTAGCACAAAGGAATTATGTTGTAATTAATTTCCACTTAACGCTCATTAAAATCGTGTAACTGCAGAGATAATTATGATCTTAAAATCTTATAAAGTTCCAAATGCATGCTTGGTTTTATTTATTATAAAAAAAATTGTTAAGCGATGAATATTTATTTATGAATATGATATGAAAGGGTTTACTTTATACCGCATCTTCTGTTCATTGCTTTTGAGATACACAAAAAACGTTTATCTTTTTTCAGATTTGCGAACTAATTATATCAAACAAAGAGTTCGTAGCAAATATTTGCCCTGCGAGGATTTGACCCGGAGCACGGGATACGCGCCTGGCGCTCTAGCCACTTAGCTAAACGGCTTATCTTCATACATTTTTAAGCAACTTTTGGCGTTTCGTGTGTTTCCTTTGCAGCAAAGGACCATTTTTTAGGGTTCCGTACCCAAAGGGTAAAACGGGGCCCTATTTCTAAGACTCCGCTGTCTGTCTGTCTGTCCGTCTGTCACCAGGCTGTATTTCATGAACTGTGATGTTAATAGTTGTTGTTCTATTCTAACAATAGAACAACAACTATTAAAAAATAGAAATTGATGATTTTTTTTGCCATTTTAATAGATAATGGTACGGAACCGCACTTGGCCAGGTTTTTTATACAACATTTTACAATGCTTCTATAAACTTTTTTAACTCTCACATGCATAATATTAAGAAAACTATCTGTATATATTACTTTGTAGTACTTATATCAAATGTATTCCTAGCAGAGGTAGTGATGGGTACGTTTTTAAGAAAGCGGATTACTTGAGACGGGTATAAGAAAATAAGGGTCTTTACTAGTTTCTATTTCTGTCTGAGGATTTATGTAAGCTTTTCTATGTAAAAACTTGGTGTTAATACCGTTACCTAGGGACATGATTGTGTAATCAGAGGGCTTGCAAATGCGTTGACAACCTTAAAAGAATTTAGACCATTTATATCTTTGAGGCTTTGGTGCTTCTACGAACGATCAACGATCGATGCGTGGCGCTACCACAGTAGGCTGTTGCCTATTTAGGAAAGCCTTATCGCTACCTAGGTGGTGGATTTGTGCAGTTCAGAGATTTAGGGACAAAATTACTGCCTAGTTTACAACACAAAACTTCACAAAATTTTACACGTTAAATAACATTCTCGTTGGTTTTTTAAGGTTCCGTACCCAAAATGGTTAATCCCAAAGGGCATTATTTACACTCCACTGTATGTCTGTCTGTTTGTCCGTCTATCACCAGGCTGTATCTCATGAACCAGACAATTCAAATTTTCACTGATGATGTATTTCTGTTGTCGCTATAATATTAAATATTAAACAACAGAATAAAAAAATATTTGATTGAGGTATGTTGTATGGTATACAACATACATGATTTTTTTGCGCGTTTTATAGATAATGATACGATACACTTCCTGTGCGAGTCCGACACGCACTTGGCCGGTTTTTTCTAATGAAACTAGTGGACCAGTCGGAGACGGGAAAGTCTCCGAAAGGATCCCGGCTACCCCACCCACCAGACGAAATGCAAAAGTGTATTTTTTATGAAAAACATTGACCTTTCTTTAGGATAACATTATCCTATGTGGCAAGGACTTTTTTTTTTCACCAGATGTTAAGTGAATACCGAAGCCCATTTCCTACTCCCGAGGGTTGGAGATGCGTTGACAACCTCTTGAAAATTTGGCTCCGGCTACCTCACTCACCAGACGAAACATGAAAGTATGATACTTCCACTTTACGCCGGTCTTTTGTGAGGTCGTGGTACTTACCCGGACGAGCCTGCCCATTCGTGCAACAGCCAACTGCTGCGTGGCCCTACCACAGATAAGAATTTGATACATAAAATAAATTTCACGTGGGCAAATACCCAGATCGGGAACAACTATCTGTGAGTCGCACAAATAATTGTTTCGAGTGGGAATCGAACCGACGACTCCCAACGGCAAAGCCAATACCTTAGTAACTGTGCCATGGTGTCATCCTTCTACTTTACGCAGTTTTTCGGTCAAGCCGTGATATTTTTTCATATGATATTGCGGCAGGAGATGATGATGCGTACCTCTCATGCTATCTCGGTATACGCAAATGCGAAGATACGTGATTGTCTCTCTCGTCATCTTTCATTATTACGCTTATGTCACGTTGTGACGTGTTTCATTCAAAATTATTTTATCCTCAGAGCTGGCTTGACTGTTTCTAAGCATGTTATATAAATGAAATAATAGGTACTCAGACATTCTCTTATATTTAAAGAAAAAAATGGGCAATAAAGTTTGACCCACCGTAATTCACCAGTTAAAACAATTATAAAAGGAAAAGGAAAAATCTCGAAGCTGTAAAAGTACTCAATAACTAAATTAAATCATCACTCGTAAAGGTCATGGCATAGTCGCTCAGGTAAAATTAACACAAGAATAACATAAAAAGTTAATTCTGCCTTACACGAATCGGATTTCGTGGTTTTCACTTATTATTATTTCGTTACTTGTTGCTGAGTAAAAAGGGAAAAATACTATCTCATTTATAATGTTAGCTGGAATTTTCATCTAAGCAATACATATCCGATCTCGAACTTGGCGTAAGTTATTCAATAAAATGTCTCTATTCAAGTAGCTAATAACAAAGCTCCAGGTCAGATCAGCCATTTTGTGTTTCAGATACGTCACATAAAAGGTTATAGGTATGTTCACATTCGTTGTTAATATTGACAATTACATTTGATAAGTTATTTCATAGACCCGGAAAATTTTACTTCTATAGTTCACGGATGCTTCAAAAGTTGTTATTCACTGTCGATAAACCATTATTATTGTAATAGCTACTGCCCGCGACTACGTCTGTGTAAAATAGGCTGAAGGCGTAACATTCAGATAGAAAGACAGATATACATAAAATATGTATATAAGTTATAGTGTATGTCTTATTCTGATGTATAAGCTATATTATCGTAAAGTTTCATTAAAATCCATTCAGTAGTATTTGCGTGAAAGAGTAACAAACATCCATCCATACATACAAAGTTTCGCCTTTATTATATTAGTAAGGATTGAACATGCACAGCTACTTTCTTTGTACTTAAAAGTCGGCACACGAGAGGGCTTACCTGATATTATGTGATTGTCACCGCCCATGGACAAATGTCCAATTATGTTATTGTTATATTATTATTAAAATTGTAAATACAACAGCTGTTAATAAGAGGTGGCCTTTGTCTAGAATGAGGCTAATATAGTCTGTTTAGCACACAAACGATTTTGCGAACAAAATGATTACTAGAAAGGACTACGTAGGTTGCATTAAATGTTTTTAATGACAGTAGTATCAATTAAGAATATCATACTCATATTTTTTCATCACGCTTTGGTGCTAAAATGTGGAGCAGTAAATATTTACAAACGATTATGCAAACTGTAGATAATATGAAATGCAATACGCTTGAGAGTAGTATTGCGGGATAAAGTTATAAATAAACTATAATTAAATTATATTTTTATTATTATTTTTTTTTAATTTTTACATTAAATTATACTTAGAGCCGTGATAGCTCAGTTTCCGTACGCTCGCCTTTAATTCAATATACTCGAGTAACCTGAGTTCGATCCCCGGTGCCGGCACCAATGAAGTTTTTAACTTTAAGTGCTGACTTATCACGTGCTCCGCGGTGAAGGAAAACATCGTGAAGAAACCTGCATATTTTCGAAATAATAACAAAAAAAAAATATTTCTCGAAGATATGTGAAGTCCGCCAATCCGCAGTGGGGCCGCGTGGTTGACTATGCCCTGATACCCTCTGTATAGAGGAGGCCTTTGCCCAGCAGTGGGACATGTATAGGCTGTTACTTTACTTACTTTAAATTATACTTTGATAGGAACACGCAGCAGCTTCTGTTGTTACACGAGAGGACAGTATCTTCCGGGGAAGTACCCTGGAATGACAGAATACTTACGCGTTTCGTGTGGTGAGTTAAACTGATGCCAATTTTATTAAACGTAACATGAGCTGTTGGATCTACAACACTTGAGGAGTTGCGGATGCATTGCTCTTAGCGTTTAGCGCATGATCCAATACATAGGCGATAGTAATCAATATCATCAGGTGAACTTAGTTTCCAATTGCTCACATAAAATCACCCAACTGTTCTTTACATTAATGCAAAGACAATTTCATTTTTTTATGAAGAAAAGGGGCGAACGAGCTCGCCTGATGAACACCTGTAGCACCTGAGGGCTTAAAAATGAGTTGACAGCCTTTTAGTAAAAACTATGCTATCTTCTTGAAGGTTGCAAGGTCGTAACGTTTTGGAAAGACCGCCGGCGGCAGCTGGTTCCACAGAGTGGTGTGCGATGTGACGCAGGAAATGCCGTGAAAATCGCGCTGTTGTGGAAAAAAGATTTACTTGACAATAGATTTGTATTTACTAAACCGATCGCAAGAATACGCCTGTCATAGCGTTAAGGGTATTTCACAATAAACTTCGTAAATAGTCATACAGCATCTACTCCACCGCGCTTTACGTTTCCAATTCCCATATATCACGTAATAGCTTGAATGGTGCCGAGCCTTATATGAACGAGGTTGTTTTATTACATAGTGAAGATAAAACACGAGATATTGCGTGACCGCGTTTGATGGGGCCCGATAAATGGCTGGTTATTTTCTACTTTATTTATACCATTATACGCCAAACTTACCATGAATCGAAGATGTTAGTTGTCCTGTTTTAAAAATTGACTAAAGTCAAAATTGTCTAAAGGTACGGGTACTTTAACGTTATTTAATTCAGTAGTAGACTTAAATATGTAAATATATTTAATATGAAATCATAATTATCATGAAAGAAATAATTCTTGAATAGCTGTATGAGTCGCGATGTCTAAATTTTTAAAAATCTATTTTTTTAACATATACGTTCCAATATGGCGGTGAGAGCGGTAATGTGACAGCAATAAAGTAAATTGTCGCAATTCATAAAATCGTGATACATTAAATAGACTTACAAGCCTTGTAAATAAATATCCTAAAATAGACTGGACCGTTGGATAATCAAAGTTCACATTATTCTATTTACTTCGATCTCAGTTTCAAAGGATACATAATGTAATATCCGTAGCAACGTCCGTTAGTCAACGTCCTTCTTCATAAAATTGAGGTTTTAATCTAGTAACATTACAAAACATCGTCTAAATGAACTTTATTTATTATATATCCAAGTCATTCGTCATCGTACCTATAAGAAATAACATTGCCCCAACGTAGAAGACTGTCGGTTCAAAGTGATTAGAATGATTTGCCCCTTGTCATCGGGTTAAAGGGTAAACCTTCTTAGCGCAAGAGGCAGCTTTAAAACCTTACTAATGTAAGTTCGTAGTAATCTATGAGGGAACAATTATGACTTATTGTCGTTTAATGTTAACCCATATCAGGAGGTATTTACGTTTTTCTACTGTAAAGAGTTCTTAGGCTACTGCCTACTCGTTACTACGAGTCAAGAGAAAATAATCGCTTCTACACATGTCACGAATGTTTAAACCGGTTTTAATGACTCCACGGCGCAGTAGCCAAGATATATGGCTTCGGCGCCGGGGTTGGTGGGTTCGATTCCCAATCGACACAACTATTTGTGTGACCCCACAGATAGTCGTTTCGGAACTGGGTGTTTCTCTACGTTAAATTTATGTGTTTAAATAATAGTAAGGACAATGCTTTTATAAAATAAAAATAAAAAACAATAGTAAAAGGTTAATGGTAGAGGTTCGAAGTTTACGAAGTCGTAAAAAAGTTTCATAAAATTTCGTAATGTTTCATAAAACAAAATCCTTATTTTATTTATTATTTAGCTACTTGTTAATTTCATAAATAAATGAGTACATGAAGTATTAGAAATAAATATCAATTTAACAGTATTGTATATAAATGTTAATATTATTTTTATAAGTGAACACTTTACATCGAAACGTCAAATGCCAAATGATCCTCTCGAAAAATCATTTTATTTTTAAATAAGAGTTTTACAACAAAGTGTCGGGTAATGGCATTTATTTATCGAATGCCAGCAAAGGTTCTCATTCGCTCGGCGCCCTTTGTTCAATGTTAACTCTTCAGTTCTACAATTGGAAGCAAATATCGAATGAAAGAAAAAAGGGTTACGATTTCGGGCGTGGACACGAAATTTTCATTTCGGATGACACCGACATGAAATTTTGGCTCCCAGATTTTTTATCACATATTATTGTTGATAGTATTTTTTAAGAAACACTCTTACTTTAGGATAACATTATCCTGTGTTATAAGGACGTTTATGAGTATAAATTTCACGTTGACAAACACCCAGATGCGAAACAATTATCTGTGGGTCACACAAATAGTTGTCCCGTGTGGGGATCAAACTCACGACCCTCGACGCCGAAGCCAATACCTTGTTAACTGCGCCACGTAGTCATCTTTTTTTTTATGTGTAAAGTGCCAAACGAGCAGACGGTTCACCTGATGGTTACAGATGCGTTCGCAACCTTTTGAAAATTGGGCTCCGGCTACCTCACTCACCAGACGAAACGCGAAAGTATTTGTCATACTTCCACTTTACGCTGATCTTCTGTGAGCTTGTGGAACTTACTAGGACGGGCCTGCCCATTCGTGCAACAGCCGAGGCTGCTGCGTGGCCCTACCACCGTAAACATCATTACAATTACACTCGGACTCAGCGAAAACGTCAATTAAATTGAAACGTAGTCCTTAGCAGTATAGTTCTACGAAAATTATATGTTTAATTGCTTCAATAAGATGTTCATTGATGATACCTATAAGACGGTATTTTCCATAGACTCGGATAATGATGATTAAAGAAGCAGAATTCGCCTCCAAGCCACCTCACAACATTCGTGCTGACGCATTTGGTACAAAAAGGTCCGGTCACCGATCATAGACCAAGTCACCAACACCCACGAGTAATCTAACTATATTACTATATATGTATAGGATAACTACATTTATTTACGCGAATATTAAACATTTCAGTAAAACTAACACAATTGACCTGTAACCTATTTTTATTGTAAAACAGCCTATATTGCTTATGGAGAATGATGTAAGTAATAAATATTTTATATCAAACTAACAGAATGAAGACACTGTTGAATATTGTATAAAAAATTTACTGTGCTAGGGCCGCGCGAGAGTTTTAGCTATTGCACGAATGCTCCATTCTGCTCCGTTCGGGTACGTACCATGACCTAAGAGAAGACCGGCAGGAAGCGTAACCCTACGGGTGCTGCAAATGTCCATGAGCGGCAGTTATAACTTTACTGAATGTTGAACTATACTGAAATGATGATGATAATGATGATGAAAGACTTTTTTTTTTAATTTATGTGAGAAGGTGGAAAGCTGGTTGTACCTGCGGTTCACCAGATCTTAGGTGAACCGAAAATTAAAAAAAAAAATCTTTCATCTTCATCATCATTTCAGTCCACTGCTGAACATAGACCTCCCCCACAGAACCTGAAGCACGATCCTGTGCCACCTGCATCCATCGAATTCCCGCACACTTGCACAGGTCTAAAGTCTTTACATTTAAACATAGCAGCAGCAAATTTAATACTCTGTGGATTAACAAGAAAACGAAACAACGATTTACATCGTAAGATTAAGCAGAATATTTTATGTATTTACTGTATTATAGTATTTACTGTTACTTTTACGCCCGTGTTTGTGAACGCAAGGAAAAAAAGCCTTTATTTAATCTCACAGCGCCGGGATACCGTCATAATTTTTCTGTTAGTCTTAACTCTAGATTCATGGGCAGTTGATTCTGGCACGTACCCAATAGTACTTTTCTCGTAGTTTGTTTTTATGCCTAAACACTATTTCTCTATTTAATTAAAGCGTAGACATCTTAAGTAAAAATTGCTTGTATCGGTGCTGGGTTAAATTGGTTTGATTGTTTTTTAATCGACAATTATTATTCATCAGCCAAACTTTACATATACCCCTTCGAGTCGCTTTTTATCTACCATTTTAAACCATTTAGCAGATATGTTTTCAAATATCCTTCCTTAGAACTTTACTACGCTAATTTTCTTACTTCAGACCACCTTAAGGCTGTTTTTGCTAGTAAAGTTTATCGTTACCTGTCAGTCAGGAACAATTTTGAACAATTGAAAAGATTTTACATTTTGCTTAATAATTGTAGATCAGTTATCTGCTAAACAAATAATTTCTGTATTTTTAATTTTTTGATAAAGGCATTTACTTATAGTAGTGTCAAATTGCAAACTGAACATTTTATGTTCAGTTTGCAATGTTTATTTTATGTTCATTGGTGCACGATATAACATTACAGTTATTTATTTGATAAAAGAAACATTTTCAAGTCGTACTTTTAACAATTAAGTAAGTCCCTTCACACTTATTTGTTTTAAAAAAAATAACTATACGAAGGGCGAGCTTAATGCTATACTGCATTCTCTACAAGATAAACCGAGGTAAAACAAAAAAATTACAAGGGCAATAAGGTAGTTGTAATCTTTAAGCAAAATTAATGATATAATAATAATAATAATGGGGAACATATTTTAGTTTGCTTATTTATATAATGTCTTAGAACTGTTTGCTTGCTAAGTTATTTTCTCTACGGACGAGTATATAAAGTTCACGAATGATGAATAGCCGAGAAGCGATCGTTTTGTGTCAAGTTCTTTTATAAATGGATACTTCGCTCACTTTATTTTGTTCTAACCTGAGAATTTGTTCACGGGAATTACTAGCGTTAAGTGAAAATAGTGTAGCATATTTTTAAGCCGACCGAGTGTGTTCATAAAATTTCTTGGAACGTTCTTAATTTCAATAATTATTGCTAATTTATTATTATTTTCTATAAAGAGAAGAGAATTATTATTATTTTCTATTGAGAGCCGTGATAGCTCAGTGTCCGGGCGCTCGCCTTTAATTCAATAGTACTCGAGCAACCTGAGTTCGATCCCCGGTGCCGGCACCAATGAAGTTTTGAACTTTAAGTGCTGACATATCACGTGCTCCGCGGTGAAGGAAAACATCGTGAGGAAACCTGCATATTTTCGAAATAATAACAAAAAATATTTCGAAGATATGTGAAGTCCGCCAATCCGCAGTAGGGCCGCGTGGTGGAATATGCCCTGATACCCTCTGTATAGAGGAGGCCTTTGCCCAGCAGTGGGACATGTATAGGCTGTTACTTTACTTTTTTACTTTTTTTTCTATAAAGAAAACCGGCGTTAAATGGAAGTGTTACACAACTGCGTTTCGTCTGGTCAGTGAGGTGACCGGGGCCCACTTTATTAAAAGTTGGCAAAGCAACTGGTACGTAGGGTATTGCAAATGTCCATGGTTAACACGGCAGCACTTAACATCAGGTAAACCGTCAGCTCGCTAGCCACATCTCGCTTAAAAAAAATGTAGTTTCATAAATATACATATATTTAAAGTTACCAGTTTCCCTGACATGTCTAAATTTATCTATAGAATTTAGTACTGTACGGGTAATAAAAATGTAGTAAAGTAAAAACTAAAAATGTGAAAGCAAGTTAAGGGATTATTAGAATGGCATTACTTCCGTTCACTGACCGTTTTGTTTCAAGGACACGATCGATTAAGCTTCCCTAAAAACAACAAATTAGTAGGCGTTTGTGCCGTTAACCTCGCACCCAACCACCTACCAACGCCCACGATTAAAACAATTTCTTACAGTAACGTTAAAAAGATGTCAGTATGAAAGATGGAGCTTCGAACGCAATTGTTTACATTGAATTACCTACGACTGGTTTCCATAATTATACTAAGTTTCCATAGTTTTTTTTTGTGATAAAGAGATATCTACGAACAGTGTAGGCGACTCGTTACAATTTTATTTTATATAGTTAAGTTTATGATGTATTTTGTATTAATCCACTTTGTTATTCTTTTATTTTTTGTTTATAATTTAATATGTAAGTTTGTATTTTATTTCCCTTTTATATATCCGAGCGGGCGCGCGAACGTTACATTTTGAATTTAGAAGCTAATTTAAAAGCCACTTTATTAAAAGGTTGCAACGCATATGCAACACTGCGGGTGTTTCAAATCACAGCGGCTTTCACTTAACACCAGGTGAATCTCTAGCTAATTTTTTTACCACTTCACACAAAAAAAAAATACAAAATGGAAAATTAAATTCACGCAAAATTCGTGAACTGTGTCTTTAAACGTGAGTACGCCTAATATGTAAAGTTTTCTCATTTTTCATCTTCCAAAAGTTGTCATCGACACTTTTCGATCTACTTCAAAAGAGGAGGTTCTCAATTCGACTGTATTTTTTTATGTTCGTTACCTCATAACTTACGAGTAGGTGTAAAAATTTTGATGACCCTTTATTTATTTGAAAGCTGATACTTCCCATGTGGTCCTATTATTGGTATTGGATCTTGGGCTCCGGAGATACTTACGGAACTTCTCCAAAAGTTTATCCTTTAAACGAGCAATTTGTTATTTTGTTATTTTTTTCCCTTTTTTTTTAGTTCTTTTTTTGTGAAAAACACCAGTTCATATTCTCTTATTATTACGTCGGTAAGATCGAAAAATATTGTGTACATTTCATTACTCAGTAATTTGTATCTAAATTTAATTTCCAAAATACATGATTTACAAAAAAAAAAAAAACCTCCAGGTAGTCAATCATAAAATGAATACAGAGCGAGATATTTGAAGTCGGTTTTGTTTTTAATAATTCGCTTAGAAAATCTGTAAAATTGTGATGTGTTTGGTTCTTAGAATTACACCCCTTATACGCCTCCAGAAGTTCTCGCTGAGGCAACATTTAATGCAGGAATCTGAACAGCAGTAAAGAACGATCCGATCAATTAAAACTTGCCAAAGAAAACTGGGTCAACTGTTGATGTTCAACTTTGTTGTCTCGTCATAATTTATCTCCTGTTTTACTAGATGTCGAGTTCCAGATTACTTTTTGTCGTTTCCAAATGGTCTCCGTGAAAATGTATTTGGCTCGCAGTAAATTTGCTCATGTAATAGAAAACTTGAAATCAATTCTCGTAATATTAAACACATCTAAATGTCTAAATATCTATATATCTTCTATACAGATAAATAAAATGTGTCTGTCTGTTTGTAGTATTAAAGTAACGCTTTTTACTTAATGCATATGGATGTATACACGGTACATATTCCAAAATAACATTTTTTACAGTTTTGTCTGATTGTCTGTCCGTTTAATACGGCTAATTTTTGAAACGGCTGGACCGATTTTGATGGGACTTTCAATGGCAGATAGCTGATGTAATAAGGAATAACTAAGGTTATTTTTATTTTTAGAAATTGTATGTATTTTAAATTCTACGCGGATGAAGTTATGGGCACAGCTAGTTAGGCATATAGCGAAACTGTATTTCGTACGACTTACAGTTTTTTAATAAACTGGTTTACGCGGTTTACTTAAACAACTCAGTTACATTTCGTATATCATTTTTCAATTAGACTTGTGCTAAGTGAAAACAATACAAACATGCGTTGTGTTAATAGATCATAAATTATTACTCAGAGATCAAATAGGCGATGTTAGTAGTAGATCAAGTATTTTCACATTGCATCGTCCTAACACGCGTTGCCTATTCCGTATTCGTTAATATTTCATTTAATGGTAACCATTAAATTAAATATTTATGAATGTTATTAGTATTTATTAGATTGATTATAAATGTTGCTCACACATTGAGTAAAAAACTTGTTTTATTATTAATAATTTATTGTAAAGTAAATTATCCGTCATTTACTTTACACCATAATAAATTATAGTATTATATATCACTAAACTAAGTGGGTGCTATGAGTTATTGTAAATTTAATTAAGTAATATTTAAAAAAAATATAGAGAAAAAATTTTAGACATGATAGTTCATTGTCTGGGCGCTCGCTTTTAATTCAATATACTCGAGTTCGATCCTTGGTGCAGGTACCAAAGAAATGTTTAATTTTAAGTGCCGATCTATCACGTACTCAGCGGTGAAGAAAAACATCGTAAGGAATCCGGCATATTTTCGAAATAAAAACAAAAAATATTTCGTGATTCGCGTGGTTGGCGATGCCCTAATATCCTCTGTACAGAGGCCTTTGGCCATCAGTGGGACATTTATAGGCTGTTACTATACACATATCACACTGTAGGATCTATTTATTTATCCACGCACCTCTACTGTGCTCTGGTGTCGGCGTTTGGTCATATTTTCGAAATATTTTAAAATCATTTAATTACTTATTCAAAATTACGTTTAAAATTCCCTTGGAATGAAACAATCGCGTTTAAATGTTATCATTTATTTTATATTAGGAAATTTAATTTAGTTTCATAAGAGATAAAGGTCGATGGCAAAATATACGTCATAAAGGTCCTATCACAAAATGGAAGTCGAACAAACATAACCTATTTCAACAATTTCTAATCTAAGTGATATTTCCAATTTGTCGTTTATCGCAGTATGCAATGCCACTTGCTGGTCGAATAGTAGTTAAACGAATTCACAAATATATGGATACTTTTATCCTTTGGTAGTTTTCAAACCGACGTTATATTATAAATGCGAAAGTTTGTGTGTATTCGATTTAATTCCGCGTACAATCCCCAGCGTTCGAAAGGTTTGGAACAATTTAAATGGTAATGCTTATAAGCTGAATAGAATGGGATACTTTCCTACTTTCTCTTGAGTGTACAATTTTGTTTAAGCTCCATCGGGTAGCAGCGGGTAAGAGGGTCCGTATATATTTCTGACTACTATCATGTACTGCCAACACCACCATTGGCGTATCTAGAATTATTTTTCAGGGCGGGCCTGGGCCCTTACTACAAAAAAATCGAAGACTATGCGTCGCATTAAAAATTAACAGTTCGTCGCCGTTAATAATTTTTAATAAAACCTAAGTACGTAAATAGATTTCTCGGCTGTAGATAATTTTTTCATTTCAACTACTTTTTTAAGAAGTTTCTTAGGTATCCAGCAAAGAATTTCGAATCAGTAACCCAAAATCCTGGGGTGGGCACTAGACGATACTGGGGTGGGCATGGCCCACCCGGCCCCCCTGCTATATATGCCTATGGACACCACATTGCATATGTACTGTAGGTATAATTGGGGAGCGTCAGAAAGATTATTGAGCACTAGCTGCTGCCCGCGACTACGTCTGTGTAGAATAGGCTGAAGGCGTAACATTCAGACAGAAAGACAGATATAAATAAAAATATGTATATAAATTATAACCTATATGTTATTTGGATGTATAAGCTATATTATTGTAAAGTTTAATTAAAATCCATTCAGTAGTATTTGCGTTTTTCGCAAATACTTTCGCCTTTATAATATTAGTAAGGATTTACGTTAAAGACGATTTCCTATCGCTCTTAGACTCTTTTTATGTACTTAAGTACTCGTATAATCTTATGTTTAAATGTAAAGAGTTTGGCAAAAATCTTCTTCGGTTAAAATATATTTCATTCATGTTAAGTACATACAATCTCTGACAAAGTTCGCGAAGAGTGTCCATTTATAAAACAACTTGACTCGACCTAAGTAAGCTTTCCGGGCTATTCATCTTCCCTGAGCCTTATAAATTTGTTTATATAGAAAGCAGCTTACTAAGAGTAAGGTACTAAGATATTCCTGTTTAGAGAATATCTAAGTACCAGTTATCAATCTCAGGAGTGTCTTACTTTAATGGTAAATAAAGAAGGACTTAGAGTCAAGTTTATTTCGGGTACCAGTGAATGTTTGTTTTTAGTTTGCAAATCGATACTACCCTGGACTATATATTATGCAAAAAGCACTTTCGTACACAAAAATTTAAAAAAAAAAAATGTAAAGTTTAGCCAATAAATGATCTGCTAATGTAGTGAAAAATAATAATTCTATTTACTGAAACTTTAATAGTAACTGGCAGGTAACATTTCGCTTACCAGCGGGTCTGAGATGTTAGACATGTTTTGACAGTAATGGAGTTCTAAGAAAGATATAGGATATATTGATTTCTTGATGTTAAGTGAAAATTATGTACTGTGAAATAAAATGTTCATGGAAGCCGTGAAAGGGTTCGAAACGTCGGGAATTTAAAAATCTAATTAAACTCGATAAAATCCGTAAAATAGTTTCATTTCACAAGGGATTGGTATTCTTTAGTATAAACTATTCGGGCACAAAACTTTAATTTAAGATATCTTCTCTTTATTTATGTAGAAAAATAGGGATTTGCGGCAAAAAGTTAACGCAGAGGACACGACTTTTGGGAATGTGCCAGAATCGACTGCCCTTGAATCTAGAGATAAGACAGAAAACTATCACGATACATCCTTGCGTCGTGAAAATAAATAAAAGCATTTTATTACTAATATTCGCAAATGGAGACCATAAAACTAACCATATATATATAGTCTGCCTAGTTATATTATTTGAATCGGTGTATTTTTTTTTTCAGTACAGTTCAGATAAAATTCACTTTTCTAGAGTTTTTATATCAAATCAGCATTTATGTATCAAATCAAATCGACTGTTATTATTATCACTTATGTGAGAAAATTAATATAGAATTAATAACGACGGCACCGTATAAATATCTTCGACATAATATACACGTATGAAATGTGTAAATAAATATTCGACATAATATATACATATATAAATTTTAGTATTTACTCTTTTATATCAAGGAAAAGCATATTATCTAATACTTCAGTCATGATTACCAAACTAGAAAACTATAAATAACATAATAAGTAAGCATTAATTATTTAACGGCAGCCATAATTATGACCTTTTTATTTCACATTCACAATAGCGCGACCCAATGGAGGGCTTATATCCCACGTTAATCCCGGATTTGTAGCAATATATGGACTTGGAATTAATTATCAGCGATCGGAAAAAAACAGAGCTGGAGTGTAATAATTTCAAACGAAATTTTCATCCTCAATCCCGAAATCGTATCCCTTTTCATCCGATATTTGCTTTCAATTGTCGAGCTGAAGTGCAAACATGGAATGAAAGGCGACCGGCGTATGTGAGCCGCTGCCGACACTCGATAAATAAATGCCATTACGCACCACTTCGCTGTCAAGTTCCCATTTAAAAATAGAACCTTTTTGCTGTACGGATAATTGACAGTTATTTGTCACAATACAGTTACAGTTATATGTGGCAAGTTTCGTTTATAGAGTTATCGTATCGTTTATTTCCATTTAGCGTAAGTATATATTTTCCCATCAGCTCAACATCGTATCAGTCCGGTCACGATTACAATAGTTTTCTAATGTGAAAAGTTACCAAGCGAGCAGGTGATTAACCTGTTAATGTTAAGTGTTAACCTCTGCCCATGGACGTCTACGGAAGATGAATAACTGTTAAAAACTGGGCATGGCTACTTGACTCGCTAGAAGAAAAACGAAAGTACTGAACTTCCACTTCACACCGTCCTTCTGTGACGAAGTAGTACTTCCCTGAAGTACCACGACCTTACAGAAGACCGGCGTTAAGCCGAAGTGTTACACTTTCGTGTTTTGTCTGGTGAGTGAGGTAGTCGGGGCCCACTTTAATATAAGGGCAACTCATCTGCAACCCTACGGGTGTTGCTATTTTCCATGGGCGGATATCACATAACATCTGGTGAACTGCCAGCTTCCTTGCCACATTTTCCCATAGAAAAAAAAATTAAGTAAAAGATAGTTTCCTTAAACCGGAAATTTCATTTTCTGGGAACTATACCCTAGTTCTGAAAAGAAAAAAATAGTATGATTCGTGGAAAAATATTATTTTGTGATTTAGAATTAACCAATTACACGAGCTCTAATTAAAAATATTTTTTCGCTTCCCACTAATGGCTCACATGGCTCTTTGCGTGTACGATTTCACGTTCGGAAAACAAAACACAATAACACCAGAACCACTCCACCTGAAACGGGTTAATTAGACTCTCTGCGTACATTTGTTAGAGTTAAATGTAACTTTTTTATAATTCATGGCTCGAATTCCGAAACCTGTACGCGTGACCCATCAAAAGTGGCAGTAATTTTTAAAATAAAATCTTGTATCACTATCACTATCACTACATAGTATAAAACAAAGTCGTTTCGTTTCGTTTTCATTTTTCGTTTTTTTTTTTTAAAAACAGTGCCCTTACTTTAGGATAACATTATCCTGTGTTGTAAGGACGTTTCACAAACATACACTCGAGCCTATGATAGATATCCCACCGACTCGAATCGTAGACTGCTACGTAAATTGCAGCGTGAGGTCAAAACACGCATAGCAGACTCACGAAACGAACGGTGGGACTCCACTCTAACATCAGTAAAACCATCCCACGTAGCCTTCTGGAAACTTCCCAAATCCCTAAAGGTAACGGGATAACAACCATGCCGCCATTAGTCCGCCCGATAGGTACGCCAGCAATGCTGGACGAAGAGAAGGCCGAATGCCTGGCTGACAGCCTAGAGTCCCAATGCTCCCCCAGTCTGCTTCCGATCGACCCCGAACACCTCCGTAAGGTGAACGAAGAGGTAGAAAGGAAAGCCTTAGAGCCACTTCGCGATCCCGTTCCCCCGGTCACGTGCTCCGAACTAGTAGACACCATTAATAAACTACGCCCGCGTAAAGCACCAGGCTCAGATAGTATCACCAATAAGGTGACCAAGCTCCTCCCTACTAGCATCCTTCAGATACTAGTATTAATTTACAAGGCGGCCTTAACCGAAGGCTTCTTCCCATCCGAGTGGAAGGAAGCCGATGTCATAGGGTTCCTCAAACCCTCTAAACCCGCCACTCTCCCAACCTCATATCGTCCAATAAGTCTTCTCAAAACATTTGGGAAAATCTTTGAAAGACTAATATTAGCCCGCTTAAGATCCCTTATGGACACCAAAGGGCTCCCCATCCCAGAGCAGTTTGGATTCAGAGCCAAACACTCATGTACCCACCAAGTGCACCGCATCACGGCACATTTTAACTAAACGCCAACGTGGACTCAACACCGGTGCACTCTTCCTGGACGTGGCAAAAGCGTTCGACAAAGTCTGGCACAACGGGCTCGTATACAAGCTATACGGGTACGGGGTGTCCGACCGTCTCGTATGCATAATACGAGACTTCCTAACTCCCTTTCGCTATCGCGTCGAGGGCGTGTGTTCGACTACGCATCCCGTTCGAGCCGGGGTGCCCCAAGGGTCGGTGTTGGGCCCAGTCTTGTTCACTCTCTACACCAATGACATGCCGCGTGTCAAAGATGTAGAACTTGCTCTTTTTGCCGACGACACCTGTATCTATACCACAGGCAGAACACCCGAATTGATCCATCGACGCCTCCAAGCTGCGGCCATCACCATCGGTGACTGGTTTCGGCAATGGAGGATCGAAATCAATCCCGCCAAAAGCGCAGCAGTCCTTTTCGCGCACAAAAAGAACATACCCATTCCACCCCCCGTTAAACTCTTGGACAGCCCAGTACCATGGGTTAATAAAGTCAAATATCTAGGCGTCGTCCTCGACTCCTAGCTTAAATTCACCCAGCACGTGACCCAGGTCAGGAACCGGGTGGCCTTCGTACTCGGTCGCCTCTACCCACTCCTCAACAAAACGTCAAAAATGTCCCTTCGGAACAAGGTGACCTTATATAAGGCAGTAGTTCGCCCTATCATGACGTACGCGAGCCCCGTCTTCGCTCACTTATCGTAGGTGCCGTCACCTACAGGCCCTTGCCGCTAAATATTTTCCGCCGCGATTACCAAAGACCGCGTCACGTTCTCGACTTCCCTGACGATGAGACGACTATCGCCATCGAAAGGATCAAAAAAACTCAAGAAACACACCAACACACACCGCACTCGCCGGCGATTGCGGCAAACATATACTAGGTTCCGCCACGTACCTGGCAGGTTTTCCCCTATAAATGATAGAAGCGTTGCTGGAGTTTCTTCCGCCACTTCTTCTCCCAGCGCCAACGCTCTCCGAAGTGGTAGTAATGTTAGCTCTAGTAATTCCCCCAGTCAGATAATAGCTACCGATTCGAGCCGAGGTCCGGCCCTCTCGGGCACCCTCGAATCGGAATGCTAAACGCGTGCTGAGTGACAGCCCAAGCCGAGGTCCCCTCTCGGGGACCCTTGAGCCTGATCACTCCATGGAGCGCCCGCCAAAGCGCCCTAAGCGCCCTAGGCGCCTCGTGCGCTAGGCCACCTCAAGTCCGTCGGATCTGTAAAGGCCCCTAAGGCCAACAGTGGCTCATCCAGCCCAAAAAAAAAATCACAAACATAAATTTCACACGGACAAACACCCAGATGCGAAACAATATCTGTGGTTCACACAAATAGTTGTCCCATGTGGGAATCGAACCCTCGACCCCAGACGCCGAAGCCAATACCTTGACAACTACGCCACGGAGTTATAAAAGTTTGTATGTCCCTTTGTATGCTTATATCTTTAAAACTACGCAACGCGGTTTTTTTTATTAGATAGAGTAATTCAAGAGGATGGTTCATATGTATAATACATTCAACCTGTCCAAAGCCGGGCAGGTTGCTCGTATTAACTTTCATATTGATACATCGATACGATCTTTCGTACTAACTTGCTACCATGTCTTACTACTATTCAACGGTATTTTTTTAATGCGAGAAAGTTGAAAAGAGCTGGCGGTTCACCTGATGTTAAGTGATAACCGCCGCCAATGGACATTTGCAAGACTCTTAGGGTTACAGAAGTGAAACACCTACTTCACGCCAGTCTTCTGCGAGGTCGTGGTACTAAACCCGACGGATCTGCCCATTCGTGCAACAGGCCCTACCACAGTTAAAAGTTCTATTTGTCATCAAGGTGATGTTTTCGTGTTTATGTTTGTTTCCTTTCATAAAACGGTAGGTATTCGGTGGTAAGGCCACGCAACAGTATTTGCCGTTGCACGAATGGGCAGGTCCGTCCGGGTTGGTACCACGACCTCACAGAAGAGCGGTGTCAAGTAGAAGTGTTACACTTCTGCGTTTCGTCTGGTAAGTGAGGTAGCGGTGGTCCACTTCATTAAGAGGTGGCAACGCATTTGCCTACGAGTGTTGTAAATATCCATGGGCAGTTGATTATCACTTAACATCAGGTGAACCGCCAGCTAGTTCGCCACTTTCTCACATAAAAAAAATAATAAAACTGTACACTCTATGGATGCATGAATTTTATTAAATATAAAATGATATTTCTGTGATACGTATGAAACTAATAGTACTACTAATAAGTGGCCGTGGGTTCGATTCCCACACGGGACAAGTATTTTTGTATACCACAGATAATTATTCTTGATCTGGGTGTTTATTTCCTTGACCGATCGTAAAACCATAGCCACAATCGCTGACAACATGATTCACATCATGTTGTGCCGACCCCACCTGTGTTGAAATGACATTTCAATAGTTAAACAAAGGTATTATATAAACTGTTAGTATCCAAATGTAAAAATACGAACCAACCTACGAGCAACATGTGTAGGAGACAATTTGATTTAGAGTTTCCCCTTTTCCGAGCTTGTATCGCAATTTGCAAGCGTACGTGAGATATTTGGTACGCATTTCGCACGGTAGTAGGACGAGTAAATTTAGTACCGAATGTCACACGTGTGTTGCAATTTTGGTACTTATATATTTTCGCGAAAATATGTAAGTACCAAAATTTACGAAAATTTTCTTTATTTTTGGGAATTTTTCGTATTTCAAAAACTCGGTAACATTCCAATGAAAAACGCCGGCCATTACAATTAGCTGTGTGACATAAATCGCCTTTTTACCGTATTTTGCGTAATGGAGGCACTCGTCGTACTTTATTGACATTTTTGGAGTAAATAAAAAAAGCAAAACAACGCAGCACCGTTGACTGATAAATTGTTTCAGCTACGTGCAGCTTTGTCGTCGTTTCGGAATAAGGAATAACCGGGAATTAAAATTAAACACGTAAAAGAATAGAAAGATTGCAATGAAGCTCTGGAATTCACTCCCTGTGTCTATAACACAAGCCCCGTCCCTTTACTCTTTTAAGAAGCATCTGAAAGCCCATCTCCTTTCCCTTCCTGTTTAATTTCATCGCAACGTTTCTTTTTCCTCCGAGCTTTGGTTGTCAGTTTTTGCTATTTTCACACTTATTAATAAGTATTTGTTAATATGTATATATATATGTATGTGTATGTATATAAAAATATATAAATGAATTATTCCACTTTGAGCGAGTGGCGGATAATTCCGGGAGTGAAATCTTATAGACACTCAAAAGACTAGGGCATATGTAGGTATGCACTGTTTTTCGTCAAAGCCGAGATATCCCGGGGTTCATTCACAATGTTTGGCCATCAAAGCTCACGACACCCGCGAAACGAAAAACTTAATAATTATTATATCAAATGCAATTTTCATGGCGTGCATATACGTGAATGTTAGGACGACTTAAATTTGTGACTGATGTATTTGAGACCAAAGCAATCAAATTGTTACGAGCTTTGGGCTGGGGGATTGGAGTAAACAAACTGAAGAACTCACAGAAGGCCGGCGTTAAGTGGAAGTGTTATACTTCTGCGTTTCGTCTGGTGAGTGAGGTAACCCAATTTATTAAAAGGTAACGGCACATCTGTAGCCCTACGGGTGTTGGAAATATCCATGGGGGGCGGGTATCACTTAAAATCAGGCGAACCGCGAGCTCATCAGCCACTTTCTCACATAAAAAAGTAAAACGCCGGTATTATAATCATCTCCATATTTCGACTCTTCGTCAAGTTCAATGACCATCTTGATGTCATAAAAGTCTTCTTCCTTCTTACCTTCCCCTTCAAATTCTTGACCTCCGTCTTCCTTTTCATCATTACCTGTTCTCACTTTTACTTTCTCCTTTCTTCTCTTTCTACTACTTTTCACTTGATGCTCACAGCTTAAAACTGCGTTTTAGCGCACTCGATGCTCCTGTTATAGGGCCGAATTTCGATCGTCATATCATGTAGAATGCTCCAGAAAAGGAACATTTAAATAAAATTTCAATAAATGTTTTAGAATAGGGAGCATATTTGTCTAGAAATAAAATATAGATCGAGAGTAGTTATTGCGTATTTAACTGTGCTTTTTAGTGGTAGGGCCACGTAGCAGTCTTCACTGTAGCAGGAATTGGCAGGTCCATCTGGGGAAGTACCACGATTTCACCGAAAACCCTGCGAAGTGAGACACTTCTGCGTTTCGTCTGCGTCGATCGCAACGCGTCTACAACCCTACCGGTATCGGAAATGTGGGCGGTTATCACTTCATCAGGTGAACCACCACTCACGGAGATGCTCGTCCCTCTTAATTCCTTTCCGACTGGCCTTGTCGTAGCGCCTGGGCAAAGGTAAGAGGAACCCGTTCTTGTGGATGAAATGCCTACGCGGGGGCATTTTCTACAAAACCTGGTGACACTGTGAAAAATATCAATTTTAACAAATTTACTCCTGCACATTAAATATCACTACGCTACGTAAATCAGTGTTGTTCAGCATAGTTTATAAAATATAAAAAAAAATTAGATGCTATTTTCTTTGATTAAAAATACAATACCGAACGAAAAGATACTAGCGGCCGGTTTCTGAAACAATGATCATCGTAGATGTCAACTAATCAGCTGTCAAATGGTTTTAAAATTTCATTTTCGGTACCAAAAGGATGGATAAGAGAAGAGTTTAACGTTGATTAGTGTTTCAGAAACCGGGCGTAAGAATTGATGATGATTCCGGTATTGGTCATTTTACTTTTAAGTCGATCGATTAAGTTTCCGCAAATAGAACGACCGACTGTCGCGAAGTGTCGTTAACCCCTCATTAATCGACCAACGCCTTCTGCGAAAATAATGATTTAAACCAACTAGAGGGCGATTTACTTATTACGTAAGGACGCCATGTTATGGATTAACTTCTTCATCATAATCTAATGTGTGCATAAGGTGCCACCATTAGGGTAAATGGCGATGTAACTATGAAGATACATATTAATATTATATACAAATACGAGATATGATATTACACTAGCGCAACAAATCTGAGCCACTCAAGTTACGCCAATTGGTGTAATTAGATTGCCATTCTGTATACTGCTATCTTTTATCGTATCATACGTTCTATATCATTTGTCACCTTCACTTATACATGACACATAATTTAAAATGCCCCGCGGTATTAACATGCGTCATCTTTTCTGCATTATATTTTCATCTTGGTGTTTATTATTTTGGTAGCAGAATTGATAATTCCAGTATGCCTTTGTGTAGTTGGACAAAATTTCAGTACAGTAAGAAATATCAGTAACAAAGCGCGGGATTTCTTTCTTAGAGAGAAAAATAAATTATATCATTGTACATAACATTAACTACTTATTGTTACTTTTATATCCGTATTTGTGAACGTAAGATATAAATTTTTTATCTTTCGATTCATTGGCATTTGATTCTGGCTCATATCCAGCTATGTATTGTCTTAGTTTTCTTTTCGCTAACGATTTCTTTATAAACTTTCTTAAGTATTATTCGGGTAATGACTACTTTAGAACTCTATGTCAAACCGCCTCCGGCTAATACAATTGGATTTAGAGAAATATTCTTGTTTTGACTAATGGAAGGTATAACAAAATGTATGCTAAGTCATAACAACTAGCCGTAGAGTAAATAAGTAAAGTAAATACGTTTAGAACCAGAATATTGTAGTGACGTGTTCATAGAAGTCAAGATCTCATTTGTTTTAATAGTGAAAAACTATAATAACTATAATTTTCTTTAGATATAACCGTTGGGACATGGGTCAAAATCGTTTTATGACGATCGCATTAAAAGTTATTTTTAAAATTACTTTTGAGTGAACTAAAGTCTCATGGTAGCGTCGACAAAATGTTAAAGTATCTAAGTTCGGTGTGTAAGGGTAGGTGTTAGAACGGAGATTTTTTTTTTTTTTTTTTTTATGGGAATAGGAGGCAAACGAGCATGTGGGTCACCTGGTGATAAGCGTATAGCTTAGGTCGTGCTTTACGAATTTGTCGATACCATCTCATTTAACACGATGCCCCCGTGTCCCATTCATCAGGACTAAAGATGAGTAACGTGGGGTTTTAGTCGGTAGGAATCCGACATAACCTGTCTACCCCTTGGTAGATAGGATCCAATGCAGGATTTCCCCACGGAAAAAAAAGGGTGTTAGAACGGAGATTGTATAGCTTCGGTCGTGCTTTACGAATTTGTCGATTCCATCTCATTTAACACGATGGAAAAATTGATAGACATGGACATTCGAACGGAGATACTTTATAGACCGTACAGCGACGTAGACCCTCTGTTGTAACCCTTTTTACGAAAATCGCGCGGACGGAGGAGTATGAAATCTCCCACACTTAAAGTTTATACAGAGAAGGAGTGCAAAATGCATTTTTTTTAATTATGCGTAAAAAATCCCATAAAATAAATTTAAAAAAACATTCTACACAAACAACACTACAAAATTATAACCAACAAAAATTAATTACTATGTAGAATTTCGGCCACTGGGCGACCGCTATTATTGATAATTACTTTATACACAATTAAAAGGAAATTAAACAGGCCATAAAGTTATTATTAATATTAGCACGGCATGTTTCATATTAGACAATTCGAAATTCGACCAAAAACACCTCCGGGAACAACAGAACGTATGAAATAAATCGCCTTTTTGGAAAGGCTCGGCTCAATGGTCCGATCCATCGTGGTGTTTTATTTTTCAGAGGAACTAAAAAGGCGGAATGACGCGAGCACCGGATGCTGATAAATCGATTCAGCTTTATTCAGCTTTATTGTCGATACATAGAATAGAAGAACAAAATGTACATGGAGCAGTTGAAACAACGCCTATTCACATTGAAATACGATTTGAACTAGACGAATCAATGGTCCATACTCATTTAAGTCGACAGAAGTACTCGAAAACGTTAAAGAAGCGATTAAAAAGGATATTGAAATACTGTATTCATTAGATAGTTTTCTTTGCTATTAAGAATTATTCTACCAACTGCGCGATCATACTATGTTGTGTTTAACAAGTTTTTTTTTTTAATGTGAAAAGTTGCAGAACGAGCAAACGGTTCACACATCGACATCTGCTACACCCGAGGGTTTGCAGATGCGTTGACAACTTTTTTGGAAATTGGGCTCCGGCGACCTCAATCACCAGACGAAACGCGAAAGTATTATACTTCCACTTTACGCTGGTCTTCTGTGAGGTCATGGTACTTACCCGGACGAGCCTGCCCATTCGTGCAACAGCCGAGGCTGCTGCGTGGCCCTACCACCGTAAGATGTTGATTTGTCAAGCGTAGCGCGTTTTGTAGTAGAATTTTAGCTATAAATCAATCAAATTGGATATTTATCTTATAAAATTATTGAAATTTACCCACATTCCTGAAATATTCTTTGTATACTGCGTCCATCCAAGTTGCCCAGAAGAAATTACTGTAGTACAGTAAGGCCACCATTGTACAACCCGTTTTTATTGTTGTTTTTAATGTATTTCTTGTGTAAAAATATTCATTAATTAATTCATGCTGTCCAGGCTCTATACCATCTACTACTTATCATGCTTAATAGTTCTCCAAAAACCACCGATTGTACAGGTTCTTCTCTGAAATGCGCATAAGCCAGGGAAGAGATACTCTTTCTCCGGTTCCCTTGCTGCTCTGTGTATCAGTAGACCACTTCGTGTTACCGTCCCATTCAGGTCAACTTTAGAGTGATTGAAAGATCCCTCATTATACTTCGCGTGTGGTGTTTACCTTTCATTAATTGTACATTTAGCTATATAAATTAACTGTGTACTACTTCTATTTAATATATAAATGTAACAATGGCTGCTAAACCAAATAAATAAAATAAAAGAAAAATATCCCGATCGCTCTTAAGCGCCCACTTTAGTTTCCTTTTAAGGATAGGCGATATCGTATCCAGATTCCGGGGATCCTCTCTCCGTTCATAGGACAGCACCTGCGGTTCTGATCGAAAGCCATCGCCTGAGCCACAAATATTTGCCACAGGTACAATAAACTTGCTACTTAAACCAATCAAAGTATTATTTATAAATATTCAATGCCTAAAATTTTTATATATTTTAAATACTTGATATAATTTTAATCACGTAACGCGCTGAACATGCAATGGATGAATACATTTTCTTTTCATTATTATGCATTTTATATTTGTATGTATTGTTAACGAAAAATTTCATTAAGGATGAATATATGTTAACAATATTCTGAACTCATCTCAATAATATCCAAACGTTCATCGAACAACATGTGTAGGGGACAATTTAAAGTGAAATTCCCTTTTCGAAGCTGGTAATGAAATTTACGCACGTACGTGACATATTCAGTACAATTCAGTACTGTTTTTTATAGGAATAAGCTCCGATGTGTACAAGCGGTTCACTCAACATTTCACAGTGGCTAATATTTGATTTAACTATTTTTAATGTGCCCGTTTATTAATTTTCGTGGCGGCCACAAATTAATATTCATATCAACTTTTAAAGAATTTTAATTATGTATATGCTGTTCTCAGCACTGTGGACTTGCGGACACATTTTTTAAAACCACGTTCTCTAGTCCCAAACTAAACGATGCTACTATGGACAGTAGAAAACTAAATTAGTAAATAAATATATATTATAAGGATATAAACACTTAAAAATTGAAAAAACACTATGTTCGTCACACAATATTCTTCAATTAGTGGATACCGAACCCCCACCCTCTGAAGCAAGAGGCAGGCTCACTACTCCCCACGCCAATAAGGTCGATTAAAAATGTTGTTCATATTAAGTTAATTTTAACCCGCCTTAACCTTTATTAAGTAACCTGTGGGTCATTTAATTTTCTTTCTTCCCGGAAACTGCAGCGCAACTGGGCACGTTTCCCTTTATTAATTTTCTTGCGTTTTTTATTATTTCATTAAGTGAGCAGTAGAAGATATAAACGCAGTGGGAGTAATATCTCAAACTACATCAGAGAGATTTGCTATATACTGCTGAATTAATTTGATTCGAAGAATGGCAAGAGGAAGCAGAAAAGGCAACACAAAAATTGTGTACTAATTACAACTTCTATCTATGTATTTTTATGTGAGAAAGTGGCAACCGAGCTGGCGGTTCACAAGATGTTAAGTGATAGCCACCACCCATGGACATTTGCAATACCCGTAGAGTTGCAGATGCGTTGCCACCTTATGATAAAGTGTACCCCGGCTACCTCACTCACCAGACGAAAAGCAGCATGTAACACTTCCAATTCACGCCCTTCTGTGAGGTACTTACCCGGAATGACCTGCCCATTCCTGCAATAGCGAAGAATGTTGCGTGGCCTGCCACATTTAACTTATGTTATTAATTCGTTTTTAGTACACTACAACACTTACCATCTGTAGATATAAATGATGGACTGTACTTAAAATTACAATGTTTTTTTTTTTATTTTGAATAAAGAAGTTCTGTGTTTTCAAGCATTCTAATGCTCATTGCAACAAAAGACCCTTTACACGTATGGAATTTCACGTACGTTTTCGTTTTTTTAATTGTAATGAATTGTATATTATATTAATAATTCAAAAACAGACTAAGTTAGCACAGCTGCGACAAATTCGTGATCGTCGTAATTGCTAGCGTCTATATTTTCAATAAATCCCATGTAGTATCAAAGATATCGCATGGAACCGTATGGCGTCCGTCAACAAAATAAATTACAAACAAAGATACACTGCGATAACGTCGACCGGAACTGGCCGCCCGCCCAAGGTCGGGGGCGCCGCCCCACTTCACGAACGGTAATCGGCGTGAATCATAGGCTGAAGCGATTTATGAATTGGTTATTGATCTTTTAATTTTAAGGCGAAACGAATGAAACGACTTGCATTATCTAAGCAATTAATGTTTGTATGAATGCATGTACCAATGTCGGCGTGGCATTCAGCCGTTTAGCTTAGTGGCTAAAGCGTCAGGCCGAGAATGCTGAAGACGTGGGTTCGATTCCTACAGCGCCAACAATTTTTTCGTACTTTTTCTACAACATTTTAATGTACCAATATGTCAATAATATTAATAATACATTTTTCGTCCACTTTCAGATCTGACATAAAACTTTGCATGCGTATCCAACTCGGTGATAACAAAACCATTTGGAAAATGCAAATCATGATGAAAACTTCTCGATTTATTTGATTTTTAGGTATGTAAAAGATTTAAATACAAATAATTATTGAGTAAATATTATAAACAAGAACGTCCTGGAAGTAATTAAATACACACATTAAAATTGACTCTTCCTGCAACATGCCTCGAGGGCTAAGTTAGATTAATTGTTTAATACTGTGACTATAAAATGGATTTAACACCTGTATGTGTTCACAGTTCACACTTGACACTTATGACAGTATAAGTGTCAAGAATGTGAACTGAATTGGTAAATTCGAATATTTTTCACCTTTGACTTCATCCACAAATACTTGCTTCTCGGTTTTTATTAACTTTTTGAAATGAAGAACGATTACCAGAAAACTGTGTCCTTGTTAAAACCAATACCAACGATTATCACTATATGAAAATATATTAATTTATTTTTGTAGAGGATATTTTCATATAGCATTTTTAGTTATCTTAAACATGTCATTTTACTATCAATGAACTTACTCTCACAGTCACTACATAGTATACAAAAAAGTCGTCCCGCTGTCTGTCTGTCTGTGTATACTTAGATCTTTAAAACTACGCAACGGATCTTGATGCGGTTTCTTTTACTAGATAGAGTTTAAAGGTTTATTTAAACAAATAATAGAGAACAAAAATATCAATTACAGTATTAAACACAGTAAGTACGTTTACAAATCGTATTCACATTTGCATAGTGAACCCTGCACTAGGTAGCAACCTGTCTCGCAGGGATCAAATTGGCGATTAGCTAATTTAGGATCATAACATTACTTTCACATCATAATTTAATAAACTAAAAGTTGCAAAAAGTATTTGTGTATTTTAATATATTTATAATATTGTAATTTTAATATATTTATATATATATTTATTATAAGTGTATTATTATGTATATAAGTGTAGTATTATGTATAATAGAAGTGTATTATGTTGATATTGTTTTGTGTAGTGGAGAGTGTTTCAAGAGGAAGGTTTATATGTATAATACAATGCACCAGCGCGAAGCCGGGAATGGTCGCTAGCTATTTATATGAGAAAACATCGAAAAGAGTTTAGCTTATGAATTGTCACATGGACCCGCCTCTCCCCCGCGCCATCCGTCAGCTATCAACGACAATAACACGGTACAGGGCTGTGTGGGTGAGATTAGATAAGTCGCTTTGCGGCTGCGGAAGCCGTAAGCGACTCGCTTCGAGTAATCCTACGTCGTGTTGTGTTTTGCAAAAGGAAGGTTTGTTTTCACTTTACTATGAATAAGGAGCATGAAATAACATCTTTTTGTGTTCCTTATGGCAAAGGAAGTACTTGAAGCTCACAAATGACGGTGTCTCGGCACTAAAGGTTCATCTAGTTAATTATCAAAAGTGAACTGAGAAAACAATATTGTGTTTGTTATAAAACTCAGGTTGCTCGAATATATTGCATTAACAGTGAGAGCCAGGACAATGTTGCCCCACTTTACTTTTACATTTCTTTTATATAAATATAAAATTTATTTTCTTATGTATATTATATATATCTTATATATATTATAAATGTAAAGAAAAATATTATTTTCTTTTATTTAAATATTTTCTTTAATTTAAATATTTTCGCGCACCGGCCGTTGATAAAATTTATTTTAAAAACGATGTTTGACGCCGGATTATAATAGAAAAAGAATTAAGCTGTCATATGAAACAATTCATGAAAATAATCTTATTACAAAAATATTTAATAAGTAAAATAGTGATTTAGGAATCGACATTGTGATTATTAACATTAAATCTCGTTTCTTTAATTACAGGTAAAGTTTTAGTAGTAAACTCTTTTATTTTTGTTATTTTAATTATTATTTGTTATAGTTTCAAAATCTTACAATAAATATTTAATTACAGAGAAACTCAATTGTGTTTTGATTGCTGTGTCATCCTAATCACTGAAAAATATTCTTATATAAATATAATATTTAATTTTATTATTTTCTTCAAAAAGAAATCACCGGATATAGGTAGATTTAACGCAATAACTATTTTTTAAGAAATAAACTTAAAAATTTTTAAGTGCCTCAAATTGTAGCATTATATACTGTTACATTAATGTCAATACCTTTTTTTTTATGTGAAAAAATGGCAATCTAGCTGGCGGTTCACCTGATGTTAAGTGGCACCCGCCGACCAATGACATTTTTAACACCCGTACGGTTGCAAATGCGTCGCCACCTTTAAATAAAGTGGGCCCCGGCTACCTCACCCACCAGACGAAACGCAGAAGTGTAACTCAGTGTACTGCGTCATAGCTCAGTGTCAGAGCACTCGCTGTCAATTCTATATGCTCAAGTAACCTGAGTTCGATTTCCAGCGCCAGCGCCAATGAAACTTTAATTTTGAATTACTTAAGCGGTAAGGGAAAATTCGTGAGGAAACCTGCCTTTTCGATACAACAAAAAAAATATTTCGAAGACATGAGAAGTCTGAAAATACGCAGTGTGGTCGCGTGGTGGATTATTATAGTATTTACCCAACAGTGGGACATATACATGTATAGACGTTTACATGTATATACATGTATAGACTGTTACTTTTTTTTTATTTTTTATTTTCACTGCGGGTTATGTAACATCTGCAGAATAGTTTCATTAAAAACCGCTACTTCATTTCTAATGTACTGCTTTTTTAATTCTCATAGTATTTCCGAGAAAGAACGGGTTTATGTGAAACAAAGAAATTAATGAAAGCAACATAGACTCGCAGAGGCTGCGCAGAAGTGAGATAAATTAATCCATTTCACTGTTCGTTGTCGACTGTGTAATTAACAACTACATCTGCGTTTAAATTACATTAAACCGGTTTTAATTATAGAACAAATAACGGACAAGCCAAAACAATTTCCGAAGGAAGGTGACTTCGAAAGTCGGCTAATGGACCGCATTGGCGCACTCATTGACCAAAAACTGGTAGCTTTTTGTAATCAAAAAGGCGTAAGGGAAGACAAACAGTTAATGCAAAACGGCCCTACGGGCCCTAGTACTGAGAAGTTGAAACCTGGGAACTCAAAGAGGACCCAGCGCCAACAACTATTGGCGCCCACTCCTATCGAGCACGCAACAGAGGGTAGTGCACTAGCCCCGCAAACGTGGGCAGTCGTGGCGCGTCGGAAAAGTAAAAGGATGGCCACAAGCCAGATAAATGCATCATCAAGTGGAGCTGTGACAAAATAAAGCACGCAGAAAGTGGAGAATAAAATATCACGCGCAAACGTGGCAAAGCCAGGACGGGTGCCCAGCTCAGCAGTCATAACAATCACTGTGCCGGAGCACAGTGAGAAGTCGTATGCTGCAGTTATGGCCACAGCCAAGCAAAGAGTTAATCTGTTAGACTTCGGCATACCGAGTGTCCGGACAAGGAGAGCTGTCACCAGAGCTTTAAAATTGGAAGTAACCGGCCCTGACTGTGCAGCCAAAGCCGATAAATTAGCTAAAAAAAATGCGGGAAGCATTGGCAGAGATGGACGTGCACATCGCCCGGCCGATAAAAACCGGAGAGCTGAGAGTGATGGATTTAGACGAGTCTGTCACTCCGACAGAAGTTGCAGCGGCGGTAGCTGAAGCGGGAGACTGTCTTATCAAAGACGTTAAGGTTGGTGAGATACGCCGTTCACCATTGCGTCTTTGGGCCGTCTGGGTGCGATGCCCGCTCACAGTGGTGCGTAAACTGGCGACAGAGAAAGGCGTTCGAGTTGGATGGACGGCTGCTAGGGTACAGGTGTTAGCAGCGCGGTCGCTACAATGCTACAAATGCCTTCAGATGGGACATGTACGTAGCAGGTGTCCCAGTGATCAGCACCGTAGCACGCGCTGCTACGCCTGCAGTGAACCTGGTCACAAGGCGAGTCACTGCACGTCGGCCATTCTTAGATGTCCATTATGCGAGGATCTTGGTCGCCCAGCTGACCATAGGTTGGGTTCCAAAGCATGCGCGCCGAAAGAGAAGGAAAACCGGAGGGGGAGAAAGCAGGCTCCTCCACCTGAGGCTACTCGCGCCCCGGTGGCTATGGAGACTTCACCTACAACACTAACGTGACGCTTCTCCAAACCAACCTGAATCACTGCCGTGCGGCGCAGAACCTGTTACTGCAAACCCTCACGGAGTGGTCGGTTGCATTGGCTGTTGTCGCGGAGCCCTACCGTATTCCGGAGCATACTCGCTGGTTCGGGGACGATGCAGGCGCAGTCGCGATATATTGGGGATGTGGAGCGGGGAACCCTCCCTGTTCATTAATTGCAAGGGGACAGGGCTTCGTTGCGGTCAAATGGGGTATCCTAAATGTAGTCGGCTGCTATATCTCCCCCAATTGCAGTCTCGCAGAGTACGAAGCATACCTGGATCGGGTCGGCGCTTGCATCAACAGATACTTACGGCATCCTGCTCTTATAATGGGGGACTTCAACGCTCATTCGGTAGAGTGGGGGTCCAAACGGAGTAATGCAAAGGGGCAGACTTTACAGGGATGGGCTGCGGAACTTGACCTCCGACTACTAAATATAGGATCCGTGAGTACATGTGTCCGATGGCAGGGAGAATCAATTGTGGACCTATCGTGGGCCACCCCTTCTGCCACACGTTTGGTTTCAGGATGGAGGGTAGCGGAGGAAGTGGTCACGCTTTCAGACCATCGTCACATAGTTTTCGACGTGGCGCTTCGCCCTCCCGTAGATCACCTTCGTGGTAATAGTGGGCTTCCGAGACGGTGGTCCCTTAAGCGGCTTAACATAGATCTGCTCGAAGCTACAGCCGACGAGGAGGCAAGAGCATATGATGAGTATAGACGCGCTACGAAAGCGCTCCAACATGCAATTGAGGATGCCAAGTCTCGGTCCTGGAGCGAACTCCTCAAAAGTCTAGACAGGGACCCATGGGGGCGCCCATACAAGATTGTATTGGGAAAGCTCCGGCCATGGGTTCCCCCGCTGACGGAGACCCTAGACTCCACTTTCGTGGAAAGGGTAGTTAATACTCTCTTTCCTGTAATTCCGGAAAGTCCCGAGTCCCCCTCATTTTTGACAGGTCAAATTGATTGGTCTGATGAATTGTGGGTAACTGAAGATGAGATGGACCGAGCCATTAGGCGCCTCAGAAGCCGAAATACTGCACCAGGCCCTGATGGAATTCATGGTCGGGTCTGGGTGTCAGCTCTCGCCGCTGGACTGAGGGGAAGATTTAGACAAGTGTTGAACAGTTGCCTCAGCACCAGAGTTTTTCCTTCAGGCTGGAAAGAGGCTAGACTGGTGCTTTTAAAAAAGGACGGTAGGACCGCTGATTCTCCCTCTGCGTACCGACCCATATGTTTGCTTGATGAGGCAGGGAAATTATTTGAAAGGATAATTGCCGACCGCCTAAAGATGCGCCTGCGACAAGTGGGCCCCAACTTGTCAGATTTCCAATTTGGATTTCGGCAGGCAAGGTCCACCGTGGACGCGATTCTTCGTGTCCCAGAGTATTCGCAGCGGGTGGTTAGCCGGGGTGGTGTGGCATTGGCTATCAGCCTCGACATTGTCAATGCCTTTAACACACTACCCTGGCGAACCCTTAGAGAGGCTCTTACTTACCACCGGGTGCCTATTTACCTGCAGCGCATAATTGGTCATACTTGAGCGGCAGGTGCATTCAATACGTGGGTCGGAACGCGTTTGTCCATCGAAGGGAGGTGAATTGTGGGGTTCCACAAGGGTCAGTGCTAGGACCATTACTGTGGAACCTCGCCTATGACGCGGTCCTGCGGATTGGTCTCCCCATTGGAGCTAGTGTCATTTGCTACGCAGATGACACTCTTGTACTTGCCGACGGGGATAGCTCCGAGAGCACCAGTCGGCTCGCCGGGCTTGGTGTGGCTTGCGTCGTGGAAAAAATCCATGAGCTGGGTCTACGAATAGCACCTCAAAAAACTGAGGCCCTCTGGTTCCATAAACTCCCCAGAGGTAGGGATCCACCCAGTTACTCGGTTCGCGTTGGTGACGTGCAGATCCAGGTGAAATCAGAGATGAATTATCTCGGTCTCACTCTGGATAGCCGCTGGAACTTCGAAGGACATTTTAACCACTTGGCCCCTCGGATCGAGAAGGTGGTGGGTGCTATGCACAAACTGCTGCCAAATCTTGGGGGCCCCAGGGAAGGAGTCCGCCGCCTTTATGCGGGGGTTGTGCGATCGATGGCTCTCTATGGTGCGCCCGTTTGGTCTCAACGATTAACGGAAGTCCGACGCTGCAGAGCCAAGATCTATAGTCTGCAGCGAAGGATGGCCATCAGGATCGCACGAGGATATCGTACTATATCCTTTGAGGCGGCCACTGTCCTAGCTCGGTTTCCTCCACTGGACATTCTGGCGGAATTGGATGCGCGAGTCTATACTCGCCTCCGTTCTTCACGGGAGGATGCCGAGTCCCTGGATGCGGGAGAGGTGCGAAAGCAGGAGCGCGTACGGGCACTGGAGGTTTGGCGCGAGCGGCTGGAAGAGCCACGGAACAGGCGCCAGCGTGTTGTCAGCGCGCTCCTGCCGAATTTCGAGGCCTGGCTAAATGCCGTCGTATGCGCACGTCACGTTTCGGCTAACGCAGGTACTCACCGGCCATGGGTGCTTTGGTGAGTACCTAAACAGAATTAGACGCGAACCGACGACGCAATGCCACCACTGTGGAGGGGAACGGGACTCCGCGCAACATACATTCGCTGAGTGTCCTGCATGGGAGTCCGAGCGACGGATCCTTGTCCGCAAGATAGGGGAGGATCTTTCTCCTTCAGCAGCCGTGGCGGCTGCGCTGGCGGAGAGTTCTGCTTGGCGGGCACTGGTCTCCTTCTGTGAAGTTGTTATGCTCCAGAAGGAAATCGCCGAGCGGGAAAGGGAGAGGGCCGATCCCGCTCGGAGACGGGGGCGCCAGGCCGGTAGGGGCAGACGTGCTGCCCCGTCAGCCCTGTAGTCCCAGGCTTTAGAATAGGACTAAGGTATCACCTGCCTGTCGTAAAAGCGACTAAAAGGGGACATGGATTGGCAGCAGCACGAAGTGGCCTCGAGCTGCTGCAAGATGGTGAGGGAGTAGGGGAAGGTTTATCCTTCTCCGCAGCTTGCTGACGCCCAGTACCGAGGGACACCGGTGCGTTCCGTAGGAGATCCCGGAGTCCCTCCAAACGTACAGAAGGTGGCCACCGAGGGGGTTTTAGTGGGTAAGAACCCCACATAACCCTGTCATAGAATGACAGGGTATCTTACGAAGATTTCCCCCCCCCAATACAAAAAAAAAAATTACATTGAAACTGACCGTTAAAGAGCTAGTGCGTTCCGCATAAGAGTAAATCACAGACAGTGTTAGTTGTATGAAAATCATGAATTGGCTACCATAGAGAAAAAACGTAACACCACTAAGTCCGGGGTCTTAGGCATATCATTGACTGTGGTAGGGCCACGCAACAGTTTCTGCGGTTGCAGGAATGGCAGGGGCGTCCGGGGAAGTACCACGGCCTCAGAGAAGAGTGCCTTAAGTGGAAGTATTGTACTTTCGCGTTTCGTCTGGCGAGTGAAGTGATCGCGGCCCACTTTTTTAAGGTTACACTTTTTTTTAAGCTGTTGCAGATGTTCATGGGCGGCGGTACTAGTATTTAACATCATGTGAACCATGTGCTCGTTTAACAACCTTTCAGAATAAAGCAATATCATAGCAGGAGGGGCAGCAACAGAGTTTTCTTCCAAAAAAACTTTAAAAGAAAGAAAGAAAACACTTGATGCTCAAAAACGCCACAGAAATATTGAACGAACGAAAGATTTCTGAGTTTCTTTCGCCGCTCTCTGAGTTTCTTTCGCTGGTTCTTCTCAGGTCAGTGGCTTTTCTTTCCGAACCGGTGGTAGCGTTTTGACAATCAATAAGTAAGAGTAATGCTTCTATATTGAATAAAGGTATTTAATTTTGATTTTGATTTTGAACTGTTCCATCTTAGGTCGGCATGTACATTTAAACCGCAAACATAAAAAACAAAGTAAAAGGAAAATAATAATTATGATGATACACACATCACATATTTTACACACACTTGTATGTGGTGTATACGGCAGTTCGCACTCAGTCACAGCTCAAAGCTGCAGTCGGTACGAGACGACAGCGCTTGTTTTCATTGGGTCTGTGAATAATGTCTTTAAAGACAAGTAATCATTACAATGCAAGGTTACTAAGGCATGGACGTATATTATAAAATATTCAAAACTACAATAAGCAAAATAGTAGTTTTTTTAAATAGCAATTAATATCTATATTCTAAAAACATAATTTTAGACACGCCTATAACTATGGGCAAGGAAAATAAATTGTCTCAAATTATAATCCAATATGTAATTCTAAGGCGAACAATGGCGTATTACATATTAGTGGATGAGTCGAGATGTGTTGAGACTTGTCAAGCTGATGAGGGTAGCTTCTTATACTTTTATTTTTATTTGTTTGTTGGGAAATTTAATCTCCCGTACCATTTTGAAATTTATACAACATTCAAAAGCAGCGCTCTTAAAAAACTAGTTAATGTTATCCTATAGTAAGTACACTAAAAATATTAAAAAAAAAAATGTTACAAAAAATCCAAAAAAAAAAAAACAAAAAAATTATTGAGTAACATTAACTGCACTGTTTAAAACGTTTTCCTTTTATACTTCAAACGTAAATGTTTTGTCTAGTTGCTACTAGTATATGGATAAAATTAAATTCATTAAACGCAATAATGTAAGACTTTTCATTTCTTATTCTTCTTTTTGTTATAACAAAACATCAACATTGTTTTTCGCTCAACCAAAGCTGGTTTAGAATTTTAGCTCTCAATGACGAACCAGACAATCACTAAAAACACTATTCCATTGAATTAAGAAAAATAAACCGCGTAAGAAAATATCGTGGATTGTTTCACGCCTTCTACAATTTCATTACCATATTTTTCTTTCAATAAACAGTCACAAAGAAAGCGTTGTAAATTGCTCGTCACTCATTTTGTTTTCTTGTTTTCGTTTTTTTAAGTTCAACGGTTTCCTTTGTATTTCTGCACGAGCAGAATTTTCAACTACTTCTGGGCGAGATAAAGAAAAATTCTAGAGAAATACAGAAATACCTCAACTGATGGCGATGTACAAATCCTGTTTAGTTACTTTTTAGCACAGAAATTCAATGGTTTACGAAGAATAATCGTCATCCGCCTGCTCTTATCACACTTACTGGCTGGATGGGGTCGGCACAACATATGAATCATGTTGAAAGTGGATTTGGCTAGGTTTTTCCCGACCGGCAGCCTGCCTGACTGGTAATCCTGACATCAACCCTTCCTGGTAACAAACACCCAGAACAGGAACAATTATCTAGGGGTAATATCTAGGGGGGTAAATACTTTATGTTGTAGCATGCTAGTCAACTCGACCGCTACAACGATCCTTTTTTACGACGGAGTGCTGTCGACGTCCGCGGCGAAGCTACTATTGTCTATCGAATTTCACGACGTAGTTACTGTTGCATGAATCAACATTTTCTAACGCACAGTTGCTCCACCCACTCGGTGATGCGACAGTATGGCGGCTGGTGCATCTATTGTATTAGCTAATTATCGCAAGATGGCCGAGCACGAGCCTTTTGTTTTTAGTTAAACGGCCATCATAATTTAACCCCCACTGCGCGCACGCATTCTCAAGTGGAAGTCAAAATTGTAATTAACTAGCTGCTCCCCGCGACTACGTCTGCGTAGAATAAGCTGAAGGTGTAACATTAAGACTAGGAGATAGACTGCATTAAAATTGTATATAAATTATAGCCTATGTCTTGTTCTGATGTGTAAGCTATATTATTATAAAGTTTATTAAAATCCGTTCAATAATATTTGCGTGAACATCCATCCATACATACAAACTTTCGCCTTTGTGATATTAGTAAGGATTACTTTTTTAGTATAAATAGCTCGCATCATGTATAATGTACTTACTCATACTCTCTCTCTTTACCTGTGTTTGACTAGTTAATGTATTGTAATTATCTCCCGCTAATTAAATCAGTTTGCTTCAAAGTCCCAAGTGTTATTTATTGGAAACATAGTCCAAGTAATAGTCCTCGATTAGTCTATCTTAGTAAGTGGAACAGGACAACTTAAATATACACAGCATCCACTTCAATGTCATTATAGCAAACCAACGAGGCATCATCGAATCATAATATAATATATATAAAAAATATATATAAAATAAATAAAATATAAATAATAAATACAATAAGGGTATTTCATGTATTTTATATGATTAAGTCCAACTAATGACCATGAATGCCGTAAAGCATTCGAAACGTAGGGTGTTTAATATGTTATATAGACCGCGATAATATCCATAAATTACATTTCTTCCAAAGTGTTATAATCTCGTAAATAAAATAGTGAATTATGTTTGTAGTATTTATAATTAGATTGTCTAAAAACTTTTTATTAAAGCAATTATTTTCTTTCCTAATGTGATAATAGATATTCTTATAGTTATTTTATTGTAAAGAAACAAAAAGACCTCAACTGTGTGAATGTATATTCTGTACCTAGAACAACATTCGCAGTTTAAAAAAAAATATGCGGTGATTTTTAAAGGATCTGCCAATAAGGGACAATTGATACAGTTTTTACCATTTTTAACATTAAGGTTTCATCAATTTGTTTCCTTTCCCTCTATAAAAAATGAGAAACAGAGACTATTGTCTTAATTAACACAGTAGCAAGTTGTAAATAGATCAACTTGTGATCTTTGTTCTCCGTTTCTAGTACAAATGATTAAAAACAACGAGTAATATTGAAGTCTTTGTAACGTTAGCTCCTTTGAGAGGAACCTGACCCCTATACTCAAAACTAAGAACCGGCCAAGTACGAGTCAGACTCCCGCGCGAAAGGTTCCGTACTATTATCTATATAAACGACAAAAAAATCATGTCTGTTGTCTCCCATACAACAGACATGATTTTTTTGTCGTTTGAATATTTTGAATACACCCACCACTGCCCACTTGAATATTTTTTTAATTCTGTTTTTTACTATACATTGTTATAGCGGCAACAGAAATACATCATCTGTGAAAATTTAAACTGTCTACCACGCATGACGGATGGACAGGCAGACAGTCGGACAGATAGACAGAAAGACAGCGGAGTCCCGATCTGTAAAAGTAACTGTTGTAAAAGTCATAATATAACCAATACCGCTTACAACATGATCCACATGTTGTATCGACTCCACGTAGGTGGGATTTATAAGGGCAAGAGGATGAGGATGAAACACCGTTATAGTTGATGATCCAGTTACACGATGTTGGATGCAAAACTTTCGCACTATTCCATCATCATCATCATCATCATCATCATCATTCGACAACATTTCAATGTTATAGTCTACCGTCACTACAAAGAATAAGAAGGAACTCTACGTTAAAGTCTCCTTTAAAGGAAAAGTACCTATAGTACGTAGAACGAGTCTACGGTAAAGCCTTTTTTAAAACGAAGTTACAAAGAACGAGTCGTGTATATAAATTGAGACCTCGATTGATTGAGACTAGCCACTAACAGAATCATTTCCTGTGTGTGTTTAAATAAAAATAAATAAATATTTTAGGACACATTTTTACGCAACGTCCTCTAGTCTCAAACTAAGCCACGCTGTATAAATAACTGATCAACATATCTTTCGTTTTGACAACCCTGAAACACTACGCCATTCGGCTCTTCTAAAGACATACAACCAAATGCACCTTACATGCATACAACCAGTACACTTACAACGTGCAACAAATAAAACAATTAAAATAGGACGAAAAGCAATTCAGTACCAAAACTTAAGATTTGGTAATAAAAATAATAAATAAAAATTTTATTGAAACTAATCCAGAATTTAATCTTAAAGTATTATTTCATACTACATCACATTAACAGAAACTACAAAAATATACTAAAATACGGTTACAAATACCAATTTTATTTGAAGAAATGAATTAATGAATATACGTTATTGCACTCCAAAAATAAAACAAACAAAAATTAAAATTTAATGTGGAAGTGATGGGAACAATGGGCAGCCTTATTACTAAGAGTAATTTCTTCCAGGCAACCTTTAAAATGAAATGAAGTCGTATAAGAAACGAACAAATTATATTAAGGACTCTAATAGCATAAATATGTATAAAAAAAACTTAACATTTAACTTAACCCACAGTTTCAATTCGAGAAATTTAATATCATTTTTATTAATCACTTTCCCTCGTTTTAAGCGAATATTTGATATTATGAGAAATAAAGTTTTTTTAATCTAAATCCCGCAAGCAACAATGGCTATTATAGTATTAGTGATTATTTGAATTGTAACAAACTCTGGAAATTAAGTGATCGCTCCAGGCTCTTTCAAGTGGAATTTAATAAATGATACACATGTTTGTTACGTTTGTCAAATTACGTTAAAAAAAAGTCCCGCTGAGTTTCTTCCGCCGGTTCTTCTCAGGTCAGTGGCGTTTTTTCCGAACCGGTAGTAGTGTTTTTTGACAATCAATAAGTAAGTGTAATGCTTCTATATTGAATAAAGATATTTGAATTTGGCCAGCTGCCGATTAAACAAGAGGCGGATCGAGATAAATTTCAATCGCGTCGAAACACCTTGTCCCCGGCGTGGTCGTTTCCAATTTGCCCTCCACCGCTGAAAGCGTAAATTGACACCGCAACATACGCCGGATATCGCCGCCCAGCCACGTAAGCGCCGGTGAAGTTCCTAGAAATTGTTTCAATTAATCTCCGTATCAACACTGTAAGCGGACACTTCTATTTATCTGTCAACCGACTTCGAAAAAGGTTGAGGTGGAGGTTCCCAATTCAGTTGTAGTTGTTAAAAAATAAGTTTGTTACCTAGGAACGCTGTCATTTATAAAATATGAACTTACATTGAAAATTCTTTTTGAATTTCTTTTAAGGTCGTTTAACTCCCATTTGGTTCCATATTAATTTTGTTTGTATTGGACTTTGGACTCCGGAGATACGTTAGGGAACTATTAGAAAATCAAATAGACAAAGTTTTTTTTTTATTCGCACGGGTGCAATGTATTACACATATAAACCTTCCTCTTGAATCACTCTATCTAGTAAAAAAAACCGCATCAAGATCCGTTGCGTATTTTTATAGATCTAAGCATACATAGGGACAGACAGACAGCTTGACGACTTTGTTTTTTACTATGTAGTGAAGCCACTATCTCAGCGCTTTTCTTGTGAATTAAATAAATAAAACCTGACCCGTTGAACTGTCGGTTTTCATTTTTGTGTCCCGTACTATAAAGAATATAATAATTTTGAATTACACTACCAACAGCTGTGAGAATCCTAAGAAGAAGTAATTGTATCGGGTTGTGACATCACGTATGAACAAATGTTTTATCCCCTTCTGCGACAAGATAGCGAGGTCAATTTGCCCATTTGATGTTAATTTATCACCACCCATTTAACTATTACAGGCGTATTTATTTACCGTTACCTCGCTTATCAGATACAAAAGTATAACAATTTTTTAGTTTGATCTTCTGTGAAGCTGTGGCACTTCTCTGAAAAAAGCCTGTTTGTGTTCCTTGGCCCTATCATAGTAAAAATATATAAGTATAATAATATATAGGTACATACAATTAATATTGTATATACTACTTTAAATTAGTGGTCATTTTACGATTTTCATACACAGATGTATCGCAAGTTACTATTGGCGTTGAAACTTTCGACATTAGTTAAAACAGTATTAGATGATATTATAAAAACAGTATTATAGATATTATAATATTGAATTTAAGATATTTAAGTCTAAAGACAATTTGATACGCAATAAGTCATCTAGTAATAACCTTTAAACGCTCTACTTAGGAACATTTGATATGGTACCATCGTTCTTTAGAGCTTTACTTAACGTTAATTTAGAGCGACGAATTATTTATCTAAGCTCCAATAAAATTTTCAAGTAGGCATATAATAATTTATGGGATGGAGAAAAATATACGTGTTTACCTCATTATGAAATATCATTCTTCAAATATTATCGAAATGTTTTTCTTCTATAAAAAAAAATCTTGAAGGAATAAGAAAATGTCTGATAATTAACTACACTTTGTCCACGGCATTTTTCAAGTGGAGAATTTGTTTCGAAAGTGGATAATAAAATGCCCTTGGAAATAATGTTTAATTTGATCTTTTACTAAAATATAGAATGCTTACACGAGGAAAATACAAAAATATTTCTTAATAAACAGGATTTGTATATATAATATTAATATGTATAGTAATGTACTTAATTCCTAAAATGCCTGTTATAATATTAGTATTTATTTAAATGATAACACACTCTGGAAATAAATTAATTGCTCCAGGCTCTTTGAATACCCATTTAATTTATTGTAAACATGTTTTCACTGTCAAAAAATTGTTAAAAAACGTTGTCTCGCTGAGTTTCTTTCGCCGGCTACTCTCAGGTCAATAGTTTTCCATTCCATTATTATTACAATTAGCATTTCCGAACCGGTAGTACTATTTTGACAGTAAAAAAGTGAGTGCATTGCTCCTACTTAAATTTGAAATGAATTTTAATATTTTTCAGCATGCTTTGTTGTTACATGTTATAGAACGCGTAAACATTTGTAAGGGCCGCCAACGCAATTGTGACTTCTGTGGCGTCGCGAAAATCATGACCACAAGTGTTGGTCATGACTTCTCTCAAGTTATTCGCTTACTTGAATTTTTTCGTTTTCCAAAATAATAATATAGCAATGGAAGACTGCATCTATCGATAATGAAAGATATAAGAATAGATGGAAAACATAAAACTCGCTAAAATGAGAATTCTACATTTTCCGGATATTCGAGAAATAAATCGACACATAAAAGAGAAATTGTTTGAGCTTCGTCAAAAGTTTTAGTGAAGATATTCTAGTCTACCATGAAAATTTAACTCTATTAAAATTTAAGACACAAAAAACCGCTTGATCAGAATTCTGACCATAGCAAATTCTGAGTGACTTATTATCAATAACGAATTTGCACTAACTTCGGATGATACTACTACGTGCCTCGAGAAGCTCGGATGCGCTCAAGTATAAAGTCCGATAGAGCTTCCAATTATAAGCTCAACTTGGAAAATGTTCATTATAGCATACCAGTTTAGGATAACCACTAAAGCTCCAAATTCATAACATCAATTTGTTATTTAAGACCTATATTGTACCATGTTCTAACAAATAAATGTATCTTTCTTTATTTTTTAAAACTACTAGCTGTTATCCGCGGCTTCACCCGCGCGGCCAAAGGGAATTAACAATGAGCTTTTTAGTTGACTATTGTCATTACTTATATTTAGTACAATTCACACAATATCTTTGTATATTATAGCCTATGTGTTATTCTGATGTATAAGCTATATTATTGTAAAGTTTCATTAAAATCTATTCAGTACTTTTTGTGTGAAAGAGTAACAAACATCTATCCATACATACAAACTTTCGCCTTTATAATATTAGTAAGGATATCGAATATATAATACATAATATATAATATATTATAATATATTATAATATATTATATAATATATAATATGAATGAATGAATGAGTATACTTTATTGCACACCAAAAATAAAACAAACAAAAATTAAAACTTAATGTAGAAGTAATGGGTACAATGGGCGGCCTTATTACTAAGAGTAATTTCTTCCAGGCAACCTTTGGATGGATTGAAAAAGAAATAATTTAGGAATAAAGGTGTGGGTTAACTAAATGAATGAAAAAGAAAAATACTTATCTACAATCATAATTCATAATAATAAGATATTTATAAATATGTAAGTAAATAAATAAATGTATGCAAGTAAATAAATAAATGTATGTAAGTAAATAAATAAATGTATATACAAAAGGCTAACAAAATATATACATACAAATACACATATACATACATATACACATCAATACATACATATAAATATATACATGCCATATATACGAATACATATATCATTGTTAGGGAATAACAATATAGAGATAAGTAATGATTTTTTACAAGATTCTTGAAAATATTTAATGACTGAGCACGCCTTACTTCTAGTGGTAAGTCATTCCAGAGTCGCGCCCCTTCCACCATAAATGAACTTTGTTTTGTGCGTAGGAATTTTCAGCTCCAAGTTTTCTGATGATCTCAGAGACTTAGAGTGGGAATCACAAAGAAATTGGAAACGTTCCTTTAGATAGGTGGGATAAGAGGGATTAAACAGAATGTTGTAAACAAGATAAAGTATGTGAGAATTCCAGCGAAGACGAATAGGCAGCCACTTGAGCGTAGCACGGAAATGTGAGATATGATCATATTTGCGCAAGCCAAATATGAATCTTATGCAAAAATTTTGAATACGTTCTAGCTTATCAAGCAGCTCCTCGGTGAGATCTAGATAGCTAACATCTGCATAGTCGAGTATTGGAAGAAGTAGATTTTGTGCAAGAACAATTTTAGTGGCAGTCGGTAGGAGGTTGCGTAATCTTCTTAAGGATGCTGCTGAAGCGAATATCTTGCGAGTTATTTCTTGTAGGTGAGGGCCCCACGAAAGATTTCTATCAAAGTAAATTCCTAAGTTTTTTACTCTTGAGCTTAATGGTATTGAAATTCCGTCAAGAGTAACATTGGAAGTTTGCATCTGATTCACTTTGTTTAACATTTTCGATGAACCGATTACCGTAAATTGTGTTTTCACGGGATTTACCGCTAAACCATGTTCCTTGCTCCAGTTCGAAATTCAGGCGAGATCTTCATTTATCACGTTAATAGCTAAGTGAATATCAGTAGGGTAGGCTTGAGTATAAATTTGAAGATCATCTGCATAAAGGTGGTAGGAAGAAATTAAGTTAGCGGAAATAGAGTTTATAAAAACTGAGAAAAGCAAAGGAGATAAAACGCTACTATATATAATATATTATATGTTATATACTATATATCATATATAATATATAATATAAGTAGGATATGTCAATCAAGTTTAAAGCGATTTCGGATATGTTTTTACTACCGGTCGCCTGCCTGACGTCAACCCTCCTTGGGAAACAAACACACAGATCCGGAACTTGTGCCGTGTCGTAAGGAACCCACGACACTCGACGCCGAAATCAATAACTTTGCAACGGCGTCACCGAGTCATGATGGTGAAGAAAGATTCTCAAGGCCTCAGCCTTATATTGGCCGAAAACCTGTGCAAATGTAAGTGAAGGAAGTCGATGGGCCAGGATGGTCCTTCGTGGCACTCTGGGGGGGGGGGGGGGAGGTGGTGTTGTTCAGCAGTGGCTAAAATTTGCATGATGATGATGATGAACATAAATTTCTAAACGCTCTTACCGTGTGTTCTCGTCTTACGAACCCGAATAGAATAGAATACGATAATTGAATTAACACGATCCTCTGTTGTAAGGAGTAACAATTTTATGCAATAATGTAACCAGTTGTAAACAGTTACAAATATATTTTAAAAATTATTACAGTTACCTAACCTCTAAGGCTAGACATGACAGCTTACGGACATATTTTTATATATTATTTAAAAATACGACGTCATTAATCACTTCCCTTAATTATTTAATAGTCTTTGATCAAAGATATAATTAGCAAAACGTAAAAGAAATCTTCGCTTCGATACGCCTTAACCTTGTTTCCATTACACGTCACTAATAATGAAGCGATCCGTTAGGAATGCGATATAACGCCTCGTTGGTCCTGTCAACCTAATTACCGAGCGATTGCTCAAGCGAATTCTGTTTTTTTTTTTTCCTCATCTACAAGAATTCTACACATATACACAAATTTCGCAATCGCTTAAAGAAACGCCAACTCGGTTATTATAAAGAAATTTCAATTATTTTCGCAATACACAAAGATTTAATTCATTTTCGAATTCGTATATGTTGGATTTTCAAATAAAGTAGTGATATTAGAAGTATCTCCTTGCTGAAAAATGACCTATTCAAGGCAGAGCATATTTACCGTATACATAATACCAATACTGTATAAAAATACAATATATACCCTATTTTACAAATATTTATATATAAAAATAAATTTGCAGGAGCTTATACGAGCTTGCGCGAATGGGGAGGCTCGTTTGGGGAAGTCCCAAACTTTAAAGCAGGCTTTTCTTATGGTGATTAAGATACATAGTTAAATCCAAGTGTATCAACTGCAAGTAATCACAAATCTACATAAATACCTAAGGTATTAACAAGTTTACAACTCGGCATTTTTAAGAGAAAAGACTAATACACGAATTATTCGAAAAAATGAGTCAAAATAAGGTAAACTATGAATTAAGTGATGACTGTAAACTAACAGAACAATACGAAATAGTGCATTGAAGGATTATTAATATGTGCTACACTACAAATATAACATTTTCCAAGCCTACGTCTATGTATTGATAGTATACCAAAGTAACAACAACATCATACACTAACCCGTAATTGGGTCAGTTTTTATAGCTCAGATCATTGCCAAGCGATATCGACCGCTGTCCCAATTGCAGAACAAACAGCATATAAGACCGAAATTCCACCTGTTGTCTAGCGCTGTTTATGATATTTGGCAAAAATGATGAGGGCACTAGAAAACGAAATAGTACACACGATAATTCTAGACTTTCTAAGGAACATTAGATCTTTGTTAATAACAAACTTTTTTGTAGGGGATACACTAGAAGGATTTAGAAGATATGGAAGGGGAAAATAAGAAAGCTGTATGTCTGATGGTAAAAGTACGCTGAGATCTAAGGGTATCGGCATCAAGAAATGGGTCATATGTATCTTGTAAGCCTTTAAGAGAATGATTCAGAGTTGAGGCTTCAAATGAAGATTCAATTGCAGCTGATAACAAAAATCGAATTAGAAATACAATAAGAAAAGCTATTTCAGATAAGAAGGACTAAATAATGGCTCTATTCCTTGGAATGATAATATTTTTTATGTACAATCTGGACACATTTTTACACAACGTTCTTTAGTTCCAAACTGAGCAACGCTTGTACTATGGGTACGAGAAAACTGATAAACATACTACAACATACTTTTTTTTGTAGATAAATACATATTATACACATATAAATATCCAGACACCGGAAACACTATGTTCATCACACCAATATTTTACTAGTAGTGGGAATCGAACTCACGCCCTCTCAAGTATATCCGATTTCAACCGGGTCGTCTTATTGATATTCCAAACTTTCAGCAACAGATACTTTATCTTCGCTTTCGTCAACCTTGTACGGAAGTTTCCATCTTACGTAGCATTATAAAGAGATCTATTCATAACACTCAATTCAGAATCACTGAGCAACTCAAAGATTACGACATCTGCAGGGGTTTTAAGGAGTGTCCGTATTATGTTTCGATGCAGCTCAACGCTTCGGAAAGGATCAGTGAAATGTCATCGGATAAATGTCTTTTTAACCGACTTCAAAAAAGGAGGAGGTTTCTCAATTCGACCGTATATTTTTTTTATGTGTGTTCGTGGATAACTTCCTCGCTTATGAAGAGATTTTGATGATTCTTATTTGTCGGAAAGGAGATATCCCAAGGGTGGTACCATGATAAGGAAGCCCGGATTTGATGATGGCATCCCAGAGAAATCGAGGGCCATCATTGAATGTTATAGGTATTAACGATGTTTTTAATTTTCGTTCATTTTTTGGACGACAGAAAAAAATTATTAAACTAGCGAACCGGACAGACGTTGCCCTGTCTTAGAAATAATAAAAAATATGTAGTGAACCGAATTGAGAACCTAAACCATTCTCGAATAAACCTACAAACACGCACAAAAAATTTCAAATTCAGTATCATACACACGTACAGTAGAATTATATTTATAAAGATAAATCTAAATAATTTTGTTGTTAAATAAATTCGAACAGTTTTTATAATTACTTTTGAAGTTCGACGTAGAATAACTCCTTTTTAACGTTTAAACTGCACTGTTTAAAGACAAACAGTAAAGGCATTGCTCGGTTACTGCTTATCTATTAACAGCGAGAATCTAATAATAAATAAATTACACTTTCTCATAAAAAAGTTTACGGTTTTTAGTTTTTTTCTGGTATAAATTATCTACTCTAAACGATAAATTATGATGCGTTATAACGTTATAAGACTGTATTACTACATGACACTTTATGTTGTCTAGCCGTCTTTAACTCAAACTCACGACAAGGAAACGCCGAAAACCACAATGTCTATGGAGCAATCAAAAAGCGTATAAAACTATTAAAAAAGGAATAAATAGTTATAAAAGATCAATAAATGTTTTAGTTTCTATATTTGCTTTTTATGAAATCCTTTGAAGAATTGTGATACGATTTATTTTTCGGTTTTTATTTGAATTTGTGTCCATTCTTTTTCCTTTCTTTATATTCATGAGAGAAGTACAAGTGTCTTTTATTGTGTTTACACTTTCAGATGTTGTTTCAGCACCATCAATTTTCTCACTTGAAAGACAGTAAATAAATCTTCACACCGTACACAATTCAACAACTAGCAATCGATTAGAGTACATTCAAGCGTAGAATTATCCATTGCCATCTGCCTTTATGCCCCTATTGAAATTTTTGAATTAACTTCAGATTCGCTCACATTACAGGCGCGTAACCGTGGTGTTCACAACATTGTTCGCTGTTGCACGAATGGGCAGGTCCGTCCAGTTAAGTACCACGACCTTGCAGAAGAACGACGTGAAGTAGAAGTACGTAGTATAGTAGTATGTATGAAATATAGTATACAAGAAGATGGTAAGTGAGCTGGTTCACCTGATGTTAAGTGATAACCGCCGTCCATGGACATTTGCAACATCCCTAGATGTGTTGCCGACTTTCAATAAAGTGGGCCCCGGCTCACTTATAAGACGAAACGCAGAAGTATAACACCTAAGTACCCCGTTATTTATAGCTGCATCTATAGGCTAACGTACATTAATTTATATTGATAATAAAGAAAATATATTACACCAATACTCATTTGATTACCATAGTATTTAGTTTTATAATTTTTCCCAAAGAAGGAGAACTGGCCGCGGAATATATATAACATCAATACACAATCGATTATTATAGTATTTAGTTTTATATCATACTCTCAAAGAAGAAGAACTGGCCACGAAGGGAGCGTCAATTTATAGTTTCTAAAAATCACTTTGTTGTACAACTTTGGAGAGATTATATATTGTTTACTCGAACAAGCATATCGTGAGTGCAATTAAAGCCCCAACACGAAATCCTCTCGAGCACAATTAGCGGGGAAGTGTGAATAGGAACAAAAGCTTCTAAAGTGGGGTAGCGACCGCTGCCGTTAAGGACCAATAAATTAATCCGTTCGCGCTTTGTTTTCGTCTTCGCTGGAACAAGTCTTTTGTGTACCTTCGCGACCGCGGGTGGTCGGTTCGATATCCAGAGGCATTTTCCTGTGCCGAGGATCGTGGGTTCGATTCCCACACGAGGCAACTATTTGTGTGACCCATAGATAATTGTTTCAAAGTTTCAAGTTGTAAATATCATGTGGCTTGAAAGCGAAGAACGGTGTACAATATTACAGTTAGAGATTGGATATAGGTCGTCTTAAGAACTTAAGGTTATAAGTTTACTATCGACCCGCCCCGGCTTCGCACTGGTGCAATCTATTATACATATAAACCTTCCTCTTGAATCACTCTACCTAGTAAAAAAACCGCATCAAGATCCGTTGCGTGGTTTTAAATATCTATGCATACAAAGGGACAGACAGACAGCGGGACGACTTTGTTTTATACTATATAGTGATTTCAGTAAATCATTTCGGGGTTGGTTTTATGAAAATTGTCGACTGGAACTTCTCTAAATTACTTATATTTTATAAAAAAATATTATAACTTTTTATAGTGTGCGAACGCTATCACTATTCCGCTGACTAAAAAACATTCTCAATTCGACGGATAGTTAGATATTTTCCTTTCAACTAACATTCGAAAAGAAAATGTTTATTAAATTATACACAGCACGCTCCATTTATATTTTAGTTTAACAACGGTTCCCTTTACCTTTCTTCGCTCGGAGACTTCAACCTCTTACAAATGGGACAAAGAAAAATATGAGAGAGAATATAAAAGCGCAATGAACTAATGATGCTTCGTTACGTTTAAGTAAATTTGTGCAATAACTTTTAATAATGTTATTTATGAATGAGATAATACTTTGCGTCATATATTAATTGTATTTGTTACGTGATTATTTTATGCCTATTGGAAAGAAACAAAACCGTTTTTATTAAACGGTTTTATTTAGTTCGACCCGTGCGGAATTTGTTTGTTTATTTATTTGGGTCAAAATTAGAAATTGAAATTTAAGCACCTTGCCGTTGTCAGATTGATCTGAAATTTGGTACACACATTTAATTTAGATGACAATACAATATTAACAAAAAAAATTTACAAAAAAAAAAAAACATAAAATAAAACCGTTTAACTTAAAAGTTTTTTAAAGTAATTATTATCTGTTATTACATAATTAACAAAAGAAATTTATGATTAAGTATGTTTATCAGTTCATCCATTCTAGTATCCATAGTACAAGCGTTGCTTAGTTTATAGAACGTTGTGTAAAAATGTATCTTCAAATATTTATATTACATGCTTGAGTGCATTAATAACGTAAAATTAAAAAGCATCTAGAGTTACCGCAGGACAGAGATTTTTAATACAGACTTTTTCATGTCATCTGCAAAGAGGCAATTCATTGATACGGGTTTTATTAATTTTCGCTGAAACAGGTTTTCAGGTGATGCTTACCTAGAACTGAGATTGCATGAATAAAATCAGAAAATTCTACGTAATCGAGAGGTCAAATTGTAGTCAGTGATCACCGTTTCGAGTACCAATGGCTAAAAACCACGAGGCATATTTAATATACATTCCGATTGGCGTGATGAGGTGTGAACCTGACTCTTACAACAGAGGCTGTGGGTTCGATCCTCACTACTGGAAAAATATTGTGTGATGAATATATTGTTTTTCCAGTGTCTCGGTGTATATATATGTATAATATGTATTTATTTACAAAAGAAAAGTACTTTTATGTATGTTTATCAGTTTTCTAGTATCCATAGTTCAAGCTTTGCTTAGTTTGGGGCTAGAGAATGTTATGTAAAAATGTGTCCGATAACATTTATTATTAAAAAAAAATATTGAGAAAGGTGGCAAAATGTTGAGTCTGAAACGGTTGCCTACCAAGGTTAACCTTAACTTCTAAACTAAAATAAAAAATGTATTACTTCAGCCTTCTGTATGGTTGTGATCATTCAACAAAAAAATTTGTTCATTCGTCCCTAAGAAAACCTTTATATTGCTCTTTTTTACTATAATGTTTCATTGACATGACGGCTGACTGAGGTAATGAATAAGAGCAATAGTGCACTCAGATTAAAATAAAACATTGCTAAATTAAACGGAACAAAAAAAATAGTATAAGGCGATTGAATTATCAGTGAGAAAATCGAGTGTGCTTTACGGAATTCACACTTCTATTTGTTTTTTTTTTTTTTTTTCGAAAAGTTAATAAGCTGAATTTGCATTTCTGATAAAAAGGACCAGAACATTGTAGTTGTCCTTTTTTCATAGATGTCATAAGAAAGGGTGTAAGTAAGGACATTTAAAAAAAAACCTATGAAATATAAATCATACATTGTATGTATCAGTACACTAATGCCTCAGTATGTTAACATTGTCTAAGTCGTATAACAAGTTCAATTGATTCGTTAAAATCTCTATCATGTTAAGTAATAGTATGAATATCATAATATTATAGTGCTCATTAAGAGTAGATAATAATCAAATAGTAGCCGTTTATTAATAAAAAGGTCTACCAGTCTCGATCGCAGTTTGTCCTCCCTGATGTTTCAGTTTAGAACTCCAATTTGTAAGCTTCTGTTTATTTATATAGGACAATTTGCGATCTTTATATGGGACGACCACGTGACGGCTACTCGGATATTCGGAAAATCTGCGACAGACCTCATTGTGCTCTTTGATTTATTGTTCCATTAATGTCAACGATCAGAGGCAATTTGGAAAAAAAATTCGTACACATTCAAACAATTAAGTTTACAGCACGTAATAAATCAAATGAAATGAAATCATTAAATCATCGAAGTAAGAAATATACATTTCATCTATCGATAGACATTCTTAAATCTACCGCCGATTCGTTATGACGTTCCACTAACGGAGAAGAAATAGGCGGAGAAACTCCGTAGGTATCCTTTTTTGTCATTTTTTTCCCCAAAAAATTACGTTGTTATATATCATATACAGTACATGTTATATATATATATATATATATATATATATATATATATATATATTTTTTTTTTTTTTAAATAATTTTGGACAAAACTCTTATGCGCTGTAACAAAACTTTACGTTATTGCACACATAACTCCCATTCGAAAAAATGGAGTGTAATATGACATACAACTTCTTTTGTGCTTTGTAGGAATCGAACCCATGACTCACGATATGACCAATATGACTCGGCAACTATTCAAACCACGCACAGCACAGAAAAATAGATAGTTCAGATTAATAACTGAATCGTATGTTTTATAGCAATAAAACAACACATTGCTTATTTGACTTTTAACGGTGGTAGGGCCACGCAGCAGTCTCGGCTGTTGCACGAATGGGCAGGCTCATCCGGGTAAGTACCACGATTTCACAGAAGACCGGCGTCAAGTGGAAATATAATACTTTCGCGTTTCGTCTGGTGAGTGACGTAGCCGGAGCCCAATTTCCAAAAAGGTTATCAACGCATCTGCAAACCCTCGGGTGTAGCAGATGTCCATGAGCGGCGGTATTCACTTAACATCAGGTGAACCGTCTGCTCGTTTGGCAACTGTTCACATAAAAGAAAAGATATTTCTTGGAAGATTTCATTATATTAAATATTACATGCTACTTATTTCGCTCGTCTTTCATACTTATTTATTTTATACTTGTTTTTATAGTCCTCTTCCATCTTCTTTTTTCTAAAAAAAGCTCGATTATATTCCTTTATATGTAAAGATGGATGAAACAAAGCCATTACACATATACACTTCAATATATTGAAGATCCTTCAGCTTCATCCATTTATCTCTTCGTAGACGTTTAATGCGCTTACGTAATCTAATTTGCAACCTGCAAACGCGTATAGTACAGGAACGTAGAATTATTAACTTACACGTGTCTGCTCACCGACTACTTGCATGCACTTGTTGATAAATAAATATGAAGGAACTCATTGTGTCAGAAGAATCACTTGAAGTGAACACATGAATAAGATTGATGAATGAATGAATGAATAATGAGGAAATCGTCTTAAGGAGCGAGGTGCTACGAAAACTCAGCTCAATCTTTAATGATCTAATATTTACAAGATTAAATCTATCTAAAATTACATATTATCTAATAAACCTAATCCACGCGGCATGGTGCCAAGAACGCTAGCTGCGTTTCCTCGCTGAATAGTTATGCGTAACCTTCGAGCGAGAAAAGAACCAGCTCTCTTGTCACCAGCCGCGGCGTTAAGCTAAGTTAAAAAAGTTTATGATGTTACTCAAGACAAATTTCATATCACCAATTAATAATCGAACTATCAAACAAGCGACTAAAAAGCGCTGTGGACACCAAAAGCATGATGGGAGTAAGAAATTTGTAAGTCTGATGCATACATACGAAATTAAGTTTCTAGTAGAATTAGAGGTTCGGCTACGCTGCGTCTGCTAGTAAGATTTGCTTTCACCTAAGTAGTACCGTTACCAATGACCCACTTAGGTCACCTCTTCATTATAGACAAGAATTTAGATTGCTTTTAATATGGACCACACAATTTTCGATGCGTAAATCCATGAGCACTCTTAATATATGACCAAATAACAATGAGATTTTTAAAACGATACTTACTGACGAAATTTATATCTTCTGTCTCCACCCATTTTTATCAGTCAGTGGCTTCTTATATCTTCTTACATGTATACAAATTTCTAATGATCTAAGGTGATACATTTCCAAAAACTGAAAATCTTCCACACAAATAACGATTGCAGATATCCAGATAGATTGCACTGATTCATAAGAATCGAGAATATAAGTCTGTGAAATGGGATTTGGCGATACGAAGCTTACAAATTGGAGTTCTAAAGACAGTGTCTGCCATTAAAGGTCAAACATTGAAGGTTTACGGTTTTTAGACAAATGAACTTTAAGGTTGAATATAAAATCAATCAAGCTTTGCGATTGAACTGGCCATGCTACAAAAAGCAAAGACAATTTTGGGCCTTTGTTCATGGTCCTTACTCTGAGGGGAGCTAAGTTGGAAATGTTTCAAAGACTTATATTTAGTCAAAAATTTTTGATGGGCTTGTCCTTTAACGTAACATTTATTTTCTCCTGGCGTTGGTTAAATGTCAACAGATAGGAAATAGCATATATTTGCATTATAATGGCGAGTTACGGCATGGGTTATATTACGTCCTTCTTTAGAGATAATCTCTGCAAATGAACCGAATGCAAACATCATTTCATATTGAAAAATTCAAAACCAGGTTATGATTGTTTCGTTTTGTAAAAAGAATCTTAAATTATAGTTTAGAACTCAGTATTTGAAAGTAAAAATCGAAGAAAAACCTATAATTTTACTCGCTTGCTTTGCTTTGTGTTTTACTAAGGAATTTCCGCCACTCTTTACATTTGTAGAGAGTGGTAAATCCAATCTAAGAAACTTCCTGTACCGGCAAAGGTTTTCCTTAAGTAAGTTTCCTACATATTAATGTAGAACGGAAATTCGAAAATCAAGAAAAGTTTTGTAATCATAATATGTGTGTCAATGTTTCTTACTTTTAATAATTATTTTTAATAACTGTTTTTATAACTGCTTTTAGTAAAGGCATGGTGTTAAACTTTAAGTACACATTTTTCTTATTTCAATAAGACTGTACAACAAATGTACAACATTTGCATTTCAATATCATTAAATTTTCTCAAGTCTATGCAAACTCATTCAATAGGAATTTTCTAAAAGATATACGCTTCGCTAACAATCGAAACAAAAGTGTCTTTGCTAAGCTCCGATAAAACCCTCAGCTCGTGACGCTTCATTATTTTTGGATTCAAGTTTATTGTAGTGTATTACTTCAGTATTTCATTGGACCTGAATTTAAAACGTAGTGCATGCCAGTGTCTGTGAAATAATGTCGTTTGTTGTTTCAGCAGCTTTGGCATTTAGGGCTTGGGCTTACTTCCTAACATTACATCTATTTGCGTATTTCTATGCAGAAGGATGATGACAAATCCATGTACCAACCTAGATATTTAACATTTTAAAGAAATTAACATCTAATTCTGTAATTGTTTATCTATTTAACTGTCGATTAATATTCAGCTACAAATGTAATGTTTTATTTATGAAAAACTTTTATTTTTATGTCCATAATCATAACAAATTATAATTATGATAATTGGTCAAAGTCGTTTACGTATTAATTATAAAAATAAAAAATCTAAGTTAACTTTTTCTGATTAGTACCTCAAAATAACAAATTTTCAATATCAAGCAAAGATCCTAATAATAAGCATATAATAATAAAAAAACTAAATTTTCATATAAACCAAATGTATGTGTATATGAATTGGAAATTTAATTTAAACCTCTATGTAGTTATTTTTAAGTAATCGAATTTTAATTTTTAGTGTCAAAGTATTGACCAATTACTAAAAATCACTGACCATTTCTTGACCAATTTGAGCCGCATATTAGATGGACCCCAGAAATAGTATTCGCCGTTGGTGTGAACTTATCGTGAATATCGGATATTAACGCTACGTTAGAGGAAAGTTTTATTAAAAAGAAACAAAAGCAGTGATGACCTTTACCCTATTCTGGCCAGTAATAAGTACTACCCACGCCCCAGCGAGCTTTCAAGCACAGATTAGATACAACATTTCGTAGAAGTTCTCTCAAAATCAATACAACTTTGGCTGGGCTATCTAGATGTAGTGCAACAGCGAACGAACCGGTATCCATTATTCATGGAAATTTAAGGAAAGGCAGTAAGGAAATTTATTTTCAATTCACTGCAACGTTCGTGTTTCATATTTTAATTAATATCAATTTATAATATGTATGTTAATAATTATTATGCAGGAATGGCGTATTATGTTAGTAGTATTCCTTTTACTGAGCTATAAAACAATTTTTTATTTTCTGTAGTTCGTTAGATATGTTACATGGCACTAAATCCGAAGCATGGCTTGATTTTATTTTGATGGCTTTCTTTTCTTGTTTATTAATTTTTCTTTTGAAACAATAAATACATTAAATACGAAAATTTTCATCATTGCTAAGATTCGATTTTGCGTCTTCTGCTAAACAACCGATATCCTCACGGAGCGAAAAACTCAACACCTAATTCATTTACATATTCTTTTCAAGATGAAACTTTAAATATGAGTATAAAAAAAAACAAAAAAGTATTATAAAACTCGTATTTAAATATTTGTCTTTAGAGAGTGCAGATTACCACCAAAAATAATAAAAACAATCACAAAATTTCAATAGCAAAGGCAGCAACCCTCGTACAATGATTAATTGTTGCGATCGGCGAAACAGGGCGATTTACACCAACTCTTAGCGGATGAATTCCACTTCCACTTCACGCTGGTCTTCTGTGAGGTCGTGGTTACCCGGACGTACCTGCCAATTCGTGCAACAAGGAAGACTGTTGCGTGGCCCTGTGGGCTTACGCACTTACTTACTTCGTGTTTACACTAACAGTCTGTAAATAAAAATAAAGCGTAAACTATATTTAAGGAAAAGTAAAAAGGAATTTTAATGAGAACAATTAAATTGAACTGATAATTAACAAACACAAGTTATATTTTTATATGTCACATGTGTTTCTCTCCTTTATATGTGAAGAAATTCTCCTTCATAATTCATAAACAAAGAAATGGTGCCTATCAGAAATCAGAACGTTTCGGACTAGGCAAAAATGAAATATCGCATTATTATATTCAATATTCCGTATAATTCTCTCAATTTATTACCAGTTTAGCGCTAACTACGGGTTACAGACTAAACATTAATAGGTTTACGTTACGTGCCAAGGGAGGCTTAGATGCGCTTAAGTAGAAAGTCCGCTAGCGCTTTCCTATTATAGAAGGACGCTAAACTTAGCTTAATTTTGGTTGTAGCATAACATAATTAGACTCTCATTACTGCTCCACAATCATGTTTTCAATGTGTTACATTAGAGAAGAGTACACATTAATGACTTTCTACTATCGCTGCACACAGTTCGGTAACGTATGTGACTTATAAAATTAGGTTAGTTTTTTGGTTAATAAAAGTTTCAGTTAAGTTTAAAATAACTTTATGAAAAATTGGAGGCAAACGATTGAGCGGCTTACATTTTTAGGTTATCACCACAGCCTATAGAGGATTAGCCTATATACCAAAGAGAATTTAGAAATGCCGATTTTTTGTAAATGTTTGTATAACCCCATGCTTTATGACACAAAACGCCTAGGTAGTTAATGTTTTCCATCAAATTATAAATTTTAATTCATTTATTATTGTGAGTAATCTAATAGATATTACTACAGAAATAAAGATAATTTTAATATCAATGAAGTATTCACTAAAAAAAATCATTAATCGATAGTGTCGCATCTCCAGTTTTTTATGGAGTTAAATAATACTCTAAGGACAGGAAAAGAAAAGTCATGAAAGTCGAGTAAATTGAAATTTTGTTTCCGATTTGGCGGAAGCAGAATATTATATTAACAACACTATTGGATTTAGAGTTTATAACTTATTAATATTAAACCCAAGATTATAAAGGAATTTTCATATACTCGTGTCGTGTTCACGTTTCAGCATCGCGATGTACTTTATTGTAAGAATATTTCATACGGAAAATTATTAGCTGAAACTGTACTTATGAAACAGGAGCGATACTTCGCTTCAATGAACCCTAACTTTGTTTTTATTAGACTTCACGCCGGATGAACTGATTCGATATGAATGCAATGTAACGCCTCGTTTGTCCCGTAAATATCGTTAGTACTCGCCGAGCTTAAAGCAAAAGAGCATAGTCCCATCCACAACAAGTTTAAATACGCATACGGCCCGTTTGGCGAAGTGAGTAGTGACACTGCATCTTGCTCCAGAGGGTGTTAGTTCGATCTCAACTAGTAATAAAAATGTGTTCTGAAATATATTTATTTATTTATATATACAATCTTTCACAAACATTCTAGGCATACGCTGACTCAATAGTGTCAACAATCTACCAGCACCTCCAAATCCAAAAGCACTAAAAAGCACTACTTCAAGTGTATTGAACCCAAAATGGCCGCTCCTTTTAAAAACAATTAATATGGGCATGGAACAATAGAGAGGCTTAATACATTTCTTGATCTTTGGGATGTTTTAAGATGTAAATAATATTTGTACACACATGCTTTTTAAAAAAACGGAATATAAAAGCCCCATCGCTGGGCAAAATTCGCTTCTGTAATATATTTTTTTATGTGAAAAGTTGAAAAACGAGCGGACGGTTCACCTGATAGTAAGTGAATACCGCCGCCAATGGACATCTCCTACACCCGAATGTTACAGATGCGTTGATAACCTTTTGAAAATTGAGCTCCCGCTACCTCACTCACCAGACGAAACGCGAAAGTATTTGTCATACTTCCACTTTACGCTGGTCTTCTGTGAGGTTGTGGTACTTACCGGGACGGGCCTGCCCATTCGTGCAATAGCCGAGGCTGCTGCGTGGCCCTACTACCGTTTAGATCTCCTTTTTTTGTTATTATTTCGAATATACGCGGGTTTGTTCACAATGTTTCTAAATAAGTACGTATCTTTCGCTGACCATGATTGAGACTATAACTACTATGAAAATACCAATTCCAAATTTGCTACGCAAGGGTCAAACACTGATTACTCCGTGGTGCAGTTGCCAAGATATTGACATGTGTGACCCACAGATGTTTCGCACCTGGGTGTTAGTCCGCGTGAAATTTATGTTTTTAAAACGTCCTTACAACACGGGATAATGTTATCCTAAAGTATGGGCTATGTTTTAAAAAAAAAAAGAAGAAAAAAGCATTTAAAAAAGGCCTAAATAAAAGTCGAACTCGTGCACGAAGGCTTCAGTACAATTATCTATACAAACTGCAAAAAAAATGTCTTATGTATAGATATATATATACATAAATAGTTTTTTAATCTGTTGTTATAGTGGTAACAGAAATACATTATCTGTGAATATTTCAACTGTCTGTCACGGTTCATGAGACGCAGCCTCGTGACAGATGGACAGACATACAGACAGACAGCGGAGTCTTAGTAATAGTGTACCGTTTTTCCCTTCGTTTACGGAACCCTAAGAAACGATAAACGATTTCTAGATATTTTTATATAAAGATGATCTAGATTAGTACGAGCGAGAAGAAAAGTTACGTGGGATTCGAAAACACTTCAAACCTTATAAAGATCTTTCACAGTCTGACTCCGTGGAGACAAGGTACATTAACTTTAGGCGGTTGATACTTAACCTTCGCTATGTCAACCTTGAGCGGAAGCATCGAGCTGTCGTGAAGTTATAAAAAGCTCTATTCATAGCATACACTCACTTCAAAATCTTTAAGTAACTCGTAGAACACAATTTCTAGAGAGATTTTCTAGCAGACGACCAGTATCGCAGTATCGCCCAATACTTCGGAAAAAGCAATGAAGAGTCATCGGATATTTTTTATCCCTAATGAAAGTTTTTTCGGAATTCCCTAGTAAAATATTGAATATATTAAAGAAAATATGGAATAAATACCTAGGAAATAAAACAACTTGCCCTAAAACTATGGTAATAATCAAATTTGACATAATATGACTTAATTAGAACTTAGGAATCGAAGAATGTGATCTTCGTCAAACTGCATTATCAAACACGTAATTATAGAAAATAGCAGATCGTGCGTTGCACTTTTCTCGATTCGGACCCAAATTCGCCGTCCACCTCGCTGTAAGCCAATTTAAAACGAAACTAAAATTTATGAAGGAAATATCATTGTAACATTACATATCAACTTTATCCAAAGTTCAATAAAAGTACCATTGATTCAGTTATTAATAAAGCGAGCATGCATAACGACATAATGTCTTAACAATGGCTTTTCAGTTTACGAGAACAAGGCAACATAGTAATACAATAACCGTCGATGCTATTTAAGGTTGCAGATGAATCAAGCGATATCCAATTATGAATAAAAAGCCTGCTAAAATCTCGTTCGCAAACTCTTCCCCAACGTTTTGTTTTAGCCGTCCAATTTGTAAACTTCTATTTTATTGTTGTATCCCCCACCGGACACCATTGTTACGGAATGACCCTAGTCGGCCTAGATATTCGGGAGCACTGCGGACGAACCTTCACCCTGCGTGTGTGGATTTATTGCTTCACTACTTCGTCTGCGCAGGACTTATTTTCCTTTCCAAGTTCCTATCTATCTTTATGCAAAAATTCATCAAAATTGGTTCTGCGTTTCAGGTTTAGTCGTCAAGGTCTAATAGACACACAGAGTTACTTTAAGAGACTCTTGTATCTTCAAATTATCAGCTGTGTTATTCTGATGTATAAGCTATATTATTGTAAAGTTTCATTAAAATCCATTCTGTAGTTTTTGCGTGAAAGAATAAGAAACATTCATACATCCATACATTTTCACATTTATATTATTAGTAAGGTTGAGGATAATTAATTCAATGTCTAAAAACGGCGCAAAAAGAAACCAATTTAAAATTTTTGGTAAAACGCTTGAATTTTCCTATTCCTTTTTTTAGCTGGTGTAGTTAATAAGTCGCCCTACTGTGTGATAAAATTATACTGTGCTGTTAGAACATTTTACTGAGCTTTTATATAGATAACCGCCCGGAACCGAAACAGATATCGGCGTAGCGTGGCGTTATTGGGTTCGATCTCCACACGGGACAACTATTTGTGGGACCCACAGATCGTTGTTTCGCATCTGGGTGTTTGTCCAAGGGAAATTTATGTTGGTATAACGTACTTACAACACGGGATAATGTTATCTTAAAGGAACCGCAATGTTTTAAATTTATAAGAGAATACAATGATATATTGGAGATAGGACTCAAATCTTTGCCAATAGTATAAGAAAAAGTGGTAAAACCGAACTAAAACATTCTTTAACTATTTATCTGCATTTCTCAATTTTTTTTGTGAAGTGTATATACATATATAATTATACTTTATAATTAAAATCCCTTGAAAGCGGGTGATTTCGTCATGTTAATATCAGTTTTTTTTTTCAGTACTCGTTTCGTCCAATGTTAAGACGTAACCTTTATTTTATATTCCTTTTTAATATAAAACGTATTATATAAAACCGGTGCAACATACTTCAATGTAATTGTATTCAAACAGCTTGGAGCTTCGTACATTTCATCACTTCAAGACACTCACTTTAATACTCTTACGTATACTGTTGTGCTGCAAACGTGTAGAGTACAGTCAAGCATAGAATTGCCATGTGCGTTCATAATCAGCTTCCACTAATTATACGGAGTAATACGAACATGTTGAACTCCACTATTCTCCTTACTAATATTATAAAGGCAAAAGTTTGTATGTATAGATGGATGTTTGTTACTCTTTGACGCAAATACTGCTGAATGAAATCGATTTTAATGATACTTTACAATAATATAGCTATAGATATAATATCAGAATAAGACATGGCTATAATTTATATACATATTTTATGAATATCTGTCTTTCTATCTGAATGTTACGCCTTCAGTCTATTCTACGTAGACGTATTCGCGGGCAGCAGCTAGTTTGTAATAAAGCTCAAAATTTCGAAATTTATTAAAATATTTCTCCGATTTATAAGGTAAAGATGATATTGGTTTTTGATTAATACATACTTGTCATTACTAGTTTGTTTCTTAAATACACAATAAATACATTTTTGGCAATAAAACAACAAAGAAGCGGAACCAAGAAAATTTGTGGCTAAATTAAAATGAATGGTGCCTTTGTAAATTTATTTAAGGCAATTTATTTTCAATTTCAAATCTCCTAAACCGATTTTTAACTGAATAAATATTGGAGATACAATGAATCTATGAAATGATTCCTTCCAAGGCATTCTTGGCACGAATCAATCAGAAATCCAATTTGAATCCAGATCCCAATGGAGATGGATAAAACAGACTTCGTGAATCTACTCTCTAACTGATACTAAACGTGTTTTCAGTCTGTTCTCAGAACGGATATTGGTATGAAATAGAGCGTGAAATAACTTATTCGCGATAGTACTCGGTAAAAGTGTTCACTACAAACGTAAGTACTCGGTGATTTAAGAAAAAAAAAACAGGTTTCTAGTTTTCAAATTACGCACTTAATACATTCTTTCCTACACTCTTTCCTACACTCTTTCCTACATCTTCGGTGCGTCCGAAGATGTCACTGGCACGTTGGTGAAACAGATATTGACTCAGTATCGCGAATAGGTCCATCAAGCAAAACATCCGTTAACCAGGCCAGCGACAATAAATTTCAACGCCCTATCGTTGTCCGAATGTTAAGACAAGCAAAACGAGCAGAAATGATAAAGGCCGCTAAAGTCCGTCGAAATTTAAGTAGTAGTAACATAGTGCCCGGATCGTCTAACACCGTGTACATTAATAAAAGGGTCACAAAAACGAATCGTATTTTATTTCGTGCCACTAGATCCCGCGCCAAACAATACGATTATAAATACTGCTGGATCCGAAATGGTGCAATCTACGTGCGGAGAACACAGAACAAAGCTCCTATTCTTATTCGCTCGGAAGAAGACCTGGATCAGTACCTTGGCCCGGCGTGCTCAGCATCTCCGAGCAACGCACACGGTACGGAGTTTGCAAAGGGTACCAGTGCTTGTGATGTGTAACTTTTGTCAAACAAAAACACATATCTTCCTATTTTTATTTTTAATTACTGTTTTTATTTCACACACATTTTTTAATATTCCTGTAATAAATACTTTTGTTACATGGTGCCTAAATCAAACTCTTCATACACGTATTTCACTGCAAACAAAAACACAATCAAACAATATTTTATTATTACTTATGCATAAATCGGTTAAACATTTTTCTCGTCAAATAATTACTCCAAAGGGCTCCTTAAAGTATATACACATTAAATATTTACTTATATTTTCTTACAATTTAAAGCCAATTGTTCACTGCATATTCTGTATGGAAATTGCAATCAATGGAAGAATAATTAAAACTAATACTTGTGCTCAAAAATGACGCTCATTAACTTAGACACGTTAAATGAACTAGACCATACTTTGAACATAGAATGTGTTGAGCTTAACTTTATGGAAAACTGTCAAAATATTCTTGCAGATAAATATAACTTTAAAATATTAACTTATAATATTCGCAGTATTCGACACAATTTTAATTTATTTTTAGTAGGTTTGGAAAGACTAAACACGAGTTACGACGCAATTATTCTGACGGAATGTTGGTTGAACGATGATACAATTATAGATGAGATTCGTGGATATTCTTCGTACTATACATCTAGAACTTGCAATAAAAATGGCGGTGTGGTAGTCTATGTTAAATCATCCTGGAATGCAACAGCTAGTGAACCAGACCTCGTAGAAGCTGACTGTTTATCAACTAAAATAGCGGATATTACATTAATTGGCATCTATCGTTCGCCATCTTTTCAAAACAGTCAAAAGTTTACATCCTCTCTTTGGACGTTACTCAAATCCTATAAAAATGACGATTGCGTAATTGTTACCGGGGATATTAATATCAACATTTTATCTACAGATAATACTCAATGTTCATACTATCTTTGCTCTATGGCAGAATTAGACTTTATTTCTGTTATTAACAAACCAACGAGACTATCATCATGCCTCGACCATATATTTGTTAAATCTAGGTTCAGAAATATGATTGGAATTGTGTGCAAACCAGATATCACAGACCATAACATAGTCATGTTGGGGATGATGAACCCGAACCCAAGAAAGCAATACCATACTCGCATTAAGTCAACTCTCAATTACTCAAAAATAACCGAACACCTAAAGGAAGTACATTGGTTAAGCCTTGGATTACCACGGGTCTACTGAAATGTATGAAACATAGAGACGCTCTACACCTTGCCCTCCGAAAACATCCTGAGGATCCCGTAAGACAAAATAATTACAAAAAATATAAAAATGCATGTAATGATTTGCTTCGCAGACTCAAAATATCCTACGAAAGTCAAGTGCTCTCAGAAAACAAAAACAATCCAAAAAAATTATGGGAGTCAATTAAAAAGTTCATAGGTTCCTCCAGTGATAAATGTTCTGATAATTCTGACCTGTTAAATTGCAAATCGAACCCATTAGAGTCTCTTAATTTTTGTAACGACTATTTTTCTAATATCGGTAAAAAACTTGCACAAAAAATTCAAGAAAAGACTACGACGAAAACAGCAAAATCTCAATACAAATACTCAAATATCCAGCATATTTCTCAATCACCAAAGTCATTTTTCCTACAACCTACGGACGAATATGAAATAACTAAATTGATTACGCAGTTCAAAAACGGAAGTGCTCCTGGCGGTGACGGTATTAACGGAACTTTACTGAAAATTATAGCACCACAGATATTGAAACCTTTAACACACCTACTAAATTTGAGTCTTTCTACTGGTATTTTCCCTACCGCTTGGAAACTTGCTAGTGTAGTGCCCATACACAAGAGTGGGCCTAGAAAATGTCCTGAAAATTATAGGCCGATCTCACTCTTATCACTTTTCTCAAAAATTCTTGAAAAGATTGTTAATAACCAATTAATTAAGTATCTTAATCTTAATAACTATCTTTCCAAGCATCAGTACGGCTTTAGGCGGGGCTATTCAACTGAAAACGCAGTCACAAAGGTAATAGAGACAATTTCCAAGTCACTTGATTCTAATACAAACTGTATAGGAGTATTTCTGGACTTATCTAAGGCTTTTGACACCGTATCTGTGCCGATCTTATTACACAAACTTGAAGGTCTAGATTTCAGAGGCTTACCCCTTAAATGGTTTCGTAGTTACTTAACAAATCGTCATCAATGTGTGAAAGTTGGAAATCATGTTAGCTCTACTCTGCCAATCAATTTCGGAGTTCCGCAGGGTAGTGTTCTGGGTCCAACACTCTTTCTTATATATACCAATGACATCGTGGAAGCGGTTGACAAGCAATCTGACGTTGTTTGTTACGCTGACGACACGGTATTCATATGTCATGGAGAGTCTTGGTTGGATACAATCTTTAGGGCCGAACAAGAATTGGGTAAGGTTTCAGAATGGTTAAACAATAAGTTCTTAACCCTAAATACAGAAAAAACAAAAATTATATGTTTCCATAAAACTAAAGCCTCACAACCTCGAATACCTATTTCTATAAAAATCCACTCCAACTGCATCAACCTCGAATCATGCAAATGTATAGAAATAGGACAAACAAAAGCTATAAAGTATCTTGGCATAACATTAGACGAAAACCTTTCTTTTAAAGCTCATATATCCTCATTGTCTTCTAGAGTTAGGAAACTTACTCACGTTGCACACCGCATTCGCGATATAGCTGATATCAGTACTTTACGAATGGTATACACGTCACTTTGCGAATCCATAATAACTTACTGCATAACAGCCTGGGGTGGTGCAGGTAAGTTTGCAATGCAAGAAATTGAACGCGCTCAAAGAGCAGTACTAAAGGTGTTATTAAAAAAACAAAAAAAACACCCTACCAATGCACTATACTCCGATTTTCAGGTCATGAACGTACGACAACTATTCATATACAAAACAGTCCTAATGCAACACAAAAAGACGCTTAGTTCCTACGACTACAAAAAATTGTCTGAAAGGCGTATATTTAGACTTACTACGCCCAGAGTTAACTCTGCTTTCGCTAAACGTTTTTCATACTTCTTAGCTCCCTTTGTTTACAACAGAATTGCAGCAAAACTTGATCTAAAAATACATAACATGAAAAAAACAAGCACAATTCTAAGAAAATTTCTTATGGGTCTATCGTATAAGGAAACCGAGAATATTTTATCTATACTTCAATAAGGCACAAACACACATATACACACGCACGCACGCACACGCACACGCACACGCTCACGCACACGCACAAGCACCCGCACACGCACACACACACAGTAAGGCACCATGCTTTGAAATACCTGTTTAATGTTCTTGTTAGTTTTTATTTTTTTTTTGTTTTTATTAGTTTTTAAATCATACTTTTTGTTTTTTTATTTGCTTTCACCACGCACTGCCGTAAATCGAATATGTAAACATTCTAGAGTGGGTTCTCACGATACAGGCCAGGCCTAGTGTGAGGACCACAAGTTACCCCTTGCTTTGTCTAGTGCTGCAGTCCAAATGTTTGTCTTAATTTGATAACTGTAAATTTTATATTCAAATGTATATTGTTACTTTGGACTTCAATAAACTTATTATTATTATTATACGTTAATGGATTTGAATACTTCTGTTCTTCATTTCGAGTGAGTGACGTAGTCGGGGCTCTCTTTATTAATAAAACGTATTGCAATGGCCACGGGCGGCGGTTATCGCTTAAGTTCAGATGAACCGTTAGCTCGCTTGCCACCTTCAATAAAAAACAAGTTATTTACACAGAGTGATTTTGCATTAGCACTCCAAACGTTCAATCCCGAATTAAGTTCGAGTCGCAATTTGCGGTGTTTAGTAGAAAACGTTGATTTTCGAGTTTCGTAATTCTATAATATTTCTTAATTCTAGTAAAATAACAATGGTATGTCTCCAACCACACGGGAAATTATAAAATCTAGAGTCACAATGGGGGATTTTTTTATGTGAGAAGGTGGCAACCGAGCTAGCCACCTGATGTTAAGTAATAACTACAGCCCAAGGGCCACACCCTAGGGCATGCATATGCGTTGACAACCTTTAAATATACTGATCTTCTGTGAGGTCTTGGTACTTCCCCTGACAGACCTGCCCAATCGTACAACAAAGAAGAAGACTTTTGCGTAGCGATATTCAAATGCAAAACAGACGCAAAATGTTACCCGGAATTAATCCCATTTCTAGTCCTCGTTTCTGCACTCAAGAACAAATTTGAAATGTGATTTTTGATTCACTTTATTCGGATTGTTATCGGCTTTTCTCCATTTATCTATAAAAGATTCACATTTCAAGTTTCATCTGACCCGGAAGTCGAAGACGTCGACACATTTATATATTCTCTGATGTTACAAATGGCCATGTGGAGTTAACCGCATGCCTTTGCCTTCTTTTTCATAATAAAAAAAACATAATCCGAAATCTGAAAAATAAATAAATATCTTTATGCAATACTGGATAGTGATGAGTGATACCAGATCTTGCTCTTGATCCTAGGTGCCTAAATGAGAATGCTCTCAATAAACTAACGTTTTCTGAATTTCTATAAATTCAGTAAAATACACAGAAATATTAATCGTACAACGATAATAATATTTTTTATCACTAACTCGATGAAGGAATGAGTTAAGCTTGTCCTAAAAATAAAAATTCTTGAAGACTCGAGACTGACCCTCGACCCACTAACCCACGATCTCTTTTTCATGATTCAAGAGCAATGTCACAACGAGGTCTTAATATGACCTTGAATCTCATGTAACATTTTATTTATGATGTGCATAAAGTCTTGAGAGTTGAGTCGAGTTAATATAATTCTTTCTAGATACTATAATAAGTTTAAGCTCACGTTTAAACTTATTATACTATCTAGAAAAAACAGTAAATAAATTTTACATTCCTAGTTAATTAGAATGAAAATTCGCTTTTACAATAGAACCGCATGAAATATCGAAAACTCTTATAAGTTTAGAAGCTTTATACAGACACTACAGCATCACTGTTACCATATGCTTATCTGCCATTAATATTCCACACCATATATATAAAATAATGAACTGCAAACGATCATTAAATCCTTTATTCAACTCATCGACACGCGCAAGAATATTTGAACTACGGCAGGAATACTCAGTAGCTCCGGTACGAATGAGACCTCTGGGGAAATACCACGGCCTTACAGTAGACCGGCGGGAAGTGGAATTGTTATACTTCTGCATTCGGTCTGGTGAGTGAGGCAACTAAAGGTGGCAACGCATCTGCGACCGTATGGGTGTTGCAAATATCATGTAGTGGGCCTCGGTTATCACTTATCTGCAGATGAACAGCTAGCTCGTTTGCCACCTTATCACATATAATTTTGAACAAAAAAAAAACCGACTTCAAACAGGAAACTAAAAACATTGTCAACACCTATAACATTTGATGATTGCCCTCGATTTATATATATATATATATATATATATATATATACATTCAAATAATTAAAAATATAAAGTAAAATTGAAAAACCTCCTCCTTTTTTGAAGTCGGTTAAAAATACAAATAATAAGTTTCTCCATGATTTTGGCGTTTTATTCTGTAGTGGCAACTGGCACTACCGGCCCACCGGCACGGGCGTCGTCTTCAATACTACTGCCCATTCGTGCAACATCGTGTTGCGTAGCCGTACCACAGTGGATCATTATGATCCTAAGACCAAGCAAGAGTTTATGCACTGGATGAAAAGAGGAACGTAACCACCAAAGAGGTTAAAAATCCCAGCCGGAAAAATCATGGCCACAGTGTTGTGGGATTCTAAATTCTTACTCATAGAACACACCAAAAAAAAAGGTTAAATTATAACAGCCATATCAAACGTGAACACCGTGATTTAAAGGATGCAATAAAAGAAAATAGACGTGGAAAATGGACCGCAGGTGTCTTGCTTCTTCGCACAAATAAGTTATAATAAATAAATATTATTCAGAATTGCCAGCTTATTCTTTCATACCTATGCCGAGAATACATTGAACGCCCCTCGTAACATACCCAGACTCTTTATATCTGCTATATAAAGTTATGTTCCGCAATTGGCTAACGCTGTATAGGCATTTTAATGGTAACGCACGGTACTATTGAAATGGATTTTCTAGCGGAAATGACTTCGTAGCCTTCGTAGCACCATTTTCCGATCTAAATGTTGTGCGGGGCTTCTTTGTCGACGCTATTGTCAAATAGTTGGCGTGTGAAGTAGTAATATTATATTTTCAACCGACTACAAAAAAGGAGGTTTTCGTTTCGGCTGTAAAAACATTAAAAAAAATATGTTTTTATCTCATATGGTAATTTAGTATTACACTTTAAATTTTTTATTTAATATAAATGAAACATAAAGACCTTAAGCAAAAAAGAATAAGTGATACCATATAAAATGAAACTCATCTTAAAATAGTTCATATAAAATAATAAAAAATAATTCATATAAACATCCAGGTCGGGATAATTGTTTTTCGAGACATTGAATGAAATCAAAAATATTGTTTTTGTTAAAAAACTATAAATCTGTCAGAAGAACACACAGATACAATATTATTATTAAGAAGAGAAAAGTTTTTATTGATACCGGTTTATAAAGACGATGACTAACACAACGATGTAAGTTCGTTACTAGTTAGTGCATTAGTCCATAGCAATTACTGCGAAGTTTGTGTTCTACGTAAGTTAACACTTGATACTATTCAACCGAGGAAAGCGTTATGTAAGCAATTCTAAAGCTAAGAAACAGCAAGCATGGCTTCTAACAACTTTAGCGTATTCGAGCGCATAATGATTCTGCACGTGCTGATTGCTTACACTGCATTCTCATTATTCTCGCTTCCAAGCATACATTTAGAGCGCCCGCGTAATATTAAGATGTTTATTAAAATGAAACTCATATCATTTGCGCAGTTTAATTTGGAATTTGAATAATTGTTGTTAAAATTAATAAAGCCTAAACGTAGTTTATCTAACTACTTTGTTTTTATTTCATTTTAGCCAATGATTCGCGCTTTTCCTTCACAGCAAATGACCGCATTGTCAGGTTATGACACTTTATTTTAAAACTAGAGTTTTAACCTTTGCTATCAAAAATACTATTTATCTTTTTAGTGATATTCTGTTCACACCGACGAAAATCTCAAAATTATTTAATAGACGAATAGAAAAGTTCGTGAATATTTCGCCTTTTTTTATATACCTATATGTATTTATATATGTTTTGTTTAAATATATATATCTCATTACAATGATATATATATATATCTCATTCGTGTTATATAAAACAGTGGTAATGGAACTGGTAATTTTTATACAACTTTAGTGTAAAATAGGTAATTCTTAAAAGTAATGAATGAACGATTTCATTAACATTAAAGTTATTGTAGAAATGATAGCTATATAGACTGACTACTTATTTTCATATTATATGAAAATACGTATTCATCATATTATATGAAAATAGATAGACTGTCTACTTATTTTCATATTATATGAAAATACGTTGACAGCCGTTACATATGACAAAATGTTCCAACTGCTAAATGTACTGGTATTTCACATTTGTAATATTTTATCAATTTAATGTATCACCTACGACCGGTTTCTGAAACACTGATCATCGTAGAAGTCAACTAATCAGCTGTTAAACGGCTCTTCAAATGTTATTTAAGTTACCAAAATGATGATTAAACTCTTTGAACTGATCATTCTCATCATTAAGAAGATCATTCTGATCAATTCTTTCAAAACCATCCTTTTGGCAACTTAAATAACATTAATGAAAAGCCATATGACAGCTGATTAGTTGACTTCTACGATGATCATTGATCAGTGTTTCAGAAACCGGCGGCCTTATTAGCTAAAATAAGCGATCAGCAAGCGATCAGCGAAAATTGTGCAGACGACGCGCGATCGATTGCTTTACGTCAAAAAAATTCGTATTACGTTACTCATCGCTAACCTATTGTTCGCTGATCGTAAATATGCACTTTTTGCTCGCTGAACTGTCAAATAAGCCATCGAGTAGCAATAGCAATAGGTTAGAAAATTAAAAGTGGAAAGTTTCTAAAACAAATGTTTCTAATTTTATTTAAGTGTATTGAAAAACAAATGTGCGGAGTCTTTTTAATGGTTTAAACTTTCAAGTGCTGTTATAGTAATCGCTGTAACAAGTGGTCAAACAAAAAATATACAATACTCTCTAGAGTAGACGAGAGTTAAAACTTAGTGTTTGCTTGGATTTTGAAGTCGCAACTTAAAAGAGGAATAATAGTGAAGTGAGTAAACAGCTACTTTTAATTCAGCTTTAAATTATTACGGCTAGAAATATAAATATTAAAATTTATCTCTTTTTCAGTAGATATAAAAATATGGGAAATAGACGACGATATCGAACGACCAACTTGAAGAACTCTTGGAATTTCTTGCTCGGCAACTTGGATTAGCCAAAGAAGTAGGACTTGGGGCAAGATCTAAATTTTTGATAAGCAATGGAATGAACTTGCCACCAAGCTTAATTCCTATTGATCTGGGTCTTCAAAATCTGGATAACGATGGCAAAGGTTTGTTTTTAAGGTATATTCTGAGTAATTTATTTTTATATAATTTGTCTAATTTGGTGGTCTCTGGGTCAATGCTCCTTCATTTAGCTTATTTTTTATCAAAATTTGTGTTAAATTGTGGGGGACTGGAGATAAAACACACAAGAGCAAGGCTGGTGGTGGTTCAAGTAGCCAGATAGATTTGCGGACAAAAAAGTCTTGGCTATTGTTGAGGAGCAAGATATATTTGGTAATAGTGAGCACAGAATTTGTGTATTTATTACTTCATCGACATAAACTTAACATAGTAATATATTTTTAAACCAATATGTTGTTATATCTCTATAGAGCTATTTGAATATTATTAATTATTATACTATTTAGAACACACAACTTGAAAATTTGTTGCAGACTGTAACTGAACCTGAGGAAGTACATGTAAAGGGTAAAATTTTGTAGTACATAGTATATTTTAAAAATATCCCATGCTTTTCTTTTATTTACTATTTAGATACTACTATGATGAGTCAAAGCAGCTAATAAAATGTTGTAATGAAACAATAAATGTACTATAAATCAATATGTTCTTTTATTTTATTTCCCTCAGTTAGTAATAACCAATTAACAACAAATACCACATAATTAGTACACTAACACTTAGAGATGGGTCGTATCGCTTTTTCTGAGTACCGTATCTGAATCAGATTTCGATTTCAAATATCAGATTTCGAAACTATGTATTTTAATATCTAGATATTTTACGGTCCCGTATCCACCTTGAATTCTAAAAAAAAGAAAAAAAATAATAATAAAAAAATAAATATAAATTGTGAAGGCGTATTTAAAAGTTGATTCATTTCATTCATTCATTCATTCATTCGACGATCATTATACCTATACATAATTAGAGCTATTACCAGTGATACCAACTGTTCAAAAAGAATACTTCTAAATAAATTCGAAAACCCACTAAAATCACACTTTACTATTAAGGTAAAATTAAAACATTACCTGATTAAATTAAAAATTTCATTAAAAATAGAAATTGAAGTAATATAAAAATGATTTATTTCAGCATCTTATATATCGCTTAATAATTGAGTTTAACATATTCTTAGAACACGCAATCATGAGTGACAATATTTTTATAATTTGTGTAAGAAATAATACATTCAGTATTATAACTTAGGGCGGAAGAATTTAAAATATACACACAAAGCACATAAGCCTTGGTCTGATTTCCACCCAAGCAGCACAGCACTATTAAATTATATTTTTCTTTTTGTGTAGTTTTATTTTTTTTCCAAAAATATGAATAAAATTTAACGAATAAAAATATTCACAAAAATTACCTCCTAAAAAATTTCCATTTATATTTTTTTTCCTTAATTTAGGCAGAAAATTCTTAAGTAGTAAGTTGGCATCCCTTACTATTACGTGCTAGGTACCAATGCAATCCAGCTCAAGGTTAAACAAAATTTAAAGACATCGTTAATACCGTAATTCGTATTTAAATGCGACTAAAAATGTTTTTTTCCATACTGTTAAGATTCAAAATTACTTAACTGCGCGCTTTGTCGCCCGTTACGGCTCAAGGCTAAACAAAACAATAAAAATATACTTAATAATATCGTTGTAGTAATCGTTGATACCATGATTAGTATTTAATTGAAACGGATCTTATTTGCATGGTATTAAGATTCAAAATTACTTAACTTATTCAAAATATCTGTTTAAAAATCTGATATTGTGCCTTGCTCGCCGTACTGCTCTAACTAGTGTAATATTTGTATCTCACGCGCTTTGTCGCTCAAAATCTGTTTAAAAATCTGATATCGTGCATTGCTTGCCATCCCGCTCTAACTAGTGAGTATTTATATCTCACGCGCTTTGTCGCTCGATATCTGATATCGTGCATTGCTTGCCGTCCCACTCTAACTAGTAAGTATTTATATCTCACGCGCTTTGTCGCTCGATATCTGATATCGTGCATTGCTTGCCGTCCCGCTCTAACTAGTGAGTATTTATATCTCACGCGCTTTGTCGCTCGATATCTGATATCGTGCATTGCTTGCCGTCCCGCTCTAACTAGTGAGTATTTATATCTCACGTGCTCTGTCGCTCGATATCTGATATCGTGCATTGCTTGCCGTCCCGCTCTAACTAGTGAGTATTTATATCTCACGCGCTTTGTCGCTCGATATCTGATATCGTGCATTGCTTGCCGTCCCGCTCTAACTAGTGAGTATTTATATCTCACGTGCTCTGTCGCTCGATATCTGATATCGTGCATTGCTTGCCGTCCCGCTCTAACTAGTGAGTATTTATATCTCACGCGCTCTGTCGCTCGATATCTGATATCGTGCATTAGTTGCCGTCCCGCTCTAACTAGTGAGTATTTGTATCTCACGCGCTTTGTCTCTCGATATCTGATATCGTGCATTGCTTGCCATCCCGCTCTAACTAGTGAGTATTTGCATCTCACGCGCTTTGTCTCTCGAAATCTGTTTAAAAATCAGATATTGTGGCAAACGCATATGATATCGCGATTCGTGTCGGTATAGCGAGCGAGCACGTTACATCAGATTTCGGAAATATCAGATATTGTAAAATACATAGATATTGAACGAGCCAGTAAGCGATATTCGGATATTGTACTAATATCTAGTTTTCATATCTGATACGATATGTATCGCCCACCACTACTAACACTGTTTGGATTGACCAAAGCAAATACAAATAATTAAAATAAAATATTAACAGCTATAAGATAAATATTTTACATTACTACTCAATATTTATTAGTTCATATAATATAATATTGCATATCACATACAATTTTAGTAAGCATATGTTGATTAACTTACATAACCATAGAATATAATTTTGTATTATCTTGAAAGTATATTTACAATTTGTATCATTTATTGATTATTTTATTTATATTACTATTTAATGTTAAAATATTGATTTATACTTTAATAACTTTTTATTAACAAATGCTTTTGTAATAAATATTTTTACATGCATTAAAAATCGAAATAAGGTTTATGTAGAGCTTACAAATTATTGTTATAAAGGTTACTTTTTTGAGGCTGATGATCATTCTTCATATTCAATTGGGAATAAAAATTGCATACACTCGGCTAATTACTAAATACAATTTAATAAATTACATAAACCTATTTTAACACCCTATAAGGGAACAAAATGCAAACACTATTTGCGTGTTTATAAAATTTATAATAAGGTTATTACAATATATGTGTTAAATTGATGCTTTTAATAATACTGAAAATTTTGAATTATGAGACAAAAGTAAATAAAAAATGGAATTGAAAAAAAGGAAAAGTGATAGATGAAAAGTTCAATTTATAAATTATAGCAAGGTTTTATATAAAGCAAACAGCACAAACACCCTAGCTTATTACTACCTAGTATATACTTCACATTTCAATACCCTAGCTTAAATCAAATCAGTATAATAATTATATTCAGAACATTAGTATAGTACATTAGGATCAATGTCTTGGAGCCAACCATAAATATTGCACGATAAGATTTCTTGTCTTCTTAATGTCTGTAGCTTTATTTGATCTCATTCAGTATGAAACAGCTCTTTAGGAGTTTGTACTATTATGAGTATTGATGTCTAAACTCCGCTTCGATAACCTCCATAATTTTGGCTTGAGTCCGAAGAATACGTCTCAAGGATATCATATTATGGTTAATTTGTTTCTCCTCTACTTCTAATGCTTCCAATAAAGAACAGCACGAGCCATGTTCAACACTTTCACAGTTCTTACTCAATTTAGGCACTTAAACCAACTTTTGTCACTTTTATACGCGTTTTTTGTTATATTTGAACGTTGAATTGTACAGTATATATGGAGGATATAAACAAAAATCAAATCACGCGCGGATTAATATAAAAAGGACAAAAATTACAATAACGAAAGAGAAGCAATCGATGGAACAATCAATATAAAGTTATTGCAATTTGACGTTAGGATCGTTCGCTGATTGCTCTCGGATCGCTGTCAAAATTATTACGTGATACGAAAACTTTGTGTATCGCTTTGGTTTGTACTAAGCTATTGCACTTTTTAGTTCACTGATTGTTCTACAGAGGCAGCACTATCGTCATTATGTTTTCGCTTCGCTATTGCTGATACATAATACGAATTTGCGATTATTGTGCAATAATTGCAATTTTTTCGCGATCGCTTTGCATTTGCTTTTTACGTAATAGGCCTGCGGGTTTAATCTTTCATGTGATAAAAGCTATGATATCTATCTAGCGGTCGCGAGTAAGCAATGCGTCTCTGCTGTTAATATATCAAGGTACATGCCAAACACACGCATCTCAATAGCATTTGTCAAACAAACAAATGAGGCATTGTGGCATCAAATGACGCCTTCTCGTAGCCTTTGACATACTGTCGGAGTGTTTAGAAGTAAATATTTTGCTAAATCGGTGAAGTCATTGCTCAGTCAAGTGCGAAAATTTCCATTTTCTATTTCGCTGCTTGTACACTGCTGTAATGACGGAGGGTGTTTATATCTTGTATTAGACGCCTCTTGTGAAGATATTAAAGAACCTTTATAGCATTCAAAGCGAGAAGATATTTTCGAATTAGCATATAGAAAATTCTTAAACAATTTCTTAACAACATATGAATGTGTAACATGGTGACATCGAGTGTCTATTAGAAAAATTTAACTTTCGCATGATCATTCTAAACGTTCAACATCTGATTGAATGAATTTACTTTATACACACACCAAAAATAAAATAAACTTTTTTTGCTAGATCAACCACTATTAGCCTTGAGAGGATATAGATCCATGGGGCTTGAGGTGCCTGGACGCATATTATTAGTGAATAATAAAGCGTTCATGAATTAGACGAAGACAGTTAGAACGTCACTTACATATCATGGAAATTTGAGATGTTTTGGTACTGTACATAAGTTACGAATTCATCAGTGCAAGCAAGTGGAATTGTAAAACGAACGTTCCCAAAGAAACGAGGACAGTTAAATAATCTAGAAGTTTATTAAGCTAGTTCATTTTCACTTGATGAGTTGGCAGGCGATCTTTGAATCTTGGGCCTCCTCCAGACGAATTTCAACAGTATGTCACTTTCACTACACACCAGTGGAGAAGCCAAACAATTCATGCAACGGCAGAAGGTGCTGCGTGACCTTACCTTGCCTTAGGTAAGCACATCAATTCTAAACGGGAGTCAACTTTTAATACAACTACAGTCTTTTCTTACTATTTTACCTCTAAATAAAACATTTTTTATGGATTTATTTAGTTTATTTTTACCTCTCACTTTCTCCCAACAAATTGTTTCAGCCACTCTTCTACATTAATTATTATTTCTTACCTAAATTATCACTTCTTATCTTAGCATTATTATTTTTAAGTTTTGAACTTTAGTTCGAAGTTATTGTACAATTTCAACGTACTAAAATATCTAATAATATGATAATTTCATTCGAATATCCCTAGTGCTCTCTTTTCAGACGCTTTAAATATAAATTCTGTATAGATTTTATACAGAATTTTTATCAAAAGCGTCTGAGTCTAACAGCTTATTTGCATTTTTTTTAATCCTATCTATTCTTTATAAATACCGCAGAACATACTTTGAATATTACCCATATGAACATCAAAATAAATTCTATTTTACAACGGCTAACAATCACTCCCGTATGTGAGCAAGAGCTGCGGTAACTCTGTGTCTATTTTCAGAGTTCTGTACCCAAAGGGTAAAACAGGATCCTATTACTAAGACTCCTCTGTCTATCTGTCCGTCTGTCATCAGGCTGTATTTCATGAACCGTGATAGTAATTAATCTAAAATGTTGTTTAAATAATCTGTTAATAGTCATAACTGAAATAGTTTTAGTATTAGGCGATCTTTCGACTAACAAAATTTTTGTAAAATAGATGGCAATTGTAACTGGCTACCACAGTAGAGGTTTTGCCTGGTGTAGTGCCAATGAACAATGTGCAATTCTGTTTGACAATAAAGGTATTTTCATTTTTTTTATTCATTTTCATGTTCAAGATGTTACTATTTGTGCTACTGCGCGAAGACCTTTTTAGAGGTCCTTCCTTTTTTTCCTTTTTTTTATAAACATTGCCATTACTTTAGGATAATATTATCCTGTATTGTAATGACGTTTTACAAACCTAAATTTCACGCAGACAAACACCCAGATGCGAAACAACTATCTGTGGGTCACACAAATAGTTGTCCCGTGTGGGAATCGAACCCACGACCCCTGACGCCGAAGCCAATACCTTGGCAACTGCGCCACGGAGTCACCGGTCGCCGGTCGTCAACTACTCTGTGTTTTTCATGTTTCCAGATCTCTCTAACTTAAAAACTTATCTTTCTAAAAGGCCAGTCAATAATTTATAACTGATTTGATGCTGTAGTTCTGATAGAGAATTTCTATTAGTCTCCAATACGTGTAAACGTGATCTCTTAAAAATAGTACGCGGTTTAAAAATTGTGTTCGGTAAACTACAAAAAGCCATCTTACTTTCATCTTACTTCATGATGGTGACTCCCCATTCATCAGGCTGTCCCCTCTTAAAAGCAGAGGTGTCCAGCTGTTCATACGGATTTTCCACCGTTTAAAATAAATAATGGTAAAGTATTAAAAAAAGTGCGCGGAAGTCTATTTTTTCTTTTTCAATTACATGCTCATGTAGCAAACGAAACATTCAAACAATCAAAACATTCTCGTTAAATACACCCATAAAGGGCCGCCCCAAATTCATTTAACTCTACCGCGCGTTAATGTTTTCGGGTAGAATCGAAACGAAAATAGAGTCTCGGGAACGCCGACGGAACTCGTAAAGAAAATTCATGGCCTATAAAGAATGCCCCCGACATTTCACGTAGAACGAGCGATTCGCTAATAATGTACGCTAGTATTGCGGTGGAACACCACTACTGCTAACAAACATTTTAAATACACATTGCAATTTTCGACATTTCCACTATAAAGTTGTTTACAAGTTACCTTTCCAATCGTGTGCAGTACGTTAAAATATCCGGTGATATGGTAACGTCAACAATGCCTGTTGTTAGAGGTGTACCACAGGGTTCTATTTTAGGGCCACTGCTTTTTATATTATACATATCAGATATCGTTACTACAATCAAGTTTAGTAAGTATCACTTATACGCTGACGTTATGTCTGCAATTATTTATATCGTTTAAACGTTGAGATACAGAGTTGGCAATTAGTAAAATTCAAGCTGATTTGAAATGTATTTCAAAATGGTGCAGTAACAACAGTTTGGTAATTAACCCTTCTAAATCAAAGTACATGTAGCTCGGAATACGTAAACAAATTTGTCGTATGGTGACGCAGTTTTTGGTGAATTCTTAATGGCAAGAACTAAAAAACTGTTACAACGAATACCACCTCGATGTCATGACACTCCATTCCTAAACCGCCGCGACTTAATTACACACTGTATAACACTGCTGCTGGTAGTTTTCGTTTTTCCGCTACTAAGTGCTGGAACGATATACCCCCCCCCCCCCCCCCCCCCCCCCCCCCCCCCCCCCGCTAAGAAACTCGAAAACCATAAATTCATGCAAGTTAAAATTTAAAACGTTTTTGCTCTCCTTACAAAAGTCTAGCACTTAGTTGTCACTCGTCATTTTCTATCCCTGTCTCCACATCCCTCTCTCACACGCACACACGCACTCACACATGTACCTTTGTTTGTTTTTATCATGACTGTTATAACTAAAACATCTACAAAAAAAATTAAATTACTGTGTTTATGTCTTTTATGTGTTTTTTTACGTTTATGTACCAAATAAATATTTTTCTTTCTTTCTTTCTTTCTTTCAATGAATGACTGTGTGTGTTATTAATCCATATTGTATATTATTACCGAATCCAAACTTTCCAGGACCGGGAACTGGCATGGCGATATAAAAAAAGAAGAGAGAGGATACTCTATGGTAGCGTGGTGACGCGAGGTTGACAGTTCGGGGAGAATTATAATTGCTGGAGTTTAAAATCTAATTAATGATAGATTTTGTTAAGAATTTGTATTTGATTTTGTAAAACATATTTCCAGTAGATTGATGTGTTTCCTTTTAAAAAATAAAAACTAACTATCTTTTGTTTTATAACATATATATATATATTTATTTGTTGTAAAGTAGTACATACAAATACTTACCGCAGCAGGTCATCTAACGCATGATCCGAAATACAGTGGTTATATTTCTTATATGCTTATAAAAAGTTGTCTAGTAAGCAGGCTGTTCACCGGATGATAAGTGATTACCGTCGCCCATAGACATTGTCTAATCGGGGACCTTACAGAAGAGCGATGTGAAATCAAGAATTCGAGTTCAAATTTTTCAATTGTCGTACGATGGGTATCTTATAAATATCTAAAGCCACGCAGAGGTCTCTGAGGTGTAAATGTATTGTCTCGATCAGGACGGTGCCACAGTCTCACAAAAATTCCGCATGTTTCGCATATTTCCAGTAACGCATTTGTATACAGTGGTATTGTAAATGTCTACGATCACTAATCACGTGTCGTTAGATGAACGTCCTCTTATCAACCGACTTCAAAAAAGGAGGAGGTTCTCAATTCGACTGTATTTTTTTACGTTTGTGACCTCGACTATTTTTTTATTTGAAAACTGTTGCTTCCCATATGGTCCCATATTAATTTCATTGGTATGGGATCTTGGGCTCCGGAGATACGTAGAGAACTCCTGAAAATCAATTATAAATGAATACAGAGCGAGATATTTGAAGTGGGTTTTGGTTTTCGTTGATAAAAAAAGTTACTTGTTCCCTACTCTTAAAAATTATTGCCTCATAAAGGAACATACCCTGACCTTCCCTGATTTCCCTCGTGCAAATATCATGGAGGATGAAGGTGATTCCGCAACCTTGCGCCCGGAAAATGAGGTAAAGAAAAATTAAAATTCCGCCCGCTTTGTAAGATGAAAATTCTTGAGAAATTAAATATTAAACATCATTGAGGCACGGCCGGCTTTTTCAAAGCTGGCCTTATATTGAGAAGTTACTTTGGAAAGTACTAGAACAACTCATTTGTGTTGCTTCTTTGTCTAATACGAGTTCATTGGTATAGGAAATAAAAAAAAATTAAATAAAGTTTACACATGTTTAATTTCGTTTAGTTTTTCTTTATTTAAGTAATAGAACATGTAAAATAATATATTATATGCAAACGCTACACATCATTGAACTCTTTTCATTTTAACCTTAAATTCCCACCCGTTTTCTCATGCCTACTTGTTTATCGCACGATTCTGTGACGAACATTAAACTATCCAAAATGGGTAGGCGCAAAAGTTTTTGCCTCCAGTGTTTTAAAAACTACACCTTTTTATTTACCGTGGAATGTCAATGATAGAAACTTTCGTTTTTCTATTTTACAATTGTTAATTACAAACATTTTCTATCATAACAAATCATCATATCAATCATATCTTGCTGTATTTACTAGTTCTAGAAGAAGTGAAGCCTTTGATTTTCTTAATATGTTACTTTTTTTAATTAAGTTTCAACTCATTTCAAAACAAAAACAAAACAAACAATGTCATGCCTTTGCGTATTCAGAGTAACGGCACTCCCTTACTCTACATTATTCGATACTATATTTATCGACTCTACAATATAATTATATTCAAATCAAATCAAAGCAAAAATATATTTATTCAAATAGACGCTTGTGCGCTCTTATGAATCGTCAAATTTTACATCAAAGATTATGTATATAGGTTCGTAAGGTACCGCCGGTTCGGAAAGCAATTTCTGTTGAGAAGAGACCGGCAAGAAACTCAACAGTTGCTCTTTTTAAAAATAAGTCTAAGTAAACATAGAGCCTACGCGAAAACAAATGTAACCTTTTTATATTAGTAGAATAAGAAGGGGGACGAACAGAGCTGCGAACAGAACTTTGTAGTTGCTTCGGATTTTTTTGCGAATTAAATTTTGCTCATTAAAACTAGTATTAGCCAATTGTTGCCATTAAGTCATAAATACAACGTTATAAGACAGTAAAATAAATCTCTGTCGAACAACATTTTAAGACTAAACTCACAGGAATTGCCACTAAAACTACCAAGAAGTTTGAGACGAGGCCTGTTTGATGAGATGGAATTTATTACATTGTTTGCCTCTATTTGTTTTCTTTGTTATTTGGGCATTATTTTAATATATTGTATAAATTAAATAAGGTATTTGTTTAGTTATAACATAAGGAAGAGTGGCTTCCTGAAATAATATGTGCTTCTGTGCCTAATAGAAGAAGTCGACACTTAATTTTTAGTTATTTTTATTACAAATAACAAGCAATACAAGCTTTAATGTGAGAAGGAATTGAGAGTCTTATGGTCTGGTCGAATGTTAAAATCCCAACATTATATAAAAATACTTTTTTCATTTTTCGGATTTCAGAGATATACACATATATTATACATGTATGATACATAATTATATTCTATTAGATACTTGTGAAATGTGACAAAAGCACATAGTATGTTAGCGCTTATAAATGAGAAAGCATAACTAATACAACCCGTCATTGGTGCCAGAAACGGATTTTAATTCATTTGAACTCGCTTCAAATCCTCCATCTATAAATTGAACAATGGATGCCCGCGTATACTGAATTAAGGAGCCAGCGCTTGGACCAAACTTGCTTGACTCGTTCAAAGTTACATGAAAAAACTAAAATTAACTAAACTGTTGAAATTAAAGCACTCGCACAATCTAACTCTATTCAACTTAAATGCCCAATTAACAGTTAAAATGCTAGTTTAAATAAATTTAGAGCTCAAAACATGTAACTTTGTTTTGTTACGATGAATAACTAAATATTATTTTTTTATTACTTCATTACAATTTGTATGTGCAAAGATAAGATTATCATTCAAAAATAAGGGATTTATTATAAATGATTTAGATGACGGTACAGTACGTAATATCGGCTAAAAGGGCCCAATTAGCCATAGATCCATAGAATCCCATGGATATGGTTGTTAGTCAATCGAAGCATTTTTTAATGCAAAAATAGCGGCAAACGGGAAGGGATGGCCTGATAGGAAGTGACCGCCACCACCCATGCACATCTGCAACACCGCAAGGCTTGCAAATGCGTTTATTAAAATTGTCAGCTTATACTTATAGCTCAGTAGAGCCGTGATGGCTCAGTGTACGGGCGCTCGCCTTTAATTCAATATACTCGAGCAACCTGAGTTCGATCCTCGGTGCCGGCAACAATGAAGTTTTTAACTTTAAGTGCTGACTTATCACTTGCTCCGCGGTGAAGGATGAAACATCGTGAGGAAACCTGCATATTTTCGAAATAATAACAAATATATATATATATTTCGAAGACATGTGAAGGACGCCAATCCGCAGTGGGGACGCGTGGTGGACTATGCCCTGATACCTCTGTACAGAGGAGGCCTTTACCCAGCAGTGGGACATGTATAGGCTGTTACTTTACTTTTTTTATACTTTCCCAGTATATAAACTAAAGCACAAAGACAAACCTTAGGAGTTCTTTGGAGTTATGTTCCTTCTTATGAACAGACACTAAACACCTAAACTGCAAGCACTTTGAAACTTCCTTTGACACATTTCAACGAGTAAATTGGAAAAGCCATGTACTTTTACTGAGATAGTGCTAACTTACTAGAAGTGTTTATAGCCCGAGACTATGTAACAGATAAGGCGGCATATCATAGATAATGGTATTCAAGGCAGTTCGTAATTATAAAAAATCGTTACAACAAGGAGTATCGAAAGAAACTTCCAGAAAAACTTCTTAATAGGAGATTTTCGCCATTTGGCGGCCGGAACGAGATTTGCACGAAATAACTTTGGGTGGTTGATCCGAATAGCCAATATCAGAACTGTGTCCTATTTGTAGAATATACATTTCTGGAATAGAACCTACGTTGAATACTAATTAATTTAACCTGAAAGCTCTCCTCTGCTCACTTGTAAGTATTCCTGTTGAAATAAATACCTACTTGGCCATTTCTCTGTTTTTTTTTATTTGAACTATTGTAAGAGGACCCAAAACGTAGAAAATTGTCATATTTAAAATGTGTACAAATGTAGCTAAGGCTATTTCGTGGCCCTACCACTGTAAGTTTGTCCATTGATCTGCAAAAATTCGCATTTTAAGTTTTATCTTGAGTGCAGCTGTCTCGATCGACTTTAAGGGAATAGAAAGCGATGGCCAATATTTACCTCATTTATGAGCATCTTTAATTCTAAAAGACAAAGTAAGGTCAAGCACTTTCTGTGAAATAGTGCTTTAAAACGTAACCAACCCGAGGTATATACAGCGTGTCTTTACAATCGCGACAATAAATGAACACGCATATAGAGGATAACTTTTTTAAATTGTATTAAACATTTACAATACAAATCGAATATACCTCAATGTTTGAAGACTAAAGTCTTCAATCAATGTGTGTTGCCAGTGATGACCTACGGAAACGAGACGTGGTCCTTCACTGCTGGCCGTATGAGGAAGCTCAAAGTCGCTCAGCGAGCTATGGAGCGGGCTATGCTCGGTATTTCTCTGCGTGATAGAGTTCGTAACGAAGACATCCGCAGTAGAACTAAGATAACCGATATAGCTCAGAGGATTAGCAAGCTGAAGTGGCGATGGGTCGGCCATATAGCTCGTAGAACCAATAACCGTTGGGGAAGAAAGGTTCTCGAGTGGCAGCCTCGTACTGGCCATCGCAGTGTAGGACGACCCCCCACTAGATGGAGTGACGACCTGTGCAAATGTGCGGGAAGTCGATGGATGCAGGTGGCTCAGGATCGTACTTCATGGCAGTCTGTGGGGGAGGCCTATGTCCAGCAATGGACTCAAACAGGCTGAAATGATGATGATGAAACATTTACATTCTTTAAACATCAATATTTACAGAGTTATTAAACTTTCCAAAACAAAGAATTTTAGAACAGCCTTACGTATAAAACTGTAACGTACAGTTCATTTGTAAAGGTCACAAAGCATATTAATGGGTTGAATGAATTTAAAAGAGACAAAACACACTATTAGAAGGAGAGGCTTGTTATGCGACGCTGTGGCAACGAATGAAAAAGTCTCTGAATGTAGGAATCAGTCAGTTGTAGTTGTATAGGATGTTACAAATTTTGTTTTTTTTTACCTAATTAGTTTGCTTGAAAAATATTTTTTTTAATAATGGTTTTTTTTTAAAGTTAATACTTTTTTATGATAATTGGCAAGTACCGTTGGACGTGTGTTGATTAATTGTCGCGATGGTAACGACACGCTGTTGCCTGACGTTGACATTACCAGATTCCGCGTTTTCGGATACACAAACGCATGATTATATCTAGTGCTGTAGGACGATATGGGACTTATTAATTTTATCTTATCATGTGCTAATCTTCTGAGCTGTGTCTGTTACCTTTGTTCTACTCAGGATGTTTTCATTGCGAACTCTATATCTGCGTTATAGAGTTCGCAATAAAACGACAGCGGCACTCTATACACGATTCATACAGGTTAATATTTATTCATGGATCGCGGTCCGCGATTACGTATGTAAAAACACCTATGCAACGGAACAATTCCCCTTTACATTACCCCGCAATGTTTTCAAAGGGGTCTACAATAGATCTTGTAGGTCGTAGTGGCCGTTGGGGCTTACTTTCCACATAAAATACAAATAGTGACAATTTTTATCATACTTGTGGGTGACAGCTAACGTCACTCACTCCCTTCTCTAGCGTTCCTTGGTGGGTACGTTTTTTTTTTTATGGAAAAAAGGGGTAAAAAAGAATGAGGCTCGCCCGGTGGTAAGTGATCACCGTTGTCTTACTTAGCGACGTACCCGATGGATGACATCAATCTCAAGGTATATTTAAGATATCCTCACTAATATTATAAAGGCGAAAGTTTGTATGCATGGATAGATGTTTGTTACTCTTTCACGCAAATACTACTGAATGGATTTTAATGAAACTTTACAATAATATGTCTTGTAAGTCTAAATAAAAAATAGGCTATAATTTATATACATATTTTTATGTATATCTGTCTTTCTGTCTGAATGAATTAATACGCCTTTAGCCTATTCTACGCAGACGTAGTCGCGGGCAGCAGCTAGTTCTTACTAATATTATAAATGCGAAAGTTTGTATGTATGGATTGATGTTTGTTACTCTTTCACGTAAATACTACTAAATGGATTTTAATGAAACTTTACAATAATATGTCTTATACATCAGAATAAAAAAATAGGATATATTTACATACATATTTTCATGTATTTAAATATATACGCAGACGTAGTCGCGGGCAGCAGCTAGTTTATGATAAATGAAAATAATATCCGATTCGTAATACGATTGAGTTTTAATAAACCAAAATCTTATCTCTACGCCAACACCCATGTGATTACTATGTCCAAAATTATAGGTAATCTTCTTCACATGCTCCATAGAGAATAATATGTAAAAGATTACTCTTATAATTCTTCATCATTATAACACATTGACTTAGTTAATGGATGGATGTTTGTTACTCTTTCACGCAAATACTACTGAATGGATTTTAATGAAACTTTCCAATAATACATCAGAATAACATATATGCTATAATTTATAAAGATATTGTGTGAATTGCCTAAAATAAAGGTAATGATATCGTAATAAATATACCATCTGCCAGATATTCTGGTAATAAAATAAAAAAGTCATTGTTAATATCCTATGGCCGCGCGGGCGAAGCCGTGGTTCACAGCTAGTATAGTATAATATGTACTACTATACCACTGTATTACTATACCACGTGAAATACGTGTCTATAAAAGTTTTACGTAGTGTCTCGCTATTTCATGCTTAGCTAGACAGGTTCTAATCCCAGTATGCACTAATGATTATTTCCATCGGAAGATCATGTCGCATAAGGTGTATTACTGTACAGAACTGTACTGTACTGTTAATTAAAAGTAGGGTAGCACTTGCTATCTCTCTTTAGCCGCTTTGGGTTAAAGGTGTGAATACATAAATATGAACCGGCTAGTAAACATCGGTCTCTGAACCTCTCCCAGGCGACAATTATTCAATCCCCACTGACGGACCGTTTAGATTATTCACTACTTAAATAGTCATCAAGCTAACTTAGCGACGTCTGCCCGTCACTGCGGCTTAAATAAGCTCGGACGTAAAGCGCATTCCGCGGGCTAGATTTGACCCAACAATTAAGGGGTTCATAGTCGACGATGGTCTATTTACCAGCCAATGGACAAAAACAACACTTAACGTGCATGTTCGTTAATAAAAATAATTTAGATTATTTAAGCATTGGCCAGTTGCTGGAAAATAAAAAAAAAGATATGCATTCCATCTGACAAATCGTAGAATTAAGATGTTATCAAAAATCGGGGATAACGCACGTTCCACATGTTATTATGAATGTTAACAGCTGGCATTAGGTAAGAGTTATCTCGATTCTTATTTACTACGACAAGTAATACAAAACAAAGCTACTCACGGCACCGGCGCACTTAACGTCCTCGGCCATCGAGAATTCCTGCCACCTGCCACTACCATAACACGATAAAGAAACCGCTTATCACGACTATCTTCGCGTAACTCAAGTCATTGCAGTTCAATCAAAACGTCAACGTCCAATTGCACCAACGCGCCGATGCACCGAGTGCCCGCGTCGAATTTCGAAAATGGAAACAGAACTCGAAATTTGAAATTCGAACGCAATGTTTACAATTATACACCGCCTGCCATTTGTTTATCTGACACCGTGACGCGACTGGTCCCTATCAAAGTTTGGGGGAGACTGGTTGCGCGCGCCGTGCCCGTCGCCATGGCGACCGTTTGGAGGTTATTTTGCAGCTTCGGTAAATTGATGTCACCTTAATATATGTATATCAATCATTTTGTAATATGCTATAAGCCAATCCCTTGTCCAGACGACCTCTACGACAATTCGCTGAGACTCGATCGTGGCTTTTCTATACTTTAAACTTTCCAATACGCAGTTTTCCGTGCGGTTTAGTATTTAACAACCATAGTTGGGAACTAGTTACGTAAAAGTGTAAACTTTAAAATAAACACGCGGAAGGTGGTCTAGCATAAGCTGTTCGTATTATAGACGATACAAATAAATTTAACCCAGTTCTACAAGCTTTTTATAATATTGCACTTTTCTCATAGACCGTCCTAATAAGCCATACTTAGTGCACTACATGAGCACTGCAGTTTCAAATTGAGATGATTCTGTGAGATGTTTGATGTTTTGTGGTTATAAGTTAAACTTACATTAACTGCATATGAAGCCTTTTACTTACGAGTAAATTTAAAAAAATAATTATGGAATACTTAACATTCAGTATATTTTGAAAAAAAGTGCTTATATCTGTATATATATTCATTTCAAATGTGTCATAATTAAATGGTATTGCAGTTTCATGCTTTGAAGTATGAATACTAGATGGCGGCGAGCATTGCTAAAATTACAATAAAGAAAAAATGTGTCATCCGTGGTCATCAGCCGCTTAACTTAGTTGGTAAGCATTTGGGCTCGTTACACGGAAGACTCAATTTTGTTTCTAGCTTTGATTCCCGCAGCTTTTTATAGTATTTTATTTTTTATATGTATATCCCAATTTGTTACTCATAAGTATGCGATGATCGTATAATTCTAACTTTAAATTTTGACATCGTTTCCTCAGTCTACTGCTGAGCATAGGCCCCAAAGAGTGCTATGAATGATGATCCTGAAAAACTTGGATCCAACGACATCGGGCACATTTGTACAGGTCGTCACTGTCACCATCTAGTGGGGGGTCGTCCAACCACTGCGATGGCCAGGCAACGAGGCTGCCATACAAGAACCTTTATCCCTATCGTTTATTGGTTCCACGAGCTAATTGGACGTTCTCTGGCCCCAAACTACAAAAAAGTCTCTGACTACTCTTACATTATATTTCGTTATAGTAATATTTACCCGACTACCGAAGAAGGGGATTATTTTAAGAGCATTTGTGTGTAAGAGTATGTACATAAGTCTAATTCTTTGGCGAGCTCTGCAGCCACTTGACAGATTACAACATATGAGGTGTCATTAGATTCGTCTTAGTTAAGGCCAGTTCTGGTGGTGGAGTTTTATCGTGCATTTCGACGGAACCCTCTCTTCCCCAAGCGGGATGGTAGCTGGCGTTCCAAAAGGAAGCTGCCTTTCCCCAATCCTGTTCGCTCTCAACACCAACGACATCCCCAGATGGCACTTTATGCGGATGGCAGCGCGTTCTTTACCTCTATGCACAATAAGGGGCACCCGGCTAAGAAGAAGCAGTGTCAGTTAGACCTTTTACCCACGTAGTTATATCTGTGGCGGATGGCTGTTTACTTTGACAAGACGTCCGCCGTTTACATTAGGGGAGTACATAACCCACCCAGGCTTGAGCTGCGAAGTCAAGTACTTCTGTGTATTTTGGTAGAGAACACTATTACGTATCTCCGATGCAAGATATACCTCACGCTGCAGATGGTCCTCCAGGTCTAGCTTCGGCAGGCCAGAGCGGCAAATTGCGTCTTCGTGTTTCCGCGTCCCCGGCTGATTTGACAGAGACAGGTGCACGGTGGGTTTTAGTTGGTACCCATTTCTGACTGAGACTACCCACATACCCCCTCCCCCCATCTGGTGGGATCCATAAAGTATCCCACGTACAAAAAAAGCCCAGAGTGGCAAACGGGATCATTTACCCCGTCCTCGCATCCGGGATACCATGGCGGTACAAAGTTGCCGTATATTTAAAACCAAATATTCGCTCGCAGTGAACCCATGCAGTCCCAGCGTGATATGTGCTGCTCTCTGCATGGCAGGTAGGAATCGTAGAGGAAAATCCTTCAAGGGCAGCAGAATCTCACCCTGCGATTCGTCAGCATTGACATGATAGCCCAAACTTTTAAAAATCGAATCCATTTCCGATTTTGTGGCCCGATTAGGGAGACGCATGCACGAGCGCGCGTATAACGGGCGACATCCCTATCTCAACAATTAAGCCCCGCTACTATAGTCTGCCACGCGCTATATATCTCACACATTTTATTTTAAGCACGTGATAAGTAGGCACTGAACATTAACGATTTCATTGGTGCACCGGGAATTGAACTCAGGTTGTTTGAGTGTAAGCGAGACGCTCGCTTTTAATAATTCAATATTAGAAGCGAGCGCCCGTATAATAAGCTATTACCGAGTAGCGTGTGCCTATGATATTAAATTTTTCGTTTTTACTATGTGTAAAATTTCTTGACTCATAATATGGTAGCCACTATGCATCATCTTACATACATAGCATTTAATAAGTACATTTTTGTATGTGTCCGAGTAACAAAACGCAGCTAATTGTTTCCGTAAGGACTATAGCTTGTGTTTATAGAAACAACTAACAAGTTACAAAATGAGACGAAGCCACAGCCTTGAAACAAAGTCGAAAGCCCGTCAGAAATTTCAGTTTGAATAATCGACTTCTGCAAGAAGGCGTTGCTGACGCTAGATTTTAAATTAATCTGAATTCTTCTTCTAAGATTATCATTACGATCCCATCACTATTGAAAACTATTTATCATATTTGAAATTCTTAGTCTTTGAAGGCAAGATCGTAGAAAAGTTGTAATTCCGAAGCCAGTAACGGTAATAATATATCGAATATAGGTGTTCGTCTTAGACTTGTACTGATAAAAATACTCGAAAAGACAAATATGCTAAAACCTACTAGGTAATTCTCATTCGCTGATAGATTACCCTGGTCACCGGTCGTTCTGACCTTTCGTAAGAATTCGAAACGAACATAAAATAGCTGAAGCGAACATAAGCTATGCGGCCGTAGTCCTCTTGGTCTGTCTACAACATAATTGGATGGCTCTGAACGAAACCTTTAAGCAACTTTAATCGCAAGAAGAGAAAAATCCAGGGATGAGACCAGAGATCTGTCTTAAGAAGAAATAATTTAGAAGTCCGGCATGAAAATTTACAGTGGTAGGGCCACGCAGCAGTCTTCGCTGTTGCACCATTAGGCAGGTCCTTCCGGGTAAGTACCACGACCTCACAGAAGATCGGCGTAAAGTGGATTACACTTCTGCGTGACCAGTAGCAGGGCCCAATTTATTTACAGGTGGCGTCGAAACCCTATGGGTGTGTTGCAAATGTCCATGGGCGGCGGTTATCACGTAACATCGGGTGAACCGCCAGCTCGTTTCCCGCTTTCTCACATTAAAAAAATGAAGAAGCATTATACATTCGCGTATTGTCTGGTGAGCGAGGTATGCGTGGCCCACTTTTTAATGTTGGCAACGCATCTGCAACCCATCAGGTGTTGTAGATGTCCAAGAGCGGTGGAAATGACCTTGAGATCAGGTGACCACCTGTTCCTTTACCGAATTTTAAAATAAAAAAAACATTTTAAACACAACTAATTGGATCCTCCAGGATCAAAGACGCCGAAGAATATTTTAGCGTCGCGCCACTGCAAGGAATCAAGTTTAAAGAAGTTGGAGAACAGTTAAAACTAAATTATTATAGCGCAGCGTTCAAACAAAGTTAATAATTCCACGTCTATCGCTAGAAACGCTGGGATTACAGTTACAGTAAGTTTTAAAAGGATCATAAGGGCAATGCAAGCTTACAGTATCTTTTATTCGAGGTTGCGGAATATAGGTACTTTATGAGAGAAGCTTAATTGGGAGGAATCTACTGCCACCAGCAGCGGTGAGAAATTTGTGAATTCTTATACTCTTTAGCCTGGTTTTTTTTGGAAACTAACAGCTAGTACATGTGTAAAGTATTACATAATAAATACAGAGGGCCAATTGAAAGTTTCCACAATTAGTTAAATATCGGCTTCGGCGTCAGGGGTCGTGGGTTCGATTCCCACACGGGACAACTATTTGTGTGCCCCACAGATACTTGTTCCGCATCTGGGTGTTTGTCCGCGTGAAATTTATGTTTGTAAAAACGTCCTTGCAACACAGGATAATGTTATCCCAAAGTAGTGGCAATGTTTTAAAAAATATATATATATAAAATAATATAACGCGTACAAAGAAGTATAATGGACCTAAAGTCTACAGTGACAAATATTATAAAATTTACAAAATTTATAAAAATGTATTGGTAAATACATTTTTATTAAAAAATTTACATTTTTATTAAATACATTTTTATTGGTAAATACATTTTTATGTCATATTCTTTTTTTTAAAAAGGCGTTGCTAAGCAGTTTTTCATCTGACTGACAGAAGTACATTAAAAATCAACGTCATGTTGTTTAGCTACCTCTTTAAAACATCTTTTATTAGGCCACAGCTCGGTAATGACTCACTCTATTTTCAGCATCCCACTCTATCCTTTGTTGTAGCCCACGTCACAACTTGCATAAAAGTCGGTGATTTGTGCACGTAAAAGGCCGAAAAACTAATTACTCGTGGGAGTTGTTCTGTAAAAATCTGCGATAATTATTCGAGAACTTTCCCTGTGAGACCAAACTTTGTATTGAGTTGTAAGAGCTTGCATTAAAAATTACTATAACATTGAAAACGATCCATGCGATCAGTACTCATAAATAAATTCAGACTGTGCTATTAATTAAAGTACTTTTTTTTATCGCAATATGTACATAATATACAGGGTGGCTTTTTTAAGTGTATCCATTTTTTTATTAATTCTAGACATAAATAATGTTATATAAAAATGATAAATATTTAAAATCACTCATAAGTAATTAAGTACCCGGAGGACCGAGCTTTACTCGGTTTTTTTTTTTTTTGGTAAATTATGTAGAAAATTACATTTAGATACAAATTACTGAGTAATGAAATATGCATAATATATTTCGATCTTACCGACATAATAATAAGACAATATGAACTGGTGTTTTTCACAAAAGAAAGAATTTAAAAAAAGAGAAAAAAAATAACAAAATAACAAATCGACAAAAAATAAAAAATAAAGAAAACAATGATCTGGAAAAATAAGTGTGTAAATGATCGTGATACGAACCACGGCCGTCTGTTTTGGGGCCGCCCGATTACCGACCGAGCTTTTATAACATTTTTTTTGCGGCGAAATTTAAAGTCATATTCGAATGATATTTTTCATTCCCTGAAAACAGGGATAAACGGACATTTTCTAAAAATGAAACCTAGCTAGATCGAATTTTCGCCCCCGAATCTACGCACATACTAAATTTCATGAAAATCGCTGGAGCCGTTTCCGAGATTCCAATTATATATACACAAGAATTGCCCGTTTAAAGGATAAGATTACATTCATTTGAACTTAATTACAATAAGCCTTAACTTATTTTTTTCATGTTTAATCAATATAATAAGAGCCGTGGTAGCTCAGTGTCCGGGCGCTCGCCTTTAATTAAATATACTCGAGCAACCTGAGTTCGATCCCCGGTGCCGACACCAACGAAGTTTTTAACTTTAAGTGCTGACTTATCACGTGCTCCGCGGTGAAGGAAAACATCCTGAGGAAACCTGCATATTTTCGAAATAATTTCGAAGATATGTGAAGTCCGCCAATCCGCAGTGGGGCCGCGTGGTGGACTATGCCCTGATACCCTCTGTATAGAGGAGGCCTTAGCCCAGAACTTATTTCAAAAAGTGCGTGATTTATACGCTGCTCATTTATTTTACGCGCGATCATTCATAACTAATACGCACACAAGTTCGTGCACAGTAAAATTTAGGTATTTATGAATGACTACCGCATTGTCAAAACGTTTTGTTTTTTAGGGAATAGAATGGCATTTTTTTTTGGAAAAAAAGCTTTGTTTTTTATTTCAATAAACGATTATACTACCGAATCAGAACCCCTGTGTAAATTTGGGCACTTCTCAAAAAACCTTCCTGTATATAACTTGATTAATTGAATTAATATTTTCGAATGTAGAACAATTATATAATAGCGTCGTATTACAATTTCGAAAGAATAACAAACATGAGTGAGGTTTATGTTTATAAAACGTCCTTACACCAGTATATAATGTTATCCTTTAGTAAGGGTAATGACTTTTTTAAAGCGAAAAAAAAAAAAAAACATTTAAAAAGGTACTTTAAACCATCTTCATACATTAAAATTTGTGGAAAAAGTACTAAAGTACGTAGTAATCTTAAGAGAAGTAAATAAAAGTAAGGATTAATCTCAAGTGCAGAGATTAGCACAATAAAAAATTTAAATTTCCACGTAATTACTTTTTTCTAAGAAATATTCAAGAAAATATTTAGTAATATCCCGAAGACGTGGGTACGATTCCCACCGCATCCAAGAACTTTACGTACTTTTTTTAATTAATTTTAAAGAATTTAGTTTTTTGACGCCATTTTTCACCTTCCTGTTGTATCTCTCTGACTGATGTACTCCTAACACTTTCAGAAGTACAAAAGTTTCCTACTCTCGCTCAAGTGCAAGGCGCCTTTAACAAGCCTTCTTCGTCGCGAGGCATTCTTAACGGGATCGTTAAGACTGCAACAAGTTTACTTTGCCATTAGTTGGACGTCTGGAAATATATGAGCAGCGTTCGTGATTTTAACAAGATGGTAGACTTACAACTCAGTGCTTTATTAAGTGTACCAAAAGGAGTTATTTTTTCGCATTTGATATGTTCAAAGACTTATTTTTAACGAGCAAGTACGATTTAAGAGGTATTTCGTAATTATTGATTATAAATTTGAGGTATGATTGAGTTGTTCTATAAGATTTCCCGTCAAAATTATTGATAGTAGTATCTAAAGTCTGATAAATAGTATCTAAAGTTTTTATTGAATTTTCAAAATAACAACCGAGGAGCTCTAGCAATGCCATTTTTATTGTGATTTTTATTTATTTCCTAAGGTAAATTCCTAATTTCTAAGGTAAATAGCGTCCTGATGGTTCACCTGATGATAAGTAATAACCTTTAATGTGGGGTCCAGCTCCCAGACTCCTCAGACGAAACGCAGAAGTATAACACTTCTACTCACGCCGGACTTTGTGAGATCGTAGTACAACTCAGGATCGCCTGCCCATACGTGCAACAGCGAAGACCGTTGCGTGGTCCTACTACACCAAAGTTGATATGCAGAAAGTCCCTTGGTAAAATTACCAAAGTTGTAAGTAATGTAAGTTACTATATTTATGTCAATATAATGCCCAAAGCGTATAAAAGCAACAGCCCTGTAGCTCTGTGCCTTTCGTAAAAGGGGAGAATTTGGAAATACATAGCAAAGTATTTTTTTTTTTTCATACTGATAATCTCTACACTTAACATGGAACATTAAAATCTGTAGAAAAAAGGACTGATCGCTACACCCACAAAAATCTCCGCGCAGTTTATCAAATTTGTATATTTTGTTTCGCATTTCAAGCGATGTTCGGGACATCTATTGTTATATCTTTTACAGCACACATATAAAACGAACAATTTTTCAATATCGTTTTGCAACGATGATTTGAGCTAGAGATGTTACCATTGCTATATGAAATTGTATAGTGCTAATCTCTTTTTTTTATGTGAAAAGTTGCCAAGCGAGCAGGCGGTTTACCTAAGTGAATACCGCCGCCCATGGACATCTGTTACACCCGAGGGTTGCGTTGACCCGGACGAGCCTGCCCATTCGTGCAACAGCCAACGTTGCTGGTCCTACCACAGTTAAATCGCTTTACTTAAGATTTCAATTCGAATTACATTCAAAGTTGAGAGACAAGCTTAATTTCTGGAGCGGAACCTCCGCCCAAACACGATTTTTTTTAGGTATGTTTAAATTGTCTCGTACCTTTTCCGTTAAACGGAGTGTAAAAATAAATTTTAAGACCGAATGCCTAACGGTTGTTGGCCCGAGTTTCATGTTTGTGACACACCGTGCACCTTTTCACAATACAAGGAATTTTTTCTAGTATTTCCTAATGATAAGCAATGTGGAAGAATAAATTTATGTACATACATATCGAAAATTCACAATGATTAATGACAATTAAATTATATTATAATAAATTACCCAATAAATTTAAAAATGTAACCGCATCACCAAAGCCATATAAATTAAAATGTTATATATATGTAAAGAAAAATATTATTTTCTTTTATTTAAATATTTTCTTTAATTTAAATATTTTCGCGCACCGGCCGTTGATAAAATTTATTTTAAAAACTATGTTTGTACGCCGGATTATAACAGAAAAAGAATTAAGCTGTCATATGAAGCAATTCATGAAAATAATCTGATTACAAAGATATTTAATAAGTAAAATAGTGATTTAGGAATCGACATTGTGATTATTAACATTAAATGTCGTTTCTTTAATTACAGGTAAAGTTTTAATAGTAAAATCTTTTATTTTTGTTATTGTAATTATTATTTGTTATAGTTTCAAAATCTTACAATAAATCTTCAATTACAGAGAACTCACACTCAATTGTGTTTTGATTGCTGTGTGATCCTAAACACTGAAAAATAAAATGTTCTCAAAAACTTTCTCAGAACATATCGGGCATTTAAAACAGTTATTTCAAGCAATTAAAAGTGAAGGTTTTAGACTAAAAATTTTCTAAATGCACATTTGCAGCAGACTCAGTTAAATACCTGGGCCACATAATACAGAATAATTCAGTTAGACCTCTAAAAGACAACTTGATATCAATAAAAAAATTCCCTACTCCAAAATCGCAAAAAAATGTGAGACAATTTTTAGGAAAAATAAACTTTTATCACAAGTATGTGCCAAACATAGCAATAAAATTAGAACCATTGCATAACCTTTTGAGAAAAGGACAAATCTTTAACTGGACTAAGGAATGCCAAGAGTCATTTGATGAGATGAAAGAAATATTATGCTCTCAACCAATATTAACCATTTTTGATCATAACTTGCCAATTCACATATACACAGATGCCAGTATACTTGGAGTAGGAGCAGTCTTAAAACAGCCACAAGAAAACAAAGAAGAGAAACCAGTAGCATATTTTTCAAAAAAATTGAACGAAGTTCAGAAAAGGAAAAAAAGCTATATATTTGGAATGCTTAGCAATTAAAGAATGTGTAAAGTATTGGCAACATATGTTGATAGGTAGGAAATTCACTGTCTTCTCCGATCACAAGCCTTTGGAAAATATGAATATAAAGTCAAGAACGGATGAAGAATTAGGAGATTTAACATACTACCTATCACAATATGATTTAAAAATTAAATACTCTCCAGGAAGATATAACATTGAAGCTGATTGTCTAAGCAGAAATCCAGTCTTAGAACCAAATGAAAACCTGGATGAACAATTAAAAGTGGTTAACATGATTAAACTAGAAGATATCCTAAAAGATCAAGTTAACAATAGAAATATACAGTCCATAAAAGAAAAATTGTTGAAAAAAATAATGTTTTATTATAAGAAAGTTAAGAAAAGGGAAAAAATAATTCTATCAGAGAAATTTAGTATAGGATTAATCAAAAGTGTACATACAAACCTAGGTCATTTAGGACTTAATCAAATGCAAAGAATGATTAGCTCATTGTATACAGCAGAAAATATGACAAAAAACATAAAAAAAATCTGCGAAAGTTGTATAGTATGTATAAAGAATAAGTCCAGAGGACAAAATAAATATGGATTGATGTCCCAATTGGGCCCCGCTACAAAACCTTTTGAGATATGTTCCATTGATACCATTGGAGGCTGTGGGGGTTCAAGGTCGACAAAGAGATACTTGCACCTGCTATCAGATCATTTCACTAGGTACTCATACATTTCAACATCAAGTACTCAAAATGCAAATGATTTCATCAAACTAGTGAAAAACTGTGCAGAAACAGACGATATCGGCATGATTCTCTCAGACCAATATCCAGGTATAAATTCCAAGGAATTCAAAAGATTTTTGGATGAAAAGAATATTCCAATATTTTTACTGCAGTGAATTCGCCCTTCTCAAATGGTTTAAACGAAGACTAAATCAAACGTTGGTCAATAAAATAAGATGTAAGATAAACGAAAAAGACACTAAAATTGCATGGGCAACTATAGCACAAATGTGTGTAAAAAATTATAATGAAACGGAGCACACTGTCACTGGTTATGCTCCAAAGTATCTTTTAAACGGCACAGATGTTGCAATTCTGCCTAATGAACTAAAACGTAAGAAGACCGAGCAAGATCTGATCCAAGACAGGAAAAAGGCTCTGGTAAATACAATGAAATCACATAATTACAACAAGAAAATTTACGATAAAAATCGAAGACATATAGAATTCAAAGTTGGTGATGCTGTTTTTGTGGACAATGGAAACAAATTGAATAGGAAAAAGCTTGATGAACTGAGAATCGGACCCTACAAAATTATAGAAAAAATATCAACATCAATTTACAAGTTTATCTTGACTGTAAGAAATTAGAGTCAAACTATTTCCATATATCGAAACTAACTCCTTGCTATGCTTGAGAGACCATAAAGAGGATGTGTAGGTAGTCGTTATGTTTTATCTTCTCTGGGAGGGGGAGATGTAAATAAAAATATTATTTTCTTTTATTTAAATATTTTCTTTAATTTAAATATTTTCGCGCACCGGCCGTTGATAAAATTTATTTTAAAAACTATGTTTGTACGCCAGATTATAACAGAAAAAGAATTAAGCTGTCATATGAAGCAATTCATGAAAATAATCTGATTACAAAGATATTTAATAAGTAAAATAGTGATTTAGGAATCGACCATTAAATGTCGTTTCTTTAATTACAGGTAAAGTTTTAATAGTAAAATCTTTTATTTTTGTTATTTTAATTATTATTTGTTATAGTTTCAAAATCTTACAATAAATCTTTAATTACAGAGAAACTCAATTGTGTTTTGATTGCTGTGTCATCCTAAACACTGAAAAATATTCTTATACATAGTTAAGAAAAAAAAATTTCAGTGAAAGAATGTTTAGAACAATGAAAGACAGAAATGTATACCACTATGTATAGGAAGGTAACCCATACAAATAGGTATCTATTTGTATGGGTTGCCTCTCACCGCCATCTATCCCAGTTAGCTACCGTGGGTAAATCCTTGTTTCAGAGAGCGCAAGGGATCTTTGGCAAACAACACCTGGCCGCTGAGCTTCAACATGTTAAGCAAGTTCTGCATGACAACAAGATTTGAGCATCGCGCTACGTCACAGTGACCGAGAGAAACCAGCCACAGTGGAGCGAGTAACTGCTGTTCTACCATACGTCAGAGGAGTTACCGACAAGATTGGCTATATCTTAAAGCAGGCTTCAATTAATAAATTCTACAAGCCGCTGAAGAAGATTAGTCAGTTTTTACCATCTGTCAAGAGTATACCCCTCTGCAAGATCCGGGAGTGTACAAACTTGACTGTGAATGTGGCTTCTCTTACATGGGACAAACGAAAAGAGCAATAAAAACCCGTGTGAAAGAACTGACATAAAACATAATAGATTGAACAAGTCTGCGGTTTGTGAGCACACTTTAAATCGGCCTAACCACTACATCAGGTTTGATAGACCACAGATCCTTGCAAAAGAACACCGATTCCTCCCAAGGATGATTTGCGAGGCTATTGAAATTAAAAAACAACCTAATTTAAATAGAGAAGAGCGTTGGTTACTACCATCAGCTTGGGATGCTATCATCAATAAAATTAAATCTAGGCCCAAACGAACCACTACTGTAAGACAAGATACAATTAGCTCCCTCTGCATAGATCGGACACAAAACTAATAATTCAAAAACTGACGGTAGCCCGGGTTAACTATGACAATCAGACATCCAACGCCTCAGTCTGTCCTGTGACCATGAACGCTGTAAAGGGTTCAAAACTTCGTAAATTAAAATTAAAAATAAACGCGATAAATCCGTAAAAATTAGTTTCATTTATAATGTGTAATCGCGTAAACACGAGTACAAGAAATGATCATCTATTTATGTAATGTACACTTAGATGGCAAATAAAAACGATTGGATTGAATTAGTGATTTAGATGATCAGGTCGATGCAGTTGTTAGGCAATACACTTCGGCTCCATTAATCGTGGGTTCAATTCCCACCCGGGACTCGATTCGGAAGGGCCAATACAATTAGTAAGACCCACAGACAATTCTTCTTGTTTGTAAGATACCTCTTTTGTCCTAATATCATCTTATACTATATTATGCGTAATTTTTGTTTCTTGACATTATTTTTTTATTTTAACATTATAATTATTTTTTTACATTTTAATACATTGTCGTCTACTTCTGATCTATGGTTAATATTTCAAGTATCTAGCTCGTAGGTAAGTTAGTTTAAAATCAATTACAAAATTCCACCCGGACAGATATAAAAGAAAACGAGTTACTCGTATTAAGAAATACGCGTTAAAAAGACTTAAAACCAACAAGTTATAGTGCGTAGTGTTAAAAGCTGAACATGCTATCTCTGCCTCCTCGTTAAGCTTAACTGGCTCATAAAAGGCTTAGTACCTAATCCCCTAGATTCCACTAAGCGTAGCAGTTCCAGCTAAGCTACGTTGATTTCTCTCTTGTTAATTTCTAAGCGGGCAGCCTTGTTTATCTCGTCTATTTTAAATATTGTTAATACACGACATGTAATTTCTACCATAGTAATTTAGACCGAATCCCCAAGCGACAAAACAGATAAACATTCATTCATAGAGCCGTAACAACCATTATTACACAAATTCAGTTGAATTCAATATAAATTGTTATATTTTAACGCCTGAGTGAAGGGCCAAAGAAGTCGGTAGTAAATAAAGCTAGGTATGTCATTATCATCGTAGGCCACACCTTAGTACATGAAATTACAGAAGATCGACATGAAGTGGAATAGATACACTTTTACCTAGCTTTAGTATCGGGGGGTTTCAAGAAAATAACCAAACAAAAATGTGCATAAAATGACAGAAAGGTTGAAAATTATGATCACATAACCAAGAAATAAGACTAAGAAAGTATCCATAGTTCTATACTTAATATTATAAATGCGAAAGTAACTCTGTCTGTCTGTCTCGCTTTCACACTAAAACAACTGAACCGATTTAAATGAAATTTGGTACACAGATAGTCTAGAAACCTGTTGTAAAGGGTTGAAAGGTTAAAGAAAGATATTTATTTAAGGGCTTCAACGCGAGCGAACCCGCGGTCGAAAAGGTAGTAACCACTAAAGAAGATTACTCATAAATATAAAATCCGACCACGTATCTGCAAAATAGACACAAATAAAAAAAAATATTGTTCACCCAGTGGTCCGAATTCAACAATAATAAATTTAATAAAATATGATACTCGTACATGGAAGTGTATTTTGTTTATTGATTCAATTTATTTTTTATAAATAATTAATAAAAAATGTTTCGAAAATGTGTTTTTGGACCAATACGTAAGTTAATAACATTTACGCCGATATCAACTTCTTTGTGGTTATCTTCCCGCTATGATCATTCACCATAAAGAGAACTTATTCGTTTCGCTAACTCCATAAAAACGATAGTATGCTCTAAGGATCAACTGAATTATTTTAATGGGAATAACATAAGCTCTTGGATCACATTTAACGCTAACCGCAAAATTAATAATTAAACTTATTATAATTACTGGATGAATACAGCTTTAATTAAACTTCATTATGTTATAATTATTTCTTGTTATTATACAAATGTTGCGTTTTATTCGTTGGAAAAAACTGCATGCAGAACCGCTTATCAGGTTAAAACACGAACTACTTAACTGATCTAGTGATCATGGAGGTAAATATTTCTTTTGAGTTTATCCGACATGTATCTATACAGATAAATAAAATTGGAGTATTAAAATAATATCTTTTTACTAAATGCATATGGATGTGTACACGGTACATATACCAAAATAATATTTTTTACAGTTTTTGTCTGTCTGTCTGTCTGTTTGTTCCGGCTAATCTCTGAAACGGCTGGACCGATTTTGACGGTACTTTCACTGGCAGATAGCTGATGAAATAAGCAGTAACTTAGGCTACTTTTGTTTTAGAATTTGTTTTATTGTAAACTCCACGCGGACGAAGTTGCGGGAACAGCTAGTAATAAATAAAACATGTTGATTAATGCAGCTTGTTATAAAAACTAACTATTTCAACGATTCTGTGGCCATATATATATGGAGTAGTCCAAAATACACATTGTAAAGTAGCTTTATTCGTTTCGTTGTACGAGTAACTGTATGTATAAGAACTGTACTCACAGACTGCAATCAACACTTAACTATCTCATTTATTTCGTTCATTTACGGAGCGGAGTTCCGTCTTAAAGATTCATTAACATAGATCAATTGACTTTTAAACAACATTAAAATAATAAATTTTTAACTTAAGTGCGTGTCTTTACAGTAGAGATGAACTTTTAAATGTGTAGATAACATTTTTAGACAATTTTATGCAATGTCCAATAAAATTAAGAGTTTACTCTAATTTTATAGTTAAAATTGTTCCTGATGTGAATCTTGATATTCACTTAATGACCATCCATCCATCAAAGGAAGAGTAAAATAAATAAAAAAAACATCATCAGTATACATTTGTTCTTACAACTAAAACACCAAATTTTTAATTTTGCCTACATGCTAAATAATATCTCATACTTCTACGGATGCATATGGTTTAACTTTGGCCACTTTGAAAGAATATATGCCTGAAGATATTTTCCAAAACATCTATCTGCTGTACATAGATGTTTTCGCAAGTATCTTCGGGCCTGGATCATAAAAAATGATTGCTTTTTTATTACTTTGGCTTACCAACTATTCCCTATATTATCATCACTTTAGGACAAACTTTCCGCCGGATAGTTACACCCTATACACCCACAGTTAGTGCAACAACAAACACACTAGTTCGCCCTCGCCTCCGAGCACGGCGAGACCAACACAACGCGACGTACACAAGGTACACCCGCGTTCCGGGGCGGTTCTCAACGCTCCCAGCCACCGAATTAGCTAATTGCACAGTCGACGGTCATCGGGGTTTCGGGCCGAACCGCGACCTCGATGGCCCTTAGATGACACACCATACTTAAACGCACGCATGAGCACATGGCCCTACCCACAGCGGAGGGCTCAAACCCTTGGGTTCTGGCTAACCCACCGGTTCTGCGTCAGATGAAGCTTTAATAGTCTCGGGACTGAAAGCAAAAACATCAGTTAATACAAGATACAAGATACAAGATACAAGGACACATTTTTACACAACGTTTTCTAGTCCCAAACTAAGCTTATACTATTAGTACTAGATAGCTGATGAACAGACTTAAACATACCTTTCTTTAGTAAAAAAATACATGTTATAAATATATAAACAATGGAAAATTAAAATATGGAAAAACACTATGTAACACTGGAAAACACATCACACAACATTTCTCCAGTATTGGGATCGAACCCACACCCTCTGACGCAAGAGGCTGGGTCACTAGCCACCAAGCCCTTCGGGTCGTCATCGTCACTAACCAAAAAGAGCAAAAATTTTATTACTACTGATCAAATCATACCAACCTATTTACGCGACTGGCAACTCTACCTTATCCATGCATTACGTAATTACTCAACGGCGAATCCGCCATCGAGAACCTCATTCGCGACATTTGATTTTAACGTGAAAAGTTGGCCATTGAGAAGGCAGTTCACCTGACGTTAAGTGATTACCACCCATGGACCTCTACAACGCTGACGGGTTAAAGATGTTTCCGACCATTAAATCGGCCCTATTTATCTCAAACACCAGACGAAACGAGAAAGTGTAATACTCCTTTCCTAGTCGTTTGTGAGGCTGTGACACTTCGATCGAGCTTGCCCATTCGTGCAACGAAAGCTGATGTGGCCATACCACATATATACAGAAAATATTTCCGTTTATGTGATAAATAGCCCATAGCACGGTTGATGTGGATATTTGGCTATCTGCTCAATTGTCGCGGGTTCGATTTTATTTATATAACAGTAAATTGCTACAAAAAAAAGCATCCACGTAGATTTGAGATAATCCTTTCCTACGGTACTGGCACCAACGTCACCGTGCATACAGAGTTTTTTTTATGCGAGAAAGTGGCAAACGAGCTGGCGGTTCACCTGACGTTAAGTGACAACAGCCACCCATAAACATTTGCAACACCTGTAGGGTTGCAAATACGTCACTAACTGTAAATAAAATGGGCTCCGCTACCGCACTCACCAGACGAAACGCAGAAGTGTAATCCACTTTCGCCGATCTTCTGCGAGCTCGTGGTACTTACCCGGACGGACCTGCCCATTCGTGCAACAGTTATTCGTGCGTGGCCCTACCACTTAAAGGCAACCAGTGTGTGGACCAATGTTGTTTTCTCTCTAAAATATAACATACAACTATTAACAACGGGCGCGGTCGCCGCTCGATTCTCCGTAGACTGACTCATCAAGGATGCTATAAAACCTCAGAGCCAGCGAGCGCCCTCAGTTTCCTGCACAGGGTACAGCGTGAAACTATCTATATAGTGCGCGATAAGAACTTTTTGCCGCGCCCGCACTTTTTGCCACGATCGGCCGTAGTCAGTTTCTAATTGTAACGGATAAAAGACGGTGGGATTTGGTGCTATTCCGGATTAGTCGCTCGGCATGGATCCAAAACTGCTGATTGTCGCCGTGAGTACACTTTGTGATAATACGTCACCAATATACGCACGCCAACCACTTACATGTCGGATAAGGCTGTCCCGTTTCGCACTGTCTTGAAAAAAATTGTGCGTAGTCTAAAATCTTATTAAGGTTTACATTATTTTTATTGCGTGCAAACTTAGTTAATACAGATTGGATCTATGAATAATCTTTAATTTATCCTCCAATATGAGTTCGCAATTCTCTATTAAGGAGAGTAGACATTTTGCCTCTAACTCTATTTTTTTAATTTTCGGAGTTACCGTACTGGCTTCTGCTTTGTAGCATTTTATATAATTAAATAAATATCAGAACTTTTAATTATTCTTAAACGGTATAAGTATAACATAATATCTTTTTACTTTAAGTTTATTTGATTCAAATACGCTTTATTTGTAACTTGTAATAAACATAGAATAATTTTTAGTTTCTTCTAAATTTTGAAAGTTTATTTCGACACGTATTATAAGCAATTGTTTTATTTTACAAACAATTACCTACTTATCTTATCCTTTAAACGAGCAATTCTTGTATATATATATATATAGATATAATCGGAATCTCGGAAACGGCTCCAGCGATTTTCATGAAATTTAGTATGTGCATAGATTCGGGGGCGAAAAATGTGGTTTCATTTTTAGAAAATGTCCTTTTATTCCTGATTTCAGGGAATAAAAAATATAATTTGAATATGACGGTAAATTTCGCCGCAAGAGAAAATGTCAAAATAGCTCGGTCGGTAATCGGACGGCCCCAAAACAGACGGCCGTGGTTCGCGTCACGAACATTTACACATTTATTTTTTTACCTTTTTTCGATTCCAGATCATTGCTTTCTTTATTTTTAATTTTTTGTCGATTTGTTATTTTGTTATTTTTTCCCTTTTTTTTTAAAGTTCTTTCTTTTGTGAAAAACATCAATTCATATTTTCTTATTATTACGTCGGTAAGATCGAAAAATATTATGCATATTTCATTAGTCAGTAATTTGTATCTAAATGTAATTTCCAAATAACACGATTTACCAAAAAAAACAAACCGAGCAAAGCTCGGTCCTCCGGGTACTAATAAAATACGTAACAACTGATCAGTGTTAAGTAGTCAGAGAAAAATTTGTTCACCGAGACAGAAATAGTTACTTACTCGTACATATCACCGAAAATTTTACAAAATGAAAATAAAATCAAATTTTTCAATTTGGATACAAGCTTTCATATAAGCAATATCGATATAATAATAGCAATTAAAGGATCAAAAAAAAATCGATATCACACTGGGAGATAAAAAAAAGTCCTCACGATCAAATAAATCTAACGGGTACAGATTGGCCAAGGAATTGGTAAACATATTATGCATAAAAACCTAAACCACTCTTAAGGGGTGACACTATAACCAGTGATTTCAACAGATGCTTACACTTGGCGTTTCGGCCTTCCGCTATCTAGCGTTCCGTAGCCAAATATAGCTGCAAAAACGCGTCCTTTATACTCTCGCGCCTTCCGAACCCTTGAGGTCGATATTGGACACGGTCAGAATTAGCTATCATTAAGTACTGCACGATCTTTGAGGCTCGATGGCGCGGTTGCTTACCCACTGGCTTGGGGGTCATGGGTTCAGGAATCGAACCCGGGAAAAATATTTGTGTCACCCAAAGATAATTGTTCTGGATCTGGTTCCAAGGAGGATTAACGTCGGTGGCCACCTTACGTTCTCTTACGTTCCTGTACGTTCTGACTCCGGGATCTCCCACGGAACGCACCGGTGTCCTCCGGTACTGGGCGTGAGCACGCCTCGGAGAAGGATAAACCTGCCCCGATTCCCTCGCCATCTTGCAGCAGCTCGAGGCCACTTTGTGGCGCTGCCAATCCGTGTAATCTTTTAGTCGCCTTTTACGACAGGCAGGAGATACCTTAGTCCTGTTCCATGAGCCCGGGACTACAGGGCTGATGTAGTAAAGGTACCTAAGGCACCATCGCTAAGGGAAGACATAAATAATTCATTGCAACACGATTAATACTTGGTATTTTCATAATGAATTCACTAAGTAGCAATTATTCATAACGATATAATGAATAATAGTTTCTTACGGGAACTCCTTGTGGCGTTGAGTCACGGCCTTTCTCTATTGGTCACGGTCGTAAGGTCTTCGGACTTCTAAGGTTGTCAAATGAGTAGGCGCATTGTGTCTTTCCATCCGCTTCACACATAACAATAATAAATTCTTAATCAATAAAGAGGTGACGAACTAATACTATATATTAACTAGCGGATCGAGCAGACGTTGTCCTGTACAAACGACTAAAATCCGATAATGTCTTATAAATAAAAAAAAAGGAATTGTGAATCTAAACCATCCAGGTCGCCACACAAACGCATACAAAAAATTAATTCAAATCGGTCCAGCTGTTTAGGGGGAGTTCAGTGGCAACACACGTACAGTAGAATTATGTACATATAAAAGAAGATACGCGAAGCAAAAACTTTGTGAAACTACCCCTTTTTACGAAAATTGCGCGGACGGAGGAGTATGAAATTTCCCACACTTATAGTTTATATAGAGAAGGAATGCAGAATACTAATATATTTTTTTTTTAATTACGCACAAAAAATACATTAAATCAATATAGAAAACATTACACACACTACGACGTATTTGACACACGCACCCGCATATATACTCATTTGTTTATTGTATACCTAATTGAGAAGGATTAATATTGTTCAAACTTATAATTTAAATTAATTATGGTCGAATTTCAACCACTCGGCGTCCGCTAGTAATAATAAATATTTCTGGATATATTTTTACAAAACGTCATCCAGTCCAGATACTATATTTACTATGTAACTGGGCACTAGATAAACACTATGTTCATCACAATATTCTTCCAGTTGTGGGGATCGAACACACACCCTTTGGCACAACAGACCCGTCCATTATCCACTACGCCGGTAGTCAGGTCGTTTTACAAAAGCAATTCAGCATATCGTAATATACACAAGAATATTTAAGTAACAATTTTATTTTAGCGATCAAGTAAAAGTTATATAATATCTGATAAATAGTCACCAAACCACCGCCGAAATGAAAAAGTTGTATACTATCGCTTCCGTCACTACAAATTTACGAAATTTGCATGTTTGTACACAAATAAGTGAAAAAATTTGGGACAGCTGGCAAAGTTTATCCCGGAATTAAAAGAGACCCAAATAGACACTTTCTTGATACCGTCCCAAGTTTAAAAAAAATCAGTAAAAGTTTGGATGTGTATCAAAATATTTAATAAAATTAAAAATGTGTATAATGCAAAATGTGTAAAAAAAATTGTACCAATGGCTAAACAATGTAAAAATAGTTTTTACGTCAGAACTTAATTGTAATTAGCACTTATTTTATTATTGCACGCTTCTATGTCTTAGGCCAATAAATGTTATTAATATTATTAATTTTAATGAATACAAATTCGGCAGATAGAAAATTAGTTGTGTAAAACAAATTAAATTATTATCTATCTTCATTAATGTTTCACATATGAAAACGGAAAACGCGTCAATTTACAACTTTGCGTTTAAACAATAATGCTAAAATTTTATTATCTATTCCAAGAATATACACACAGCCTTTTGAATTACACGTCTCAGTGCTCACCTTAATATAGAAGGCGACATCTTTTATGTAATAAAAACTCATTTCAGTAACAATATTATTGTACTGGAACTCGGGCAATAACTTTGCTGAACGATCTAAAACGTAAGAAAGAATAATGACGTGTCTTTATCCGCTGATCTGTTTAAAAACTTTAAAAGGGTATTATTTTATAACAGTAACTTTTATCTTTCCTTAATATTATTATTTTAATTGACAGTTTTTTAACAGTTGCTGTTTTGGTGTTATTCTTTACTGCCTTTATAACTATATCAAGGAAACTATTAAACTGTTCACTCCCAAATGCACTGTTAACAAAAACAGTTTGGTTGGGAGTAGTTAGTTTAATATTCTTCATTTGTCTAATTTATTAAAACGGTAGGCCAATAATTGAAAATAGTTTAAATACAAAACAAAATTTCCATATTTATCACCAAAATATGTGCCACTGTTTGTTGCAAAATATCACTGAGTTTATATTAACATAATTTAATTATTAAAGCAGATCTTTTCTTCATACTAACTGCGACATAAGGAGGAAAAATTTTTTCAAGCTAAATTTATACGCACATAGAGTCCGTCTCCGTGCTATGGGCAGGCTCGTTCGGGTAAGTACCATGACCTCACAGAAGACCGACGTAAAGTGGAAGTATAATATTTTCGCGTTTCGTCTGGCGAGTGAGGTAGCCCGAGCCCAATTTTCAAAAGGTTGCCAACGCATCTGCAACCCTCGGGTGTAGCAGATGGCCATGGGCGGCGGTATTCACTTAACATCAGGTGATCCACCTGCTCGCTTGGCAACTTTTCACACAAAAAAATATGTGATTTTATTAATTATGGATATAAAATAATCTCGATATTACTTTTTAAGTAATCGAATTAATAATTTATTGTGGCTTAAGTAAGTTTTAATTATTAACGTACCTTGTTACAGTTAGCAATTTCTTCTGCGCTGGCGCATAGAGATGAAATCAAGGAGGACACTGACATCTACGACGAAAACTACGACTATCATTACGACGACGAGCCGGACGATGGGAACTCCGTAAAAAGAAGCAAACAGATAAACCTAAACGCGACCACGTCGAGACCGGCGACATATGAGGTCACAGAAAACGTCGTTGATATACCAGACACCAGCACGAGAATAGGACCGGTGGTTGTAAATTATACCACAGCGCGACCTCTCAACAATGCGGGTGTTTCCAACAATGCTGCTAATAATATCACTGGTCCAGTTAACTTTAACGGGAACAGTCAAGTCAGTAACCACGGTTTCGTCGATGAAGCTGACAGTGGATCCGCGAAACCGAAGAAGAACTCTTTCAGCATACTCCACGTGAAAGCGGAGTACGATGATAAACCGTCGCCACCCAACGCTGACCGTCCATCTGGTTTTAAGGACTACGTCCTGGGTTTGAAACGCGGCATCATCAATGGATTGTACAAACTGTTTAAGAAGAAATATAGCAATGAGGACACCTCTCTCTCTACGGACCACCACGAATCCGTCCATCACAAAGTTGAAAGTGAATCTTCTCACGTGAGCAGATTCGGTCATTCTTTCAGACATAACGTGGATTTTGAGTACGATTGAGACTGGACGTTTTGAGAATAAAACCTTTTTTCTTTGTTTACATAAATACTTTTATTTTCATTCCTGATCTCGCCCTTATATTTATCGTACAGTGGCTCCGTAGAAGCTGTTGCTATAATGGACAGCCTCAACCAGTGGTTTAGCAAGACTTCACAGAATACACTTTTGCGTTTCATTGGGGGAAAGAGGCAATCAAGGTAGGTAGGTTTTGGAGTACTATTGCATATTTCCATGATGTACTTTGGTGGGGCGGCCAACCGCGAAATGGACTGATGACCTGACTTAGATCGCGGAACGTCGCTGGATGTAGGCCACTTCTGATGGATTGAAGTGGAAATACCTAGAGGAAGCCTATGTTCTTAAGTGGACTCTTACAAAATGAAATGATGATGTTGACGATGGATTATTTACATCAACAATTTAACATCGGGCCATGTCCCATCTTCCCGCATAAATAATCTTTGTTTATTGACTATTTTAATATTTTCTCGTTGAACAAAACACAGGATTTTTCCACACTAATTTTGAAATACTGACGTGAACGTTGGTATGTAGTGTAAGCTGGGTCCACTCGTATAAAGGTTTTCTCGAAACGGATGTGTTTAAATACATTTACAACAGGTGAGTTTACATCAGGTGAACGGACGCCATGCTTTCCATCTCCTCATGTAAAAGGATATTGTTTATCGTAACTATAAATGTATTAATAGTTAATACTTAAGTATTAACAATTATTAATATTACTTAAGTATTAACAATTAAGCTTGAATGCATACACATATTGACTTGAATGAAATAAGTCCTGTGAACGTAGCGTTGTCATTTTTCAATTACCGATAAAATAATAATAAATTAGAAGCTAAGAAATGTATTGAGAGAGTTTTTTTTTTTTTTTTTAGTTTTTTTTTTTTCTTTCTAATGAACTTCGCTGAACGTAAACACACGATAAATTTTGCCTCGCAAATAAAACCATCAGCGTAATTTCGTATATTAATAAAGCTACAAGGGATCTTTTTTTTTTTTTTCATCATAATTAAAGGACATTCCGGCTCCATAATAACAAAATATTGGAGCGGCATCAAATTAAATAATACAAAAAACTTTTTAATGATAAGAAACAAAATTTTCACGCAGTTGAAGTCCAGTGGAATACAACATAGTTTCTTTCTCTCTTTCTATTCTCTTTTCTTCTTCTGGGTAAAGTAGACAACATGATGTAATGAAGAAAAGGGATTCCCCCGGCGACAAAACAAACGGTTGGGCGTTCAGAATTACATATCATTTGAACTTTTTTTTAAACAATTTAGTAGGTTATCCTGTACATTCAATCGCGACTGTATTTAAAAGATTAAATCGTCCTTCGCCATAAGTTCTCAAAAAATCCGTAAAAGCATATATTATGATGTAAACGTGCTATATTCTAAGAATGACTTTTTCCTAGAATGCATGAGCGACCATGTTTCAAATTAAGATCAAAATAATTGTTTGCGGAGAGTTATATAAGTAATTATATAGTAATACATATAAATATTTTATATATAATAATTGTTATAAACATTTATAAATGTAATAATTGCACCTACCACGATTTCTCACCACGCCCCGGGTTGACTGGGAGAGAATGCCAAAAGGCATTAAGTTCGCCCTTTGTAATCCTTTTTATTTAAAGATTGCAATAAAGTATAAATAAATAAAAATAAAACTTGCTGGCTTCTGACTATAATCTAATTTGACGGTAAGAAGTGATCAGGTATTAGGTTCATCCGCGCCACACGAAATGAGAAAGATGATGAAAATTTTTCTTTCACTAAATAATCGATGCCAACGATTTCTGAGTGAAGCAACTCGGGCTATCCCAGTAGTAATCAACGTCTCCCACGACCAGTTCCAGTTTCTGTTGAGAAGAGACCGGCGAGAAACTCATCACTTGATCTTTTTTAAACACTTTACAATTGGTATAATAATTATTCTTATAATAATTATTCAAAAGGGCATATAGACTGGCTTTGAACATAATACGAAGCTATTAATCATTGAATTGGCTTTGCTAATTGTTACCCTCCCGACCGCTTCAGCCTTGCGACCTCCATTGTTTTCTAGTTGATCGGATAGTTGATCGGATAGTGTTCACGGAATTTCGGAAAGGAAACTTTCGGATAGGACCGTTTCCAGTAATAAAATATAATTATATATCGCTTAAAACTCTATATATCTTATTTATGGTCGCTCATGCATTCTAGGAAAAAGTCATTCTTATATACGTTTACATCATTTTTTGAACTTATGGCGAAGGACGATTTAATCTTTTAAATACATCTACACATATAAATATATATAATCATACAAACGATAGTGGCACAACGATAACATCAACTTTATAGGTTATAAGGGGTCATTTCCTATATAAGAAAATTTAACAGAAAAGTTAAAAACTCCTTGACCATCATGTGTTATGATTAGAACCAGCAACGTGCTAAAGGAATGCACATATCAACCACTAGGCCGTTGCTCTCTCTAATATTGTTGTAAAAGTTACGACGAAATTAGCCGATATAGCCGGTAAGTTGTCCGAGCGATACCAAAAAATTACTCTGCCGTAAAAGTTTCGCTTTTTGGTAAATCCAACTTAACAAGGGTCACTTAATGAGCAAAAAAAGCTATAAAGCCCTAACTTGTCCTTAGCAAAGCCGTTTTATGTTCGATTTTACCTATCTTTGTATCGAGGGTATTTTTATTAGCCAATAAATTGAATGAGCCGAACATTATTGAGTGCTTGTTTTATGTTTTATAAGGTCAGATCGCGTAAAATTATTTTCTAAAAACCTTAATAAAGTAATGAAGACATTAAAACGATAATTTGGAATACGGACTCGATTTAATTAGTATTAGTAAGGTACAAATCACATGAGATTACTTACAAATTCAATTTGAAAACGCAAATATTCGAAAATATGAATTTATGCGAAATGAGTCATCGATGGGTTGTTCTTATATTATATGTAAACTAGCGAGCCGCCCCGGCTTCGCACGGGTGCAGTGTATTATATACATAAACTTTCCCCCAGGAATCCTCTATCTAGTAAAAAAAAACCGCATCAAGATCCGTTGCGTACATTTAAAGATCTAAGCATACATAGGGACAGATAGAGCGGAACGAATTTTTTTATACTATGTAGTGATTAGAAGATGTTAAAATGTACACGTCCAATTAACTTGACATATGGCTTTTTTATTTACAGGGATATGATACATATCACTTAAACTCATTTACGGATTTTACACATGACGTTTCAAATACTTTACATCATTCGTGGTCGCAACGCATCTGTGATCCCACGGGTTAGTTGATTAGTTGTCCATGGGCTTTAGTAATCACTAAATGGTATGTGTTCGCTTCTCAACTATTCACAGAAAAATACCATTCATGACGTTCCTCGCTGGTGCTCCTCCGTGGCGCAGCTGCCAAGGTATTTGCTGTGGCGTCGGGGGTCGTGGGTTCGATTCCCACACGTGACGACTATTTGTGTGACCCACAGATAGTTGTTTCGGATCTGGGTGTTTATTTGAAATGTATGTTTATAAAACGTCCTTACAACACATAATAATGCTAACCTAAAGTAACGGCAATGTTAAAAAACACTCCCCTTCCAGACAGTTCGACATACATCTTAAGTTAAAAGTTACTATGTTACGGTCTTTACTTAAATCGGCCTTACCCCATCTCAAGTACAATTAACTTTACTGACACCTATTTAATGAAAGTTGCACTAAGGGACGAAACGGTTACTTAAATAGGGTTAAATTCGTTCATATGAGAAGTTCATTCTTAAAGTAATGTACCTATATACAGAAGGAGGCTTATAGGCCATAGGCCTGCTGAATATATAAAGAGAGTTATTTCTACTTCAATGCAAGTCCACCTCAGACATAAACAAAGTTAATGCTGATTATATCTAACTAACTTTTCTGCTTATGGGCGTAAGTCACATTTAACACGTACATATCTTAAGTTATTCATGCTAAAAAGTCACCACTGCCGACTCGATTTACAACGAGACGCCTAAGCTTGCGACTGTGTACGAATAATAATACAATGGTCTATATAGTATAACGGGTTAAGCTGGTTATACTATTTATTTATGTTTATTTATGTTATTCCATTGGAGCGTCAAAAGCCTACAGTTGCCTAGAACTTGGTTTAAATTTATTTTTTCTAGCAACAAAACATTCTAATATAAATCATTCAGCGAATAAAGTTTCCAAGCAGCTTTTAGAAAGAGACGAACCCATCCTTCGTCTCTCTCATTTGGCAGCTGTCAAGTGATTTCATTTCGTCGCCTAATACAGCTCTAATGTTGTTCTAATAAAAATGCTTCTGAACCAGGTAAGTGTTTAGTTCATAATGAGTGTACATTATACGAACGGGTGGCAAATTTTTACCTGTATGCTAATACTTGGCTGTGGTCAACGAACGCTAACAATGTTTGTCCTGATTGGGGAGTTCAATAGAGCTGATACAACAACATATGCGAAGTATAAGTAACGTTTAAAACTTTATTCTTACACGCTATTACCATCTTCTTTCATCGTCTAATTATAATTCTTTATGCATAAATTGTGAAATTTAATCGAAGGCATTTTTATTACTTTTTATTTGACTAAATTTATTTAGAACCAAGTTAGAAGGAAACTTAATAAAATGTGCTATATAATATATAACAATAAGAAAAACAATGTTAAAAATATTTTTCTTATGGCAAAAGGAATAAAGCGATCTCTGATCTCGTTTTAGGCAGATTATAAAACGGGATGTAATAATAATTCAATAATTCAAAATCATCTCAAAGAATAATCAGTGAAAATAATATAAAATAAAACCAAACACCAAAACAAGAGTCTAAGACATTTGAAACCGGTTTAAAGTTCCCAGCTCTAGATAGTTCGTCGCAGGCGAGGAGGGGTCACTATCCTCCAGGGATGCTGCGCGAAGGCAGTGCGCCGACGTAAGCGCCTGCGTTTACTCGTGCGTATCTACCGTACTGCAGATTTAGCAGATCCGCGTATCTAGCAGATCCGCGCTTTACGACGGACGTCAGGGTGAGTTTATCTATGAATTGCTAACGATAAATTAGAACGCCGATAACATTCATGGCTTCATAATCAGGATACATGTCGCGTCCATTTAAAAATAACTTTGTTTAACAATTTACCAAAAAAAAAATGCATTAATATTATTAGTCCTAATTTAAAAAAGTTTAAAGCACAATTTTATAATTTGGAATATTAATCAGCGTTATTAAAAACGTAAATTTGAAAATCACGTTTTAATTTCACTTTGAGAGATGCACTTTATTAATTTAATTTATAAAATTGAAATGTCTATGAAGTTATAATTTATTTTTAAATAATTTATAAATGAATTATTAATAAAACATTTACATAAACAAAATGTAATAAATAGCTGCTTATGCCATTTTTAACAACTCGCATGTCAGGGACAATCGCTCAATTATCATATAATTCGTTATAATAACAGTGAACTGTAAGTAGGGCTACACTTGAATCATTTTTAACCTATTACGCCCGGTTTCAACACTTAGCAACGTATAAATTACCTAAGGGATGGTTAAACTCTTTGAATTGCTCATTTCAAATAGTATAAATCCTCCTTTTTGGCAATTCGAATGACATTTGACAGCTGATTAGTTAATTTCTATGATGATCAGTGTTTCAGATACGGGGCGTAAATGTGTTAAAAGATAATAAACTTTTCTGACATGATAACCGTTAAACATTAACGGATCGTTTGAATTTTAAGTGCCCGTATTAAAGCCGCCTTATGTTTGTTTTATCCATTATATTCCAATTTACACTCAATCTTGAAATGTCAGGTTAGTCCATCCAAATAAATTTTAGTCCGAAAATTTTTACAATTCTTGTCAAAGGCGTATTGAACAAATAGCTTTTTTAATACATTGTTCTTATTTAGCGCGCAACCTAACAATCACAAAAAATCTAACATAAAATAAATGTATATCTTACCATTAGGCCCATAAAATATTTGATTCAATTGACATTTTTTCGGTACTTCTGGACATATTATACAGCGTGTCTTTACAATGGCGACAATAAATGAACACACATATAGAGGATAACTTTTTAAAATTGTATTAAAGATTTACATTCTTTAAACATCAATATTTACAGAGTTATTAAATTTTCCGAAACAAAGAATTTTATAACACCCTTACGTATAAAACTGTAACGTAAAGTTCATTTGTAAAGGTCACAAAGCATATGAATGGGTTGAATGAATATAAAAGACACAAAACATACTGTTAGAAGGAGAGGCTTGTAATGCGACACTGTGGCGCGAGTTGTATAGGATGTTACAAATTTTGTTTCTTTTTTACTAGTTTGTTTGAAATATATATTTTTTTAATTATGGATTTTGTTTAAAGTTAATATTTTTTTTGATTATTGGCAAGTAGCGTTAGACGTGTGTTCATTTATTGTCGCGATGGTAACGACACGCTGTATACCCAGCGTTATTTACATTTATTCGAAACCAAGCAATATGGATACTACTGACAAACGTACTTAAACATGATTTTTTTTAATAAGTAAATAGTGCACAAATATAAATACCCATACTCTAGAAGAACATCACACAAGAACACCTTCCAGCGCACGAAACAGCTTCACAATGCACTACGCCGATCGGTTCGTCAAATTTTGAGTATTTATAAACTTTCGGAAAAATCCCAACAAACCGAATATTTATTTCCGTGCCATTCTTAGTTATATATTCGAAAAACTACAACTATTAATGCTATGCTATGTGCTAATAAGATGTTCACAATGATACGTAACACTCTCAGATTTATATTTTGTGTATACTACCGAGGCCCTAATACCCTTTGTATAGATGAGGTCTTTGCCCTACAGTGGGACATATTTATTATTATTGTATTATTAATTATTGTATTACTTTTACACTACTATTTAATTACATAAAACTAAATAACTAAAAATTTAAACAATACCTAACACAAACCCACAGCAGCCCTAATAAATTATTTTGTATAAATAATTTTTATTGTGTCATTTATATTGTATTTAATATATTTAGTATAGTATAAAAAACAATACTAGATCCTATATGAACAATATACTAACAATAAACTCACGGCAACTCTATGGATTAATATCCACCCCATCTTCACCGTTGTCGAGATTAAAAATTGTCAAATATAGCAAAAAACAGTCTCATTTAAATATTTATTAAATTCATAAATACAAGATTTCGTAAAAAGAAAACATGCAACAAGCAAGAGTGCATCTTTAATTTAGCCATATTTCTTTTTATTTTTTTTTTTCAAGACATTTACGGCGCGAAACAAATAAAAGCTGCCAGCATCAATAAAAAAAAAAAACAAACTCGTGCATTACTAAGCATCGCGCACCGCAGGTCACCTCTATAGTTGATGCGATTTTAGGTATTCCACCGTTCGTATCGCCGTTTGATCAATAATTTCGGGTGTGTTGACCCAGGCCAAAAGTTGCTCTGACATGTGAGTTATTACGGGAGCCAAAAGTCGGCGGATACCGTTTTGTCACTAATTTTAAAAAACAATTTGTCCGTGTTAAAATTATGCAAATGAATGAGGTGCCTTCATTGCTGTGTAGCGCTCGCATTTTAATTAATTGTTACTCGGGCTCATACTCTATATCGGAATCAATGAGTCAGCCGTTATACTAATGAGATTGACAGAAATACATAAAGTTTTTCAAGTTTTGCCTATCTGATGTCTAATTTTGATATTTTGATGAATTGCTTTTCTTTTTGCTAATTTACAACGTGACGGTGAAATTCAACATCTGAAGGATATGTGCAGCATAATAACAGCTCACAAATTCAGCTTTAAAAATCACCTAATATCCCTCTTTAGACAGGATATTAGGTCATGATACCACAAAAATCTTCATACCTGCCAAAATTGGGCGAAGCTTATTTGCAAAAATCAAACAAAATCCCCGTATCTCTGGAAGTGCATAAATTTATACGTAAACTGGTTTATTTCAATGATCTTGCGAAGTTCTTTCTTTACGACGACGACTCAATAACATCATGAGAATCGTAAATTTGATGTCCTTAACAGCTTGTAAGATAAAACAAGGCAAATTCAGCCAGATTTAGATTAGAATCCATGAATTAGTGATCTTATTTTTCATCGAAGACAGTTCTGTGCTGTGATCTTATTAAGATTAGTGATTGCAAACTGCTCTGTGCTATGATCAAATTAAGACAGTTGTATCTACTAGCACGGTACTAGTCTTGAGTACAGCGAAACAGTGGGACTAGTTCTATGTCTACAGCAAAATCCCTGATGAACTCACTTTTAATTCAATATACTCGAGCAGCTTGAGTTCAGATCCCGGTACCAGCGACAATTAATTGTAATTAATAAAATTACAATTTTAAGTGTTGACTTATCATGTCCTCAGCGGTGAAGGAAAGAATAGTGAGGAAAGCCTACATATTTCCTAAATATTTATAAAAAAAAAACGAAGTTATGTGCAGTCATCCGCAGTGGACTATGTGTCATAATACCCTCTGTTTAGAGGAGGCCTTTGCCCAACAGTGGGACATATATAGGCTGTTACTTTACTACAGCTGAAGAATTGAATCATTTGCCAGCGTTAATTGAAAACAAAAAGTTGCGGATAGGCTTTTAATGTAGGCTAGTGTATTTACCACCTCAGGTTAAATCGTGTCTTACCATCCGCCATTACGATATATTATCTACGATATAGTACTGCGTAGATTTAAAGAAAAACAAACTCGTAACCAATTGTAATTTTTTTTTACTGTCAGGGAAAAACTTCAGTATTAATTGTAATAAACGTAATAAATAAGCGTGTAGTTGCTATAAAAACATGCAGTACATATTTTTAAGAGTCGAGAGCTGTGTTCGTATCATTTTAATTGCTTTGATCATGATCTCGGGCAGCTAGTATAAAAATCCAAGTACACTTTTAAAACAATCATATTTCGTCTGATCTACGCTAAACCTAGCATCAGAGTCATTTTAAGATAATGCTAAATTCATCCAACTTTTGGGGTCATTGCAGATATGAAATAAAAATATTTTTACACTTTAAAGTGAAACACGTCAAATGTAATTAAGTATAAGAGAGCGTTCTATATGTCATTTTTTTCTATATTCAAATATTTATTAATTTTAAAACGGGAATTTATGTTACGTCATATAATTATTTAATTATGATCGGTTCTTAAAGCGTCGGCAAAATTTCAAAATTGAATTAAAAAAAATCCATTCCGTTCACTCATATACCTGACATCATTCTCACAATAATATATATTTTTTCTATGGTAGAAAGAACCACGCAGCAGCCTTTGCTATCGTATGAATGCTACTTGGGAAAGGACCACGTCCCAGAAGTCCAGCTTAATGTATATATATGCTATGCTTTTCGACAGGGTGATGACCGTTTATCACCTTCTTCATAAGACAACAAACATACAAGTAGATTATAGGTAAAGCCAATAAAAGCATGTTAAAATAATGAGAATGGTGAAGCACTTAGCTTACAATACTACGAAAACACATGAAAACAGCAAATACGGTACCATAGTAGTACCTGACCCAAAGTAAGCTATCATTAAGCAGAAACTATTAGACAGGAATCCCATAGAGCGGCGGATCAACATTGAAGAAACCTATAAATTGCTAGGGTGTCTCAAATTACACCGCCTCGTGGACTGCTTCGCTGGCATACGTAAATTAAACAAAAATCATTCAATACAAAGTGAACAAATTATTAACCTCAAATTGTTTTTCCAGGATTTTGAATGCTATCTCTTTAAAAATTATGTCACTGTGTTGCCAATGGCTAAAATGTTTTAAGTAAGTATGGGAGGATCATAATTATTTATAAAAACAGAAAAAAAAATTAATGATCATTATCAATGTTTTTATCAAATTGTTGTTCAGTATTTTCCATACTGAATAAATGGTCAAATTTCGTCCAAGTGGCTTTAAAATTCATCATCATCCTTTCGGCCCATTCGAATACATTACTGAACAGACCTCCCCCACGGACCTTAAAATGACCGACTTAACTATCCTTAACTATTTATTAAAACGGCTATCAAAATCAAAAGTCAAATATGATGGTTTATTATATTAATAGACCGTTACATCGCGAAATGGGGGCACCATTTCGCGATTTAACGGTCCGCCAGTACAAACACAACCAAGACTAGTACAGACAGGACCATTCCTGTTGCATTACCGTTACGGGCTAACTGCGCCGTGCCAATTTATGTGGCGCGTATAAATCTAGGAGATAGTAGGGCCGCGCATTATTTATTCAGCGCCCCAGTGCAGTGTCGTGAGGCCTAGAATGGCATTAACGAGCAACCGATAGCACTGGCAGATTGCGAATGCTATATACGCCGAGCCTCCCCGGTTTAGGCGCAGCCGTTAGATAAGTGGGACGTCAGGCGGGATTTCTCTTAAATTTATCGCGACAACTGCCTGTACCGATGGAAGCTTGTAGGCGGTCGTGGTTATCGGTAAAAGGCGCTGAGCGTCAAGAGATAAGTCATCCCGACTTGCATTTGAAGGGTTTGAAATAGATTAGATTCTTCCTTATCCCTTCTATTATCACTCCTATTATCATTATACTATTACCTTCTACTCTTGCCCCACGTACTAGTAGGTAGGGTTAGCACAACATGTGTATCATGTATTGTTAATCATTTTGTATTTTTTGCTAGTTTTTATGACCGGGTGTTTGTTGGTGTTTGTCAACAGTTGTAGTTGTTTTGTTTTGGACAAACGCCCAAATCTGGAAATGTGGGTCACACAAGTCATTGTATGGGATTGAACCCTCGACGTGTCGACATATAGTGTCGTATAATTAGACTAATTCAGGAGCGTTTTATAAATTTTCAATCATTTGAGCGTTCTGAGTTTAGATTAATTATTTGATCTAATGTGAGATTACCCAAAATTCATGAATATGCGTTGAAAGTCTAAATTGCTTTGTTTACCGCAGTATGCGATCCTTGGATACATTTCCTTTCCCATAGTCAAGAAACCATTCAGATACGTATTAGATATGTATGTAGGAATTATGATTGTTTACTCATGGTAAGCGCCCGGATCCGTTTCTCCACAAGCGTCTTCCAATAACCTGCGATTTCTCTTAAATAATGATTAATTGAAATAATTTTCGTCGAATTCGGTGCTGTGTATGTAATAGTAACCATGTTCATCGATATATTATGTCAGTTGAGAGGAAAGGGCCTTGACAAGAAATCTGGATGATATTGCGAAATCCTTCCATCCAATGGTGGATTTGGGTTCAGTGGCGCCCTATATTATTCATAACCAATACTTCATGAATCTTTTTTTTAATGCTTCTACTGTATTCTACTAGTTAAATAATTTTATTTTCCAGAAAAATTTAATTCTAATTAATGTATATAAATATTCCTATCGTGTTTAATATTTTGGGGGATAGGTCCACCAACCTGTGGAATCAGTTTAAACCAGTGTGATCTCCAAACGTATATATGGTATACGTTTGACTCGAATAAACGCTTTCGTAACTTCTGTAGTGTGACAAATGTCTATGGGTAGAGGTTATCATGTGCATTAACGTGTCCCATCCTCACCGCCATCACCTCAATCCTCAATAAAAAATAAAATAGTATGCTTTGGTGACACTCATCAAAATACGCCGATACAATACTTATAGTCCGCACTCTGTAGGGACAAGTGTGTCCTTTAAGTATAGCACAAACGAAAATAGACTCTATACGCCTAAAAATAGTAAACTCTCTCCAGTACCATACTATAGTACTGGAAGAATCGAGCAATAAGATGTAAATTTTCGCCATTGAAAAATTTCACCCGCCATCCACGCATTCCTCTGGGTATATATAATATTTATTGGACAAGGATAAAGTAAAAATGGGAAAACTGGAAAATGTAAGCGACAACCGGCTCACCAGCAGTCCCGTTTTGGATCGTAGAAACTAACGGCCGGTTTTAATATTAACTCTACAGATAACTTTAGTTACTATCGATAGGTATTTGATATTAGCACCATAGTACCTACGTCAAAATTCTATGTGCAATAACAAATTTTTCTGTAGATTGTAACTGTCTCATCATCATCATTTTTTTGGTGGGTAGGCGCTCAAAAGTATAGACATATTAAAAGCTGTTCCTCTTTTATTTTTAGTTTTTATAGTAAATATCTATAAATAAAGAGTAAAAATCTACCTGTGATTACAGTGAACCACCAGCCTTCTTTTTTAATAATTTGTTTTACACTGTACAGCCTAAAACTTAATTCTGATAAAACACTATTGACCTTTGCCTAACTTCTAAACAACATTTATTATGGATTTGCTCAAGAAATCAATTGAAGAACTAACAGCAAACTTCACATCACGTATGGATGAGTTCCAGAAGGAAGTTAGAACATCCATTTCTGCAGCAAGTCCTTCTTCCAATATTAATGCACAATTTAGTGCATTTAGAACTTTTGTTCTGTCGGCACTAGAGAATCTGCAGCTGCAACTCCAGCTTCTCTCCAGGCAGCAAGACGAAATGGAGGTAAGGATGCGGAGGAAGATGTTGCTTCTCCATGGGGTGCCAGAAGTCCGCGATGAAAATCCACTTCAGTGCATAAGTAAGGTTCTGTCTGAGCGGCTCAATATGCCTGATATAACTATAGGCTGCTTTTCCAAATGTCACCGCTTGGGGCCTACTAAGAGTGATAAACCTCGTGCATTGTTGGTAAAATTTCGAGATCAAGATCTACGTGACAAAGTCTGGTTCTCTAAGACTAAGCTGAAAGGTAGCGGCGTTACGTTATCTGAATTCATGACCAAGGCCCGCCATGAAGCATTTGTTGCAGCTCGGAATCGCTTTGGTGTATCACGGTGTTGGACACGTGATGGGTCTATTGTCATTCTTGGGCGCGATGGCACCCGACATCGAGTGGTCTCCGTCGCGGAGGTAAATGTCATTCCTGATGAAGCTGGAAGTTCCTCAGCAACTTCAACTGCAGTAACTGCGGCGACGGTAGTGGCGGCACCATCAGCCCCTAAGCCCTCCATCACAGGCAGGGTTCGGAAGCCGATTAAAAAATAATTTTACGTGTGTTGAGAGGTTGTTATTATATATATATATATATTGGAGTCTTGTTGGCTTGGTTCTGTTATATAGTATAATTCTTGCACTTATTGTCAAGACAAAACTTCTATTGTGTATCTTATAATTTACAAATATTAAGATGCAGGTATTTAATAGTAATTTTGTTTGTTTTGCAATTACTTTTGACAGTTCACACTTGCAATGATATCAATTCTCTGACAGCTGCCATTGTTGCCAATGTAGTGAAGTATTCATAGATTAAGCGTTTGTTAGTCCATGGACTTGTCTATGAAAATACTGACTGCAAGTGAATATGTTACAAATGGAAACCTTGCTATATATTTAAACAAAGTAGAATTTAAGTTTTTTTTAATTTTAATATGTAATTTCTTTTTCTATTTTTATTTTTTTTTTTTTCACTTTTAGGCAATCTTAAGTTGTTGTTGTACGCTTTCTCTTTCATGGTGCTGGTGGTTATAAATAGCGGGTATAGTAAGTTTTGCATATTATACATTTATATATTAGCTTCTATATATTATAACATATCTATTTTTATATATTATGAATTATAGTATTTATGTTATCCTCACACATCAGTATCGATAGTGATTTATTCATGTCATTGTCCTCGGGTGATGAGACACCTAGTGACTCAAGTTTTCACAGTACGACATCAACTTCCCTTCCACTCAATGTTGCCCTAAATACTTGTTTCTCAGACTGTTTGAAAAATTTTAATGCTGTTCACATTAACGCACAAAGTATTCCGGTTCATTATTCTGACATGCTAGCGTCATTTGAATCCCAAAACGTTCACCCCATATTCATTTCTGAATCGTGGTTAAAGCTCTGTCTGCCTTCTGTCTGCTACTCCTTGCCTGGGTTCCATCTCATTCGAAATGACCGCACTGACAGGGGTGGCGGTGGTGTGGTGCGGCCACCTGCTGACTCTGCTGAGAATTTACTAATAGAGATATCTTTGTCCCAAAATAAAATCTTACTTGGAGTTTTTTATAGCCCATCCCTCTCTCTAAATTATTTTTCTTCTCTCGAGTCACTTTTAGTGTCACTAATCCCTAACTACAGTCATACTATTTTAATGGGGGATTTTAATACTTGTTTACTTAAAGGCGACAATCGGGCGAATAAACTCAATTCTATCATTGAAGCATGTAATATGCATATTCTACCCCTTTCGGCTACCCATAACTGTCCAAACTGTACACCTTCTCTTCTAGACTTGATTATAGTTTCTTCTCCAAATCTAGTTTACAGTCACGGTCAGTACCCTGCCGATGCATTATCTTACCATGATCTTATCTTTCTTTCGTATAAACTACGCCCTCCTAAAATGAAACCTAAAATACTTCTGCGACGTAATTTTGGAGGAATGGATATTGACCGGCTCTGTGATGACGCTCGTAAAATTGATTGGTCAGTGATAGAGAGTGCACCATGCATTAATTCAAAAGTCAAACTTTTTTGTTCCTTTCTGACTCAACTTTTTGATGTGCATGCGCCATTACATTATGTTAAGATTAAACACCTGCCTGCTCCTTGGCTCTCTGATGACCTAAAAAAGCAAATTTTAAAGAAAAATGTAGCGTTGTCCAAACTTAAGAGAAACAGAACGGAGGAGAATCAAAGAAAATATGCCAAAATCAGGAATCGCTGTAATACATTGGTTAGAGATGCACAGCGACGCCATATCCATATAAAACTCTTCAATCTTTCTCTGCAACTCCGATTCCTAATAATCCTCCGTTTGTTTTTAGTCAGTTTACTGTATGTGATGTTAAGAAAAGCATATTGTCCATATCTTCGAATGCTGTCGGTAGTGATGACATTAGCCGTAACATGATTATACCTCTCCTTGATATTATCACTCCTGTTATCACTGATATATTAAATGAATGTGTCTCTTCTTCTAAATTTCCCGATGCTTGGAAAACTGCTCATATTATACCTCTCCCTAAAAAACCTAATCCCGATAATTATTCCGATTTTCGTCCAATTTCGATCTTACCTTTCTTTTCCAAAGTACTTGAAAAGCTCATTTACCAACAGTTGAACCTTTTTTCTTAACACTCATAATTTGTTCAATCCCTTACAATCCGGGTTTCCGTCCTGGTCATAGTACGGTTACTGCCCTAATTAAAGTTACCGATGACATTCGTTTGGGTATGGACAATAAACAGCTCACAGTTATGACCTTGTTGGATTTCAGCAATGCTTTTAATACAGTTGATTTGGATATTCTGTTGAGTCAACTGTGTTCACTTAATTTATCACCATCAGTAATTGACTGGTTTCAAAGTTATCTCAATGGACGTCGGCAGCGTATTCGCGTTGATGAAACACTTTCATCTTGGTGTGATACTACTGCTGGCGTACCACAAGGCGGCGTGCTGTCACCTTTACTTTTTTCTATTTTCATTAATTCAATCACTCAAAAAATTTCTTCTCTCTACCATATGTATGCGGATGATATCCAGATTTACACCCAGTCAACACTTGAGAATCTGCCAGTAGCTATCGCCGTTATGAACAATGACTTAAATCACATACATGAGTGGAGTAAATCACATGGCCTCATTATCAATCCCAATAAATCAAAGGCAATAATTGTTGGCAGCCGGTCCTTCAAATCAAGAATTGACTGGTTATCATTACCGCCAATTAAAATCAATGGAGTGATAATCCATACTGTGATTATGTCAAAAACTTAGGCATTTATCTCGACAGTACCTTAAGCTGGACACGCCATTTAAATGAAGTTAGTAGGAGAACTTTTGTAGCTCTCAGATGCGTCGCCTTCGATCAATTCTCCCCATTCCAACAAAAATTATGCTTGCGCAGACTCTTCTTCTTCCGATTCTCGATTATGCTGACGCTAGCTATGATATAACTGAAGAACAATTAAATAAACTTGAGAGACTCCAAAATACTAGCATTCGGTTCATATTTGGGTTGCGTAAATATGACCATGTTTCTCAATTTCGTAAACGTCTCAAGTGGTTACCCATCCGATTTCGCCGGAATTTACATATTCTTTCTGTTTTGTATGGTGTCTTGTTTCATGGTTGTACTCCACCATATCTAAAGGAGAAATTTGAGTTTGTAGGGCTTCCAGGGGAAGATGTACGTTCTTCGAGGAAGCTCATTTTAAGGGTGCCAAATTACAAAACGTCGTTTTATGAAAAATCTTTTACCGTGCAGGCTATTAAGCTCTGGAATTCCTAGCCTTTAGTTTTACGTGAGGCGCAATCTATTGGCACTTTTAAGAAGTTAGTAAGAGAGCACTACCTGTCACAATCACCTGAGTAATATTGGGATTAAATACTATTCATGTTTGAGGTCTAGTATATATATATGTGTGTATATATATATATGTATAGTATTTGTATATAGTATATATATATGTATTTTTGTGTATATATGGATATGTATATATAAATGTATGTATCTGCTTTAATAATATATTATGTATATTTCTATTGCACCACCTACGTAGTATACGTTTCCTTTAAGCCATTGGTTGCCTGGAAGAGATCGCTATGAAGCGATAAGGCCGCCAAATTGTACAGTGCATAAATTTGTTGTTCTATTGTTACTTTTATGTATATTGTTATTTGTGGTGGACAATAAAAGTGTATTCATTCATTCATCCATTCATTCATCATCATCAATTCGGCCTGTTTGAGTCCACTGCTGAACATAGGCCTCCCCCATAGACTGCCACGAAGTACGATCCTGAGCCACCTGCATCCATCGACTTCCCGCACATTTGCACAGGTCGTCATTCCATCTAGTGGGGGGCCGTCCCACACTGCGATGGCCAGTACGAGGCTGCAACTCGAGAACCTTTCTTCCCCAACGGTTATCGGTTCTACGAGCTATATGGCCGGCCCATCGCCACTTCTAACTGTCTATAGAAAGTATATTGAAATCGGCTTTTAGTAACTACTGACAAGTGGTTGGCACTTTTCTTTTTAAAAAATAGACAGACAAGCGTTTCAAGTCCAAGTGACATTGCCAACATTATAAAGGTCTGAGTAACCTCTCATACTAGACAAATGCAGGATCAGAGTTATTGAGAAAAGAAAACTACTTAGCATATTGATAGCGTCTTTATAACTTCAATATCACTTAACACAAGTCGATTAGCTATATTGCATATCACCGCTAGTACTAATATTACGCACTGAATAATATTAACCTTCTTGCTTAAAATATTAACCTTATATCGGAATATCATTTTGATATTTCGAAATATTCATACTTTTACAGTTCATCTGTTGAATAAGTGACTATTTGGAATACAACAATTTGATACAGTTACCGAACAACTTCAGCTGATATTGGTCATTCCTTCAATTCCTTAAGACATTCGAACTCCCAAACGAACTATATATTTACACCGAATTTAACCGACGCCCAAATTACAATGAACCTCTTTGAATATTTTGTACGCTATATAGGTATTACTGTTGAATAGCAATAAATCGTACCAAATATTTTTGCACGTAATGCCTTAGTGATAAGTGGTGTTTTTGCATACGTTACGCTTTTTAACATTATTATTGAAGAAATATAAAAGTTAACAAATCTAAAAATAACGTATTACATTACCTTACACACAATAAGTAAAAGTACGTAAGTACTTTTTACTTCCTTACTTTTAATCATAACTACTTTAATGTTCGCTTACTTGTGTTGTCTTCTTTTAACTTACTTGAAACTTTTTACAATATTTCTAACGGGCAAAAACGTCTTCGGTAAATTAAAGTAAAGAAAAAGAATACCTTACTCTTTATGTTTAGAAACACACCTGAATTTATGCCCAGGCTTTCTTTAATAACTAGTATTAATAATAATACTTTCACACTAACTGGAAGGAAGTGTGACCCGGGAAGGATGTAAATATAAAAGAGAACATTAAAAATAAATTTGAACACCATTTTCCAGATAACTACAAAAGGATGCTCCGAACTATAGAAAAATCTGTTTTTGAACGTGAACAATTCAGGCTGCATAAATCAATTCAAAATATTTTTCGTGCTTACAGATGACGGGAATACTTCGATACGCTATATTGGCAGCATTTTGTTTGCAGGCCGGCGATATTGCATTGGTAAGTCAGACAAGTGCAAATGGAAATATTTATGGTTTTTATTCAAGACGGATCTTAGAATAATTTTAGTTAGAACTGCTTTTATAAATTATTATGGCTTTTCATTGTTATTACATATAAAGGTTAAGCCACACGCCAGAATCTCTGCCCAGGATTTTTCAATTGAATATCATACCTACCATTAATTATTTATGGACTAGGCAGGCCGTTTCTGAGTTCAAAGACATTTTGTGGTTGATAAAATATTGTAAATTCTAGAATACTTTATAATTTCCTTAGTAGATTTTAATTAATTTCATACGACTCCACGATAATGAGAATTTCACATTCTCAGTTTTAAAAACGAATTCGCACCCTGCGTAGAATAACGTAACATCTGCAAAATTGTAAATGTTCAGGACGGCCGGTTTAAATTTTAATTTTTTAATTTTGTTTATAATTTTTTTATACATAGCAATTGCTATTCCAATTTTTGAGTTTTTTAATATGATTAGCTATATAAATAAACAGTATACTTTTTGGATGAATAAGTATATAAATTTAGGAAATAAGGGGTTCCATGTGTAATAGCGACTTTTTCCTATGGAAAATGGCAAAAAATTATGGGTCGTACATTTATATATAACGTTGTTCAACGGAACATTCCAAAAAATAATAGGTCCTACGTTCATATATAACGTTGTTCTACAAAAAACTCATAAAATATGTATGACATAAACGCATGTAGCACTATTTTGTACGAAAAAAAGGGGGTGATAATGAACACATACTACGTATCTTATGAGTAAACCTGGTAAAAAGATTGTTAAACTACTTAAAAAAAATGTGTATTTTTCTAAAATAACTTTTATTTGTTGTAATAGTACATTTAACAGAAACCGCAGGTGTTCTTAATCATCATCATCATCATCATTTCAGCCTGTTTGAGTCCACTGCTGAACATAGGCCTCCCCCATAGTTCTTAACATTCTTACTTATTTAATCAGTCAAAATGATAAAAAAAATTACCTACATAATTAATAGGTATAAGTATAAGAAATAAAGTTACAAGATTAAGAATATTGTTTGATTTTTACACGAGATCAAAATTATTATTTCAATAATTATCAATTGACTCTAATAGAGTATTTTACACTCGTCCCTTACATTCATAAGCCTAGTCAGTCAAAATTATTAGAATAACTGCACACAAATTAACTTTATTAAAACTGCCTTATAACGTAATACAGTCATAATAACGATATATTTTTCTTCTTTAGTCAAAAAGTGAATAATTTATTAAACCTAATTAATATCAACTTTAAAGTCAGCACCTGTAACGCTAACTTATTAAAATGCCCAAAATAAAATAAGTTATTTAGGCATTTTATTAAGTTGCAATTAATAAAATCAAACAATTTTAACAAAACAAAAAATTTTAAACAAACAGGGTAACAACATCCAAATATTTTAACAACAAGTAACCTTAAATAAGTAGAAACTTTAACAAATATAAAAATGATTTTAACTAAACAATGAAAACACTTACTGATTTCATAATGTATTTATGAGCTTTCATCATCACTTTCTTCAGGATTAAGTTCTACACTACCATGAGGCAAGCTGAAAAAAAACTCAACATATTCTTTGGGTATAATCTTGCTTTTGCACAAACTCTGTAAATCTTTATATTTAGCGTCAGAAATTGGTATTGGAGCTAATGCTTTCGAAATTTCAGAAATAGGCCTAGATGCTTCCGTACGTGTTGATGTTCGCAAAACTACTGTGGAGTATGCATCAAGTAAACACTTTTTACCACCTAGTTATTATGACCAGTTTTAGCCCATCTGATGCCCCCAACTAGATACTTCGTTGGCCCCCCTATTAGCAACGCTTTCATCCCAGACGTAACAGACTGCATGTTTAGTACCCATGTCGAATATAGTAAAATTAAAATAAGATAACTTTCTTTTGTAATATAATACGCTTATTTCACCGTGCGGGCAAGTCAACACTTTTTGAAAATCAAATAAAAAATACGGCTACTGTTAATTTTCCTCGGCATTTTTTTTCGGCAGCTTTTTTTGCACGAGCAAGAGATTTATTGTTTTGATGCTGTTGTTGAGCTACAGTTTGAACTTCTGTGGGGTTTTCGATAATTTTTGTTAACAATATCTCTGTATTGTCGAAGACTTTTACATTGGTTTGAATATATTTCAGAGTCAAACCAATCGTTGTATAAATTGTACAGTTTCATTACATTCAACGAACCGTCAAGATAAAGCTTTGTGGTTTTCTTTCGTAAATAGTGAGATTCAAAGGGAGCAAGCGAATTAACGTGATAACACACTCTTTTAATAATATTTTCGACTATAACTCGCTTATGGCTTTTATGCTTTCCTCTCTGATCGACCTCATCGTCAGATTTACATTCATGCTTTTTCCATGCCGTGCGAAGCATCCTTTCACTCACGCTCAAAGTATTTTTAAACATTATTTTACAGACATCCACCACTACCCCCTCTGAAATCGGTAGTGAGTATTTTATACAAAATTGACGTTTATTTAGGGAGTCATTCTCGTTTTCATCTTTTTGGTTAACTTTGTTACAAAACTCCATTGCTTTGATCTATTTCCTAAGTTCCAAAACTTTGAAAATATTTGTTCTCGTGTGGTTTCATTTAATTCCTAGCTCTAGTTTTCGTAGCACTTGTATTTACAATTACAAGGTGGTCCGATTACTTTAGCACTAACAATTTTGCCCCGCTTAGTATAAAAAGAGTATAAAAACTCATGTCCAAGATTCTTTAAATATCGACGCTTATTTTTACCCGATTGTTCTGGAGACGCATGACATCTTTTTGTGCCAACAGATTCTGGTAATATACGATTAGTAGCGTTATTACTGTAAGAAGATGAAGGTATGGCAGCATCGTAAGTAACTTCGTCAACGGGTTCATGGCAGTTTTTAGATGGTAACGGGACTGGTACATAGGACTGTCCAGTTACAGAAACATCTTTATTGTCAGGTTGTTGGTTATTTTTTGATCGCGAAGGGGCTATATCAGGCTGAGCAGTATCAGGACCACTTCTTTCATCAGATTGATGGCTGCTTATTAAAGGCAACGGAGCTGGATATTCGGACTGGACAGTGACAGAAATATCTTCATCGTTCGGCTGGAAATGCGGTTCGGGTGCAAGTGACAGAGACGTTATATGTGACTGATGAGCATAGGGACCATCTTCACTATTAGACTGATGGCTGTTTGCTTTTATTTATCAGTATCCCTAGCGTGTCGAGTTTGGTGTTGAAGACGTCTTCATTATTGTCTTGGTAGTTTTTTTTCGATTGGTGGATTATCAGACGGATTTGGAGACAGCAAAGATCCGACGGTACTAAAAATGTCTCAACATCAGACTGGTTACTGTATGCAGATGATGACACAGGTATTGTTTCTATATCATGACTATTAGCAGTGAGTGCAGGCACTGCACTTGCAGGAAACTTTTTAGAAAGACGTTTTACACAACGACGTGGTGTTTCTTTAAGTTTGTCAATCTGTGCAGCGACCAATTCAATTACAGATAATGAAGGAGAGTTTTCGAAGCTACTTGTATATTCTAAATTCAGCTGCGTCATGGTTCTCGAATTATTGTTTAAATTAGGACTGCTAGCTATTCTCCGTCGAATTTGTAAATTATTTTCTTTAATAGGTTTTTCTTCATCATCAGAAGAATTATCCACCCAAAAACTTGAGTATAAAAACTTCTTTGCTTCTTGCTTTTCAAGATAAATATGAAAAAATATTATCATCAATCACTTCTCAAGCGATGGGGAACGCCTTTGAGCATCAGTAGTATCATGATATTTAAACTAAATATAGATACTATTATTTGTCTTGCATATAAGACTGTTAAGTTTTCATTACATTTCCTAGAATAAAGTGACATATGCACATACTACCAATATATTTTTTTCCAATTTTCGTAGATCAACGTTCCGTGTGCATAAGGACCTAAAACTCTCCTTACATGTTCCGTAAAAAAACGTTCCACGGGCAAACATAACATTTAAAAATAAAACAAGCTTAAAATTTTGTTTACGTCTAAAAACAAAATTATATTGACACGAAATGCAAATATTTAAGAAAAAAATACTTATTACATTTCCATTACATTTTTCAAAAAGCAAAGTCACAAAAACACATGTAACATTCTATTACGAATTATGCATTTCAGAGCGTATTTTCTTGAAATTTTATAGAAATTGCATACTGCACTAAAACGCTTTATGTAAAAAAATATTTTATAAAATATAAACATAATAATAAACGATTATTAATAATAAAACCGAAAAGGTTGTGAAAATAAATTAAATTTTGAAAGTACTAAATTAAATTTACATTATTTTTTGTTAGATTTAAGTCACTATTACATATCATTGATTCAGTTAATAAGCATTTGAATAAATGATCGCAAAAAATAATCATTCACTTGCAGTTTTGTCTCTATTCAATTTATGAATGCACACAAGCGTACCTCCGCGCGACAACGAACTGAATGGTTTGACACGGCGCTCCCGCGCTCACGGACGAATGCCGATGACGAATAAAACCGTATCTAACCGTACATATGTCCTTGTACTGCGGAGCACAAATCAGATAGAACGTTGTTCTATTCTGAATCTCAATAACTATAAGTCAGACGAAAAAAAAATGAAAGGTTATCTGAAAGCGTAGACAATAATTAAGACATTCCGACGATAAAATCAAATTCGTTCTATGTGACCACAGAACGTTATTCTACGTACGGTGCGAATTATTAAATTAGTAACAACTAGTGACCCCACAATGTATTAATACAAATAAACCTTCCTCTTGAATCACTCTATCTAGTGAAAATCGCATGAAGATCCGGTGCATAGTTTTAAAGATCTAAGCATACATAGGGACAGACAGACAGCGGGACGACTTTGTTTTATTCTGTGTAGTGATGAACATCATTAAAACTCTTGTATAAATAGTTTAAATAATATTTGAAGTACCAATAAGATGGATGGCGAGCCCATTATTGTCCGGCGTACTTGCAGAAACCGTATAAATCGATTACGAGTTTCAATTTTAAAGGCAGATTGTTATTAATGCTTTGTCATCAATCATAGAAAAGTCATCCGCTAAATGAAAGACAGGAATCTCATGTTTTGCTGCAAAGGAACAAACATTTACGAATTCAGAAATCCTCTATTCCACTTCGGTTTGTTTCCAGACAATATAAGTCTAAAATCAAGTACTGATCCTTGTCAATACTTGATTTTATATGACAAGGATGAAAATTCCTGTATTCAATATCGGTACCAAATACAACAGTTACTATTATAGTCAAATTATACAGCAAATGTCAAAACTATCATTACCAAAAGTTATCGCGAAATAAATTCGCTTTAATTCATGAATATTCATTACACTTCTTACTTTCCCTTTACGGGTATTACAACAATGGAGTTTCACCGAGACGAACAGCGAATTCGTGTCGCTCTAAACATGCGTTCTCTTTGACACATTTCGAAATAAGCGGGTGCTGACAAATTTCGAACGATAAACTGTTATTTTAATTGCAAGTTGGAGTAATTTCGCAATTAGCTGTAAGCCATTATCTTGTGGTCTTGTCACTATAGTTTTCCATTTGGGTTTGTTTTCCTGGGCCATTTAGCCACAATCGCTTTTTACTCTCCTTTCACTCTTTACTGATTATTTCTATGAAATCTCATGATGGGATGAATATATTGGTGTGGTCTCAGTCCTTCATATTTATTCATCTCTAAGATGAATTTAACGTTAGATTTTTTTAATTTTTCTTATAATAATTATATTTCGCAATCGTTGCCATTAAATTTTCAAATCCTAATAACAACTTGATCAATACTGTGTTTAAAGAAAAAACTCACACCAACTGATACACAACAATTTTAAGCAAAAGAACACCCGTCAAGTTTGATTCACGAGGCTATTAAAATAAATAAATAATCAGATTTCCAGATCCCAACGCACCATTACAGCAATGCTTCAATATTTTGTACATTCGGATTCACAGCATTAACTATGTGGAACGGACAAGAATGTTTCAATTTTCAGTCCGTCCCGAGACCATGATTGCTGTAAACATTAGAAACACTGGAAGTACAAATTTAATTAAAAACGAACTTCGACAAAACCATATATATCGTTCTACTAAAATAATGTTTCATTGTTGATTAATAATCTAAACTTATTTTTCTTTAGTGAAATCTCTGCGCATAGGATGAAGCATATAACATAATGAAATTTGTATTTAAAAAGATTCGCTGTAAAGGATATAACAATTGATGCGCCATTGCCGGAATTGCGTAAAAACATGTAAATAAAGTGCTTTTAGAGTTTGTTAAAGCGTGTAGGCGTGAATCCAACGACGAACAACGATGCAGCGACCGACCCTTTTTCTACAAATTTTAACCGATAGTCATTTCGTTTATTTCAGGTGGAGGCCGCAAAGCAACAAGTCCAACTCTCTGACTCGTACTTGCCGGTTGCGATGCAAGTGATCGCCCACCTCACGGACCAGATGGCGTTCGAGGTGAAAGACGAGCCCGGCACCAAACCGCCGACGACCAAGCCCACCATGGCCAAGCCGACCACGACCAAACCGCCTCAAAGCAAACCCACCACCACGGCCAAGCCACTGTACGTCACGTCCGATTACTTTGAAACGTTGCAACATAGGTCTGTAGGGTGGTGGATGCCGTTCGGCATTACGAGGTGAAGGCCTTCTCTATGGTTTTTATTGTTCCTATTATTTTTCTATAGCCAACTCTCTATAGTTTTATTATTCGCTCGCTATTTATCGCAACCTTCTTGGGCGCTTTGTTTTATTTTCGGTCGCAGAAGGTGAGCGGGTTCGCTATATTTATTTGTTTATATAATAAAATTGGTTTGCCTTTATATTTCAATTTATTCTTTTTCTGTGTTATAAATGGTGAACAAAGATGTTGAAAACAGGTTTTATTTCACATTTTACATTATTTCGATAGGTGTCATGTTATATGCATAACAGTCGCGCTTTAAAAAAAAACTCTATGTATATATGGATTGTTAATTGTTCATGGCTAAATTTTAAATCCGGCTGCTATCATTTACCCTCTCTTCTTAATTGCAAATCTCTGTCTCAAATATATTCTTTAAACTCAAATTTAATATTTTAAATTTAACAGAAGTATGTCAAATTTTTCTGTGTATATCAGAACATAAAAATCTTCTCTAATCATGAATTTAGAAAAAAACAATAAACAAACTTTTGACCAACAACATTCAGAAAGACATGGTCTCCTGATGAAATGCCTTGTACGTATTAATGTTGGTCATTATTCTGGCCATGTCGAACCCTATAACTCCTAATGAAAATGGCTTACATAACAAATATTGGCGGCAAACCCTCTTGCACAGTGAGGCCACGTGAGTACGCCGCCTACATAGTTATAGGTAATGGCGGCGGCTGGACGGGCCTTTAGGTCATCGCGCTTGCATCAAGATCTATTAATTTTAGGGAAACTGTAACTGAATATCTGTGCTTGTGGATTGACACGTGAACTACAGATTTTATATTTACCTTTCGCAGTCAAATGTATACTAAATTATAATAGTAGCCATGTTTCTCCTGACAATTTTTATTGAGGAATTACTAGTAGCCTAACCAACTAATGAAAGTTCTATTCAAACCCAGCTAGCGCTTCTAGCGATATAAGCGTACAAACATATAGAGACAGACAGAGGTTCGTTGAGTAGGTATTGGATAAAAGCTAAATCTCGCTTCAAACGGTTATAGGGAGCCTATGTTGCACTAGACCGGATAAACAGGCATTAAGAAACGGGTCATTGACCTTCATAGCACTAGGTAGGTTCATTGAGCTTTGCAATAGAAAACTATGAATACGTGTATAAAACAAAAATTCACGATATTATCGAACACAAAAATAATTATAGGACGATTTTCACGTAAGAAATTTCGTAAAGTTGTTCGTTTCGATACATCTGAACGTGGGTCGGTAATTTGTACCTAGATAGTATATCTTTCTAATACTACTAATATAAATATAACTTATTTATATACTAACTTTCCGACACAACTTTCATAAGTAAAATTATGGTTCTATCTTAGAGATAGAAAGTTACAATTTTATATAATATTAGATAACGTTGCATAAACAAAGACAATTGTTGTCGCTTGTACTCAGTGCTAATAGCTATTATCTGGATCCCAACTTCCACCATCGACTCAGTTTGTGAACTTCCAAAGTACTGATAATCATAAATGTACTCATTTGTACATATATTTTAAATATTTGCAAGATGGATGATAAAAAAATACTATTCATTAAAAAAGGTAAAAACTTGGTCAATTCGTAAGCTCCTGATTTTTTTTTAAAGTTATATATTATAACAGCAAAAATCATAAAAATTATGTTATCCTTATTTAATAAATAAATTAAATTTTAATTAAATGAAATATATATATAAATAATATAATATATAATATATTAATGGATTGTGCTTCATTAATTGAATTTCTTCTATTATTTTAATACTTGCTCAATAATATTTATTAACTTCATTATTTATTTGAATATAAAGCTTTAAACCTGCTTTTATAACATTTCATATTAAATTGCTCTAATTTAGATTGGATCATTGACACTCATGTTATGTTTTCATTTTGTTTGTGTATATTTTAAAACATCCATTTAATAAAAAAAGAATTATATGTCGCTAAAAAGGTAAATTAATATCTCTTACTTCTTACTCATCTAAACTTACATAATATGATTTTTTCAGTGATATAACTACCCCATTCCATCGGCCTGGCTATTATGCGCCCGCATCACCGCCCAAACCATCGGAGAGGGTAACCGGAAAGCAGCAGCAATACAATTTACCACAACAAGACCAACAATACAACGCCCCAACACAAAACCAGCAATACAGTTCACTAACACAAATCCAACAATACGATGCCCCAACACAAAACCAACAATACAATACCCAAACACAAAACCAACAATACACTACCCAAACACAAAACCAACAATACAATAACCAAACACAAAACCATCAATACAATACCCAAACACAAAACCAACAATACAATACCCAACCACAAAACCAACAATACAATACCCAAACACAAAACCAACAATACAACACCCAACCACAAAACCAGCAATACAATACCCAAACACAAAACCAACAATACAATACCCAACCACAAAACCAACAATACAATACCCAAACACAAAACCAACAATACAATACCCAACCACAAAACCAGCAATATAATGCTCCAACAGAAAATGAACCAACAAACTATGCGCCTCAACAGAACCAACAAATTTATGTACCCCTTGTATCGATCCAGCAACAAAGTAGTGACTTCATCCAAAATAATCCAGATTTCAACAGTACACAGTATCAGTTCCAGCAACCCTACAACATTCCGTCGTACAACCCGCAGAATAACCAGGATACGCAGCAATTCTACATCCCTCCAGGCACTTTGCAGCCACAGAGTTTCCCACCACAGAACCAACAGTACGGTTTCACACAGAACAACCAACAACTCAACAATTCACAGAATCTATATCAATACAACCCATTCCTTCAAAATCAACAGCAGTACTCGCAAAATCAATATGGCGTAATGACGTTCGACTTCCCGCAGTACAACCCAATACAGCCCCAAAATGTAAGGAACGAAGATCCATTACTGTCTGCACACCACGAGGAGGTTAAACCGCTGTTGGAGCCGACCCCTGAATCTCCTCAGCTGCTGCCACCCCACTTCGAGGCTGACGTTGACAAAATATCTAGCCGTTCTAAAGGCTTCGACGAGGACGAACTAACAGAAGAGAACCTTCAGTACCTGTCGCAGAACGTGAGAGAGATGATCCGGATGGCAAATGACCCTTACGACGAACGGCTGATCGACGTGTGGGATGGGCTAAGAGCGCATCCAGCGGAGCCAACCCCTAAAGGCAAGCTTTCGGCATCGAACCTTCGACTGCTGCTTCTCTACGATCTACTGAGCAGGGAGGCGAAGAGGCAGAGGCTGTCAGATTACAGTGTAAGTACAAAAATATGATAAAGTTAATAATGTTCGTTTATCTGTTGATTTCTTAGAGCGGTTAGAGAATGGAAGACGCGTGAGATGCGGTAGGTGAAATCGTATATTATCATCGTCATCATTATCATGATCTCGTTTAGACCACTGCTGAACATAGTCCCGATAGCTAGTTAATAAAAAGAAAAGCTAATTTAAAAAAAACCTAATTATAAGGATCCAAAGGATTAACAGTTGTTATTTTACTCAAATGATCATAAGAGATGAACCTCGGCGATTAAAATATTCATTTATTTCCTTACTTGTTGTTGTAAGTCCATTATAATTAAAGTAAATAAAATAGAGTATGAAAAATGGTTTTCCTAGGTCGCAAAAACATTGACATTGCGTGGTTCTTATGAAATTATTGCTAATGGGGATTTCGTATACTAATAGAGATCTTAATAAATTAAAACAGTATAATTGGATAGATCAGTAATTCAAATAACTGTTTGCAGATTTTTTTAAATTTACCAACACGTTATTGAGTATAACGTGGGAAGAAATGATTAGACATAAAAAAAAAATCTAATGTGTGGTTTGTATTACATATACAGAGCTGTATATATATCTAAAGCTGCGAGATCGTCCCACACAGAACACTTTTACGCACAATGTTCGGTGTTCAATTAGTTTATATTTTACATAGTATTGCGTAATTAACTTAATATTTGAAATTTGGCAAAAAGAAATGTAAGAGTTACTAAAATTTAATATTGATAGTGAAAGTATTTAAGATTGTCTCGTTTCTGTCCCGTCTACTTAATTGATTTTTTCTTTATTAATTCATATCATTTTCTCTAGCATAAATATAATAAGAAAAAATTGTGAAAAGACAGTTCGCAATTTCTTCAGTCATAATTTACCTTACAAACTAGTACAACACGATAATTGCATAAAATCACAAGATCGTAAAATCTTATTTCCTCCAATTCCATTTAAATCTCTACAAATTCAATGATTCGAAGATAACCTAAGCAAACGCTCGCAATTTATTTCGCTTACTAATATCTTCTATAAACTAATATCAAGATCAATTTGGATGAATGAGATCTAAATTAGTTCAGCAACTACACAGTACAGTCAGAGTCAAAGAATAAATTTTATACGTTTAATGACAAGCAATCATTGGTTTTATGTAGGATACGTTCGCAAAGACCGCGTTCAAAGGTGGCAATTACAACGTTCTACTCGTATGGAGGGCTAAAAGTATGATGGTTTTAAAAAATTAAAAAAACTTCATTATTGAACCACAATGAGGAAAACAGAGATAGGTATTAATATATAGATATATTTTTTTTAGATATATAACTTTCTTTAAGCATAGTAAGGCCACACAGCGGAATCTCCGCTGCGGCACGAATGGATAGGCTCAGGAAAATAGGAAAAACCACGCCCTCACATAAGACTGGCGACAAGTGCAAGTATTATTCTTTACCATTTCGTCTGGTATTAAGGTAACCGGGGCTCACTTTTTAATTATGCAACACATATGCAACCCGCTATGTGTTCTTTATGGGAAGCGGTAATCGCTTAGCATCAGGTGAACCACCTGCTCGCTAGCCACCTTTTTATATAGAAAAGCAAGGTACAGACATGGCATAATATTGGAAATGTAACAAGGTGTAAAATAACTCGCGAATAGAACTCATGTCCATGACTGTACCCAGACCTTGTTAACGAAGTAATTAGTTAGAAGGTAGCAAATTGATTGATAGTGGGAACACGATTCGAGAATGGTTTAGATTCACAATTCCGTCCACTACAATGTTTTTTTTTTTTTTTTTTAATTTTTTGTTTATAAGTTTTTGTTCGGAAGTTCGTATATGAGTCGTGTTTACTGGACAAAGTCTGTCGGTCCGCTAGTTTAACTATAAAAATTCACATCTAAAGTTTAATCTTTAGTGTAGTGCCCATTCATATTTACCTGGCGTCAAGATTTTTTTTGCCGGGAAAGTGGCGAAAGACCGGGCGGTTATGTTAAGTGATAAACGCCGCCCATTGACATGTGCAACATCCGTAGTTTTAATGAAGTGGGCCTCGGCCACTTCAATCACCAGACGAAACACAGAAGTACTTCCACTTCAGGCCGGTCTTCTGTGATGTCGAGATACTTACCCGGACGGGCCCCCCCCCTTCGTGCAACAGCGGAGACTGTTGCGTGGTCCTACTACAGCAAGGTCTTTCAGTTACAGAAGTCAGAAAGAGCTTACAGTAGAATCCTAGGACCTTGTAATCTGTTGAGGCCTTGTATCATATGGATTTAAAGTCACCGCTTGCCGCAGGGCTTCTCGCCGGACGTCATGAAGACCCTCGTGGAGTCGTCAGGTGGCGGTGCGAGGGCCCAGCTCAGCATGGCCCTATCCAAGATGGTGGAGAGGCACGACTGCGCACACGAGTACGCGAACAACCGCGCCAAGGAGATGGTGGCGGAGCTGGCGAAGGACGAGTCCAAGCTGTCCTCCGAGATCAGATATCTCCAACCCCTCGTCTACAAGTACTAGTTGGTGCTGCACCGATCATATATATGCATTTATAAGCTAAGCCTACATTAGTCACTTAATATAATTTAAAAAAAAACGGGTTCGTTTCATTCAATCTCAGTTTACAAATGTATTTTGTGTGCAAGGGGTCGAGTACAGGTTTTGGGTCGAAAAGCTATCTGGTAGGTCCTGTTGACCTAAAATCACGAAATTTGACAAAAAGCAAGGTCTTACAGCACAAATTATGGTTTTTGGTACCTACAAGCTTTCATGGAAATATAAATTTGCCCATATCTTTTTATTGTGTTGACTCAGAACCTCGATTTTATACACCTAATAGGGACTATAGACCTCAGTACCTGGTAATCGTTGGTGATTATTTACCATTTTTATTATGGCAGTAGTACGGAACCCTCAGCGTACGGGTTCGAGTTGCGCTTGACTGGTTTGTTTTTTAAGTAAGAGGCTGGTGGTTCAATTGATGTTTACCGTTACCCGTTGACATTGGCAGCACCCGTAGACTCCACAGAGGATGGTCAATATATTTTGGACTCGCACCTCTAAAATCGTAAAGTGAATTGGCGTTATTTTGGACGACCCGATTGGCGTTGTGCGTAGTGACCCTGCCTCTTGCGCCAGAGGGTGTGGGTTAAATCCCCACTACTGGAAAATCTTGTGTGATGAACATAGTGTTTATCCAGTGTCTGGGTGTTTGTATATTTATAATATTTATTTATTTAAAAAAGAAAAGTAATTTAAGTATGTTTATCAGTTATCTAGTATCCATAGTACAAGCATTGCTTAGTTTGGAACTAGGAAACGTTGCGTAAAATATGTCCTGAAATATTTATTTATTACTTTGAGACGGCATCTCCGTATAGGACACTATGACTTCCTCTCTTTCTCTTGACTATTGAAAGTGTCAGTGAGACCTGGACTTAAATGTACAACGCGAGATGAATTAATGGCCAACAGATGAATAACAGTAATGTCCAACTTAATGAGTGAGCCTCCATCTTTATCAGACTCATACAGAGAAATGTTATTATTGTTTAAATCTTATTCAATTATTTTTTTAAATGTGCGTTTTGTATAATAACAGATTTCTCATTGTCATGTAGCTCTTTAACACTAGTACTGCAACAAATATGCTCCCGACCATTTTGAAGGAAGCTTCGCTTCGGGTCCATAGTCGGAAAAGCAAAGGAGTGAAACAATTTTTTAATGTCCATTTACCCGTCCAATTGAAGTATCAGAATCTCCCTAATGCGACTGGAAATGGAATAAATATCAAAATACAATTATAACTTTTACGATTAAATTATGACCTATCCTCGATTTAGGGTTGTGATAGTAGGAAAACAAAATATTTATTTTTAAAAATAATATAAAATTACATATTTTTCTATTTTTAATAGCAAAAGAGTAATGATTGTAATCAAGGTCTTTGACCGTTTTTAGAAAATGTCCTTTTATCCCTGTTTTCAGAGAATGAAAAATGTCATTCGAATATAACGGTAAATTTCGTTGAAAAATAAATGATAGCTCGGACGGTAATCGGGCGGCCCCAAAACAGACGGCCACGGTTCGTATCACGATCATTTACACACTTATTTTTTTTACTTTTTTTTTCTATACCAGATCATTGCTTTCTTTATTTTTTATTTTCTGTCGATCCAGATGATTTTGTTCTTTTTTCCCTTTTTTTTTAAAGTTCTTTCTTTTGTGAATAACAGAAGTTCACATTTTCTTATTATTCCGTTGGTAAGATCGAAAAATATTATGCATATTTCATTACTCAGTAATTTCCAAAATACACGATTTACCAAAAAAAAAACAAACCGAGCAAAGCTCGGTCATCCAGATACTACTATATAATTAAATTTAAATGGCCACGCCATGCTTAAATCGCATTAAGACATTTATTATCGTAACCAGGGCACGTCGTTACGCGCGTAACAAATTAGACAGCGGTATTCATGTGTTTGTTCATTCATATGTTTCCGTGAGTTGTATTTGTCAACCGTTGTAGGGAGAGCCGCCGTCTCTCGCGGCTGACGCTTACACCGTATCCACTTAATGCCTTTGCTAGTATAACACACATAACTGATTTCTCTGAACTGGACCGATTGTCTGCAACACTGGAAGAAGCCTGTGCTCCCACCCTATTCACATTTTGGGCCTTTTAAAGATGCTCTTACAATGAACGTGTCTACGATTGTTTTTATACCAGGGAATCGTCGAAAGTGCCTAAGGAAATCCCTTTAGACCACAAGTGTTTTCGTCATCGTGACAATCAGATTAGTGGTTAAAGCGTCTGGACGCGATATCGGAAGACGAAGGTTTGATTTCCGCGGCGACGAAAAACTTTTCATCCGTTTTTCTACTAAGAGTCCCATGTTAAGTGGCGAGATTAGAACTTTACAAACTTAATATAGAATTTAAATGTTTGAGTATGTCTATCAGTTTTCTAATATCCATAATACAAGAGTTGTTTAGTTTGGGACTAGAGAACGTTGTGTAAAAATATGTCCGCAAGTATTTATTTATTATTATTATTCAAATACAGATACAAGTAAATATAACAAGAAATCTTTTATAATGTTTAACATAAAAATATATACTTACATAAGTTTTCGAAAATTCTTTCGCCGCTGCCAGAATTTTGACCTGTGTACTAGCGTCTGGATTGGTAGACCTTCCGGACTACCAATCCAGACGCTATCGGTCTTTTAATATATACAAAATAGCCCACTGTCGGTGTGACTGTAGCCACAATAAATGATACAAAGCCTCGACGTCGTCTGCCTTCTATTCAGAGGTTGGGAGCCTCCGGGGATTGTGTTCTTCATTCCTTACACCAGCAAATACTTTGGTGAAACAACGGGAAAAACAGACTAAATTTATGTGTATACTGCTGAGAACCGCGGCTTCGCCGCCGTGGTCAGGAGGTCGCAGATGGCTGATTTTCTTCCTACTTAGTAGTCACTTATCATTACCTATATTTTAGACAATTCACACAATATCTTTATAAATTATAGCCTATGTGTTATTCTGATGATATAAGCTATATTATTGTAAAGTTTCATTAAAATCCATTCAGTAGTATTTGTGTGAAAGAGTAACAAACATCCATCCATACATACAAACTTTCGCCTTAATAATATTAGCAAGTATTAAGGATAGAACCGTGATCGCCTACTTATGAGCAAAGACGTGTATAGAGTTAACAGTACCCTTATTTTAACTGGAAAGAAATTTCTTTCCAAAGGAAAAGTGTTTACTCGTTGAAATATATACAATGCACTAAAATAAATAAATTAAAAAAAAAACATCTAGAAGAGTATCAACTAAAACTTTTTTATTTTTCATTATCACAACCTACGGGTGTTACAAATGTCAATGGGCGGTGGTTATAACTAAACATCTGGTAAATAAACAGCTTGCTGGCCGCCATCAAAAGCAAATAAACTATTTGTCTTGAAGTATCAAGACAAACGTAAAAATTTTATACGGAATAAATTCGGGTAAGAGTTTAGCTCTAAAACGAAGATGGCAAGACTATTTCGCAACAATTATAATAAACCATAACATAACCTTTTTGTTTTTATATAGTTTTAAATAGAGCTATTCACTTTTAACTAGCTATTACTTTAAAGTAATGCTTCACGATTATGTTATGTGAAAACAACAGAAAAATATAAAAAGATCATAGAGAATCTATTCTACATAGATATAGAAAACTAATAATTGGTAATCTCTGCAACCGCAAATGCGTTTTTACGTATTTATATGATTACTTTAAAAATAGAATTCATTACGACTTTTTAACTTTGTGATAACAATAAAACAAGTAGAATATAATAAAAAAAAACTAAAAAAACTCGACTGCGTTTCTGTGTAATTTTTTATTTTGTTATATCCAGTCTCGCAGTCTCACAGTAAATACGAATCTAACGACACCTCTCAAGCTAAAATCCATCAAGCCGGTCAGGCTGCAGAGCGTGCCAAACAATTATACATACTCTCGAAAAATGTAACCCTCCTTCTGTCGCAGTCGGGTAATTATCGGACAAGATGTTTTTTTTTTAAACTTTTCTGTATACAGCTAGACCACAACACTAACAGCGTTGAGTCAGCAAAATAACGAGACTTTTTGCTCTCAGCTTATAAGCGAAAAAGTTTCTTTACCGTGACATTAGGTTAAAAAGCATTGTGTATTTCGGGCAATGGGAACGGACCGCCTAGACGTCTAGTCTACATTGCCCTAAATATATTAAGTGGCGTCTTCCTTTCTTCGATATTTGCTTAAGCAACGAGAGCAGTAAAATATATCCACAATCCCTTTATCCGAATCTCCGACGAGCCAACTGTCGTAAAAACAGATCGTTCTTATTTCTTATTTTCGCTTAGTATTTTTGCAGGAGCGATCTTTGTTATCTGCCTTGTCATTCTGTAAGGGACAGGCGCGATTTTTCACTTACCACGATCGTGAAACACCTTCTTACCTTTCCTACAAGCGTACATCGCTTTTCACACTTATCCCGACACAGATACATCAAGTACAAAAAAATGTGTTAATTAATTGCAAGAAGCAAGCTTTCACTAGTACGGCGTATTCGATTGTGTTTATTCTACGAAAACACATAATATAAAACGAAGTCGTCCCGCTGTCTGTCTGTCTCTGTGTATGCTTAGCTCTAAATAATCAACGGATCCTGATGCGGTTTTTTTTTTACTAAATAGAGTGATTCAAGAGGAAGGTTTGTATGTATAAAGAAGGTTTATATCGCTAGTTACAAATAGAAGAAAGCAAGGGATATCACTAGTAAGAACAGTGTACTCGATTCTATTGCTTTTATAAATAGACAGGCGACAGGTGTATTCAAAAACTTGATGAGCAAAATGTGAATGCTGCAATAGTGTTACAACAACTGATCAGTTTTGTGCATTCATTGGTAAAGATCAATGCAATTCATAGACAGTGTAAGCTATTAGACTTCCTGCTACTCCAAACATCAGCGGAAGCTTAAATGCTTCTACATTGTATCCCTTATATAGTAGTACCTGGAGGACCGAGCTTTGCTCGGTTTGTTTTTTTTTGGTAAATCGTGTTTTTTGGAAATTACATTTAGATGCAAATTACTGAGTAATGAAATATGCATAATATTTTTAAATTACATTTAAAAAAAGGGGAATAAAATAACAAATCGACAAAAATTAAAAATAAAGAAAGCAATGATCTGGAATCGAAAAAAAAGTAAAAAAATAAATGTGTAAATGATCGTGACGCGAACCACGGCCGTCTGTTTTGGGGCCGCCCGATTACCAACCGAGCTATTATGACATTTTCTCTTGCGGCGAAATTTACCGTCATATTCGAATTATATTTTTCATTCTCTGAAAAAACAGGGGTAAAAGGACATTTTCTAAAAATGAAACCTAGCTAGATCGATTTTTCGCCCCCGAATCTACGCACATACTAAATTTCACGGAAATCGCTGGAGCCGTTTCCGAGATTCCGATTATATATATATATATATATACAAGAATTGCTCGTTTAAAGGATAAGATTAGCCTACACATGTCCCACTGCTGGGCAAAAGCCTCCCCTGTACAGAGAGCATCAAGGCATAGCCCACCACGCGGTCCAACTGTGGATTGACGGATTTCACATACTTTCGAATTTTTTTTTGTTATTATTTCGAAAGTATGCAGGTTTCTGAGCACGTGATTATTGATTGCCCCTTATATACAACATCAGAATTAATTAGTTTGCTGAAACCAAGATTTCTGACGAGAATAATTCTGAAATAGTAAAGAAACGAACAACAGTTTTGTTAAAATTTATTTACAAACTTATAAATAAATCAATTTCTACATCAAATACATTGAAAGCCTCAAATTATGAACTATTAAACAAATTTATAAGAAAATACTGTTATGAGAATGGCACGAAAATATTGTTTCTTAATTATTAACCGTAAAAAATCAGATTTTCACTAATCAGTTTTAACATATAGGTTTGTACACCTATTTTTTTGTTTGTCTATGCCTATTTGTTTGTCTCCTAATTATAGATTAATCAAATCTATCGCAGATATAAGTTGACAACGGTGGCAGAGTCAGATTTGCACCCACGTCGATACTTCTTTCTTTTTGTGATGATAGAGCTTTCTGCCCGCAGAATATTATATAGGCTATTTCCATGAGGTGGAAAGACATTACCTAAGCAAAGTCACGCATGTGGACATGCGAACATTAACATACTGACGTATCAATTCTGAGAGCTAAAAGAACTAAAATAGATCTTGAATATTGTCAACAAATTATGTGATTCTTTTTATTTTATTTATTAGGTGAAGGCTTTTTAATTTATTTTATTTTATTCCAAATACGGTATACCTTTTTCGTTATGTCAAATGTTAAAATATGCAAGGTGTATTGTATTATTATTAATAAAATTTGCATTACAATCTTTACACAACATATTATTCACTACAACTCATATTGAGTTGCTCATTAAAAGTAACGGTTTAAACACATTGAAATAAATAATAATTTCCTACATTAAATTTGAACTGAAGGGTAAATATATTTACTTCCCCGTTTTGTTAAACATTAAGGTATGTACCGAATCTATGTTTAAGACTATAGCTATTAAGCAGTCATTAATGATTCGCAATAACTAGTTATTCCTAGTCGTTCATACCTAACTTGACTTGGACGGCTGGAATAGCGAAAGGAACCCGCCCCAAAGTAACTGTATGATGCTTCCTATAATTTCCAGTATATACACGATACCTCCTTCGTGTGTCTTAGGTTCTACGTCGTCGAAATCATCATCAAACCCAAACGGTTCCTCATCGCCGCTGCCGATTTCATTCACCGTGTCGTTTAGTTCTATTCTGTCGTTCGTCGGCAGATAGCTGGAGTAGAGCGTTATCTTCTCGGGTTTCTTATTGGCTTTCTTCACTTTGCCCTCAGGTGACAGTTCTTCAACGTCCCTCTCTCTCGGTATTTCGTTGCTCAACGGGTTCATGTCGGCTTTGGTGGCCGTCTCCAGTACATCGTCCATTAACTCGATCCTATGAAAGGGTCTTGCTGTCGTCGTCGCGTTTTCTTTTTTACCAAAGCCAAAGAACCTGAAGATTGAAAGAGTTTATTAAAAATTGATGCTGCCTAAAATCTTGTTCAGGTACTTAGTATGATATGACTGAGTTAATAATGTTATTTAATCGATCATTGTTATTGTCTTGTTCAACTTTGATATTTTCAGGGCCTTACAGATGTGGTCCTTACTTCATACTGTTATAAACCATTTAAACTTTTATTTCTTGCACTTGTACTCTAAAACTAAATTCATACGTCTCTAATTAAATCTTATATTCACACAACAACGTAGTCAAATCAAAAATATCGTGTATTTTTATTGACATATCAATCTTCACTCTAACAGATATATCAAATACTGTGTTGGTATATGTAGATGGAAATTTAATTATTAGGGACTTTATTATGAAAGCCCCAAATAATTAAATTTAAAAGAAAAATAAATTTCACAATCTACCACATCTGGTGACTACCTGCCTAAATACTTTACGACGTCCGTAGATGAAAAATTATTATATAGGCTATATTAAGAAATGTCAAGACAGTAATGTTATAATCACTTTGTGATTGGCGAAGTTATCCTGCCAGCGATGCTGCTTGCTATCAGGTACACTCCAGAAGTCCTGGTACCCTCGGTTAATCCAGGCTGCTTCGTGTAGACGCTTACCACCGAGTCCTCTTCGGAAACCGACCTGCTGACGCATGGCTGTGCGACCTGGAAATAAAAATATATCTAGTAGAATAAAAGTAAAGAAACAAGTAATAAGGCCACACGACAGCCTTGCATGTTGCACGAATGGGCAGGTTTTTTTTTATGTGAAAATTTGCCAAGCGAGCAGGCGGTTCATCTGATGTTAAGTAAATACCGCCGCCTATGAACATCTGCTACACCCGAGGGTTGCTGATGCGTTGACAACCTTTTGAAAATTGGGCTCCGGCTACCTCACTCACCAGACGAAACGCGATAGTATTATTGTTTCACTTTAAGCCGGTCTTCTATGAGGTCGTGGTACTTACCCGGACGAGCCTGCCCATTCGTGCAACAGCCGAGGCTACTGCGTGGCTCTACCACAGTTCTGTCTGGATACGGACCACGACCTCACAAAAGACCAGCTTGAAGTAGACTGTAATACTCATGCGTTTCGCCTGGTGAGTGGGGTAGCAGAGCCCACTTTATTAAAAATTGCATTCATTAACTCTCTACAGGTGTTACTAATATCAGGGGGCGGCCGTTATCACTTAACGTCAGGTGATCCGTCAACTCATTTGCCACCTTCTCACATAAAAAAACTAACAGTCTATGCATTGCATATTCCACTGCTTAGTAAACGCTTTACTAACAGAGGCCTGTAAGCCTCTGTTTATATATCTATTTATGAAATAAAGTTATTTGTAACATATTTTTATTTAAAAATTGGCCAATGAACAGGCGATTCATTTGGAGATGAACGTCGTCCATTGACATCTACAACACCTGGGGTGTTGCAGATGCGTTGCCAAAACGATGAAACGTTAAAGTATACTACTTCCTCCTCACGCTTGTCTTTTGTGAGACCGTACTATTTCCCCGGATGAGCCTACCCATTCGAGAAACAGCAGAAGCTGTACATGGTTTTACCATTTTCTTAATTAGAAAAGTTAAACCTCGCCAATGACAATGTGGTTATTACAATGACAAGGTGATCCTTATTTTACTGTTCCAACATTTCCCAAAGGATATAATTATGACTGTTCCAACATTTCCCACAGAATATATTACTGTTCCAACATTTCCCAAAGGATATATGGGGTATAATTTACTGTGTTATAGTATAGTATTCTCATACCAACAACAAAGTTAAGTCTTTTACCATCTAGTAGTCAGAGTCAATATAAAGGAGGTCGATGGATGCAGTTCCATCAAGATCGTGCTGCGTGACAGTCTCTGGGGGAGGCCTATGTTCAAAAGTGGACTTAAACATGCTGAAATGATGATGCTGATGATAAAGGAGGTGACATATTATATCTGTTAGACACTATTGACCGTGGTAGTAGAACTATTATGACTGGTTGATCCGTGATCAGAGATTAAGTAAATTTTCCAAATAAACCAGAGTAATTAAATATCAGCAAGACAGATTAGCCGCAAGTGATGAGGACTGATAGAAGTATGTAAAAATTCCATAATTTCCACTTACTCTTTTGTGTAAGAGGCACAGACATGTATTTTTATTTATTTGTGTTTTGTATCTATTTTATTCATCTATCATTAATTCTTCTTATTTCACTTGTAACATCACATGTAACATTGCCAAAACAATGTAACATTAGTGCTCTCTTTGAATTCTCATGAGTAGGAACGGACTCATCACCATCCTTGATGTCAATGTTAAACCGGACCTCGGCATCCTTATCACGTACCCCACTGTAGCCACGTTCACAGTCAACACGTTGAATAAGTAAACGTTGTCAACGGAATTCATTATGTAACACTCATCCATTGGAAATTACCCAGCGGCAAGGACTTTCTTCCATACCATACACATCAATTTTCAAGTTAAGTCTTGCAACCGTAGCTAAAATTCACTCTTTTCATTGAAGCTACTCGAATCATGTTTCAATGTATACACTCGAGCAACCCGAGACAACGGCGGCAGAGGAATAGTTCGTACTAGCGGCTGCTCGCGACTACGTCTGCGTAGAATAGGCTGAAGGCGTAACATTCGGACAGAAACACAGATTTATGTACATAGATTATAGCCTATGTTTTACGTTTCATTAAAATCCATAATTTCTATATGTTATATATTTTATTATATTATATTTCTCAAAGCCACATATTGTAAAAATTATGTACACACCAACCAAATTATACAAATTGAATCGGTATACATACACATTCATGTTTTAAAATAATATCTCAGGGCTACAATCTTTAAAAATAATACATACTTTATGTTTTATGTATTTACTGATGTTTTTGCTTTCAGTCCCGAGACTATTAAAGCTTCATCTGGCACAGAACCGGTGGGCTAGCCAGAACCCACGGGTGAATACATACTAGATTGTTATTATACATTCAACGATTTTATTAAGTATTTTAATTTATTAAAATCATCTGAAACATTATATGTTCTTAAATTTCATTTACCGTATTATAAGTAGCGAATAATATACTTAAGTTACATACACTTTACAGAGTCCGGGGTGACACATACATTTACTTAATACACTGTATCTAGTATTGACATGAATAATAGTTCTTATAATATTTTCATAGTAACCAATATAAGAGTGATAGAAAGCGTACTTCGATTAAGCCAGATCCATGTCAAGATTACGTATTAAATTAGGAGAACATGCAGACAGCAAACAAGCAAATATATCATAGTGCCTGCTGTTTATTTGGGTTACCTAAAACCGAGTCCTTAGTCCTTGGCGCCATTGCCAGACTGCTGCCAAGTCCAATCACGTACCGGTGTATCTGAACGAAAAAGGGCAGCCATCGACAATGGCACATTTTTTTTTATAGTGCCATTATTATCGTTTGTTTTGACGATTGTTTATCTGTGCGCGACGGCGCATTTGCATTTCCGCGAGCGCGATGCCGCGTAATTCGGAACAAAGGGTTTCTTTGCCTATGGTAAATTCGAAAGCCATGCAAATATAGTGCATACAGCAAAATTTTATTATTATTATTTATTTGAATTTTTCATTTTTCATCATTTAAAATTTTTGTGCTTTACATACGATGTCCTCGGCGGTGAAGAAAATATCGATAGCACACCTTTAATTTAGTATTGTAAATATTGCAGTACGATTATGGGTGAATTCAGCCAGTCTGAGCAGTGTCGAGTCCGGCTTCAACTGGCACCAAGTATTACATTAGGTATGTTTGGTTGTTAATCAACTAATACAATTACAAAACATGAACGCTTGTGACTTCTTTCGTAATGTATGACGCATAAATGTTTAAGCATCTACGGTTATAGGCGCAATTGTTAATCTATAGTTTTATAAATCAATTGATTTGATTTGACTGCTATCGCACTACTCGAAAATTATTGTGTAATGAACGTAGCGTTGTTTTAGTGTCTGTGTGTTCATATATCTTTAATATTTATTTAATTACAAAAGAAACTTATATTGTTACCTAGTACCCATATTACACGCTTTGCTAATTTGGGACTAGATGACACGTCCTGAAATATTTATATTCATATTTCATATACTAAAATGATCTCTCTTTATTTTATTTTAAGCCTTTTAGCCTTGAAAAGTGAAAATGGGAAAATGACTTTTATAGGTGCATGCGTTCAAAACAACCAACTATCCAACTTGCTAGTACAAACTAGAACAGGAGTAAAATATGACAATTAAACACGGCTTAGAAAGCGGAACATGCACGTAATAGCCAAAACACCACATAATAAAAAAATAACGCGTGCCATAATTCCAACGCACTCTAATCCCGTGGTGGCAAACAAATTTGACACAAATGTTGACTTTTATCAGAATGTATCATCTAAGAAAACACTTGAGATACCAGTTCCTTTCCGAGTTATAATTGTTAAGAGCGAAAAATGTGTGCTTGTTTTATCTACTACTTTCCGCCGTTTCTTATAATTCATTTTTGTCTAATAAAAGTTCTAATATTACCGAGTGATCGGCCAGTGCCGGCACCAATGTTATTGTCAATTTCAATTGCCGACTTATCACGTGAGGAATAGATCGTGAGGAAACCTGCATACTTTTTGAAATAAAAACAAAAAATATATTTCTAAGACATGTGAAATCCGAGAAACCGCAGTGGGGTCGCGTGGTGGACTGTGCCTTAAAAACCTCTGTAGGTACAGAGGACGTTTTGCCTAGCATTGGAACATAAATAAAGGCTGTTTTTTTCCTTTTCTACTTTCCTTTTCTACTATCCAACATAAACGACGAAATGTTTTCCACTGCTACGGGGATGAATCTGAGTTAAGAATATAATTTATAAATTTTCATAGCAAATGCGACCACTAATTATTTTTAAAATGTCATATGAAAAGGCGGTCGTTGTAAAAGAAACACTAGATGGCATCGAGCATCGCTATGAATGCAATTAAAATGGTCATTTGGCAGAGAATTTTTCGCTTGTTTTTAGGAAAAACAGTACTACCGTATTAGATATTTAAAAAAACTGGTATCTTCATATATATAATTGATGTTCGTTAGTCTCGCTAAAACTCGAGAACGGCTCGCCCGATTTGACTAATTTTGGTTTTAAAATATTTGTGGCAGTCCAGGGACGATTTAAACGATGAGAAAGTATGGAAAAATTGCATAGAAAATTGAAATAGCAACAATTGTATTTTTCCATACAAACTGTACCTGTCAACTGTTAACTATGTCTGTGTAACCTGCCAAACACATTATGCGTGCATTCCGATTCCTCTAGAAAAAAATTATATGGCCAAACAACGTTTGCCGAGTCAGCTAGTAATAAATATATTTCATTTATTACAATTCAATGCTACTGTGAGTATCGTGGGAAGAATAATAAAGATATAATATTATAAGCATTGCGTTCTTCTGTCTAATTAGGCATGATAGCTTCCGTTGTAATTTTCTGCGGGACAAATGCGGGGAAATTCATTATCATCACAATTACATGTCGACCTTTCGAATGATTATTATCACGAGTAATGATACAGGGTAGATGGTGCTATTTTATTTTATAAACGAGGCTGCAAACGACCAACGGATTTCCTCGTGGTAAGTGGTCACTAAAACACTAGAGGATTGGGAAAAGCGTTGGCGATCTTTTAGATTAGACCATCTTGTTGAAGGTTGTAGGGAAATAGTTTTAAAATATACTCATTTCAAGACATACATTAATTCAATAGATGTATTACACTAGAAATGTTTAAAGCAATACATAAACGAGTATGTAATGAAACAAACAACGTATTATCTTCTGGAATTCCTCAACGCCGTATGAATCTGAATAAATCGGAATGAAACATAAATAAAAAAGAACCATCATCTTTCTGCTTAAACATTTTTCTATTATTTACTTTGGTTCAAATAGGTAGCGAGGTATATATGACGTTAGGTCGCAGAAACACATAGGATCCGTAACGATTCAAACTATTGGGATTTTAAAACCAAAGATAAATGCGATAGAATGATAAATAAAAAATAAAATATATCAGGACATATTTTTACATAAAGTTTTCTAGTCTCAAACTTAGCAACGTGCTGTGGGTACTAGATAAACATACTTAAACATACTTTTCTTTTGTAAATAAATACATATAACATATAAAAATTTATAATCACCCGGACACTAGAAAAACACTATGATCATCACACAATATTTATCCATTAGTGGGGATCGAACCACCATCGAAGAGGCAGGGACATAAAATTCTATGAAAATACCATAATCACCAAGTTATCACACTTGAACCAAGTTATCACACTTGAATCTGTGAAATGTGCCTGGACACCCCATTAACTATTACTTCTGTGCCTTTGTAAGGAATAATTTGCTTGCAAAATAAACATATTTCAGCCCACACCCAAAGTACTGCATTTTAAAGTAGTAAAAGTGCTGATTTCGCAGCTTTTGTATATAAAAAGTTGACAAAAAAGCAAGCGGTTGATCGCCACCGCCCCATCTAAAACGGTTGCAGATGCGTTGCCAAGCATTAAAAGGTCCCCGGTTACCTCACTCACCGGACGAAACGCGAATGTATAACACTTTTAGGGTGGTAGGGCGACGACCTCAGAGAAGACCGGTGTACCTACTTTCGCAATTCGTCTGGTGAGTGAGGTAGCCGGAGCCCAATTTTCAAAAAGTTGTCAACGTATCTGCAACCGTCGGGTGTAGCCGATGTCTATGGGCGGCGGTATTCACTTAACATCAGGAGAACCGTCTGCTCGCTTGACAACTTTTCACATAAACAAAAAAAAACTTTCATTTCACGTCGGTCTTCTGTAAGGCCGTGGTACTCTCCCGGACGAGCCTGCCCATTTTTGCAACAGCAGAAGCTTCTGCGTGGACACACCGCAGTAAGGTAATTTTATTATTCATTTAAAAACAAATCGTGTACATTATTAAAACACATTTGTTTCTGTCTTATTTAATTAAACACATTTGTATCTGGCTTATTTAATTTACTAATAAACCGGCCAAATCAGACTTGTACATATTGTCGGGTTATGTTAAATAAGTATGTAGGTAAATAAAAAAGTGAAGCCACGAGCCATAGCTAGTTTTATTTGATAACCTGTTTTTTTGACATCCTTATGACTTGCTCAGAAATAAATAATCAGTTAGATTAGTTAAGTTAGATAGTTTAACTTGAGCATTTCTAACCATATATTTTATCATATGATTACAGTCAGCAATGATTTCGAAGCAACCGTAAAGTGTATGATTTGGAGTTTTAGAATCAGATATATACTTTTCATGATCTCATATTCTTGGTCAAGCAATTAATTCAATTAATACTACGTCATGATAGAAACATTTAAGGATTAATGAATTGTATGTGCAAATTATAGAAATTTACAATGTCAAATACATCTATCCCCTACCTACATATCTACAAAATCATGAGTTGCAGTTGAAATCATAAAAAAAACAATCGATATAGAGTGCGTCAATTGTCCCAAAAGTATTTTGACCAAAAGTGAATTTGGGATGTACACATTCTGATCACGTTGTTCCACCATAAATATCAAGGAGTAGGTTTTTACTGTCGTAGGTGGGTGAGAAGCGACGACATCAAATGATGTATTGAAATGTGATTATCTTGCTTGTATAAATAAATAAATAAATAGACAGGCGCGAAGTAAGACACTTTCACCTAATATGTGAAAGACCAATCTTTTCACTGCAACGATCCTGCAACCGCTGTTGTTATGAACATTGGGCTGTGACAACCCTAGCGTTCTTCACCGTGAGCTATGTAAAAATGTATGAAACCAACAGACCGAGGGAGAATATGGTTGCCAATTTCATCAAAGAAAATTTTTAAGGATCAATCTTTGCACTGCGAGGATCGTACAACCGCCTTTGATATGGATATAAAACTGTGGCAACCCTAGCGCTCTTCACTATACGTAAAAATCTATAGAGACACTCACCAACAGGCCGAAGGAGATTATGGTTGCCAACTTCATTATAGGAACAGCCGCTTGATAGCCGCGTGCCGTTTCCAGTTGCTCTTCAGCCGCCACAGTCGGTACAGTCGGCAGAGACGGGTTGCGCGCACGCACATCTGACCACGAGTGCTGCGCCGTGCACGCGGCCCAGCCGATCAACAGCGTAGGGTGGCCCTTGGAGCGAAGGACTGCGGACTGACTGGGGAATAACAAAGTACAATCAAGTACAAAAGTATTAAATGTAGAGGTCCATGCTTTATAGATTATGTAGTAGATTGGGGTACAGTCGCAGAGAAAAGTGTAAGTAAAGACCAACAGTCTATTTAAGTACACTCCGCTTTATATATTATATGTAGTAGATAGGGGTACAATCAAAGAGAAATTGTAATTTTCACTAGACGTTCCCAGTCTATAAGGACACTGTTGCCGAAAAATAATTACATTTATTATTATATTATTCTCGGTATTTAGCTACCCCCGCAGACGAGAGTAATTAGACGCGATTTAGAACGAATCATAAAGTGAAATTAGATAAGATAATAGGTTAATTAATGGTATATTTGTGGTTCACTAATCATCCACTACTAGCTAAGGGCTGGTGGCGTCATCGGCTACAAAAGGTGCTAACTTTAGGAGGACGCAGTCCCAGCTCAGACAGAAAAAGTTGGGCTAAAAGCCAGGAAAAGACATATCTTAACATGTTTTCGATCCTGCAGTTGTCTCGGTTACTTAATGAAAGAATATAAGCGTGCTATTTCATGAAATCGCACATTAATTTTATAATTACGGTCTTTTAGACACCATGAGCCACCACATTCATGATCAAAAATTACGTAAAAGGACCATATTTTTTTTAAACATTTCCCCTACATTAGGATAACATTATCCTATGTTGTAAGGACGTTTTACAAACCTAAATTTCACGCGGAAAAAAACCGAAAAAAGTACCTGTGGCTCGCACAAGTATTTTTACCGTGTGGGAATCGCACCCACGACATAAACATAAACATTCATTCATAAACTCAAACCTTAGTTACTGCTTTTATAAACGCTTGTCTTTCCTCGATTATAATTAAAAACAATTAAAAAATAATAGTGTTTCACTTTGATACGGCTACTGATTACGTGCCAAGCCGGGTTTTTGACCACTTTTCCCATAAAAAAAATCAATTCGCACAAGAAAAAGTCATCGCAGCGAATTCAATACATAAAAGTAGAACCAAATTTACATGCGATAGCGGTGAAAGTGTTTTGCGATTCAAATATTTTAAATGTAGTTTTTAATAAACAAATCTATAACAACACATATGCAAATGTTAAAATTATAATGACCGTAATATAATTTCTCGTACGCTTGTTACGAGTAAAGTCATCGCGAAAAGGAATTTGCAAATCTTTTTTTTTTAGGTATAATTATTTTCTTTCACTATTGTTTAAGAAGCAAAGCTCTTAAACAACTGTCAGCAGAATAAGTTCATAGTAAATATTCTTTGTTTTAATATTTTGTATTGTTCAGTATAAGTTTATTTAGTATACATAAACTAACTCATTTTCCCTTCCGCCCTAAGGTTGGTTGGTAGAAAATGCTTATGGCATTCCGCATTTGTACTAGTCTGTGCAAAATGTTTACCTAAATAAATGAATTCAAGAATACATCTCAACAGTCTCTGAGATTAGATATTTTGAATAGAAATTTCGGAAATTAAATCAAATTTCGGCCGGTAATGAGTTCACAGTCCTCTCTAATTGCTCAAAACAAAACAGCAGACGATACCACGGCCTTCAATGAAAGTCCGAGAGCGAGTCTCGGCTACCTCACTCAAAAAACTCAAATGCAAGCCATTGTTTCCCTTTAAAAAATAATCCCTCTCTTGGAAATCGTCACTCTCAAAAATTACACTCCAGACGACGCAAAACAACTAAGCAGTTGTTTTGCGTCTGGAGTCCATAAACATGTACCACGAAGTTTCACGCATCGGCAGATAGTAGTAAACTATACCATTGAGCTGCCTTTTAAATATCCTCATAAAACTTCTGTTAAGCCAGTGTTTTGCGAGGTTTTCTAACCCAGTGGTGGGTAGTGTGCGAGGTGGAGGAGGCCGGTCGATTCCAACAGAAGTTGCTGCTTAGCTTTTGTGCCCAAATGAATATAATAATAATAATAAAGAGAAATCAAATGAATATCCCCCAAATAATAATATTTTTTTTTTATTTTATTTGCCATAACCCAAAAACCAAAAGAAAATAACGTAGAAAAATATGAACAAAAAAAAAGATATAAAACAAACTATGATACACAAAAAAAACTATATAAATAACATTTTGGCAAAAAGGTAATAAGCTCAGCGATTTCTGAGAATTTCTCAGTGCTGATTTTCACCTTATCCCTTAGTAAAGCTTTACATCATATCTAGTCATATCTAGAACTATAAAATTTATTCTGAAATCAGATAACTCTCCCCTCCTACTATGCAACTTTTTTTTTATTCTTTCTCCTGCCCTAATTCCACTTAGGTGGGCTATCTGTGGATCAGGCAAATGCTTGTACCGTGTGGGAATCGAACCCACGCCCCCTGGCGACGAAGCCAAAGGCTTGCCAACTGCGCCACTAAGTCATCGCTCTTACTGTGAAACATTGACGCTATCATTTATCATACTACGATAGCCTCGCCGTTTGAAACTTTGCAATCTTAGATACATTCGGGGGCAGTCCGTTGTTAAAACTGAATTTCTCGCGCATTTAATGCTATAACAACTTTTTGAAGCTCAATAATGAATTATAAGTTGACAGGATGACTTGTAGCTAATGTTGATTTTTTGCTAATTAAATAAGCTATAGGCATATCATCTATTACTTTCTAGAATCGCCAATCGCAAACCTGACCGGTTCTAAGCGTTCACTTTCTAAAATTGAATTTATAAAATACCATAACCAACATTGTTTTTATTACATAGTATGATATATGTATATGTGTTATGTTATATAAAACATATCAGTTTATGCTGTTGCACAACCACTGTAAGCTGTAACTAGCATGATTAACAATAACTCGATAATCAATTTGTCCGTAACTATATATCTTTCTAAGATAAAACCATAGGCTACATTTATTCTAAATATCATCAGAACCAATACAGCCGTTGTGCGTAAAACCTACACACATACACACAAGACTATATTATACATTATATTATTACTACATTATATCCGTCGATTAGCCCGATGCTGGTCACCCTAACAGGACAACCTCAGTGTGCGTAAGGATTCGTGATCGGAGAAACAATGAAGTGCATCTACCGCGTCGATTCATTGATAATATAATGATAATGAATCATTAACACGTTCTATAATTTACTAACCTGCCACATTAGAGTAATGAACACATGATAAATCGAGATTCAAACTCATCATGCTCGAGAGTAATGCATTAAAAGCAAGAATCTGGACTCTACGCTACTGTCTCTGTTACTTGTATTGAGTATATAATATTTGTAAATAATAGGTATGTCATTTAACAATAATAATAATTATTATTATATATACTTTATTGTACACCACAAAAAGTTTTATACAGTTCATATAAAATAAATCTTAAAAGCTAGGTATAATAAGGCGGTCTTATCGCTAAAAAGCGATCTCTTCCAGACAATCTTAGGACAAGGAAAATAAACTTATGAATAGTGGGAGGTGGTGTACTTAATAAACTTACTTAATAATAATAAAATAAATTATTATTATTTATTATTTATAAACCCAACCAGACGAGAAAACAAATGAATATCCCCCCAATAAAATAAATTATAATAAACACACATAAACATAAATAAATATATAATATATATAATTAACATAAATATATGAAAGTATAATAGATTAATATTGTCAATATTACCTATGGATTACAGAGGAAAGATCAAGATAGTGATTGACAATATTAATCTATTATACTTTTAAGATCAATTCTTTACATCATTTTTAAATTTGTCTAGCGTCTTTGCACGACGAATTTGCTGAGGAAGTTCATTCCACAAGCAGATACCCTTGACTGTAAAGGAATTATAATTATATATTTAAAAAGGTGCGTTTAGAGATATAAAACCAATCAATATCAGCCTATCGCAATCCACTGCTGAACGTAAGCCTCCCCCGAATTGCGCCAACTATCCCGTTCCCCGGCAGCCCGCATCCATCCGCTCCCCGCTACTTTTCTTATGTCGTCAGTCCATCGTGCTGCAGACCTTCCCACACTACGTTTCCCTAATCGTGGTGTCCACTCTAACACGTGTCTGCTTCAGCGAACATCATTACGTTTAGAGATATACAGAGCTTAAAATCCAGAAAATAAACTCAATAACACTATGGGCGATAAACACTTAATGAGAAAGCACACCATTTCAGTGATCTCCCGAAAAAGCGATATGCAATATTTAATACTGATATGCTGTTTTAATTAATGATGCTTTCACCCACAGCGGCACTAAAGTAGGTCTTTTCTAAATATGATAGTCAATTTTAATTAGATACAAAGTAGCTATTATAAATCAAACGTATAAGCTGTCTCCGTTCCTAATTATATTCCAATCTATTAAGACATTGCGTAAAGTGAATACAAACACGAAGACACAGACCCGAATTTATATCATAACTAGCGACCAGCCCGGGCTTCGCACGGGTGCAATGTATTAATGTATACATATAAACATACATATAAACCACATTATTTTTATATGTATACATATAAAAATAATGTGGTTTATATGTATACATACAAACCTTCCCCTTGAATCACTCTATCTAGTAAAAAGACCGCATCAAAATCCGTTGCGTAGTTTTAAAGATCTAAGCATACATAAGGACAGACAGACAGCGGGACGACTTCGTTTTTTACTATGTAGCGATTGAACTATAGAACAGCTCATTAATAGCGACATCTCGTGCCGTCGACCAGAAACAGTCGTCGATCTAATCAAAATTCCGACCGCAAAGCGCAAAGGTCGCTCGTCCTCGCGTGCCTTATCCGATCGAACGAGCAAGCGATTTCGATCAAAGGAAGCGTGCATCCAAACGCAGTGTAGAAGACAACAACGCATGCAATCATCCGTGACCCGAAAGTGGTCAGTGTAAGACTGCCCGACCCGGCTTCACCTTGCAAATTAAATCGCATCTATTATTACACAAAACTTTAAGTCAATAGATCAATCAACCTATTCAGCTAAACAGTAAGTTTATCGCAGTAAGGCAATGACGTGTCCTGCACAGTGCACACCACTGGGTTAGAAAACCTTAGTTCTACGATTCAACGATCCTACCAATCTCGACCGAATGCATCCGAATATTTTTTTATATCGAATATTGCACTAGCCAGGGACACGGGAACACGAAGATGCAATCTTTCGGTACACCCACTCCGACAAAAGGGTGCTGTGCCGGTGCAAGATAATTGGAGGCCTACCCTTCTAAAGACTGGCAATGCACGCACCATTTGGGATACCAAAACAAAAACCAGTTCTAAGAAGCCTGAAAATTACGCGTGCGCTGTTATTACCCTAGCTTGATAGCAAAACATAACATATGCATATATGTTTGACTATTCTCATAACACCACTTCCCATATAATTATAAAACTTACACCAGAATACAGGCACGTTGATATAGCGTAATAAATTATCAAATAAATCCTTTGAAATCGCGTTAGTTGGCAAATTCAAGACAAAGTTCGCCTGAGACATTAAACTCGGTACCTCCCTCCTTCCGTTTACTTAACAACTTCACCGAAATTAAATAAGTTTGGCCGAAACGACGATACTCGCTAACAAACAAGATTATGATTTGGAAACTTGGCTATAAGCTAACGTGTTTATTAGAATTCCCGCCAAATTCATAACTTGAATTGTTGTTTTCTTATCTGTGCTTATAAATAAGACTACAGTTCTGATGCCGCTTAAAAACTAATCACGCTAAAACAGTAGTAATATACATGTGTAATAATAAAGGCCTCCTCTGTACAGAGGGTATCAGGGCATAGTCCACCACGCCGCTCCACTGTAGATTGGCGGACTTCACATATCTTCGAAATATTTTTATTCTGCTATTACTTCGAAAATATGCAAGACCTATACCTATACCTCATGATTTACTTCACCGTTAAGGAGGATCGAACTCAGGTGGATCGAGTTTATTGAATTAAATGCGAGCGCCCGGACATTGATCTATTACGGCTCTGCGGTCAATAAAGTCTGGAGTTTCTGGTTCAACTCAGTGTTTTTTGTGTATAAAATTCACTGTTCAGGTAGAACCACATACCACATATTATGGACACTAATAAAATTAGTGAAAATTGTATACCAAAATTTTTGCAACTATAATTTTTCATTGATTGAAAATGGGCGTATACCTGCGTTTTTTACTTATGTCTTAACACTTGCACTTACTATGTTATAATATTAGACACTGTGTGTTTATAGTTGACATCGCAATGTATAAAATCGTTTTGTAAGAAAACAACAGGTCGTGGGTCGATAAATGAAGTTCTTTCTAGAAAGTCGAAATTCTACTTTCTCACATCTTGCAGGAATAAAAATGTTTCCAATAAAGGCAATAACTTGTTATTAAAATGTCGGAGGCAAAACGGCGGATGCCGAAAGTAAATATTAAGAGATGTGATGTATTTTATTTAGTATCTCAATTGAAATTATTAACACAACTTCAGAGGCCTAAATTATGTAGACACAATTAAACTTATAAGTAAATAAATGAAGAAAATAGTCAATATTTAGAAAGATTAAAATAAATAAGGTAACATGATATATATATAATTAAATTTAAAAAATCTTAAAGGTTTTATGCCATCTCTTTTTACGTCGACGACATTTCGAATACGTTACATTTATGGAAAACGATAAAATCCGTAAAAAGTTTTTGGATCGGAAGTTTTACCCATCATTGGTTTTACAACTTTTTCAAATATTCATTTAAACGCCTTTTACTACCTACTAATTTATTTAATAAAGATTTATGACCTGGTAACAAGACCTTTAAGCCACTACTTAATAATGATTATTATGAAAACTTTGGTTATGTATCATTAATTCACTTTTCGCATTATCTGCCATCTATATGTGGCTTTTGCTATTATAGCAGTGCCAAATACAGTCAAAATAAGGTACAAGTTTCGTTTAATAACAGATGTCGCTGATTTGGTCAGATTAATTTAACTTTATATTTATTTCAAGCTCAAAACTAAACATTTGTAATTTAAACGAAGGTCGTCCTTTAGTTACTTTTGTAAATAATAAGTAAAATTCTAATAAAATTCGAGTTAGGTTTCGACGAAACATTTCAATTAAAAAAAAAACGTGGTTGTCATAGAAACAGCTTTTCAATATGTCAGAATTCAGATTCAATTCAACGATTTGATTTGATGACATTAAAGCAATAAATTTGATTTCGGATGTATATTTGCAACTTATGAACTTATGTTTAAAAAATAAATGATAAAGTTATGCTTTGTAAACATCACCATTATAATTGTAATGTACCCAAATGTTTTAGAAATAAACCCGTGTCACATAACTCAAGGAATTTACGAAAAGTTATTTCCTCGAAAAGTTTAATTCAATCAGGTAATAACAATGTAAAAAGTTGTTCAACTGGCATCATAAGTCATCAAGATAAACAGAGACTTTCCGACTCAAAACCAACAACAAAATCTGATCTAAATTTTAAAAAGAATGTGGGCAGAAATTATAGAAAGTCGGAACTTTGCACGCAATGTGGAGATACATTGGGTAAGTTCCAAGGTGGAACGAAATCCATTAATAGGGACATGGGGATCGACTTAAATGATAATATGTCTATTAAAAGCAATCATATTGACAGTAAGAAGCAAAGCATTATTAATTTCCCAAATAATAAAAAGAACTATAAAGCAATTCAGCAATATTACAAAAATGAAAACTTTTCGCATTCTTCTGAATCAGTCCACGCTTCAGCCAGTAGGAACAAACTAAAACCATCACTAAGCACAATAAGGGAAACAGCAGAAGACCCATTATCCGATTTGGACTGTTTAAAAGATGTTATATTTGAAATTTGCCCTGAACCAACACCTGAAGAGATGGGATATTTTGACACAGAAACCAAGGATAATATTGAGAAAATAAAGGAATTCAGAAGGAAAAATTATTTTGAATGCCACTCTGCCAAATCTAGAATATCATTAAAAGGCAGTGCCACAAGTTTAGGAAAACACGAATGTGCATATAGGTTCTACTTGAATGAACGCCTATTTCCAGTGCCGTTGGACACAGATTATGACAATAATATAAGGTGCATTTATTGCCATTTACCTGTACAAAAAGCAAAAGAGACATCTTCTTGTAATGGATCTATACAAGCTAAAGTTAAAGTAGATGACGAGACCCAGGACATGATTCTTATGCTTCCTGTAAAAGAACCACTTATTATTAAAGAGAAAAGAAAGGAACTCCAAAAAGTAGTTAATCCCGAAGTGATGTATTTTGGAGTTATAAAACTAAATTCCAATGGAGATTCTATATTTAATAGCACTCTTCCAAGCAATTCTCTAGCTTTAAAATATCAAAAAGGCTATAAAGAGTTTGTAAGCAATGTCACTTATAAGTATGATTCCGTGGAGAATGGAGATGTAATTATAATTTAATTAGTCATAGATAATCATGTATTTATTAAATTATTATATGATCTATATAAAGATAAGTTATTTATTTTGGTATAATATTTAATAAAAATATTTAATATTAAAAAAACTAAGTTATGGCCAGGATTTAAGGCCAACGTGCATGAAGTTAAATTGTAAATCAATTATGTGGTTAAAATCATTTGTAGCTTTAAACATGATTATATAAGTCACAAACATACCATGTTAAAACTTCACTTTATTTGAATTTATCAATTTTAAGTTAAAGGTAATAAATATTTACATTGAGATAGATATTATGAAAGCAACAATTACAATACTTAATTTACAATTGATGAATAATGTTTTCTTTTTTGGAGCTTTTGAGGCTAATGTTATGGTACAATATAAGGTATCAATAATCAGGTAATATTCTATAATACAATATTGATGTTTCATAACGTTTACTTAAATAATATATTATTTTCTAATATTTATGTATTTGTAGTATGTAATAAAATTAAATATATTATTTTGGTTTTGTTGCATATTTGAACAAAATGATGTAGTTACAGCCTATATTATATATCCTTCTACTGGGAGAATGCCTCCTTTGCAGAGGGTATTTGGGCATAGTGCACCACGTGGCCACACTGCGGATTGGCGAACTTCAAATATCTTCGAAATATTGAATATTTTTTTTTGTTGTTATCTCGAAAATGTTCAGGTTGCTCGAGTATATTAAATTTAAGGCGAACTCCCGGACACTGAGTTATCACGGCTCTAAACAATTCCTCATTATCTCTTATCCTTTAATCAAGCAATTCTTGTATATATGCATATATATATATAATCGGAATCTCGGAAACGGCTTGAGCGATTTTCATGAAATTTAGTATGTGCGTAGATTCGGGGGCGAAAAATCGAATTAGCTAGGTTTCATTTTTAGGAAATGTGCTTTTATCCCTGATTTCAGGGAATGAAAAATATAATTCAAATATGACAGTAAATTTCGCCGCAAAAATATAATAGCTCTGTCGGTAATCGGGCGGCCCCAAAACAAACGGCCGCGGTTCGTATCACGATAATTTGTACACACTTATTTTTTTACTTTTTTTTCTATATCAGATCATTTTCTTTATTTTTTATTTCCAAAATACATTACCAAAAAAAACCGAGCAAAGCTCGGTCCTCCAGGCACTTAATTATTTATCTAACAAAATGATGGGTGGGGACAAATTTTATTTGTTTTTGCATGTTTGATTAATTAATCGTATTTGCATTAAAGGCGTTTTAGTAAGGGGGGAGCAGTGCACTTGAAACAACGGGTCCTGGGGTTCGATTCCCATATTCTTGCCCGATTGCTAGAACAGTGTAGAAGACCTCTCACGCTTAGTTGTTTGACACAACCCAATGTAAAACTTCTCGCTTCGTTGGTTTTGGTTTTTCGAAGTGCACGACGATTTGTGCGGTTTCCGCCGAAAATATTTGTCTATACCACTTAGGTTTAGATTACTGTTACATATAAAAATAATTCATGGATATCAGATGTTGAATCTAAGACTCTTTTGAACTGCTCCTCTTTGTAGGAAGATTAGTACGAATGAAGAAATAATTGACGGATCATTTGATAATTCTATTGGAAAGCATAATTATCATTTTAGCATGTTTTAGTCCACTGCAGGACTTAAGCCTTCCCCACAGTCTGCCATGAAGATGCCAGATTCGTATCTGAACCACCTACATCCATCAACTTAACACATATTTGCACAGTACGTCACTCCATCTAGTGAGGAGTCATGCCAGTACCAGGCTGCCACTCGAGAACTTCCCTTTTCACTTCCCATTGATTATTGCCGACCCATTGCCGCTTCAGTGTACCAACTACCAATCTTCTTTATATGCTCTCAAGGGCTATACAAAAGAGAAATTTTGTGTATATAGGTTCGCCGATGACATTGCCTAAAAGTGATATGGCTAACCTGAACAAAATTTGGGACAACTTAAGTATTCGTAGTACAACCAAAGTCCGTTGGGTTAAAACCCTGTTGTTTTCAATTTTTATGAATGTTGCCGATACATGAAATATACGAAGCCGAGACGGGATAGTAAGATCGATGCGTTTGAAGTGTGGTGATGGCGGAAGCTGCACCGAATACTAAGGACTGCCTTGAGAACCGTCAAGCTTAAATAAATAGGTATCAGCTGACGGCTCGGTATCAAAGTTGACTGCGGTAGGGCTACGCACTATTTATCTATAAATTATTCACCTGTTGAGCGAGGTAGACGCGTCCTACTTTATTAAAGGTAGCAACTACAACGCATCTGCAACCCTACGGGTGTTGGCGGCGGTTATCAGTTAACGGCAGGTAACCCGCCAGCTCGTTTGCCACCGTCCCCAATGAAAAAAACCTGGCAATTTTATGACTCAACAATTGGCTTCGGCGTCCGAAGTCCTGGGTATCTGCGTGTTTGCACCACGTGAGAGTTGTAAAAACTTTCTTACAACACGGGATATTGTTCTCATACAGGATGGGCAATGTTTTTTTTTTTAAAGCGAAAATTAAAAAAGTTTAATCAATAACGCACACTATCGTTTGTTTAAACGGGTACATATCCACCATCGCATTTACCAGTATCGATACCACCACATAGGTCGTTGCTGTTTCAGAGCCAATATCAGTTCGGGATCTCAGTTATTGTATGACTATCTTTTACAAAAGTTATTGTATGACTAACTTTTACCTGTTCAGAATTTCTATATATGCCATTGTGGTAAAGTTTAACTGTTTACAATATATCGGCATCGCATTATTGCTTAAATGCGGCAGTCGGTCATCGTGCCAAAATGAAATATACAAACAAGGCCTTGATATTTGCACTCGAAAATGTGGAAATGTTGCCGTGAAACATTTTAGTGTTTCGGTTTTCAACATGAGATTAATATATCATGAATATAGAATGTATTATTACCCAAAAAATTTATAAAATTCATGTTCGTCCAGGCACTCCATCATTGGCTGACCCGATTGGCGTAGTTGACAGCGAACATGATTCTTGCGTCTGTGGGTTCGATCCCCGCTACTGGGAAATTATTTTGTAATGAACATTGTTTTTCCAGAGTGTAGAGGTTCATGTATTTACTTACAAAATAAAAATATATTTAAATATGTTCATTAGGTATCTGGTACCCATAGGGGTAATGTTATATCCTTGTAATAGTTGTACTATTACAAGCGTTGCTTAGTTTGGCACTAGAAACGATGTGTTAAAATTTGTCCTGAAATATTTACTATTATTATTGGTATCCATACAGCGCCGTTAGTAAACTATAGTAAACGCTTCTGACGTAGTATGGTCAGGGGATTTGTGTAATTTCTAGTTCATTTGCTTGCCATTTGTATGCGTGGAAGACTGGCAGGCAAGTCATTTATTCCATGGTAATAAAAAAATGTTCTTCTAAGTACTTACGTCGACACTAACACAATTTTCCTGTTACTAAAAAAAAAATAAAACTTATCAAATATACATTTTTTACATTTAAAATATCATGTTGGACATTAGCTGGTCGTTTTTTGCCAATCGATTGAATCTTTCAATTAAGTCTTTCAAAATAACACGAACGCCAGTAAACGTGGAAATGATTGAATATAAATTCATTAACTATTTTCAAAAAAAATATTATTATTTGTTCACTATTTATTTATTTATTTGTTTAAATATGGTATAAAATGCTGACAATCATATTGTATAATTCCATGATATTCATTACCATTAATACCATTTCTGGTATACAAATACTTAGACATACAAACATTAAGTTTACATTCTATACTTATCTTTAGTATTTTTTAGTTAAATACGGTACCTATATTGTAATTTTCAACATAAATTATATAAGAACTTAATACATATCTGTTCGCAAATAACGGCTTGGAATGAATATAAAAATAACATTGTCAGCATCAGGCGAACAAGTAAGTACATGCGTTACAAGTGGGTTAAATTGCTTTAAATTTTAAAATGTTTTATTTAAGTGTGAGAAAATTCGAAATTTCTATCCGATCTAAATTATATCCAGCATCCATAAACGCATAAAGGTGACATCAATATCATCTGTCACAAGAGCTGGCCGTTTGCATAGCGTTTTTGCAATCGCTGACCAAAGGAAATATATAGAAGCGGGAAACGCGCGCGAATTCAGTCTTACGACGCCATTGCGTTGCACCTGTCACTTTCGCTCGGCAACGGACGTCAAAACGCAGCCCACGGTGTTTTAAGTTATCTGTGACGCAAAGATGAAAATGAAGAATTCGATTATTATATTCGCCTCAATCACAACATTGGCGATTGGAGAGAATTTGTTGCGTAAGTCTTTCATTATATTATTACGTAGGTTTAGAGATTTAAATTGTAACAGCTGAAGTGATAATTATTTTTATTTGTTCTAAGCGTTAATACCTTTATACAGTTTTATTTAAAAACATGATTTGGTTTTATTTCGCGAATACATTTAAGTTATCTACTGTCTTTCAGTTATTGAAATAAATTCTTTTTCTAGTGTACGTAAAATATTTAAATTTAATCCATTTAAAGATAACTTTTAGAACACCGAATTACCCGATTGCGATCTTAACTTTGGTGCATATTAAAATTTTGAAACATAATAATAAAATTATGTACACTGAAATATTTTTTGAGTGATAGGCACCTATATCATATCTATGTGCAGTAATACCAAAATACTCAATGGATTAATCTCGAATGCAAATCGAAGTTTCCAAAGTCTTCGGTGCAGACAATTCATCAACAGATGTACCAGCATTTTTTTTTTTAATTTTCAAATAATTTTAAGTTGAATTAATTTGACAGTTCAAAAATATTTCAAAAAACAAACATTGCGATAAGTGGACACACGGACAAAGCATCAATTAGGTTTAATTAACACGAATTTCTGTGTGCTGTTAAGTAAAAACATTCTTTCATTCTCGAAGTATAAAAAAAAGGCTTTACTTAAGTAACATTTAGTTTTTTAATATTTACTGTTGTATTTTTTATCCAGAGTGATTAAAACCAAATGAGTTTCAAATAAAATGACTCTTTACTTAACCATCAATCAAAACTAAGTTCAAGAAAAATCACCTTTATTGAGCGTTAAATTTAAAAAATCTAAATTATTATTAAACAGCACGGTCAGCGGAAAACATTGCTTTTCACTGGCTCTCGAAAAATATTTAAAAAAAAAAACATTTTGTAGTGGAACGTGGATTTTGAATGTAAACCATTCTCGAATGAAAATGAAAACACAAAAAATTTCATCAAAATTAGTCGAGCCGTTTAGGAAGAGTTCAGCCACACAGAAGAATTATAATATTATACTTAATTATATTTATATTTTATAAATTATTTTTAAATAACTTTTACTTAACACGAATTAAAGTGCACATAAGTGAATGAAAAAAAATATTTAAATTTTTCTAGTGCTATTCTGTGCACTTTAAGATTAAACATTAAATTTTTTAAATTAAACATAAAAAAATTTATTTTTTTCATGTTTAATCAATATAATAAGAGCCGTGGTAGCTCAGTGTCCGGGCGCTCGCCTTTAATTCAATATACTCGAGCAACCTGAGTTCGATCCCCGGTGGCGGCACCAATGAAGTTTTTAACTTTAAGTGCTGACTTATCACGTGCTCTGCGGTGAAGGAAAACATCGTGAAACCTGCATATTTTCGAAATAATAACAAAAATAATATTTCGAAGATATGTGAAGTCCGCCAATCCAGAGTGGGGCCGCGTGGTGGACTATGCCCTGAAACTCTCTGTATAGAGGAGGCGTATGCCCAGTAGTGGGAGATGTATAGGCTGTTACTTAATCAATATAATAAATATTATTATAATTAATAATAAAATAAAATGACGCACTTTTTTTCTGCAAAAAAAATATTTTGAAGATTGTTAGAAGTGGGCAATAGCTATTTAGACTTTAACATTTAACACCTGATACTGTAATAATCCCAGTGATGAGTGATGTCAATATGGATTAGTTTTGCTTCACGCTAACATTAATTGCGCAATTCGGAAATAGGCGGCAAGGAAATTCGCTTTGAGTTACTAGAATACGATCTTATTACATGATATAGACGTAACAAGTACTCGTAATATTGGCGCTCAGTGTGAGTAGCGAATTATTCATTGAATTACGTGCGATGTTCGAATAAACGCCCGATTTAAATGACGACAAGGGAACTGGAAATATGTTTGTAATTTATTGTATGCCATTTTTCTCCACGTGCTAAAATAGAAATCTAAATATTGAGTACACTAAAAAAGTACTAAGAACTCCATGCATTGCAATAAAAGACAAACAATAAAGTCGTGTAGATTTTCGCGCTGTAAGGATGTCTGGAATGAGGATGTCGAAAAATATCGATATATTGATATTTTTGATTTTATATATCAATATTTTCAGCCGATGTATATTTGGATCAGATATATCGATTTATGGATACAAAATATTTAATATCGACAATCGTAACAAAAGCGATATAATCCGGCACAGAGTCCGTGGGTGTATTATGGTATTTAATACTTAACATACCTTTTTTTTGGACAAAGGGATTTCTTGGAACTAAAGAAAAAATATCGATATTTTCTCTTCTATATGTCGAGGCAGATAATGATATTTTTATAAATATCGATATATTTCTTCACTTTTGACATCCCTGGGTAGTCATAGTCTGGAAGCGAAATCTGAAAGGCGCAAATTATATAAATCCCGGCAGTGGCGAAAAATTTTGCAATAGTTTCACCTATGCATTTTTAAGTTTCATATTAAATGCAGAGGTTAGCACTATAAATCGAAAAAATATATTTCAACTAGCTGTGCCCGCGACTTCATCCGCGTGGTAACATTTTTACAAACTTTGAATGGCATATTTATTTATATCTAATCAACAGCCTAAAATATAAGGTTTATGCTTTTTTGTTCTGAAAATGGCAATACTTTCAGAAAACTTTTCATTCCTCTTTTCAACCCTTTACAACAGCCTATGTCCTTTCTCAGGCTCTAGACTATCTGTTTACCAAATTTCATTTAAATCGGTTCAGTAGTTTTGGCGTGAAAGCGAGACAGACAGACAGTTACTTTCGCATTTATAATATTAGTATGGATTACATTTCTTAATGAGGATTGAAGTCACGCAAGTGGCTGGTCGTAAAAAATATAGCCAAAACCGCTTACGACATCATTTACATGTTGTGCCCACCCACCTAGGCGGGAAGAGCAGGAGCTGTAGTATGCTTGCTTTAGGTAAATGAATTACATTAGATAACGCCAAGCATTGCTAAAGATGCAATAAAAACCGAAGTAGACAAGAAGTTTACTAATGTTGTCTTGACCATTTCTTAACTAGCATAAATTTCGGCTTCTTTCTTCGACAAAGCCATCAACAACAAATCTTCCCATTCATCTAACACAATTAAAAATCCACCATCGCTTCCTAGATTGTATGAACCCGTTTTCAAAAATCCATTCGTTTCTATTTAAAAAGAAATATACCCCGTTCACGCTGAAGGCAATCATTGCGAGAAGACTAATTAAAAAATCCAGTACATTTGAATTTCGCCAAAGAATAAACAATAGTCGCAAGACTCATTGGAAAATGCTATTTGAAAAAGACGACTTTCTCGGTAGTGGGCCATCCAAAATATGCACCTTCCACCTTTACTTCAAGAGAACATGATAGAATAAAATCATTATAAAATCGAGTTCCGGATCTTATTTATTCCCAAGGAGGGACAGAAGGTAAATCGTAAGAAATATAGCCAATACCACTTACAACATCATTAACATGTCCTTCGACCCCACGTAGATGCCATAAGGCAGAGGAAAGGAAGGGTAAAATCGGTTTCACATTAAACATAACCGAATCATAACAAACTTCGCACGCCTCTAGTTTTCTTCCGTGGAGAATCGATCGCCGATTCAGAGGGGCCGCGTTATAAAACAAACATGTCTGTCCAAGATAGCGTTAATGCGCGTCCTTAACAGCGGACGCATGGCGGAATGTAAATCGGTGCATTGTCTTTAAAATTCACTGTCCATACGACCGACCGGCGCTGGTGCCCTTGATGGTTCTGGACCGCGATCACGAGACCCACGGACGCCTAGAACTGCCGACCAGAACTTTACGTTCAATCGCGCTTACCAAATTGTACGATTTAACTTCGAACTTTGAATGAACGCTACTCGAGAAATGTTCCACCAATGGGTACAAGTGAAATAGATGGTACTTATGGACAACAAGACCAAAATATTTCTGTTCCTATTTACTAGCAAATAAAGAAATTTGAAATTTGAAATGTTTATTATAACTAGCTGACTCGGCAAACGTTGTTTTGCCATAAAAATTATTTCTAGGGAATTTGTCAATCTGAACACATAGAAAGAGAATTTTCGGAGCGCACGCATAAAGTGCTTGACCGGTTACACAGACGTAGTTGACAGGTGTAAACCTGGACTGCTACAAATATTTCAAAACCAAAATAAGCCAAATCGGTCCAGCCGTACTCGAATTTTAGAGAACTACCGAACTAACGAACAGCAATTCATTTTTTATATATATATATAGATTGTTATTAAGCTTAATATCATGATTTGCAGTGGGTCACAAACTCCTTGGTTTAATTGTTATCGCCCTATTAGTTTATTCCCACTTCATAACGCAACGGCTGTAGGGATTCGAAGTAAATTTAGAATCGGTTTTATGCTGAGTTGACACGAAACGTGTTTTTAAGACACCACTCCCATCGGCGAAGGAGAAGCTATTACAAAAGAGAGTAATTTATAAAGAGTGGATATGATTGTGGAAGAAAATTTACGAAGGCTTTATTAAGCTAATCAAATAATTCGATTAAAGCTAGGTCTTTGCAATTCCCCTCACCTACCAATGCGATTTGCACTTCTTGGACAGACATAAGCACGTTTTGTTTTTCTCTCAATGGATTGCTTCCAATATATGATGGTCCAAACATCATCATGTTCATAAAGATCGAACGCCTGCAATGGGCAGGGCACGTAGTGCGAATGGACGAGGCCAGAGTATCCAAATGTCTTCTGGAGGACCGGCCGGACGGCCGCAGGAGTAGAGGCAAGCCCAAGCTCAGATGGTTGGACGGTATCGAACAGGACATGAAGATCTTGGGGATACAGCCTGGAGAAAGAAAGCAATGAATAGAATCAAGCAATTCGGACTACAGGGATTTGCTTCACCAGGCTAAGGCTCACCCGTGGCTGTAACGCCTCAGATGATGATGATGGATTGCTTCCTTTAATATAACCTTTTCCCGTCATCGTTCGGGTTGCTGTTCTGGTTTATAATGCCAATAGTGACTCGTGAACCTAAATCAATTTCAATTATATTTGCATTTCTCTTAAACAAATTCGTTTACCCCGGTCTTCTGTAAGGCTGTGATACTTCCCGGAGGTGCTTGCCCATTCTTTTTTCTAATAGCACTCTACCACAGCATAAATTATCTGTATAATGTATTAAACCTGCACTGCTGTTGAATACAAAAGGTAACTGAATAATAAACGCAAATTTAATCAATCTCCAAAATAGTATGGTATTTTTGCTCGTAGAGAAAAAGCCTTGGAAGGGATAATTAGCCTTGTCTATACACCACCTTGTGAAAGAGTAAAATGCAAATAAAACGCTCGATCACGTACTGTCAATCGCCCTTTAGTAACCAATGGATACTATAGTCACTTAAATCGAGGACTCCTGGTGTAGTGACTAAAGGATAATTAATATTCAATGTATGCACTCTGTCTAGTTGGTCCCCGTACAAACAGAACGCGGAACAAAGGGAGTGACTCAAGTGACATATAAATAAATTATTTATTACCCTCTCGTGGTATTAAAACTCCGTCGAAGAAAACCTCCTTGGTTACCGCTCAAGACAGAACTGGCACGTGAATGGAATAAAAGAAAATTAAAAGACGCATATAAATAACTTATCCAAGCAAAACGCTGGTTCCAAAGCCACATTACCCTTCTCGTATCTTTATGAATGCATGCAATATTTATTAACACAGTGATTTCGTATAAATTATATCACCGGGTGAAGACCTTTAAATTTAGAAATTGTAAAAGCCAAAAGTTGTCTATGATTTCATTTTATTTTTACAGTCTATCTCGGCGCAATTAACTCTGTCACTAACGCTCCGCCTAACTAATCACTCCGCCTGCATTTACCTGGTACTTTCGTTATTACGAGTACAGACAGTCTAGAGAATGGCAATGGTTAATTTTTTTTTTCTTGGGGCTGATATGCAGAAATGGGCCATCAAACTAGTCATAAAATAATATTTGAGTATTAAAACTCATATAATAATAATCCGGTACTTACACAATATCTCGGTATTCTGTAAATGCCTCCGTCGATCAGGAAGTTATTTACCTGGTAGTAAAGTAATAAAGTACGTAGTTAGTGATACCAAACCAGTGTTGGTACCATTATTTTAATTTTCAGTGCGAGTCCATTTTCATAGATAATGGTACGAAGTTTTCCGTACAGTATCTATAAAAATGGTAAAAAATAATCATGTCTGTTGGATGGGAGCCCCATTTAATATTTTTTATTCTGTTCTTTTTACGGCAACAGAAATACATCATCTGTGAAAATTTCATCAGTCAAATTGTAACTATCACGATATATTATATATTTATTTATGTTTATGTAAAATAAAATATAATATTTTATTTTATTTTATTATATTTATGGCTATACGTATTAAGTAAGTTTATTGAGCACACCACAACCCATTTTTTATCCATTCATAAGTTCGTTTTTTCTCGTCCTAAGGTTGTCTGGAAGAGATCGAATTTTAGCGATAAGACCGCCTTATTGTACCTAGTTTTTAAGACCTATTTATACTAATTGTATTAAATTCTTTGTGGTGTACAATAAAATCTATATAGATAAATAAAATTGGAGTGTCTGTTTGTAATATTTTTACCGCTTTTTACTAAACGAATATGGATGTATACACGCTACATATACCAAAATAACATTTTTTACAATTTTTGTCTGTCTGTTTGTTCCGGCTAATCTCTGAAACGGCTGAACTGATTTGGACGGGACTTTCACTGGCAGATAGCTGATGTAATAAGGAGTAACTTTTATTTTAGATTTTTTTATTTAAAATTCCACGTGGACGAAGTCGCGGGCACAGCTATTATATAATAGTATCACGGTTCATGAGAGACAGCTTAGTGACAGACGGACAAACAGAGCGACAGCGGAGTCTTAGTAATAGGCTCCAGTTTTACCCTTTGGGCACGAAACACTAAAAATCCCCATTCTTCATTAGAAACCATTTCAAATTATAATGTGATCGGCTCAATCACTCGTCAAAATATTCCGCGTGGAAATTTATGTAAATTACGTCTGAACTGATACTTCGTATGGCCCAAACCGCTGCGCAACGATCGTTAAAAGACAAATGCATGCCTTTTCAACACATGTAAACGCTTTTACGGATAACCCGGTCAAATTTCTTAACTTTTAAACAGTCCCACGTTTTCATGAATGGACGCTCAAGATTCTTGCGTCATTGCCTAGCGACAAATACATATAGGCAGGTTGTTTCTCTTCACAATATTTGAAACTAGCTAATTCCCGCAACTACGTCTGCGTAGAATAGGCTGAAGGCGTCACATTCAGACAGAAAGACAGATACATATATAAAATATGTATATAAATTATAGCCCATGTGTTATTCTGATGTATAAGCTATATTATTGTAAATTTTCATTCAAGTCCATTCAGTAGTATTTGCGTGAAAGTGTAACAAACATCCATACATACAAACTTTCGCGTTTATAATATTAGTAAGGATAGTAAGGATGTATTTAATTTATTGTAAAAATAACACGAGTTTACAATTACAATTATCCTTATATAAGTGGAAATAAATGTATTCGCTGCTATGAGGTCAACTAAAAGAAGTAAAGTAACAGCCTGTACAAGTCCCACAGCTGGACAAAGGGTACAGACGGTATTAAGGCACAGTCCACCACGTGAACCCGCTGCGGATTGGTAGGCTTAGCATATCTTCGAAATTTTTTTGTAGGGTTCCGTACCTTAAAAGGTAAAAAAGGAACCGTTTTAAGATCACTTTCTTGTCCGTCTGTCACCACCGACTTTCTCAATCGAATTTTTTCAAAATTCGGATCAAGAAATGCAATTTTTACCAGATACTGAGATCTATGGTCACTGTTAGATGTATATAAAGTTAAGGCAAATTTATACATTCGCGAAAACTTGTAATAACAAAACTTACCTTAATTTTAGACTTTTTTATTTTGCGGAATTTTCTCTTTACTTGTGCTGTAAAACCTTCACTATCAGGTCACCAACCGCTAAATATTTGGGTAATTCCTCATTGTTCACTTTTTTCGACACCGTACCAGTGCCTGTCTAAAATAAAAGAAGAAAACCATTTTTATCAACGCTCTTTTTTATTTCTCATACCATTTTGTCTATCAATACGAAGTCATCTTGTCTTAAATACTGGATGGCAATGAATATGTCAAATGGAAACATTTCGCATACAACATGTCATAACAAATCTGCCGACTGAAATGTTCGGGCCGCGCTGACTATGATGAATGACATTCGTAGTGCAATTATTGCCTAAGCAAGTTTAGATGGAGTATAATGCAACGTGTGGATGGTGCTTTCAAATCTTTCTCCACACCAGATGTGAGGAAATCGTTTACGAAAGGTTTGAATTCGAACCACTCTCGTGACTCGGTCCCAGCGAGCGGTCGTTGCTTGTGGATCGGCGTTTTTTTAACCGTCGGTCTGCCGTCGCATGGATTTAGTTACATAGGATATTAATCAACCTCTTCTGCCATTGAGAACCGTGCATGTTTTACGGGATACGTTAGTTGCTCTTTGGCCCAAACCAGCAAACGCATTTTCTGAACAATAATATAAGTGAGTTTGTAAACTTTCCACTAAATCTAGCATTCATTTTATCACTGATTGATAGGCACAAAGAAATTAAGAAATTTCGTTAGTAACTTACAACCGTGTATGAAGTCATGCGATTTAGTGTCTACGAGTCATTCAAAATATTTGAAGCGTGCGGGAATCGAATCCAGAACAAACCGTGCTGAAAGCAATACCGATATACATAAACTTTGACTAGATTTGTTTTCAAAAAAGCTTGTAACTTGACCAGTAACTTAAAAGTATTAATATCATAAGCAAAGAAGTTTTTATTTAACATGACCAAGGCATACACAATATGTTTAATGATAATATGTTGCATAAAATATATGTGATTGCAGCTTTGTGTGAAAAGAAAATGTCTATAATAATAAAAAAAAAACTACAGATTGACGACGAGATTATATAATGATCGGCGTTTAAAAATTGTTCCGCTTTACACTATATGACATGAATAACTAAATGTGAGAGATGATATAGAACGTTTAGAAAAGAGATTAGCAGCCTATACAGTTGCAATCTAATTTCACAAATTGTCGTAATTTGAGTGCCTGTGTTTCGATGCGCTAGTGCGACATCTACCTCGTATTTTTATGTAACATCATTGGGTAATGATTATATTTTTACATAATATAATATATCGAAACGTATAAATAGGCCTGGGTACTGTCTTATTTTAAATTTAAAAATTGCCGTATGAAATCACGCGTGACTACTTGGCATTGCTTTTAAAAATTCAATTATAACTAAATACAAACATAATAACTTTTGTAATCATCATTAGCGGGTGCAAAATAAATAAGCGTTCAACACACTTACTCACGGTTTCTGAAACACTGATCAACTGTAAAATCATTCTGATCGTAGAAGATCATTAAGAAAATCATTCTGATCAATTCCTCTGAATTAAGAGAGAGTTTAACCATCATTTTGGCAACTCAAATAACATTTGAAAAGCCATTTGACATCTGATTAGTTAATTTCTACGATGATCAGTAATTCCGAAGCCTGGCGTTAATTCTGTCGCTGATATATTTTTGACATTTGCATTGTTGCAACCAACAATCTCGGCCGCGGGACAAACACCGGTTCCGAGCGGAGTCGGGCGCAATCGCTAGTCGGTCATCTCGGCCGTTGTTGCCACACGTGGTCGGAATAACTGATGTGAAGGTCGCGCGCGGTTGCACAAACGTGGGGCCGCAACCGCGACCCGCGCGGTTATGGCGCTGTTTATAACCGCTCCGTGTGCAGGCAGCTTTATCCGCCATTCTTAATTGAGGCAAAGGTCATTGTGCAGAAGCGTCAACGTCAACTTTGGAACCGTTACGTCTAGATCATAATTGTATCTTAGATATTTGTTTTTGTTTCTTTGTCATAATTGTTTCATTGGCGATATCACATGGACCGCCAACTGCCTTAGAAGAAGAAGAAGAAGATCATAATTGTAAAAGTTTTACCCAAAGATATTATATACAAATACTAGGTAGATATGACACTAGCGCGCACAAATAAATTGCAAATCTATAGACTGCTATCTCTTTCCACGCATTCAGTTATATAGTTCATATAATATAAAGTGGAACAATTTAAAACGCCGTGCATCTTTATTAAAACTTCATTGGATTTAGCCGAAGAAAAAAAAATACATTCTAACTACAAAGTTTTATAATAAAGTTAATAAGGTACGTTATAGCTAAGTGTCCTGGCTCTTGCTTCAATATACTCTAGCAACCTTTGTTCAAATGCCATTGCCGTGAATGATATTGTTAAATGTACTTTATAATTTCTGACTTATCGCAAGTCGAATATAAGCCGTATACAGGTCATAAACAGGTCGCAATTGGACGTGTGTTTATAGGCCGTTACTTTACTTTTAAAGTAACGCGTAAGGACATGCGTGCTGGCTATGTAGTTGTTAGCTAAGGTTCGTCAAAGTGTATACAGACTACGTCCGTGGCCCTGTCGACTATCAACTGTTTTATAAATCTGTCGCGGGAAAGTGGGTGTATCAGAGTGCGCGGCAGATAGGTTTTGCCGCTTTGTTGAGAAGGTTTTTTTATGAGAGACGGTTAGCAAGTGTTACTCCACATCACTCGGAGAGTAACACTTGCTAACCTAAATGTAAATACTTCTACTTCGGGCCAGTTTCATGAGCCATGTTACTTCTGGGACGCGGAAGGCCATTCATGCGACAGTAGAAGCTCCACAACAAAACGGTCTAGGAACATAGCAAACCGTTTAATTTAGGCTACCGACCCACGTCACAGTAAGCCGCGAAACAATCTTTCTTTTCAAAGTAATCTTGGGAAGATTTTTCCGTGAAGTTAAACACAGTCATTGGCAGGAAATATATACACTGTTACCTAAGGTACCAGCTTTCTGACGGAAGGGGGTGTCTTGCTAGTTAATTAATGCTAGCTTACGATGCTTCACTACTACAAGCGAAGTCTACTTCGACTCAAGTACGATTCACACCCAACCGGATGCGATCGGTATTAAAAGCGAATGCGCTGCGGACATAATTCTTGTACCTTTCGAACGAGACACATCGTCTATTACAATTTTAGTTCTTCTTATTAATCTCTTTTAATTGATCATTCTGATCATTAAGGCCAGTCTTTAATCCTTTTGGCAACTTAAATAACATTTGAAAATGGATTTTCTTCACAGCCGATTAGTTGGCTTAAACGATGATCAGTGTTTTAGAAACCGGGCGTGAGTCAATGATATTATATACAAATAGGAGGTAGATATGAAACTAGCTAGCTAGCGCGCCGAAACTGAGGCACTCAAATAACGCCAACTGGTGTAGTTATATTGCAATTCTATAGACTGCTATCCCTTTCCGTATCATACGTTCTATATGATCTGTCCTGTTCACTTAAATGTCATATAATGTATTTTTTTTTTACGCCGCGCAGTATTGGAGTAAGTGGTAAATTAAAACCGGCAACCACTCACTGCTTATGCTCAGCGGTGTGGGATATACAGGTTGATACTCAACTTTACTTTAGATAGCCGGGGTTTTAAAGAATAATAAGTCAATGAGTCGACTAAAGACTTAAAGTTCCATGAGCCTCTAGGAACTTGAGCAACTTACGATACAGTATGATACATCATGATGCGTTATGATACAGTCCGATACGCGTCGACGCGCCCATTCTGTGTTATACTTTACAGTTTACACCACTTTCTGTGTCTAATGCCCAGCGCCAGTGGCGCTCGATTCCACGTTTATTGCGCAATTCACTTTCGACATTACGCGAACACGCTCTCAAACGGCGAGGCTTTCTTTATCTCGGTGGTGGTCAACGTCGGTGGTCTTGTACACCTCCCTCTGCTCTCTTCTTTATGTCTCATTAGCAAATATTCTTTTCACAGTGGTTGTCTGGAAGAAATCGCTTTCTGAGCGATAAGACCGCCTATTGTACTTCCTTTTATATTCATTTGTAATTTGCTTTTTATATATTTTTATTTCTGGTGTACAATAAAGTATAAATAAATAAATAAATAAACGTTGGTGTGAGATCGTGGGTTCAAATCAGAGCTGAGTAAACCAATAACTTATATATTTAATTTAAGTTTAGGTAGTTTTAGATCAAATGTTATTCAAAGCTCTTGCAATAATTGGTGTCATTGTAATTTATTCATTTGATTAATACAAGTTCTACCGTGATATATATGTATGGATATACTTTGGTGGAAACTTTACTGGCTTAGAGGTTTATACTGTATTTTTATTTTCTTAGTTTAATGAATAGCTGTTTATTTTCCTTGAAAAATAAATATATAAAACTTTAATGTTTGCTGCATCTCTTAGGTAAAGAAAACGTTTATTCTAGAGTAAAAAATTACATGTCAATTACATTACAGTAATCTAAAAAGATTCGATGTCTTTAAAAATATTTCTTTCTTATCGTTTGTACGTTTGATATGTCGCCAACTAACACTTTTTTTTATAATAAAACCTTTTCATCAACATTGTAACGATACGTATTCGAAATACATTGCATTGGTGTAAGTACGTTTATTAAAAAGTGCTAAATGTGGATGCTGGTAAAGTGTGTCGGGGTCGAAAGAGAATCGAGGTCTGCATTATCTCCGGATGACATCTCACTATTAACGAGATGTGTAATCTTGTTAAATTATCTGACTTTTGTTGACCGCTCGATTACTCTTAATATTTGACCTTTACTCTGTTCAAGAAAAGTAGAAAAGTTTTTTTTTTACTTTTATTTGTTTTTATGTGGGAGTCACTTGATGTTAAGTGGTAACCCCCGCCCATAGATTGAGTTGTACTTTCGTTGACACTTTTTATTTAAGTGGGCCCCGGCTACCTCACTCACCAGACGAAACGCAGTGTAACACTTCACTTCACTTCACGCCGGTGTCCTGTGAGGTCATTCGTACTTCTCCCGACGGCCCTACGCATTCCTGCAAGTGCTATCTCCCGAGCATGACAATAATTAAAATGTCATGACAGTGGACCCAATCATATACCTATTGCTTTGCGTTACCTCTACACATCTTTACAGCCTCTTTTACGTTGGGAATTCTTACTAGTTTTATATATACGGAGATATAAAGCTAGCGAGATACAACGACTTGCAGCCTCCGTCGCGTCGCGTCGTGTATTACAGACTTTCGTAATCGCAATGCAGCGATTACAAGTATTACGAGCGGCCGCGACTGTACCCCGTACAGCCGACCGCGCAAGTATCCGTTACAAGGTCGAACGGACAGGGCAATGAGCGCGGCCGGTGTGTAAACAATTTTGTAATGCGTAAATTAAAGATTTAATAACTTCGGGCGGCGCAATCCCTTATTGGCCAAACGCGGTCCTATTTGGTGAGGAAAGTAAGTAAACCTAAATGAAAGTATTCAGCTGGCTAGCTTTTGCTCGTGGCGTCTGTGTGGTTATTTTCCGAATACTATTAGCTTATGTTTACCGGATAAACTATTTAGACAACAGTAGGACTGACCGTCGCGCGCCATCTTGTGACGTCATAGCTGTCAATTCAATCAGGTATGGTGAGCGGAACATTTATTTTTGAAATAATATTAACTTGAAAATATATTTTGTATTTATCTACCGCTTCAAATCCAATCATTTCTTCATCACTGTCTGATAGTCATCATAACTGCTGCTTTCCACTATAAAAATAGAACAAAAAGTGTCCACAGACTAATTATTAAAACTGTATATTCAATTAAAATTATAAACAGATTTAATATAAAAAAGAATTGTATTTAGAATTTTATTGGCAAGCACCTCAAAGACTGACTCCTCTGGTGTTGTGAGTGATAGCGGAAGCCTTTGTCCAGCAGAAAAAAAAGCAAAAAAAAAAAAAAAAAGCGGGACATAAATAGAGGCTGTTTCTTTACTTTTGAGAGTCTAATAAATCTAGAGCACTCATATCTGTGGTAAAATAGTGGGGCGTAGCGTGACCTTGTTAAATAATTAAAAGTTCTGTGATATCGCCGATATGACAGTTTTACACAATTTTTGCATTCTATTTTGAGAAGACGCATCCAAAGCCTGTAATAATATCTGCGGTTGACTGTACACAACAGAAATTCGAAGTGTTTGGAAAAAAAATGTTTCATGAAATCCAATCGAGTCGTATAATGTCCAGTTTTTTTTAATGCGAAAAGTTGTCAAACGAGCAGACGGTTCACGTGATGAAGTGAATACCGCCGCCCATGGACATCAGCCACACCCGAGGGTTACAGATGCGTTGGCAACCTTTTGAAAATTGGGCCCCGGCTACCTCACTCACCAGACGAAACGCGAAAGTATTTGTCATACTTCCACTTTACGCTGGTCTCCAGCGAGGTCGTGGTACTTACCCGGACGGGCCTGCCCATTCGTGCAACAGCCGAGGCTGCTGCGTGGCCCTATCACCGTAAAGTTATGTAAAATATTAACATATAATCTTATATACATATATTTGTTCGTTATGTATTTATAATCATACGGTTACTTTGTTGTACAATATTCGTATCTTAATGCCAATGCACTAATGTTACAGATATAGTCTAATTAAAACTCCTGCTCTATCTAGCCTATACGGGTTAGCAGCCGAATACATGTTCCCTCTCAAACTGTCTCGACCCCACGGATGCGAACTTAATAAATTCAGACCAAAATTTCGCAAATGTTTTTATTTTAGTGAAATTTTAGTAACGGTGGTAGGCCCACGCAGCAGCCTCGGCTTGCACGAATGGGCAGGCCCGTCCGGGTAAGTACCACGACCTCACAGAAGACCGGCGTAAAGTGAAAGTATAATACTTTCGCGTTTCGTCTGGTGAGTGAGGTGGCCGGAGCCCAATTTCCAAAAGGTTGTCAACACATCTGCAACGAGGGGTGTGTAGCAGATGTCCATGGGCGACGGTATTCACTTAACATCAGGTGAACCTTATGCTCGTTTGGCAACTTTTCACATAAAAAAAATTGTGGGTTTTTGAATTGCTTTAGGAGTATTTTTTTAACAGTTGGTAACGCTGCTTGACCGACCTTCGCCCGTTCCGCGCGCTCAGTTGGCTACAAATCGGCAATAGTCCTTACATAGAAACTCCATTGTACTCGCTGTATTCTTCGTGGTCGTGTGTGTCATACTAATGCTGTTGAAGTGTTGAATCATTTTTGGTATGCCTTTGTATGATCCCTACTAATATTATAAAGGCGAAAGTTTGTATGTATGGATGTATGTTTGTTACTCTTTCACGCAAATGCTACTAAATGGGTTTTTTTTATTTTTTTTATATGTGAAAAGTTGCCTCACGAGCAGACGGTTCACCTGATGTTAAGTGAATACCGCCGTCCATGGACATCTGCTACACCCGAGGGTTGCAGATGCGTTGACAACCTTTTGAAAATTGGGCTCCTCACTCACCAGACGGAACGCTAAAGTATTTGTCATACTTCCACTTAAATGAAACTACAATATTATAGCTTATACACAAGAATAAGACATAGGCTATAATTTATATTCATATTTTTATGTATATCTGTCTTTCTGTCCGTTATGTTACGCCTTCAGCCTAAAAAATATACACAGAAAACTCCCATGATGATGGCTGGGTTGGAGATGTTGCTAAGTTATTAGTTTCGATGCCCGCGTATTAGTAATATTGGATACCTTCATATATTTTTCGTTTCGAGTTTCAGTGCTATATTGGTGTTCAATTTAGGTGTAATATGAAATCTCGATAACAAACGATAGTGCTCCCATCTTTTACAACGCAAGTCCATACCACGCGGAGTTTAAATATAATAAGGGCATGTGACGGAAGATATAGAAGTATGAAAATATTTACAAATTTTGTCGGTCGGTCTGTTTGCTTCGGCTAATCTATGAAACGGCCGGACCGATTTTGACGAGACTCACTGACAGCTGACGTAATAAGGAGTAACTTAGGCTACTTTAATTTTAGAAATTTTATTAATTTTAAATTCTACGCGGACGAAGTCGCGGGCACAGTTAGTACATAAATAAATACTGCAGATGCAACATATACAGAGCGTGTATACATCATACATTATATGAGATGCACAAGAGAAGTAAGTAATAGGCAAAGCAACACCTTTTAGTTTTTTAGTTTTAATCAACTTATCGTGATAACAAAATTGTTTATAATGTTACGGACATTCTTTGCATTAGATCCAGTTAGTTCATTCATGTACTATGTTCTATGTTTATTATTATTAGTCCAACATTGATGGTGTGGACGTCCGTACGTCACTTAATTCACAGGCCCACTCAAAACCAGCGCTGTAGTCTCGTATCTAGTGCGGTCTTTTTGCCGTATATGCCACACACAAGTGTGTGTGTGTGTGTGTGTGTGTAAATTGTGTGATTTGTTTCATATTTTTTTTTTCTTTTTACTATGTATTTTTTTATTTTTGCGGTTTAATACTTATATCATGTAGTAAAATCGGTTTGCTTGTATGTAAAGGAGCTAAAGGACTAAAGGGAAAGGGATTATTTTGGCGCGTTTCGAAAAAAGTATGGGAATAAGATTTTTACGATGCTCGCGCACTCCGCTCATCGGCATCAAAAAAACAACCTAACTTCGCGGTATTTAAATGGCCACCAATAACATATTTTTGACATTTAGCTATATTTCCCAGGTATTTAATTAAACCGTTATTGATTGCATTTAATGTCTTTTTCACAAAAAAAATATTACTGGCGCAGGGGATAACAGTTTTAAATATCTTCCGTTTTTTACCGTAACAAAGTGTAACTCCTTACCTGTGTTCATAACGCAGACTTTTTAGGGTTCCGTACCCAAAGGGTAAAACTGGACCCTATTACTAAGATTTCGCTGTCTGTCTGGCTGTCTGTGCCTGTATCACCAGGCTGTATCTCATGAACCTTGATAGTTAGACAGTTGAAATTTTCACAGATGATGTATTTCTGTTGCCGCTACAACAACAAATACAAAAAGACAGTATAAAAAAAATATTTAAGTGGGGCTCGCATCAGACAGCCATGATTTTTTGCCGTTTATATAGATAATGGTTCGGAACCCTTCGTGCGCGACTCCAACTCGCACTTGGCTGGTTTTTCTTTTCTCACTTTGTGATGTACCTTGAAGTTGTTCAGCTAAGTACGGCCATAACTATACGGTCATAAATATTGGGCAGCTAAGTCAGTGTGGCCACAACTGAATGACCAACTAATTAAAGCCAAAACTATAAACATGTCATAAACGGTGTTAAGACACTGGCATAAATTTATTTTCCCTTTATAGTAATTTTCCCTTGTTCACACTATACACTGTTTTATTAATTATTGAATTTGATATCTAGTCGGTTCGCAAGAATCAAAAAGTGAGTACAAAAGTACTAATATGTAAAAAAATGCTAGCTCATTTACTAAGTTATAATAATAGTCGTCGGTAATGCCGTTATTATTTCTATGAATATAAATAAATATTTGCTTATCTTATAACTTATCTGCTTTATCCTTATTGAATAGCGGCCGATTTCCATATTCTAGTTAATAATCTGTAAATTTGGTTACTGGCGAAAGGTATTTGATATAGGCTCAATAATACCTACTTACATCAAAATTTTATCTCCAGTTACCAAATCTACCAATCTTAAGTAAAGGCATCTTAAATACCACCGAGTTTCTAGCCTTAGCAAGTCTTATTTAACATAGCGATGCAGTTTGTGAAACATTATTGTAGAGTTTGTGTTACACTTTCTTCATATTTACTTAAAAACAAGACTGAGGACATTTTTACAAAACAGCGTTTAAGCGTGTCGACATTATGGTTGAAACTGTACACACAGTTTGCAAAACACCATACGCCACAGAGCAGACTCAGAGCGATCAAAACAAGTTTTGCAATTGAATAATGCGGGAATTTTGCAATTGAAGGCAACTCGGCATTATCGCCTATCGCCTTTGCCTCGGTTGCCAAACCGACTCCTAAGTGATATAATGACTATATACAAATAAGAGGTAGATAACATGACACTATACCGCACCGTAACTAAGGCACTCGAATTACGCCAATTGGTGTAATTAGACTGCTATTCTATTGACGCAATATATGTAATTGCTATCTCTGTCCGTGTCACAAGATCTATGTCATCTGTCACGTTCACTTATACAGGGTGATTTTTTCGACGAAGTACATACTTTGACATAATGTTAATTGAGCATTCCATAATTCAAAAAAAATATTCATATTTTATTTTGACAAGAAATAACCAGAAAAATATCAATTTATACATTGTTTGTTTATCCCGTTAAGAGTGGTCACCCTATCGATAAGTGGTTTAGTAATTATGTAACTTTAGTGCTTGTGAATAGGTTATTGTATTGAGAGGGTAATGCAGAAATTTCTAATATGTCCATAATGTTTTAAAAAATTAAAAATAACCTTTGGAAAAAAATGAGGTCACAATAGTACGTACCAGATTCAGATTTGGAATCAAATTCTGCATATGCTCTGTTAATATGTCCGTCGTCTATAAAATCACCCTGTATATATCATATACAGTATATGCGTAAAGCGGAACAATTTTTAAGCGTCGCGCAGTATGGACATGCGTCATCTTTATTGAAACATCATTGGTTGCGTATCGTCTTTTGCAGCGGAGGATTTTACGAGATGCGGCCAGAAGGATGCCAAGCTGAACGACTGCCTAAAGGGGGCAGTGCCAGACGCTCTCAGAAGAATGACCAAAGGTAACATGACGTGCCTTCCAACTATAGTCTTATCGATGGTTATGACGTTTGTAAAGCACATTACTACAGTTTATCACAGATGTCAATATCCATACTAATCCATACTAATACTATAAATGCGAAAGTAACTCTGTCTGTCTCGCTTTCACACCAAAAGTACTGAACCGATTTAAATGAAATTTGGAACACAGATAGTCTAGAGCCTGAGGCCAATGTCCTTATTGGCTATTTTTAATTGGAATTTTTGTTAAAGAAAGATATTTATTTAATTGCTACAACGCGAGCGAAGCCGCGGGCGAAATACTAGTTATGATATGATTCAATACAGTGCCTTATGAAATGACGCGAAATTAATTTATTCGCGCCATTATTTATAAATATATAATTTATGAGATAATATTAAAAACATAAGACCACATTCAGAAAGAAAGATGATTTAAAAAATACCTATTTGAAATGTCAATTTTTGGGAAACGTAAAATGAAGATTTGTGCACTTATGAAAAAACGCGGTGATTAGAGGGGAGTGAAAGAGACCGAAGTATACGGTCTGAGCTTTCTACTTCAAAACCGACCCTTGTTTTAATAAGAGTCGAAAAGGGTAGTCGTTTTAGGCCGTTAACAGACATAAAGCCGAAATCATGGTTTTCTAAAACCTTAAAAAAGTTGTCAAACGAGCAGACGGTTCACCTGATGTTAAGTGAATACCACCGCCCATGGACATACATCTGCCATACCCGAGGGTTACAGATGCGTTGACAACCTTTTGAAAATTGGGCTCCGGCTGCCTCACTCACCTGACGAAACGCGAAAGTATTTGTCATAATTCCACTTTACGCCGGTCTTCTGTGAGGTCGTTGGTCGACTTACCCGGACGGGCCTGCCCATTCGTGCAACAGCCGAGGCTGCTGCGTGGCCCTACCACCGTAAATTCCCCTGGAAACTCCTCAGGTATCCCGGCACTGTCCGTGCCGCCCCTGGAGCCGCTTCTAGTGTCCGGGATGAACATAGAGGCGGGCGCGGGGCCGGTGGTCATCAGCCAAATCTACCGGAACATCCAGCTCCACGGCCTCACGGAGTCAATCCTCACCTCGTACAAGTAAACCATCGACGGAGTCAACTTGAAGAATTCAATCCTTACCAATGCTATAAATGCGAAAGTAGCTCTGTCTGTCTGTCTCGCTTTCACGCCAAAACTGCTGAATCGATTTAAATAAAATTTAATACACAGATAGTCTAGAGCCTGAGAAAGGACATAGGCTATATTATCATATTTTAATTGTAAAAGAAGTGTTGTAAAGGGTTGAAAGATATATATTTAAGGGCTTCAACGCGAGCGAAGCCGCGGGCAAAAAACTAGTAAGCCATAAATATATAGTTTCACCAAGAGCCGTGATAGCTCAGTGTCCGTCTCGTCTTTAATTCAATTTACTCGAGCAACCTGAATTCGATCCCCGGTCGAAACTGTTAAGTGCTGACTTATCGTAACGTGCTTAACGGTGATGGAAAATATAGTGAGGAACCGTGCACGTGTTCTCATATGTGAAGTCCGCCAATCCACATGGGGTCGCGCGGTGTACCTACTAAGGCCTAATAGACTCTTTACAGCGGAGGCCTTTGTCCAGCAGTGGGAGATTTATAGGCTGTTACTTTACTTTGCAGAAATAAAAGCTTTGCTAGTGCATTTTCATCGACAGAAATAAAAACCGATTTAAAATATTTCTCTCACTTTACATTTGATTTTGAGGAGTTTCCTGGTCAAATTACAATTTAACGTGAGACCACGTTGGACCTAACCAGGACACAACGCAAAAATATTTTTTTTAATCGGTTCATAAATGACTGACAGACAAAAAAAACTCCTTTTATTTGAAAGGTGGTGTTTCCCATGTGGTCCCATATTAATTTCATTGGTATTGGATCTTGGGCTCCGGAGATGCTCCGGAACTCCTAAAAATCAATTATAAAATAAATACAGAGCGAGATATTTGTAGTCGGTTTTGTTTTTCGCTAGCCTCCTAATGTACATAGTCCCTTTACTCGTACATACCTAATATTGTTGATACTAAAAAGCTGACGTTACTGGGTGACGTAAGCTGCAGGTAGAAGTTGAGAAAGAGTTTTTTTTTCTAATTAGTATTCAAATTTTTGTGGTAGGTTAACACGAACAATTTCTTCTATCTTTAACAGTTGTTGCAAATATCCTGATTGTCACATGTTATAATTGGAATAGTGATAAACGATAGATTCTGAATGGATATAACCAATTTTTTACTAACGAACAAATCTACCGAAAAACAAAGCCGACTTCAAATATCTCTCTCTGTATTTATTGTCCAATTGATTTTTAGAAGTTCTCTGAGTATCTCCCGAGCCAAAGATCCAATCAAGTTAAAAGTTCTGAAGTAACAAACATAAAAAAAATACAGTCGAATTGAGTAAAACCCCCCCCCCCCCCCCCCCCCCCCCCCCCCCCCCCGCCCCTCCTTTCGAAGAGAACCTTTTGGAGTCGGTTAAAAAGGTAAAAATGATAGTTCGATGTACACCAAAATAAATGACACTGATATGTTGACAAATCGCTTGCCAGAGCCGACCTCAAGCATTACAGACTTCGGACGGAATCCTTAACACCTAAGATGGAGTTCATCGCCGATTACGTGATGAAGGGAAGGATCCTGGTGCTTCCCATTCAAGGGAAGGGTGTTGCCAACATTACTATGGGTAAGTTTATCAATCTGTTACACTATTGCTACACTATTTATTTAACCTCGGTTACAATAAGATAATATGAACTACAATGTGGCTTCCAAACTATACAGTGCCTGTGTCTTGGAAGCCGGTTACGAATTTCCGATAATAATCATCCATTTGTCTTTGTAAGAATATATTTTCGTATGAACCAAATAAATATTTGTGTATCTTATATTCTTAAATTTTATATTCTAGAATTGTACTACATTTTTCTCAAACGTTAGCCATTAGACACGTTGGCAATCCCACATACAAACGAAATTGCCACAATACAAACTATAGGACAACTGTCCAATATTTTTTTATTTGGTTAAGACGTCCTTTAATTTTTTAAAAAAATAATTAAAACTTTATTGTATTATTTAAAATAATTATAATATTTTAAATTGAAACCTGTAATATTTAATGGCTTCTTATGCTCTCATTTCAGTGAATTTGGTTGTTAAACACGACATTATAGGAGAACCTGTTATCAATGAGGGAAAAACATACATGCATATAAGAGATTACAAAGTCAAATTTATTCCGCAAAGAGTTATTCTGCATTTCTCCAATTTATTCAACGGTGATAAAGCGTTGGGTGACCAAATGAACAGGTAAAATAAATAATTTTTTGATCTAAGCGCCATCTGTTTTCTTCCATATTGAACTAAGAGATTAAAACGTTATGGTTTGAAGATTTAGTTTCGATTACTTGTACTAGATGACGCTTAATCAATATTAATATATTTTTCAGGTTCCTCAACGAGAATTCGGACCTCGTATTCAACGAACTAAAGGAATCGTACGAGAAGAGCCTCAGTTCGGTATTCCAAGATGTCACAAACAAAATATTCGACAAAGTGCCGATGAACAAAATCTTCCCGGAGGATTAATAATTATAGGCGGCTGTGATCCAAAATTTGTTTCTAAGTTTTATTATAGTTGAACATAAAGTGATTGAACTTAATTAAGTATGTTTAATGATGCTTAGGATAAGTTTAGCTTGTAAGTAACGTTTACAATGAGAAATAATAGACCAGTGTCTTTGTACTGTATTTATAAAATGCTTTAATAGTCCATGATGTACATAATTAAGGAAAAATAAAACACAAAGAAAATAACCGTTGTTTTTAAATACCTACCGATTTAATCGCTTTCATCTGCACTTTTTCTAACGAACAAAAAATCCTACATAAATTGTACTTTAAATCTCAAATGCTCAACCAGCGCCATCTAGTTATCAATTTCCGAAACTCAGTCTTCGACAAAAAGCGCTTCTTGTCTGATGTTAGGGTTATACTTTGGTGGTCTGGTGATGGGTTTCTTGCAAGTATATTTCAAAAATCTCTGCGGTATTTTGGCCAATCTCTCGTTCAACTCGACGTCCGCAAAACGGCGAGCGCTTTTCAAACATGTTTCTTTGCAGAAAACTTCATTAATGACTACCACTGAAAGGATATACACATAGATCACGCTATAAATTGAAAAAAAAACTATTTCTTTTAAAATTTATACTCAAAATTGGCTGATTTCAAATTGAATTAAAAAAGCTCAGTAAGCAAGACGTGTCACAAGGAATTATGACACGTCTTTCACGTTGTGTGTTATGGGATATAGAAATGCGTAACAATATTTACGTTTCTGGTTGACAAATTTTTAAGTCTGTCTATTGAATCAAATTGATATAGAGTCTGAGGGATTTTACCAAATAATAAGATTTTTTCAATGCTGCAATGAAATGATGTATTAATAACAGATATCAACAATTTCGTAACTAGTTTCAAAGACAATTTTAATGTACTAACACATAACAACAAGAAGGACATATACTACCAGCCCTATAAGGACCACAACTAGCTCCATTCGAAATTTATCTGAAATCATTTAGAAAAATATTAAACTTCCTTTGTAAGCATTTTAAACTTTATATGGGGCTAATGTAAAAACTTTTTTAATAACATAAACACAACAGTATCAGCCTACAATATTTATATTTACAAATTAAAGAGATCATTTTTAGCGTATCGTAATTGTTGCTTTACAATGTGAATAAATTTAGCTTTTTTTATGTGAATTAATGTTGCCAAGCGAGCAGACGCTTCACCTGATGTTAAGTGAATACCTGGCGGTATGGACATCTGCTACACCCGAGGGTTCCAGATGCGTTGACAACCTTTTGAAAATTGGCCTCCGGCCACCTCACTCGCCAGACTAAATGCGAGATTATTATAACTACTTCCACTTTACGCCGGTCTTCTGTGAGGTCGTGGTACTTACCCGGACGAGCCTGCCCATTCGTGCAACAGGCGAGGCTGCTGCGTGGCCCTACCACCGTTAGCTAAATTAAACTTAGGGCACTTTTTGTTCCGTAAAAGTGCACATTACCTTATTTATTTTTATACTTCTGAATCTATCACACTACGAATAAATAAAGAATTAAAGATATATTCGTTGTTACACTCCAATTAAGAGTTGAATTAGGAGTAACTCAGTGGCCCAAATGGGCGATATTTTAACCTTGCCATTCGATCCCCGCTACTGGAAAAACTATTGTGTGATGAGTATAGTTTTTTTTCTAGTGTTTGGGCTTTTACATATATACCTTTAATATGTATTTATTTACAAAAGAAGAGTACGTTTAAGTATGTTTTAATACTTAGTATCCATTGTCCAAGCTTTGCTTAGTTTAGCACTAGATGGCGTTGCATAAAATATTTCCTGAAAATATTTTTTTTAAAATATTTATTGTCTATTATAAGAACAATAGCCCTAGTTCAGATGTCCACAAGTATTGAGTGATAGTATTGTATTTGCATATACGAATAAGCAATTACTTTGTACTTTTGATTTATAGGGATTTACTCTGAAGAGCCATGTAGCTTCCGAAGAAGTACGGTGTGCACAGGAATTGAATAATTTAATTCCCCCTCCCCGTAAATCCGACAAGATTCCGCTCGGCAGATTTCCGCCATTTTTTGTTGAACTTCCCCGCCTTTGAACGAAGAGATTCGCCCCCTCTTCCGTAATGCGTACAGCAAAGGAGTGGAACAGTTTACCAGCGTTAAATTGTAAGGTGTGTCTTCAAGGCAAGAGAGACCATTACTACTTACTATTGGGTGAGATATTAGAGCACTGACCATCTTGTGGATTAAAAACGCGGTCTCAAAGAAGGCCGACGTAGTCAAAGTCAAAATTTCTTTATCAACTATAGGCTTGTCTTAAGCTCTTAATGAATTTCAAAAGACTAACACCGGTTGACTAAACTAAACCTGTCCAGAGAAGAACCGGCAAGAAACTCTGCGGTCTTATTATCTTTTTTTTATGTATAATTATACAAAATTATTTTAGTATAAAGTCAGTAAATGATGTATTTATGTTTTTGCTTTACGTATGGTGGGTAAGGTGGCCTCTCAGAGGTTGGCGACGCAAATGAAATCAGATGACCACGCACTCCTCTACCACAAAATTACTAATTTGAATTGAATGATAAAATAGAGTTTTGTCTGGTGGGTGAAGTAACCGGAGCACACTCTTTGATAGTTTGCAACGCATCTGCAACACTTCAGGTGCTATTAACGGGCGGCGGTAATCAAGATGAGGTTCGGTAATGATTGAAAAAATCTCTTCACAGTGCAAGAACCTAAAAATCAAAAAACAAATAACGCATTTTTAAGTACCAACTTCTTAACCAACACTATAAGTATTCTTAGGGCAAAGTAACAAAGAAAAACAGTAAACTTACACAAGATAGATTTGTGATGAAATTGTTAATAATTCAATATTTACTCCTCAACATATTTTTAAAGGTACGACCAAGAAAGCAGTATAAAATACGTCTTATACAAAAATTATTATAATAATTATTATCAATCGTCAAAACGGCAGTTTCACTACAAATCTGACAGACGTTTCTTCCTGCTTTTTATAATCTATGCCTATTTTAAATATTTCGTCACATTCATACTCGTACAACGATATCTCAAATTCATTTCACGCAATTTACTTCTTTCTTATGATGAATAGGAACAAAGTCAGGAATAAAAAGTAGCGATTGATCTTTTTTAAGATTAAGAACAGTAATTCCCCCTAACTACATAAGTTTAAAAATTTAAACATACATAAGTTTAAAAGTTTAAATAAGTTTAAAAATTTATATAAGTAGTTTGCAATGTACTTAGTAGAAAGCTTAAAACATTTCGAAAGTTGATTCCAAACATTTCAAAGTATTATTTTTGTTCAATTTATCAAAACATCATTGCAAATATTACTAAGAATAAAACGGCAATATCTGATTGCAAGTAATTTTCTCTCGTTGATTAAACAAATGCTTAAGTTACCACCTGATGGAAAGAAGTGACTTAGCCCTTAATTATAAACGTTTTTTACGAGCAAAGTTGAGAGGCGAGCAGGTGGTTCACCTGATGTGAAGAGATTGCCGCAGCCCGTGGACATATCACCTGCCAGCCGTTATAAAGCTCCGGCTACTTCACTCACCAGAGGAAAAGCGAAAGTATGCTTCCAACGCCTTCACGCCGGTCTTTTGTGAGGACGTGGTAGTTCCCCGAATTATCCTGCCCATTCCTGCAACAGCAGAAGCTGCTGCTAAGCCCTACCACAAGGAAACATACGTATTTCAGTACTCAGTAGTAGTTACATTCACTAACGTCGTGAATATATAAGCCCAAATTGTGAGCACATTGAGGATTATCTCGCGTATGGTCGAATATACTTGAGAGTTAGTAAGGTGTTCAAAGCATAAAACAACGCTCTTTCTGTCTTAATGGTTTATTGAGTGAATTATAACAATTTCTATGGCATAGTCACTGGTAACGTTATTTCGAAGAAGAAACTGTTACATAACTAACTTCACTTAGCCTCTAACGTCGCTTCGCCGGTGTTACACTTTAAATAGAAAATGGTACGTTCGAACATGGAATATTCCATTAAAATATAAATTAACATATTTATTTTGTAAATAAATACAATGTATAGATATAATACAAGCACCCAGACACTAGAAAAACACTATGTTCATCACGTAACATTTTTCCAGTAATGGGGATCGAATCCACACACTTTGTGGCAAGAGACGGGTTAATTGTCCACTACGTCAATAGGATTGTCAGAGAAGAATTTTTTTTTAAATCATTCAATAGTGTAACACCAGACGATTACAAATAAAATAGCATAAAATAGATAAATCGTTGAGTCTTCGAGCGTTATCTTAAGAATTTTAATCCGTTCCAATTCTATGATAATACTCGAAATATCAACGTGACAAACCGTCGTCTATTTATTAAACGTGTTACATTTTTTCCGTCAGATTAGTAAAGATAAAAATTAATGTAGCCACGTAAATAAATAGACGATAGTTTAAGGTGCGGGTAGAGTTTATAAGATGCAATACTTGAGTTTGGCTGAGTTTGTAAGCATTTTTGTATTAGGCTCAGCTCTCTACAAACAAACCGAGCATTCGCTGAGCGTTATACAAAAAGCGGTTATGTTTTTGTAAGAAGTAGCAAGGAAATAGTGAAATAATATGCATAAATAAATACGGCTAAAGATATCGTGATAGCTTACTGTGGTATCCTGCTTTGCTCGCGATTACATATTTCCGATGCCATATCAGTAAAGGGATGGTACCGCTACGTTCGCTAATTTAACATTTTAGTTAAATTTTACATAAGAACGAATGAAGCGATACATTACTAATCACCTTTAAAATGGACGGTAAATTCACGGTATTCAAAGTGGAAAAATATTACAATATTCTGTTTGTAATTCACTTACATGGTAATTTGATAATTAATTGCGTATTATCCATTAATGTTTTAACCTATCATGCATTTTTAAGTTCGATAATATTGGAATATTGACTTACAATACGGATACTTTTTAACTTTTAGAATTACATCCATAAAACTAATGAGAGAAAATGAATTTCCTCATATCGGATCTAAACCTGGCCAAAATCTTACATTTATAAGCTCCAACCACTCACAACCTATCAAATAACAATGAGATTGCTGAATATAAAAAAACGTAGAAAAATTGCCCAAACTCCCGGCTTTTCTGCGGAATGGTTTTCATCGGTTAAATGCAACGAAATGCTTTTAATGACGGATTTTGTTAGGGATTAATTTTAATATTACCGGGGATTTAGCAAACAGGGCTTAACGACTATTAGCTACGAAAACTTAAATAAAGATTAAATTAAACTGTAAATATTTAATGCATAAAATAATTTCTTAAATACTACTTATAAATTAAATACAAAAAAATGACAACGATCCTCGTTAATGCTTATTTATCATTACATCGAATTAAATAACATCAACGAATGTTTTTTTGTATTTCATGTTTTTTTTTTGTATTCGACTCAATTACGGATCTATCTGTTCAGGCAAATGCCCTAAATATAACTGAAGATAATAAAATCATAATAAGATACAACTAAGCAACTTAACATTCTTTTAGCACCATATAGCTTTATGTAGAGGTATAAAGAAGTTGAACGGTCATCTCAAACCAATACATCGAAGTCAATACAAAATCGATACAGTATTGTGGATTTACCAAATGATGTTAATACAAATTGACTACTCTACGCATGGGTCTACGCTACTTGGAAATTCGACATTTTTCTTTTTTTCCGTTTAATACAATATCTAGGTTAGCACTGCTAAGATATTTGCGATCACAAAGATATGGTTTCTGTTATCATTATTAATAATAAATATATAAAATCGGCCGTCACACACCGTTCGGGTGCCAGCGGAGTACAGTTGACGCCAACTGCGTTACCATCACGAATGTTCGCGCCAACATTGGTCCAATGTGCTATTCACGTCACGCATCATTCACACTTGCTCAGTCTTAGAGTCACTCGCCCGCGAGCGGCGTCATTGGAACTGCGTTGTGGACGAAGACCGTCTGCAGCCGATGGAGACCGGCGCGGGGATCCTCGAAGCGCCAGTCCTGGGGTCTTTTCGCGGCGCCGCCAGCTGTCGGGTGCTGGTGGACCGCTCCAGTTTCCCATCCGACATCACCCAGGCGGACGTGAAGTCTGCGTAGTCTGAATCTTTAGAGCTCGCCCTGGACAAAGAGTCCTCGCCTTTGGAGTACGTCCGTATTATCTCCTTCATCTTCTCCAGCACGGTGGCGTCGTCCTTCGCCGTTTCGGCGGACCTAAGTATCTGTTCTAGCAGCGGGCTCAGCTGTTTCTGGTGGGGCGGCGAGCGGAGGGTCGCACTGCTCGCGCGCAGCGGCGAGTTCCTTTTGAACGGCTCCGTCTGACCCTTGGGCTTCGCCTTCGGGGACTTGTTCGGGCTCTCGAAGGTGTCCGCGCCGATGGCAGGCCTGGACTTCGCTTTCGGCTGAGTGGGGGCGGTGCGGCCGCTCCACGTGTTCCTTGCCGGCGGCAGTTTGGGCTTTAATTTTGGGGAGGTCTGCACCGGAGCGGCGTGCTTCGGGCTGGGCGTGTTTCCGCGGCTCGGCGTGCGGTTCCTGACAGGAGAGTGGGGTATGCGGCTCGCCTGCCGGTTCCTCGCCACCTTGGCGGGCGATTCCGTTACCTGGGTTGTCGGCTTGAGGGATCTGCTCGGCGAGTCGTTGCTCTCGGTGACGATGCACTCGGGGCTGGCGCGGTTCGAGCGCTCGTCGACGGAGCTCGTCTTCCTGCTCTGGCCCCCGTAGAACGTGTCGGAGAAGTCAGTCTTGCGTAGACCGGTGGTGAGGCTCACGTAGTCGTCCACGCGCTCGCCCTTCTCCATGTGGCAGCCGTCGTCGTGCTCGAGACGCTCTGAAATGGGAGAGAATCGTTGAGTCTTTACTCAGTACGCTGAGTAAAAACATTGAGTGGTTCCTCAGTACGCTGAGTAGAACCATTGAGTCGTTGCTTAGTACGCTGAGTACAACCATTCGGTCGCTTTGCAACCAACTTCATTATGTCGCTGTTTGGCTGTGCGCGCGCTTTGTAAAATTTTTACTATCATAATTTTTTCCTTACGTGCCAAAAGAAGTATAATGCTGAATCCAACATTGACAAGTTTGAGACGATAAAAGTGTCCAAAGCGACTTTTATTATGCGATATTTTATTAACATTAGCGTGACAGGTGTCCAGTATATAGCCGATTTAGAGACTTGTGCAACGCCGTAGAAGCCCCGTCAGAATCGGAACTAGCCTCAAATGTAAATAATGATCAATGAAAAAGACAAATAAAAACTTAAAAAGAAAACGATAAAAACGAAACGACTTTTATAGACAGACATTTGCGATTAAATTGAAAATTAAAAATTCTTATGGTCTAACATCATGCTGTTCGGGTTTATAATCCCGAGAACAGTAAAAGACTCCATAGTGTCATCTTAATGGGCAGGTGTTTATGTTTTTATAACGGGATACAGCTTTGATCAAGGTTTTAAGAAAAGTTCAAAAATTCTGGTATAAATTCTGGTGGTTCTCTTATATACGAACACCACAAAATATACTTCATTAAAGTCGTTGAAATATTCTTTACATTTTTTCATTTGTTCGAACATATACAGATTGCTTATTCTACAAACCGAAACTATTTTTACGGATTTTATCGTGTTAATATAAATGCAAGTAGGTATACATGATCGCAGGTCTTCAAGAATGAATCCATAACTCGCAAAGTTTTTACCGTAACCTTTTCATACATGCTAGCCGTCAAAGAAACTCTCTAATAGAAGTCACCGTGTTAAGTAACAATGTCGTTCTATATGCTCCGACAGGAAACGTTTAGTTTGTAACATTTGCGACCTTTCGACCAAGTCAATACAAACTCCTTTATCAAAGAGGATGCGTCCGTATACTATTGTTGTGGACGTTTACAAAAAAAAAGATTTACGGTTACGCTGTCAAACTTAAGACCTTCGGTAAACTTACGGTGTTTCTTCAGTAAAGCCGCTCCATGCTTTTTGCTTTTTCACGCGTTCTGAGTGACTCAAACACAGTCTAAGTAATAGGATAAATTTAGTTTTAAGCGTAACGTCGCGATGAACTTATCTTTCGTGGTGATCGAATGTAAATAATGAAAGAATCTAAACAAATACAGGGACTGTTCATGAGAACAATTTTTTTAACTACTTTAAAACACTGCCCTTACTTCAGGATAAGATTATACCGTGTTGTAAGGACGTTTTATAAACATAAAAAGTACGTGGACAACCAGGACAACCAGATGCGAAACAACTAGATAATTGATTTGTGGGTCACACGAACAGTTGTCCCGTGTGTGAATCGAACACACGACCCCCGACACCGAAGTAACTGCAACTGCGCCACGGAGTCATCAGTACAATACGGGTTGGCCAGTTAGTACACACGTCAAGAGGCAAATACCATCCATTGTCGATATATGTAGCGTAGATAGTTGTCGTAGACGTATAAATAAAGTAGAAACTTCTAATTAGGTCCACTTTGGCTCTTTTCTTAAAAGTATCGCAGGCGCCCATGCTAAATATAGCAGGTTGGGAAAAAAAACGGCATGCCATAGATCTATTTTTAGGCCTCTAACGATACTTGTATCACTCAAACGATAGGCTGTGGTCTGTTTCGATGCCGCATAAGGCTGGGTCCAGACGGCATTCTTCGACGCAAAAGGCAAGTGATTGCTGGCCTGGCACGGAGCGAATGCCTCGGTACAGTACGCAGCTCTATCTATATAATATACCTTATTGTCAGGTATTAAGGTCGCTTAGGATTATCGGAGAAGAAAATACTCATTTGTTTTTAAGTTCGTAATATGACATCCGTCAAAGATAGTTTCTTCCTTCTTGTCAGCAGTTTTCATGATGATGCTGCAGGTTTAGATCTTGATTCGATCAGAAATGCAATGCAACATAAAATTACAGATTTTACCATCACAGTTCTAATAATGATATTAATTTATTTTTCAAAAGCAGATCTTTTGCTTAAGAGAGTTAGAACATTTTCAACTTTCTACACAATTCTTTAAAACGAAACATAAGTTAACCAGACCTTACTAATTTGACCTAAGACTAATTTCGGTTTAAACTGTATAAATCACCGGCCCTTTATAAATGCTGGTATGAAACAGACACCACGAAATATTTCAGTAGTCCTAGAGAAAGATATATAAGGAACACATTGGGAAAACTTTAAGCTTCTAGAATTTTTCAATTGTGCGTTGCCTATTTGTCCTTTGCTGTTCTATATATGAAATTACTTTCGGAATAAATTCGTATACAAAAGAATAGGAGTTGCCGGCGAAAGCATTTGCGCATGCACCGCCCTCCGCACGAATGGCTCGAGGCGTCGGCTACGACCCTCGTCTCTCGCACCCTCGCAATTGGGCCGAGAATCGCATAGCCTCAAACGCTGCAGTCACGTGAGAGTATTTCAAAACAGTCGCATACCATGTGAGTCAGAGGCAGGGCCGAACAATATGCACGTCCAAATATAGTCGGTTCGATAATGCCTCGAGGTGCGATCGAAAAATACTCGTTCGTTCTTAGAACGGAGCAGCGCATAGCTGGCATAGCATAGCATTTCAAGTTAAGTACAGCTGATAAGTTACACCTGCGATGGTAGCGTCATTGCAGCATTCCCATTCACTAAACTACCTACCTCTAGTATAGTATAGTATAAATGATGTCTTCGATATGACTTATGTTCTTGTTTCTTTTTTTTTATGCGAAAAGTTGTCAAACCAGCAGACGGTTCACCTGATGTTAAGTGAATACCGCCGCCCATGGACATCTGCCACACCCGAGGGTTACAGATGCGTTGACAACCTTTTGAACTACCTCACTCACCAGACGAAACGCGAAAGTATTTGTCATACTTCCACTTTACGCTGGTCTTCTGTGAGGTCGTGGTACTTACCCGGACGGGCCTGCCCATTCGTGCGACAGCCGAGGCTGCTGCGTGGCCCTACCACCGTAAATGTCTTTTGCTTTCGAACTCATTGCATTGGAACGAAAATGTCTGATGGAACTGCTTGCATGCATGGGATATTTTCATCATCACCACATCAATCGAGCCAGTACTTCTCATATGCCATCTACAAAGTCACAGAAGCACGACCCTTAACCTTCTGTATCCAATGACCTTCTCCAGACTTTGGTAGACTCGTTTATTGTGTGGCTTTTGTATGCTCGAGACTTTCCACCGACAGCTTTGACGATATTTTAATCCGTTGTCTTATTCATTGATTAAAGGATTTTTTTTCCGTGACACATCGTAGACATTCCATATATTTACATTATATATATTCTTATTGCATCATTTGTCCTTACTTTCAACCATAGAAATCGTTCGCTACGCCGAAGTAGAATTGTTGCTATGAGAGTTTATGGAGCACAGTCTGCGTATCTATAACTAGCAGTTCAATGCGATTTCATGCGAGAACAAACGTTTCTGCTTCAGCCCCGTAGCTCATGGCGTGATGTTAAATACCGTATAACCTTCATTAAGAATTGGGCTATCAATTGCAAAAAGCTTGTATCAAATCTGATTGGTACATCCAGAGATTAGCACGTACAAACAAACAAACAGCTTTATTATATTAGTATAGATGTTCCATTATGACCGTTAAGAATCGATCCAAACGCATAGCGTTACCGCGTAAGACGTCAGTTCCCAATCATGACAATGGCTGTCCATACTCGAAGTCGACAACCTGCCGCCGTATTGGCATCAATGGCACATTCGCAATATGCAAATATACAATCTGATGGTGCGGTTTCGTTGACACAATCCATTTACGCGCCCAACCAAATTGGTAAGGCAATAATCCGTGTTTGTCTACGCCCATTTTTAATATTGACTATGCCCAAAATCCTATCACGACTAACCATAAGTAATGGCCGTTCCTTTAAGATAAATATACTTTATGGAGTTTATTGTTCTATTAGAATAAACGTATTTTGTGTTATATTAGAGATGGAAAATATTCTAAGTTCTCAGTAATCTTAATCACGTTTTACTCGCGGAAATTGAGTTCCTTGTAAAGTGGCATAGTGTTGTTACATTGATGCAGCTTATACAAAACGCCACAAGTCTAAAGCACGTTGCTTTACCTTTAACGTTGCCTTTACTTAAACCATCAGATGTTCCACGGAGGAAAAGTCGTGAACATTAAATAGTCGATTCGTAACTTAATTACAAGCGTGGACATGCCCTCGCACGCCTGCTACCACTTATCGCGCGTAATTGCGGCGTTCCCGAGCCGTAGCGAATCCAAGGGTCTTTGTGGGACCTCGAAAAGAAAATTATGGGTGACCTTGGTACGACATTGGTCATATAAAGGCAGCCTCTTACATATCTTTATATATATACAACTTCTGTGCGTGTGTACATACATCAGAGTAGAGTAGAGTTCAGTGACATCACTGAACTCTTCCTAAACGGCTGGACCGATTTTAATGACATTTTTTGAGTGTGTTCAAGCGGATTCGAGAAAGGTGACATGTACATGGAGAAATTGATTCACATTGAACATGATTTCAATAAAGGCTTTATTTAAAAAGAAATATGTACTTCGGACATTGCAAAAATAACAATCTACATAATGGCAAGGTAGAAAAGAAAGTTAGGTAACGAGAAAACAAGGGTCTAAAGATTTTTTTCTATCTTCCTCGAGCAACACAGAGCGACAGATGGGACGTCAATCATTCTACATTGTATTACATAAACAGCTGACCACCCCACAGACAATGCGTAGAGAGTAGTAAACAGAAGATCCAGTCAGCTGATTTCACGGCACATTTTTCAAAGCTGTATCGAGTAAATATTGAGGAATTATGGTTTGAAATATGTAGACTATGGAATACTAAAAGGTTACGAGTTACAACTTGTACCATAAATAAGACTATTTTATGTCGAAAAATGTGCTTTCTTAGAAAGATCTAAATTCGCCGATTTGTAGTCATTTTTATATCTTGCGACTCAGATTTGGTACTTTTTCATTGTATTGCAAGACAAGATAAAATTAGTATGTTCCGCGTAGATCAACATAAAAAAATGATAATTTAACAACTGGCGGTACCCCGGATTAACAGTGATAATCAGACGTCCAACGCCTCGGTCTGTCCAGTGACCATGAACGCTGTAAAGGGTTCGAAACGTCGGGAATGAACAAAAATAAGCGCGATAAATATGTAAACATAGTTTCATTTAGTAATGTGAAATCGCGTAAACACAAGAAAATAACTATCTGTGAGTCACAAAAATAGTTGTCTCGTGCGGGAATCAAACCCGCGGGCCCATTGAAGCCAATACCTTGGCAAATGGGTCTATACCAACGTGGATGCGATGCACTATATCGTACCTCTATGATAGAGTGCATTCTCATCGTTCAGCCGTGACGAGTCAATTTAACGGAACGGTGGATAAAACACGAGCTCGGCGCACTATTGTTGCAGAATCGTTGACCGCGGCGTTCGCTCCGATTTACAAGCGGAAGCGATTTTACGACCAATGACCAAGTAAATTCGAATATCAACTTTTTGCTTTTCTGTTGGGTTATTTTTATCGTTTCCAACATATAGTTACTTTAAAATAAATTATTTTTTTACATAAAGCAGTTTTAGTAAAAGAGAGCTCGTGATAATTCAAGCTTAAATAGAACAAGATAGTAAAAGATTATTTGTGCAAATATGGTGGAATTGTAAACAGAGATATACCTACTTAGTGTTCCAAAATTTACAACTGTCCTTTTTAATTGTCTGTTTGTATAAAGTTCTTACAACTAAGAATAATAGTATCCTACAGGTAAGGGCAGTTTTCTTTTCAAATAAAAATTGTTTTAAAGAACGAAAAGAGAATAATAATAAAAATAAATGGTGTGTAGATGAAATAGAATAGGATACAGAGCACGCAAAGTACATAAATGAAAATCGCTTATAACTTAAGTCCTATAGCTCACAAACAAACAACCGGAAGATTGCACTGGGCGTTTCATCCTATACTTTGTCTCTACCCATGACTGTGTAACGCTTAAATGCTCTTTTACATTCAAGCAATGCTTTTCTCTTAATGATTTCTTCTTTTTGTATATTTACGTACGTAATAATTATCTAGGCTCGCTATAATGTGCTTAATAATTTAGCTCTAGCAATCAGATTCACATTGGTACCTGACCAATTTATATAGAAATCTGGATTAATATGATTTATATGGCAAATAAGCTCTCGTATGGAATAACTAAATTTAAAAGTTAAGTATGAGAAATGAGAAAGTCTCCATATTCCCGATGGGACAGAGACAGGTGCAATATGTGTTTTTAGTCAGAAACAGTACCCGTTTCTCACGGGGACTCCCACATACCTCTACCATTCCGTCGATCCCGCGACATGGGATCCATTAAGGATTTTCCCGCGAAAAAAAAGGTACGCCAATAGCTCGATTGTAATCATCGTTCAAAAAAATCACACTCACCGTTGTACTCCGCGTCGTCCATCGAATTCTGGCTGTGCATCGAATATCTGTTCGTGGTCTTGGCGGAGGGCGAGCCCTGCGTGGAGTTGGCCACCACGCCGAGGCTCCTGTATCCCTCGTCGGAGACCTCGGAGCCGTTGTCCGAGGCGCTCTCCGCGGCGGGCGCGGGCGACACCGGCCGCGGGCTCTTGTTCCTGATCGCGTGCGGCGACGGCACCAGGTGGTTGGTGCTCACCAGCTTGGTCCTCCTGTCCGGCGAGGCGGAGCACCTGCCGGGGCTGTTCGCGCGCGGGGCGAGGTACCGCCTGCCGGGAGAGGGCGCCCTGTCCGTCTCCATGTACGGTAGACTCGACGGCGCGTCGAGTTTGCCGCTCGACTGGTAGTGCGCGCGCGGCTCGTCGGCGAACACCTTGGGGGGGGACGGGGCGTCGGGCCTGTCGTTCTTCACGTAGGGGAGGGAGGCGGGGCCGTCGGGCCGCTCGTATGTGACCGTCGCGCCGGCGAGGTCGTGCTTGGGGCGGGCGAGGCGGGCGGAGAGCGAGGTGCGGTGCTGGGCGCGGCAGCGGCACGGGTCGTGCTTGTCCAGGTAGTGGGCGAGGGTGTCCCAGCCGCCGCCGACGCGCACCATCACGTGCGAGCGGAGGATCTGGAGGGAAGTCGACCGTTCAGTGGAGTTCTATTTGCAGTGAGCCTACACATATTTTAAGGTTTGCAACTTTACCTGTATAGTTAGAATCTGAAAATGTCTATATGTATAACCGAGAACTTAGAATAGCATTAGCTATAGGAATTGAGTGAACGGAAAGCTCGAAGAAATTGGATAGTAGAAACTAGTATGCATGAGTAGAGTCCGAGCTCAAGTTTCGTAGACATAGCCTATTATGTAACCTACAGTAGATAGCGTATCTAGTACTAAACTCTCCTGTATACGGTAAATACGGAGGACTACGCAGAATTATTTTCGATCATAAGTAAACATGAAAAAAAGCTTGCTATCACAACAACAGAAGTCACAAAAGTAGGAAATGCAATCGTATTGAGACCAGCTTAGCCGGTATCGTTTCCTATCCTTAAACGGAATTACTTGCCACAAATATTGCTATGAGCTAGTGAGTAACCTTTCGCTATTAACTAAATAAACTTTAGTATATAGTTCGACACCAAAAAGAGGACGAGTTAAGCTAACTTCAAATTCTAACAAACATCACTAAATAGTTTGTTTTTCGACGAAACAAATACAAATGCCTCAAAGATGTCCATTTTAGTTATTGGACATCGATTTATTTATAACCGCACAAACGAAGCTGTCCATTAAAGTCACACGGATCGATGAATCATACCTATCATACAACTCCATTTTTGGTCAAATCAAAGGCGGTGCGATATTGCAGAGCAAAAGTTAGAGACCGACATTATCCACGTCCATACACATAAGACACGTCGAATCCAAAACGGTACTGACAGAGGCAGGTCATATTAAACCAGTCAGTAACGACACAAACCAATTAAAGTAGCCTACACTGTAATACACACGGAACTAACTGAAATGTCAAGTTAGGCTGGTCGCTTCGATCTAGTGTATCGAACGCTCCATATTAAGGGTCACAAGGCGAGGTCCTAAAAGCATAAGGTCATATGACTGTTTGTATTGAATGGACCACTCAAGGTCTATCCTAGCGGGTTCCCACGACGCCAAGGTACACAAATCGCAAACTGCATGGAGGCAGACACACCTTGTTTGCATACCAAACGTGTAATTGCTTCAATTGTTCCTAAGTACAATTGAGACGTACAATATAAGCTAAGGCTAGCTTCAGCCCGTTGCTTTACGCGTTTATCTTTAACATACAAAATGCAAACAATTCAAAGACCTATTGACGAAGGCTATAGACGACCCAAATGTCGTAGTGGACCTGTGTCTTGGGCCCGAGGTTGTGGACTCGATCTCCACTACTGGAAATATATTGTGTGATGAATGATTTTATAGCATCTTTGTGTTTATATATGTATAATTTGCATTTATTTACAAAAAAAGTACGTTTCAGTATGCATATCAGTTACCTAGTATCCATAGTACAAGCTTCTCTTATTTTGGGACTAGATAACGTTGTATAAAAATATATTCCGAAATATTTATTTATTATTTTTATGGATAGTTATAGATAAATTAGTCAGATTGATGCATATATACACACTACATTTAAATAGTATTACGCGTATAAAACGTAACATGTAAAGTGTATTAAAAGTATTAAATAAAATGTATTGACTCGATAACTAAGACTAATAAGATGGCAATTATGCAAAAGTAAACGGGCAATTACACCGTTCAACGTCGTCGATTTACTCACCTTCTGTTTATTATTAACCAATACATAATCATTATACAACGCGCACTAAGTGCGGTAAATTATTTAAATTATACACGCGTCAATAGTTACCCCATGCGGCGATCAAATCACGGACAACTCTTGGGAAATATTATAGATTGTGCTTTCTGTTATTAAATTGATTACCCATGTGGTTATATATTTAATATTAAGTTTTTTTAAAGTTATAAGTTGTTTTAAAACGACTAGCTATTTGAAATGTGTATAATTAAATCATTAATCATGATTTATTAGTATAATTTTGTATCTCGAATACAAAGGTATTTATAATAGTATTCGCAGAAAGAAGAAATAAATGGGAGTCATTTGATGACTCCCATTTATTTCTTCTTTCTGTCTCTATACTTCTTGATAACTTTGTGAAGATTTCCTAGATATAACGGTTTTTCTAGCCATGTTTTCCTTCACCGAGAACGTGGTAAATTACCAACGAAAATTGCAACGAACAATTAGTGCCTATTTCACCGTGATATGGCCTCTATTGAAAGAAAAAATCAATTCAAAGTAATCTCGCTGTGACCGTAACTCATGGTGTCACTACTGCGTCAACCTGAGGCGGGCACACGCAAAGGCAATGCGCTGAGGTGAGCAGGGAACAAACAAACGCCATAAACACGATCGATCGACCCAAATATGCCGCAAGTAAAAGCCGAAGAACAGGCAGGGTGACAAACAAGGCCCTAATTGAAAAAGCTTTTACCCATTATTATTTTTTAGGACCCCAAGTACATGTAGTGAGGATTTGTGCAAATGTGCAAGAGGCATATATGTAGCAATGGCCTCAAACAGGCTGAAATGATGATGATATACGAAGGCCAAAAATCGAATCTTTTTATCGTAGAACATGCCCTACGACCAGCTGATTATCGGTAACTTGTAAAATCTACAGGCTTATACAAAAATTTAAAGTGTAATATCAACTTAGAAATACTACCGGTATGTAACTCGAAAGTTAAAATAGTAATTCATAAAAGTGATACCGTCACTTTGGTCTTCTTAATAGTTTACCTACGTAAAAAAAAAACAATTTTAGCGTTCTTACTTAATCTTACTTCAACTATGGTACTAAAAACCAAACAAAAACTCACCCTGACAAATATGAGGATCCTGGTATCGCCGATCCTGTATTTTCCTTCGGAGACCCGGACCATCGGGAATTGTGTTGGGCAGGAGCACCTCTCGACCAGATCCCTGACTCTCTCGTCCAAACTTCTCAGATCGTTGGTCACCAGTTGCCGCTGAGGTCCGAGCGGTACCAGTCCGAGGGCGGAGTCGTCCGGTCGTAGCTCTTCCCCGGCCAACTCCCTTTCGATCTGCTTCTCCATCTGAACCAGCAGAGGTGCCGGCATGCCGAGGACTGCGCCTTTCCTAGCCACTTCTAGAAGGCAGAGAACAACGTGTTTCTCGTTCTTTCGGAGACAGAGGTCGTCCGTTTCGAATAGTAGGCATTCCAAAATGCCCAGTGCTCGGCGGCACCACTCGATGAAGTTGGAGACGTTGTCCCTGGCGAAAAAAGTCCCGGCTTTGGCCGCTGGGAGCATATTGACCGGGGGCCGGGAGCGCAGAGCTTTCGCGAGGATCAGGGCATCTTCTGTCTCGGTCACGGGTGATTCCAAAATGAGACGGGCAGAGTCCCGAACTGCGTTGGCGTGCTGCAACAAAAAATAATGTTATCAACACATACCTTTCAGACGTCAATTAGAAGGAAGAACTCTATAATATACTAATTATATAAGCCTTATGAGCATCTATATGTTTTGACTAGAAGACACAATACGAGATGGGAACAGTTAGAAGAAGAAACTGGGATTTGGAGAGATAATTAATATTGATTTATTAATATTTACGCTTTTAAAACAAAACTAATGTGTTAAATTTCATTAATTAAGAATTACCACAATAATAAGTTCACTAACAGGACTTTAGGACTTAATAAAATCTAAGCTGTGTGGAACGAGTTCAAAAGATCTATATGGATATTGCTGTATTTTCTTTCATTTTAAATCATCAGCCCTTTATCACGTAATACGTACATCTTGTGTACCAATGTACAGGCAAAAAAGATTTAAAACTCTTATGGTGCGTATTTACATATTACTTACATATTGCAAATACATTAATTAAGTATTAAAGAGGGCGAGCTGCCTTGTAACATTCTAAACAGGCAACAACCAGGGAATAGGCATAAAATTACTGACGTCATAAACCACTCCTAAGACCTTAAAGTTTTTAGGCGCGGCCGAACCGTGTGGTGCGAATCTGACCTGAGGTCAAAGCGTTGGCCGTGAGTTTTGATTTGTCACGATCAGACGATTAAGATAACTGTGAACTGCTACCAATTAAACGATAAATCTTTGAAAAATTCAAAGTTTTAGCTTATGTCTTTACTCTTAACAATAGTATCACGTGTATGCTGATAGGATCAGATGTATGTCGATGATTAGAATTGAGTGTATAAAACGGACGATTTAAAGAGATTCCTCAACACCTTTCTGGTATTAAACTGAAATTATTTGTTCTCATTAATATTTCTCAAATATGTTTAATTTTTCAGGATATTTTTGAATCGCCGAAGTTGAAGTAACGCGAACGATCGTTTACTTAATTTTATTAACACTAGACTGCAGTTTGATTTAGATTGCTACTGCAGCAACTATTATATTGATGCCTTGGGAAGTAAAATAAATTATTTATAGTTGCCCAACAAATACATGGCACCTTGAATTAAAGAAGAATTCATTCTTCTAGTATGCACTACTCAGTAGCCACGTCAGCGACGCAGTAGCTTCGACTGCTGGTCCGGGTAAGTACAACACCGCACAGAAGACTGGCGTGAAGTGGAATTACATATTATACTTTCGCCTTTCATCTGGTGAGTGAGGTAACCATGGCCCAATTTTAAAAAGGTTGTCAACGCATCTACAACCCTCGGGTGCTGCAGATGTCCATGGGCGGTAATCACTTAACATGTGAATCACCAGCTCACTTAGCAACGTTTCACATAAAAAAATTCAAATTCAAAAGCACATAATAAATCGAAGTCTCTTTAATAATTGTATACTTTCCCATGGTCGTCGAAAATGTAGAGAAAAGTGTAGGCCACTTGCAAGTAGGGGACGGCGACTGACCGTAATTTAATTAAGAAAACCTATCGGCTTAAAAGATTTGTAAGGGAATGCGTCGCAGCGCTAGTTTTCTAATACGTATTTCTCCAGTAAATGTTCTAAGCAGGCTGGAATAATTTTAGCGCCGCGTAACAGGCGACGCAAAAACCGCCGTTTAATATTCATGGCTGTGCGTACTGTCGCTTACTGTCTCAGTAGTCGACCGCTGATCCGTACGCTTATGGCAGTTGATTAGGGTTGACAATGTCCTGATTTTTATTACTATTTCTTCATTTAAACATACTTTTGTTTAGTAAACTTAAGTTTAATGAAGTAAACAAAATTGATTTGAAATACGTTTCGCAATTTGTGATTAGGTTAAGGAAGGTAACGTCGACAAAGTTACTGAAAGTAATGTTTTTTTACTTTAATATACACGTGTTTTAGAGTTAGAGAGAACTCTAAAACAGTAAAGTAAGCCGAGTTTCAAACAAAAAAAAAATATAGTGCTAATCTCTGCTCTAAAGATAAAACATTAAAATTTGTAGAAAAGTGCCATTCGCGCCCAGATTCGATTTTTCAAGAAAGATTTTTCGTCATTTTTCTACAAATGCATACATTTTCTAAAAAACAGTTACATTTTTTCTACAAATATTAAATTAACTTTTTTTTAAATATTACACATAAAAAAACATATACTTTGTGAATTTGTAAAGGAAGACGCTTGGTCTATGTATAGAATTACTTTTGTTATTTTCTTAATTAAATACCCAATCAACAAATAGTGACACTTGATACGAAAACAGAAAAATAATAATAGTGGAAAGTAGCCCTTAAGTAATATTATAATAATGAAATTCTTCCCTAGAAAATACCACACTATAAAGCGAGTTTTTCTTCAGTCACAAACCGAATCCCCTACGTGTTTAGAGTGGAAAGAGATTCTGAGATTGATATATCGTCTTGACAGTTGTCTTTGATAGCGAGATTTATAGGCGTGGAGTTTTTACTGCGACAAAAGCAGAAAATTACACGACCGAGTAATGTTGTACATTTTAAACACATCTCTGTTGTACAAATGTTTCAAATTATGTAAACTCGAAAGTTTAAGATAGAATATTACAGTAAGAAAATTTACTTCCAAAGGCCTAGTGATAACGTACTTCTGACTTTAATACTGGGGTTCAAATACCAGCGCAATGCTAATGCGCATTTCACTTTCCCAAATTGGTGTGTGCAAAATTCAGCGTTTTACATTCTTGCACAGTGTACGTCGACTAAGCTCAACGGTCACGATTAATACGAAAACATGATTAAAACCGAATGGTAGTAGGTATCTTTGTGAATTTGTTTGTGTTTTACTTTCAAAACGACGCGTTGTGAACCTTGGATGCAGTGTCGTGAACGCGAACTCTATGATTTAGGCTTAGGTACCTTTAGAATACGCGAACTGAATATACTTCAGTTGTAACGTTGACTGCGGAACACATGAAAACGATTCCTCACGGTTGAAATTGTTTGAAGTCGTTGTGCAAACTCTATTCACACTAAAATGTAGAGACACGACGCGTGCATTATTCGACGGAATGTTCGGACCATTTTAGTCGAACGCGTTGAAGTCTTTTATTTGCAAACGGTCTCCGTACGCGGTGTTACGTGTTGGACGAACGCGTTTCGAATAAGTAATGCAACGAATATAAGTATTATATAAGTATTATAGGGTAGCCTGAGCTTTTCCTTGTCCGTTTTTGTGAATTGCAGACATTCAAATGACAATACACTGCATATGAAAATAAGTGTTTAAAGGCAAAAGCACTCCGGCGTTGTCGATGTTCGTGAGCGGCGGTTCGCCCCGTTTTTCCATTAAAAAAGTGTTAAAATTTTATAGAAGAATATATGTGGTTGATCTGTGAGGAACAAACACGTTTTTGGCGTATTTTCTTAGCGAAAACTTTAATTATTTTTACTAGATCGTTGGTAGGGCTGCGCAGCATCTACTCTTTCATGAGAGTGTCTCATCAAAGGAACTAAAACGGCCTAAGATATGACCAATGTGAAGTCTAAATATTCTATTTATTCGCAAAAACGTTTATCAATTATATGAATAACACACGTTATCAAATATGCGACAACAGTTCAACTCCCTATGCGCGCGTTATTATCTATATAACAAACAAGACAGGATAATGTCCACCTGTTGTAAGGGTAATGTCCTGTAGTATAAGTCACAACTATCACTGAGACCTAGGAAGATCTATTATAGACATCTTTTCGAGAACAATTGCATTGCCAAACCTTGGCAACTGTGGTACGGGTCATCGATATATGTTCCCTTTTGAGTATCTCAATAGATTTGGCACGTTGATTTTGCCTATACCACATCTAAATCACTTACTTCCGACTACCATCTGAAAAGAGATATCGGGAGTGCTCATTCGTGCTTCGCAAATGAACGTCGATCGATACTTGTTATCGGCAAGGGCGTTGAACTGTATGGAACACCAAAATAGCCCCCCTATCATAACACTGCGGGAAATAAATTATTACCCGCAACGTCGTCTAACGAAGCAATTAACATTTTACACATGTGAAAAATGATAATTGTGAAAAACTGGTGCAACGTTTCGACGCTTTTGGTGTATGGTTACTCTTTATCTTTTAATATATTTTAGTTTTTTTTTTTTTTTTTTTTTTTTTGTGTAAATATTTGTGTAAAAAATATTTTTATGTACTATAGTACATAAAAATATTTTTTACAGGTTAATGTCATGGGAAGACAGGGAAAGGCAATTCACTTTTTATTGACTATCACCCATGGATATTGAGAACACGCATGAGTTTGGTTGTTATCACAAAAAGTATTTACCCCACCAAAAAAATGATATATAAATACATTGCTTCCCCTTATTTTTGCATTTAATTTAGTTCAATACTTCCACTTTACACCGGTTGTCTGTGAGGAGTGTACATTTTCCAAATGAGCCACGTCCTGGCTGAGAGAATAGTCTAACATTTGATATAAATTGAATTATCCTGTAGCGGCTTTTAAAATGTTTCAATGGAAGCTTTCTGACATATACATTTCAAATTGGCTGCGAACGAACGAACTAGATCCGAATAAATTACCTAATATCAACAACATGATCAATACTTCATACGAGCATATGCCATTGCACAGTCTTCAATTCGCAACAACAAACAACGCATCTGTTGTTAAAATATCATTCGTCGATGCTTTATTAATTCAACGGCGTTCGAATCGATGAAGGAAACAATAAATTAACCGCGTGACAGGTGACAGCCTTATCGCTACCGACTGGCGCCTGTAATTGTTCGGAGCGCGTCATGCATATTAAGAGAATTATTAATATAAATGCTTAAATTGCTAGTGATTTAGACGTGAATATTCATGCTTCAATAACTTCACTGCTATTTCGGCCTTTGTGTCTATGAACATAAAGGTCAGTAGATGGTCCTTTGTAGCCGGATAGTGTTGCAACAGACGCCAGCGTTGGTCGCGGCGTTCCCATTATGAGTAGATCCGAGCGATTCAATAAAACGATTACCATTTCGATTGTTGATTGCGGCCGGTGATCATTAGATCCAAATTGATTTAATTAGACCAAGGACAGCGGCCGCCTACGGAATGTTGAGAGTTTAGATTACAGCCAACTAGAAATGTGGTGACAGATTATACTTAAGAGCCAATGAATTTTATGTTAAAGTAAGTAGTGTTAGCGTTAAGTAGTAGTGTGTAGAATTTGAAGACATTAAATATAATACAAAGTCAAGTTTAAGAAATGTAACAAACAGTGTAAGACACTTTTTTTTAACAATTATTAAATTTGCTTGCTTAACTTTTGTTGTACCATTTTTAGAGACCTTTCCGTTGCAAATTAATAAAGTCCATGTAATCTACAATAAGAAAGAATCATATAAAATTCAATGATCATACAAGATTTAGTTTATTCCTGTTTTGTTTTTGAAATTACATCTACAACAAGGAGGGTTGGCATCAAGCAGGCGGCCGGCCGTAGTGGCAAACTTTTTAGCACATCCGTTACGTCTGTCATGTCAGTTTTAAGCGATTGATTCATCTGCCAGTCGTAATCACCATAATTAAAGCAGCGACGTTCGCGTGAGTTTTGATTGAAGACGAGCGATTATACAATCCCGATGTGCACCGTGTAGTGATTGCAAGCGCGTGCACCTAAATCGATTAGCGTCGGCACGAGTCGACGCTAAACGCTCTTATATGAATAGAAACAATAAGCGAAACGCATAGTGTTGGATAACACCGATATTGTTATGCAATTCCTGTACACTAGTAAATATGTAAGATTTGTGAGATAGTTTTAGGGCTCTATACATTAATGGGTAAAAAAAGGAACCCTTATGAGACCACTCTCTTGTCCGTCTATTCCAACAATGCTTTCCTTTCCGCTGAGCGCGTCGCACAGCACTTAACAATTTAATTGCTGCTGTCAAAGGAATTTGAACTAAGTTTCCCTGAAATATTAAATTAAAAACGGGCGCCCGGACTTTCATGGCTTTTTTAACAAAACTAAATGTTTTATTTGCTATTGGGTATGATAGCCAACGACATGGCAAGTATTTTCGGGTCCTACAGTAAATTCCCAATCAATTTTGTCCCTTTTTCTATTTGTTCGTTATATACAGTATTCTAAATGATGAATGATATAGTTACATGTTGATTTTATAATTTTCCATATTGTGGGTGACTGATGCACCAAACATAGCTCAATGCTTGCATTATTAGCTCACCCGACCTCTCTCAATAAATTTGATTTGATAATAAAATGAAAGAATAAAATAATGTAACCAATAGAGAAAGATTTGTCTACGTTAAGCTTTACCAACATGTCAGATAACGGAATAAAAAAGAAATAACAAACATGAAAATTTCAACGATTTCATTTTTACCATTTACGGCAAGGTGATGCAATGCGGAAGTGACTGTAATTCCTTAAGCCTAGGTCGTTAAAAGGCCGTTCAGGTGACAGTCTTATTGCGCACTTATGTATGTCCCACAGCTGGAAGGTGTCCTTAAAGGCGTACTGGATTTATTTGCAAGTAAAGCTGTTTTTAACCGACTTCAAAAGGAGGAGGTTCTCAATTCGACTGTTTTTTTTTATCTTTGTTACCTCAAAATTTTTTGAATGAGTGAATGGATTTTGATGATTCTTTTTTTTATTTGAGAGCTGGTGCTTCCCATGTGCTCCCATATTAATTTCATTGATATTGGATCTTGGGCTCCGGAGATAATTAGGGAACTCATGAAAATCAATTGTAAATTAAAAAAAACGAAGAAAAACACATTATCATAGGCCTCCCACGCAGACCGCCACTAAACACGAACCTAAGCCACCTGCATTCATCTGCGATTACTTCCTGCACAGGTGCATTGTCTATTTTCACTTTTCTGCAATTATAGGTCCTCATCAATAGAACGACACAGTCAACGGTAAGTTTGAACAAAGGTAAACCTTAACGCCCAGATAATAACGCTCAAACATCGACGAGGCGGTGTGCACTTGACTTTGGTAGTTCGTTAACCGCTTCGTCGGAAAACCAGTACCAGATTGAGCGGTTCAAGGTCGCCGCAGTCGTTCCACTTCGACGCTTTCACTTTCAATGCGACGCTTAAAATAGATCCTCCTTTTCTTTTCGCTCTTCTTTCTCTTTTCATCGTTTTGCAACTTCTCTTGTCAAAAAAAAAAGAGTGAGCACTTCGTCTAATAGACGATTAGGCCCGAGTTGTTATTTAAACTATAAGAACACATAAAGGACTAATTCCTCTAGGGTTTCTCCATTAGTTAGAAAAATAGAGAAGAAAAGTGTAAAAATGTTGAAGCAAAAATAAAACAGAAACCTAAGTAATATATCTAGTGGGTAGAGTACGTTTATATTATCGGGTTGGCATAGCACCTGTCTCTTAAGCCAGTGGATGTGTGTTCGAAAATAATACTGCGTGATGAGCATATTATTTTTCTAGTGTTTTGGTATTTATATACCTATTCATGTGTTTTATGTGTGTGTATCGTATTAATAACATAGTTCGGAATTAGATAACTCGTTGCAAAAATATGTCCTGAAATATTACTGTTTATTGTCGTAAGAAATGAAGAATAAATGTGGGTAAGCCATTAAGTATTGATATCTTTCAAAATCCAAGGGAATCGGGCGTTTTTCGTAGTTAAGATAAGCTGCCGACTGCCACTGACGGGCCGCTCGTTAATCAGGTCCATTCCTCTACTGCCAGTTGTAGGGAGCTGGTCTACTGACAGGAGATACATCATCGCGGACAGATCGCCGATAGGGGGCGCTGTACAAGCGCCCATTGTCCTGTTGTCTACACTTGAGTGTTGATAAATTGTCCACAGATACCGCTTGGGTTGACACGGTCATTTTTTACCTGCGAAAGAGCGAACGATATTCTACTTAGACATTTTTTAAAACGGCCCCCGCGCGTGTGAATAATCCCAGTATTGGAGATTTCGATATCGGGATAGTCAGACTAAGAGTAAATAACGCGCTTTTTAATTCGACTCTCTTGATCAGCTATCGAAACTGCTTTAAACTGTGTCTTTAAATTACTCAACTTGCATAAAAATTATATCTGAACGTAGGATTTTTGAATATTGTACCCATCATCTAAACCTTAAGTTTTGGTTCTTGTTTATTTTATTTTGGTGTGTAAAAAATAATATTTAACATATTTATTATTATTATTCGAGAGTTGCCGTGGGACATCTGTTTGGACCGAATTTTCTTTCTCTGTGTATTTGTAGGCACAATTTGATAAATTAGGGACCCTAGTGGCAAGAGCCTATAATGATGTCGAAGAATACATTGAGGACAAGGGTTTGTGAAAATGACTTTTGCTCGACACTTGCAAGTCCCCTGGGTGATGCTGATTTTATAGCGATATAATTTTTTATTGTAGTATATTAAGAAAATATAACAAGATTGCAGTGTTAGTGAACCGTTGGTAGTTTTGTGCCGTTCGATAAGAGCTTAAAATAAGCCTATATTGAATAAAGTAACTTTGACTTTGAACTAAATGAGGAGGATTATTATTAACACGCAAACATAAGATTAGAGCCGTGATAGCTCAGTGTCCGGGCGCTCGCCTTTAATTTAATATACTCGAGCAACCTGAGTTCGATCCCCGGTGCCGGCACCAATGAAGTTTTTAACTTTAACAGCTGACGTGCTCCGCGGTGAAGGAAAACATCGTGAAGAAACCTGCATATTTTCGAAATAATAACAAAAAATATATATATTTCGAAGATATGTGAAGTCGCCAATCCGTAGTGGGGCCGCGTGGTGGACTATGCCCTGATACCCTCTGTATAGAGGGGGCCTTTGCCCAGCAGTGGGATATGTATAGGCTGTTACTGCACTTTACGCAAACATACATCCAACAGTAAAGGTGATGTAATGATCAAAATAATACTTTTGACAGTCCAACTCTTCCCTTCGAAAGTTTAGTTCAAATTCACTAAGACGCTGACTTTATTCTGCCTCTACATATAAGCATTACGATAGAGGCATCATTTGGAAACTCGAAATATAATCGCCGCTGTCGAAGTCGTAATCATCACTAACTTTAAAAGAGTCTAACCTGTTCGCTTTATATACTCTCCACATACGAGTCAAGAAGATAATTGCGTCAGGAAGTCGCGCCTCAACTCCGATTTCTTCCGATAATTGGACGTCCACAAACGGATCTGGCGTTTGTGTTTGATTGATAAGGAAACGCCTCCTGCGATCTAATCGATGTACTAATGACGATAATGATCGAGAATCGATTCTCAAGGCGATGCGTCGACGTTTACGAATATGGACGTCGCAATGTCGGGCCGTTGGGAAATTTCGCTTTTGACGGTCGCGTTTATTTGTACGTAAAAAAAATCTTATAATTTGTCACTTCGTTTGTTTTTTCTCTTAATTTATTCATGAGTATTTCACGTCTATTTCTTTCGTGTTGGTGGTTGGAGATTCTGTTTAATGATTTTACTTTTTCATGTTTTTTTTATAAATGATGTTCTTGATTTTCTTCCAATTACGCGGTTGTGTTCAGGTGTTCTTGTGAAAATTTGTCAAGTTCGTTTTAAGATCAATTTGTTTTCATGGAATTATGTTAGTGGTATATGCGGATTTCTTGATTATTATTAGCGTAGTGGGCTTAGATGTCATTTTTCGTGGCCCCACCCGTGACAACTATTTACGTGTATTTTATTTTATTTTATTTTATTATAATTAATACTGTTTGTATAAGTATACTATTCATCTTATTATGTTAAAATAAAGGAATTAAAAGTAACGTCTAATAATATATCTCTTTATTTTCGCAACGCCTCAAAAGATTCGATTTAGATCGATCGCTTAAAGTTAGAAAAGGGCACTCAATATAAATAAGTTAATTAAGAAAGTTGACATTCGATCTCTAGTCATTGATAAGTACCAGAAAGTATGTACATTTGTACGTAATTATAAATTATATCCAATTAAAGATTAACGTGGTAGCCTCGTGGCCACGACGTAGAGCTTAAAATCTTGGGTCGTACATAGTTATTTACATTCCAGATAATCAAGTGTAAAAATCGCCGTCTCATATCCGTAACCTGTGTACCAACACTCACACCATTTCGGGTTTGGGATCAAATGAGTTCAGCGAAAGATGGATAGCATCAGCTGTCTCTTTCTACCTTATAACCTTTGATTATGCGATGTATACCGGGACCGAGAGCTGTTGAAAACAAACGACATCTATACCAATCCCATCAGCATAAATGATACCGATGTCGCCTTCCATTTTAAGCCAAAACGGGCTATCGACGCGTAAATCAGTTCTGGGAGATTTTTTGTAAGTCAGTCACCCCCGATGAGGAAGTGGGACGCCCTTGCGTGGCGGCCGCTCGGCCTCGACTGGCGTTGGGCGGCGCGGTAGTACCCTTATATGGCTTACATACTTCTAGCATTGATATTATAAATGTGGCATTATATTTTAAGGGCGTCTATGTCCTTTTCTCATCGCAGCTTGGGTTGGGATGCTCTTAGGAATCAAGACATTTAGGCTGTTGAGTAAAATAAGTTTCTCATCCAATTTACAATTAAAACAATCGCGATCGTGACGTCAGAGTTAAAGCAAATTCATCTAAGTCTTCTATTTTTATTAACAGGAAGCGATCGATAAACTCGAATGGCCTTCGTAGCTAACAGTGGTCCTTTCGTCCGGATGGTTTACGTCTATACTGGGTTAGTAGGAAGTTAGAAGGTCGACGACAAGCCCTTTTTTGAACGCAACATATGTATTCGCGAAATTCCCTTCCGGGCTGCTTTGAACAATAAGGTCTAATGGAACGTGACAGGCGGGCTCTTTCAACTCGAGTAATTCGAAAAGGATTTTCTCGAGATAAATCTTAAACTGTATAAGGCCTTATATCTTGATTGGCCATGTTCAACAGTCGACTCCTCTTATAGAGACGATAGCAGTAAATATTTCGGGACGTAAATATTTTCCAGGTCATACTTTCACAAAATTTTATCTAGTCCCAAACTAAGCAAAGTACTATTGATACTAGGCAACTGATAGACATACTTAAACATACTTTTCTTTCGTAAAGAAATACATGCTACAAATATATAAATACCCACTAGAAAAACAATATGTTTATCACACATTATTTTTCCAGCATTGGTATCGAACGCACACCTTCTGGACAGGAGACAGGTCTACTCCACTTCGCCACTAAGATCACCTACGGCAGTAGACTGGTGTGGTGATAAAAGATGATCATATTATTGATGATCTTAATCATACACACATAAAGAAGCTAGGGGCTTCTTTATGTGTGTCTTATGTGTGTCTCATGTGTTATGGGTCTCTTAAGAGAGGGGTACCTGATGTTTCACTTGTCCATGTCGCAGTCTACAGACTCAGACTATACACCTAAAGCTTTCAACGTTCCAAGCATAATCACCATATAAAGTTGTGAGGAAGAGGAAGCGAGGGAGACAGCGCCTCGCCGCCAGCGGTTCGACCATAATTGCCAGCGCATGATCGATAGCAACAGCTATGAAGTTATCAGAAACCGATTAACCCGATATGACGACTTTTACTTGGCAATTTAAATAATGACGGCCAGTTCGACGGGTGGGCCGCGCTCGTAAATCACGCGTGTCAGCCATCGACGTTTCGTATCGAACGTCATAATAAGGAACGCGCAATTCGGAGGACGTAGAAGTAGATAAGTCGTTTTTTTTTTTTAAATGAGAAGGTGGCAAAAGATTCGCCTGGTGTTAAATGGTAATTGACGTTTGCAACACCCGTAGGGTTGCAGATGCGTTGCGACGTTTTAATAAAGTGGGCCCAGAAGAAACGCGAAGTATAATACTTCTGGCGTGGCACTTACCCGGACGGACCTGTCCATTCGTGCAACAGCCAAAGTTATTGCGTGACCCTACCACAATTAAAGTAGATAAGTTCGAGATGGATTGAAATTGTACTAAAGCATGCTTAACACGCTCCTAATAGATGTACTTCTTTGTTAGTTTCGTATGTTTGTTTGTTGTTTAGTTTGGCTGTTTGTTTGCTTGTATCTATCGTTGGATGAAAGAAATAATAATATTAACAGGACTCTTTGATATTGGGAATTTTTTTGAATGGCGCCTAACAATAAATCAAAGTAAACAAAAAAAATAACATTTACTTCATCTGAATTTTTGTTTTATTTTTTAAGGTTGATGGAAACCCAAGAATTACTATGTGTCCTAACATTTTTAATTATTTTAAATTTAATTAATTAAAACCGTAATATATATTTATGTACATAAACAAAGTATAACATGTTTGTATTTAGGCGAATAAGCATTAAGAAATTATAATATTTTATAAAAAGTTTCTCGTCGTATCGTTTCAAATACTCTACAGTATTCATGATTACTCCATATACAAGAATATTAAAAAGCTTAAATCAAAATTAAATTAACAAAAAACAAAATGTGCGATGGCCGGGAATCGAACCCGGATCAACTGCTTGGAAGGCAACTATGCTGACCATTACACCACCATCGCAACTACTTAGCGACGTTAAATACAGCTACATTATTTAATTCTCACAGTTAACAATCGTATTAAAATAATTTACGTAATATATTATGCATTCTTTGATCAATGTGACAGTATAACATAGAAATTATTAATCATTTGTATACTAACAGCTTCTTTGTTATTTAAGTTAATAAATAAACATACGCTAAATATTCCGTTCTTATTATCTACCGTACTAAGCATCACGTTTTTAATTATTTCTTGTCTTGCAATGTCGAGCAAGAACTAAACTGTTTAACTTTAATAAGTCTGGATTATTATCTTAATTTTACTAGAGCTGACAGTAGGTTTGAACAGTAGAATAATATTATACATCATTGTCTATTATGTTAATAATTGTTACACCACTGCGAAACGCCAAAGAATTATTTCTTTTCTTTGAATTCACATCGTCGTACGTTCATTAATGTGTATCGTTCCCGTGAACCATTTTAAAAATACGACAATTGTTAACTATTTAATAATGAAAATAAAAAAAAAAACAAAGAACGCACTAAGAAAACAAACTTGTCGAGATGATATCGGATGCGACGTACAAAACAGCGCATATTTTTGTAGTCGAACCGTGCGCTATGAGACGCCAGTGCAGATTAATTAAGAAACAAAAAAGTAGGGTTGTACAACTAGAAAAACGATTTTTTCCGCAATCATGCGAACAGATTAAATAAGATTCGAACGTGACTACGTGTACGCTATTAATTCAACATTATCGAAAAAATGACTTCAACAAACAACCGGCAACAGCACATATGTTACACAAGCGTTCTTTGCAATTTTAAGTGCTTATCACGTGCTCAGCGGTGAAGAAAACATCATGAGGAAACCTGCATTGTTTAAATAATAACAAAGCAAGTATGTCGACGTATGAAGTCCGCCAATCCGCAGTGGGGTAGCGTGGTGAAATACCCTCTGTATAAATGAGGCCCTTGTCCAGCAGTGGTACATATATAGGCTGTTACTTTTACGTCTTAAGACGTCCAATTTATACTTCCAATTCATAACTTTGACCCAATTCTAACCCGTAAAGGTTTATTAAATTGATAAACGAAACACGCTAGGGTTGAATTTAATTTACCCAAATATTTCTTCAAAAAATCTACTACCTAAGTTACTTAACTTATTCTCACTAATACAAAACTTGTATACACACTATCGAATTCGAAACAAAATTTATCGATCAATGAAAGCAGACGGTAGCGCACAGATGATAAATTCGCTCGAGAAAAAAAAAACAAAAAGGAAAATGAGGACGTTTGGCAAAACGTGACAACCCTAAGCGCTTCGTGTGCCGGCGCACGCGGCATCTCGTCCGTCGGTATCGCTTTGTTGTCCGCCGCCGGTGGGTCGTGATTGCACAGATTAAGTTGATGCCAACGCGTCTGCGGTTTCGCGGACTTCGGCTTCATATTTTTTTTTTGCGAGGCAAAAGCACCACCGCTACGTGCGCCGAGTGCGTAACGTCGAATAGCTCCAATAAAAGAGATGTTTACCCACACGGGTTGGTCTTCGAGTACACACTTTAAGTGTACAATGATAGGTTTGAATAGGGTTATTACAAAAATTCACTTTTAATGTTTCCTTCTATTTTATTTCTTCATTATTTTATTATTTGGTGGTCGTTATTATTTGCCAACTTGAAATTATTCATTACATTTCAGCAGCAGATCCAGGATAAACGCGTTATCTCCTCTCACGAAAATAATAGCTGTAAAGAGTTCAATAAAGTCCGGATTTTAATAAAAATGCAGCAATGAAATACCGTCTTCATTCATAATCGGCGTCGTTTGTGCCATTAAGTAGATTGACCTGTACGGTCAATATATTTATATAATAATTAGTTTATATAGTAGTGTACATATTCGTCATTTACCCCACTGACTCCTATATATGATATCCCATAAATATCCCTTCGTCCGCACGAAGCGAATCGGCGGACATAATTTTACCCATCGTAAAGCGTGAAGCGTGGTCACTGTAGCATTCTATGTCTCGACCCGGTATGTCGCATGCACGATGGCCCGCGACCCGCGGTAATTGGCCGCGCCTTTTCCCACGGCGGCCGCGCTTGGCCTCCCCTGGCCCCGCCAAAACGGGACCCTTGTTAGCCGTTTGAGACGCCGCCCTGCCTCGGCCTGTGCACCTCATAGTGCCTTTGTGAACCCACGCAGACCAAAGGTACAAGCATACGGTACCGGTATTAGCGTCCGTAGGCCGTACGGCTAGTCTAGTCGTAGTTAAAATTCGGTGTAGATCTGATATTGAAGTTCCCCACGACTGAATTTTCAACTTAACTTCAAAGTTAAAGGATTTTTTATTCTTTATTATAAAACTATTTGATAATACTTGTCAACTAACTTTTCAGTTAGTTAAAATTTAGTGAAAGGTTTGTCCGACGTCATTATCGATAACACTCTCTTCTAGTATAAAACCTTTCTTCTGCTTTTATTCCACATTAGGTGGAATCGGCACAACATATCCTGTCCTTTCACTTTCCTCTATCAGCCACCATCTCAATTCCCTTAGCTTTACACCCTCCAACGACATTTCTTTTAGTATAAAATATTTTAACATTCTGTTTTTGAATTCTAATTCTATACCAATGAAGTTTTTCAACGCCTTCTAAATAAGAAAATGACTGAAAACTGAAATTCCAATTTTCTCAAGCTCTATTGACCGACAAAGCTTCAGAAAAGTCCAAATACGAAAGAACACCTTCATCCAAACACGATTGGTAGGATTCCGCCGTCGCCATCTGAATTTCGTAACTAATTATTTGGGTAGGTGTTAAATTATTTAGCATGAGCCCGTCGACTGCCCGTTGACAAATATCCTGCCCATGCCCCAACGCTGAATTTATTGCCGCTACGAATTGCCTTAATCGCCTCGCCATGGTGGTGACGAAATATATATTTCGTGAGGAAATATAAATTTGGGGATAAATAATTTCATAATCTTTGTTGGCTATGACATCATCCTGCGGGATTTATTTTTAATATGACCTCAGGAGACTTATGCCAAGTATAAGATAGATAGTTGCATGACAAATAAGCGCCACAAATTGTTGACAGTAAACCCACCTTAGTAATTGAAGATTGTCAATTATTTAGGAATAACATTGATTATAAAACTGCTTCAATCCCTCGTAACTCCTTTTCTTTTGTACAAATTGTTGATAATAAACCCAGGTGGGTTAGTAATTGAAGATTGTCAATTATTTAGGAATAAAATTCATCATAAAACTGCTTCTATCCTATGTAACTCTTTTTCTTTTGTAACTCCCCAATAAAACATGTGTTTTACTGTCTAACATTTGCTGATCGTCATGCTTGGTTATTTTAGGGTAAGTAACTTTTCGTGTTCTTCTAGCCACTAGTATAATTACTGTTACAAGACATTTTAGTGTGATCTTCCGAAACAGTTTCTAGACTGTTTAGAGTATATTATTACCCAAACGATATCATGTCAATTCAAATGTATGAACTTCCTCCTCGCATAACTGCGTTCCTTACGCTGATCCTAAATCCACTCTCGCGTTCCACTCAATGTCCAGATTATGTCTAAAATCGACGAAATACGCCGATTTACGCCGAAGGCGGTTGTGTCGCGACGCTATTTAACTTCATACCGCTCCAATTTTATGAATGAACCTAGCGATTAGCTGTCAACAGCGTAGCGGCGACACTAACTGCCCACGGGTGTTTAGTGGCCATTTTCAGCGTTGCGTAACCCGCTCCTTATGTCCCACGCTCGGTCCCGAACTGGACCAGACAGGGCCAGCTTTAATTACGACCGATTAGAAGCAGTGTAACGTACACCGCTGTTAGGCAAATTACAAGCCTCGGTTCCATTTCGCGAACGCTCGCCGCTTTAATCGTTCGCTGTGCGATAAGTTATCGACCGACTTGGCGTCCAGTCGACATAATCGCTGCAAAAGTTACGCTTCACTGGTCACTATTAACCTTTCCACCAGAAGTTTTGACTAATCATCTGAACGGCTTGTACATGATAGAGATAATAATGCTCTCCAACAAACATCTCAAATAAATATCTTCCCACGGCTTGAGTATGAATCAGCGGGAAATTTCAGTAAGTGTCATCTCTTGACGGTATTGTAGTGTGTTATAGCTTGAAAATAGATAACGATTGGAAGAAGTAAAGACTCGGATTGTGACAGAATAAATATGGAGCGATGACAGGTCCTTGGTGTAGTATAAAGCAACTGACATGAATATTTTTTGTTTTAACGATATCATGTCATGGGGAGTCGAATCTAATTGGGTGGAACGGCGAGTTGACTGCCTGGACTCGTGACTTAATGTTTTTCGTCCTATAAGTCTGCTAGAAGTCGCCCTTTGGATAGTAGCTTTGAATCCTTGACCGTTAACAACCCAACCCACTTGACATTTGGGTCGTAACAAAACAAACGCAGGAAACGGTGGTCTTTTGAGACATTCTCAACTATGTCGTGCCCGATATTAACGGAAATATCGCAATTGGATTGCAATTTAAAAACAATTGAGGGGAAATATTCTACACAATGCATGGTTGTGAGGTGAGCACAGCGTGTATTATACAATGTTATAATATTGAAAATGAAGAACGTTGTGAAAGAAATATTATAGTTTGTATTGCATTTCGTAAATACTAAGTTCTCATGTATTAGAAAACTGTTGTGGTGTAGATCCGTATCCGTATCTATTCCGTATTCCGTGAATTATATTCCAATTATTTTACAATTTTAGAAAGTACTTAAGATATATTCAAAAACATTGATATGGAAATAAGGAATTCGACAATGCAGAATTATTTCATTGGCATTTGACATTTGGTTCGAACTTTTCAGTTTAGCGTCAGATCTTACTTATTTAAGTTGTACCGTTAATAATCGAAACAAGAAAGAATTTCACACATTTAATGGGACAGTCGAGATGGCTATAGATATCGAGTATGGGTTAAAAGGGACGCGTGGGCGGTGACAGTTAACTGTTAGAAAGACACCGCTTGGTTGGTTCTTAACTAGTTGCTAGTAGACTAGTGCTTATGTTATCATCTGGCTTCAAATAATGTAGAAATGTGAAATGGCAACCTATTTTTGTTCCTCTCCTGGACAAATGCCTCCTTTGTACAGGGGATATGACAAACTATAAGACCACATGGATTTGAACTAAGGTTGCTCGAGTATATTAAATCGAAAGCGAGCGCACGACCATCGAGTTAGTGCGGCTATTATAAATGTTCACCTAAACATATTCACTTTATATACAAAAGGCGGCAAAGTAGCAAGCTGTCGTTCACCGGAAAGCTATATATAAATATTATATTACATGACAAAAATAGTTATTAATTACAGCATTTTAAATAAATCCATGCAGCGCCGAGCTGGAGTGGTAAATATTTTCTAAAGTCAGAGCAAGTAATTGAATCCAATATGACTCGTAGCAAATTTACCGATTCTTTACTATTTATTTGTGACGTCATTAAATTGTTTTTTTTTTTTAATGAAACTTTTAAAAATAGAAGGTCCGTTTCTTTTACTAACCGAAAACAAAACCTACTTCAAATATCTCGCTCTGTATTAATTTCATAATTGATTTTCAGGAGTTACCGAAGTATCTCCGGAGCCCAAGATCCAATACCAATGAAATTAACATGGAGCCACACGGGAAGCAGCAGCTTTCAAATAAAAAAGAATCATCAAAATCGGTTCACTCAGTAAAAAGTTCTGAGGTAACAAACATAAAAAAAATACAGTAGAATCGATAACCTCCCCCTTTTTCGAAGTCGATTGAAACTCGAAGCGACCGTACTTAAATAGTTATTTGACTCCCACCTGCGTCGGCACGGGAAACGGCGGCAGGTGGCGACGCCCGACGGAGCAAGAATGCCCAACGAGTTTTTTCACAATGGACCCGCGACAGTCTTTTGGCGAACTGCTCGCAAATGTGCAGACGGTGAGGGAACGGCGCGTGATACAATTTATACAACGCAGAGACGCGATAAATGTACCTATAGCTACTAACAAGAGTATAACTCTGTGGGAACTAGATGTTGTAAAATTAAAATGTATGTATTTTACGATTTTTGTATGTCAGTATTTTGTGGAAAATAGAAACTGCCTATGTTCAAGAAAAATATTTCCATGTAATAAATGTAGATTCCAAATTTATTACATGGAAATACTTTTGAATATTGATTTCTTATTTTCAAGCGAAAAATAAAAATTCACAGATAGTTGTTCTGGATGCTGAAGCAGATAGCCAATGCCAATAACAACAAGATTCACATGTTGTGACGAGATGAAGTAGGCTGGAGGATGATTGGCAATTAGTGAATGGAGTAAATGTATGGAATAAAACGAGGAATACTCGAAAGAGGAGTACAATGATCGCGGTGGGGGAAAAACACGTAAAACCCCTCCACCCATATTTGACGATAGACGTGTTTGCGAAAAAAAATATTTACTCGTAAATAACGTAACGTAGACCGTTCGTAGCCGAATAAGGAAGGCAAATGTTCGCGTAGACGAAGAACTTCCGCAAACACGCGAGACATATGATTTAGCGTCGTGACTCATTTCGACGATAGACTAAAGAGTAAACGCGTTGTATTTGGCAATAATTAATGGGCCGATTGTGAGGCGCGACCTTTGCGAGCCGCGATGACTAAGGCCTGGTCGGCGCTCGAAAACATATATAGCTTTTTTAACGCCGCTCGCATAAATTCGCTTTTATCGGCTGCCTGTTCTCTCGGTAAGGGTGTTATTGATTCTTTTTCATCCGCGCGTACACGAGGACTGACGCCGTTTTGCAAGCGCGGTTACGCTAAGTTACGCGAACGGGTGATCGCGTGAAATATTGACAAGACTATTGTTGATGTTTCCTAAAGGTATCCTTTGGTTTAATGAAACATAGTATAGAAAGAGACATGACATAGTATAGAAAGAGACATGGGGATGAAGGCTGCTCTGATATTGTGTGTGATTTAGCGATTACCGTAGTTATTATTACGCATGGTATTAAATATACACACATCTTTAAGATCAATAGTGTTACAGCTGCCATACTGAAAATTTAGTTCACTCAACAGAGTATACGCAAAAGTGTATATAGGCCTAAATTAGGCTTCCTCTAATAGCTTCGAACTATCGGAGCCGGTATATTTAGTTAATATCTTTATTGATAGAGTCGTCTCTATTTAGAATCAGTTGAGATAGTAGTCACCCATTTTTATTGGCAAAAATAAAAAAACGTAATACCTAATGTTGTTTGCACGAATAGACCGGAGAGTTACTGGCAGAAGACAGGGAAGTCCTAGTTTATACTTATGATTTCCTTCTTGCCCGTGAGATACACGAAGGCTTACAAATTAAGCTCATTCATCGATTGAGGTAGAATATCGCAGCAGAGTTTGCTGTTACATGAATGGGCAGGCCCGTCCGGGTAAGTAACACGACCTCACAGAAGACCGGCGTCAAGTGGATTGCGTTATACCTTTGCGTGTCGTCTGCTAAGTGAGATGATCGGGCCCCAATTTATTAAAAGGTGCCAACGCTCATGGGATCTGCAACGCTACGTGCGAGCCGCCAGCTCACTTGCCACCTCCTCAATTAAAAAAAAAAAATGGAAAATCTGGCGTCTGCAATTCTTGATGTGTTGCGTGTGTGTACGTACATACAGCGGTGTTCTTCTAGCATCAGGCAAACTGATAGCGTAGTTAAAAAAAGTCACTGTATCAATATTGAACACGCTAACACCAACTTTTTCCAAATACATTGTTTAACGTCCGTTCGTCACGATACCCGATACGCGCGTCGGAAATACCCTCGGTAGACCTTCGTTTCCCAGTCTTTACGAGCGCGGCCTGAATAAAGTTCGATAGCTTCGACCGAAGGCATTGTTGCCGGTGGGTTGTTTTAAGTTTATTAGGTCAAATAGGTCGATAAACAAATAGGCTTGTGTTGGAAGTTACTTTAAAAATTAAGCATGTACTAAGTCGTCACCATCTACTTCCATCGGCAAGATAAAAGCTCCGTAAAGTAATACCCATTAAAAAATGGTAAAATTATGTCAAGACTCGCACAAATCAGTATGTCGTTTATCTATGAAGTTAACATGTAGACGCGGAGTGGATTTGATACTCCTTTGCATCCTTAGCCAAAAGTCAATTGAACTCAAGGTCTTACGTATGGTGCCACTTCTATAGATGAAGATTGGTGTTATACCGTTTGATGTATTTGAGAATTTTCTGGTAAATAATAGATGCAAGATACATACAGTTCACAAAAACCGCCTCATCCGCAACAAATTTTGGTACATACCTGTAACAAAAATGGAGAAATTAGTAGTGTTAGTATTAGAGTGGTTTTTTAGTAATCTGTTCCATATATGCTGTTTAAACACACGAGAAGAGCATCTAACTGCAAATTGATCATATCAAAAAACACTTCTTATTTTCATGTATGTAAATACACGGTTTGCATATTTGGATATCGTTTGCTAGTACAGTTGCTAGGTTTGAAGCAATAGGTTTGAACGCCATTAGTTCTTTCTTTGAGTGCCTCTCCACTACTGGAGGTTGGCCGTCAGCAGTGCTCTGTCGATTCCAGTCAACTCCCTTATGTTCCTCAACCACGATAACGCCGTTAGTTATGGGTTCGATTTGCTCACGGGACATTAGGATATCAGAATCATTTTCGACCTTTGGTATTAATGTATGTAGAACTCGCTTTTAAGAGTATTCTCGAGTTAAAATACTTATTTTTTTACGAATTTAATTTTATTTAAAATTTTAAAAATTATATCTAGTAAAAGGCTATAAGCAAACTTAAATAACATTCAAATGATAAAATAATACTAAACAATGAAATTAATGTAATAATAATATCAATCAATATACGAAGTTAATGTATCAACGTTTGATATCGCTACTTTCTCTCAATTACAATACCATGTTTGGCATATTCCAAAAAGATACATTAAATAAACAAGATGCAGTTGCCACTCGAGAATTAAGCCGATGACAAGATTTACACGCAAAATTAAGTAATTAAAACACAAAACATTTTGTCAATGTGGTAATTTTGAACAAATATTATGTCGATTAAAATTGAAATATCATCGCTCACTAAGGAATCATAGGGCACTTTCTTTATTCGTCGTTACGAAATTTCTAAACGTTTATTTTACACGTCTCACCGTGTGAACATTAGGAGAAATAGCTTATGTTTATTGTCATCGAAACTCTTCAAAACCTGCTAACTTTTCCACAAAATTTTATTACATGCCATCTAAATTGGTGCACTATCGAATGAGCTGAAACGGCATCTCAACATGTGTCGGTTGGTCTCGAGAAATTCTCTTTTAGTCAGCTTTAGAGAAAAGGCCCTGGGGCGGATTCGACGACAGCGAATTTTTCCCATCGCTTTCTAATATATTAGAAAACTCGATACGTTAACAAAACGAGCCTCGAGACGGCTGCAAGACCATCGTCGGCCAGTGACAGCACATCGATTACTCGATAACCATATAACGATTCGGCTTTTATCGGTAATCGATAATCGATTCCGTTCGAACGATCTAATCGAGGAGCGCCTGCGGCGATGTATGAAAGCGCGGTCGTCGCGTAACTATCACACACTAGCCGTCGCCTGCAGCTTCGCTCACGTTCAGCGTTCTATTCTGTATTCAAATTTTGTTCAATAACATTACGTGAACCAGACTCTATACTTGTTTATCTATATTTGTCCACACTCTTGCCTATCACGTTAATGCTCATAATAATATAGATAGCATTTTCATTCACTGAATTTCTCGCTTTCCGGCGCTATTAAAGCATAAACAGTGTATCAGTCAGATTCTACGAGGTTAATACAACCGTTGTTTGGCAAAACGCATGTACTCATGCGCGCGTTATCTACTGAGAGAGGAACTGTCACCTACGGCCTGGAGTACTTTAGATGACAGGACAAGAAACGTTCTCTTCATCTTTATGATATTGAAAAGATTACGGGCAATTAGAGACGTGTCGGGCTGCGGTTGCGAAATCCAGTAACCGCGCGTTCGCTGATTTTCTATTGCGCAAGCGGATCTTAATATCTCAATTAGGTGCGTTTGGGAGTCAGGCCGCTATCAGGTTTACAAATCTCTTCTACGGCTTACAACTGACATTCTTAGGGGCTAGTTAGAAGATTCTACGCCAATGAATAAGTATTACTTGATTGCTATGTGTCTTTAAAGGCAGGGGTGAATAGACAATTATAAAGCTTTCTCCGCATTCGGAACTTACAAATATAATGTAAAAACATAAATAATCGTGTATACATGTAAACAAAGAATGTATGTATCTGTATATTTAACAGTAAAATAGCGTACTGCTTGAGCGTCATGCTTTTTATTTGTAAAGCAATTTTTTTTTAAATAAAAAATATAAATGTTACCACATTGAACCGATGCGCGAAAGTGTTAGTTAATATTTTGGAAGCTTTCGCGAGTGTGAGAACGGTATTGAATGGCTCTTCAAAGAAACAAGATGTCATGTGAAATTTTAACGACTATACTGCCCCAAGCGATGTACGGTTAGTACATCGTATGGTAACCATAATGGTATTTTAAAATTTGAAACGCATAATTGAATACTTAATATACTGCACATTATCTTTAATTCACATGGATTAGATAGACGTATCAATGAAGGACAGAACGAATAGGTTAAACAAAGACGTAGAAACTAATACACTCCAAAATTATTTACTATTTACTACTATTACTAAATTAGTTACTACGTTATACTGGAAACTCATGTTTCTGCTCCAAGGTAGACTTACATTAGTCCAACACTGTTTTGTATAAAAAGTTAGCAAACGAGCAGGCGGTTCACTAGATGGTGATTACCGAGGAGGTGCAGATACGTTAACAACCTTTTTAAAATAGTCTACTTCATCACTGTTATCATTTTCTGCCGGTCTTCTATGGGGCTTTTGTAGATCCTCGGACTTTGGAATGTGTAACAGCGGAAACAGTACGTGGCCATACCACCCAATAATATATATTTTTTTTTTATATACCATAATACCAGCCAATAATCTGTTACGGATTTCCTTCTTATGACATATTCGTCCATTAGTAAGATATTCTCTAAGAATATCATTCATTATTATAATATCAATAATTCATTACTAGGATACACAATTGCGTGCAGTAAATTTTTCAATGGAGAAACTGTTAAAATATATCATCTACTTATTTGATAGAATTGTCCACTAAAATTCCAAATATATAGTAGCAGTAGTCGACGATTATTCAATTGAGCGATTAAATTTGAACCGATGCATTGTCAATGGCGAATTTTCGGATTATACATCCGTAAGTCGCAAGCAAGGGGTGAGGTTTTTTAATACCTAAAAAAAAATTTTTAGTACACGTTATGCATAAAAGTCATCAAATTGTGAAAGGAGCAATCCTATTTATTGTTTACATATTGCGACATCGCCGCAAAAATGCTCCAATTACATGTTAATTATGTTTCTTTAGTATCCATTTATCTTATGTTATGGAATTACAAGCTTAGCCCGCTAAACTTTTCCAGTTGATGAAAAAACAATTAGATATACTATACTGAGAATCCCATGTTCAAATTAGAACATGGAATTCTCAGTATAGTATATTTAGTCTGTATGTAAAGCCTAATTTATGACTATGAGTACACATAGTCATAAATCCGGCATAGGACAGATGGTGCAGAGACTGCACTTTTAGTCTCTTACGTACATTAAGTCCGCCTATACACAATTCTAACTTTTTGTGTAAAAGTTTAAATAAATAAATATATAAATAACTATGTTAAAAGACTTTTTGTAAAATATTATGAACAGCCTTTGATGACGATAGAATGCTAACGATTATTACAACTCTAGTATCTTTTACGGTGGTAAGGCCACGCAGCAGCCTCGGCTGTTGCACGAATGGGCAGGCCTGTACGGGTAAGTACCACGACCTCACAGAAGACCAGCGTAAAGTGGAAGTAGGACAAATACTTTCACGTTTCGTCTGGTGAGTGAAGTAGCCGGAACCCAATTTTCAAAAGGTTGTCAACGCATAGATTCTCGGGTGTAGCAGATTTCTATGAGCGGCTGTATTCACTTAACATCAGGTGAACCGTCTGCTCGTTTGACAAAAAAAAACTAGTATGATATAAGATAAGCAGTCAAATGTGAATTATATACTATTAAAGAGAAGCTTTATTACTCTTAATAGAGACAGAGACAAAAAATAATCGATTATGTTAAGCAATAGACAATGAGTAATAAATGAGCTTCATTTAGTAGTTTAAACAAAGAGTTGCATAACTGAAACCACCTGTATAATCTACACAGCGTGTATCATTTATTGCCGGTAGTAAGCACATTGAAACAATGACGTAATGTACGTCAATCGGCGTCTCACCGCGTCCAAGGTCGGACGTCTCTTCGATTGGCCCGGACGATTGATGGATTCGCGTCAACGGGAATTCTGGGCACGGGATGATGTTATTATTTCACGTTTCGACATTGATAAGTGATTGCTGTGTTACGTTGCCGGTACGGGGAATATAGTCGTAACGATTGTTTGGTAGAGTCATTTTAGTTTTGAACACGAGAGTTTTGTATTCGAGTAGTATGATGTACTAAGTCCTATGTCCGAGGATTTTTTATATAAGTCCACGTAATAATAGCTAAAACAACTTAAACTTATAAAATAAAAACATGTAGCAATTCGGCCAGAACATGATGTCAAATATCTATGTACAGAAATCCATTGAAGCAAGATCTATCAATAGATTTTTGTTTTTACTGAAGTTGATAAATTGACTAAATGAACCCAAGGGCAGTTCCTAATTAATTTTTAAATTCGTAAAATCAATACAGGGACGCAAATCTTAGGATCAGTTAGAGAACATTAACTTCGAGCCCTATGCCTAGCCTAGCATAATGTTTACGTCTTGACTATTATCTAAATTTCCTATATTTCCCATCTTAAATGAACATAGACATAACAATAGGTTGCTCTATAAAGTCCCTTCTATAAAAACCACTCATTGATTAAATTTCTGAGAAGGATATTAAAAGTCAAGCAAAATGCAGCCCTAAACTCGGCGATCATTATTAAACGTTTAGTCCATTACGGAAGTTTAAAGACATTAAAGTAAATAACCCTCCCACATAACCTTCGTTCAAACGAGGACAATTCAAAATATAACAATTCGTACGAAAAACAAGCGAAGAATTTAGAAACAAGGTTACAGATGTGGCGTAATTTTGTTGTTAACATGTTTGCGTTTTCGTTTGGCGATGTCCGCGCCATGATAATTTGTACGTTTAAGGACAAATAAAAAAGGGAACGTGTAGAATTCTGCAGCGGGAGATACCATTAGTACCTACGATAATTATTAACAATTAAGCCGTTCCTTCATCAACTCGGAGATACCTTAAAAATACATTACGTTGGTTTGCGAAAATATTAACACATATTTTTTGTAATGTGAATTTTTCTCTATTGTTAAAGCTTGTGGTTGGTGAAAATTTAAGTCAGTTATGCAGTCTTGGAATGTTTCATCCAAATTTGTTATTGTCTAGTGTACTGCACAGTTGTATTTTGACATCATAATTGATGAATTCAGAAAAAGAGGCAACTGACTTTATAAAGGACTATATAATGGATCAAGAACTTAATACCACCATAGAAGTTTATATTATGTGGGATAAAAACAAATTCTTTTAATACTAGAAGGTTATAAAAGAGCACAACGACTCGACTTACAGGAAGACGTACCACTTTTCGCCATTTCCACCGTTACGTTTGCAAATTAGCAGCGTGATCGCATGAGCTAACCCTATTGTAACACATTTGGAATTCTAATCGCAATTACGGTGCGGACAGTTAAATATCTACGTCCGGGCATTGGATGCATGGGGACAGGGACATGGCATAGCATCACTAACGAAATTCCTTTACCCTTTGTTTGTGGGACACATCAGATGTTAATCAGCGGTATATGAATTCACCTTTAGAATATTTAATTTGCTGCTAAATAAGCGATGAATTATCCGTCAATCAAACAGAAGAAATCTGTATAATGTGCGATGATATACTTCATACCACCATTAAACTAATCGCGAGCTCTGGTTGGGAATTTGTTCATAACTCATTGAATTCTGAATATTAACAAATTACAATAATAACAAATGAAAACTCACAGAACTAACAAACCAGACGATCCTCTAAATCAGATCACTCTAGCATCATTAGCCTTTAAAGCTAAATTAAGCAACGACAATTATAATCAAACCGTATCGCAATTTGCTTGAATAAGGCACGAAATAAAAATTGTGGGAAGACCGCGGACACAATAGTACAAATGTAACGCGGCAATGTAATGGACGAAGTCTGGCGGTGAGCAATGCGCGTTAGTTACAATAATTATTTGATTGGATCTTTGGAGCTATTGCTTTTGTATCTGATGTTTCCTTGTGAACTTCCTACATTGAGTTTAATTCATTTAACTCATTTCTCTTAATAGGCGTTTGAAGAAGGCTGCCAGACTTCGTGGGAATTTATTTTGTATGACGCAACTCCACAATTTGTGAGAGGTAGTAAAGACAAAGACTTTGCCAAGATGAATGTGGAATAGATATGCTAGTAGAGCATTCGTAAATTAATAAATTAATCTTTTTATTGGTTGCGCAACATAGAGAAAATATTTTTATTATTTGATTTATAATTTATTCAATCTCAAGACATGATTTTGAGATCCCCTTAGTGTAAAGTTGATAAGAAAATAAATACATGTGAAGATAAATACGTCAACATTTCCATCATTATACTAATTAGTAAACATAATTAAGTCACGTTTATTAAAAAAGAAACTTAACATAGCCAATCTATTGAAGAAACAACATGTTATAAACACGATATTGCAGATTCAATAACACCCAAAGCCGGTAGCTGTAATCATGATGAAACTCACCATGTTCACGCGTATCAGATGTTAAAACAAACATTTGATCGAGAAAATATTTGGACAAGACCTTCGATTTATATCGAAATAGTTTAAAGTGCATGACGGGGCGAAACTTGTTGCGACAGTTAAGTTCACTTTCTAATCGCGGTACGATATAAAGAAAGCTTATATGGTCAGTCTAAAACCCCTTAAGGCAGCGCCGGAGGCGAAAATGAACGTTTGCGCTGGCCTTCCATAGGCTATCGAGCATTGTCTCTGGACAATGAGATTCTACGTACTAGCTTTCGTTGCCCAATTCGGCGATGAATTTGCAGTACTTCAATTATTGGCAATAAAGCGCCCGCTACTTCGCGATTGTTCGTCCAAATTTGCTGATGATAGATAAGGAACAAGTGATGGCTAGTATGATCGTTTAGCTTTTGTTTCCAATTCCCTTTTAAATGATGTCTAATAATATCATGTCCCTCGTGTTACTTTACATTATATGACATATATAAGTGAAGTTGACAGTATATATAGAAAGTATGATATTATGGAAAAAGATAGCAGTCTATAAAATTGCAATCAGATTATACCAATTGTTGTAATTTGAGTGCAATCTCGGTGCGCAAGTATTATGACACTAGCGCTTGAGATTGGCAAAGATATGTCTTTGTATATTATATTATTTTTATATATGTCTTTATATATAATTGGTTTCTACATTTAAAATTAACAGGGACTTGAAATAAGTACTTGTTTAAAAAATGATTTACTCGATTTAAACGCTCGAATGTTTCACACGTTTTAGAGCTGTAACAGACGTGCTATTGGCAACTTACACACTAGATATATCGCCTAAGGCTGCCTATCTTTTGATAGAGCAAAACGAGAAATCATTTCAATTCCCATTACCTACATCTTTAAACATGAAAGCTTGGTTTGGGTTAGACTTATGCTACATACAGCGTTATTTTTTACTTCTTAATAAATTTCGGACATACATTACAAGTAACGACAATCGTTCCAATAATGTCGTTATTTATTTCATAGAATGCGTAAACCTATCCGTTTAGCTTTTTTTCAAGGAGATATCAAAGTGGCACTTGTGATAATTGCACTCCATTTTGCTCTTTTTCCTTGTTGATAATACGAGTCACCGATACTCGATTTACAAATAGTAATTACGATTATAAATACTCGCATAACGATAACCGAACTTAGACTTCATATTTGCACGTGAATTTGCTAATTAAATCAATTTTGATAAATGAAGCACAATCAGCAAGTATTTTGTTATTATTGGTGAAACTATAGGTTGTCTAGACTTTTATCGTTTGTTTAAAAACTTCCTGCATTCGAATGAGGGGAGTCACTTTATCGTTGGAAACAAATAGCAAGGGGACTTAAATTGTTTGATGGCATCCAATTATAATGTGGCTTTCTTCGTCGAACCCGAATTAAGTTTTCCTGAGGTAAAACCTTCATTATCTACGGATATATTGCAACTTACCAACAAGTTGTATAGTAGATCAAGAAGACGGCTGTTTATGATAGAAAAAGGACAAATAATATAGCAGAATAGGTATAAACATTTCAAGAATCCCGTTCATAACCTTTTTCACTTTCTATCAAATTATCTATCATCTTGGGAACGGATCATAACCTCTAGATGAGTTCAGCAGCCCTAAAGAAGGAGATGTGACGCAGTTGAGTTGACCGATCAGCTAGGTAGTTTATTATTATTAGTTTCATTCCAAATGTACCTACATGCGCAGAGGTATATGGCTACGGACGTCACAACACATGTTTATTAGTCGCACCTTAGATAGCTACCCTATTTGAGTACGAACTTGCGGCTGGCGTCACATGTGCTCCTTACGTGTTGACGAGTCGCACCGAAACGGCATGTTTGACGCGAGGATAACAATGTGAGTAATATGCGACGTATTTCAGGAACGATTTCTGCGACACGTTTTGATTTAAGTGTGTATATCTTAACCGACGTTCATTTGTTTAATTGGCAGCGAGACGAGACTTCATCCACTCAGGATTTATTTAAACATATATCATAACCGTGATCTGATGAGATTGTGGCAAACAAGCTGATGGTTAGTGATGAGTGTCGCCAAAACCAGAAGGGTTAACCATGTTGATCACACTACCAGACGAAATGGAAAATTAGAAACATTTTAGCAAACGTGAACATGCTCAGGCTACGCAGCCACTTCGGCTGTCGCATAAATGGGCAGGCTCGTCCAGGGAAGTACCAAGGCCTCCCAAAAGACCGGCGTGAATTGGAAGTGAAGAACGCGAATCTCGTTTCATCAGGTGAGTGATGTAACTGGGGCCTACTTTTTTTTAATGTTCGCTACACATCTGAAGACCTTTGGGTGTTGCAGATGTCCATGGGCGGTAGTAATCACTTAACATTAGGTGAAACGCCTGCTCATTTGCCAACTTTTTAATATTCTCCAGTAAAAAACACCACTCATGTAATACTCCTGTCACCCATTGATAGAAGGTTATGGAAACCAAGAGTAGTCATACTCAAATGACATTTCAAGTGAGTCGAGTATAAGTTTAATGGTCGTTTTTGTTCAACTGTTACATCCCGATAAGTTGTTATAATAAATATACAGTTCTATCTGTCAAACCATTCGAATCTACGAGTGCGGATATACCTGGCCACTTGTATCAGTCAGTCTAAATGTTTAGACAATCTCTGGCGTGTGTTACTTTGATGTCACTTTTTTTGCAATCACTACATCGCTCTAAGTTATTTAAATGCCATTAAGTGTCTGACGACCCATCAATCACGTATGTCAATCAATTCGCTTCAACAATCGCTCAATCATTATTCCTAGAGTGTCTAATTGACGATCTATTCGGTGAGCGCGATGAAAATGGCAAAGTTCTAGACCCAACAGAATATAAAGATGGAAACGCTCGCCGAATAGTGGACTGCGTCGGCCCTGTACCTCGGTCTGTATGGGATTTTTTGCCGGTGAATGATCGAGAAAAATATTTGCTCGGTTTTGAATATTATTAGTCCATTCCCTTTTTTTTCTATTTTAGTGCTAGTTTCTGCATTTAATATGAAACTTAAAATATTTGTCAAGCCGTATTAAGAGGTTAATAGTTCCTTGGGTTCACGGGCGATTAAAAGCCCCGAGCCTCGCTAAAGTGATCCAAGAGGAGCAGGCGACGTGGTCTCTGTCTGATCTGTGAAAACTGTTAATGCTGGCCGCTTTTACTAACGTGCTCACATCCACCAATAGACAACTGTTGCTAAGAATATTTGAAAACATACGAAACAGCAATTAGTATTAACTAATTGCTTCTATTAACCTTTTTCCAGCACCGATGTTTAATTGTAAATTCGCTAAGCAGTAGCGATACCTTCTATTACCATTTGCTAATCTTTGACCTCGCATTGAAACAGCGTATCGCCCTCACCTCCACCTAACCTAGACCCCTGCACATTAACCGCTAACTGAACTGGTCAAATTGATGACGGGCCAATTTAAAGCAGTTACCGCATCGTGGAGCAATAAGCAATTACCTGTGCGGTCGATCGAGGCTGCAATTTCAACTTTAATCCGAATATTGAAGATTTTTTTCTTCTTTTTTTTTTTTCTTTTTTTTTTAAACGTAGCCCTTACTTTAGGATAACATTGTCCTGTGTTGTATGGACGTTCCACAAACATAAATTTCACGAGGACAAACACCCAGATGCGAAACAACTATCTGTGGGTCACACAAATAGTTGTCTCGTGTGGGATATAGATTGATATTAGATCAACGTTTTTTCAAACGTCTATAAAACTGCATACCTTTCAACTACTCCATTGAAGACGGTCATAAAGACTTCTTAAGTTTGCGCGAATGCCGCACGATGTTAACAAAAGAATTTAACAGACATAGTGCCTATCTTCGAACTTACAAAATGATTACTTTGCGTAGATTCAAATAAAACCGAAAAGTCTATAATTCAATCAATAATTAATTTCTTGCAATATTGTTATAAATGGTTATTTAATTTATTTTTATTATCGTTCTTTTCGATGAAAGAGTTGAACAGAGGATCGCGCCATCCAGTTTACATTTCATTGCTTCGATGTCCCGAAGTGATAAAGGAAAATCGCATCGCCAGCGAGGCGATCGATTAAAAAAAACACGATACCAACTCGTATTTTCATTAAGCGGCCGTAAAATATGACACCGCATTTATTTTATATGCGAAAACGATTACTAGCCGAATCATTCATCACGGCGTGAAGCGGAGACCTTGTCCGTAAAGATCGCGATAATCGACCCTAATGACTGCGCGGTAAGGGCTTAATTGCGTCCAGGGAGAACCTTTAACGCTAATTGGTTCCATCGTCGATTGTCGTACTGGGACCACATGTCCCATCGGTTCCTTGGTTTCGTACGTGGGATTTTTTTGATTTACGACTTGGCCGTAACAATGTTAAGGGCCGATGCGTATTACGCTACGGCGATTTTAATTATAGCGGCGATTGTCCGGACGAAAAAAAAAAGTCGAAAGCCCTCAAAGGATTGTTTATGGACGCGCGTACGGTGATTCTCAAAATTAATCGTAAAGCTAATAAGTTTTAAAATAGCACTACTGTGAAATTTCAATAATTAAAATGAAGAAACTTGCTTGTTGTTGGCCAATAGTAGTAAACGAGACGATATGTGCTGTTTTCTTAAATATTTATTTTATTCGACAATATAAAAGGAAGGGTTTCCGAAAAAGGTTCCGAATCTGTTATAAAAAAGCCAGCGTTATTAAAACTTTATAACGACGTAACTTATTTAGTTAAACGCTTGAATTTATAAAACACATATTTGATAAAAAGAGATAAAATGAATTTATAAAAAATCCTCAATATAAAGGATTTTGTCTGAATTCATTTCGCTAATTTAGCCTGCCTATTCGTCGCTTCCGTCAATAATTCAAATTTCGAATCACTAACCACGCGCCAAAACTAGCGCCTGACAATTGTACCAGTACCACGTGTGAGTCGGTGTCATTCGACAATCTATCACAGGTCATATCGCAAATGAGGCATTACAATCTTCATAATAACCACCCGTAATAAACATGTCCCGCGGTGCGGAAACCTACGCCCAAAAGGCCCATTTAACTCTGCGAAGAATTAATTTAAGGACGCACCTCGAGGTCGCTGGAAAAGGCCCGACCCAAGTTTCGATAACAATTGAGGTGATTAAAGTCTTTAAGCGACTTTTCAAAAAAGGTTCTATATCAGACGCGAATATGCTTTTTTTTTATTCGCATTTCGCTGATGTTGAAGCCATAGGCGGTTTCCAAGTACGCCGGCCGGCCAGGCTACAGTATTTAGACAGTGCTCTGATTAATTACTTATTATTTCGAACTCCTGCAAACTTTTACAAAATTGATTAACAGCGGTTCAAACATCCACACAAGTTTAATTATAAACAACCAAATCACGAAAGAATCGAACCGAGAGGGGAATAGACAAGTTTTTTTTATTTTTATAAACGCCTTAAATGTTGCCAATGCAATGGGCAGTGGCCTTCGGCGGCCGTTGATGGGCCCACACCTGCCTACGGACAGGCCACTTTTTTTTAATAGAGGACGTACGTTCCATCTACAATAAGTTTTGACAATGACAGATGCCGTCTCGCGCGCTGCGCGTTAATAATAACCATTAAAGGCGCGAAAAACAGCACGGGCGCCGCCATTACGGATGATTTAAAGGCAGAAACAACGTTTACACATTTGACGCTATTTTTTTCTTAATCTTCCGAGGGCGTAATATACATCGTTACGGTAACTGGGATTTTAAATACGGTAACTCGGATTTTAAATACGATATAAAAAAGTTACAAATACCAACGGGACTAATCGATGCTTTTCCGTTTTCCGATATGAAGAAAAATGACAGTCTAACGACTACACCCGAAGTACAGTCTGGCATTTTTGGCCGATTTTGTCGCGTACCTTTGTTCGTCGCGATTGTGTCAGATTTAACGGTTTGAGCAAAGCGATGAAAAAAAAACAACACTAACTATTTCGCCTAGGTTTAAGTTTTTTAAAGTTGATTCTGTTCAAATGTAACTGACGTATTCTTGTGTAATCGTCATGCAGAATGAGGGAATAAACGGATAAATGTCTACCATTGCAGTCAATATAGTACATAGTCAAGGAATTGCTAGTGATCACTTCGTGTAAAGCAGCTATAATAGAGAGGAACGTGTTATATACATCATTAATAATAAAAAAAACTAAACAAAAACTACATATTTTACCGCTTTATAATAATAATAAACCGAATGCAGTAATTTTTAAGCGTAAATTTTTGTAGCGTTTCTTCCCTATATATGTACAATACAAAACTTATGTAACTTTTAATGAAACATATCTCAGTGAAAAAATTTGCGATTAACGACATGCAAATAAGAAATCAGCAACGGTTGTATTGTCATTGAAACTATTCTAAGCTCTTCAACGAATTCATCGAGTGACAACAACAGAATGTCGAGGAAGTTTGCCAGTAGACAGCTGTCAAACCAAATGTAACAAAAGCTTCTAGGATGCATGAATAGACTTCAAAAAAATTCGTACACCCCTAATCATTTAAATCTTATTTTGATTGATGACTTATATAAAAAAAATACTCTTTATAACGGCCTATAATTATAATTTTACGCACGGAAGAGTTTAAACAAATCATTCTATGAAATTCACCCTTATCAAATCACCAAAAACCTGTGAAAAGAGAATGACTTACGTAATTTAGTATCAAAATAAATTCATAATATTCTGATAAACAGCAACCTTAACCATTTCCAAGTTGTGACCGGTGCAATGCTCAACACCATATTTGAACCAACTAGTTAGCGAACTATTTTTGCCCCATCTGAGTCGAGAAGCGGCCTAAAGTGTCACAGAAGGCGTCCTAAGTAAATTGACTTTTTCACAGCCGCTCTGGTTTTTAGTCGGTGCGTTAAACGTGTCAATATTACGTGTCAACGACAGATCGTTTTTTAAGGAAATGCTTCGAACGGCCCGTCACGAGCGTTTCCGGTGTGAAAAAACTTGACGAAATGTCAATTATCGAGTTAATCAACTTCAACTCGCGCCGCTATTATATGAAAAGAACAGAAAAAATTATCGAATTGATCCGGCCTTATCCTTTGTTGCGTGAGGTATACTTAAGCTCGGTGAACTTTCACTTTCGATTAATTCTTTATTTAACAATTGTTGGCCATGACTTTGTTCAAGCTTTAGGCATATCAAGGGTAGATAACAGATGTGTTAAAGAGACACGTTTAACAATTAGGAATACAATAGTATCAGTATAGCAATTATTCCAATGACTCAGTGGCTCAATTGCGAAGCCATTGGCTTCGGCACCGGGGGTCGTGTGTTCGATTCGCACACGGGACAAGGATTTGTGACCCACGGATATTGTTCCGGAACTGGATGTTTGTAGTGCTGAAAGTTCGCCGGTAGTAACATAAATACCATAAACAATTTGATTCACTTGTTGTGCCCTCCTCACCTTTTTGGTATAGCGGTCGGAGAAAACAGAAGGAGGTAGTCTTTCGAAGAGGCTACTACATAAGCAAATAATACTGTTGTAGACTTTATACCATTCATATTCACTTACAAAGAAAAATAAATTACGGAATTACTGCATCACAGCTATCTTATAACAAATTATGAAACATAATTATTACATTCAGCTGAAACTCAGTGCATCTCAAAGCGTTGTTGCTTCTTTAAAAAAAGAAGACAAGGCTACAAAATCGTCAAATACACAAGATGATTTTCTCATGGTACTATGTACACTCATAATAAATGGACCAAAACAATATCAAAAGAGATGTGTGTATGTATGCGATTATATACACAGAACCGTCCGAAGCGGACTGTGTCCAATCACGGTAAAGCAAGAAAATAATTGACGCAAAAACGCTTATCGGTAAAGACGCGATAATATGCCAACGCGACGATCATAAATTTACTTCGCTCGAAGGCGGCATAGAAAAACCTCGTTCAAATCAATCGACGGAATCCGACAACACAATTGGTGGGTAAAAAAACTATACAATGGCAAGGCGCCATGATTTGTGATCGAAATTTTATTGATACGCCTGTTTCAGGTCTGGTCCTTGACAGGATAACTGGCAACTATTCATTCTAATACCATCATCACCATCAGAAAGCAACAACGAACGATATTTTTATAGCAATCCACACCAATATGCGTCGTAACGATAGAACGTCTCAATATGTTAATAAGTTTTGTTCCACCTGCATCCATTGACGTCCAATAACTTGATTACCATATGATGATATGGAATACAAAAACCGTCATGACAGCAAGTTTTCGTCAAGCGTTAATATTAAAATATCTAAATTTAGTAGAACAGTAACTTTCAATCTTGACGAAATCTCAATTAGATAACATATTATCTTATCCGTCTATCTAGAACATACTGGTGCTGCTATCCAAGTAGAGTAGCTTGCAAATCTTAATATTCCTCAAGGCATTCTAATGTGCACAGTTTTAGAATAACAAGCCGCCACTTACGTACGGTTCGCACAATGTATTTGAATGCAGCAACGTGTCCAGTTTTTAAACGATCAACAGTGTCACATTTGTATTAAAACATTTTGAATTGAACACGACGTATTCTGTATTGCGTAATAAAACTGTTGAGTTATTGTTTACGAGATGAACATAGACGGTAAACACCCATCAGCATATGCAGAATGTGAATGGAAGAAGCCGTTTGGACTCATCAATGCCCTTTGGAATTTCAATGAACACGTTAAATAGCGATGTGAATAAATTGAGGAAGGTCGTAGATGCAATAACTTGATGTGCATATGAAACCTGTGTTGTAAGAATATCAGAAAATGCATTCAATACAAACATTTTTGTTGTATTATTCTCCAAACATTATTTTATATTCCAACAAGTCTGTTGATGTCAGAATAATTACGCGCACGATTGTTGAATGCATTACCTTAATTTAATTTAATTTGGCATACCGGAAGTAAATTTTCAATTTCCACGTATGAAAACTGCGAAAATGCTCTGTAAATGCTTTAAACAAGTAAGAAAAATTGAGCACTAAAATTTTGTCACCATTTAGTTCGATTCGACCTACCTATGAGAAAACACTATTAACGATTCAGGTCATACAGATATTTGAATTGTATGCGAAACGAACTCCACCATAGCGCAGAAATGCCTGCGTCAATCGTGTCACCAAATTGACTATCAATAAGCATCAGCATAAATAGCGTCACCAAATTTAAGTAGCCCATTAAATGTTTTTCACTTACATTGCAGCCGTGTAGTTGACTGCCTTATAATATAAGGCAGTCAACTACATGAACACAACGTTGAAAGCTAAATGTGAGTTGTTAAAGTATTTTGAAAAAGTATTAAAGTTGTTTGTATTTTTCACATATAGGTGAAATATTCGTGTCTCATCTGACCCGTATGGCCTAACGGTCTTCATTCCGTATTCGAATCCGCGCCACGGGAGGCGTGAGAATAAGATCCTATCGCTGAAGAAAGGCCGGCGGTACGCACTGCAATTCCCAATTGTCATATTCTACTCATGATTCATGTGAAATTACTCTGGACAATGACGATTGGTGGTCTTGCTTCGGACAGAAAGTAACGAGTTATTAGTGTGGTTCAAAATGTTTCATAGAATCTAGAACAATGTAGAACATATAAACGAATTGAACATTGAAATAAATGTAACAAGTTAAATAATTGCAAATTCAATTATTTACCCACAATGAGTATTATGTTTTACACTTTTACTTGAAAGTAATTGGATTAAACATTACAAAGCTTTGTGTTTTAATTTTTTTTTATTTATTTAACAAGGCTTACCAACTAAATACATATAGAAACAATTATTATGAGGTGCCCTTAAACATTGTATATATGCATTTAAATTAAAGGTAAACACAACATTTAAGAAAAGTCTTCCTTTAAGGAGAACAGTAACCTATAAAACTATCACTACAATAAAATAATAAAATTAGAACAAACAAAAAAAAACCTAACTTATATAATGTATAAATATAAAAAAGAGAGGAAGGAAAAAAAAACTTTTAAAATGAAAAAATTATTGGGCTGTGTAATGTGTTAGCACCTTCCTCTTTAAAATATTTAAGCTATCAAAATGGATATCCACATCACAATTTTGAAATGTTGAATTGAATGCATTCAACAAAGATGATAAAGGTGTGTTTCTGCCATATTCATTACGACTCTTTTTAATATGAAACGGTTTGTAGTTATGTAGACGTGCACTAATTCTTGGAACAGTGATATCGATATCAAGTAAGAGAGACCGACAGTCAATTTTAAAACTTAAGAGCTTATGCAAGAAAGTTATACTTAATACATCCTTACGCCTTTCTAAAGTTATCATATGGTAATGCTCGAGTCTTTTCTTATAGCTATTAAAAGTATGATAAGTCCCTTCGATGTAACTAAGTCTAGCTAAAATTCTTTTTTGTACCTTTTCTATACGTTGTATATTGTTTTGATCACTTGGATACCAAACAAAGGAACAGTAGAACAGTATATTGCTACAGATCAACGAATTTAATCACCTAACACCTTAGATATAACAACAAACATATATTAGTACTATGTATTACAAGTGTTAAAAAATTATGTTAAAATAAATTATTTTAATATATTTTAATTACCTTATTATTGAAAGTATGTACAAATACTACGAAATGGCATCGTATTAATACCAATATAAATTACCCTTACGATGATGATTATGACGAACCTTATGACGAACGATGCAGTCGTTTTTCTTATTTCTGATTTTAGATACTTGCAAAATTTGGGCTCTATGACTTCAGATTTTTAGTAATAACTTTTTTCTGCGAGAAGTGTTGTGATGACTTCTGTGAATTGTAATTGTTAAAATGAAAGACTTTTTTTTTGATGTTTTAATTATTTTTTCAGTATAAATATAGAATTACGGTAAAATATATTTGAGAAAAACTGAGCGTTAATTGTAAACTAATCGCTTTGTCAAATCGTTCGTACATGTGGCACGTCCACAACATTCAATTGGAATAGTTTGTGTTTCACTGTTCGATAGACACAGGCAGAGCAAGCTGATAAAACAGTATTCAAGAGTCGACCGTTTGTCTCTCAAATTCACACGGAGGACCGATGGATTTCTTTCTTTTAAATTTAATGTGAGAAGGCTGCAAGCGAGCTGGCGGTTCACCTGATGTTAAGTGAAAACCGCCGCCCATAGACATTTGCAACACCCGTAGGGTTGCGTGCGTTGCCACCTTTCAAATAAACTTCTTGTATTAACTGATGTTTTTGCTTTCAGTCCCGAGACTATTAAAGCTTCATCTGACGCAGTCAAATAAAGCGGGCCCCGGCTACCTCACTCACCGGACGAAGCGCAGAAGTATGAAACTTCCACTTCGCCCCGGTCTTCTGTGAGGTCGTGGTGCTCCCCGGACGGACTCGCGAGGCCGTACCTCTTACGAAATAAGACGATTAGCGAAAGAGGTGCGCACGTGGACGGCCGTGGACCCAACCTCGGTCCCTGATCGGCAACTATCGACGCGATCGCTGTGTCGGAGGCGCGAAGGCGGAGGCTGCCGTGGGTAACCGCCCGTGGCGCCAAATTTCATGCGATAGAGTGATGCAACAATTATAGTTTGCCGCTCGTAAATCACAACTATCGTAAACGGTCACGGTTGTGCACCTGCCAGCTGTAAATTATAATGATTGGGTTCGAAAATTAAATCTCAGCGTAGTTATTATATGACAAATGAAAATCAAACGTTTTATTACCCCCTTTATGGCTACTGCAAATACTAGTACAACATGATCACTTTGAAAAATGCTGAAAAGCACTTCTCAAATTCTAGAAATTGCAAATTCTGCAAAATCTCTCATTAACAACACTTTTTTATTTCCAATATATATAGTAAACGGCGTTCAAATAAAGTGAATTGCAAGTCGTGTAAACATTTTCGCGCGAAACCTTAACAATCGTGTCGATATGACGTGACCTATTCACGGCGGTCAACGTTACGAGAGACGAGGTTGATCCGGTCCCAATTACGTGATACTAGGTAAACAGAAAACTGGCGAATTCGCTTCATTAGCCCGTAAATACCATAGTGTGTATCTCTCGATCGGGCGAGCTTTACGCACGAGTTGCGTTCGCGTATCGGCAGCGGCTATAATTGCAACGTCTAATTACGACGAACGCGTCCGTGCGTTCCATCGCACACACGACTACCCACAGGCGGTACGTTACTAGATTATCGAGGTGTAAAAATAACAACAAAAACAAATCGCGTCTTTAAAACAATAACGGCGTCGAATGAGACCTGATTTCATGTTTCACCGAGTTCTATTCTTTCACAAGATTGTTAGTTTTAATGTGGTAAATCCTCATAGTTTTGCAGTCGTTGCCTAACATTGGACCGGTGTAAAGTCGGAGTATTTATATTTTCGAATTTGGTCGTATGAGTTAAGCAAGAGCCCGCCTTCCTACAGGCGAGTCTACTTTGCGCCAAGTTCCATGGCCCGTGATCATCACTTTATTTAACGTAAGCCACTTTCTTGTCTTCTTCTTACTTGCTTCTCTCATAAAAAAGAGTATACACAGTGCGTCTGTCTGCGTACACCGAGAATTTAAAACAGTGGTTTAGTAGACAAGAAATCTGAGAATAGCAACGCCCCTTTGTGCACGCCATTGAGATTCAAACTTAGGACCTTAGATCGCAAGATTCAGGACGCAGCTGGTACACCTTCGTGGTCTATTAGCGCATAAATTCTAAATAATTGACCTAGAAACATTCATGCAATTTGCATGCGCATTAAATTAATAGCGGTGCGATTAAAGCATTTGCAGGTACCCATTCCAATTTGCACACTTTATCTGTATTTATCGATTGATAGCTATTATATGCACCATCATATTAGACAAAATGTTACTGATAAGCTTGTAGTGATTTAAATGAAATACAATGATGGGCAAGTATGTAAAATTGCACATTTAAATTGACTATAAATGAGATTTGTGGGTGTGTTTTTGTTTGGCTACCACGTTTAAACGGCTGAAAGGATTTGAATTGAATTTCACCATTAGCTAGATGTATAGAAGCAAAATGTATTAAACTATATAACTCATAAACATGTAACGTAAATATTAAATAGTTAATCTGCGGGTGATAAATAACTGTGTCAATGGCTACTCGGAGGACCGTACGTTTTCATTTGTTTAGCACGAACGTATGTATGAGTCTGTATCCTGTCGGCGGCTCCGACACGTAAGTAGACCGCGCCCGAAAACAAACCAATTCGCAAGCAGACAGTGCGGCTGAAAAGTGAGTGATGAATCAGACATTTCTCTGGAAGACCATTCCGCGTGAATCACTTCTTTCGTATCGCGGTCATTTACGTTAAACAAATCCATAGGTTAATAGAATTTGAAATTGGATCCCACTATTAATAAAAGATATATTTGATATGTTTATAATTATACAAAATCACTGGTTCCAAAACAGAAGCATGTTTAAGTGTGAAGTTTTGAAAATACTTCAACCGATTTTTTCCAACTAAATACTGATAAAGTTTACCTATATAACAATAAAGGTTAGGACTTGTATGAGGTATTAAAAAAAATTGAAAAAATAAATACATAACATATTTTGTCACGAGAAGCCTTGGAGGAAACAATTGAAACGAAACAGAGCACACAGCTGACTTATTAAAAGTCATAGCTTCCAGATTCAAAGACAAAGAATGAGAGAAACTACAAATGTTGACTTCTGATTGCTGGTTGCTGCTGGGCAGGAAGTACATTAGGTGTCGACGACAGCATTAGGCGTGCGTAACGGACGAACAACATTACGCGGCAAAACCTCGCATCGATTCGCGCGATAATGGTTTGTTTTTGCCGACATCAGGGCGTTGCCCGTTCGTAACGACAACACTCTGTTATCGTTACCTTTACATAATTACACATTCATAATACACATGTACATAATACGGTACATAATTTTAGTACCTTTATTGTAATCCCCCGCACTCGACTTTTACCACTACTAGCGCTTCCCGGGATCACTTTAAAATCATACAAAAGCAGAAGCTGCTAATTGGCTTTACCACACTTCACACGCCTTGGTTTATTACTTGGCAAAAAAATTCCAATGTATTTATATGATTCAAACAGTAAACCTTAGTATCTTGTTACATCCAAACTAGTTATTAGTGTCGCCGCCTCAAACATGTGGCCGGTGAGCAAAGTTAGCTCGGTGAAACGTTGATAGTTTAGGTCACATTTAGGACACATTTTGTTTCATTAGTTTTTTTTTTTACAATTTTGACAATGTGTCACGTCGATTCCGCGCATGTTAGACCAATTAACCAAATACTCACTCTGAAGTGCGCGAAGTGAGACCTTCCATAGGATTTCGTCATTTTAGACGTTTGATCGACGCCAGCCTATTGGCGCCGATGGCGGTTAATAAAAATGGTAGTGTCAGTGTAAATGTATGCAGATGAGGTAAAACGGCCGACAGGAGTCGACTCGGCCTCGGTGGGTGTCGCAACATCGTTAGCAGGTGCCATGTCGACACTTCTTCGAGAGCGTCACTTTCACTACTAGACTATAGTTGTGTCTAGTGTAGATAAACAAACTGTAAAATGCACATATAATATTCTCGTGAACAAACACCCTCCCCTCTATGCAGGCGGTTGGTAACCTGACGCGGGAAGCCCATTCGTGTGCCTTGGGGGACGCCTGTTTACAACATTGCTGGTGATGCTGGAGCACGAAAATGATTTACCAAGTTCGTATAACCTCTTTAAATAAGTTGCATGCCCTTGCATGACCTTGGAAGACTTAAATTTTTTTGAGTTAATATTATTTATTTCACTATAGAGAGATTTGCTAAATGAAATCAAAATTTATAATTCTATTTACGACCGTACCGCCATATGCTATTGTAATCGTTTTTCCCTTTCATTTCGTATTGAAATAATTTTTATTTTCATATTTCTTCGTCTCACCTTGACGACGACAATGTTGCCTTAGAATTTTTCAATAGCAAAACAAAATGCCAAGCTATGAATAATATTTAAAGACATAAATATAATATAAGTGTCGCGTGCAAAATACGTTTTCGGCCACAATTTTCGGAACCAGTCGAAGTTGTGAGTCATAATTATAAATATTATATTACATTATCCTTATTTTAAATGATGACTGCCTTAAAAATATGCAGCATATACTCATTTACAATAAAATTAAAAGAGAAAAGTTATAAAAATGCAGGATTCGGACCTTAATGGTCCAATGTATAATGTGTAATAATGCTTTAATAAAGCAATACTACTACTAATCCTAAATCTACTCCAAGAGCTGCTTAGTTAAGGTGACATTAACTTGTCGTGGTTTTGACACTAAACTTCAGTAGATGACACTAGAATATTCGCCCGGCGCCGCATGCTACACAATATTCTAGTTAATTTTATTATAGCCTAAAGTATAGCCAACACTAACAATTAAATACGCTTAAATATGGTAAAGGAAAGTAACTGTATAAATTGTCAGCCAAAATATTATGCCAAATACCATTATTATTAATATACTTATAGTTTAAATTTATTAACGTTCAAATAATTTTATTCGTAATACGTACTATATTCGACTACGTAAGAGCCGTGATAGCTCAGTGTCCGGGCGCTCGCCTTTAATTCAATATACTCGAGCAACCCGGGTTTGATCCCGGTGCCGGCACCATTGAAGTTTTTAATTTCAGCGGTGAAGGAAAACATCGTGAGGTAACCTCCATATTTTCGAAATAATAACAAAAAAATATTTCGAAGATATGTGAAGTCCGCTAAACCGCAGTGGGCCGCGTGGTGGACTATGCCCTGATACCCTCTGTACAGAGGAGGCCTTTGCCCAGCAGCGGGACATGTACAGGCTGTTACTTTACTTTTTACTTTACGTATTAGAAACAGATAATTATGTCATAATGAAACAAAGATTATCTGCAAAATCGCTAATATTTGGCTTATACAATATCATAAATAGCAATAAAAATGAAGCCACCCTAAACTCTACAGAGTCGTTTATTTCATTTTCAATGTGAGTAAATTTCGGCTTGATAAAATTTAAGTAAATATGATAGCCAAGGGGTAGTAAATATAGATGTATGTATACAAATTCAAGAATTATCTATTAGCAATTGTCGTCCAAAAACAAGCATTACTTACCGAGCCACACCTTGTCGAATAAACGAATTAGTAAGTTTCTAAGACATTTTTGAACGTGTCAAAATATAAATGCTTTAGTAACGACCCGTCGAGCATGTTGCGATGAAATAAAGAATCCGAATGGACCTTTCGCAACGGCCTATGGAGTGCCAATCGATCGTTACCGTTTACTGGCGGCAGGTCTGAATGTCATATGTGTAGAGGTGTGTTTGAATAATTGCCCAATTGTAAGAGGTACACGATATTTGACGTTTTAAAGAGCAATGTAACGCTAATAGGATGTTACGCGATCTCTTTACGAAGCTTAAAGTAAATGTCCTAAATAACTTAGTGAGACATCTTTCTTTACTCTAAGCTCTCCATTATACAATAAGATGACAGATGATATTTTATAGACGTGATTTGTACACTGACAAGTTTACGGATACTTAATAATTGTACCCGACCAAACTAATCTTGCAATTATAATAATATAATCTGGCGTACTGAGCCAATATCGGAACCGTAACAATCACAACTAAAAAATGCGTAAATAATACATTACAAAAGTATACAAGGAATTGCAAGAATATTATGTACGGAAAACACTCAAATAATTTTAGAAATACTTTTCAATGTATCCTTTACCTTTACCTTTTTCTCTATTTTATCCTTAAACACTTATTTTTATCCTAACAAAGATTTAATACTGTTAGCATTAAAAGCATTGACAAGAAACAGATAATCAACGATATCAGTTTCGTAACTGTTTTGAGCGGATAATGATAATGATGACAAGATGAAGATCTTACGAGTACTAAAGTGCCTTTTGAAAAGCAGTGTCTTTTTGTATGTTATTCAAAGCAAAATATAACAAACTATATCTTCCAACTACCTCTTGCTCTAATGTGTGAGCCAAGCCTTGCGCTATTTATAAAAATATAAGCTTAGTAGCAAAAGTCAATTAGAGCCGAGTAGAGAGTCATTAGAAGGTTCTTCAAACGTGATTACTCAATTAAGTTAAAGTTTTTTTTTATGTGAGGAGGCCAGTTATCTGACGTTTCACCTGATGTTAAGTAATCACCGCCGCTTACGGACATTTGCAACACACGTAGGTTTGCAGAGGCGTTGCCACCTTCAATAAAGTGGGCCCCTTGTACACAGACGAAACGCAGAAACATCACCCTTCTACTTCATGCCAGTCTTCTGTGAGGTCGTGGTACTTCCAGGACGGACCAGCCCATTCGTGCAACAGCCGAATCTGTTGCGTGGCCCTACCACAGTCGGCTCGAACGAAAGGAAATCAAAAAATGTTAATGTCCACAATTAGCTGCTTAGAATTCTAACATAGCATCGCGATCGCTCGAATAGAAAATTTTGAAACTTGAGATTATTGCAGATGATTAATATTAAAACATTTTATAACCATCGGTAGTACCATTAATATGACGGACGAAAGTTATCGTATCGCATTGGGATATTACTCAACGGTAATGCAATCGAATTAACAAGGTAACACATCTCGAATCCGGTGACGACCATGAAATTTTAACATCTTGTTCAGTGTCCATTGGAATCTTGGTTTGGCTTGTGTGGGTTACTGGATTGATGTGTAGTATTTTCGTGGAAAGCCATAATACTTCACATAATTTAACGTCATTTTAAAACGATTCGTCAACTTCAGGCAATTAAATATGTCGCAACTATACATAAATATCTCCGGTGTTAATAGCGTACCTTGCGGGACTCTTTTAATTGAATACTTATGTATATATAAGGTAAGGGCACTTCTCCATTTCACTTGAAACAGTAATGGTGTGTAGTTTTTATATGTGTGTAGGTTATTATCATTAAAAATGTTAAGTGATATTACGCAGAAATAGAAAAAGAAAATACATAATATAAACCAAACATTTTTATAACTGTCAACTGCTAAAATAATATGAAATTGATTTAAAGATCATAATGCACATAATTGAAATAACTTATTGCAATCACAAAAATACAATATTTGAACAGAACTTGAATGTACATCGGACTGATTATAAAGGTGACAAGTAAGTTCTTAAGTTTAGATCGGGCCTAAAACAAGTTATTCATATGTTAGCACCAATGAAACAAAATATCGTAGACATTTAGTAACTAAGCCTCCTATAAGTCGAAACATGACTAAAGACGCAAACATGACTACATATATCTTTACGCGTGATAGAAATAAATCAACAACCAACGCATACTGTTTCCCTATTGACAATATTGATTTGCTCAAAACACATACGGACGAAGGCAAAAAGCTAAGCCGCCTTTAATAGCGCGGATGTCTGCGACACAGTTGCATCATTGAAATATAATGCCATGCATCATTTACTTTTCTATTTGGACATAGCGCGATCGCGAGCAAATGACAATGTAATCACTAAAGAAAAATTCGTATGAGCTACGCTTAACGACAACGTTATGCAAAAGTAAAGAATTCCTTCGTAGAAGTGAAACGGAATAAACTAAAAAAACAGGCTATCAGCATCGAATCAAACAGCAAAGAGCTGAAAGAAAAACCTAAGAATAGCTTTAAACGTGAATATATATGATCTAATCGATTTGGGCATTCTTCAATAGCTGAATAGATTTTGTTTGTTAAAAATTTTGGGAAGGAAATGTTGCCTTTTCAAGGAAAGGCGATAAATAGAAAATCATTGAACTAGATACCCAATGCTAGTTAATGCGAAATATATGTAAAATTGCCGTTTGTAAAGAGGCCAAGAAATATTTATCAGCGATAAAGGGACCGCTGGAAAGTCGTTTGTGATAAGATTGTAGTATGAAGAAACTGTTTATTTTAAATTATTCATCATACACTTTTTGTAATAACAATTTGTAATATTGGCCAATCTATCACTGGTTCGTCTATCATAGTGTGTTTATCTTGTGTGAAAATCTGGCAGAGTAAATACGTTATAATCCGCCTTAAACAAATGATGCTCATTTGCAACTGTCTATATTGCACGATAGATTATGAAATTGCTTATAACACGATTTGGTCCTTATCTAAAATGTTTGGGAAGAGATTTCTCTTTCAACTTAATAGTAATCGATCGTAAACAATTTCAGTGTGAGCTATTCGTAAGTTGTCGCTGATTATGTCTCCGTACTTGGAAGTGAGTGTGTTTAGATGTTTTTTTACTAGTTTTATATGTAATATAAAAGGCCTGTCAAAAGTCAGGTGGAACGACGACTTGCGTAAGATCGCTGAAAGCAGCTGTACATTAAGGGTACATGATCTGATCATATGTTGTTTACTAGGACAGTTTTGCTAATCTCTGGTATGGGTACGGATGAGGCAAAGTAAGATTTTGTCTTTAATACAAAGTAGCATATAGTGCAGGAAATATGGTGTCATTGGGTGTAGCTAGATAGGACTACACCAATTTATCATTAAGTAAGTTTTAAACTCACCCTACAAAGAGCCACGCCAGTGTCAAGTCTGTCCAGGAAATTGTCAGCAGTGATCCTGAGCTCGGGGTACAGAAGCGTCAGCCATTCGGCGAGATCTTCCTTCATAGCATACAAGTACTCCTCGGAGGACTTGAAGGGCCTAAACGGCCGCGTCTCCAGGAGGAGGGCGCCTGCACACGCCATCGCTGTGACTTACTGGTTGGCTTTCAGTTGGACATTACAGGCTCTGTAAGAAAGAAAAGTATCGTGAGATATAAAAACAGTAAACCTTTCGAAGATTTGTGAAATCTACCCATCCGCAGACGGCTCACGTGGTGGGCTATACCCTAATACCTTCTGTACAGAGTAGGCCTTTGCCAGCAGTGAGACTTCTATAAACTGGTATTAACGTAACTGTAGTCATTTCGACTAATATGTTATCACAGTTAAGAAAACAGTTATTAGATATATAATGTCAAGAAATATTATAAGCACTGATTAATTAAAAGCGTGTTTCTAACGATTGTTTTCCATTAGGAATAAAATTTGACATGGAACAATTGTAACAAATAATACCATGTCATTACTTGGAATGACAGCCTATTTTTCTCCTGATAGGTACTGGCGTCTGATATCATCGTTCGGAATGCCACATTGGTTGGCCTTGGGAACGAAAAACATAAAGCCAAATCAGCCGGCATCAGCGATGTAAACCGTTATTTACTAAATATTGTGGATGTAACACTCAATTGAAAACATTGGTACAGATCATTAATTGAGCCTATTCTTTCATCAGACGCTCTATTATTAATTAAAAATGACTTTGAAATGTCTAGACTGTCTAAAAAATCAACCTAAACGTGATTGAGCGTCCAGTGAAGAAAATCGGACGACCACCCGTGCTTTAAGAGACAAGTATGAGCGTTATTCATAGCAATAACTTTTCCATCCATTTCTACCATCCCGCAGGATTTCGTGGTTATGAAAAACGTATGCGTATATATTTATGAAACCTCTTTATATCGATTTGATCGCCTTGCGATATAATTTAGTATCTATTGTTTGTTATTGATCAACGATCATCATGACTGTGTTATACAAACCATTCTAATGGTAAGCGGCCATGAAAGCTTTTTTGATTTTGCTACCGAATATTTTTAGGGACAATACAATATACGTTATTAGATTAGCTCTTTGTACGAATTTATACCGTTCATTTTTATTTTAATTAATACAATTTCTAATACTTTCTAACTTTCATGGTCAAGGGACACAATGAGACGTTAGGCGTACTCGTATGAATGTCATTGTTAACCCAGGCTACCGTCAATTTTTAGGTTATTAAGTGTCAACGATAAATCCGTAATAGTTCCATTTATTAATATGAAGTGTTTGTATATATAAGAGATTGTTACAACACAATTTACATTTTGTTACAACACTTAGGTATACAGAAAAATATTTAATGGGGCAAATGAGTAAGCGATTCTCTTAACAGAAAAAAATTCAGTTTTCTTTCGATACATTTACAGAGAACACTGGCTTACATTTAAAAATATTCTAACAGCTTTAATGGACACTGAATTAACGAAAGCCGAACATTGATTCGCCCTTGGTCTACAAAGAGACGTGATTTGACATGACATCCGTTTCCATTATAAACAGTGAACATTCATTAAAATTAATTAAAGATGCTGGTACAGATCTCTTTCACTTGACTATATTTTTATTTTTTCGTCAGGAAATGGCGAAAATCAAAGTTAACATAAGACTAAGAAAATTGAATGTTAATAGTATTATTCGATACAAAATTACATGTGAAGTTTCAAGTTAAAATCATAGTAATTGTTAAACCTGTGGTTTAACTCTAATTGCGGATTGAATCGTAACCAGCTGGTCGACAATTTGTAATTTCACGAATGGACGCCCACGCAAAGCAAGTAAACGAATAATCATTGTGATTGTATTGCGTAACGGGGTTTAATGGTCATAAAGACGGGTCGTCAACCCTTAGATCTGTCATCTGCTTTCAAATATTTAGAGCTTGCGGATGACTCTGGATCAATTGATCCATAAGTGATTAAAAACTTTCCAGGGGTTACCTAGGAGTCGTCATGTTTAATCCATGAGGAGTAATCTCCAGGAATGCTGGCCTGATCAACTCCATGTGTAAAGAACACAGGAAATGGACCATAAGACGTTTTGCGTCCTGGTTTTCATACTTCAATATGGTGATGACAATACAAACATGAATTACCTGATCGCCAAATTATATAAATAAAAATTGAATATTTTTTTAAACGAGCGCCTTAATCGATAATTCCTAATGAACGATAGTAAAAATTTAATTATTAATAAGCGACTTAAATTCGCCTGCACGGTTTACTCCTAGAAATTTACCGATGGCATAATATTTTAAGTCACTGCACCATTTTCATTTGTATACCATTTTGGCTCGATCCTGGGGTAATGAATCATATCTATCTTTCCTAGTTTCACATAATATCTAGAATCTGCTCCGTCTGCACCTGGAATTAGCATGTAATTGAAATGTTTGTGAATCAAGCAAGGGGAGAATTACTCCAAGTACGGGATGGAAAAGGAAGTTGATTTTACAACGGCAGCAAACGGATGGACAGAAATCTAGGCGGATCTGATCGCTATCACATTGATTCGCGTCACGCAATCTGCGATAATTGTATCATACGGAGCGTGACACTCGAGAATTTCTTTAATTGTTGTATTTGGATGATCGTTTTAACAAGTGCGATGAATAATAAATCCTTACCCCATGTCGGGTAGATGTAAACTATTTTTGTATAACAGGGCTTTAACTTTACCTCTGTTCTATCACATCTATTTCATCACAAATGAATCCATTAACTGTTTTAAATGCTCTTTTAACCTCTCTGCTGTTCCCATAATTTTTAAAAACGTCACGGACCCACCTATTAGCATTAGGGGAGTTTTCCTAAGGGATTCGTTCTTTCTTTGTTGATGCTTGAATAATCACAACTTTTCTATCTCTATCTTATTATTATCTGCTTACACCAAAGTAGTGAAAGTAGTAAAAAAAGCTATGTCTTTTTAGGCAAACAACTAAAAACTAAAACATCTTTATGCAGCACATAATACGTTGACCGCGTATAGTACTAAGACCTCAGTGTGACATGAGTAGACACTATTCCCAAGCTCAGCGCTTCTTATTTTCAATCATACACAAAAGTATCTTTCGTTAGTCGAATCAAAGTTATTCCCAGACGATTACGTCGTTTCGCTTAATCGAACGACGCGTGCAAAGGATGATCGCAACAAAAACCGCACTCGGAGGTCAATATCCTCACGACGGGTGTGTTTACTTGGCAGTCGACTTTATCAAGGAACTAACTCAAAGGAGCGGAATGGTGCCGTCGCTAATCTTCGCCTTGCTCATACCGAATGCCACTCGAATGACGTATAGTCGAGTCGCGGTTCATTATTCTACAATTATTTAATCCACCAGTTGGATTGGAACTTTTCAAGCTTCAAACGCGTTAAACGAGACGAATCGCAAATAGCCCACCACAGTGCAAACAAATTGGACATCACTAGCGGAGCGAATTAGTCTTCATAACATAATACCCACTACACTACATATACCCGTGGCTCCGCTCGAGTGGTGTCCCTACTTTACGTATGAAATGACCAAACTGTTCACCTACAGGTCAATCCCCACCGCCTATAGATGGACGTGACAAAACTGGGGATTTCCACTACGCTAGAGTCACGCAGCAGTTTCTGCTGTTGCACGAATGGGTAGGCTCTTCTGAGGAAGTACCGCGACCTCACAGATGACCGTCGTGAAGTAGAAGTCTTGTACTTTTGCCCTTTATCTGGTGAGAGAGTGCGGCTGGGGAATTGAAACTTAGTAACGTGCCAACCCCAAAGAAGGTGTGGTGAAGTCCATCGGCAGTGGGAATCGTTAAAAATTAAGTGAACGCCCTGCTCGCTTGCTAACTTCTCAAATAAAAAAGAGATTTGCAAAGGTTTTGCCCAAGTGTTATCGGTGGAATAACATTGGAGACCAACAAATCCATGCAGGTCGTGCCAGATGGAAATATTTCTCGTAACTATAATCATAAAATATATATCTATATAAATTGCCAGGTCGTGTGCTACCCAAACAGTGAACTTGCAAAGACAAACAGACTGAAGGACCGAGAGATGTTGTATCTGGCAAAATTTATAAATAATAGCAACATAGCGTAAACGGGAAATTGAAAAACAATTAGTATAACTGTAAAGTAAACAAATGTGATTAACAGTTATAAAATAATTATATAAATCCTACCACGTCACTGGCGAAATTAAGATGTGTCGTACCGTACTATTCCAAATGTTAAATTCCCATTAATTCCAACGCAGTTGTTGCAAATTCAATGCATATTTACCTTACGTCAAACATTTTTTTATTGGAGAAGGTGGCAAGTGAGAAGGGGGAAGGGGTTTGCCGGATTTTAAGTGACAACCGCCACCTGCCACATTGAATGGACATTTGCAACACGCGTAAGGTTGCAGATGCGTTGCCACCTTTTAATAAAGTGGGCCCCGGCTGACTCACTCACCAGACGGAACGCAGAAATACAACACTCCCACTTCACGCCGGTCTTCTGTGAAGTCGTGGCACTTCCCCGGACGGACCTGCCCATTCGTGCAACAGCGAACTGTTGCGTGGCCCTCTCCCTCTCCTGTGCAATTATTAATCCCATCTGATGGTGGGAACTGCCTTCTTGGTCTTATACTTCCACTTCGCTCTATTCGACGCGTCATCTTCGGTTAACTTGCAGGAACGTAGATCTTGTCTGACCACATATGTTGCGTGGCCCTACCACAGTAAATAATTACTTTAAAAAACTTTTAAGTTAAACGGTTTTATTTTATGTTTTTTTTTTTTTTTGTTAAATTTTTTTTTGTTAATATTGTATTGTCATCTAAATTAAATGTGTGTACCAAATTTCAGATCAATCTGACAACGGCAAGGTGCTTAAATTTCAATTTCTTTTTTTGACCCAAATAAATAAACAAAAAACAAATTCCGTACGGGTCGAGCTAAATAAAACCGTTTAAAAATACTCCCTTGAGTATTCAACAAGAAGAAATCCTACAGCACTGGAAATAGTACCAAGGGAATTAAATAGTACAAAAAACAAATAGTTATGTCCAACAAAAAACAGCAGGTATTAATATGACCGTGACGTGTCTAAAAAGGCAAGTTTCTCGGAAATACGTGTTGATAATGAATTTCGCAGGGTTGCATAACTTTAACCTTAAGCGAAAGTATGTTTTTTATAATATATTGGACTTGTTTGTGCACGCTGTACGTGATTTTAAACAGGGGGAGGTGATAAAAAATTTGCTATTGAACAATAAAATGTGTTAATTTATTTGTTCAATTACTCGTTTCACTTAAAACGCAAAAATCCATCGTTTCTGAGCTGATAAGAGCCGGTATCCGAATATTTCATATGTATTAGGTCTATTCATCATCGTTGTATAAATGGACCTAACATTACGCTCAGATTTAAAATTAGTGGACAGTGATGACCTAGTGGTTTATACTTAGCTAAGACGCTTGTCTTGAGATCTTAGTGACGCCTGTTTGAATTCGAACGGCGGACGCCAATGACTTTATATTTTGTATTTTTCTGTAAAATTTTTTGACCGTTGCGTTCGGGACTGAATACAAAATATTTTTTTAAATTATACTTCTCTTGGCGCACAAAAAAATTTAAAGATGTGATGTTTATTTAAATATTTTTACATTTATTTTTGTTCAGTCTAGTAAATCCTGTAACAATGCTGTGTCACCTAATCAGGTACATGCATCAGAATTTTAGTATATATCTTACTACTTAAATGTTAAATGTATGTACTGCTGGTGTCCTTTTTAAATAAAATAAAAATAAAATAAAATAAAGATGTAATATAATATTAAAATTCTGATATTTATATTAATCTACTACAAAGAAGTAAATATACTTATAAGGCAATCACCTGTAGGGGCGACCATTAATTAGAACAAAGGCTAACTTAGCTAAAATACGTGATCGGAAGCTCGCCCAGTAAAACGGGCCCCGCTCGTAACACGCATAAGGCGATGGTAGGGTCGGCAGAGACAATGGCTCGTGGATCCGGTTGCGCAACCCCGCTCCGCTAGCTTCCGTTGTCGCCTAACGTGTACGGTCAGCAGAGGAACTCATCCGTAGCGCTTGCAAAACGTAAACAAAATGTTTCATAAGTCGCTATATACAGGGTGTCGTTACCAACGCGACAATAATTGAACACACATATAGAGGATAACTTTATAAAATTGTATCAAATATTTTCATTCTTTAAACATCAATATTTACAGACTTATTAAATTTTGCAAAACAAACAATTTTAGAACATCCTTACGTATAAAACTGTACCGTAAAGTTCATTTGTAAAGGTCACAACCATATGAATGGGTTGAATGAATTTAAGAGACAAAACATACTGTTGAAACATTCGTTGCCAGAATGAAAAAGTCTCTGAATGTATGAATCAGTCAGTTGTAGTTGTATAGGATGTTACAAATTTTGTTTATTTTTTACTTAATTAGTTTGTTTGAAAAAACATTTTTTTTAATTATGAATTTATTTAACGTTTATATTTTTTTATGATTATTGGCAAGTAGCGTTAGACGTGTGTTCATTTATTGTCGCGGTGGTAAAGACACGCTGTATAACTCCCCATAAAAGAGGTTAATCCGCGCCGTGTGTGCATGCATTCTTGTCACATAATGTGTGTGTTGTGTGCATACCTATTTCTTTGACACTTTCTTCATTCTTAAAAGTCTTTATAAAGAATAAATTTAACCACTTCAAACTTCGAAAAACAGCAGATTTGGGCTAACTGATTGTTCCGTTTAGTTATATTTGAATACATTTCTATTTACATTATTGTTAACTTGTTTCTTCTAACGATTAAAAACCAAGCTCAGGAGCATTTAGCATGACTTCACATACAGCTGGCATGGCTTAGGCGCCGTGTTCGTGGGTTCGATTCCCGCACGGGACAGCTATTTAGTATGACTTAAATAAATAATGGCTTCGGAACTTTTCACGTGAAATTTATGTTTGAAAAACGTCCTTGCAACACACGATAATGTTATCCTACAACAAGGGCAATGTATATAAAAACCGGTCAAGTGCGAGTCGGACTCGCGCATGTTCCACATCTTTAAAAACGGCAAAAAAATACATGTTTGTTTTATGGAAGCCCCACTTTAATATTTTTTTATTCTGTTTTTTAGTTTTGTTGTTATAGCGCCAACAGAAATACATCATCTGTGAAAATTTCAACTGTCTAACTATCACAGTTCATGAGATACAGCTTAATGACAGACGGACAGCGGAGGCTAAGTAATAGGGTCCCGTTTTACATTTTTTCTAATTTTTTTTCTAAATCGCTTGTTGGTAGAGTTTTAGTACCTGGTGCCATACTTTATCTTACAGTGTTAAATTCTATGATTTGCCTATTGAGAAAGTAACGACCCTTACCGTAGAAAGAGACAGATATTATCATGTATAAAAATATTATATTTCAAAAAATATAAATAAACGCTTAAATTGATCTGATTAGGGAGATAAAATAGGACGTTACTCTAAAAGTAAAAATTATAATAAAGTTATACCGGTTAAATAATTAAAATTGGTTATCTACGTGTTATCTGTGGTAGGGCCACTTAATAGTGTTCGCTGTTGCACGAATGGGCAGGTCCGTCCGGGTTAGTACCACGACCTCATACAAGACCTGCGTGAAGTAAAAGTGTTACATTTCTGCGTTTCGTCTGGTGAGTGAGGTAGCCGCGGCCCACTTTATTAAAAGGTGGCAACGCATCTGCAACTCTACCGGTGTTGCACATATCCATGGGCGGCATTTATCACTTAACATCAGGTGGACAGCCAGCTCATCGCCACCTTATCACATAAAAAGGCGAAAACGCACAATGCATATATCATACAGTACTCAGCGACAAATATTGCTTATCGAACTGTTATGTATACTCCCTGTATATAATAGACCTGACCAAGCCAACCTAATCCAACCCTTATCAGCATATTTGTAAGCACTAGATGCCCCCTGCATTGAAGAGTCAGTTCGTCACAAGTATCCAAAGCGGTAACACTTGCTCGACATTCGAATTCCATTCTGATCTATTATATTTTAAAGTGGTTTTAATAAGAAATATATATTTTGTGATATAAACTTTTTTTAAAAAACCTGCAACATACCCATGTTGCAGATGCGTCGCCACGCTGGTAAAGTAGACCCCGGCTACCTCTCTCACTAGACGAAACGCTACACTTCCACTTCACGCCGGTCGTGATTCTCCCCGGGCGCACTGCCCGCTGCGCACTGCCCATTCGTATAACAACGAAGACTGTTGCAGACTGTTTTAAAATGCGGAAGTTCCAGTTCGCATTGTAGAAATTACAATCACTGCAAGGTCTTGAACATTTAGACCCGTTCACGCCCTAGCCCCTTGGCCAAGCTTTCAAACGAAACAGACCTTATCGTGACAGATGTTTACACACAATAGGCATAGACTCGTTGTATGCTTTTAAGGATGCTTTTGGCTTCACGCTGTATTCGCGTCCGTCGGGGAACGGGCGTGAAATTATAGCGAACGCGTGCGGCCGCTTCGCGCGAAACGCGACCTTGTCGTCAGGAGGTGGTCTAGGGTTGGCTCTTCTTGCCGCGTAATTTTCAGATTGATTATCGATAATTCTGATACGTTGGCGTATCGGCCGTCAAACATTTCGTAGCGATTTCAATTATTCGATAAGCAAATATAGTATCTGCCTCCATTGCGAAGTGATATCATTTCATTTCTAAGACGGATGACACTTCAACTGACAATGACAATTTATGGACGCATAAAGTAAGGATGACCGTTTGCGATGAACACGTTTTAGATAAAAAAAGTAATAGCCAAAGTTGGACGCCTTATATTGTGATATATTATTGAATTGATAAAATTGTCGAAATATATTTGAATAAAATAGTCGAATAATGATTGCCAATATATCTCCTGTGCGACTGACGCTAACCAGTAATAATGAGATGAAAGAATATATTTCAATATATTATCAGAGAATGAATATATCTTGTTGGTGTAATTATATCCAATTATGTTTTTTACAATATTTTTGACATAAAGAACTGAAAACGCGACAAAACTAGAAAATTGTATAAAACAGAAGTATTAAATTATTGTGTTTTTATACATTTTGTTTATCTGCAGCATTTTATCCTGCCTTTGATAATTCTTCTTAGATTCTTTTTAAAATCAATGGCTAGATGAAGCCCATTCTTACTTTGATTACTGAATATTAATAAACTACTTAAAAATTTAAATGATATCGAGAAAATGAGCTTATAGAATAATTATCCGTTTAAGCTAGCTGTAGCTAGCAAATAAATATAGTGTCGTGAGAAATCAACTGGTAGAAAATTTATTGGGAGTAATATATGGAATAAATGTTCAGTTTATTATTCTAATAAACCGAATATAAGAAAGTACGTACTTATCAAGATTTTAAACGAAAATATGTTTGTAATTGATTTCTGATAAAGCCACAAACAAACCTCAAATTTAATTAAGTTTTCCCACTCAAATTTTAGTCAACGCAAATTTAGCTAACCGCGTCACGTACGCATGCATTGTATCGTAAATCGAATTTCAAACGGCGTGTTCGAAATTCAATTGGATTCTATACGAACGGATATTTCAATAGCATTAATTATTTAGCAAGCGCGAAAAGGCCGAAAATACCTCACATACGTCGAGAAAGTGTCCAAATTGGACATTTGCAATTTTTGCCGTATCTTGGCGGCTGTCTAATCCTAAGTAAATCGATCCTACAATTCAGATTATGTGCTTATCTCGCGATATATTGGCATTGCACGCAAAGAAGCCGCCCGTACGAAAAGGAATAAAACGAAAACAGAATTCGATAAACAAAGCGAAGAGTAGTGAGAGTTTAGTCCGCCATTTTGGATAGATAAAATATGGCGTTATCGATATATTCACCAGCGTCTCTATCGAGTCAACGCGATGTCCTTGCGAAAATAAATAGTGTACAAGTGTTGATAATTAAGTTGTCGTATTTTGACGATAAAACATAGAAGCGATACAACGACATTAAATTAAAAATGACATTAGAATTAAACTCGTACCAAAACGTAGATAAGCGTTATTAATATTGTAACATAATTCAATTCTTTTGGCTGCATATCTAGAACAAAACTTTTTCAATTCTTGGTTCTTGTACCTTATCTTTTTAAAATAAAATGACATTTTATGCTAAAACCTGGCCGTAAATATTATTTCATATTCTTCATTAAAAGTAAATACCTATATTTTTACTTTCTTTGTCGCGAATAATGATAACTTTATCACGCATTAATCCCGCCCATAAAGGTTACATTATAATTTATACAGTCCGATAAAACAACATATTTATATGAAAATAAAAGTGTTTAATAGTTAAACGCATATCAAAGAAATTCAAAAAGCTATGAAGAAAAGCTAGCTATAAGAGATAAAATATCGAAGAACATTCTGATTGACAAAGAGATACGAAAACAAGGTGCAGAAATACTTAGAATATTAGCTAAAGTTAAAGAAGGACGAAAATACCGGATCCTTGCGACTGAGGGAGGGGATCAATAACCAAAAATAAAAGTATGCAGGACACATCAGATGGAGTTCCTCTGAATAGTGTGGCTGTGTCATCTTAATACTTCCTTTGAAATACTGACGATAGACTAAAACAGCATGAAGGTGGAAGCCGTCAGTTGTTTAAAAATAAACTTAAACACCTAAGACCCGAACATTATTAATCGTTATTTTTATTAACGTATAAATTCCTACCACTTTTTTGACAATACCAAAAAGATCATGACAGATGCATTTAAATGAAATAAAAATATTGTATTACTACGAATTACTTGGAAAGTCAGTAATTACACTTTAGGACATCAAATAACATAACAAAATTTTGGTCAAAGGTTAGCTCCGATCACATTACATCCAACCTTTGATGGGATTTTCTGAATGAAATTCCGTTCGGAAATATTTAATCTCGGTGACGCATTTACATTGTAGCGTAACCAATTTGTTTTTGAACAAACATCATGAAGTAATTGATTCATTATTCGTAATTACATGAATTTTACAACATCCCGAACATAATTTTACGTTGCCGCTATTATTTTAGTAAATTATTTAATTCATCCATCAATTTTTCGTCTACATGCATATTAAAAATATTGCAGCTATAAATCATTACTGCAAACAATTGAATAAACTTAAGATATACGATCGATACTTCGCCCAAGGATTATTTAGATTAAACATTGACGCAAACACTTCACATATTGATAACATTAACGATTGCGACCTCATAAAGCAATGAATGTGACAAACCAAGAAAATATACTTAAAATCATACCGTAGCAAACGCTTCGCTTTACTTAAAATACAGATAAATTAAAAAAAAAATAATAAACGAATCAAAAAATAAAATCTCGCCTACCTTTACGTGAAAAGAAACCGGCCCGTCCGAGAGTCACAGCACTGGTGTCTTTTTCGCGAAGAGAGAAAAAAAAAAAAACAAAACACAACAAAACACTAATTCGTCTGCCCTATCGATGTTATACCAGAGCGGCGAGGCGATATCGATAGGGGATAGTGCGGTACGTGCTCACTTGCCGGGTGTCGGCGGTCGACTGACGGATGGAGTCGGCGATGCGCGGGCGCAGCGCCCGGCACCGTCAGCGGAGGCAGGTGGCCTTGGCGGGCGGTGCAGTTTCGAGATTTATCTTAATTGCGCCCCGTCGCGGCTCCGTTTAAGGGCCTTAATGCCAAGGGTCCCGTGTTCGCGGTGTCCGGCCTCGGACCTCTTAATTGGCAGCCTGCCTTTGAAGACGGAGTGGAAGATGAGTGCGTGCTCTATGTGCTCAACTCAATATTGGTCTGAGGACCTTAACAGCGACAGCCCTGCGTTTGTGATGTCCCATCGTCAACAAAGACGGCCTCTTGGCAATGCCAGGAGTCCTGCATTTACGCCACCCGGCCGTCTTGTAGATGGGTTGAAATGCAAACGTGCATCTCTACTTGTTCTACTCAACGTGTTCTGTGTACTAATCAACTTGGTAAAACTTGGATAGAGTGGTTGAAATCAACCTTTGTCTGTCTGTGTGAGAGGCCCGTATAAAGAGCTCGATGCTAAGTATCGAGTGCTGACGCTAAGAGGGCATCGCCATCAACACGGCTAACAACGCCTAACATCTACGGCTACAGATTTTTTTTAACCAGTGAGATGCGAACCCAAAATTATGGTCCTGTATTTATTTTTATGTGAAGAAGAATGTTCTAGTCTTATTTTTATGTGAAAAGTTGCCTAGCGAGCAGGCGGTTCACCTGGTGTTAAGTGAATACATGGGCGGCGCCCATGACCGCCGGACATCTGCTACACCCGAGGGTTGCAGATGCATTGCTCCGGCTAGGCTACCTCATTCACCAGAAGAAACGCGAAAGTATTATACTTCCACTTCAAGCCGGTCTTCTGTGAGGTCGTGGTACTTAGAGGGGTTGGCATATCACTGATAGAGCCAGCCCACTCGTACCCGAAATGTCCAGGATCGTTCTGGTCACCGTTTGGCGGTCTCGTCTGTTAATGACGGATGGCATATGCATCACAGACGGTACGCATCCGAGACCCTAACAATAACCTGAAGCGCTAAAGTGCAACCGAAACGGCGCAGCAGAAACGAATCCGGCAATCGAGCAATTAGTGATGTTCTATATCTGATGGAGACCAGTCGCCAGAGACCATTAGCGAATGACAAACGCGGCGCGACTTCCTACGATATACCATAAATGGCGAGCGTTCAAGATCGGCGGCCGTCATGAGCGCGATCGCTATACGCTGCCACAGATAAACAATGTAATAACGCGCAATTAGTTTATAAAATTATTATCGTAGCTACTCCGTCGATCCGCACATTACGCGGCTGTGGGACACTTCCTGCATACTGTTTGTTTGCGACTGGCCGTTGAAAAATAAAAATAAATAAAACGTGATTCCATTTTTGGAAAAAAATATCTTGACAGCTCGCATAATTTAAACGCGCGTGAATTTTTACCGTTCCGAAACAAGCATTACCAAAAATAATCTAACCTGAAATCCAATTATTTAATTAACAACATCATTTATAATCGATTCCTTTATGTTCAGGGCCGTTCTTTTAAAAAGTGCGTTTTAAGTTACCGGTTTGCGTAATTTATTATTAAGCTAGCGACAGCCCATTTACCCGCATGGCTACGGTGTAAATGATGGTACTCTTACCCGTATTATGAAGCGAAATCGCGCTCTTACTCATTGTACTCGATTAGAAAACGTGATTAACATGGGGAAGGTATGGAAACTTCTTTCGTTGCCTCCGACTATTTTACGATCACATTGTTAGACTTCTTGCAAGCGTAGCCTATTATTGTGTACTTTCATTTGACTGCCGTAACATATTAATTACAAGCTCAATCCACCAGCTTCGCACGGGTTCCGTTCGAAGTTATATCAAATGTTTTTTATGACTTATTTTACACAATTGACATTTTTTAGAATCGAACTGTCTGAAGATGTCGTAGTGTCATAGTTGATCCAGAATACCTAAGAAAAAGTAGTTAAAAAGTTGATTTGTAATTATTTTTTTGTTCATGCAGAATGAGCTGACGTTACCATTGTCTTGCAGTGTTAGTGTGCTTAGATGAAGTTTAATCAAGATCTCAACTCAGAATACAGAATGAACTTAACTTAGAAAGTTCTTTCTGTATTTTGTCATTGTTTACTTTTTCATTCGGGTTTTGTTCTCATACTTTGGTTTTCATTAACTCGATACTATTAGGTTACGAGTAAGACACATAATATTTTGAATTATTGACTGCCTGTAATTGAGATTCGCTACTTGTAACTCATTGCTCGGAAATATATTAATTCATTTTGTTTATGTGTAATTTTGTTGGTAGTCAAATGTTCATTTAGATAAATGGCCTCGCCTATGTTTATTAGATTAAATCCAGTAAAAGATATTTTAGACTATGTGTATTACTCGCGTACTACTAGGAAATTGTTGTATGAAATCTGCTCATTCGCACAGGGTTTAGTGCTGCCCTATACAGAGGACCCTCATGACTTCTGTTTTTTTTTTATGGTAAAAGTCGACAAGCGAGCAGGCGGTTTACCTGATGTTACGTGAATACCACCGCCCATGGACATCTGCTACACCCGAGGGTTACAGATGCGTTGACAACTTTTGAAAATTGGGCTCCGGCTACCTCACTCACCAGACGAAACGCGAAAATATTTGTCATACTTCCACTTTACGCCGGTCTTCTGTGAGGTCGTGGTACTTACCCGGACGAGCCTGCCCATTCGTGAAACAGCCGAGGCTGCTGCGTGTCCCTACCACAGTTAATGAAAGTTCTGTATGGAAGGCCCTTTGTACGGCAGTGAGATATATAGGTATAGACTGTTACATTACATTATATTCGAACAGCGAATATGAACCCATATTAATTAGTAGCCTAACAGTATAGGGGAGCAGTTTCCGATATAAGAACGCGAATCGGCACTTCAACGTCGTCGTCACTATTCTACGGCATTTGATGGACCACGCACTCCGCCTTTATCGGTTATATTGTTTGATCTTTAGCTAGCATTTGAGTGACGGACATAGGCGTCCCCCAGGGCACGCCGTATGTGGCATCGCATCTGAAACCTTACGGGTGTTGTTAATGTCTCAAAGGTTAACCGCCAGCTAGCTTGCCAACTTCTCAAATAACAACAAAAACAAGTCAATCTTGCCAAGAGGCGTTTTATCTAAACGGGTCTACACTCACCAATATGTCTCGATCTACGGCGATCACTTCTGTAAGAAACGTGTAGACCGTGCCCTCATATCAGTCCACGTATTCGAGGAACGATTTTCTTTACTTTAGTCCTCCGCTAATGCTTTATCAGCATCGTCATCATGCACTTATACTGTTGCCGTATCGGGTATGCACAAAATGTTAGTCGTTTTGTCAGTTGTATTGGCTACGTACGGCCGACCACCTGCGTGAGTACTTTTCAAATCCTTACGTGGCGTATTTCTACAATAAATGTTTTCATTCTTTCGTTCATAACGTCAGCCATCCTCGGGAGAAAGGTTTTCAAAATACGTCAAGACTCTAATTTTCTTTCTTTAATTATTTTTTAAAACAATTGCCCTTACTTTATGATAACATTATCCTGTTTTGTAAGGATGTTTTACAAACATAAATTTCACGCGGACAAACATCCATATGCGAAACAAATATCTGTGGGTCACACAAATAGTCGTCCAGTGTGGGAATCGAACCCACGACCCCCAGCGCCGAAGCCAATACTTTGGCAACTGCGCCACGGAGTCATCTTATCATAATTAAGTCGTTTGAAAGCTTCAACAACCTCTCAGTCCCAAAAAAGTATTAAAGCCCAAAAATGTTACACAAACTGTTCATCACGTTGACAATACAGCGATTGTATCAGAATTCGACTTTAGCGATTGTAGAACGCCCATCAGTAGGAACAGCCGTTATTTATAAAAGTTAAACTAACAATTTACTCTGTGGTAGGGCCACGCAGCAGCTTCGGCTGTTGCACGGATGGGTAGGCTCATCCGGGGAAGCACCACAAGACTCACAGAAGACCAGCGTGAAGTGGAAATATTATTCATTTGTGTTTCGTCTGGTGAGTGGGGTCATCGGAGCCCACTTTTTTAATAATGGCAACGCATGTGCAACCCATCAGACGTTGCAAGTGATTTCGTAAATCACTTAACATCAGGTGAATCATCCTGCACGTTTGCTCAATTTTAACATAAAATATAATCTAAATAACCTCCTTAGTAACAAACATCCAGATGCAAAAAAATAAACACAAATATTTGGGGAATCCTTCAGCGCTACAGCTAATAGCTTACCAATTCCCCAACGTGTCATCGTTTATATATCTATTATGATCCAAAAATTCTGAATTTCAAATGAACAATATAAAATTGGTAACGATGATAACCCTAGGTCGAAGCGATATCGCGCCATATTGTCAACTGAGTCTATTCTTGTTCTGCGTGCTCTACCCCAGCTACTTAATACAGATAAACTGTTACAAGTAACAACAAAGTAATTTCTCAGCCTCATTTATGGTTCACGTACGAATTGACACCTGGGAGTTGATAATGATGTGTTCTAACATGGAATTAGTTCATGTCGTTGTTAGTTTCTTAACTCGAAGTATATCGGCATACTCTATCAGATTATTATTGCTTTCTTATTATTGCTATATCGTGTATCTATGTGATAAAAACAAAACTATTTTTATGTATAATATTTTTTTATGGGGAAAAAGGGGCAAACGAGAAGGCTCACTCGATGGTAAGAGATCACCGCCGCCCATGAACACATACAATTACGAATGCGTTTTATATTTACTATGTTTTATGTTCTGTACGTATAAAGTAGCATCCCCACTTATGTGTAAAATTAAGCAAATAAAAAGCAATCATACCCAAGAAAACATCACTGTACAACATACCAATCTATTTAGCGCTAACGATTATCCGGCGACATCAAGTAATTCGCGCCCGCAGAAAAATCCGCGCCCGCCGCGTAATCCGCACGCGGGCCGGCTTCCGCAAATCCGCGAACGGGGCGTCCAGCGCCCTCCAAAAAAGGCACGACACAATCTCGCGTGTTATAAGCCCGAATATCGTTGAGCGCGACTGTCCGGTGAGTAAGCGGCGCGGGCTTGCGGAAGCGCCCTGGCGCCGTCTCAATCACGCCGCGACCACTACTGGCGGCCGAGTCGAACGCATCTCGCCGCAGACTCGATCGTATTATTTGAATCGAGGTCGACTTGCTAATTCGCTAAAACGATTCGCCTACAAGTAGCAACTGAGTCGAATCTCTTTCATATTGGAAACTCGCTTTAAGCTAATACTTAAAAATAAATAAATATTTTAGGACACATTTTTACCTAACGATCTAAAACGTCTAAAACTAAACGAACGTCCCAAACTAAGCAACGCTTGTACTATGGGTAGAAGAAAACGGATAAACATACTTAAATATACTTTTCTTTTGTCAAAAAATATATATTATACGTATATAAACACCCAGACACTAGAAAAACATTATGTCCATCACACAATATTTTTCCAGTAGTGGGGATAGAACCCACACCCTCTAGCGCAGGAGGCAGGTACACTCCCACTACGCCATTCGGGTCGTGCATATTTAATTATTTACTTATCGGATAAGAATGTGAACGCAATCAGAACAAAATAAACGCTGAATTAAAATATTTGTTGTACAAATACTTTTCGTAGTTTACTAAAACAACAATATACGGTCATCTCTTGTATTAAGATAGAGTTAAGCCGAAATTGATCATTTTTATTTTTGGACGAGCATTCAGTACTTTTAGTACTGAATGGTCAATTTTCAAATATCGGCGCACACAATCTATTGCCGAATGGATGTTACGAATCCCACCAATATTCACCAAGAATATTTAGCTTCGACAAAACTATTTTGTGCAAATTATCAATACCCTTTTGTTATCAAGTAAATATTAATTTAATATTTTTATCCCTGCAACAGGCTGTTATGTCTGTTGTTGCTTATAACCATTTCCATCCATTTCCGTCCATTTGATGTAGAACGTCATAAAATTTAAACTAATTTTACAAATGTTAAAAGAAAAACTTTGTACGTTTCTTCTCTTTTATTTATTTATTTACACTTTACACTTTACTTCACGTCACAATAAGCGAATTTAAAATTTAAAACAGAGACGGCTCAATTAATGATTAACACGTCGGATACTCCTCATATACAAAAAACAAAGTCATATGTAAGCCATGATCATAGATGCCAACATGTACACACATAAATATAATGTATAGTATAAGTAACCTATATATGTTGTGTATCGGGGCATAAATGTAATTGTGAGTAGGGAAGAGAAAAACACGTCAAATCATTGATACTTAATCTTTATGTTCGCAAAGGGATCTAAATTCAATCTGTAATACAAAACGTAAAGCCCATACGAAATAGACGTGAGTCAAAGGCCTAGAAAATAGGCTAGCCGTGAGCGTTGTGGTAACAAACGGTGACTCGTAACGAATTCCCTGAAAGCTTCAGCGGGATATATCCTCAAAGGCGCCCGGCCGATTGCGCAACTAGAGAGCTGAAATAGCTTCGCTGACAAGTGTAGAGGACATTCATTCATTACTGCTTCATGGCGCATTGAATGAGGTCCTTCGCGCGTCATAAGCTTAACTCCCTCTCCTTCCTGGTGCCGCTACATTGTTCTTTTTTTAAACTATTCCTAATTTAAATTTATTGAAAGTTAGTTTCAACTGAAAAATAAAATTAGTACGATTTTTAAAACTATTATTTATTTTCTATTGTTTGGTTCTGCTAAGTATAAAAGCTTTAGTTCTGCTAAATATAAAAGCGTGTTTTTTTTTATTTTTTAAACATTTTTCAAATACGAGAACGTACTTGGCCCAAAAACACTACCGGATGTCTGATTTAGATATTAGCTAACGTAAAAAGGCTTAGCAAAGTCCTTTTAAATTCGATTGGAAAGATTGTAGCAAATAGTAAAGCGTTGAAAAAAAAACAACAACATTTAATTTCACCAGGTGTCATACAGAGGAAACGCTTATTGACTTGTTAAGGAATGTTTTATCTTTTCGAAAGAGGGGTCACTCGACTTGACTGATGAAGGTCGCGGCTCGAGAATTAATACTGGCAACATAAAAAAAAAATAATTCCATATGCCATTCCTTGTAAGTACACTGTTTGTGACAATTGTAATTAAGTGAACGCGATCCGGCTTATTTTTAGAGATATTACGGCTACCGAGGTTAGTGCGGATTTTTATTTCTTTTTTATAGCCACCATCAAGGAGATTTGTTGTCAAATTCATAAAGTATTTTGTGAGCAATTTACATGTTAAATATTTCTTCGTTTGAACATAAATTGTCAGCAGAAACCAAAGACTGAGCTTAAAAGATAAAGTTTGATTAACAAATAAGCATTGCGCGTATCTTCAAACGCCAATCTAAAAATCTAAAAAAAAGTTATTAAGGAGTTTTGACTTTGTAGACTTTTTTTTGTAGCACGCAGCAGTTTCTATAGTAGCCCGTAGGGGCAGTCTCGTCCGAAGAATTACGACGGCCTCACTGAAGACCAACGTGAAGATGAAGGGTTACACTGAGTAGAGTGAGGTAACCAGGGCGCACTCTTTAAAAGATCGGTAAGACATCTACAACCTCACAAGTGTACACTGATCTACACACATAAGTACACACTTATATATTGATGGTAAGCCAACACTATGTTCAGGATATTTTTTATCTAACCACGTTTAATTGTCGTCTTTAAATGGATATAGATTATATCCCCGAACACGGGTGTACCTTGCATAAGCAGTAGAGCATCCCGCTCTACAAGTTGTTATGGGTTAACTTCTCTTCGTTTTTTAAGGGTTCCGTGCCCAAGGGGTAAAACTGGACCCTATTACTAAGACTCCGCTATCTGTCTTTCCGTCTGTCACCCGGCTGTATCTTACGAACCGTGATAGTTAGACAGTTGAATTTTTCACAGATGATGTACTTCTGTTCCAGCTATAAAAACAAATACTAAAAAACAGAATAAAAAATATTTAAGTACGAGTCCGATTCGCACTTGGCCGGTTTTTTATTTATCAAAAAACACTGCCCTTACTGTGGGATAACATTATATCCTGTGTTGTAAGTTCGCTTTACATACATATTTAGATATATTTCAAGTGGACAAACACCCAGATCCGAAACAATCATCTGTGGGTCGCATAAATAATTCTCCCTTGTGGGAATCGCACCCTCGACCCCCGGCACCGAGGCCAATACCTTGGCAACTGTGCCACGGAGACAGCAATTGTTTGTAGTGCTGTCGGGGACAAATTTTATGTTTATTCCATATGCGGAAAGGAGTGGAAAATTTTAAATGATAAAAAGACCAGACGAGGTGTGTAAGAAAAGTGGAAACGCATAATCTTTGATAACAACAGAGAAGAAGACTTAGACATTCACAGACGTGTGAGTTTATATACGTCCACGTGCATTTTATGTACCTGAAACGCTTGCCGAGCTATTCAATAAAGCGCGGGAAATCGCGTAGCGGGTATCGATTTTGGCGCGACTGCAGAACCAACCTGTGTCGCATAACTTAGGAGTACTGCATGCATTCGCGGGATTTAATTACGTCTGGCGCTAACCGTACATTTAACTAGTAACGTATGGTGTTAGCACTAATGTGTACATGTACCAAAGAGACGAAAATAAAGTACAGTCAGTTTAATGTATACATTTCAGCGGTGACATTTTATTATTTCCCGACTACATTTGCGTTTATTCTAAATTGAGTGATAAAATTCGCAGAATTACTTTCAATATATTATGTATGAGGATATAAGAATTAATCATTGTCGTTATCTCTAGTATTTCATTTTCATATTGTTTTCGAGATGTTTATGAATAATGCAGAAGTACAGCACCAAATAGAAATATTTCAGATGCGTTGCCAACCTTGAAAGCCCGTGGAATTATTGTAAGCATATCATCTTGAAAATGAAAATTTAACCGACTAAGAGGATATATAAAATATGTAACAGTGAACGTGATACTCGCAGAGAAATTCTATAATAACTCATGTGATAGGAATGTGAGAGGAGTATGTGTTGCTATTACTTAACGCTTCCAGAAACTTCTTAAACTGTCAAGGAACCAATTAAAATTATTCGTATTCAGGTCAAGTTTACGAATAAAGGAAGAAACGTTGCCGATAACAGTATCAGGGGCACAAGTGTAATTTAAATTAAATGTTAATTTATCATCCGCACTGAAATGTAATAGGTACTTGGAATTGGGTGATAGAGATTATCATTAAATTGCAACTGTATACATAAATAATAAAGAATAAAACTGCAAAGTATCAAACACAATATAACAGGTAGAATCTCAAGGAGATAAACCATCTCACTACGTTATAACTATTGTACTGCTCAAATAGATTCCTCAAATTCGGCGGCCATACTTGTCTAGAGGGCGGTATGGCACAACAGATTGAACTCATAATCGCAACGTATGTCCCGTGCAACCCTCTGCTGCTGGCCGTAGACCTCACCTAGTAAAAACAGTTGTAGTGTGCAGTTACTGCCATCTTACGCAAGTTTTCACCTCACCTGGTCCGAGTCTTGCCTAAACACGGTCGCCATCCAAGAACTCATGGTTTATAGTTTCTGCGAGCATTGTGACCCGCCCCCTAACACTACTTATCGTGAGAGTGACCTTTGTGCTCTGTCGGAGCGCGTTTCGGATCCGTCAGAGGAACTACAAGTATAGCGCTTTCCATGGCTCGACACTAGCTTTACTGAGCGAGTCAGCGAGTCGCTTAGAATTTAACTTTGTGGACTAATCCCACTGCGAGTGGGCTGTGGAGTTTTCGGCGTATGGAATGCACATTAATTATGCAAAATGCATGTCAATATTGAATTATACAAAGTGACACATTTGAGAATGCACAGGAAAGAATATTCATTTGACGGAAAACGAGGCAAATGATCAAGTGAGTCGCCTAATCGTGATTACCGCCATCCAGTGACAATCATAAACCATTGGACTTATAAATACGTTGTCGGTTGCAGTAAGAATAGGCCCCCGTCTTGAAAATATTTCCCTAAGTCGCATCGGTCCGGAACACATCCATTTATACATTTCACCAGCGGTGGTGACAAATGATTTCACAAAGTGTGGCAGAAAATGTATTGATGTTAACATCACCTTCTTGATGCAATACTATAAATAACCAAGTTATTTAAACAATTACACCAATTTTCTCTTAACATACCTAACTTTAAATTTCGTTTCGGCGGAATCGACAACAAAAGTAAAAACATTATTTCGAAAATATTTTTTTTGAGCGTCGTATTCGTCTATAGGAGAAATGTTATCGACTCCATTCGTCAACATATTATTTTAATTCTTCATTATAAACAAAGGACGCGATACTATTATGTACTTATCTAAAGCTGCACCAATAAAACGTGCACCAACTCAAAGTACAATCAAGCAAACCTATGAAAAATGTTTAGTTTCACCTTATAATATCGATGCAAACCATCAACAATCTACAATATTTACTTGTAATATTAATTCAATTGAAAACAAAAGCTAAAATAAATCATTTAATGTACTACTAAAATATCATTGTAAAATATATTATAATAAAGTAAAGGACACTAATAAAATGCTAGCTATTTAATTAGTTTTCTTTACTTTATTTTATTACCTTTATCCTGTTCCCAAGTTTGCCTGGAAGAAATTGCTACATTACCAATAATCCGCCTATAATTATGTACACTATGTTTCCTGCATTTTCTTTTTATGTATTTCCTTATGTGCAATAAAGTATATTCTATTCTATCTATCCTATTCTATTCTATTTATTAATAGTTTGTAAGTTTAGTGCAAATTGGAAATTATGAGACAAAAACATGTAGACAAGTGGGCTTAAACGTAATAAAAAATTCTTTCATTTTAAAAATAGAATGCGTAGTGGAATCCAACTGAATATTATGAGAAAGGGACTTGGACGGTGGCGACGCGACGGGAGTGCCTTTGGCCGGAAATAGTAACGCATCGCGGCGTAGCTCCACGAATAGGGAGAGTTCAAGAGCACGCGACAAATGCGGCACCGCGCCGAATCCCAGCAGATTAATAATGTTGTTTAAATAAAACTATAAATGTCATAATTAATAATAAATTAAATTTTTATTCATTACTAGATGTGCCCGAGACTTCGACCTCTGGCTTTGGCAGAAGCCTCCAACGGATGTATGCCAATCATGTATGTGTGACTCTTGGACGTTCTAGAACAGCAGGTACTTGGTACTGCGGACAGCAGTGGTATATTTGTATTGTATTTTATTATATTGGCGTGCAGCTTATGTACCAGTATAAATAAGAAAAATACAAACGAATACTCGGGCGTATGAGACACTACACCCCAATCAAATTAAACTTTTGTTAATTCACCTCGTAACGAGTAAAAGGTGGTTAAGTATATATAAATAAAACTTTACTATTTGAAGGAAATAGCCGAGAATAGACAGGTTTTGCTGAGCTGATGCGTTGTACTACGATTTTATAGGAAACTAGCGGACCGGACAGACGTTTTCCTGTACACACTACTTAAATCCGACAACTTAAAAAATATATTTTGCATCTAAACTTTTCTCGAACCACCTGCAGATTCATAAAAAAATTCATAAAAATCGGCCCAGCCGCTTAGGAGGAGCTCAGTGACATACACACGTACAGAAGAATCACTACATAGTACAAAATCGTCACGCTGTCTGTCTGTCCCTTTATATGCTTAGGATCTTTAAAACTACGCAACGGATGTTGATGCGGTTTTCTTTAATAGATACGAGTGATTCACGAGGAAGGTTTATATGCATAAATCATGCATAATATAGTAGATAAACTCTGATAATTTTAGAGGTTTCTAATGCGATGTCGAAAACAAACATTAAGCATTGCACCCGTGCGAAGCCGGGGCGGGACGCTTGTATATATATGTATAAAGATTAACATGACGCTATAATGAGTAGTAGACATGAAAAACAAATGTTTGCCCATTGAAAGGTATTAAAAATCGCTGTCAAACCTTTAATTAGTTTATCGAGACAATTATTTTATCAGGTAATAGAGCGTTATATAATTTATTAAGAAAATAAAAATAAAAATTCTCCTTGTACTTTTTGTATTAAATATAAGAAAGTTTGCATACTTCAGGAAAATAGCACTTCAAATTTTTCTCCTATACCAGCAATCGTCTCTTCTAAAGTCGTTACTGTCGTTTCCTTAGAAAAATAGTCCTGCCGAGTTTCTTTCGTCGGTTCTTCCCAGGTCAGTGGCTTTTCGTTTTGACAAACAATCAGTGAGTGTAATGCTCCTATGTTAAATAAAGACATTTAAATTTGAATGACACTTTATTATTTAATTGAAATATAAATAAGCAATACAAAACATACAAACAATGAATCAGTCCACATGTATGTTTTTCAGAGAAGAGTAATAAGAAGACAAGTGATGCGCCTGATGGAATGTGATCGTCGCTTCCTATCGACATCCGCAAAGCTACTGGGATTGCTGCTGAGTTTCCAGCCTTAAAGAGGATGGACATCCGATTACCTCACTCAATGGACGGAACATAAGATTAAGAGGAGTACTCCTTTACGTATGTCTTCGTATACATTACTTCGTTGTACTCACTCATATGCTCTCCATTTAAATAGCAGAAAAATGCTGTCTGGCTGTATCACAAGTCAATAGTAACAAAATAATTAAAGATTTAAGTGTAACGACAGGATAGATGTTTTACTACAAATACAATTAATCTTTAAACATCATTTTTATATTTCTCAAGATTATTTTTATGATCGTATTGGATTCCTAAAACTGAAAGGGAACAATAATCCAATTGAGATTCAAGGAAGACAATTTTAGTGCAGAAGCAATCAGATTGTATAATTTCTTGTGACCACGAAGCAGCATCTGTTATTGCAAATGAGCAAGCTCGTCCGTGTAAGTACCACACGGCTACGAAGAAGACCGGCGTGAAGTGAAAGTAAGTATATGCTTTCGTGTTTCGTCTGGTGTATGAGATAACCGGGACCCTAAAATAAAATTTTAATGGTTGGCCACATCGTAGTATCAATCTATAGTAGATATCCATGGGCAGCGGTAATCGCTTAGCATCAGGGTAACCGCCTGCTCTCTGGCCAACTAATCAGATAAAAAGTTAGGTATACTTACGTAATTACACTAGGTATTCTTACACACACAAACATCGCTCGCGCGCACAACTCTAAATAAACTTTATCGTTAGCATTGTTGTGTTCAAATTGGAAGGGAACTGATTGCTGAGATGAACTCAAGAACTCAATGATTCTTGGCTTTAATTTTACCAATAACGACCCGCCCCGGCTTCGCACGGGTGCAATATATTATACATATAAACCTACCTCTTTAATGACTCTATCTAGTAAAGAAAACCGCATCAAAATCAGTTGCGTAGTTTTAAAGATCTAACCATACACAGAAACAGACAGCGGGACGACTTTGTTTTATACTATGTGGTGAAGTTATTATTAATTATTATAATTTATCTATAATTCCTCAAAATCTTTACACGGGCAGCGCACGTCCGATAGACACCGACCCAAATGTCTTAACCATTGTCCATGACAATATCGTTCTTGGAACAGTTGGAAAGCCGCCGCGACTTGGGACTGGGAAATGTGAAATCGCCAACGTTTCATGGGAATCGCGCTCGATGTCTGCCTATTCGATAATGCCACCGTTTCTATGAAATACGAACAATGAGCAGCGGTACTTTTCCCTTTGAGTGTGTCACAATACAAACGAAAACGTGATAGAGGTGAAATTATTTTGGTACCATTACCTCTTTTATATTATCTAGTTAATTAACATTCATAAGTGTTTTAAATTGTAATCTTTATGTTCCCATTAAGTCTCATTCTAAAATATAACTTTAGAGTCCTTAAAATTGGTAATGTACTGTCAAATTTGTAAACAGACCGAATGATTAATTAATACAAGCCTTGAACTTGGTTTGGTGCATCAGTCTCCCACATAAAAATTTGTCTTCTATAAGGTTTTAGTACTTCCTCTGATGGACTTACCCATTCATGCAACAGCTAAGACTTTCGCTGTCTTCGCTGTTGCATGCGTGGCCCTACCACAACAAAGTTGTCAATAAAGTCAAAATAACCAGTTCACAAATTTAGACTCATCCAAAGAAGAGCTGGCAAGAAACATAGGTAAAATACTCTGCACTGCTTTCCGTTTTAAACAAATCAAGTCAAATGATTCGTATAAATATACTAGCTGCTGCCCGCGATTACGTCTGCGTAGGGGGGTGAAAATTTAGGGTTGTGTGTATTTTTGTTTGCTGTATCATAAAAAAATAAAACCAAAAAGTTTTTTCCAAAAATTAAAAAAAAATGTTAAGGGTGAACAACCCTTATTCGCCGATTCTCAGACCTACTGAATATGCATATAAAATTTGATAAAAATCAGTACAGCTGTTTAGGAGGAGTAAGTTAACTAACATTGTGACACGAGAGTTTTATATATAAGATCATAGATTTATTTATGGTATAAACAATAAAATCTAATATAGCAAATACTAGAATATGTGTGCAAATACGTGTGTGTGTGTGTGTGTGTGTGTGTGCGTGTGTGTGCGTGCCTGCGTGCGTGATGCGTGCGTGCGTGCGTGCGTGCGTGCTTGCGTGCGTGCGTGCGTGCGTGTGTGTGTGTGTGTGTGTGTTTATAAATATATATGCTATATATGTTCATATTTATTTATTATTATAGAGTAGATATAAATATTAAGGCAAAGTTTAAGTTTTTACATTATGTAAGTATTTGCAATTTTGATATTATTAATTAGTGTTTATGCACCTACCACGATCTCTCTCCACGCCCCGGGTTGACTGGGAGAGAATGCCCAAATGGCATTAAGTCCGCCCTTTGTAATCCTTTTTTTAAGGTTTTGCAATAAAGCATAAATAAATAAATAAATAAATAAATATAATATTATATAATATTTACATACACTCGACACCTAGTGTCTGGGAAACGCAAATACATATTTTTACTCAAAACCTGGCCAATTCACTGCCATCCTTAATCCTTCCCAATCAATTCGTTCTACTGAAGAATTGAAGCCAACAATAGGCAGTAATTGAACATTCAAAACGCGGCGCCGTAAAGCCAAAGCAATTTGCTGCATACAAAATGAGGCTTCAAATCGTTAATAATATACTTGTTTGATGTGCAAGGTGGTCTTTCGCAATTCGGCGCTAATATACCTATATATCGTTATAGCAGTCTATAATAATTTTTTGCGCACCTATGAAACATTCTAACTAAAAGAAACATTAGACCTCGGTATGTTAAACGTACACAAGTAGCGTCAATACTTGCAGACGTAATAACGTATAATCGTTATTACGTCTGCAAGCATTAACTATTATTACTATATTTAATTATACATATAAATCTACATTACTGTTTACTATTTGTACCCAAGTGTGTACTAGTACCACCAGATAACGTACCGTCCATAATCTGTCAGGCAAAGATCTCCTTTGCACAGAGGGTACTACGGAATAGTCAACGGACCAGTCGTATGTAACTTGTGACTTCGGGTATTGGGAGCCCCGTTCTGAATAACAGGCATCACTTTATTAATACCTCACATGTTTTAAAAAAAACATTGCCCTTACTTTAGGATAACGTTTTACAGACATGAACTTCACGTGGACAAACACCCAGATGCGAAACAACTATTTGTGCGTCACACAAATAGTTCTGTCGTGTGGGAGGGAATCGAACCCACGTCGCCCGACGCCGAAGTTGATACCTTGGCCACTGCACCACGGACTCATCCAATCTCTTAGATAGACACGTTCGTCTTCAACACTGAACTGAACTAAAATTCAAACTTTCAGATAACGCATACCGTAAAGTGTTACGTATACCAGAATCTTCTTATTCGGATCTAGAATCATAAGACTCATCAGACACGGACACACTTTGAGTTTGATAATAAGTACTAGAGACCCGTGTACTAAGCCGTGATAGCTGTGTCCGGGCGCTCGCCTTTAATTCAATATACTCGAGCAACCTGAGTTCCATCCCCGGTGCCAGCACCAGTGAAATTGTTAATTTCAAGTGCTGAATTGTCACATGCTCAGCGGTACAGGAAAACACCGTGAAAATCGTGTGGAAACCTGCATATTTTCGGAATAATAACAAAAGAAATATTTCGAATATATGTGAAGTCCGCCAATCCGCAGTGGGGCCGCGTGGTGGACTATGCCCTGATACCCTCAGTACAGAGGAGGCCTATGCCCAGCAGTGGGACTCATTTTTTTTGTTATTAATCCGAAAATATCTAGGTCTCCTCCTTGACCGCTGAGCACGTAATAAATGAGCACTTAAATTAACATTTTCATTGGCGCCGGCGCCGGGATTCGAACTCAGGTTGCTCGAGTACATTGAATTGAAAGCCAGCGCCCGGGCACTGAGCTAACACGGTTCGATAATAAGTATATCAATATGCACAGCGTAACAGCGAAAGTCAGGATGGAGACGGACCCGATCAAACAAGCCGATAGAAAATGCGCTCTCATCACTGAATTGTTTACTTGCAACTACGTGACAACGGGAAAGCAATTAGCGTAGTAATGTGTCAACCCACCGGTGGGCGAAGGCGCTTCGAAATCCGTCAGACATGTTTGGCAAACCGTTTAAGTGGCAATTGTGGTTTCCACGGTTTGCGCAACCGATTTTAGAACTTCGCGTTGCGTGTTTGGAAATATTTAGCGTCATATTTAGCTTTTCAGTCAATGGTATCGATTTCTTGTAATTTCTGTTTCATTTCTGCATTACGTCTCCCAAGCTATTGGTTGCGAAAAAACCGAAAATCTGTTATCGTTTCGAAATCTCGTGCAATAAAAGAGTTAGTAATGTGATTTCGATGCTGACTGAAATAACAATTAGACTGTATTTTTTTTATGTTAGAAAATGACAAGCGAGCTGGCGGTACAAATAATGTGAATTGATAACCGCCGACCATGGACATTTGTAACACCCGTAGGGGTTTTTTATTTTTTTTTTTAACAAAGTAACTCTACAGACTCGTGGTCCGTACTCTTTTTTTTTGGTTAACATGTTTTTTTTTTAATTTTCTTTTTGGGCTGTCACCGCCGCGTACATCAACCGGGCTGGTAGCGGTGCAGCAGTGAGTTCATATTTACATATATATATATATAATTATTATTTCATACCTATACATAAAATAATTAATATATATATATTTTTGATCTATACTTATATTTGACCAAAAACACCCGTAGGGTTGCAGATGCCACCTTTTAATAACGATAATAACCACAGTTAAAAAGATAAACTCGCTACGTTGATATGCACTACAGTTCATTCAGTAGCATCTACTGGGGGTCGTAGGTACAATTCTCGCACGTAGTATGACTCGGTGGCCCCGTTGCTACGCTATTGGCTTTGGCGTTGGGGGTCGTGGGTTCGATTACCACACGGGACAACTATTTGTGTGGCATAACAACTTTTCGGGTGTTTATCCACATTTGAAACACCTTATAAACACGGAATAATGTCCCACCATACGTTTGACACAAACGACAAAATGTAATAGAGAAAGAAAAAAAGACAGAGAAAAAAGAAAGAAAGACAGAGATTAATTTGACATAAAACAGACTGACGTACACAACAATCATTTAAAACAATAAAAATTAGACAAAAGAAAAACATGAAAATAAAACTCCAATAAGCATATTTTCCCTTTTCATTATATAATACAGTCGCGTCGATAAAAGAAAACTTCAGTTGGACAGCCACAGTGTGCTGACCCTTTTGGCGAATGCGAGGTGGCTTAGCACGTGAGTATCGAATATGGGTCGCTCAGACCCACGCGTGTGCGTTTTGTCATATATAGCGTTTTACAACCGGGTCTAGGACGTTGCATAAAGCTTTTCGAGAGCTTTCGCGCAAATTTTATTGTCCTTAGTCTTAGCGGCAAACTAAATGCAACAAAAGAACACACTGAACTTGATATGAGGTCACGTCTATATATCAGCTGCGAGGATAAAAGTTAACGTTGTCCTATATCAAGGCTGTCAAACTAATTTTTTTATAACGTACCCGTTAAACGTCTTGTTAAATTAATTAACAGACTGTTAAGGATGTGTGGGTGGTCCAGAATGTGTTAACAGTTCATTATTTTTTTTAAATTTAAACATTACTAATTAGGACCCTAAAATTCGTAGCTATATTAGTTTTTTGTCACGATGACATGATGTACTTTATTTACTAAAGTGTTGATTATAGTACGTTTTTTTTCTGTTTTGAAAATTTTTTTGTAATATTTGCCAAGCGAGCAAATGGCTCACCTGATGTTAAGTGAATACCGCCGCCCAACACATACTTAACATGGAACACTCGAGGGTTCCAGATGCGTTCACAGTCTTTTGAAAATTGGGCTACCTAACCTAGAATAATAAAATGTAAATGGATTATTCGTAGGGTTTATATTTTATTTGTAGGGTTCCTACCCAAAGGCCCCTTATTTGTAGGGTCCCTTACCCAAAGGCCCCTTAATTGTAGGGTTCCTACCCAAAGGCCCCTTATTTGTAGGGTTCCCTACCCAAAGGATAAAGCGGGACCCGGTTTTGTTTTGGCCGTTTTATAATTGGAGTTTACATTTTAATAATTATCATCAATAGCTTATGAAAGTCATTTTTTACTATTATTTCAGCGTTGTTTATTTTAAAAACAATTACCTGATTTGCGACTTATGATTAATTAGGGCGAAGAAGTATCTTCGTTTTATAAAACAACCTATTTAATTGTATTTGTATTTGATTTTGGTTGAAGTGGTGCTGAGGTGTTCCGATGCTAATCACAACTCGGACTACAAGTTATAAAGGTGTATGTCAACAATGCGGTGAAGTCATGCAAATCAAATCAAATGAAAATCAAATCATTCATTCGTCGTCATTTATCGATAGTAATTTTTTAAATCTACCACCAGATTAAGTAATACTCTCCTTGACGTTCAACTTCAGTAACTTCCATTGATTGGTATACCTAAATCTTTTAACAAACTAACAAAAGAACTGCACACAATTATAAATGTCTTGTGTTATAGACATTGCAAATACCATACACTTAGGATCTATATTCTGAATCTAGGGCAAAAACATTGCTACTAATACAGGTTACTTACGACATTAAATTTAAAGAATTTCCAGGAAAAATTGAAATTGAAACCAGTTTTCACGGGGCCAATACAAATAAGACGGAAAATAAAATGTTATTATGTACTTATAAACCTAAATAAGTATAATAGATAAACGTTTAACAAATTTAGATAATAAAACGCAAAATAGCACAATATACAAACATACGACCGCCGCCAGATTTCCGTAATCGTTATCGATCTAAACACAACAAGAGTCTTGATAAGGATAATGCACCCAACAGTCACACAGCGATTGGCTATCGTTTATCAACGTGCGATAATATTTGCATGTCTGGACACGTGGTTGGCGGAAACGTTAGCTAATAAACTCTGGTACAAATATGAGCGAAACTGGTTTTAGTTAGTCAATCAATGGTGAATATTGACAATTAATAAGTGAATAAATTTTAACTTTAATCATTAAAATCAAAATGTGCACAATAAGTGTGGCGTACAGATAAATATAGTCAAGTAAAAGACAAAATTTCTTAATTATTATTTTTTTCAACATAGGCCTATTTTTAGCTTTTATTGAACGTCAAAAACTACTATAATAATATGGAAAAAGTTATTTTACTGCTGACTAGAACCGTTTCAGTAAAACGAATTGCGCACAGACAATCGCAAAAAAAATATTGTTGAAAACACTCCGCATTTCACTATAATTATACGCGAATAGAACTCGTTGTATGTTTGAAAAATTTTACAAGTGTTTGACGTACCAATGGAAACCCAAATGACCATGCTAGAGACGAGTGACGACATGAGATTTTGAGACCAAAACGGGATTTTTTTACAATGAACAATTGCTGAATCAAAAAAAAAGCCCCCGCGTGGTAAATACTCTTGTTATTCAAGAAAAAGACGGCCGACGACATAATTAATTATAAAATACAAAATTGACAGTAACATACATAATTTGACATTCAACCATGACCTCGCATCGGCGAACTCGATGATGTCACCGAGTCTGATTGGCTTTTAAAAGACGACTACAGAACTGATGAACAAATAACAAAAACAGTAGTTATGTGTATGTAAGCACGTAAAAAGCAACACTTCGTTAGTGTTATTAACAACATACTTTTTGTATTCAAATAATTATTAACAAAGCAAACAACAATAGATGAAAATAAACAACATTAAATAGGCACATTCAGTAAAAAGTTAAGTTTCAAAACATTTTTTGAAATTTTTGGATATTTGAAGTTATACTTCTTTTGATGCGTTGTGAAACATTGTGATAGTAAAATTTTTACGAATCGCGCACTCCGACCCTCAAGAGGTGACATGATGCTGGGTAACCAATTTAATTTTGGCAAACAATAACAACTCTTTGAAATTTACCAATAATTTCAAGTAAACCGTTATCAATTTCGTTTAATGTATTTATATAATAAACGAAAAAATTACTCCTGACATACATACTTCTTTTATTTTTACTGCTAGTGTCTGCAAGATGAAACTTAAAACGTGAAAAAAACTTGTTTGTTCATTTATGTACAAAAATTAAGATTTTAAATTATTTCTAATTGATAATATTTGTACTATGTATCTTACGTAAATATAGTCTAAAACTATTAAAAAACATCATGAAGCACAACTTCAACAAAGAAATCAATCAATTATACGATTCTTAAGAAAAAATATTAAAAAAGCGGCTGCTCGTATACAATACGAAGGGACGCCTCTGAGCCGGAAATATACAATGAAATAAATTATGTGTCACATTTACGCGAGCAAATTCGTCACACGTCAAAAGTACACTCATGATCTGTTTACCGAAACGCAAATAAAGAATTTTAACTTCAACTTAAAAAATCCCATTACGTAAGTTTGCAAAGATCTTCAACCGAGCGAATTCTGTTAAAACAGGGCGACGGGACGTAACGCATGCAACGTTCCATAAATAGCAAAAGATCTCATACACGCTTGTGAGACATTCCCGCGCGATAATGTATTACAACGAAGCCAATGTATTACTTACGCATGGTTTCGCGTAAAAATATAATTAACCGACTCGTTTATCCTTACTAATATTATAAAGGCGAAAGTTTGTATGGATGGATGGATGTTTGTTCCTCTTTCACGCAAATACTACTGCATGGATTTTAATGAAACTTTACAATAATATAGCTTATAGATCAGAATAAGACATAGGCTATAATTTATAAACATATTTTATGTATTTCTGTCTAAATGTTACGCCTTCAGCCTATTCTACGTAGTATTCTACGTAGTCGCGGGCAGCAGCTAGTGAGAAATATATTTGTGAGGTCTCCAGAGCGTAATAATTATTTAAGGAATTGAGGGCTAAGCACTCAGTGGTTGGGTCGTGGGATTTTATATCTTAAGGTCCCGCGGGCTAATCCTAACAAGGATCACTTAGATTATTCATATTTTCGGATCTCTATTCGGATCGGATTCTATTTTGGGAGGAATTTAAATTTTGAGACAAATAGAACCTAACAAGTGATATCTATCTATGATAATTCGGTTGTCTCGGATTATAAACGATAGACTTTGGAGCCCGCGGGTTGTATACTTAATTCTCACATGGGATAAATATTTGTATGACCCACATCGTCTGTGTTGCTAAGCATCTGTTAAAATTTGTTGTTCTATTGTCACTTTTATATACTTTCATTTGTTGTGGGCAATTAAAGTGTATTCATTCAGTCATAAATGTTTGGCCTTATTCATTAAGTGTTCTACTCAACACATGGGTGCCGTATTCGCAAGTAGTGGAGGACTATATGGAGGACCGTTAATTAATAGTTAATTACTAACATAAAACACTAAACATTCGATTACAGTAATTGCATCTCGCGCACATCGTGTCGACTTTTAACATGTGCTTTACAACAAATATCGCGTTTCGTGTACGCAAAAACTGTTGACAATGCCGCCTTTGTTCGTTCTGAAAACCAATACGTGTCTAGCGCTTTGGCGAACTTTTTTTTTAATTTTTACGAAGAAGGATAAATGATGATATTCGATCCGGTCGACCCGATTGTAAAGACCCTATCCAATAACGTCTAAACGCCCCTCTTGTAGTGCGCATCCGGCCTGGGAATTCGACAATCACCCCCACAAGTGGGTCACGGAGGGAACACATGCGCGCTTATCTAATCGCGGGGTCATTGACACTCCGCCTCATGAGATCCCGAACGGATCGCGCGCCGAATTCGATTCGAAACTGTCAACAGATTATACAGAAATATGCGTTCGAACTATCAACACATTATAGCCAAACGCGCGTTCGAAAACTGTCGACAGATTATACAAAAATATACGTTCGTACTCTCAACTGATTATAGGCAACCGCAAGTTCGAAAACTCAAACAGATTAAATAAAAATTAACCTATGAAATCAGTTTTTTGTTTTCTTGTTCCTTTCAAAAAAAATTGGAGGATTTAATAGCTACAATAAATTTTGAAAGTTATGATTTAAAATATCAATTGATTTCATAATATTAAGATGGATACGTATATTAGAAATTTTTATTTCTTTTGTCTCTTCTTCTTCCTTAACATTTTAAGTACACAGGATTTGATTGGACGGTTCGATAAATAAACAAAGAGCATCCACTCAAACCTCGTATTCCATCGTGACAAACAATTTTATCTCTTTCTCCAATAAAAATAGAATTACAAATCGCTCTGTTATTAAAAGAGATTTCAATTACGTTTAACGTTAGCTTTATAAAATAAAATATATCAATATATACAAACATAAACGTCGGGTAACTGTACACAATGTGGACCATTTATACGCGCAACAGAACTTAAATATCCACGATATTCAAATTCAGCCCTTGTTGCCATGACAATAAGTTTTAAATTTCATCGATTTGACTCCGTGGCCGCACGTGTTTAAGAGATCCCCCTAAGCGCACTGCTAATTTTATCCTCGTATGCTGGACCAGCGGCCGCCGGCGACGACAAACGCGGGAGTCGTGAGGTTTTATTGCTCACGGGTGGTCCGGACGTCAGGACTATGCTTTTACTTGCACCAACAAATGATATAATAATACAATGCGGACGAGACGCAATTGTGCGATTGCGGGCGAGCGCTCCTTATTATCGCTGTTAGCTCTAACCGATTCCGTCGTGGCTCGACTTAATTATATGTTTAATTATTACGCTTATGATTCGATGCCGTGTTATTGCTGTTCAATGTTCGGATTATGTAAGGTCAGTCTATAGTCCTTTATCGGTTCTAGACTTAAGACTGTGAAGGGATGGTGGTGTTTAAACTTCATAAGACTTAAAAAATAACGGGGACTTAACTTCATAAAGAAAATTTAACTTAATAATAAGACGGCTGAACTCACGTCAACCTGGTGTATGTAGCGACTAGTTTGGGACTCATCGGAGGTGCTTCATCAGGGGATTAAGATTAATTCACGGTCGCGCCCCTTCTCGCGCCTGTGCTCGCAGCGCGCGGGTTGACAGGGCGGGGGCGCGGGTTGACAGGGCGGGGGCGCGGGTTGACAGGGCGGGGGCGCGGGTTGACAGGGCGGAGGGCGCGGGTTGCGCCGGCGAAGATGACGACTCCGGCGAGAGTCATCATTGATGAGTCCGAAACTAGTCGGTACATACACCGGGTTTACGTGCGTTCAGCCGTCTTATTATTAAGTTAATAATGTCTCACGAAAGTTTTAATAAAATTTAACATTGTATATTATCTCCTTGTAAACAATTTGTTTTCTTAAGCTATTGCATAGCTTTTATCGCGGGCTTTGATCGCGGTGACCGAATCAAGAAATTCCGTAACGAAAATAAAACCTAACACCCCCCACTCCGCCTACCATGTAGCTCAGCCGAGCGTTGGCGCACGAAGCTCGCACGGATGGTTATTATAATATGATATAATAATATTATATTATCATATGATGATATGATATTTGGAGGATATCAAGTCTCAAACTTATGTTTCTTATTTCAATTACCATAAACCTACAGTTTCAATGATAAAAATTCCTGAATTACGTAGGCAATACATGTAGATGTATTATAGATAATAAAAATATTTTAAGCGATATTAACATCTTATTTATTCAAAAAAAAAATTGTTTTCTCATCGGTCACCACGCTCAAAAAGTGTAACTTGAATCAAAGAAAAAAAACTGCATAAATAAAAAATAAATGAATAATTATGATTGCATAAGTTGATAAAAAAATGCTATGAAATAGCTTTACCGCGGCAGTCCCCGAATGCCACAGTTTTTTCTTAATGGAGAAAAGGGGCAAACGCGCAGTAGGCTCACCTGATGGTAAGTGATTACCGCCGCATATGAACACCAGCAATACCGAACAAACAGTGGATAACGAGCGGACAGTTCACGCGACGTTCACCGACGCCGCTCATGGTTACAAAAACAACGCGGGGATGCAAAATTTAATAGGCTGGACCTGGTTACCTCACTTATCAGAAGAAATGCAAGTGTATACGTACTTCTAGTTCACTTCGTTCTTCTGTAAAATTATGTTTCATCCCTGGACAATCTAAACTACTCATGCAAAAGCTGAATCTCCCACGTGACTCCACCACATAAACGGTATTAACTATGTTAATTATTTATTATCGAGATACGTGAATCGTTCGAATAAGATTTCTCATACACGAAATTAACGATCAATTCGTAACGATAAGCGATCGTTACGAAGTCACGAACATTCCGAAAACGTCGCACAATTAATGATATGACAATGGCCATCGGGATATAAAACGAAATTTACATGAGGCCGATAACGTTAAAGTTAACAAAGGATGGAGGCGGTTCGTCGCATCTCCCATTCAATTTGTAGATTAATAGTAAAGTACTTGCAAGGGTAGTGTAGGATAGCCTTCACTAGATGGAGTGGCGACCTGTGCAAGTGTGCGGGAAGTGGATGGAATGGATGCAGGTGGCTCAAAATCGTATTTGTGGTGGTCTACGGGGAAGGCCTATGTTACGAAGTGGACTCATAAAGGCTGTAAAAATGACGACGATGATGACGTTCAAGGGGGGAAGACCAATCAAAGCTACCAAGCCTCTTGGGGATCGGGAAGACAGAGCCATGTGGGAGACATATTTTAGGAATAATAGAAAATAAATCGCAACCATAAATTTCACGCGGACAAACACCCAGATGCGAAACAACTATCTGTTGATCACACAAATAGTACCCATAGTATAAGGTTAGTTTGGGATTATGTGACATCATGTCCGGAAATACATATTATTATTTATTATAAGACGAGCTCCAGTACGATGAGGCACATCGGCTTGACGAGATGATTTGCATGAAATCAAATGACCCGCATCAATTGTATCCAATTGATGCGTCCCATAAATGCATCAAGGAGCGATAAATAAATAAATACCCGGACGACGGAACGCTTTAATGAGGTGAAGTAAGGTTGCGACAGCAACGGACCCACGACCCTGTTTTTTTTTTTGGAAAAGTAAGCAAATGACCAGTGAGCCACCCGATAGTTGGTGTTCACCGCTGCCCATGGACACTTAACACCAGAGGAGTCACAAATGCGTTGCCGGATGATGTATAGATGCAGAGATCAGGATATTTGGGGACTGAATGGAAAGAATATACAAATAATATCATGTATAATAAAGAACCAAAAGTGCAACGTGAACCCAGATAACGATGATTGAGACATAAAATAAGCTACTAATAAGCAACCTGAAAAACATTTACTTAAAACGAAAAGAGTAAAGGAGGAATGAATCGTTAAAGTTCCTAATAAAACTAAACTTGTTCTCCTGGAATAAGTGTTTAGAAAACCCTCAAATGGAGACCATGTAAGCAATCCCTATTAGATAAAATTATTTGTACTAGTGGGCGCCCAGTGGTCGAAATTCGACCATAATCAATTATACATCGTGGTGTGTTTAATATTTTTTAATTATTTAATGCATTAATATTTGAATTAAAAAAATTAAAAATTTAAACATAATTTTAATAAAAATATTAGCATTCTGCCCTCCTTCTCTATATAAACTATAAGTGTAAGAAATATCGTACGCTCAATTTTCGTAAAAAGGTACAAAGTTTTTGCTTCACGTATTAATATATAGATTATTTATTGATTAAAACAAATTCAACTAACGGTAACTACCGTTAGTTAAATTTTTTGTTACTAGATCAGTTAGAAATAGAAAACAGCACTTCAATGTCTTGATCGATCCTGTAATGATCTTCAACATGTACATACAATAAAGCTGTTTATGCGGTAAGAAACGAATAAATGGAAATAGTGAATAACGCAATAATTTTATGGTAAATACAGTTCAGTGTTTTGTAGACCCTATGACCGTTACGACGCTATGATAGCTGCATTAAACATATTAAATAATTTCAACACGCAGACATACAAACTAGAAGGACATAATACACCTTGCCTAAAAGCACTGTTTAACTCAACGAGAAACATAAATCAGACATGTACATGAAATATACTGCGTAACGCGTCCATATTAATATCAATGCTTGCGGAATGAGAATGCGCATATCATTTCATCAAGTGTTCACAAGATGCGATGTTCATTGCCGCATTAATTGTAAACGCATTCCGCTACCTCGTAGCGCCTAATTGGCCGAAGTCTGGCGCCACCGGAGTGACGCGAATGACCAGGGACATGGACACACGTAAATTGTCTCGCAAAGTCACCTCGAAAAGAACATAACTGTCGCCGAGTGAACGAACGCGTGTATGGATTCGTAATAAATGCACCCTTCGACCGGGATTTACAATCATGCCGTTTGTCCGACTGTTCTTATTTATTTATACAAAGGAATTTTTATACGGTAAAGGGTGGCGGGTAAACAAGCGGTTAATCATGATACAGTACTTGTCATTGGACGAGACGCAAGTAAGAGACTGAAAATTGGCAATGGTTTTTATGAGGCCGTGGAATTTCCGCAGCCCTTCGTTCAACAGAATATGCTGCGTTCCCCTAAAACAATTCAGTTATAATCACTATTTTTTTTTTAAATATGTTTATGATCGTCATTAATTGTGGTAGGGCCGTGCAATAGTGAAAACTGTTGCGTGAAGGGGCAGGTCCGTCCCGAGTGTTACATTTCTGCGTTTCGTCTGATGAATGAGGTAGCCGGGCACACTTTATTAAAAGGTGGCAAGATACGAGTATTTGCACACCTACGAGTGTAGCAAATGACCATAGGCAACGGTAATCACATCAGGTGAACCGACAGCTCGCTTGCCGTTTTATATAAAAAAATTTGGTGATCATACTTTTGTAATAACTTGGGTTTATAATTCCGTCGATGACAGTAAGACTGTTAAAGAGAGAGAGAGGGAATGAAAAGAGAGAGAAGGCTTCCTCTTATCTCATTAATCCACCTGCGACGTAATGACATCACAATCATGTTTCCATCCATTAGGTGCTAACTCGAAAACACTACAAGTGATAAGGCGTGCATACAAAACACCCTTCTGAATATACATCGAGCTCCCAACAAGCAATAATTCCGAAGAACATTGGGAGGCAACCTTATACGGGAGTATAAACGGTTGTTTACTCACTACAGTATTCCTAGGAAATTGGGAATTACCGGTTAAGCAAGAGCAAGCTAAGGCCCTATCAGTATGAAGTTATGAGAGACGAGTAACAAGTCAGGCATTTAGGCGTATCGGACCGTATGACGTGTCTGTTCACGTATTGAACAAGCTGCGAAGGTCTCACCACCTTGACCTGGTAATGACGCGTTTGTCAGGCATCCTGATCACTCAATAGGCATACTGCACTCTTATTCTGGAACAGCCAACCGTTGTTTCCGTGATCAACGCTTTATTTGTGACTAAAATAACCAATGAATGCGTGATGAATGCTCAATTGACGAAAAAACATCGATATCGTTTCCACCCGAGTAATTTAAGTGGTAATCATGATAAATTGAGTTTATTATATGTCTGTGTATTCTTTCACTTCTTTATTGTAATATTTAAGACATTTCTAAAGACGCTATAAGAGCTCACATTGTTTACTTCAAACAAAAGGCCCACAAAGAGGAGCATAATATCCTTAATTAAGGAGGTTTCCAAAATAAAGGAGGTTTCGTTTTAACTCGATTACTTGTTTTAATTCAAGACTCTGTACTGTTATTCTCTTTAAAAGTCTAAAGAAACACTAACACATCTTAGCCTATTATATTCAAATACTTTGAATTGTACGAGTTAATTTCAATATTAATAATAATTAATTTCATAATAAATCTTCCATATTGAATTAATTCTGAGAATAAAAATACCCGAAACTTTGACGTAATCTTTCCGCAAATTAATTACTTCAACTGCATTTCCATAAATTTCGTGTTGCGGTTTATAGTTGTGTCAAATACATACACAATACATATTTTTACACATATAGACACAGTCTTAAAATAAATTACAAACGTTGTTAGTTTTACCGGGCATTTAAAAATACTCATTACGGGGTCGCTCATGAGACGTGACCCATTATAATACACTTAATAAACCAGTACTCCATTCATAAGTGGAAAAAACTTGGTAGACTGCCCATTCAAAGGTACGGTGAAACGCGCAAGTAGTAAACACATTGCTATAGCCGCACGCAAATAAGGTTGTTATCTATTTAGCGTAAGGTTCATAATGGCGTGGGGGATCGGTTGAGTTTACAAAACATCGTTGCCCTGTCCACGGATGTCCATAAAAGATTGACAGCGCCAAAAACAGTGGGTAAGTTAGATGATGGAGATTACTTGGTTTGGCGCGCACGTACAATTGCGGAGGGGCACAGCACCTACGCAAAATGGCGGCATTGATGGCGGGAAATTATAACTGGCTATTTCCAATGACATTCCTCGACGTTACAATCTAATCTCGATGGAAATCCACGAACGAATACCAACTTTCATAGACAATAGCAAAACCCTGATATACTTTCAGACTGTTCGTTTTTAGGTTTAGTTTAATCTAGGTTATGTATCATCAAAGGACAAGTTCATAGTCCTTTATATTCACTCTTAAAAATTGTAACACTATATTAAAATACGATTCAATTTCTATTTAACAAATTCATATTGGTGTAAATTTCTTTGTTAGAAAAAAAATTTCAAATCTTTTAGTGACCCACGGATGATTCTTCCAGATCTGGGTTTTTGTTTTCCAGAGAAGGTTCACTCCAGGATGGCAGCCGGTTATAAAAAAAACCTAGCAAATACCATTAACAACATAATTCACATGTTGCCTAACTCTATAGAATATGCGCAGGAGAAAGAAGAAGTCTGAATACACTCTTTCTGACCCTGTAGCTCACAGTACTACGATAACATTCAAAACTAGCTATTCCGTGTTTAAAACTAGTTGCAGAATCTCGCCCAAACCCGTGGGTTCTGGCTAGCCCACCGGTTCTGCGTCAGATGAAGCTTTAATAGTCTCGGGACTGAAAGCAAAAACATCAGTTAATACAAGATACAAGCAGAATCTCGCGTTAAACTGTGGCGTATAAAGTCGCTTAAAAGCCGTTTCGTTTTAATGTCACTCGATTAGTTGGATGGGAGCGATTTTATCACACCATCGCATCGGTGACGCGGAGTCGTTAATAATTTCCACGCTTTCGGGGAAACTAACTGGACCGGATGATTGTCATAACAAGAGGACGAGTTTCGAAGGTCGACAGCGAATTGAGCTGGTCATGACGATTCGATCGGGCATCCTAGGTGTACATCGGTGGCTCAGCAACCAGCCCATGTTTCGTAGACGAACCGTGTCTGATTGTAGTGTGCAACTTGACTTGACTGTTTTTAGGGTTCCGTACCCAAAAGGTAAAACGGGACCTTATTACTAAGACTCCGCTGTCTGTCTGTCTGTTTGTCTGTCACTAAGCTGTATCTCATGAATTGTGATAGTTAGACAGTTGAAATTTTCACAGATAATGCTTAAAATATTTCTATTGCCGCTATAACTACAAATACTAAAAAACATAATAAAAAATATTTAAGTGGTGCTCCCAGAAATAATTTTTAGGCTTTTATAAAATTTTCAACGTTATTGACTTTTATACAAATATCTTGTTCATCTCCTTTCACCTGCCCTTGACGTACACTAGGAGCAAATTCTTTCCTTCCACTTTCCTCTATCAGCCGTCATCTCAACATTAACCCATTTCACAAAGATTCAAACAAAAGTTGTAAATAATATTTTATATATTATCTAGTATGTACTAAACATAAGATAGATACATCCCCAATACTAGAAGGTGTTCCAGTGACTGTTTTACCAGTGTCAATTGGATTTAGTTTCTGCACGACGCAAATATAGTACGTATGTACGTAAGTATTTTAATGCGTCACCGCACAACATCTAATCGCCAGTTAAAGGAGCGGGTTAATATGACTAAAGCAAAAACATTTTTCAGGACCTTAAGCAAAATATCAGTGCAGAAATAACACATTTAGTGTAGCGAATCTTGCATAATATTATGATATATAATGAAAATGCTTAAGAAGAGCAATACTTTGTCGAAATAAAAATTGGACACATTTAATCCGCTATTTAAAAAATCAGTTCATCTCATCAATCAATCACAATAATTACATCGTAATATTATAAGTTTTTAAAAAAATTGTCACAATCGCAATATTCCTTATAATTTAGCGACATGTATGCATTTTACATCAGTAATTCCAATTTCACCCATCCCTTATATCTGTTGAAACGATTTCTGATAATGTCAACTCTTACCGAGAAACTGAGTCGACCTAATGATTTTATAGATTGTCCGATACGACACAAACGTGTCCCGTTAAATTTTGGGGAAAACATAATATCGTCCGTTCGTCCGTACCGAGATAGCGGATGATGGACGACGTGCGTGGTTGAACGAACTGTTAATTGGACAGCTTTTGGAAGGTGCTAATTACGTTATAAGATACTAATAGAAATAATTACGTTATAAGATACTAAGAGAAGATTAATAGAAATGTTCTCGAATGACAGCCTTGTTTCGTTCATCGTGGTGTAGAACGACCTTTTACAAATTTGCGGGAAGTCGATGGATGCAAGTGGCTCAGGATCATGCTTCGTGGCGGTCAGTGGGGGAGGCCTATATTTAGCGGCGGATTCGAACAGGCTGAAATGATTAAGATGATGATAACATACCTGGGCCATGTTACATTGGTCAGTGGATTTCTTCTGAAATAAAACGCGCTATTGATCAGTAAAGAAATAGCACTGCATGGCAAGAGACTGAAATTACTTGGAATCAATAACTGACTGACATAGCTGGAATACACAGACAGGCAAAGCCGTACATTTTCTATTGTATAACAAAACTGCACACACGACATATTGACACTTGCAAGCGTTCATATGCGCGACCTAGTTTTATACTTTTCGTTCGTCATTATAATTTTAATATATTTTAGTGTAGTAAAAGCATTCAGTGACATCGGTCGGTTTATTTTGACATTTCTTAACCGCCATACAATTGACATAAGCTCATCCATCCCACATTGACATTAAGATGTGGTGGTACACGCAGTTACCAGCACATTTTTTGGTCCTTCGAGCCGGATCAAACAGCTGTTGCACGAATGGCAGGCTCACCCGAGGAAGCACCATAACCTCACAGAAAATCAAAATTGAGGTGCAACTATTACAATTCCAAGTTTCTTCTGGTGAGGCAGGCGGAGCCACTCCTCCAAAGATCGGCAATACATCTGCCCCATTTGGTTGGTAGAAACTAAACATCAGGTGGAACTCCTGATCTACTGCCACCTTCTTTCATTTAATAATATGGCTTACAACGAAGACTTCAGGTAAAACTCCTTTTCCATACGCTCACTGACCGTTGTGGTAAATAACTAAAAGCCTTTACGAACGTTATACGCGGTGAAGTAAAACTATTTTATGAATTTTATCGCGTTTGATTTTGATTTTAGATTTCCGACGTTTCAAACATCGTAAACGTTGAAAATTTGAAATCGAAATAAAACGTGATAAAACCTGTAAAATAGTTTTATTGAACCATAAAAGGCCTTAAAATTTATAGTGCTAATCACATGCCATTAAAATCAAACATTAAAATTTGTAGAACAAAATGGGCGAAAAGTTTTTTTGACGCTGCAGGAATCGAACCCGCGTCTTCTGGGCACGGTAAAGGGACAGTGGCGAGAGGCCGCGAGCAAAACTAAATAGACCTTCACATCGTTAAGACTAGACGCATTAGTCATACGTCCACTAAGGAAGTGGAGGCGCATTAAAAAATGTCATCACATAAAAAGCTAGATTCCGGCGCATGGCTGAGTCCTTAAGGCCCTTCCTGAACGCCGCTCAACTCCTATTATGGTCCTGTACACGCGCACTGAGGAAACGCGGATAAATGTTATACACTAACAACAAGGATATACCGTCAAGGCCGCATTAAAAGGGCCAAACGTAGCGCTTAAATTATGTAAGTTATACTCGGGTCGTTAAGCGCATATAAGGCGAGCGTAGGCTTCGGCTTACGAGCGCATTGAGAAAAAATTCGCGAAAGAACCTCACCACGCGAACGGCGCCTAACTACGAAGCCACTGCGATGTGGTCCGTAAGATAGTTCTGAATTACGGGAACGTGACGAGTACGACCTTCGCGATAACGTGTCTAAGAAACGTCCCACGTATCACAGGACGCGAAACATCCTATAGTGTGTATACCACCCGAGGGTAACAAAGGATTCAGAATGATTTCTTATATACGTGAAAAAATGTCCCTTTTGAAATGTAAAAAAAAAAACATGTGGGTGTACTTATGTACACATGTAAGAAGTTTTTTTTTAAAGTGAGAAGCTGGCAAGCGATCCGGTGGTTCACCTGACGTTAAAAGATAACCGCCGCCTATGGAGATTCGCAGTACCCGCAGGGTTGCAGATGCGTTGCCACCACAAAATAAGAATAAACATAAAATTAAATCCGTTTTGACACATAATTAAGGTTTGACACACTACTAAAGGGAGATTTATCGATGTTAATGTCATGTCGCTGTGTGCGCGCATCATAAAAGTCTCTACATTTTTCTCTAACGCGCCGAAAGCAGTATAACTTCAAAAACGTAATATTAAATAATGATCGTTGGTAAGTAAGTAAAAAAGTTTTGGCTAACTATTACGATTCCCAGAACCGAACCTTGTCAAATGGCGCGTTGAACAGCACCGGTCATTGGTGCAAAACTGGAGTGATTAAATCAAAGCTTCACGTGAGAGCGCCGTGGACGATAGTTCAGTCCAAGAACTCAGAGATTCTCGGACTGAACTATTGCCCCATCACACTCGGCTCGATTCGTACCTATCAGCTGTTATGCCAGACCACCATTCGTGAGTTCATCGGTTCTAATTTTGTATTTTTTCTCTCAGTTACTTAGTAGGGATAAGCTTTTCTTTATTATAAAATATAAGCATTTACTACTGGAAAAGAATATAGGTCACCAGAAATCTAGTATGTATCAGCCTACGCAGCCCCACTACTGGGCAAAGGAGGCCTTCTTTCTGAATTATTAGGGCATAAACCACCACGCGACCTGATGTGATCCGCAGTCGCGGTATGACGACTTCACATAGCTTTGACAAGTTTTTTTGTTATTATTTTGAATACATGAAGGATCCCTCACGATGTTTTCCATCAACGTCGAACAAGTGATTAGTCAGCACGCAAAAGTTACAATTTCATCGGTGCTGGCACCGGTATTCATACCGTTTCACCCTTTGGGTACGGAACCCTAAGACAAGGGAATTTCTATTTGAGACACCAATCCCCGAGCTTTGTTGTCGCTACGCCAAAATCGAGGTCCACTGTGCAACTGGCAAACAAAAGATCTTTTAGTGCGTGCAAACGAAACAGCTCCCACACTCTGTGTGCACAGCCTAGTTGGGAAAGCTAGCCATTTTCATAACGAGGCCTACTGCTATCTACAATCGCAAATGTACTATTAAACAGAAAACCACACATACATTTATATGTGAGCTTATTACAACAATAAAAGAATACAAGTAAAGCTCTATGAAAATTAAGGTATGTGTCTCTTTAAAATTATAGCTGCTGTTTAAGGGATTAATACTAAATATTACAATAGTTTTTTTTTCTTATGTCTGTAATAAAACATGCTTTTACAAACTAGCAGTCTTTTTATCTTTTCGTTTTGCATAGTTGTATCAATTTTTTTTGTATTCTACGCTGTTACTGATCTGTGATATTAGGAATTCAATATTGATGAATATTAGTAATTTATAATAAATTTTATATATGGTCTTTGCACTTAAGATAAAATTTCAAACGTATCATTAACTCTATTGTGGTAGCGGTGAAAATTTTTAACAAGTTATCTATACATTTTAAGTGTAACGAATTAAGAAGTGAAAAGAATATTGTGCAAATAATTTTAGATCAATGTTCATATGAGACTAGCTCAATCATCTAAATTATATATCATATAAATATAAAGAAAACCCGAAAATCTGTAACATAATTACTACATATTAGACATACACCAACCGATCCAATCCAAAATAACCAAAGCATTGAGTTTATGTGATAAAGATGTACGAAGTTGAGAAACAACTCGATGATAATAAATAGCAATACTTTGCGAATACGCTAAACGCGTGTGTAGCCCACGTGTTGGGCAATATGCGAACTCCCACGCCAATAGCCACGCGGCCATATTAAGTGCGAATGCGTTGCAAAATGGTGCATACTCGATGTGAAAACACACCTCTTTACGCCTAATTTATGGCCCTTTAACTACGTACCGCCATATACGACGATAATGTGACAAAGACCAGAAAATTTTACGTGATTTCCAAACTTAAAAGATGGGACAAGCCGAAGAACACAAGATTTGCATAGAATAAGACACTTTTAACCGAAGAGAAATAAGTTGCATTAGAAAAGAAAGAAGTGAAATAATATAAGAGATTATATAAGAAAGACACTTTCAAGCAAAGAAACAAAGGATTTGCATGGGAAAAGACACTCAAACGAAGAAAAATAAAGAATTGCATTTGAAGAGACACTTTCAAGCCAAGAAAACAATAAGAGTTGCAATAAAAAAGACACTTTCAAGCAAAGAAACAAAGAACTTGCATGGGAAAAGACACTTCAAGCGAAGAAAAATAAAGAATTGCATTTGAAGAGACACTTTCAAGCAAAAAAAGACAATGAGACTTGCAAAAGAAAAGAAACTTTCAAGGGGAGGAATATCCCAAAAAGAAAATTAAAAAAAAGCATGTTAATCAAAAAAGAGTACGGACCACGAGTCTGCAGCGTTAGTTTGTTAAAATAAAAAAAACAGTTACATAAGTAAATACTCTTTCAAGGGATAAAAAATAAAAACGGGATAAGAAAACGCATGCTCAGTTAACAAAAATGTTCAGTGAATACGTATACTAAGCTAGGGAAAGAGAAACTAAGTACCAGCTTCAATTGGATTCAATAAACATAAGCAAACATAAGCAAATGGATAATTATATTATCCGATTAACGAAGGCACTTGTTTCTTAACAAGCCAGATGAATAGACTGTAATATGTTGTAATAGTACATTCATGTTTCATCTGTATGCAATGTCATTCTTTCCGGAAATTCTACATTGTATGATCTCCCTGTCACTCATAAATGTAGCCTTCGGACGAAGTTCTCGAATTTATTGAAACGCACGAATATTGATCCATATATTTACAACCTGTTACGCAATTCTGAGTAAAAAAGTGTAAGAGCAATTACACTTTACAAGCGATCAGCAAATGCTCCCCTAACTCTGCGCCTCGCATACTAATGGAGGCATTTACATAACAGATTTGTTATTGTAATTAATCACTTAACCGAGAATGGTCTTTAGAATTTATAAATATTTAATTTCTTGTTCTGGCAATAAAAGTTTATCATTAATATGTACGAGATCATGCTGGAACTTTGTCTGAGGCGGACTTCGTACTAAAGAGCAAATAGCAGTGCAAAACAATGTCGTGTTACTTTTGCATGCTTTTTCAGTTTTCCTCATATGGAAATATTTAAAACTGCACCGATCGAATGAGAATTTTTATTTTTTTATTTTTGCGTGTTATCGTTACTATAAAGCGCACTGAACGTACCAGTCTTGAGGACATTTTTTTATAATAAACTAAAACTTACGTGAAGCGTATTGTGTGTAGATTGTAACATTTCAAACGTATATTGCCGAGTCAGTTTTAGACTTCCTTGCCCTCGAAATACAAATACATGGATTTTTATATTTATAGTCAAAGTGTTTCAGTTTTAATAAAAACCTTACTGATGTAGAATCGCACAGCAGATTTTGCTGTTGCATTAATATCTAAGAAAGTATTGTGGCTCCACAAAAGGTCAGCAATCATAAAGTAATTATTATATATAATTACTTTATGATTACCTTTATAAAAAGTAATTATTTAGTTCCGTTAGTCAGTTAACCTGTGATCAACCTCTTTATGGTTTACAACTTAACTGCACGGCTATAGCATCTACTACCTATACACCAGTGACATCCACCATGCTGTAGTCACTTAACAACAGGTTGTTCACCTACCCGTTTACCATCTTTTCTCATGTCTAAAAAATAATAAATTATGAAATAATAACTCATAATAAATTATAAATAATATATTCACAGAAATAAATTTCAAACAATGCTATTATAGGATTGACATTAACAAAGGCATAATTTTACTTTAAATCAAATATCAAGAACAACTCAAACAATTGTAATAAATCAGCCCAAAGAAGACTTCATTGTAAAATCTTTAAAAATTGCAAACAAGACGTCTATCTTGTAAGAACGTAATTAAACATCGCGATATAAGATTATCTTAATCTCTACAAAACATAGGTACATTCTGCTCTCCGACCAGTATAACAACCTCTGCGGCCCACGCAATATTTAGACTATAAAAGAGGTAACATAAAAAGACGCGATTGTTTCGACTTATTCTGCACAGCTCAAAAATTGATGATTGATAAATTTTTTGTTGGCTAAGCTGCTCAAAAATCACCGGTGTCATTATCATGAGCATCGTCACATGACAACTATAAGAGTGAGTATGAATAGAGTAGACTTTCTTTTCACTTCAACTACGTTAAGTGCTCGATGAAAGAAAAATAGCGCAAGGTGAATATCATGTCTGAGAAATAATTTATTTCGAACATGAGACTGGGTCGCGATAGGCTCACAGGAAATAAATGCAAAGAGAATATGTCCTACAAAACAATCTCTATACTAAACAGTCTCTTTAAAAACCGAACAAATTTCAAGATTCACCTTACATCGAGTTTGTTTTTTAGCCGAATATCCGAATGATAACACAGACGACATCTTGTTTTAGTGTGCGTAGCACAACGATAAAACATGACTCGCGCACGAAAGGGTTCCGTCTCATCTAATGTATAAAATTCTCGTGTCACGGTGTTTTGTAATTGAACTCCTCCGCTTTACCCTTTAAGTTCAGAACCCTAAGTATGCAGTCCGAACTGATATTGAAGTCCTTTATCTGGTCAATCATTACGGGTTTGGTTAGATTTCTGATGGGTATAAGTAAGATCTGATTACTTATGCAAATGATTTCGACAGATTTCCAAATAACATAACAGACAAACTTACAGAATTAGAGTTTGTAGAACTATATCATTGATAACATACACTTGACAAACCGTCTAGTTTAGAAATTTAACAGTACTGGTTCTAGTGGGGCGGACACTTGGATATCTCTACCTATACCCAACAGCAACGATCGTGAGCTGTTTGTTCTTTATATCCGTTCGTTTGTAAAAAAAACTACACTAATCACCAAACAACAGGCAGGAACGTGGGCGGTCCGCGGTCCGCGTAAAAACAGAAGTGTGGGCTGTAGTTTTTTGGGGTACCGATTAAACCGATGGCGTATAAAATCGCTTTAAAACTTTACGACGTAATTAATGGCCGTAGTTGAAACCGTTTCGGAGCGCCGACGTTGATTTTTTACTTTGCAGATTTAATAATGAAATAAAAAAGATAAATAGAGCCGTGATAGTTCAGTGTCCGGGCGCTCGGTTTTAATTCAATATACTCTAGCAACCTGAGTTCGATCCCCGATGCCTGCACCAATGAAGTTTTTAACTTTAAGTGCTGACTTATCACGTGCTCGGCGGTGAAGGAAAACATCGTGAGGAAACCTGCATATTTTCGAAATAATATTAAAAAAATTTCGAAGATATGTGAAGTACGCCAATCCGCAGTGGGACCGCGTGGTGGACTATGCCCTAATACCCTCTGTGTAGAGGAGGCCTTTGCCCAGCAGTGGGACATGTATAGGCTGTTACTTTACTTTTTTTTTACTTTACTCGAGCATCATGAGTTCAAATCTCTGTACCGGCACCAGTGATATTGTTATTTTTAAGTGTTCACTAATCACGTGCTCAGCGGTGAAGTAAAACATTTTCTTTTGTGTGAAGTACGCCTATCCGCAGTGGGGTCGCGTGGTGGACTCTGCCCTAATACCCTATGTACAAACGAGGCCTTTGCCCAGCAGTGGGACATATATAGGCGGTTACTTAAGTGTGTAAATTTAATAACCCCTGCACTATCGGCTACTCAAATAATAATAATAATTTATTCATGCAACTAATACAAAAAGAGAAAACACTTATTGTAATCACATTTATAAAATTGGAAGAGGTAAGGTACGATATTTTTAACTCTGACTCTGTGCTAGGTTACCCTGTGTTTCAGAAGTCAGTGCCCTTCACATTTTTACATGTAATTCAAAATTTCACTGCCATATTCTATTTCAAATGAGATCATATGTAAAAAGTTCTAAAATAATAAACTGTGTGTGTGTGTCCATATATGTGTGTGTGTGTGTAAATAAGGTGTAGTTCTTCTTTTAGCTCTTTAGATTTTAGGGGCTTAGTACATAAAAAATCCGTGTCAGAATCGCAATTGTCTTGCACGGATTTATCCACTGCGGTTAAGCCGCCAAACTACCGCTGCATTAATGGACTGACTCAAGAAACGAAGTCTTCAAGCCTCGCAGAAAAAAGCCACGTAAAACATATATAACATATTATATTATATAAACTCCTGGTGAGTGAAGCAGCCTTTCGAATAAGCAACGCACACTCAAGCGTGAGTTTCCATGAAGGCATTGTTAATGCCCAGAATATTCCAGATATTCATGTCCCCGGACGGCACTCATCCCGCAACATCAGGTAAGCTGCTTGTTCTTTCGCAATTTATATACCAATTCGCAATGTATATTATAAAGTCTTCCAAGGCAATACAACATAAATTGAACGAAACATTCGGTCCCGACGAAAAGTTATCACGCAAATCACAACACCTCTTGATTTTGTTGAAATCAGAGTTCTGAATCAGATGCAGAAACACACGCGTACACCACTAACCCGGCCTAAGACTACGGTTCTTCTTACAGACCTTCGCGAACCGAAAGTGGTTTTAGGTAAATATCAATGAGTATTACGTTGACTGTCACCCATTGGAGCGACGATTGATCGCTTTCAGCAATTAAGGGCAATATAAGATCGTGCCCCGTGGAGGCTATCGCTGTGGTATTGCGTTTCCAACAATTGAGTGCACGTTTGCAACCCGCCAATGAGGATATATGGCGCCTGCGATACGAGAACGCGTGCACTCGGGTCTGTACCTATCAATTCAAAGTGCATGACGTCATGCTTAGAGTAATATAGATATGGCTTAGAATGAACCTTATGCAGCAAAGATTTTTAGCTAAGCACTTTTAATGACTAGCTGTGGGCTTAAAATTCATATTAACTTATTATAATGCTAATCTCTGCACTTAAGACATCCTTAAGTTTAAACATTACCACTATAAAAACTTAATATAAAAATTTTAATAGCTAAGACGACATGTCTCGTTGAATTATCCTTGTCAAACGTTATTTGAAGTTGTTTGTGGGCTGACAAGGATATAAAATAGATGCGCCAAGGATTGATTAAAATACGAAAAAAAAAATATAGTATAATATGTAGAGATCGTAACGTGCCAATCAGCCGTATACCTCAGTGGTTAAAACATCTGGGCGGATTGCCAGAAGACGTGTGTTCCATTCTCTCAAATATTTTTGTCCCAAATGGACGAAAATATTTTCGTCCATTTGTTTGATTCGTCTTCGTCATTGGCGAGTACTTCATTTAGACAAATTTTAATACCTCTTGGCCGTTGACAATTCATATCTTTTTTTATATTTAGTACTAGTCTCTACACTTGAGATGAAACTTAAAAATGTGTAGATAAAATTGTTTCAAAAATTTTTAGCCGCTGCTAGGATCGAACTAAGCTAAACGGACAACATCCACACCGCGTGATGTGAACTGTCTCTGTGATGCGAGACATTAAATACTACTACTGCTACTACTGAGGCAATTGCCATTAAAAACGCGCTCTACAGAAAATTCCAGAAGATGCACACAAGATCCAACTGCAACGTAACAATTAGATACCTAATTTCGTTGCGTAACAGCCACAAATATAACACCGGTGATATGGGCGAACTCGCAGATGGAGGGGTGAGGAAGGAAGGGGGGTTATACGAGGAGGGAGAGGGGACAGAGCGTAGGAGGAGGGGAGGGGCACTCATACGTTTCAATTGCGGCGACGTGACCCGCGCCCTCGGTGTTGATGTCTAACGATACTGTTACGATAACCGACCTGCGATGCGCTCCCACCGTGTCAACGTGTCAATATGCTTAGGGAAAATGTAACAAGATAGAGCTATTAATTTCAATGGAGTGCCGTTGCGTATTGACGGATTTATTGCACACTGCTCATTGCGTGCGGGAAGGAACACTCAAGCCCGGTTTTTGAAACACTGATCATTAACTAATCAGTTATCAAATGAGATAATTAACTAATCAGTTATCAAATGTCATTTGAGTTGCCAAAAAGATGGTTAAACTCTTTGAATTGCTCATTCTGATCATTAAGAAGATCATTCTGATAAATTCAGCGAGTTTAACCAACCTTTTGACAACTCAAATGACATTTGAAAAAGAATTTGACAACTGATTAGTTAATTTCTACGATTATCAATGTTTCAGAAACCGGGCGTCAGACTGGAAGCGTCTGTGAGACAGGCGTGTATTCCCCTTGTACTTGATCTCAGCAAAGACGTTACCTTATAAATCACTGTATATCTCAAAACAGCACTCTTCAACAGTTGGCAGCACTAATAAATGTTACAAGAAAATAATGGAAAAGTATTTTAGCATTATTAGTTCAAAGATTTGAAAGGCGAGATTCCACAAAACCTGCCTGGTGGGCTAGACCAAAAACCCATCGACATACGCACAGCAGCGGCACAGGGTCATAACGCTGTCAATGCACCGCAGAGATATAACCACTAAGGGCGCATACACGAATTAGGAGCAACCGCAAGTCCTTGCTATCGCAGACGGCGCCCGATGCGCGCTCGCAGCTTATGCGCCGACCGCACGCCACACAATTAGCCGTCGATAACGGTAATAGCTTAATATACCAGGCTTATTTACCAGCATCGGAATTAAAACTTTTTACTGTTTTAGGGTGACGCAACAGTCTTCTCTGTTGCACAAATTGGGTTAATACCACGACCTAATAGAAGACCGACGTGAAGTGGAAGTGTTATACTTTTGCGTTTCGTCTGGTGAAGGAGGTAGCCGGGGCCCACATTGTAAATGGTGGCAAAGCATCTACAACCCTACGGGTGTTGCAATTGACCATGGGCGGCGGTTATCATTTAACATCAGTTGAACCGACAGCTTGTTTGCCACCTTCTAACCCGCGAGGAACCTTATCAACTGCCTAGAGTCAGATACGCAGAATCAAGCATCGACTATTTCTGACAAGCAAGTAAAGTTTCGATCATTGTGACATTCTAAGGGGCATTTGTTAAACAGAGGATGACGTCTGGCTGATTATGACAATGATGATGAAACAGAACTTTTAATGGTAAGAAATTATCGTTACCAATAGACATCCACTATACCAGACATGTAGTTTTAAATAAATGAAACTAACGACTAAAGAACCGTAGTGTCCGGGCGCGCGCCTTTAATTCAATATACTTGAGCAACCTGAGTTCGATCCCCGGTGCCGGCACCAATGAAGTTTTTAACTTTAAGTGCTGACTTGTCACGTGCTCCGCGGTGAACGAAAACATCGTGAGGAACCCTGCATATTTTCAAAATAATAACAAAAAAATATTTCTTTGGGGCCGCGTGGTGGACTATGCTCTGATACCCTCTTTATAGAGGAGGCCTTTGCCCAGCAGTGGGACTTGTATAGGTTGTTACTTTTTTACTTTTTTTACGACTAATCAATAAATCGGCTAACCCTTCACAGTCAGAACAAAGAAAAGCAAAAGACACTAAGCATTTTTTTTTATGTGAAAAGTTGCCAAACGAGCAGACGGTTCACCTGATGTTAAGTGAATACCGCCGCATATGGACATCTGCTACACTACAGTTTGCAGATGCGTTGACAACCTTTTAGGAAATTGGGCTCCGGCTACCTCACTCACTTTCTGGCCACTTCAGCCATGAGCAACAAATGAAAACAACTATTTTTAAATCCAAAACAAAATTTATGCCCAGTATGGAACAACAACCAACCACAAACAGCTTAGATTGGATTTAGGACTATAAAACCGTCGAATTGCAAAGTCAGTTCGGAGATCCTGCATCAGATTTAAAACACACCGCGATCGAATGCGTGCAACTATACAGTCACGTTTAGACGTGACATGATCTCGCAATCGGCTTGTCGCTAATTTCATCTGCAACAGCATTATCATACGGAACATTATTATATAAGAGACTGTTCGCTTATCCGTCCTCGATTAGCATTCAACCGGATGGAGCTTCGCGTGTTCTGCAATTTAAGATGTACCACGCTTTGTAGGATCGCCGCAAAGGTGCCGCGAGATGAGCTTGCTGGCTGTGACTGGTCAACTTTCCATAATGTAATCGCAGGGTAGTGTGGTCAGAACCGAATTGGCGCGGAAACCCGTGAGATTACAATCTTTTGTGTTTTTAAAGAGAAGGCGTAGTGGTTAATGAACCTGTCTCTTGCACCACGGGGTGTGGGTTCGATCCCACTACTCCAAAAATATTGTATGATGAACATGTGTTTTCTCGTGTGTGGGTGTTTAAATATCTATATTATGTATTTATTTATCAAAGTAAAGTACATTTATGTGTGTTTATCAGTTACCTAATACAAGTAATAATAGTACAAGTTTGTTTGGTATGGGGCTGATAATGTAGATACGAGTAGTGTTGTGTTAAAATACGTCCCGAAATATTTATTATTATTTACTTTATGGCTTTTTCTGTTCGACCAAATCCTTTAATTCTACTCATATATTATTGCTATGTCATCTGCCATTACACACAGTACATTTTATAGTCGATTTGTGCAAAATGCCAGTCGAAGATTACAGAAAGGTGTTGTGTCATTAGAATTTAGATGCGGGAATAGAACCCACGTCTTTCGTATTCTCACCCCACACTTTAACCACTATGCTAAAGGACTGATTGCCACGCCAACGAAAATCTCAACGCGCTTTGCCTACATTGTATTTCTCAACTATTGTTATATCCAGCCACCAAACAATTATAAATATCGTATTTTGCATTGCTATATAAAAATTGTTCTTGTTGCTATGAAAAATGCTTGTTCGGTGGTACAGCCACACAGCAGGATCAGCTGTTGTACGAATGGGCAGGCTCATCCGGCTCAGCCGCCTATGATCCTACAAGAATATAAAGGCGCATGTACCACCGGGGTGTATGGTCTTTAGTATCAGTACAGTTACACAAGATTTACGATCCTATTGCGTTGTTTCGTCTAAAAAAATGCAGCGATGGCGTAACATTAACGCACGCGACGCTTTAAACAGGACGCGGTAATAAAATCCCCGTAAAAGTGCATGTGTACAATTGGACACTGGGAAAATTTTGGCTCTTACGGCGACGTGATAAGATTTAAAAGCGTTTATCGCCCGTGTCGGTGCACGCGACTGTACCCGATTTATTTTGACGATGCGCTTATGGTCAAAGTCTGGCAGTTAACGCTGCATGGATGTCGAAACAGAGGGGAATTGATTTTATTTATTTATTTTATTTGCTTATTCCTTTCGTTTCGAAGTTATTGGGACGTTTAAATGAATGTTTCCTTCGAAAATTGCGATTGTTTATGCAGCATTCGGGAGATTTTCCTTCAAATCATAAATTTATTTTGATAGTATATTTGTAACTTTTATAATCTCTAATCAGCTAACTTATGACCAGAATCAGTTGCTGTTATTTTAGTACTTAATATTTAATTAAAAAAATATCGAAAAAAGTTATAGTAGTTTTGGTGTAAAATTTTCTCGAAGAGGAGTCGTAAATAAATGATCGAACTTTGTTATATATGTCTACTATTTACACTTTCCATCCATACACTATTAACGCTTTATCGGACGCAGTTATTTTCAATGCAATACACCCGCTGAGTAAATTCAGTTCCAAACGTAACTGGGATTTGAACCGACGACCTCACAAACTTCCCACCCGGTGCTACACCAGCCACATAAACGTATAACAGCCTTCAAAGCCCGCGCCCATTCATAAAAAACCTTTCCACTCTTTGTTCCACCGCTACTGACATTGTTATTTATGACCGGCCATACCTAACCCTTTATAGTCACAATTAAAATAAATCCATTATACATACGCGCTGACCACAAAGGAAATTAATACAAGCATGTATTAAACGTCAAACTGACTTTATTGAATGGCATTTCTGGCGTTGCTGGAATTGTGTTGACGTAATAATTCGAAAAAGGAACGTCTCGCCGCTTAGGCAAAACGAACACGTGTATCATCTTCCACTGGTATAGCTCTGACGAAGAAGGTTTAATCCTCCGATAAAACAGTGACCTCTTAAGGGCAAAGTTAATAATGCTTACCACTTGTATTCGTCCTTTTTGTTTATGAAAATGTTCTGTATGAACAAGTCAAGTATAAACTACTTCGGCAGAGCCACGCAACAGCTTACACTGGTGTTCAAATGGGCAGACTCATCCAGGTACATAAAATAAAATCGGCCAAGTGCGAATCGGAATCGCGCACGAAGGGTTCCGTACCCATTATCTATAAAGACAGCAAAAAATCACATATATTTTATCGGAACCCCACTTAAAGTGTTTTATTTATAGTTCATGAGATACAGCCTGGTGAAAGACAGGCAGACAGACAGACAGACAGCGGAGTCTTTTTAATAGGATCCAGTAGTGCCCTTTGGGTACGGAACCCTAAAACTCTGCAATCCGAGAGATGTAACTATCACATATACATATTTATGAAATGTGTAAACGATTTGTGCCGGTGCGGATTTCAAGATCGATTTGTGGCGTCCCTACATGAGAATCTACTTGAAAATATCAAATAATGTTTACAAAACATTTATATAACTTTAATATTATTTTTCAATTCGTGGCAGCCCTAACTTCACAGGATCGAGTTACTCAACGCCACAGATGCAGATGTCTCTAGTGTATTTCGGGATTGCCATTGCAGGGTCGCACCCTCCGCGTTCAAGCTTTCTTATATATATGCATTACTGTCTATGAGTCATTCGGCCAGTGTGACAGTGGATATTTTTTTCTCAAAGACCACATTTGATCTATAACGTAGGAGTGAATTCTTGCACATGACCCTCATACAGCGATAAATACTCTATCGAGCTTAGTTAAATGAATCAATTTTATTCTTTGGAGTTTATAAACAAAATTATAGAGAACTGTATAAAAGCATTGTTTAGCAAAATGCAGTATCTAACGAATATATTTTATGTAAGCTAATTGCACTTATTATAGCAAAATATAATATTTATGATTTCCATAAAGATATTTAACCGCCTTCTTGTTAACTGTATTACTGCTCAAAACTGCAAAGAATAATCTTTGAGGGAATGAAGTGTTAGCTATACATACTACAATCTCCATTACCTCTTTTAAACAACTCGTCATTTATAGAATAATCGCGTAAAATGTTGCCAACATTGAGGTCATGAATGTATGGAGATCCGAAACGTCAGGTAACAAGCCTGTCACCGGAACCAACCCCTAATGTGCGACAGCGCTTTTTGTTAGAAAAAACTTGGGAAATGCAGCCCGATCCCATAGAAGGGTGAAATATTGCTTCGAGATGTCCTTGAGACAGTTTGAAGCCGCTGTGAATGGTAGTTGCCACTGCCAACGCTAAAGCGAATCGATGGGGTTCAGTTTATAAAGAAACTTTCGGTGTCACTTTGAAATAATACAGCATTCGCTAGAAGATAAATTATCTTGAGCTATGGAGACCTATATATGTAAATATATATAAAAAATAGGCGTAGATAGACAGACTGAGCTATGGATACACTATATATGTATATATATATACAAAAAATAGGCGTAGATATACAGACTGGGAGAAATTATTAATGATGAAACTGAAGGCAGTGGGACCCGTCAGTTGTAAACAATCCATCAGGGATCGGTAGCCCGTCCCGTGACAATGGGTTTAGAAAAGTATTTTGAAACCTCAGAAATTTAAATGAACGTGAAATATAAGAATTTAAGAAACTTTTATAATCATTTACAGCTTTGCTACATATCTATTAAACGTTTTAACAGCCTGTGGTGGCCCGTACTGATTATGAAGGCTTTATGTTATTGGAAATTTAAGACCAATTTGTGACATTATTAAAGTCTATAGTAGAAAATATTTCGCGAATTACAAAACTGTTATGAAATTTGTGTATTATGTTTTTTTCATTAGTGAAATAACTAAAAACTGTTGTCGTTATGCCGAAAAGCATATAAGGAAAATGGGTAATGTTGCAGAGAGGCATTTAAAAACCGTACTAAAATCACACCGTCTAATGTATACTTTAAAACAGCTTCCATGATCAATATCGTCGTAGTTGAAAGCCATTAAGAAATACAAACTTGCATTGAGACATTCCTTCGACTAATCAGACGTCGCACGTCAAATGTATTAACGATGGCAAAACACTTAAGCAGTTGCTAATAACAATTATTGCAAGCTCTCATAATGTCTGTTTACCAGCCCACACGCGTCTGTCAGTCGGCAGGCGAACATTTTTTAAATAGTCACTATCTAAGCGCGTCTGTTATGTTGTAATAGACATACAATTAAAACTTGCCGAGTATGTAATTTATTTCGTAAAACGACCTTTGCAATGGCTTCTGTAATAAATACGTATAAGTACTCGGATATTTGCAATAAAATGATGATATATACCTATCCGCTTCCACACAAAATACAATACAACATATGTCTTGACGAGCATCAGCGTAACTACACTTTATTACATTTAGGATCTAACCCGCGACTCATAATTCTAATCTTCTTCTTCTTCTTCAGCGTGTGTTCGCCCACCGTTGGGCATACGCCTCTCCAATTTTATTCCATTCGGCACGACTCTTTGTTTCCCTTGTCCAGACTGGGCCTGCTGTACTTCTGATTCTCACTATTATCTAGAAAGTTTATACAAGCGCCTTTGTATCGAGATAATAGCAAACTTTCGAACTTTTACCCGTGTAAGCATATTGCGTACAAAAAGGCACACTTGTAAGGGCAAGGTCAAACGGCGGACGAGGCGTTTTACGAGATCTAATTGGCCTCGGAGACGGCGAATGAAGTCAATGACACGGGACAGAGAAAGGGCGGTGTCTTTCGCCGATGTTCTTATCGCTCTAACAAGGAAACACGTGATCAATTGTCTTTTGCTACACACACGATTTGATTCGCGCGTTGGTAGACTAGACTCAAAATCTAATTTGTATTAAAGTAGTAGCCTATTTATTTACATACATGCTGCAGCTATGTATGTCTCAATGCAAGACCATAGGCTCTTCCAGTGCGAATTGGCAGACTTCCCATATGTTTATCTTATTTTTTTTTATGGGAAGTGGCAAACAAGCAGGAGGCTCACCTGACGGTAAGTGATCACCGCCGCCCTTGAACATCTGCAATACCAGAGGGCTTACAAATGATTTGCCGGCATTATAGGGAAGAGTACGCTCTCTTCTTGAAGGTGCCCAGGTCGAACGGTTCGAGGCAGAGTGAATAAAATTTATGATTTTGACGCGATTTCCGATATCTCATATCCTTACTAAAATACTACTAAATGGATTTTAATGAAACTTTACAATAATATAGCTTATATATCTGAATAAGACATAGGCTATAATTTATATACATATTTTTATCTATATCTGTATTTCTGTATGAATGTTACGACTTCAGCCTATTCTACGCAGACGTAGTCGCGGGCAGCAGCTAGTGATTATACAGGGTGGCTTTTATAAATGTATCCATTTTTTTATTAATTTCTAGACATAAATAATGTTATATAAATAAATGGAAAAAGAATCGACTTCAAACAGGAGACTAAAAACATTGTCAACACATATAACATTTGAGGATTTCCCTCGATTTCTCTGATCATCAGATCCGAGTTTCCTTATCATGGTACCACCCTTGAGATATCTGCTTTCCAAAGAAAAAAGAATCATCAAAATCCGTTCGTAAATGACGAAGTTATCCGCACATAAAAAAAATATATGTATTATTGAAGTCAGTTAAAAACCTCCTTCTTTTTTGAAGTCTGTTAATTAAAAATGATAAACATTTAAAATCACTCTTAAGTAATAAATTACATTCATTTGAACTTATCTCAAAAAGTGCGTGATTTATACGCAACTCATTTATTTTACACACGATGATTCATAACTAACACGTACACAAGTTCGTGCACAGTAAAATTTAGGTATTTATGAATGACTACCGCATTGTCAACACATTATGTTTTTTAGGGAATAAAATGGAATTTCTTTTATTGGAAAAAAAACTTTGTTGTTTTAAAATATACACAATAACAATTAATACTACGGAGCCTGAACCTCCTGTGTAAATTTGGGCACTTAAAAAAAATCTCCCTGTATATTTCTGATGGTATTAGCAATGAACTATTAATTTGGTGCTGGCCCCGGAATTAGAATTTAGCTTGAATGGAATCATATCATATTCTTTCATCATATTGAAAGCGAGTATCGCGTGGCTGAAACACAAAAGACAACAATTCTGAGCATAAGTCGTAATCGTAGACATAGTAAAAAATACTTAAATAAAGACAAATGACCGCCACAAAAGGAAACATGAATATCTCATTCTCATTCTCTCTAAGTATCTTTCTTCTCACTCATGTAACAAAATATGATTGAAAGCGTTGTTTCAATTCCACTCTCAATCTCATTAAATCAAATCGCCGGCCAAACACTAGTTTAATCCAAAGTTCAGACCAAAAACACTAGTTCAACTCAAAGCAGTATAGCGCGTGACTGAATGTAATCACTATGTAATATTAAATTAAAATCAAATATAATTGCGTACCTCATAAGTGTAATAATATTCATATAAAACTAATACACATGTTCAAACTTTATTGACAACTGCTGATGAGTTTCAGTAACATATTGATGAAGCCTCATGACAAGGTTCCAGAAAGTTATTTATAACATCACAATTCACAACAATTTCTTGTATTTCACATTACTAAATGAAAATATGTTACGGATTTATCGCGTGTATTTTTGGTTTTAACTCCCGACGTTTCGTACCCTTTACGTCTTTCATGGTCACGGCACAGACTGTCCCGATAGATTACTATAGCTTTGTTTAGTAATCGCAATTCACGTTTAATCACCTCGTTTACTATTGCTGAATAAAACAATACCCATTTCTGGTCACAGTAGCTCAATGATAATACAGCCGGTCTCAAAAAATTTCATATCCGTCTAGGAACAATAGTTCTGATACAGATCGAGATGTGACATTTTCGCCGTATATTAGTCCTTATATAGAGCGACTGTATAAGGAGAAATATACGAATGTTTTCAAATGTCTTCCTTTATTACCATTGAATTAAACGCATCTCATCAAACCAGTTCACTTTACGACTTTGACATTTTGATAAAGGCTGTAGATGGCGCTTGTTGAGTGAATTGGAATTATAACCTCTTCACAACTACTCTATAAATTAGAATCAATTGTGCAGGTGCGGCAAAAGTGAGAGGGTTTTATGGAAATGCATTTTTAAGTACCTCTAACTCGGTTCCTTTACCACTTTACAAATAAGACTGGAATTGTTTACTTGCTTTTAGTGTAGAAGAGGTAATGTAAAACCGAAATCACATCTAATAATAATTATACACATAATGATAAAATTCACCTTCATTATGGTCTTTTATTTATTTATTTATTTATTTACTTCACCAACAAGATACACATCAAAACAAGCTTAAAACATAAATAAGTACCTACATAGTATCTTCAACTAAATGGTATCTCAATTACAGGTGAAACGACATTCAAAAGTTATTATATTGACAACTGCTAAAAAAAGAATAATAAAAAAATAATAATTGAAGTATGCTAAATGCTAACAAAGAATTAATACAGTAGTTGACTGACTTTACACTAAAATAAACATATAAATACAACACAACAAACAAAATAAAAACGTCTTCTATAAATTAACAACGATATACGTGAAGACGAGTTTATTCCGTGAATTTATTAATTGTATGAATGAATTTAGACAGCGAAAAAAACAAAATAATAAAGATAATGATTACAAGTGCGTACAAGATCATAAAGTTCATTAAATACTGTTTGGACCTCTCCCTAAACACTTTAAACATCATCAATAACTATTAGAATATATAATAGACCGCATCAGCGCTAATACTAGGTGCGGCTGACATTTCATATGCGTATACAACATAAAGTGCGTGGGTTTCGCGGTCAAGTGTACTTATGCCGACTGTACCGTGTTACGAAATTATACCATAACCAAGTGAGATGATTGAGCACAGTCCCAATATAACTAGATCCTAACACAAACAGGGTAGCCAATGACTTTCCGTTGTGGTCGGCAAGCATCAACTAGCTACTTGGCATAGTAATAGTGAAACTGTCCCCTGTGCCAGAGGCTGCGAATTCAATCCCAGAGTCGAAAAATGTTGTACGATGAACATAGTGTTTTTGAAATACGTATGAGTAATATTAGACATATTTAAAAGAAAAGTGTCTATAGGTATGTTTATAAGGCACAATAACAAATTATAATGAGTATAATAATAAAAGGAACATTGGCACATAATGTGTGTTGCGTAAGAATTGATCCTAAATATGAAAGAGCCGTGATAGCTCAGTGTCCGGGCACTCGCCTTTATTTCAATATATACTCTAGTAACCTGAGTTCGATCCCCGGTGCCGGCACCAATGAAGTTTTTAACTTTAAGTGCTGACTTATCACGTGCTCCGCGGTGAAGGAAAACATCGTGAGGAAACCTACATATTTTCGAAATAAAAAAAAAAAATTTTTTTTCGAAGATATGTGTAGTCCGCCAATCTGCAGTGGGGCCGCGTGGTGGACTATGCCCTGATACCCTCTGTATAGAGGAGGCCTTTGCCCAGCAGTGGGACATGTATAGGCTGTTACTTTACTTTACTTTTTTATGAAAAGAATGCGGTAGCCGTACCGCACACGTGATGATAAAAGATGAACACGGCAAAATGTAAGCATCATGGACTATGAAGCGAATGAGGCAAAGTAAAAGAAGTATGTGACAGCCTCTACATTAGACGTATCACTGTTGGATAAAGACGTTTTCCAGTCATAGAGCCTCCTCCATCTCGTGAACTCGGATTTGCAGGCGATTAAAACTAGGCGGAATGTTCCTCCCTTTCCAGACAGCCTTTTGTAATAAGTTTTATTTTTTATTTCTTTAGACTGTACTCTGTTACTTGACTTCTTGGAGGCAGAAAATCTATTGGCACCCTCACACCACCTTCTCCAGATACTGCTGATAGACGATTGCGAAACCAGTTTCGCCACGGCCGATAAGCGACGTCGATCGCTCATAAGAACGACAGGCCAAATTAATTCGGATCTCGTATCTAGATAATTGCTTTTGCAACTCACTGGCCGACGCGCAACGTGTGAACGTGTCTTAATCAGATCGAGACGGAATAGCCGATCCATTCCAATGGTACATTACGCTCAAGGTTCTATTAGGAAAGCTTTCGCAACCCCAGCGTTTCAATAGTTCTGCTACGCTTCGAGGAGTCGGTGTTTTAGGAGAAGAGCTTTAAGATAAGCTTATTAAAGCTTAAAGCTTGCAATGCTTTTAAATCTTCTTTGATGTACGAATGTCACAGACGCCGTATGGCATAAGCACTCATGAGGGGAACAGTGTATATAATTTCAAGATTGAGCTATTAGTTTAAGTTGACTGTGCATCTTGCAATGATTTTTAAACTTCTTTTATGTGCAAAGTCCGGAGCTTGCGGCCGGTCACTTGCCACTCTAAAGCTAAAGCACACTGTAGTAGAGTAGTAGATATAGCAGTGTATACTTTTCCAAGTTTAAACTTTTTGGTTGACTGTACCATATATAACATATTAGAATAAACAAAAGAGTTGTTAGTGATCATGTCGAGAGATCGCATAAAAAATATAAAGTTAAAACATCGACCTTGAATGAAATGTAACACAATCAGAGACTTTTATGCCCAGATTTCATCGATGGTTTAACGGTAGCTGTTCATTTTTTTTTTGATAAGGAAACCGATATAATCGATACATTTATGGCACGTCTCTAGTGCAGTATGCATCTAGTAATCTATGTTTACAAAGGGATGCGGGCGCGTCGTCGCGGCGGGCGCATCGACTTTATTTAGTGAATCACTGGGAGCCGCGCTTTATTGGTCCAAGCACTGGTGTCGCCACGCATTATAATTTTTGGGGAAAAAACGGGAAAAGAATTTAAGTGAGTAAGATTAGAGTGAAATTAATCAAGTTAAAAATTACTTAAGTAAATACTAAGAGAAAAATTCGGATCCCTTTTTTTAGAATACTGAGCGTACGGTGAAGCTGCAGATTTTAAATAATTAAAGTTTAGGAGGCTTAGGAGAAAATATTGCAAATAGATATAATACATAAAGATTATCTACATCTACAAATACATAAAATAAAATACAACAATCATTGTAACCATTAATGTCAAACTCATAGTCTATTGTCGCACAGTTACTGAATGAAGATTGTCACTGACAAATTTTTAAACGTCAGATTCACGGAACTAGCCTTCGAAATATAATGACTCTATAGTTTTCCTTAAATTTTAAATTTAATGCACTACGAACGAAAAGCGACCAATGGGTGACTAGCTCATGTGAATCTCCTGGTTCGACGAAACGGCTAAACATGGCGGTCGTATTTTGATACATCCTTATGTATAAAATAAAACTTTTTCCTTCATTTAGGACCATTTGAAAGCGTAGACTCTCTTATCTGCGCAGTGTTTTGAAACGCTTAAGATGGCAACTATTAATTTATCAACTCATAAATAAAAAGTAAACAGTAATAATAAGAACTAGAGTAATAATCTAGTTAAAAATCTAGTTAAAAAATGAAGCATGTTATAAAACATGTTCAAACCCTATTTAGCCGATTCGAAAAGGTTAATCACGTTGAAGGTTATCACTTAACATCAGGTGAAGCGCCATCTCAATTACTACCTCCTGAAATAAAATCATTGCTCCCCAATTAGTACATTAGTACCGAACATTCTATGTTCGTCTTATGTATATCCAAACTAAATCAACCTGTATAAGATTGCTTTTATATTTCAGTAACCGAAAATTTAGATTCCGGAATCTGCAATAAAATTAAAACGTGCTAAAACAAAAACTGTTTCCGCTGATTTTAGTTAATTAAACTGAACCATACATTAACAGTTGTGGTTAATCATTAATGCGTATATTTTAGGAATGTAAGGACAATCCTGTTTAAAAGGGTTAACGTGGTAACACTACTGCGAGTTTCCTGCAGCTGCACACAGAGGGGCGCATTGTTTGTAAACCGCGCGGACGGCACAGTCAAGTCTTATATAATGCACAGTTTCTCCCTCGATCGCTTTATATTATTATTACGACCATAAAATTCTTTCAATGCGTCCAAACAAATTGAACGGGGAACGCTTTAAACAACAAATAAGCTCTTTCATAACATTCATATGAGTACAAAAGTAGCACATTTTAAGGGCCACAATTAGCTCCCGTCGTTTCAGTTTTGTAAGTGGTTAGGGGAATTAGTTATTATTACCTGATTTTCATGTTCGATGTTATAGTTTCGTCGTTTCTATTTCCGTAAAAATTTAAACTTAACGTTATCTAGATGAATCACAAACGCTGCAATAATTTGTAAAACATGTCGTAATTTATGGTCGCAGGTTTTTTTATGGGAGAAGGTGGCATGCGAGCTAGCGGTTCACCTGACGTTAAGTGATAACCGCTGCCCATGGATATTTGCAACACTCGTAGGGTTGCAGATGCGATGCCAACTTTTAACAAAATAGGCTTACCCCGACTTACTCACCAGACAAAATCAGAAGTATGATATTTCCATCTCACGCCGGTCTTCTGTGAGGTCGTTTTACTTACCCGGATGGACCTGCCCATTCGTGCAATTCTGCCATTTCGAGTCAAGTCGGTTTAAATAATATTTAGTAAGGTATATAATTATCCCTTAAAGTTGTGCGAATCATATTATCTTTACACCAGCATTTTCTTTCGCTCTAAATATATATGTTGATTTTGTGTTATATTTTTAAACACTTTCTTCTTCACAAAAGCTTCAAAAAGTCGATGCAACATGGCCGGTCACTAGAACACGAAAGCAAGCTAACCGTTTCTGTTCGCCATTTAATGGCATCACAAAGCGTCGATATACAAAGTTTTCTTTACCGTATCCTTTGCAGCAGATCGCATACTGCTTTGAATTGTATCACATATCCTTTATGAATTATTACGAGATTTCTGATGTCATGTGTTTTATTCATTGAAAGGAAACCTAACAAAAGGCTGCTTATGCAAAGAGATTAGCTAAAGCAAACATTGTTCGGAATATTCTTAGATAAGAACGAAGTCCTAATATCCTGTTTCTCGCGGCTCAGTATCAAGAATTGCTACATACAATTCTTGGTCGAATGAAGATTGACTACAATTAATCAAGTCGCCACATATGCGCCTGTCAGTTCCTATAAACAATACATCGCATGAATAGATCTCACTCGCTTTGGAGGATACAAACACCCATAAATAAAACTGTGGTATGGCCACGCAACAGTTCACTGTTGCATGAATGGGCAGGTCCGTCCAGGGAAGTACCACGACCTCACAGAAGACCGGCGTAAAGTGGAAGTAAAATACTTTCGCGTTTCGTCTGGTGAGTGAGGTAGCCGGAGCCCAATTTCCAAAAAGGTTGTCAACGCATCTGCAAACTGTAGTGTAGCAGATGTCCATGGGCGGTGGTATTCACTTAACATCAGGTGAACCGTCTGCTCGTTCGGCAACTTTTCACATAAAAAATATACTTAGTGTCTTTTGCTTTTCTTTGTTCTGTGAGGTTACCGCCGACTGTTGAGTGAGGTACCCGGGGCCCACTTTATTGAAAGGTGGCAACGCATCTGCAAGTCTACGGTGTTGCAAATATCCATGGGCGGCGGTTATCACTTAACATCAGGTGAACCTATTGCTCGCTTGCCATATACGTACGGTATATAAATTTCTGCTAAACCCAAGGTCATTAGATCGGGGATAAATATAAAGGACACAAATAATAGCTTCTTTTTACTATTCACGATTTTCCTTAAAAATAAAGCAAGCACATAAAAATAACATGAAGATGACGGGTAAATAGAAACGTATAGGCCTATATACCTACTTGATTCAAGATTAATTAATTCTAATTTACTAACATACATACTCGTACTTATAAAATAACCAAGAACATATACACTAAACAGTGCTCATATATTCATGAAATTTAATATTCATATAATATAAAAACTAAAAAACAACAATCCAAGACTTTTTCACTTCCACCGTCCTCATTTAATACTAATACATAATATATTCCACGTATTTAAAATTCGCAATGTCATTCCTCAAATAAATTATTACATTTTCAATTCTAGCATACATATATAAGAAATCAAACAAACACCGAAGGATGCTAGGAATTAAAAAAAAGCCCCGTCGTTAATCCACATGAGTCGCACGTCAATCAACGCTTAGAATATAATTAACATTGCTTAACCTATTTGTCGGCGATTTTCTTCCTGACTTCGCATTTCCGGATCCGGCAGCGGTATGAAGAATTATGTGACATACGGACAGATAAATCATATTCAATACGGCAACATATCATGTTCGACGGATTGCTTTAGTGGCGATAGATTAATTAACAACAGTGTACTTATTGATAAATCTTATACTTACTGACCGACTGACTTTGCACAGAGAGTACTTTATAGAAAACAGAGTTTTTAAGAGAATTCATTATTAAGGGGACTGAAATAGTTGTCTGGTACAAGCCTTTTTACAAAACAACATTACAAGTTACTATAGGGTACGCACTGATATATGTAATATATAAAATTCTCGTGTCTACGTTATGAACTTGTCTACGATTTTCGTGAAATTCATATCGGCCACATGACAAAATTATAGTATATCTATAAGGGTTCGACCCCAAATATTTTTTTTCGAACATAGATATACTTATAATGTTATACACCTCGTTAATCCTTATGGTTAAACAGGGGTTATTAAATCGATAAAATACAAAAATAATAAATAAAAAAAATCCTTTGGTTAATTTAAATAAAATGTTCTAAATAAAAAAAAATTTAGTCATTTAAATAAAAGATTCTGGAAAGACCAGAGTGTGGGCTGTTCTGATACCAATATTCAAAGTTCGATGTACTTGCCAACTTGTTCGGCAGTCATCGTTTTTATGAAGAGATAAACTAATAGTTTATAGCAGTAGTACTCCCTAACTTGGAGGTAAAATTTTCAAACGTCCAAGCTTTAAACTGCAGACCTTTTAATAAATAAGTAAGAACTATGTTCTTCCATTATAAAGAGACAATGTTTTAAATTATGACAAAGTAAAAAAGTAAGTTACCACTAGACAATGAATAAGATAAATATATCGAGTTTAGAGGCTTGCTTCTCTAGACGCTTAGCTGTTCGATTTATATAATGAGCTGTTAGTGCTGTCTTAACACAATAAATTAGTTAACAATCTCGATAGATGCGAAGCCGTTAAGGCACATCACTGGGAGTTGGACGTTAATGAACTTGCCCGCCCCGAAATAGACAGACGGGCAGTACACGCCCGTGTACCAAAGTAACTGTTTCGTGCGTGACACACAACGCGTTCGGTTACTTATGCGCGTGCTTTGTGTAGTCGTGCGTTAAAACGGAAGGCGAGTAAATTTAACAAGGCACATTGCAGCGCGGGGTATAATGCGTTTACTAAATCGTTATTGCAAATTATAATTAATACCAGCTGACCCGACAGACGCTGTGCTGTAAACACGACTGAAATCCGAAAACAACATATAAATAAAGAAAAATGTGGACCGTATCGTGAATCTAAACCATTCTCGAATCGACCTGAAGACACACAAAATGTCATTAATCGGTCCAGCCGTTTAGGAGGAGTTCAGTGATATGCACACGTACAGAAGAAATATATACAGCATGTCAATGTGTACAATATGTACAACAATACAAATGTGTACAATAAATGAACATATAGCGAATAACTTTTTAAAATTGTATTAAACATTTACATTCTTTAAACATCAATATTCACCGAGTTATTAAATTTTCCAAAACAAATAATTTTAGAACACCCTTACGTATAAAACTGTAACGTAAAGTTCATTTGTAAAAGTCACAAAGCATATGAATGGGTTAATGAATTTAAAAGAGATAAAACATACTGTTAGAAAGAGACTTGTAACGCGACGCTGTGGCAACGAATGAAAAAGTCTCTGAATGTATGAACCAGTCTGTTGTAGCTATATAGGATGTTACAAATTTTGATTCTTTTTTATTAAATTATTTTGTTTGAATTTTTTTTTAATTATGGTTTTTTTTTAATTTTGTATTTTTTATGATTATTGGCAAGTAGTGTAGACGTGTGTTCATTTATTGTCGCGGTTGTAACGACAGGCTGTATATAAAGATAAGAAATTTTAATATCCATCGGGATTCGCAATGGCTGAATTCAATAAGAATTAAGGGTATACGCAGATTATCAGCTCGCCAGAGCAAGTACCTCGAACTCCAGTAGACCACCAAGAAGTGGAGGTACATATAATTATGCGCTTCGTCATTTGAGCGAGGAAAACGGACCTATTTCCGGGTATCGTAGATCTATGTCTATGGGCGACTGCAGTTACTTGAGAGAACCGGCGAGTGAATACGCAAAAACTACCAACACCCGTGAGGTTATAGTAGCATTGCCCACTTCTAAGAGGCCTAATTGACCCCGCTCACCAGTCTCTGTGACCAAGTCAAACCGACCTTAAACATCGATCAACCACAAAAAAAACTAAACATAAGTTAACAACCGGTCACTCCGTATTTTCAGATTATAAGTTAAGCGTCATCAAGAGGAAGAAGTAATAAGCTTCATTAGCCATTGTTACTGATTTTATATGAGATAAACAGCAGCATAGCAAATGTAGTAACCAAGCTGTCGTTTTCATTAACAGTATTATCTGGCCCAAATTTCTTTCCACCAAATAAGATTATACTGTAGAGGCGTTTAATCTACTCTGTGGTAGGGCCATGTGGCAGCCTTCGCTGTTGCACCAATGGGCACGTCCGTCCGGGAAAGTATCACGACCTGACTTAAGACTGGCATGAACTGGAAGTATTATAGTTCTGCGTTTCTTCTGGAGGCTGAGGCAGCCGAGGCTCGCTTTATTATAAAGTAGCAACGCATCTGCAACCCTACGGGTGTTGCAAATATCAAAAGGCGGTGGTTATCAATTAACGGCAAGTAATCGCTAGCTTGCTTGCTACCTTCTCACATAAAAAAAAAACTATTAAACATGCCCTAATTAGATAAACCATAAGCTTACACCCTTATCAATTAAACTGCAGAAAGACTGTTCGATTCGGAAACCACTTAGCATAAGTATGCGGCGGGCTCTCGTTGGGAAATTGATTCGGAACATTCTAGACGACGGGCCCCGCAGTGGGCACAATGCGACAGCCGCCGCCGAATAGGCAATGCAGTCCGAACGAATTGAGAGGGTATTGCGTAATTAATATTCGGCCGTTCCAAACAATGCTTCTGAGAAAAAGTTTGCGACTCTTATTAAGGAAAACGTTGCTGTGCCCGTAATTACTTAGACCTTATGGTCTAAATAATTATTATATATATAACGTTGTTGTAATTACTTAGATCATAAGGTCTAAGTAATTACAAGCACAGCAACATTTATGTTAACTCGTAATTATTTAAAGCTTATACGCGATATATATAGTCTAAATAATTACTTAGATATACTTCCCCATTTAACCTTTAAATTGATCATTTAACACTATTGTTGAAAGTCAATATCCAGCGTTCCACAACAGCGCGATTTTCAAGTTATTTCTTGCCTCGCACAACCACTCTGTGGAATCAGCTGCCGCCGGCGGTCTTTCCGAACCGTTACGACCTGGGAACCTTCAAGAAGAGAGGTTACTCTTTCTTAAAAGGCTGGCAAGGCATTTGTGAGCCCTCGGGAGTTGCAGGTGTTCATGGGCGGCGGTAATCATTTACCATCAGGTGAGCCCTGCTGTTTGCCCCTTTTCTCCATAAAAAAAAAGTTTAGGTCTAAAAGACTAAGCAAAGAACTCGTAGAACACAGTGAGTTAAAAATAAATAAAAACGCAATAAAATCCGCAAAATAGTTTTGTATCTACAACGTGCAATATTCACATACATATAAGAAATCGTTATCACATGGTTATATGACTAACTACAGTTTAATATTTAAAGTGACACCATTTGAATACATGTCGAAATGGTCCACGTAAATAAAACAACATATAATGACCATCAATACTTATATCGAGTTTGTATTTGATATTGCAGTAGAAGAGAATAATAGGACTCAATCAATTTCCGGATATCAAGGTCTGGGCATTTCTTCTAAATAAACAATCACGATACTATAATATCGAAGTAGGAAACATATTTGCCTACACTAACCCTATACCTGTAAATCTCTGCCATCTGTAAACCACTACCCGTATTCTCCCTCAACTAATAACTGCACTATCAAAAACCTGTTCAATAGCCTCATCACTTTTATATTTTATGTGAAAAGGTGTCGAGCCCGATGTTCACCTGATGTTAAGTGATAACCGCTCCAAAAAACGTCCACTTCACGCCGGTGTTCTGTTTGGTGTTGGTACTTCCCAGAATGGATGTACCCAAAAAACGTCCACTTCACGCCCGTGTTCTGTTTGGTGTTGGTACTTCCCAGAATGGATGTACCCATCCGTGCAACAGCGAACACTGTTTCTTGGCGCTACCGCAGTCGTTTAAGAAACTCTACCTTCCAGCTCCCATCGAAGCGTCGCTGTACCCGCAGACATTCCGCGGCGACGTCGCGTCTCCCGGTTCGCCTTCGCGCGTAATAATTGCGCTGGTGCGGTTTACTTATGTGACGCGGGGCACGTAGACCACATGGCAGATATCGGCTAATCGCTGAATGTACCCAATGGCGCTAATCAACCGCGCTATCGCAACGATATCGCTTTTAATTTTACACGAGGAAGTGATCGCCACGAGCATTCGAACACAGGTCTTGCTTAGTAGCATGAATAGGCCGATTGGACTGGGCAAGTACCCCTCACAGAGAATCGACCTCAGACACAGCTCCTGCAATCTCGTAAATGGGAAGTAAAGCAGTTCACAGAAGAACGACCTGTAGCAATACATTTCATTTTCACATTTCAAAAAACCTATCAATACCGACAGCTCGCCTGCAAGCCTTTTAAGTGGATACCCACTGGTGAAAGTAGTCTTATGTTCTCATGGTGATTTGGAAAAATAAAGTCTATTTGGATAACAGTAGTCAACAAAGCACTTAGTTCATTCAATGGGCTCAGTTAGAGGATAATTTGCAACCCGTTTGTGACTTTATTCAAAAGTAAATACTTCGTTGGCCATTTTAATAGGACTTGGAGTTGATTCAGTTTGTTTTCGGCGCGTGTTGTTAATATTTTGAAACAAAATCTTCTACAACGGCTGACAACATTCAATTCTCGGAATTTACATCGAAAATTGTCTAGCTTAAAGTCGAGTAAGTCTGCTTGTTTCACTGATCATATATACGCATGCTACGCAGGAAATGAGTCACGATTTTCCTCGTGTCTATTTTTCATATACACGTGACGATTTATCTACTTTGTGCGTACCTTTCTTTTTTGTCTAATCCCTATCTTATATTTAAATACTTTTCTTACTTTGTCTGTAATTATACAATATTATATTCACAAGTTAAGTTAGAGGAACCTCAGTATGAAACGGTGATAGATTTAAAAAAATGACTATCGATAGATAAAATATTTCTTACTTCGATGTTTAAATGATTTTGATTTTGACAAGCGAAGTACCTTTAACAACGACATTTCTTTCACCACGAATTCTACTATCTTCTCTGGATTTGTTTTTAAACTATAACTTCCTTGGGAAAGTGGATAAAATTTAATAAGTAAAGTAAAGTAAATTATCAGGCTATATAAATATATCCCACTGCTGGACAAAGCCCTTCTCGGAACAGAGGGTATAAGATTGAATAATAAAATGAAAATATATCTAATCATTTTAAAACGGGTAAACCAAGCAATTAAGTAGCAATACGCTACAATACTGCATTTCATAGTAATCGTTGTTTTTCATCGTCCCCTACCACAATCAAGATCGAGTTGAAATTGTTACGTGAATTGTTTAGATCGTCGCGTGGAAATTTTAAATGGACACGTGGAAATTCGTGACGCGTATCGACTTGAAACTAAACCATTTCCGATCTAAAACCATTTTAGCAACTGAACGTTTTCAATTGTGTTCTAGAAAAACATGATTTCAATTACCGACATATGCTCTTTGTTTGGAGAGTATGTTGCTGATCAAACTCGTTTTGAGAAATTTAAACGGATCAAGTCAAAGTGCTTTTGCGGTCAACAGAGTGTCTCATTATTGAATAAAGCTACAAATAAATTACCGATTTCCCCTAACTAAACCCGCATAGCGACGAAGTAGGTACTTCAGTTGAGGCGGAGCCGACCCCGGGACCCTTCCAGTCAATCTTTTATTTCCGATAGGCGCGGCGAGCCAAAATATTATCGATAGTTTACTTATATACTTTATTAAATCTTACATATACCAAACCTTAATTTAACAATAAATCTAAATGGAGAAATGAAGAAAATTAAATACTTATATCGCTCATATTTAACCATATTTATACTAAGAACGTCATCGGTGCCGCCACCGTGGTTTTAACTTACTTGCTCGAGTACATTGAATTCAAAGCGAGCGCCCGGACTCTGAGCTATCACGGCTCTCGCAATAACATAACTCTATTAAACTGCAACCGGGATAGCGTCTCGACGAATCCCTGATGAATATAGTTTGCACACTTCGCCCACTTGCGGCACTTGTTGATCTTGTATCTTGTATTAACTGATGTTTTTGCTTTCATATTTTCCTAGTGCAAGAGACATTCTTGAAACCTAGTGTTCGCGATCCCAGAATCGCAAATTACAATATTGTCCGCCACGACCGGTTAGCAAACCGTCTGGGAGGCACACTAATTTATTATAAACGGTCCTTGCACTGTTGCCCGCTCGACATTCCAGAGCTAAGTCAAATAGAGGCATCCGCGTGTAGGTTAGCGCTCACCGGCCACAGGCCGCTTGTACTAGTCTCAGCCTACCTCTCGGGGAATAGAACCCTCCTTCAAAGCGACCTAGATACGCTTCTAAACTTAGGCCCTTCCGTGATAATTGCAGGAGATCTAAACTGCAAACACGGCTCATGGGACATTAACAGCATCCCAAACAACAACGGAAAGCATCTCTTTAGCTTATCCGATAACCTAAATTTCAGTATAGTCGCTCCCGCGACTCCCACTAGGTATCCTACGGTGGACAACTACCAGCACGCGTCACCGAGTGTCCTAGACATAATGTTATTCAGGGAGGTCTCGCTCGACATCGAGTCGATAGTAACAATCCATGAACTAGACTCAGACCACAGGCCCGTCCTGTGTAAACTGGGCCAGAACGCCGGCGCGGTCCCTCCGACCAAATCCGTAGTGGACTGGCATCGTCTTGAGGTCAAACTCAAGGCCTTGGACCCCCAGGACTTAGTAGACTTACCCGAGACGATAGCTACGTTCGATGACGCAAATCGAGCGATAGCGAGTCTCCGTGAAACTATCACTTCCGCAGTCACAGACTCGGAACGGACGTGTGAAACTGTCGGGCGACCGACGGTTTAACTTTCCGCCCGACCTACGACTGCTAATTAGACAAAAAAATGCAGCTAAACGCGCCTTCGACCGATACCGATCGGAATCGAACCGAACTCTACTTCGACGCCTTCAGCTAGAAGTCAAAGATCGTGTATCGAAACACCGACATAAAACGTGGGACACTCTCCTAGAGGACATCGAGCCATCGCACACCGCCTACTGGCGGTTGGCCCGCAGTCTGAAAGCAGACCCCCGCGAATCTCTACCGCCGTTAGTTAGACCTAATAGCGCTTCAGTAGCCCTAGATGACTCCGAAAAAGCCGAATGCCTTGCGGACAACCTAGAGCAGCAATGTACGCCATCGCGCGAACACACAGATTCGGCCCACCTAACGGAGGTGGACCGCGTAATCGAGACTAGGGCTGCGCTTCCACCGGAAGGCGAACCTCTAAATTCAGTGACCCCCAAAGAGGTCCAAGATATTATTAAAAATTTAAAACCAAAATCCGCCCCGGGCCCAGATAATATAAGTAACAAGATTCTCAAAGCTCTCCCTGGGCCGCTTATCTGTTTACTGGCGACAATTTTCAATACGCTTCTCTCCAGTTGCTCCTTTCCGGACGACTGGAAGCAAGCCACGGTTATCGGCATTCGCAAGCCGAATAAACCAGCCAATAAGCCCTCTAGCTATCGTCCCATCAGCCTCCTCAGTTGTCTGGGGAAGCTCTACGAGCGGCTACTGTTAAACAGGCTCAAAGAGCACGTATTTTCCAACGGCCTTCTGCCGACGGAACAATTCGGCTTTCGAGCTAGACACTCTTGTCCCGATCAGTTAAACCGCCTAACGGAGCACATCCTAAAAGGCCTTAACCACCCCAAACACATCAGCACAGGGGCTCTCTTCTTCGATGTCGCAAAAGCATTCGACAAAGTCTGGTACAACGGCTTGCTTTACAAGCTGTACACACTCAAAGTGCCAGATAGGCTCGTACACACCATCCGAGCCTTTTTGTTGAACCGCTCTTTTCGATATCGAGTCGAGGGCACCCTCTCCACAAGCCGGCGTACCACAAGGCTCCTGCCTCTCGCCCTTGTTATTTACGCTCTACACGAGCGACATACCTAGAGACCCCCACGTCAATCTCGCGCTTTTCGCGGATGACACGGCGCTCTTTTACTCAGATCGCAACCTCAGTCAATTAACGACTCGACTCCAAAGCGCCGCCGACCGCCTCGGCGATTGGTTCCGCAAATGGAGAATCGATATTAATCCAGAAAAAAGTGTGGCGATTCACTTTAGTCGTAGCACCCCCAACCCCCATCCGCCACACCGTTACAAAGGTCCTCGCCAGTACAGAAAGTTGGGGCAAATATCACTATACGGCCAAACTCTCCCCTGGGAGAAAACGGTCAAATATTTAGGAGTCACTTTCGACTCGCGTATGACTTTCACTACGCACATCAATCAAGTCCGAAATAAAGCCGCGTTCGTCTCCGGCCGGCTACACAATTTAACGAATAAGCATAGTAAAATGCCCTTAAGGCACAAACTACTGTTATATAAAGCTTGCGTAAGGCCAATCATGTCCTACGCTTGCATGATCTTCGCACATATAAATCCTACGCGCATTAACGAATTGCAAGTAGTTCAAAGTAAGTTTATCCGCCGCGCAACCGGTGCGCAATGGTATCAGCGCAACGTCGAACTGCACAGCGATTGCAGACTCCCGACGATTCGCGCTCATTTTAAAGATTTGACAAAACGGTTCTTCGATAGAGCCCAGCATCATCCGAACCCTCTGGTGGTAAGCGCAGCAAACTACCAACCGGACACAAACGCGAACGTAAACAAGCGTCGCCCGCGAAACGTCCTCATCGACCCGGTCGACGAAGAGGACTTAGACACGATGGACCCACCGGCGGGGGTCCCGCCGGATAACACTACACCCACAGTTAGTGTAACAACAATCACACCAGTTCGCCCTCGCCTCCGAGCACGGCGAGACCCACACAACGCGTACACAAGGTACACCCGCGTTCCGGGGCGGTTCTCACCGCTCCCAGCCACCGATTAGCTAAATGCACAGTCGACGGCCGTCGGGGTCTCGGTCCGAACCGGCGACCTCGACGGCCCTTAGATGACACACCATAGTAGTTAAACGCACGCATGAGCACATGCGCGACCCTACCCATAGCGGAGGGTCCAAACCCGTGGGTTCTGGCTAGCCCACCGGTTCTGCGTCCGATGAAGCTTTAATAGTCTCGGGACTGAAAGCAAAAACATCAGTTAATACAAGATACAAGAAGGTTTTGCTTTCAGTCCCGAGACTATTAAAGCTTCATCTGACGCAGAACCGGTGGGCTAGCTGCACTTGTGGAGCAATGGTCTTCTCCGCTTTCTCTCGCTCTGAGATCTCTGTCTGAATTGCGCGTACCTTGTGCACGAACCGCTCGAGCTTCGAAATCCTTTCTCGTGAACACTTCGCGTAAAATTCTGCCGCAACGCGAAACAAAGTAACGTGGCGATGTAATAACGGAAGATATGTTTATCGCTAACAAGGCCCGTGATCTTAAGTTTTATTTGTCCCAATAAGCTTCTATAATCAATAAATAAACCATAATTTTCACTTTCTCGCTAAACAAAACCTCAGGAATTACGAGTTACAGATTCTTAAACTCCTACCATCAAACGAAAATCTTTTACGATTCGCCATCGTAAAAGATCAGCGTTACGAGATCCGCAATTCTAACGTTTCCTTGTCCAATATATTGTATTCAAATAAGACTTATCCCTTGTCTCTATCATGCCAATTCCTTCGTACGTTATTAGCATATAAAGGATGGAGGAAGCATTTGGTACTATATTATTAAAAGAAAAGAAAAAACAGGACCCTTCTAAAGAAATTTTTAACCCTTCTAAAGAAATTTTGGCCCTTTCTAAAGTAATCCGGCAAAATTATAACGCATATAGACCGACTCTCACAACGAATATCTTTGAACCAGAATAAATATATCGACTCTACTTCCCTATTTAAACGCACAGTTCCACCATCAAATTAACCACCAATTAGACCACTACAGAAATCTATACAGATAAATAAAATTGGAGTGTCTGTTTGTAACATTAAAAAATCGCTTTTTACTGAAAGCATGTGGATGTATACACGGTACATATACCAAAACAACATTTTTTACAATTTTTGTCTGTCTGTCTATATGGTTGTTCTGGCTAATCTCTGAAACGGCTGGACCGATTTGGACGGGACTTTCACTGAAAGATAGCTGATGTAATAAGGAGTAACCTAGGCTACTTTTATTTTAGATTTTTTTTATTTTAAATTCCACGCGGACGAAGTCGCGGGCACAGCTAGTATGTAGTTAATTGTGCCCAATACGAATTCCCCTCGTATTAGATTTTGACTTCCGAAGTCATTGGAGAGTAATTAAATAAAATTATATGATATTTAAAATAAAAAAAGTCGCGCTATAACAGCTCCGTACGACCATATGCATGTTGTACCGTATAGAATATTTGCAATAACTACACCGCAATTATATGATGATGACATTTGGTTAGTTATAAACAAGAAAATTTGACGATAAGATATTTACCGCCCACGGTTTTACAACTTGATCAATAAAAATCACTGACCCAGTACAGGGTAAAAAATATAACAGTAAAATGTGTGCACATTAACTTATGTTTATATGCACGAGAACGTGTTTCACTAAGAAACAAAACTATAAATGATACTGGATTCCTTTTATTTACTATCACCGCGCTATCGCAGTGACTAGTTAAAACAACGAAGGATAAGTCACACATCGAGGCTAGTCTTGCAAGGTTCTTTCTTTTTCAACTTAAGTAAACAAGTCATATTTACGATGTAGTGTAACACCGATGCGAAATTATGCATTATTGATTGCTTTCTAAGAAGTACTTGTATCGTCTATTGACAGAATTATTGCAAAATAATTGAAACCCTAAATTCACCAATATCTGTCCATCTAAACGTTATGTGAGAAGATTTTTTTTAGTACTAGCTGTGCCCGCGGCTTCGTCCGCGTGGAATTTTAAATAAAAAAATCCAAAATAAAAGTAGCCTAAGTTAGGTACTCCTTATTACATCAAATTTTTTAAAAAAAGAGCAACTGTTGAGTTTCTTGCTTGCTTTCGGTTTCTTCTCAACAGAAACTGCTTTCCGAACCGGTGGTAACTTACGAACGTGTTAATTTCTTGTAAAATTTTGACGTTTCATAAGAACGCGCAAGCGTCTATGTGAATAAAGATATTTTATTATTATATTATTATTATTATCAGCTATCTGCACGTGAAATTCCCTTCCAAATAGGTCCAGCCGTTTCAGAGATTAGCTGGAACAAACAGACAGGACAGACAGACAAAAATCGAGTATACATCCATATCCATTCAGTAAAAAGCGGTTATTTTAATATTACAAACGGACACTCCAGTTTTATTTATCTGTATAGATGTATAGATGAATCTTTGTAAAGTTAAGCCACTTGTCTCGAGCATAACTCGCTTTAACTCGTTGCACTATCTTATGATTGAAACTCAATGCGAAATAGTTTTGCAATAAGCATTATTCTATTCAATTAATGGAACGCGGTAATTAATGTTAAGCTAAGTCAGACGAAAAACTCAGAATCAATATACTACGAAACTTTACTGATAAATATGTAGCCTATTTAGGGCATTCTTAAATGTAATGTGTTATATATTTATCGAGTAAAAATAAACGTATGTAATGTGTAAATAAAGTCGTACATAAAGTTTTCAAGGTTTCAAGAATAACACCGAAATATTCGCTATGCAATACGTCTCTAGCAACGAATGAAATCATTCGCATTAGATAAGTGTAATCCAGCAATAGCGCTCGTAAAAGTTACGTCATAAGAGGGCTAGTGTCAGTGCCAAGGTCACTGAAGTCAGCAGCTTTATTGATACATCGATAAACCGTCGATAAGGGCAACGCCCCATCACTAGAGGGTCGGGCGCGCCGGAAATGCGCTTATGAATACGTTATGCGTCTTAACGAGCGGTACTGGACGGATGGGGGCGTATTAGGTTTCATTAGTTCGGAGATGAAGCTTCGCATGCGACTGTACTTTGGTTGTCGCACGCTAGCTTAATACACGCCGCAATCACTAACGGACATCAACCGTCTAATGGGATGCTTACTGTACTTTGGTCTAGTGTGAGGGCAAATGCACAACTAAAGATACTAAGTACGTATGTTTGACTAATAGATACCACTGATAACACTACCGCCAAAATGGAACTCAATTCTAGTTGCGTTTGGACCCACATTTTCAGTGATGCCTTATGTGTAGGTAAAGTTACAATAGTAGAAGTAATAGTATTAGAAAATTTCTAATGCTTAGTTGATTCAGCCATGCGATCTCTTTGAAATTAAAAAAAATATGAATTTATAAACAGAATGAAGTAATATAGGACAATGTTAAATATAGGCCACAATGTTAAAGATAGGACAAGTCAATCAAATTGAAGTTAATAAAGAACGTACGATATGTACCAGATATGGCTATGCTAACTACTGTGGTAATTACTGTGGTAATTACTGTGGGCCACGCAGAAGTCTTTGGAGTTTGACGCACACATCTGCATCTTCTCATGTGTTGCAGAAGTCCAGGGGCGGTAATCACTTAACATCAGGTGAACAACCTCTTCTTTTGCCACCTTATCACATTAAAGAAAAGCTAATGAACAGGCTCGTCCGGATAAGTACTACGGCTTCAAAGAGTCCAATGTGAAGTAGAAGTATTAAGGAGTGAGGAAAACCGGGCCCATTTTTTTAAGAGTTGGGTGTTCCAAGTGTCCATGAGCGGCGATTATTATTTAACATCAGATGAACCATCAGCTCACCTGCCCACCATATTCTCACATGAAGAAAAATTCTACCACTAGAAATGTTGTATAATACCTTAAATTTATTGTACATTCTATTTTTTTTCTAGCAATAAACGATTATTATTATTATTATTATATAATTAATAAATTTTTAATAAAAATAAACAATAGATGAAGTAAAATATACCGCACCTGCTACCGAAGAGATGGAAAGTAAGAAAAAACAACGTCATATTTGCGTACATTGCCTGTTGCCATCCAGTCACTATAAAATGCATTCGCAATTCGCTAATCGAAAAAAATAGGACGGACCCGATATCTTATCGCCTGCCCAATGCAATATCAGTCAGAGACATGACCGGAATAAACGGAACCGATAAGCACTTCTACCTACTGCAAACTCACCTGCGCTCGCTATAAGCCAGTGTACGCTGACTCTTCATTACTTTGCATCGACTCTACATTTTCTCTACTTCTAATGTTGATATTGAAAATGAGCCGGGACAGTAAATTTCTAAACGTTTAATTCTGGATGGAAATCTGCAATCTTACCTGCTTTCACTGTACGCCGACCCTTCATTACATCGACTCTACATTTTACCTCCTTCCACTGTTGATATTGAAAATCAAACCGCAACAGTAAAATTTGAACTTTCAATCCTGTACGGAAATCGTTCAAAGGTCTGGAACCTCACCTGCGTACACTGTACGCCGACCCTTCATTAAATCGAATCATTAATCGATTTAAATCGAAGACAATATAAGGCCTACACTTCCACTATTTAGATCGAACCAGCACAATTTGTAAAGTATTAATATTGTATTTAAATCATTGGACGTTCAGTATTCATTCAGATATAGAGAATATTTAAGTACCAGTTTCAGCCCTTTGAGCCATTAACGTCAGCTACACAATAGGTGCACTGAATGAAAACGTAACAAATACAAAATGAAAACGTTAACCAAACTCCTTGTTAAGAAACTCGTTGTTGAAAATGATCTACTCCAGCCAGTTAGACTTTCCAATTCCGAATATAAGTTTTTGTCTTTCTCAGCACGTAAACGATTGTACAATATAAAATGACCCACTGTAGAGCAAACGGAAGCACACGACTGGAAAATGAAATCTGATTCTGAATCCGTCACGTGCTTTACTTAAAAACACATCTATCTTTTAATCAGATGACTTACAACTACAACTAGTAATTATACTTTATATCATACATCGCAATTAGCTGATATTGCCCTAGCCAATAAAGGAATATTCCACTCATGTGTTTACGTTATGGAAAAGAGCTAAAATGTATGTTGTAAAAGAAATTGTTGTTGCATACAAAGTAAAATTTAAACTTTAAATGTCCTTTTTTCGAAGTGTACGTTTAAAGGATAATTCCCTAATCGATTGCGATCAATTATATAAAGAAGGGAAAATTCAACCTTTTCTTTTTTTACCATCAGAGATTTTTCTGCTTAGGCCATTAGGGGAAACGATGTGAGAGATAGTTTATTACGAGTTTAATATCATAAGAAAATAAGTAGCGTACAACAAAATACAGTAAGTAGTAAACAATTTTTTGGACAGTTACAAACACAGTTACAAAAAGTTAAACAATGTCAAAGTTAACCAGGAAAAGAACATCAGTAGGCGCTTAAAGTCTTTTGGGTTCTTGCAATGTTCGTGGGCTTGCCCTTAATAGTATTAATTATAGATTTAAGCCTGTCAAGATTCAACCATCGCCGCCTCAAACGAAACTAAGATATTTTGGCGTAAATATAAGAAAACATAAGCAGTAGCGCCATCTATTCGCAAACGACAAAAATAGTGTGGACGAAAGCTACAGCACACACAGAGAGCGCTTATGAAATCTTATAAATGTACTGGACGATCAACAATGAAAACAAATGTTAATAAAACACTGACGAAATAACGATATAAAATTATATTAATATCGTTATCTTGAAACAAACTTTAATATAAATAGAACATCCGTACTTTTGATTTTTTCAAAACCACGGATGAAAACAGTTCTGTGTATATTAAAAAAAATTTATACATTTTAATGTTTCATGTTAAATATAGAGATTAGCACTATAAAAATTTAAACATTTTTATATTATCCATAAAAGTGGAGTGATTTATAAGAAGTCTAAACACCGACAGTTCTCCTGCGAATTACGAACTTTGGAACTAGAATCCTGGGAATATAAGTAAAAGGCCACTATTTTACAGAAATTCCTATTTATGTAATTTATGCATAGAAAACAGTTTTATGATATTTTCTTGTGTGTACGCAGACATCCAACGCCTCGGTCTGTCCCGTGACCTTGAACGCAGAAAAGGGTTCGAAACGTCGGGAAGTAAAATTAAAAAATAAACACGATACAGGGATGTAAGAAATAGTTTCCTTAGTAAAGAGTTATATCGTATAGAAATCCCACTCCTGAATGAAAACCTCATCACGAACCCTATACATCACGCTTCTTTATTTATTCATTTATTTACCAATAGTTAAATATAAACATCATAACTTATAATTATAATAAACAATGTCATCATAGTGTGCACATTATGCTGTTGGAACCTGATACAATCAAAATTTAAAAGTTTACTTCATTCCATGTTTCCATTACAACAGTGCGTTTTGCATAACCTATAAGTACGGCACGATATTGGCCAACATAAATATAATTGACACTGGCTACATACACGCCTAGATCTAAATACGCCTAAATAATAAGAGCAAACTCAAAAGAGGTTGCAGTTAAAAAATAGTATAAATTAAAGAAGCGTACATCAGTGTCGCACTGGCCAGTTCTTTATCTAGCGAACTCGCTCCCGACTCGTACCAGAATCTCACCGAGGTTTGAGTTCAAATTAAGAATGCAATTAAAATTAAATAACGAAAAAAAAAAGCAGTCGTGTCGGCGCCGCGACGGTCGCGTGCCGCCACGCCCCGTCTGGCGTCTCCAACCGACCCCCTCGTTTCGTTCGCAATTTACGAAGCAATGACTAATGCTTGAAATGGAAATCCTTAAAATCCCACTAAACGTTTAAAATTTCAGTTGTACGAACTGAAATTTTAAACGTCACGTTACGTATGAATCGTTTTGAATTTCCGATTACATACAGACATTACAGCAGAGATAGAGGCAAATGGGCTTGTTCAAAGTGTTGACCGTGTATAGTAAAAATCTAATTACATTTGTAACAGAAACATCGATATTCCATTTAATTTATCTGGAAATGAATTCATCCCACCTACAATTATTTTATTTTATAATTTTAAAAATTATTTCTTATTTTCTTATTTTTACAATTATTTCTTATTTTAAGATCTTATTTTAAGAAATAATTGTAGGTGAGAATTTTCGGAACTACACTAAAATCTAAGCCCCCTACAAAAAAACTTAACTATTATGGAAATATTTAAACATAGATATGGTTAAGTAATTTTGATAAGGTTGTCATAGGCCCTGTGGCGCAACGGATAACGCGTCTGACTACGGATCAGAAGATTCCAGGTTCGAATCCTGGCAGGGTCGCGAGAAAAACTTTTTGTTGAAACTGAAATTTTACATTATCTTTATTTTGTATAAAAAAATTTTTCACTTCTAATAATGAAAGAAAGGCAAACCATGAAAAATTTGTCAGAAAAATTAACTGGAATGATTAAAAGTTATTTTCGTTCTGAAGCAAATCTTTTCTTAATCGACCACAAGATGGAGCTTTTATTAAATTACGATTGCATTAACGAAAAACCTAAACATTGCACACTATGAAAACGAAAATAAATTTTACTAACGAGTACAGATATCGGAAATTCTTAGTAAAGCCCGTGTATTAATGAAATAAAGTCTTCATTACTGTACTTACGGATGGAAATGCGGATAAGGTTTAATTTGTACTGCTTGGACTAAAATGAACTTTAATCAGGAGCAAATATTATCCATATTCGAAGCAAATATTCTCCAGAGAATTTTGCTGTAAATATTTTGCAATCATTCTTTGTTTTCTTCATACATTCTTTATACCTTTGGGTCGAAAACCGTTTTATGTTTTTGGGGAGATCATCTCCCAAAAACATAATAATTATTTAAAAATTGTCGCCCGGAGAACACAATTATTGCCCCTGACAATAAATAAATTTTATTACAAAAAATTATAATTACACATTTAATTCACGGAGAGGACGTCATCTAATATTAAGAATTAAAAATAACTAAATCCTAAAAGTTAGCCAAAATCACAGCAATATAAATCACAAAACTAAAAGTTTAAAAAAAGCAATGGAAAAGTATTAAAGTTCGGTTTGAAACAACTTTTGAGAAACGATTTCTTTGACCCTTGGGAGACACCACAGCTGCAGAAAAACCTAATAAAGTATTCAGAGCCCGACTCAATGCACGTTATGCTAATGATGAACTAAGGTGTAAGGTGAGCGTGTATTAAAGCATGTACGATTTAAAAACGACCTATAATTTAACATTTTAAAAGTTTCTTTTAATAACTAACGTTTACGATTAAACTGTGTTGCCGGTCTTCGTATGATGATTAAAAGGGTCCTATGGGAGAAGGTGACATACGAACAGGACCTTATCAAAGTCATAATCTAAGACAAAATTTCTCTATTCAATATAGGCTTATTTTAAACGTCAAAAACTACAACCGGCAAGGCGATGGCTAGTGTGTGTTTTAAACTCTGCGGTCTTATCTTTTTTTTCTTTGATTTATGTAAGTATATATACACAAAAGTATTTGATGACTCCATGGCGCAGTTGCCAAGGATTGGCTTCGGCGTCGGGGGTCGTGGCTCGATTCCCACACGGGACAACTATTTGTGCGACCCACAGGTAGTTGTTTCGCACCTGGGTGTTTGTCCTCGTGTAATTTATGCTTATAAAACGTCCTTAAAACACAGGATAATGTAATCCTCAAGTCTGCGCAATGTTTTTAAAAAAAACAATACAAAAGAACAAAAAATATAAAATTAGCAGAAGGCAGGGGACTTGCAATTGCTGAGCAAGAGTCATTTCCACACATACTTGTCCTCAATGTATTTATTATATTAATAGGCTCCGGTTACACATTTACAGCGGTTTAAATAAGTACTACATCACGAGTGTCGGTCTTCCGAGAGGCCGTCGTGGCCTTAACTCGACGAGAAGACATTAATGGTAATAATAGAAATCTTTCGCTATTGGGAAACCAGCATATTTTCGAAATAATAACAAAAAAAATATATTTCGAAAATATGTGAAGTCCGCCAATCCGCAGTGGGGCCGCGTGGTGGACTATGCCCTGATACCCTCTGTATAGAGGAGGCCTTTGCCCAGCTGGGACATGTATAGGCTGTTACTTTACTTTACTTTACTTTAAATATAGAGCACTGACTTGGACCTGCATCTTCTTCTTTCGTCTGCTCTTATCTTATCTAGGTGATATGTGAATCATTATGTTAGTGGCGAATTGGCTTTGTTTATTAGGACCAGCCGGCTGCCTGACGTCAACTCTACTTAGGGACAAACACCCAGAACCGGAACATTTATCTATGGGTCACAAAAGTACTTGTCCCGTGTGGGAATCGAACCCACGACCAGCGGCGCTGAAGCCGATAGCTTAGCAACGCCTTATCGATTACTAGCTGCTGCCGGCGACTACGTCTGCGTAGAATAGGCTGAAGGCGTAACATTCAGACAGAAAGGCAGATAAACATAAAAATATGTACATAAATTATAGCCTGTGTGTTATTTCCATGTATAAGCTATATTATTGTAAAGTTTCATTAAAATTCATTTAATAGTATTTGCGTGAAAGAATAACAAACGTCCATCCATACTCACAAAGTTTCGCCTTTAAGTGAGGATGTTATGCAGTTGACTAGCTAGTCATCTGCATAATACAATCGATACATTTAAAACCATCATCGTCAATATATCTAATAAACGATGAAGACGCTGCTGTGCCGTCTTCACTGGCGAGAAGTATAAAACACTTTAGCGTTTCGTCTAGTAAATTAGAAGAAATTATAAGTGAGGTAACCGGGGCCAGACCTCATAAATGTCCATGGGCGGCGGTAATCACTTAACATCAGGTTAACCGTCTGCTTCATTTCCACCGTCACGCAAAAAAAAAGTTATTGCATTCTGGAATCCGATTGAACCTAAAGTAATGAATGAATATGATATTGTTACAGAAACAAGTTTTTTCGTAACAAATACCCACTGGAACTAAACTGCACTGCATTTGTTAGTAATTTGTTTAAATCTAAACGTTTAAAGACCACATATGCAATAATACACCATGATCCAACTCGATCCGATAATAACATAAAATTTTTGGTTTTTCAAACCAAACCGAATTTTACGATGATATTCGCAACAGTAATAAACAATTGGAACAAAAAATATGGCAACCATCCAGTGTCTGGTCGATGTTGGAAGGGTTAGAGATTTAAATTCGGAAAAAATAATTAATCAAGTTAAAATTGGGTTCGGATGCCTTGTATTCTGCCTTTGACCATAATTATCGTAGCCTGTTAATAGAAATAAATAAAAACAGTCTCGTTTGCTGTTACGAGGTGGCTGAAGGTCGAATTTTTTTTGATCCCAAATCTTGTAATGGCTTACCGACGTGTTGGGAACGCCACCAAGACAACCCGCTGGGGCCCATTGTTCGTTTAAGGGCGTTGGAAGGTCAAAGGCTCCCAGCGGGACCCTAACCGCAGCTACCTGCCGCCCTTACACAATAAAGAACGTCTACTGGAAGTGATGGTTCCGTAAGCATATTATTTCGAAGACTAAATTGCATTTGAATACACACGCGAACGTTAACTTGAGAATGAGATCATATCAATCCATATTTGATTCCTGGCCCTCGCCTTCTGCGTACTTACAGTACATGTATTTTGCGTCAACAAATTAAGAATCCCTTGGGAGATAAATCGAAACAAACAGTGCTAATCACTACATAAAACAAAGTCATCCCGCTGTCTGTCTGTCCCTATATACATACTATATGCTTAGATCTTTAAATGTACGCACTGGATCTTGACACGGTTTTTTACTAGATAGATTGATTCAAGAGGAAGGTACATGTGTATAATACATTGCACCCGTGTGAAGCCGGGGCGGGTCGCTATTAAATAAAAAATCCCTTAATTATATGTATCTACCGATACCCTAATAGCGTTCTCTAGGAATCAGTATCGTTATGTTGAGATTTATATAAAATGATCGCGGACTCCTGAAATTGAGGTGATTTTTTTTTATCGAGAACGTGCCATTGTGGGCTCGGAAAAAGGTGCTGTTGGTATCGTGCCGCTTTTTAATACTATCTGGATAGTGGATAATTATTCCACGTGAGGCTAAGTGATGTGACGCACTAGTGCGGTAAAAGCTTGCTCACTCTTTAGTCGTAATTTACATTAAATAGATAATATAGGAATAGTATAGTTTTTTTTTAATAATAGGCAACATTGAGTATTTTTGACTGTTTCAGTGTTTACAAAGATCATCCAAAAGGAAAGACAGACGTACTTTTTGTCAATATTTATATTCCTGTAGAAAATAATTGCTTTCGGGTCATAAACCAGAAGGGAATAAGCGCTCTCGTTTCTAAAAAAGACCACCCGCATTTCCTCTTAACACAGATTAACTATTTAAAGAAAAAATAATCATTTAGTAAAGATACAGTCTTTTTAGTAAACATGTAAATATGTACTTAATTTCTTACAAAATAACCCAGTACCAACCAAAGGCAGGGAATATGTATTTTATTAACCTTACGCCTGGTTTCTGAAACACTGAGCATCGTAGAAGTTAACCTTGTATCTTGTATCTTGTATTAACTGATGTTTTTGCTTTCAGTCCCGAGACTATTAAAGCTTTATCTGACGCAAAACCGGTGGGCTAGCCAGAACCCACGGGTTTGGGCCCTCCGCTGTGGATAGGGCCGCGCATGTGCTCATGCGTGCGTTTAACTATGGTGTGTCATGGTGTGTAAGGGCCGTCGAGGTCGCGGTTCGGACCGAGACCCCGATGGTTAACCACTTCATTAAAAGGTGGCAATTATCTAAATCCCTGCGGGTGTTGCAAATGTCCATGGGCGGCGGTTATCACTTAACATCTGGTAAACCGTAAGCTCGCCAATGTTGATTTAAAACAGATTGATTTAAAATTTTTTCCGAGAACAACATTTTTGTAGTTTATTCAAAATCCATTTACAACACAGTGTTGGATAGAAGTGGAAGTTAAAAATGAAAAAGTACCCTGTTTAATGAAACGTAAATTTAAGCGTTACATTTTCTAAATTTTCTTTCTTTAACTTATTTTTAACGTTTTTACGTTAATTGACAGGTAAATAATCGGTATATCTATAGACCTATCATTTCAAACTAAAAAGCAACAAACTTTCTTCGCGTTTAACAAATAAAACATACTATATACTACAAAAGAAGTCATAAAAACAAACCTGTCAAAAACCGGAAAATGGCTTAAAACTGCTGTCACGCACTTTCACGTAAAGAGAATATCTAATACAATTACGAGCACGACTCAACGAAGAGACGAAATTCGCGGCGTGATTTACACTTTCCCACAAATATCTCACATTTCGCTACCGCCACTTGAATTTTTATCTTCACAGTCGAATGTGTTATTATATCTTTTCACAACAAATTATTCCTACGGGGATTAATAACCTGTTAAACGTGATTTTCGGCAGAAACACCCGTAGAGGGCACAGACCACCCTGCGCGTTTGACAGCTGACTGGCAGATAAAATTCGCGCCAAAACGCGCATGCGCGTGTGGCCAGTTCACTGTGGCACGCGACACGCGAAATAGGCATTGGGGTGTTTTAAAGGTGCCACTACACATTGCTGTTCGTGTTAACTATCGAGGATTTTTATGCTATTTTTTTTTGTATCAGGGGTGAAATCTTAGAACGATACATTACATGACAGGGTTATGTACGGTTCTTACCTACTAAAACACCCTCGATGGCCACCTTCTGTAATATTGGAGGGACTTCGGGATCGACAGAACGCACCGGTGTCCCTCACTACTGCGCGTGAGCACGCCTCGTGGAAGGATAGACCTTCCCCGATTCCCTCGCCATCTTGCAGCAGCTCTAGACCAGACAAGACTTTTAGTCGCCTTTTACGACAGGCATACCTATACCTTAGCCCTATTCTATGAGCCCGAGACTACAGGGCTGTTGTGTTCCAATCCTATAAACGGTGATGCTTTTTTACAATTTAAATATGAAACGTTACAGGTTAAAGTTTTGGCTACAAAACTAAACCGGGTGTTGTAGAAAATAGAAATCCTCAAGCAGTTGTTAACATTGGCAACCATTTAAATTACATTATACAGAATAAATAATACATTTTTTAATCTATCTGCATATTAGGCTCGTGAATATGACATTTTTCGTATATATGTCGTATAAGGTGATTGTTTAACACATTGATAAACCAACGCGATCACCAATAGCCAAGTGTAGTGACACCATAACAAAATCAAAGGAACGTATTTGATGAGCAGCGATCACTTTGTCGCCCGATATTCAGCTTTAAATTGCATTTGAAATTGATTGGGCGTTTTCATACACGAAATTTGCATTTATATTACTATCCCCAAAACTTTGAAATGGACTTTTTACAACTGTGTCGATAAAAATTTTGTCATTAAAAATATTCTATTTTACCGGAACAAGGAATTGAATGGTTGTATATAACTTCATATTCGTTAGTAACGCGTTGTTAAAGATTTTTTATTAACCCTATTAAGTTCTAAAACAAAACTTTAAATTATATCTTGTAATATTTAAATATTATACCAGGGTTCTTTATTTTGAGACCTGCTAAATGCTTCGTCACTATACACCTGGTTAAGATGAGAAGAGATTATAAAAAAAGTCTACTTTCTCAAATCATTATTTTAATAATAATTACTCACTTTACTTTAATCACTTTATTGTCTTTTGACCAACATTGTAATGTTTGTTCACTGTTCACGTTATTAACGTTTCATCCCTTATACCTTTTGTACTGTACTCCTGTAATTGTTTACAGTCACAAAAGCGGAAAATCAATTTTCGCACAACTTAGTTATGGGAAACGCGAGTGTCGTTAACCGCTCCGTGACTCATTTCTCATTTTAATGTTTTTACTTTTAATATTTATTCACAATTATTAAAGGCCGTCAGGATTCAGGCACGGCGAACACTTTCTGTCAATTTGAACTTGCTTTAATTCAAATAAGTTGAGGTTATTTTCAACGTATGTACAGAGTACGAACCTCCGTCACAGCTAATACGATACAACACATACGATTTATTAGAGCGTGATACACATGTTCCGTTTTAATCCCGTATAATTAATCCGCTTCACGCGTTTGAGTTTTGATCATTGAAGCGTTATATTAATTACAGATTGTAACACGTGGGGACGAAATTAAATATACACATACCATATATTATCTGAGTTGACATTGATAACGTGTTTTATATATACGTAATTTACGTAAATATATTTTTTTTTCTTGTATAAATATACAATCTTTATTGATCTAATATTTACAAGATTAAATCTAAAATTACATATTATCTAATAAACCTAATCCACGCGACATGGTGCCAAGAACGCTAGCTGCATTTCCTCGCTGAATAGTTATGCTTAACCTTTGAGCGAGAAAAGAACCAGCTCTTGTCACCAGCCGCGGCGTTAAGCCTAGGACATAAACTTTTAAAAAATTTTGATATGCATACGCATAAATACCCCACGGACCTAAAGTTTCAACAGCAAATGGCACAAATACATAACCCAAACATAAAGGGCCTGACCGAAGTACCCCTTAGATGAGAGGCAGCGAAATTGTCTACACAAGTGGCTTCCCAAACAAGGGCTTTGCCTCTCTCCCAAGCGATCAATGTTAAGCCGTCGGGTCTCTTACCATCGTGACGAAAAATGCCACAGGGGTCTAAAATAGATGGAGCATTGAGCAAGAGCCCTACGGATGATGTCGTTCCGGGAACCGTGGCGGGAAAAACGGCCAGCACTTTTTTGACAAGAAAGCCCGTGGAGACCAAATTTGTCTATACTGACACCAAAAGGGCATTGGTGTGGTTGACAAATCGGTGCCCCCAGACGGATTCCTACAGCAATGTGTAAACTCAAGTCAAGTAAAGTGCCCAAGTTACTTGATGGTAAAGCGTGAAGCCAATAACTCGATTAAAATATAAATTATATATAATATGCATTATCGTCGAACGCGAGGAAGAGAGAAATGGAGTGGAGATTTATTTCTCAGATCTATGATATCTCTAACGTAATCTCATTTTCATTTGATTCTAGTGCGACTGACTACAATAAAAAAGTAAAAAGTAAAGTAACAGCCTATACATGTCCCACTGCTGGGCAAAGGCCTCCTCTATAGAGAGGGTATCAGGGCATAGTCCACCACGCGGCCCCACTGCGGATTGGCGGACTTCACATATCTTCGAAATACATTTTTTTTTTGTTATTATTTCGAAAATATGCAGGTTTCCTCACGATGTTTTCCTTCACCGCGGAGCACGTGATAAGTCAGCACTTAAAGTTAAAAACTTCATTGGTGCCGGCTGACTACAATATCATTATTAAATGTATGTTTTGCCATAAATACCATTATAAAACATTAGCATGGTTTTCGTTTTTGAATATTAATAATGCATTAGACATCGGAAAATTGTTTCTCTATGTCCAGCACCCACTAATTGCACGAAAGAATTATAATAAAATAATACATAAAGGTATGTGTTAAATTAATTATTAGGTATCGCAAAAAATTCACATATTTCACCAACGAACGCTGCTCTGCAGCGCTGAAATGACCCAGTTTTTCCTAAACGTTCCATTTCGAAAAGCAATAGATTATTAACACGGCATATTCACCGCACATATGAGGAAAGCTGTCTATTAATCTTTACAAAATGACCATGAGCAAGCAAACAAACAAAGCAAGCAGTCAAAAGCAACACGAAATTATTAAGACGCAGCGTGGTGGTCTTTCTATATATTTCTTTCTAGCTTTCATTTTGAACATGCTTATAATAACTTCAAAGTATATACATGTTTATTTATTTAGGTCAAGCTAAATTAGCTTATATAACAAGTCCCACCACTAATTGGTGACGGTTGTAATGACGATATATCTGCGAAAAATATTTATAACTTTTTATAATTTTTCGAAAATATGCAGATTTCCTCGCAACAGACTCCAGAGTTGCACGAATGGGCAGGTCCGTCCGGGGAGGTACCACGATCTTACAGAAGAGCGCGTGCTCGCTGGGCACCGTTTCACATAAAAAAGCTCAAACATATACAAGGAGACAAGAATCGGTGTCCGCCGTCGACAACGGCCGCTGCTTTCAGAGAGCCGTCCACCTATTGAACGCAAATCAAAAATGTAAGCCGCACTTAGTGATCGTTAATAAATAGCACCACAACTATCATTGAACAAAAATTAAATTATTGGTTCGACTAAGTCCACATCCCTAAAACAGCCTCGCGGTACGGTATATAAGCCCAGCGCCGTCGCGGTATAGTTTCTCGTTATGTCATTTTGGAGCGACAGTAAAGGCCCATTTACACGATGCCATTTTCTTGTACATGCAAGAGCGATAATTGGCTAGACCATTTGTTGTTTAGACCATGCAACTTATTTATTGCTTCAATTTAATTGTATACAACAGGCAAGAAACTGGCACCGTGTAAATGGGCCTTAATGCTTCCATGTTTATTTGCGTTCACTGCGTCCACCGTATCCTGTGGCACGACGCGGAATACAATGAAACACGACAGTCGTGTGTCCGTGCGTGTCATTCGACGTTGCCGAACATTTAGCCAATATGTATGGCCTACGTCACAATCTAAATCGATAAGTTTATATTTTCATTAAGGAAAAACAAAACTGACTGCAAATATCTCGCTCCGTATTCGTTTTATTTTGTATTAATTTTATTATTACATTCAGGAGTTCCTAAGCATCTCCGGAGCCCAAGATCCAATTCCAAAGAGATTAACATGTGACCACATGGGAAACACGAGCATTAAAATAAAAAAGAATCATCAAAATCGGTTTATTCAGTCGAAAGTGCTGAGGTAACAAACATAAAAAAAATGTAGTCTAATTGAGAAACTCCTCCGATTTTGAAGTCGGAGTCATATATGTCAGGAGATGGAAAACCAGCTTGCGGTTCACCTGATGTCAAGTGATTTTTTGCATCACCCGTAGTGTTGCAGATGCGTTGTCTCACCTTATAAGAAAGTGGGCCCCGGCTACCTCACCCACCAGACAAAACGCAGAAGTGTAATATTCCCGGTTGTTGATTCACAACTGTGGTAGCCCTACCACAATTATCACTCGTTATTGACACTTTTTTATAGTAACAAGCTTTACTAATATTACAAGTTAATAAGGTTCTTTATAATGTGCGTAATTATTACTTATTGGTCGCCCAGCGGTCGAAATTCGACCATAATTAATTATACATGGTAGCGTATGTAACGTTTTTTTTTTTATTGATTAAATGTACTTTTATGCATAATTTTAAAAAATATAAGCATTCTGCAATCCTCTATTTAGACTGTATGTGTGGGAAATTTCATATTCCTCCGTCCGCGCTTACTCTTTTGATTCACGTTAAAGTATCTGCCATTTAGGACCGAATAATTATTGGGCTATTTAAAACACGTCAGTAAGTTTGCCTTCATACATAACTCAACAAATGTCCCGAACGTGAAGACAAAGAAGAGTCGTTGGAAGGAAATAGTCACAACTTCAAGTATATTAATTACGAATATTAATTAGCGTCCCTGAAAGTAAAGCCATATTTATTATACCTCCAAATCTAGACTTCTTACACATACTACGCAATACACACAAGTGCGACAGAAAAATAAAGGAAACTAGATCTAATGCCACAAGGAATAAAGGACAAAACGGCTCAGCATAGACGACGGTCACGCAACGAACTTCGCTGCGGTACTCTCGAACTTAAGAAGAGATTGATTGCTATCAAAGCTCACTCATTCATTACCAGTCATTATTTTCGATTAACTTACTGGGAATTTAGGCTGATAACACACAATGCGGCATGTTCCCGCGACGGTAAATATTGGTAATTTCAGTACTCTTTATGAACTGGAATTCAATAATACTATCGGACTGCGGAGGTCGTATTTGTAAACAAGACAGTCGCTGGACCGCAAAATTTGGATAGTTATGGAATAATGTTGAGGGCAAGTTTATTTGGGGAAGTACCACGGCCACACAGCTTTTGCGTTTCGTCTGGCGAGAGAGATTTTTAAAAGTTGATAACGCTCTTTTTAGGGTTCCGTACCCAAAGGGTAAAACGGGACTCTATTACTAAGACTTCGCTGTCTGTCTGTCTGTCTGTCTGTCTGTCTGTCTGTCTGTCTGTCCGTCCGTCTGTCACTAGGCTGTATCTCATGAACCGTGACAGTTAGACAGTTGAAATTTTCACAGATGATGTTTTTCTGTTGCCGCTATAACAACAAATACTAAAAAAGAGAATAAAGAAATATTTCAGTGAGGCTCCCACACAACAGGCGTCATTTTTTGCAGTTTTCATAGGTAGCATGGAATCCTTCGTGCGCGGGACCGACTCGCACTTGGCCGGGTTTTTTTCATTTACACGGGGGGGAAATGCCTACAGCTACCATATGAGGCAAGGCCACGTTACGTCACCAAGCGCATATCGGCAGCGTCACGGGAACGGTTTCGCAAACTACCGCCACCATAGCGGCGTTTGTACTAATCAATTCAGATATACAAAAGTACTCTTTGGTACTAATCAACCCCGCCTAGAGGCAACGACCGTTTGTCAACTCTCGTGCATGTGATGTGTGCTGGAAAACTTCTTCCTAACGACCCGATCGGCGTAGTGGATAGTGAACCCGTATCATGCACCAGAGGGTGTGGGTTCAATCTCCACTTCAAAAGTATGTGATAAACAGTGTTTTTCTAGAGCCTGGTCGTTCGTATATCGATAATAATAAATATTTTAGGATACATTTTTACACAACTTTCTCTAGACCCTAAGCAAAGCTTGTACTATGGGTACTAAATAACGGATAAACATACTTAAACATACTATTCTTGTGTAAATAAATACATAGTATACATAGATAAACCCAGACACTGGGAAAACACTATGTTACAAAGTACAAATTGAAATGTGTGAGTATAATCTATGCACCCGCTATCATACATGACACAATATAATCATAGAATATAAATCTCACAATATAAATGTAAAAAATGAATAAATAGTAAACAACTCAACATCGGTTAAGTTATTTACTATTTATTCAACTCGCTTGGCATTTTCACACATATCAAAAAATCATATTCAAAAAAAAAAAACATAAACAAAACCATTACGTACGAAAATAATTTATTTACTTAGTTTAATAAATATGATTGTATTTTTGATTGCGGATCATCAGAACAATTATTACTTCTAAACATTCGAAAAAATACATTTAAAAAAAAAACTTCAACATGCAGTTTTTGATAGACAATTTTCAAACGGTCGCCCGCCGGTCGTACGGGTCGCATTCACACCGTCACCACGCGTCGATTATCGCCAAGTCGTGCAACAGCGGATCCTCGAGGTCCGTCATCAGCGATGCGGTGTGACGGCGGCCCACGCGCGCACCCCTGCGGGAGTCCGGGAGCTCGCTTTTAATACAATGTACTCGATCTTGTATCTTGTATTAACTAACTGATGTTTTTGCTTTCAGTCCCTAGACTATTAAAGCATCAACTGACGCAGAACCCATGGCCTAGGCGGAACCCACGGGTAATCGAGTGGTGGACTGCGACCTAATAACCTCTGTACAGATAGGCCCTTTGCCCGGCAGTGGGATATATAGGCTGTTACTTTACTCTTTTTCTTGTTTAAAAAAAACATGGCCCTTACTATTACTATACTATAGTACTATTAGTATAGTATTACTAGAGTATAACATTTTCCTGTGTTGTAAAGACGTTTTACATACATAAATTACACGCTGACAAACATACAGATGCGAAACAACTGTCTGTGGGGTCACAGAAATGGTCGTCCCGTGTGGGTATCGAACCCACGACACCCGACGTCTAAGTCAATACCTCGGCAACTGCGCCGCGGAGTCACCGCTCTAAATTTACTTACATGACTGAAAGCTATTAATGCAAATATGCGGCCGTGAAATGGTTATTTGAGATTACAAACCAGAGCCAACGACAGCTCGGAGAGCAAGTGTTAACAAGCATCACTCCTTGATATATTTTCAACGATCTGGACCAACAGAGTGCGCGCAAACGTTAATTGAATATGTGAATACACATGTACAAAAATTTAAAGGAAACGGGACGCATTGGGAGCTGGAGTATTGCCCTCTCGCTCGCACCTTAGTCTTAATATCTTTCTGTCTTGCTACCACTAAATGTTGTTATATTAATAGCGAACAATGTTTTTTTGTAAACCTATTTTTTGAAATTAATTGCTAATTTAATTAATTAGCTGTCAAATGCTACGTAAGATCCTTGCAAGAGGAATTAATGAGATTAGCGTAAAAATAAATGACGGGAAAACGAAGGGCAGATATTTTTTTTTAATTTACCTACAGGTTTATAACTCGAATGGTAAATTGTAAATACTATTCAAACTTCTTTACGCGTTACTTTGAATTTTTCCACAATAAAAGACTTTTGACAGTCAACCGCTCGCCTTTGAATAAATGGAAAGATTTGTGTAGGTTATAATACCATAGACAAAATATAATCCTAAATACTACCACGTCAACTAAATAAATCAATTACAATAAATTCGAAACTAAGAATATGTAAATATATACATATATAAAATTTATACTAATACTACCCACAGCAAATGTTAGTAATAAAATTAAATAGAGGTATTAGTTTAATAAAAAATTATGCTTAAACAAATATATTTATTTTCATTAAATAATTAAATGCAATACAAAAAAAAATCAAGTTTGATTACAATAGATATTACAAATATGTTTAATAACTACATATTAGTATTGTCTTATACTAACAACATTGTCTAAATAATATCTACATAGAACTAATAACAATATAAACTACAAAACTTTGGCAAGTTTCTTTTGGAAATCAGGTATAATCATTTTATTTTTATAACATTTTAAGCATTCTTATGGCTTGATAGTACCAATTTCAACAATCTAAGATATTTTTTTCCTTTGAATAAATATTATGTTTATTTAACACTATTATGGAAATAATATATCTTACAATGTTAACAAGATTTTGTACCATGTTAAACACATTAACATTATTTTCATTTTGAGAGCATATTATTTACATACATATGGTTTATTTTTGAGTTATTAATTGTAGTATTGGTTAAAACAGTGATTTAAAGTATTTAATGTATGCATAAATTGAACGTTACTGATACAGATAATCACACATAAGTGTGTAATTTTACATTTCATTCTTATGATCTAAATACCCAACCAATAAGTGGTGATATTCACATTAAATAATCTCATGATTGTAAAGTTGATGTTAGGTGCATAAAATTTCGAATATGAATAAGAAATACATAAAAATAACAAATGTTTCTCCGTATTTTGTCATTCAAATGCTCCAGACCGCAGCCCGCATTATATAAAACAATGTGCGTACTAACAAATCATAAGAGCGTGCGATTTAGATTGAATTATAGTAAATATAAATCAATAAAATCATTACAACTTATACTACAACTATAATACAACCACGGAAAATAACCAGAAAATCAGTCTACGGGTCTTGAACTAAGCTTCTGATCGGGCAATAATATAACTCACATAAGCTATTAGCATTATTATTATAAGAACCCATCCCACAAACATTCTCAAATCAGTCCAAACCGAAACCCGTTCTCTTACAAACCTCCCACTGCACCCAATTCTGGATTCAATATTTATCAAAACCCGAACCATACCAAAATCTCCTCCCCCCTTAACGAACCCCACTACGCCTAGCTACTGTCAACGGTGCTCCGCATGAAGTACCTCTCGAAGAAGTGCAGCAGCTCGAAGCAGACCTCGGCCAGGATAAGAGCTATCACCATCCACTCCAGCCGCACGTGGTGCCTGTCCGCGGCCCACGAAGATAGTAACTCCAGCAGTTCGACGCAGTGCGAAAGCCTCTCGTTCAACACCTGAAAAGGGAGACGGAGAATTAATCTCTCTCTTTCACTCGGAACCATATGCCAGTCAGTATCCATACTGCTGTATTGCATACAGCACTTTGAGAAGGGAGACAGAATGAAAGCTCTCTATTTCTCTCGCTCTATTTGCAACAGTAAGCAAACTAACAACATAATAGAATAACACTTTTTCTATTCTTCTTCACATAAAATCCACTGCGCTTGTACAATAGACTATGAGATCTGACATATCTACTATAAAACTATTATAGCTTGTACACTCACCCTGGTTCGTCTCGGAATTGTGAAATACGCCACTGTGTTTGAGTACAGACGCTCCAATTCCTCCTCCTCCCAGTAGAAGTCGGGAGTGTCCAAAAGGTCGGACTCAACGTTGAGACGGTGCCTTAAGGAGAAGAGCTCGCCGAGCTTCCTCACGACCTGAAGCAGAAAAGCACATTAAATATTCAATAACACACTGAGACAACTAATAACCATCAATTCATTATCAGTCACTTCATTCTTCATACTTATCAACCAATTTCAAGCAATTAGGTTCTTAATTTATTTGCTTATTAGCTCAGAACTGAAACTATATGTGTATCAGTCTACCAGCTGTAGCAACAATCTGACTGTTATTTTTAACCAACTAAGTCATTTATAAACCAACTATAAAAATTCATTTTGCATTGAGTTTTGTTTTGCTTCCATGCAGTCCCATATTTAATTTGTTGGGATTGGACCTGGAAGTCTAAATACATTAGAGAAGTCCTCAAACTCAAATAGAAAATGTATACAGTGAGATATAAGAAATTGATTTTGTTTTTAGTTAAATATATATTAATCAAGAAACACTTGGCTCCTCAGCTGTTCATAAACAGCTGACATGTGCATCTAGAATGCTTGGACACGGAACACTATTCTACCGCCTTATATCGAGTGCATATGTCGCTCTCTCTACACCATATATTTGCCATGTAACAAAATGTTCCCAAAATATTACCCGTCCCTGAAATTACACTCTTAATTCTAGTTCAACTACAGTTTTGCTGCCTAAAACTTCTACAAAATAAATACGTCAGTTATTTAAGTATGGATATAGTACATTTTATTGTTATTATGAGTTGTAATGGGGTACCGACTTCCTTCTTATCCACATAGGTGGCTCCGTCCCTCTCCATGATGGCCGTGTGTTGCCTCACTGAGGCAGCCAGAGCCTCAAGTCGTGCCTCCCAGGCTCCAAGGCGAGCTGACTGCGCCATGGCGTGGCTAAAACGTTTACACAGTATTGAACAGTGTTCCATTATGAAAAACTTAACATACAAAATTATAATTCTTAAGGCTACAATTATATTGTTTATGTGACAATTTATATTGTCGAAATAGATTTGTTCTGTAGCCAATTTCTCCGCCACTTTCAATGTTTATTTTTACATATTAAACAAATTATTTAAATGAAATTAAACAAATTAATTAATATATTTAAAAATTTGATGACTCCGCACAGTTATCAAGATATTGGCTTCGGTGTCGGGGGTCGTGGGTTCGATTCCCACAAGAGACAACCATTGTGTGACCCACAGACAGTTGTTTTGCATATAGGTGTTTATCCACATGAAATTTATGTTTGTAAAACGTCCATACAACACTGGATAGTTAATCTAGCGTAAGGGCAATGTTTTTAAAAAACAAAAAAAATTTATGAACATTATAGGTAGCAAATAGAACAGCAAATAAAAATTTTATTTAGAGTTTTCATTTAATACCTTATAGATTATATTTACTTATTATATTATATTACATAATTTCTTGAAGGTTTAGAGAGATTTCACATGATTGAATTACCTGAAACTGTATTTTTCCAACGAATTGTCTCTCCCTGGTACGAGAACGAAGCATGATTCTTGCAGGTGGCATTTCTTTCTGTTAAAAATATTCATTAGAAATTAGGAAATGTTCAGAGATGACATAATGATGGTTTTCTCTAAACTTTTGAAGAAATGTGAAACATTTTTAACAGTCAATTAAAAGTTTAACACATGGTGGTGTAAAGCCCTTAAACAATGGCTTTCCCAGAGTATTTCTAAAAAGTACGTACGAAACTTGTCCTCGCAACAATGTCGTCCAATGATATTTTATACAACAGATATGTTAACATGACCAGAGTAAAGCTACAATAATGTAGAATGTAATATAAAAATAAATTTACAAGACAAGCTGCTGTGAATGTACTCCATTAAGACAATGAAGAGTACTGGATACTGAATTCATTGTTTTAAACAATGGTTCCAATCCACCAATATATAAATGTTTAAATAGCGCTTAGTTTTATATATAAGAACAGAAACACAATAAATGTATCATCTAAATATTGTACATGTGTGCAGTAAACAATAATGACTATTTCTGATGTAATTGCAGTCAAACTACAATTGGTCAATACTTACGTATTTGGTTGATAGACATATGTCATCACTTCCCTTTCCCGTTGGATAACATCTATTGGATAGCTCTCAGTTTCATACCTGAAACGTTGACACATTATTTTAAGAGCTTTAATAGAAACTCTATTCATGAGTTTATACTTATTCATAACTTTATAGTTATTTATAAAAACATGTTTATTTTATTTTATTTCACAGTGATTGAACTGCGCAAGTGTTTCACATAATGGTGTTATAATGGAATGAACTAAATGAAAAGAATTAAATAGTAAAAAAGAAAATACCAAAAGTTAATAATTGTTAGTATAAAATAACATGATATTGATGTTTGAAAACAATAAACTTTGGAAAGGATTTCTTATACTGTACTAACAAATACATACATACTATATTTTGGCAATAAAGGTTTTACTTTGAACTAAACGAATAGAAAATCTAGCAATAATAATGTGAAGAATTTATCAGAAAAAAGTATTTTGCATAACTAGATGATTAACAAAAATACAAACCTTTTAACAAAATCAAGGACATTGCTTGCTTCCAATTCAGTGCAATTCCAAAATACTACAGCACCTTCTTTGAAGAATATTATTTCTCTCGGCTCTGTTCCAACAGCGTAAACAGGATTTGCAATCACAACATCTCCGACTTCATGAGCTTTTAATCTGCAAATAAAGTTATACATTACTTTTTCATTGATTTCTATAATTTTTACATATTATAGTTTTTAAAATTGTGACTTATATTTAAAGAATGTTCTTAATTACAACATTTACAATAACAAGGTTTCATTTATCAGAACTTTGATTCAAATTGTTATGCATAAGTCCCTAAGATAAATAAATGAATTTCATTTTCCACATGCGGTAACCCCAAACACTTAAAAAATAGTAAAGTTTAATGTAAAAATTACGTACTGTTGGCGCATATTACGTCATACTTACTTTCCAGGTTCATAGAGTTTCTGTTGCACTAGCGCTTCTTTCAAGCCTTTTAAATCATACGAATTAGCCGTAGCATAAGCAAAAGTTAAGAAATGTCCTTCTTTTTTCGTTAAGTCCTCAAGTACAGCTTTTTTGTGCACAGTCTTCTTTTTCAAAGTTATAGTGGAGCTATCTAAAGCCAAGGGTTGTATAGCATCACTGCTATAACTTCTAAATGATAACTGTCGCCTAAATTGGAATGGATCATGTTTATTACAAGTTAATAAAAGTTTTACCGGCGCGAACTCGAACGCATGCGAAGTCGTGAAAGTCTTATTGCAATAGTTCCGAAATGTAGTAACAACTATTCTCTTTAAACACAGTGACATTATTATTTCTATTTTATTAAAAAAAACAACGATAATCTTAATATAGCTTTACAAATAAGTAATCTTAAGGTTATGCGTCAATATCATGAAACTAGTAGGGTTTTGTTTTGACATTACAACTTTAGATGTGACATTACTTTTCTTTTTCAATTAGAAAACATAGAGCAAAGGCTAGCAAGCACACATCAGAAAGTATGACTTTCAAAGGTAAATGTAAATAACTTTAACTCTGGCGTAATTCAAATAAAATAAATTTTAAACGATAGATCACTAATGAATTCAATCAACAAGCATATATTATATACTAATATAATATAATATACTAATATACAAAACAACAAGTTTTAAATATTTTTTACTCGAAAACTATAAGCGACCGCCGAATTCTGCTTGTTGATTAATTCATTAGAGATTTTTCTGTATCGTTTAAAATTTATTTTAATTAAATTACGCCAGAGTTAAAGTTACTTACATTTGCCCTTTCAAATCAATATAAGTACATTTTATGAAATTTACTTTTGCTAAATGATTGTTGTAGAGATGAGGCGTATATACCGGTACAGGTATAAATACCCAGTATGAACGTACTAGTACGCAGACCGGGTATGTACGGCAGAGGCCCGTTCCGGACCCGATAGGTATTGTCGATATCGCTCGCGAGTACGCGGACCTAGCGCCGCCGGCGCCTCGTCTGACGGTGGCGATATTTCATAACGTTAGCGCTCGACCGCCTGTGACATTTTGAATTTTCTGAATTATACCAAATAATTCCTCGCGATAAATTTATTTCTATGATAATTAGGTAGATAAATAATTAAGTAATAAGGTTAAACAGTAATATTTATTTTAAATTACTTTTTTTTTGGTAATAGGGTTCTTTACGTTAGTAAAGATAGAGCTTATTTTAGACTGATTAAATCTCAATTTCAAAAAACTGATTGCTAAAAAAACGAAGTTCCAAAGGTTTGATTCGATCTAGTCTCCAAAAGGAGGCCTGAACATACCTTATACCTATAGGTATTTTGATACTTGGTTTTAGCACCGGATATACGGGGATACCCGTACCTTTGAGGCCGGGTACAGATGTTTCAAGTATATCTCATGCCTAGATTGTTGCTTAGAAGGCAAAGATTACCACTTGGTCCGATTGGTCCTGGGCATTCACAAAACACGTGTGATTACTGTGCACAGTTTACAGTTACAGCGCTGACCACCCTTAAAACATTTGGCCCCTGATTATCTCACACACAAAACGAAAAGAAAATTTCATAACTATATATAGATAGAAAGTTTCATAACTTTCTATCTAAATTATGAAACATTTTAAGTGGAAGTATAAGTACTGTGAATGACGTATCCGAGGTCCACTTTATTAAATGGTGGCAACGCATCTGCAAGCGTTCTTGGGCGGCAGGTGTCACGCGCTATCAGGTGAACCACCAAGGAGCAGGCGCCTTCTCACTTAAAAAAACCACTTGCTCGGTGGTTTCACTACCATAGTTATTTTTAAGTTAAAAAAAATATTGTTTCACTCTAACCAACTGAAACCCCATCGGCAACTATCCCCTATTTTTATTTTCAACGGTTTTTATAATCAAGTACAACCAATATCAATCAGGATAATAAAGAAAACAATTGACACAAATTTAATTTAATGATACAACATTATCACTACGTCTATTCTATTACAGTGTTTTCATCTTCAGCCGTGAACAAAGTGTGCAGTTTCCTGGCGAACTCTGGGCCGATACGCCGCGCTCTACTGCCGGGGACTGCCGAGCGAGTCACACCCAAATTCGCTATTGTCTGCACGCCATCCACTGAGAGCAATGTCTAAAATCATGGATTAATTTCAAAATCGTAGATTAAATTCTTAATATGCTTTTGTACCGACCTGTTTCGAATGCCGCACCACAAAAAATCATTTTGACAATTTATCTATAATAATATAATATAAGATGCAATTATTATATCTTCCATATAAATAAAAATAAATGTTGGTAAGTATATAATATATATATTTTATAAGCGCATAACTCAAGAATGGCTGGACCAATTCAGCATTCAACAGAAATAATCTTGAATGGGATAATTAAGTGATTTCTTGTATTTACGAAACATGGCATGGTTGAAAAACTTTCAAAATGAATCTGTAATTTTAAATAAGTTTCGTATCGGAGATCCATATCTCGTGCGGGCAAAGAAGTAATACATATGGTGATTGCTTGGTTTGTAATGGACAAAATTATTTTTTGTTGTGTAAATTTTTGAATTGAGGACTTTTCCATAAAAAAATAACATTTTTTCTTTTTTTCTTTAAAAACATTGCCCTTACTTTAGGATAACATTATCCTGTGTTGTAGGGACGTTTTACAAACATAAATTTAACGCGGACAAACACCCAGATGCGAAACAACTATCTGTGGGTCACACAAATAATTGTCCCGTGTGGGAATCAAACCCACGACCCCTGACGCCGAAGCCAATAACTTGGCAACTGCGCCACGGAGTCATCATTTGTAATTCGAAAGCAGATTAAGCCATTCGCTGAAGCTAAATATTATATGCACAAAGTACACAACAAAAACACATACCTCATATAAAGCCAAAGGTGTCTTATAATTAGAGCAAAGTGCGCGTGAGGTCTCAAGGCTGCATAACGGCAACACAGATATCATTTGTTGCCATAAATTGCTTAGACCGTTGCCTGGAAAATTTGAAATAGTTAACAGAAATGTCCTATATTTTTTTAAATATTTGCTAGTTTCATTAGATTAACTTCACTTTGCACTCGACGTGTATAGTCATAAACATGACTCACAATAATATAATCACGAGAATCATTCGTATGATTAAAACTGTCAATTAGGTGATTTAATATAATTACCACCATTAAAAATTATGAGAATATTGTAAGAGAAAAGACATTCGTTATATTCAGCCGTCATTCAGAATGCAAAGACATTATATTACATACTTTCCCGCCTTTTTATATACACCTTACAGTAGTGAACTTTTACCTAATACAAGTAACAATTATTTAAACAACAATTCAAATACAGTACTATATTAACACTATTTCATTAATTCATAACTATCAAGTAATAAATATAAAAAATATATTTACCGGATTGTCTTCAATAACAGTCAGTTAACCTTATTTAAATTTGAAGCCTTTAAATGAATTGTTTGTATAAATTGTTCACAGAAGGCTCTGGCAGCTTCGAAAGCTGTATAGACGGAACAAATAAAAAAGGTACCGTCTTTGTCCACAGCCACGCACTTCTTATTGTCACCGCGCATGTAAAAGTCCACTTGATCGTCGAACTCGTGTCTACTCCTCCTGAAATACAATTTTGTGATGAAATTTAATACCTAAAAACTAATGTCCTACATTTGCCTGCCAGTTACATTGAGTTTAGGAGGAAAACTTATAAGGGTGATAAGTTGAAAAAGCGATAGGTAGTGAATAAAGATTTAAAAACACAAGAACAGGTACACCTTTTTGATTGTCCAGTTCATATTATTATTTTTACCCTCCAGATTCTAGACTATCTATGGAAGATACAAGTAATATAATAATATAAATTAAATTATTATCAATTAGTGATGGCTCTATGGCCTTTCGAGAAACAAGTTAATTGTCTATGACATTTATATCGCATTATCGCAAATTAATTTTCGAATTAGTTTAGGTAGGTACATGCCGCTGAGTTTTTAAGGAACCAACTAACTTCCAAGTGGCTAGGCAATATCGTAACATTGTTTATCGGCATCTATCCGCATAATATTCAGTACGTACTTGTATGGCGCTTCCGCTATCGCTTTCGTGGACTGAACAATCAGTAGAGCAAGCTCGTTCCCCTGATTCACTAAAACCGTGTCGCATCCAGTGCTGACTAAGAGATCTGGGGGATGAAACGAAATTGACGTCGACACTCTATTATATTTGTGGATATTCTATATTTTGACGATGTTTTTTTACGTGAGAATGTGACAAGCGAGCCGGCCATTCTCCTGATGTTTAGTCCTAACCACAGCCCATTGAAATTATTTACTCATGCATATCTCTGATTACAATGATCCCTTAACACACATTTTAACCTTTTCGACGATTCCTACTTAGACGAATAGGAGGGAGGGGGGGACTGTTGCAAGTATCGCCAGTCTCGTCCATGTAAGTAACCAAGGGTCGCATTTTTTAAAGTTTGGCAACACGCCTGCAAACTGTCATTTGTTAGGGTTCCGTACCCAAAGGGTACAACGGGACCCTATTACTAAGAGTCTTCTGTCAGTCTGTCTGTCACCAGGCTGTATCTGATGAACCGTGATATTAAGACGGTTGAAATTTTAACATCAGGCGAACCACCTGCTCGCTTGCCAACTTTCACGTAACAAAAAGTCACATGTAGACCAAAGATCTTGTCGTAATCACTTAAGCACGCCTCACCTGTTATCGCCATTTCTAAATCCATTTCCGTTATCACTTCGTTCTTGTTCTCCTTGGTCCTTTTTGGTGCGGACCTGTAAATTAACGTTATTGGAGCGTATTGAAATTGATTCACATTCAGTTGAAATCAATATTCATCGTAGTAGAGTACCACTTCTTTATATTCTTATTAAGAGATGGTTCACATTGAATTTTAATACCGATAATAATAAAAGGAAACATTTGCAACACTCGTTGTTTGGCAGATGCGTTGTCACCTTTTAATACATTGGGGCTACCTCAATCACTAGTCGATACCTAATGGTAAGTGGCGGTGCAGCCAGCGATGGTAAGCGCCTTGAAGACTCCTTCGGGAATGAGGAGGGGGGGGGGGGGGGTCTTTTTTTGTTCTCACTTGAAATAGTCCTCCGCGCCGAAGACGACCAGTGTGAGTTTAGCGTCGGCAGCTTCGCTGACTTGGCGCACGTGGCCAGCTAGACCCCTCCGAAGGATGTGAGGGACCGCATCCGAGGCCGTCATGACGCACAGGCCGTGCCCGCATCTCTCCTCAGACGGACTCATTTCAACCTACGGATTGACCCCGTTCTGTTTTATTCCTGGCGCGGATCTAGGGGGAGAGTAATAGTGTTCACGAACCTCCAAAACTGGGTTATTTCTTGTGAAATAACTTTTTTGCAAATAACAAATGGATGCAGAAAAGGCAGGAGTATGATTGTCTCTGGGTGAGACTCCTGTAAATGCTTTTTGCAAGGTACTCAGTACAATTAACGGTAATAATTTAACAATCTACATTAAAACAAACAATGATAATCAACGGTTTAGACAGTTTTACAAACATGCAGTTGAAATACTTGATGACTCCGTGGCGAAATAGCCAAGGTATTGGCTTCGGCCGCAGAGGGGCCCCAGACGACCCCAGAGGGTCATGGGTTCAATGCCCACACGGAAACTATTTGTGTGAGCCACAGATAGGTATTTCGCATCTGGGTGTTTGTCCGCGTGAATTTTATCATTTTAACGTCCTTAAAATGGATAATGTGAATGTGAGAACCAACATGACATAGTCATGTCGTATTGGTACTCAAAACTAATATTACATTATACATATATTACTTATGAAAGAACTACCTATAAAACAAATAAAAGGCGCGAAGTTTGTCACCTAGAGCATTGGGCGTGATACTTTGAAGACGCAAATTCAAAAATTTTTCGACAATCATACTATTAAAATTCTCATTTAACATTTCGACAAAAATGCTGATTATCACTAAAACTTAAAAATAACCCTAAATGGGACCATTCATTGGGATTTGTATCAACAAGCTGACATCTCATTATTTGAGTGGCTAGGCCGTAGGAACACAATAGTAAACAAAACACACCTGCCCTTGGTTGGAGATGAGTTTAAGAGGCACGCAGCGTTTCCACAGCACCAGTCCAGTGTCAAAGAGGGCGGGAGATGGAGCTATTTTTGCTCCAGCCTGTCCTACCTCCCTTTCCACGTCACCAGCATACCATTTGCTCAAGAATGTGGGATGCATCTCAATCTTCATATACTGTAAATATTTTGAACCTTTCAAATCATGGTCTTACAAATGACCATTATATAAGCCAAGTGGTAAGAGGCAGTGAAAACTCAAAATCTCTGAGGACCTTATAAATTTCAAAATAGTGAAAATGTGATTATTGTTGTATCATATTAAATATTTAATTTAATTGTAAACATGAAATTGAATGTAAAGTGGTCCAATGGTGTTTGTGTAACAAAATTATTTATTCTTGTAAACATTTTCTTCTAATAGATAGATGATAATTTGACTTTGGCACTTGAATTTGATGGTAGCTATGGATAAGTTTTTCTGACCACCATCCATCTCAGCATTTGTGTTACAACATCATAATACACATTAAGATCCATCCATAGTTAAATTGCTTAAGCTCACCTAGATTCGCTTATTTGACAACCTGATTTAACAGCTACCTAATATTAGTTTCTTTTTTATTTATTTTGGGACTATACAGCGTGTCTTTACAATCGCAACAATAAATGAACACACATATAGGGGATAACTTTTTAAAATTGTATTAAACATTTATATTCTTTAAACATCAATATTTACAGAGTTATTAAATTTTCCAAAACAAAGAATTTTAGAACACCCTTACATATAAAACTGTAACGTAAAGTTCATTTGTAAAGGTCACAAAGCATATGAATGGGTAGAATGAATATAAAAGAGACAAAACATACTGTTAGAGGACACTATGGCGCGAGTTGTACAAATTGTTGTTACAAATTTTGTTTCTTTTTTACTTAATTAGTTTGTTTGAAAAATATTTTCTTTCAATTATGGATTTTGTTTAAGGTTAATATTATTTTATGATTATTGGCAAGTAGCATTAAACGTGTGTTCATTTATTGTCGCGATGGTAACGACGATGGTATATTGTTATGTATAAATATGTCCCCACAACCCAACTTATCAATGTGGTTATAGGTAAAAAGAAATATATTAAAAATTACCTTCATACACTCCCCAGGTTTATAAATCTTGTTCAATTCTTTCGCCCTCTTTCTTTCCACCTTCTCAGCCAGTTTTTCATTCTGTGCATTTCTTTTGACAGATTTACTTGTTTTCTTACTTGCCAATTCATTATTTCTATCATCTGGAATGAAATTAATTTTATTATTAAACCATTTGCTATTAAGACCCAGAGAGAGATATATTCTCCAGATAAGATGATATAAAATAAGATAGATTTAATGTATGTATGTCCTAAAAATTGTTATTTTAACAAAAACATTACTATTAGGTTTGCTTTTGAAGTATCTAAGTTTTAATATGTGAAATTTCTTTTTGCAATAATTTCTTATATTTATTAATAATTCGGCAAAAACATTTAAAACATAGTTAATGACGGGTTCTGATATGATACTGTTGTGTAATATGTATGTCATATCTGCTTGTAAATATGTTATTAAAGTTTTACATGAATAATAAAGTACTACATAGCTTGACAATGGGCAAAAATTATTGCTTTGCTATCTGATGAATGCGTTACTAGAGTAATAATTCTTACCAGTATTTTTTTCCTTTGTTTTTGAAATCTTTGTTGAAGATTGTGATGAACTGTTAGAACTTGATGCTAAAAAATGAAAGCTTCAAATGTATTTTAGTTGTACTTCAGATATACCTATTCCAAAATGCACAAGTTTGCTTAGTGTATACAATGTTTGTAAACAAATTTATAACGATTAAATAAAGTTTTTTTTTTGTATTTGTAAATATACCTGAACAGGACGACTGAATATTAACCGGTGGCAAATTTTTGAATGAATCATTACTGTTTTCAGCATCATCTGAAGATATTTCCATGCTTATATTTATAAATTAAAATTTAAACACAAAGTAAAAGTTCATTGACAAAATACCTGTTATATTTCTGTTTTTTTTTTTTTTTAGTAGAACAGAAAACTGATGTCAACTTACGTCAACCCTCAACAGCCAACTGTCAGTGTCACTGTCATCAACTCAACTAATCAGTTGTTGTTTTGTTGTGATATAATGGAAATTGCAAATTACCATATAGTTTTTATTAGCGTGACAAATAACAGAAACGTGGCAAAAACTGTCCACTATAGAGCAATTAATATAAGTTTCCAATATAGAACCTGTTGAAATTGGTACCTTGGGTCTTTAACAAAAGACGTTATTGCTTGCGTTTGCAATAACAGATGGCGCTGCTTATTTGTTAAATAAAAATATGTAATAAAATCATAATTTATTTTATATAAAAAAATAAATATTTTAAATATTGAAATAAAGATTTACTTCATATTTTTATCATTTTATTTTATGTTAATTGCCTATGTGGTGTTATATTTGTGTAGGTATGTTGTTATATTATTTAAATAAAAAGCGAAATACGTATCAACAAATTGAAAGATTTGGGTAACCACACGATATCTAACAAGAATTTTCTATTTTATGTTTATAATATTGTTTAAAAAAATTAAAAACGCAAGTGTATTTAAGCCTAGCGACAGCTGCATAATAATAAAATCCTAAAAAGGTTGTAGAATATAAAGATTTGTGTAGGGATGGAAATGTAAAGCGAAAAAAGCACAATCAAGTTGGTTTTATATTCAGATAAAAAACAGACGTTCAGAGCACAACCTTTATCGATTTCACATAAAGCTCATAATAAATCTCACGGCGTCAACTTTCTCGTACCCTTACATTTAGGGTTGTCAATTTAATTTTTTGATTCACTTTGTAACAGTATTAATTGTTTTTCACCATTTTTCTTGGATGTACGCCAATCTAATGACCTTTTTCAACATATTATGAAGTTTCTTACTTATTATAATATACAGTTTTATTTGTACTCTTTAACGATTGAATCGATAAATTTATATTTAATTTCTGTTGTTGTTTTAATACTTTTACTAAAAATCTTGTTACTGTTCGTGCATATAACATTATATCAATTTTATAATAGTTATTGTACTGGATATGACTGTTAGGCGCGATGAAATATGATCATATAAATCAACTCAACAATGGAGTAGCACATAAGTAAAATATAAGTTCTGTTCCTATATTTGTCCAATATATTTAATTTTTCAGAAAAATGTAAGTAAGAAATTTTGATTTGCTTATTTAAATTCTTGATTATATTTCCAGTAACGCGCAATATTTACTACTATTTTTTGTGGATTAGGAACCTACCGCTTTGCAAATCCCAAAGTGACATTAGGATGTGACAGACTTACCGGTTATCAGGTTTACAAATTAAATTTCCTAGTAGGCTTGGTAAAGACTGAATCATACTAATTATTTTACACATATAACTTAAAAGAAACTAATTTAAGCGCTCAACAGAATAGTTAAATATCGTAAAACCTATCAGAAATGGTATAAATAAAGTAATTTCTCGAAATATACAATAGAAAATTTTCTTAGAATCCGCGAAGTGATTTCGTAAGGTCTAAAATTTAATTAAAAAATGAGCCGTCACGAGACGCCTGGCAGATGTGAAACATCGACATTATTTTGTAAAAGTAATATGCAGAAAACAGATTGTGATAGGAACTAAATATGTCATAATGATAACATAAAAATTTACGAATTTATTTCAAATCGTGACTATTTAATCAGTGACTTCGGTAATAGTACACACATTTAATTAAAGTTAATTTAATTAATTATAACAATTAATAATTTAATTATTAACATTAATTTAAATTTGAGTAATTCGCGAATCGTACACACTACTGCATATAGACTAAGTTGTATTATATATTCTTTAAACATCAATATATAGCGTCGCCACGCGTCGCCACGGCATGCGTCCCCACGCCAGAAACACAATCAAAAAAATGGGTTGAATGAATTTAACAGAAACTATAAATGTCCCACAGCTGGCGCGAGTTGTATAGGGCAAAGGCTTCCTTTTTACAGAGGGTATCAGGGCATAGTCCACCACGCGGCCCAACTGCGGATCGGCGGACTTCACATTATCTTCCAAATAATTTTTTGTTAGGTATTATTTCGAAAATATGCAGGTTTCCTCACAATGTTTTCACATTATCTTCCAAACACCGCTGAGGTATTATTTCGAAAATATGCAGGTTTCCTCACAATGTTTTACTCTAAATTTCACTTTAAATTATCAATTTCATTGGCACCGGGAATCGAACTCTGGTTGTTCGAGTATATGGAATTGAAAGCGACTGTTCGATTATTATTAAATTTAATTATTATCCAAATATTGTGTAGCAGAGCCATGCAGCAGCTACTGCAATATGCGAATGGGCCGTCTCGTTCGGCGAAATATATCGGTCCTATAGAGGTTCGGTATATAATTAAGGGATTTATACAACAATACATGCTTTGGATTTCGCCTAGTGTATGAGACGTACGGACTTTTAAAAGATGGTAACGCCAACTGTACGCCCTGCGTTTGTTTGTGGTTTGTAATCACTTATACTTATTCATTAAAATAATTAGTAAGATTATTGAGGCGTCAAATGTATAAAGTAAGCAGCAAGATGTAAAATATTACGCATAATTATACAATATGGGCTAATACAGTGTGAGGATGTAGGTATATATTTCTCAAATTTTATCTTAAACGTCAAAAAAGTAAACGATATCAATATAAATAGGTCATTTAAAAAACATTTAATGTATTAAAACGGAATTCTTGCATTATTAATCGCAGTGTGTAAATTCATACTGCAACGCCGAGAAAAAAGAAATGAAAAGTTTCTTGCCCTTACATTGCCCTCAGAGAAGGATTGTTTGGCGCAGGCTGAATTAATTCAAGCTTCAAGCCTTTTGCGATCCGAGTTCTACGTGAGATATGAGAGGCTTTACCACAGAATATAACGCGAGCAGAACTGAAAGATAAAACCGAAACTAATTTAATTTAAACGATAATTCATGTGCATGTTACGGAATTTTGTATTAGTATTTTAATCAAAATGGTTTTGTTCCTTCCGTTCTTCTTTTTAAGATATTTGACAACATAAATATTATATTTATTTAACGTACAACTCCAGTCAAAAGAAAGTCTCCACTCCAGTCAAAGTTGGGTCAAAAAGAAATCGTTAACTTGGTGGATTACAATTTCAGTTTGAAAAACATGTTCTGCACAATTCCTACTCTTTGGCGAAGGGTTCCCTTATTTTCCCTCCTCCTGCAGTCTGTCTTTGTTTACGAGGGCGAGCGGCCGTTGCTCCGTGCGCCGCGTACTGGCGCACGCGAGTCGAATTTTAAAAATAAAACTTATTTGGCGCGCTGCAATATCCTGTTCGGTCTCCTAGGATACTACGTTGTTATTTTTAACTGTGATTCAGCAACATTTTTACACCTGGTTTCACCGGAAAATATTACTTATATGAACGCGTGCTGTTTAAAGAAACAAAAATAAATACTTAGCAGTGCACTGTGCAACCTGTTCGACTGCTTTCGTGTCCGATATTTAACCAAAGCCGGCAACGGTGAGTAAACAAAAGGACCAAACACTTCGGGATCGCGATGTGTGTATGTTCGAAGTGAATCAGTGTATCGGTGATAAATAAAACTGGCGTCGTTATTTTCGAACGCGACCAAAATGGATTGGCGTGAGAAGCTTTTCGGCAGGGCACTCGTTAAATGCGATTCGCCGGGGACGCAGAGCGGGCAATTCGAGAATGTGCCGACTTTGGAAGCTTTGGGGGACTGCGTTGAAGAGGGGGAGGGGGCGGTTTGCGGGATCTACTTCTCGTTTGCGAACATCAGCGATACGAGTGACGATTTCGGTGTCAGGCTGGAGGAGGTGTACAAGAAGGTGCAGCCGCGTCTGAGAGTCGTTCAGGTCGTGTTGTGGGCGCACGTCGGCACGCCGGAGGGGCCCGTGGAGCGAGAGGCCGGGTTCCGTCGCAGCCTCACAGGGAAACCGTGGTTCGCGGTGCCCTTCCACGACGTCGACATAAAGGTGAGAGGACTAACTCTATTACCCTATAGCCATGTATAGTAGACTAGCTGCTGCCCGCGACTACGTCTGTGTAGAATAGACTGAAGGCGTAACATTAGGACAGAAAGACAGATATACATAAAATATGTATATAAATTATAGCCTATGTCTTATTCTGATGTATAAGCTATATTATTGTAAAGTTTCATTAAAATCCATTCCGTAGTATTTGCGTGAAAGAGTAACAAACATCCATCCATCCATATATACAAACTTTCGCCTTTATAATATTAGTAAGGATAGATTGATGACTCCGCGGCGCAGTTGCCAAGTCATTGGCTTCGACGTCGGGGGTCGTGGGTTCGAACCCCACACGGGACAACTATTTGTTTTGACCCACAGATAGTTATTCCGCATCTGGGTGTTTTTCCGCGTGAAATTTATGATATTTGTAAAACGTTCTTACAACACTGGATAACGTTATCCTAAAGTAAGGTCAGTGTTTTAACACAAGACTAAAAAAAGGCAGGCAAAAAAGAGGCACCATTCAGGTCCTGTATATGCCCGGAACTAGCGGCATCCTGGACTTAAACTAAACGGCCCACAGTGATGATGCGTCCCTACGTTTGGTGTCTAAACGTTCTGTTCTGTTCTTCTTGTTTGATAATGATAGCTCTATAGGTTTCTACGATTTCTACAAGGCTATTTATTCCTCCCCATACCTCGTTGTTTAATATTGAGATCTCTCATTATTAGCAAGAGGCGAGAATATAACATGTGAGGAAAGTAAAAAAAAGTATCAGCCTATAAATGTCCCACTGCTGAGCAAACGCCTCCTCTATACAGAGGGTATCAGGGCATAGTCCACCACGCGGCCCCCCTGCGTATTGGCGGACTTCACATATCTTTGAAATATTTTTTTTGTTATTATTTCGAAAATATGCAGGTTTCCTCACGATGTCTTCCTTCACCGCTGGGCACGTGATGATTTGGTACTTAAAATTAACAATTTCATTGGTACCGGCACCGGGGATCAAACTTGGGTTGCTCGAGTATATTGAATTAAAGGCGAACGCCTGGACACTGAGCTATCACGTGTGAGGAAATTATCGTTTAATATATGAGGCAATTCTTAATATTGTTTATGATTTGCCTCATAAAATATTATAGTTAAGTCTTAACTCAATTGCTAATAATATCGCGTAACAAGCTTAATGAAAGTCGAATTAAGTTATTGCCTCAGCTAGTACAAACGTCAAAATCAATTATCGGTGCTCAAATGTAGAAGCTTCTAGAGAAAAGTAATATTGGTATATTTACAATAATAAGTTATACACGTGACCGATGGCCTCTGCTGACTTTACTGTTTTTCACTTTATGCAAAGCCAATGTTTGCACGTGTGAAAGAAACGGAAAGAGGAAACAATCATTTTAAAAAATACCGAGATTTTCGTCGTTAATCTGCGTCCGCAAACCGTTTTACAGATAATATGCATAATAAGACAAACGAGCTGGTGGTTCACCTGATATTAAGTGAAAACCGCTCCCATGAACATTTGCAGTACCCGTAGGGTTGCAGATGCTTTGCCACCTTTTAATAAAGTGGGCCCCGGCTACCTCACTCACCAGACGAAACGCTTTGTAACACTTCTACTTCACGCCGGTCTTCTGTGAGGTATTGGTAACTCGGACGGACCTGCCCATTCGTGCAACAGCGAACACCCTATCAAAGTTTACCTACATCAGCTTTAAATTGATTCTAAAGTTCATACGTTTTTCCTACAATTTAAAGATTTTAAAACAATTTGAAATTGGAATTGAAAAGCAAACACATGCGATAAAATCCACAAAATAATTTTAATTGTCTAACTATTACCAATTGAGAAATAAAACGAAACATTTTTGAGCATATCTGATCATGTCTGATGACCTAACTGAAGGTCGCGGGATTTCTTTGAAACCGCCGCGTCTGACCGATCAAAATGGAAATCCCTAGAGGAGGTCTATGTTCAGCAGTGGACGCTTACAGGGTGAAATGGTGATGACTATATAAAATTGATACTGGCAACATACATACATATGTAGGTACATAGAAGCAACTTCGTTTGAGCTTCATTTCTTCATTTCGCCAATAAATCCGACCTAAAACGTATCGTGCCGGAAACCATTGCCCAGCAACAAACAAAAAAAGTAAATTAAAAAGTTTGTTAATTAAGCCCGGCATCAGCGCGGGGCATTCGACGAAGTTTAACATTACGGTTATGTATACCTCTTTATTACTGCTCTGTGTGTGTTTGCTATTTCGTGCATCAGTCCTATAAAGAGGAATCATCACCAAACTTGTTAGACTTAATTAGCTATTAGGTGTTCTACCTGATGGAAAGTAGTCGAAGTAAGATTTTTTCAAACCGTTTTCGACGTCTTATAAGTGTAAGTGGTGAATTGAAGTTTTCGTAAGCGTTAGGTTAAAAGCATTTACCTAGTTTAGTTGCATATTATATCTAAATGGACTTTAATATGCACTTATTGTAATCTTAATAATTTATATTATTATTATAGGTTATTTTTTTAATTTATACGATTATCAATGTTTCAGCGACCGGGCGTAAATATTGAAAAAGCTCAAAATCTCTGTAATCATAACATTATTGATATATTTTGAAGAGTTAGGTACTCTTCACCGCACCCGCCTTGTCATGATATTTGTGAGCAGTTTAATGTCTCCATCTAGAAGTCGTTGGATTCGTTCTCTGTTCGTTACATCATCGCTTTATCGTTGTGGTCGTCGACCTTACAAAGTGGTGACATCAAATATATGGGTATGACTCATTTTCAAGCGCCATTGTTTGTTCTTCAGCCGTTCTTACTTGCGAAGTTTGTAATTTAATATTTTCACTGTTGGAGGCGCATCTTTCATCCGTCGTACAATATCTCATATTCCAAAGCTACAAACAGACAGATTCATCTTCATCAACAAAATTTAATCCAGAACATGAAATGTGCTGAGTCGACACTTCTCGCTTTACAAAGGTGATTTCACACGTAAAAATTAGAAGTTAATGGCATTGTATATACTTTGAATATTACTCCTACTGTAGGATAAGATATTTATAAGTCAATGCAATAAGTAAATGTTGTGTAGTAGAGGCATTATACAAATACAAACTAAAATAAGAAACAATATACTGATAAAAAGTGAAGTATCAGTCTACACATATGCCACTTCACAATATCATCGAAATATTTTATTTTTTATTATATATAGGTGTATTATATATGTGTTATTTCAAAAATATTGTTACGATCTAGGGTTTCGGGATTGGAGTAAAACACCCTTTAGTTAAACTTTCACTTTGTTGACGCCTCAAACCATCCTCAAAACTGCAACGCGGTAGTTATCACTGAACATCGGGTGAAACGTCAGCTCCCTTGCCTCTTTCTCATATGAAAAGAATAAATAAAATAAAACGTATATTTTTTACTTCTGCAACGCAAGATCGAAAGCGACATTGTACAACATACTCTCATACTGAAAGTACAAATACATTACATTTTAAATTACACTTTTTAACTGTAATTGAATTTAAAACTGAAACTGAATTTGAAACTGAAACTGAATTCATAAAACTGCACCCTCAAACAGTATTGGTTTTTTACCAGTATGGTAAAAAAACGTTAGTTTATTACATACTGGTAAAAATTATACATACATTAGTTAGCGTTAGCAGTTTGATATTATTATCAAATTGAATATTGGAGTGAATTGCTTTAGTAATAAAGTTCTTAATTAGGTTAAATTTTTGGTTGTGGTAAAGTAGTTGTAGTGAAATTATACGTTAATTATTTTATTTTGAATTATTTGAAATGAAATCAACCGGATACTGAGACGTCACGGCTTACATAAATACCCTTATTTATTGTCAAGTGGCGTCTTATAAACCAGGATTTAAGATCCAACTTCGCGTATGAAGTAACTTACGCTACTAAAGTGTTAATGGAAGCCTCTGAGTTTAGTTATTAAGAGTTAGTTTCGTAATCGGTCTGAACGCAGACGTCCTACTTGTGGTGTGTTCAACCCTAGCTTAGCGCGGTCGGCCTAATAGGCTCTATCCGTTCATTCGCACCCGTCCCGTCAATACAATTGGTTAATTAAAACCACGCTAATTGCCACCGTGCTTATTGTGTGGCACACATCGTCGAATCGACGTCTTATTTTATAATTAAAAAGTATATTTTTTTAATAAGTTTATTGACGTAACTACGATCAACGCAGCGCTTTTTCCCGCCCTTTTTAGGGTTCCGCACCCAAAAAGAAAAATTGACCGTATTACTAAGACTCCGCTGTCTGACTATCTGTTTGTATGTCCTTATGTCACTGGACTGTATCTCATGAACCGTGATAGTTATACAGTTGGAACTTTCACATATAATAAAAAATACTAAAAACAGAATAAAAAAATATTTAAGTTTTTTTTAAAAATAGAACGCAAGTTTTTGCTATGTCATTTTGTAACTTCGCTAGATCTTGTGGAACGTAATCGAAAATCCCTGCAAACATATGGTAGATATTCTGCGGCTCTAGATTAAAAAGTTTTAAGAAAAATGTCTGCATGTAATTCTTCAATTCATCGCAATACTTGCACAGATCCCCAACTTTGAGGAATGTGAGAATGCCTCCAAGTTGCCAGGGCCCGCCACGTAAAGGGGCCCCCCTCTCGTAATTATGAGCGGGTGATAGGGGTGGAAGAGGGCCGTGTATCACCCTAAATTACTTTCCACCCCTAGTACTCACCCCCACGGGGGTATCATTTTTTAGTACACTGCTACTTAGTTCAGGTGGGTACGTGAATTGTCATAAGGGGGCACTCTTTACGGCCCTCCTTGGTTACGCGAATTAAACGATTTCAAAATTGAACTTGGGGTATTATGTTGAGCAGCTTTCCTTTTAATAACTTGCCTGAACTTTTAATAACGTGATATAATACCCACTTGATAATGATATGCTGCATTTTTTGGTGATGGAAGACAGTAATTTTTTGCCAGTCTTAAAACACTGAGATTTTAAGGTTCTGTTAAGCTTCTTTTTCATTACACAATAAAGATAACTAGTGGTCGAAATTTGACCATAAATAATTATACATATACATTAAATAATCCTCCATCCGCGCAAATTTTGTAAATAGGGGTACATAGTTATTGCTTCACGTATTAATATTTTATAGATTATGCAATGATTTAGAGAAATTATGACACGATTAAACAATACAGAGTAATTATAGTAACTAAAGTTTGTTTAATAAACATCTCAAACATTGAAATCGTCCTCTGATTGGCCGACTAAAAAATAACCTACTAATGAAAATTATTAAAGTGCTTTTAAACTATCGTAAACATAGAATTCGAAAGAGAAATATATATAAAGAAAAATATACCCATTATTGTGAAACAATTTTGAATGACTTTGTGGTACAAAGTTATGTTTAATTAATCTGTTAATAAGGTATCGAACATTATGTCTGCTGTCTACAATGTATTTGACATCTCCTGATAGGTAAAACTACAAAATATCACCCGCGACAAATTTTAACACAGTATGAACACAAAATTTGACCACACCTGCCACAGGAAATAAATTAATTCAACAACCAAGCCTATCAATTCCACACCCAACATGAAGTGCTTACTTCATTCGATCCTCTAATAAAGTATGAGGTAATATCTGATCACATCGCCGGTATTGCGTAACATACACGTGAATTTTAAACATCCTGCGTTAAAGTTTATTGCAAACTTAATGAAACCCAACCGCGTAATGTCCTTCGTATCGCGTTGTTACACAACTCTTGTATATTTTTCCTATTGAAGATATTTGCTACGACGGTTAGGTTAGGTTACTAGGTTACGACGAAAATATTTTTGTATGATTAATCATTCCTAAGTGATACGTCTCGTGATTAAATCGCAATTTCAACCTTTATCCTTCCTCTGGGTAGGTCCCCTTATCGATTGCGATCTAAGCCGAGGTTCGAACCTCCATCCGAGGGGCCCGTGTGGGGCCCTCGCTAAACGAAAGATGGACAATCGACTATTGTCCATCTTTCTTTAGCAGGGTTTTGCGGAATGCAGCGGAACGGACGGCGTCTTCGTGGCGTCGTCGTGCACCATCTACGTTGTTCTCTTGAGCCCGCAGGTCGTCTGACTGCGCCGAAGCTGTCCAAGCCACCGGACTAATAGCAAACTACATGTCACAAAAAATGTTATTTTAAGGAGCATAACCATTATTTAACTTCTATTAGTAGTTGTCTGACGAACATTTAAATTCTTCTATATCTTCCAAGGACGCTTTGTTCCCTTTTTGAAAAGCTTATTTACCGACAGTAATATTTTGACTCAAACTTAACTGATATATAAGTTGTTTCAATACGTTAAAGTAATTTTATTTTGATAAATCGATTTGAAAGTGCATTAAACAATTTCGGAACCGCCGACCCACGCGTCCACCATTAGCGATTAATGTTGGATACGTAGCGTGTGCTGTTTAGGGTGTCCACCTTATTGACAGTAATCTAATTTAAAAAAAATTATAAGATAATTAGACCACAGAGTTCATTTCCGGTTCTTATGAAAGTTCTAGTTAAGTGAACTGGTATTAGCTTTTTGACGTTCATTAAGAGCTTAAAATAAGCCTATATTGAATTGGAAAAATTAACTAAATTTGAATCTGGTATTATCATATATAGTACATACTATAAGACTATAAATCCGAAGGTTTGAATAAGATGGTATGATGTTAAGTGGACAGTACGACCACCCATAGACAGTTACACCAGAGGAGCTGAAGTCTGCTAACGCTTATTAATGATTCGCCTATTTACGTTTGGTCTTAGATTTCAAAGGCGATGCAAATGTCCACAGGCAACAGTCATCGCCTCCTTCGTATCTTTAAAATTATAAGTAGCACAAAGGAGGAACAGATATACAGAAGCGTTCGCATCCGCCGCATCAGCCGTTGATAATTTTATCCCGCAAATATCCTAAAGCTTGATCACATGAGTCGCGCGGCGTGCGGCGACTCCACACGTGCGCTAAATATGCATCGCGACCCGACACAATAAAAGCTTACAACGGGTACGAGTCAATGGCGTTGGCTTCGGGGCGTGGTATTACAAGCTGAAAGGTAGTAACAGACGCAACACACAAAGTAACGTCAAACGTCGCACAATAATATCGTCGAGCGTTTGAACATTCGGAAACTCAAACTAGGTCGGAAGGTAAATCAAATAATACAATACGACACACAATGTCTATACAATGATCTTGTAGATTAAATAGAACAGTCAGCCTGCAAGCAACCGTGTAAATATTACATTATTAATGTGTAATTATAATTGTTAAAATGTTCCTTAATACTATAAAAACATTTTCTTGAGAACCAGTCACACAATTGTTTGTTTAATCTATTCCCTTTTAAAATTTGACATCATTTATTTAAAATCAATATGCGTTTTTCTTTTAAATCACCTTGTGGCAAGGCGGCTGGTGTTAGGTTTTACATAAAGTGGCCCTTTATATCTCATTAGGTTTTTTGAAGAGTTCCGGATTTGCTTTGGTGAATAAATAGTTATTCTTAATCTATACTAATGTTATAAAATGCGAAGTAACTCTGTCTCTGTCTGTCTCGCTTTCACGCCAAAACTACTGAACCGATTTGAATGAAACTTGATACACAGATAGTCTAGAGCCTGAGAAAGGACTTAGGCTATTTTTTAATTGGAAAAAGTGTTGTAAAGGGTTGAAAATATCTTTCTTTAAAAATATATATATAATTTTTAAATGAAAACATTTATTTAAGGAATTCAACGCGAGCGAAGCCGCGGGTGAAAAGCTAGTTTCTATATAAAGCAGTCGCAAGATATTGTAAGATTTAAAGTGGCTTGCAGAACTATCCAGAAGCCACGCCTTGTTAAAGACACGAACAGCTTTTATGTTAAGAGTCCGGTAACTAGTTCGTCGCTGATTTCGTCATATTCTTTATTATGTTTATCGAATCAAAGAAGTGAAACAAAAAGGAGGTCAACGACCCATCGTTTGCTACTTCGGCTATGGATGAGGGGTCGGATGAGTGCTCTGAAGAGCACTCTTTCAACCACGCGAACTAGTTTTTAGTTCTGAGATGTTATTCGTTATTTAAATTATATTTACTTTAGACACTGGAATATTCATTATTTTTTTAAGTAGGTACTAAATTTAATTTAAGTATATTTGAGGGATAACTTAAACAAACGGATTCAATGTATTGGATGAAATCCGAATGGGAATGAGTCAAAGTCAAAAATTATAATTATTTGTGCCTAGATATATGAAATACGCAACAGAAGCAAAGATTTTCTTGTTTTGAATAGGTAATGTGATCTGTTTTTATTTTGTGGTTAGCATTTTCATCCATACAACTCAGGACCAGTGCCGCATTAAATAAAAGAAAATTACGAAGTGCACTGCACATTTCAAATTTCGAAAATGACGACCGCGCCTTACACCATACTACAACGAATGGTATTAAAACGTAGCGTAACGTTGTAGCCATTGTTCCGCGGGAAGTTGTGAGCGCAATCCGAGATTCTCTTTTAGCGTACACATAACTACACATCTACGATGGCATCCCCAAGCGGTGAACACACACATGTAAACAGCTTTTCTGACTTACTCTTATGGGACGAGTCGGAGAGGTTGTACACATCTCGAAACCAGTACCACACTTCGTGACTATCCACTGGCGTTGAAAGCTGGACTTTAGAAGACCGTTCTACGAACAGACTAAAATGATTTAACTCGTGCGGCCTTTTTTCGTTAAGCACGATATGTGAACTCTATTCTTTCTTCTGCCCTTATCTTATTATCTGTGGTAGGCCCACGCAGCAGTCTTCACTGCACAAATAGGCAGGTCCGTCCGGGTGAGTTCCACGACCTCATAGAAGACCGGCATGAAGTGGAAGTGTTACACTTCTGCGTTTCGTCTAATGAGGGAGGTAACCGGGGCCCACGTGATTAAAAGATGCCAACGCATCTGCAACCCAACAGGTGTTACCAATGTACTTGGGCAGCGGTTATCATTTAACACCAGGTGAACCGCCAGCTTTTTGCCACTTTCTAACATTAAAAAAAAAAAAATTACATCCTAGGTTGCTCAGGGCACAGGCTCTCGCTTTTAATCCAGTATACTCGAGCAACTTGGTGAAATTATAAATACATACCATATCCGCACAAGAGAACAGTAACCGTGGGTTTTCGATGGCCGTAATCATAAGTTGAATGTAAAATACTTAAATGGACAAAGGACGGAACGTCAACTTGCTGAGAATTTCAGAAATCTTCACAAATTCCTAGCCCGTCATTCAGAGTACACAGTTAAATCAAAAAGTGTGCTTTTTTGATTTAAGCATTTCTATGGTATCGTCGATGCATCCATGTTTTTATTGACACGCAACGATCACTGTAATAGGTATATGTAGGCAAACGAAATATTGGATATTCATAGATACACTTTCCCCGATACATACGGCGTTCGACCTTCGTCCTATGATATAATTTAAGTATTATATTAGTGAAAAATCCTTATCGAACATGAAAAGTTGGTCGAAAACGTTAAATGGATGTGTTCATATCAGAACTGTTCCATAATTCACAATAATATGGATGTTAAAAGTTATCACAAATTTTATGCTTAGGCAAGTTTCCGTTCCGGTGAGTTTATATGACAAACATCAAGCAAAATGGCATCATATTGCTTTGGCTGACGACATTTCATTATCATATTGATGCATGTCAATATAAGCGTTCTTTCCACTCGGTAGTATAATTTATCCTGCATTAGGTAATGCTGCCAATTAGAAAATAATGTTCACTAAGCAATTAAAATTCAATCTGGTTTCCAACTTTACAATTTTTCGTATGAAATTACCTGTCTCCTACATTTCATATAGTAAATTTATGCGTCACTTCATCGTGACAAAAAACCTAATGCCGTGCAACAAAATAAACGGACCCTGTAGAGCAGTCGGTGTTAAAAACAGTTAAAACCCTCCAAAAAGTTTTATTTACAACGTGCAACATTCGTGTAAGCACGGGGAATCACCTGAATGCTCCTGTCTCTGCATGTTTGCAGGGCGAAATAAACCAGTCTATCGTCTATCCAGCACGGCACTGCTTTCAAGCGCCGTAGGTCGCATTGTACGGCGCACGCTAATAAGCACCCAGCTCCGTTCAGCGGTGGCGAGAGCAAATATTTAAAACGCTGAATGGCCCGAGCTGCGACCGCGCATCGCTCAAAGCGAAAGCAAACCAAAACATTCTATTCACGCAGACGGCAGAAGCTAGGGTTACCGCATATGTGTTCCAAATCTTCCCATCTACGCCTTTGAACATTACAAATGTACAAACCGGTTGCAACGCTTCAAAAAGCCTCGAGTCACACTGTAATTTTTAACTCTCTAAATGATATCACTATTTAAAGTTTCTTAACACAATCATTATCATCGTCTTTTTGACCCTGTTTCGAGTCCACTGCTGAACATAGACTTCCCCTCCACAGACAGACACGAATCCTCCTCAAAACCGTTCAAACTCCTCAGTTGTAGTGATCTACGCCGTTGAAATTTAATACAAATATACAAAACGGCCCGTCTTATGCTACAAACAACATTGAGTCCATTTGGAAAATTGGAATCACCAGAATTTGTGATCAAATTGAAACTCAGTGTATTGGCGAGCGAAATTAATTTAGGCGCAGGTATTAATGATGTTGTCAGTTGCAATATTCGCGGTATTTAAACAAAGCGTTGAACTTTGCATATTTCAAATCAAACCGTGATATTTAAATCTGCACACACACACAAACAATCAAATCTGCGGAGTCAATCAACACTGGCTATAAAGTCTAGAAGCACATTCCCTGTAATAACCTCTACATTAATTTACATTTCGAAGTAGCATTGATGGATATGATGTAGATGTTGGCTGCAATTATTTGACGTCAACATTTATACGACACATTGAAAGAAGACACGGCAAATTTGGCAGGAAAAATATTCTGTCGACATTAGCAGAACATCTTACTGTCAGCCCTAGCATAAGCGTAACGTGCCGCAGACTCGAATTAATTATAACCTTTGAAACATAAAATGAAGCGACTTCACAAAAAAAAAATCTCATTCGAAACTGTGAAAGCCCGTATAGGATTCAAATGAGAAATTTAAATGGTCTGTTTTTCTTGCAGTGTGTAAAATTTTTTTCATGAATGGAGACTTGATACATTTTTACTGGAGCTACGTACAGGCGCTGCAGAGAAAATAAATAAGAAATAGAGAAATGAATTCAGTATCAAAACCGATATCTAAATTTCTATTGTATTATTGTTATCAAAACATCTAAAACTTCTGAAACGACGCTATTTTTTTATAATGCGTTCCTTGATCTATATATTTAATACCAGCATATCGTAGATTTCATGTTGGAAGGCCTCCCTCTAGGTGGGCCGACTACATCGTAAGTCGCGGGCAACCGGAGGATGCAAATGGCAGTTTCGTTCGTTGTGGCGTTCTAAGGGAGGCCTATGTTCAACAGTGGACGTCTTATGGCTGGTAATGATGATGATGAAAGTGATAGATTTTATGTGTGCATGAAAAACAGATCATTGCGGCCAGAATTAGATGCCGAAAACTGCATGTCACTATTATTATTACTAAATGTTATATCATTATAGCACAATCGCATTAAATGGGCATAAGGACTCAAATCAACTCTTTAGATGTTTTACACTGGAAATACCTAAATTTATAATGTTATGTTAAGTCGGTTAACTTAAGTTTAAAATTAAATTAAGTTTAATTCGATGGAAGGCGGAGCCCGCGATATAGTAATCTAAAAAAGAATTTTATACAATGAGTAATTTCCGCAACCTGACTATATTTTTAAAACTACATAACGTATAAAATAACTCTTTCTTCTTCATCAATCTTTTAATAATGTCTCTTTTTAAAGATTGTCAACACTCAATCCCGCTCAAACTCCTCAGGTATAGTGGATGTCCATGGGCGGCGTTAATCGCTTAACATTAGATGAACGGCCTGTTATTTTGCTAGCTTTCAAATTGAAAAGTAAACCTTTTTAAATGCGAGTATCTACTTGGTAAGTAAAAATGTTTACCGAGTTATTTGCTGTAACAGTAACATACTCATGTATTTATAACCCATTCAATCTTTTGGCCTGTGACTTATGCCCTGTCTAACATACATAGATTCATGAGTTATACAAGGAAAAAGGAATATAACCCTATGAGTCTTAGAAACGTTGACGCTGCCGAATACTAAACACAATCAAACAGCAATTGTTATGCTTAAGTAATCTGAAAAAAAACAGGAACTCACTGTACTCAAAGGTATCAGGACTTGCGAATTCAGATTGCAAGTTGACGTAGTCGAGAAAAAAAGTAACTAGGATTTGAAACATTGTTATTGCTATTATATATTGCAAAAGGATTTAAAGGAAGCATATGAAGTATTTGTATCTCCAACGCATGGGCGGCAGTTACGAATATAGTGTGTTACCATTTAGTGGGGTTGTAACTACAAGACAGGCCGCTTTTAGACTTATTCAGTCTAGTCTAGTATAAAAGTATACACCAAGAAAAATACTCCAGTTTTGAAAATCCACTGACACCTAGCACGATATTTCCCGATGCCCGTCTCAAAGCGTTATTAATGCTCCGCACGCCCTTTGACGCAGGCGGCGTCGGGGCCCACGGATGTTTATAATGACAAAGAAAACTTTGACTTTGCGTTCCAACCTTTGAAGCCGCAATGCCGCTGTAAGTACGCACCCGCTATCGATTCCCGCCACCGGCACCGGCTAGACTCTCTAATCGCTCTGTATTTGCAGACAGTGTTCCCTGTATTTTTCTTACTGGAAGTGGGGGTGCCATTAATATGGACGTCTCGGTGTTGGACGATTCTTTCCCCTCAGCGTCTTGAGGTATTTGCCCCGCGTCAAAGATTGTTAAAAGCCCTCCCTTGATTGAAATTATCCCTACGGACGGTGTCCAATTGTCGCATTGTCATTTTACAACTCGCTATACATTATGAAATAGCTTTTGTGGGTTCTTTATTTATAAAGTCATTTATGAATTAGCTTTAAAATTCTCGGAGAAAATTTAAACCTGAATAAGTAATAACGAACTTCCACTTGCAATGTAGTGTATTGTTGCCATTAAAAAAATAGAGACCTGTTATATCTTTGATAAATACCTATTTTGTTAATGATGATTAATTCATTTATTGTTTTCACAGAAAATGTACCAATAAATAAGCGGGTAGGTATGGCATAAATGTAACAAAAACGCCATAGGCATAGTATACTTTCAAGGGTCAAGAAAAAAAAACAATAAAACATATAAAACTAAATTATATTTAAAGAGAGTACACATATTTCTTATTACCTTTTTATTTGACGGATCTTTATAACCTAGGTAGGTTATAAAGATCCGTCAAATTATCTGAGAAATTGAAACAGAATTAATTAAAAACAAAAAATTTACTATTGTAGTAAATTAGTTCAGTATTTCGAGGGGGGGGGGGTTTGAAATTAAATATGAATACCATTTTTGTTTCTACGTCATACAAATCTATTATCTTACATTCAACTTTGTTACTCAGTTGTAAAGTGTAAAAACCTGTGGCTTTGAATCATGTATGTACAAAACTTGTGATGTTACTCTCTGGTACAACAAGCTCCGAGCCTAGCGGAATGTTTGCGCCGCAAAAGCCCCGGGGCGTTGCATTTTCAGGCAGCCCGCATTGCCGCCTATTGTTCAAGCCCCGCTGCAATATGACGCCGCCCATTGACTGCGATAATGGACCCGGACTGGGCACACGCCACGTGTACCCGTCACTCTGCCTCAATGGTCATTTTTCGATTAGGAACAAAGCGATTTTTAGACAATCCCCCCGTTTATATGGATCAAATTTGATGGAACAATTTGTTTGTTTGACACAAACGATTTAGATTTCAATGCTTCTTCGTGAATAAGGACCAAGTTCAAATTTCGTTGGATGGGTTTTTGACACACTACACTAAACGCCATAGTTGTGAGTTCGCTAAATTAACTCTGGCATTAAAATTTTCATTATATAATGCGATAACCCAATTACATATTTACTTCAATTTTTACGGATAATACCTTCATCAGTGTCTAGTGTTTTTGCAATGTATTATAGAGTATCAAATGAATAATTGTTATGAATCGTTAGTACTACTTTCCAACAAGTTACAAACTAATCTTTAAATTTAATTCCACGTTTTTCTGGTGAAATCCTCTCAGATAAATATTTTCCTTATGCTACGTTAAGGAATATTTAATAAATTAACATTTTAATTGTTTATCATTCATTACTTTGATAGTGATGAATTGTTATATCAGAAATGTTAATAAGTGATATGAACATTTTTGTACCATATTTAAAAAATATTATGTTGCCTTACGTATTTACAATCGGTAATCTGTACTGCACCATGCTATTACGATATTTGTATATTAAAAGGTGAAAATTTTCATACAGTCTCTGGTATTTATCGTAATATTTTCTCACGTTAATGATTTCCCTCGTGTCCCGAAGCGTGCATTAAAACAATGCTCTGTAGTCTGATGCTTCACTATAGAATTTACGCAACGTAAATGTGGAAAGTACACGAACGTAGAACCCAGTTTCACCATTGTTTACGCCTGCGGCAATACTGATTTTTACAATCATCGACACAGCAATTCCCATTGTTGCCTCTAATAATATGTTTTCGAGAGCCGAACTGTTTTCGCTATTGTAATAAAAATGTCTGTAGTTTGTGTTTTTTAAGTGTTATTTTTATTCCCATGCAAAGTTTTGAAACGATTCAGATATATGCACTATTCTTCTGTCAGGAAATCTAAACAAATGTACCTGTCGATACTAACATACCTTTTTAAATCAACGGCTTGTTTAAATAATACCGTTTTACTAAATAAAATGGCAGAGATGATCCGACAAGGACATAATATGTCATCTCTGATATCAACAGTTCTTTCAAATAATATAAATATAAAGTACAAGGGACGTAAAAGTATTGTTTTGTCTCAAACATTCATCAAATACACATTTGATTCGCATAAGTCGCGTTATGTCTTTGCATGTCTCATTCATACATAGCTCAATCAGCAATATCAAATTGCAACTGCAAAAACTTAAAAAAAAAAAAGAAGGCGAGCATCTTTACTGACAAACTGTATCAAAAGTTATTCGGGTAAATAAACTGCATGGCATTTGATGTTCCTGAATTTTCTATCAAATATGAAACGGATGTTTCAATAAAACGAAACTCACCCGTCATACGATAGAAAAAATATAAAAGCAGACGATGTCGATTCGTGACGTGGACGGACTTACATAGTTTTTTTGCGCCGCCAATGTTTTCGTTTCGACAACGGCGGTGCTTCGGATTCAGGATCATTTTGATTTTTTCATAGCCGATATCCTTGAATGGACAATTTCGCGCCGTAGACATATTTGATTACGTCTGTATAGCTTTTGAATAAAGAATAAATAATCAAAAAACCCGTACTGGAAACAGTGGGCATTAATTTGTAGTTTTACTTATTTTACACTGGCTAATATAATATAGCTGATATAATCTCTAACTTTACTTAACTTTTCCACAAATCCGAGGCCATTGTCCAATAGCTATGTCTTCCGACGGACGATGATGTATCATTGAGAACTTATAGACGAAAGCAATTATTTGTATGGAGGAGGGAGGCAACAAGAGGAGGGTTGTATAAAAAACAAATTATTATTATTAATATCCTATCTGCAGTTGTTAGGTGACGTACAGCCAAGAGGTTGAAAGCCAATTCTAAATTTTAATTTCGTCTCCTTTTCGTCTCCAGAGAATTCAATTCCTTCAAAGAGGTTTTCCTTTATTACCTTGTTATTTCGAACGCAAATTTATTTTTCTATATTTGGCATAGTACCAATTGGCTTAGATGCCGCGATGCTACACGCTCTCCCACGGGTATGACGTCACACTTGGCAAGGTCCCTCAAGTTAAAGGCGATAGAATCGCACACACGTGTTATGTACGAGTTGGTCCCAGATTTGCTTCTCATTGTTATTTTTCACTAGCGGCACCGCCGTGCATGCATTTGTCGCATTAATCATTCACATATTGAGACATCTGTACCCGATAAATGCGATAAGCACCGGGGACAAGTAAGAGTTATGAAACGTGTATAAAGTAACAGCCCATACATGTCACACTGCTGGGCAAAGGCCTTCTCTATACAGAGGGTATCAGGGCATAGTCCACCACGCGGCCCCACTGCGGATTGGCGGACTTCACATATTTTCGAAATACATTTTTTTTTTGTTATTATTTCGAAAATATGCAGGTTTCCTCACGATGTTTTCCTTCACCGCGGCGCACGTGATAATTCAGCACTTAAAGTTTAAAACTTCATTGGTGCCGGCACCGGGGATCGAACTCAGGTTGCTCTAGTATATATTGAATTAAGGCGAGCGCCCGGACACTGAGCTATCACGGCTCACGCATAAGTATATAGTATAACGTGTATAGCATAAGTTATCACTGACCACATATATTGAACAATACAATATAGGACCTTGTTGAAGTTGTCCTTTCTTGCCACTGTGCGGTTAGCACTCGTATGTGTAATACAAGGGGGGCCCTTCGTGGCGTTATGCCATCATACTTGGCAGCAACCCCGTAGCATAGTATCTTGCGACTGACCGCGCTTAGTTCTACATTTCAATGAAGTGTACGATACGAATCTCTATATTGTTTCTTAAGGGTGTATTTTGTCGGCACACGATAGTTTTCATAATCCTTGCCCAATTTTAATGGTTCGAACACCAGATTAAAGCTTATGTTGACCGCTATCGAGGAAAAATAGAATAAAGTTCAATTTTTCTTAAAAAAACTCGTTTAAAAATCTTATAAGGAATACGTATGATAATGCTATATTGACAATTTTCTGAAGTAAAAATAGTGAAGTGGACTGAACATCTTTGATCTTCAACAGTTATAAAATTCATTTTATTGATAAATACTTATTTATACATTACTGTATTAACATTTGATGACGGATCACTGTACGATAATATACGAAAATTTTGCACGGGTCAACAACTACATATGGCAAACGTTTTGCATTTGGAATTATTCTCAAAAAAATGTATGAGGGTTACACATATACTTCGAAAAACAATACATGTATTATAAATATAATGCCTGGTCCTATTTATCAAGTCCATTAGATTTCAGTATGACCTGAGTAAAAGGTAGGTGACGTGGAACTTGAAGTTTTTCACACATTCAAGAAGTTTTCACTCGAAAAACTCGCTTTCGCCATATGAAAACTTAAAGATTTTACACGAGGCAGGAAGCTAGTTTCAGTTAAATTATTAGGCGCTTATCTGCGGGTCAAATTCGCAAATATTGTAGGGATAGCGAAAACATATCGATTATATAGATATTTTATATTAAATATATCGATATTTTAGCCGATATATTTTGATCCGATATATCAATATAAAATATTCAAAATCGAAATCGTATCAAAAACTGTTTTTCTAATTCGAATCCGGAAAAGAGCCCGTCCATTCAAATAATTAATACTTGGCATACGTTTTTTTTTTTGGACAACAGGGCCTAAAAAGATAATTTCGATATTTCCTCTTCGTTATATTTATAAAAATATATCGATATATTTCTTCACTTTCGGCATTCCCACACCAGTGGCGGCACGTACTGGCCGTGTGTAGTATTCAGTGAAGCGGGAAGGTAAAAGGTTATCTTAAAGACCCGACGCGGCCCATTCGACCCGATTGATGGCGGTAACTGCCTCAAAAGCGGACCATTGCGGAATATCCTGACGACGCCAATGTGTGGGGTTAATAATGTTGATACTCACGTAGGCTAAAATAAGACATACTTGTTCTATTATATTGTAAACTAATCGTTTTAAAAAAGAGCAACTGTTGACTTCTTGCCGGTTTCTTCACAACAGAAACTGCTTTCCGAACCGGTGCCGGTGGTAACTTACGAACGTATTAATTTTTATGTAAAATTTTTGACATTTCATAAGGACGCGCAAGCGTCTATGTGAATAAATATATTTTTGGTTTTTTTAAGCAAATGGACTGAGATTCAATGCACATATACGGAAAGAAGCACATACAGAAAGAACTCTTAACTGATGTAGGTTTGCGGTTTACACAACGAGACACCCCGGGTGGCTGACAACGACATTTTTAAAACAGCCGTTACTACTTTTATATTGTTTTTTAATTGTATACAAATACTAAAGTACTTTTTATGGTTGTTATTTAATTAACACTTCTTCTCTTCTGAAATTGTAATTTAATAATTGTAATGTAATTAAAATTTTTAATCGTGAAAACTTAATTGGCCGTAATTTTGTTAAATTTGATCACATAAAAACTCTTATAGCTCCAAATTTTCCGAAAATATATAAGAAGAAGCTGCTCAGTCGTACGTCTGTAAGTCCCTGCTAATAAGTCGCGCGACTACTTGAATTCTACACGTATGACGCAACGGTTTGATTTGTCACCCCGCCCGTTGCGAGCGATGTTATCTTATCGGTTCAATCCCCGCAAAAGACAAAGAATTTTGTCCCTGACGGTCAAAATCCCTGAACGGTTTTAAAGTTTTTTATAGTGCTAATCTCTGCACTTAAGATTGAATATTAAAACATGTAGAAAAAGTACAAAAAGATTGTCGCCGCTGTGGGAATCGAACCCACGTCTTCGGCATTCGCGGCCTGACGCTCTAGCCACTGAGCTAAACGGCTGATAGCCACAGCGACGAAAATCTTAACGCCTTCTTTCTACATTGTTATTTAGCATTTGAAGCAATGCTTGGCGCATCTATTGTTATATCCTTTCCAGCATACAAACAATTTCGAATATCGTTTTACAACGATAATTCGAACGAGAGATGTCGCCATTGCTTTTTATAAATTATAAAGTTTTTTTTATAGTGCTAAACTCTGCACTTAAGATTGAACATTAAAGGCCGCGAATGCCGAAGACGTGGGTTCGATTCCCACAGCGGCGACAATCTTTTCGTACTTTTTCTACATGTTTTAACCCTGAAAGGTTGTTTGGAATGTGTTCTATTTTTCAAAAATTATTTTAACTTCAAAGACAAAAGCAATCATCCTAGTGCAGGAATTGTTTAAAAATAATCCAAATAAACATTATCGTCATATGTTATACCGCGGTTCTTTTACTATTTACACGCAGAGGTAACATGGAAGAAGAAAGAAAGAAAGAAAGAAAATAAATTTATTTAACAAAAAAAGAACGCACACAATAAAAGAGATAGAAAAACTAAAATTAACAAAAAAAAAATGCGCGAAACGCATCCATATGCGCGATACGTTTTATGGTATATTTGAAGGTAGCGATAATCCAGGTTGACAACACAAACTCAACTAGCTTAGGCTCCGGAATTAAAAAAAAATATATTATCTATAGTATTACAGTATGGTATGGTTCATTTAGCTTTGAATTTTGAATATTAGAAATTGTTGATAATGCGTGTTTTTACAGTAGAAATATGTAATAAGGCGTGAAATGGAAGTATTATTCTTTTGCGTTTGATCTGGTTACTCCCACCTGGTCCACACTAATAATGTAAAAAAAATAGTCCCATTCCCTCGGAACTTTTCGTATTTTTATGTGAATAGATTGCAAGCGAGTCTATTACTTCTTCTCTCCGTTACATTTCTCTATTTTAGTATTATAGTTGCACTCATTGGATCTTTGCTAACTCTGACCGGGGAAATTTAATATAGCTAGAATGTATCATAACTCGACTATTGCCAGAAACATAGTCGAAAAGTTAAAGCTGGCGACCGAAAACGTGCCCGAAGCCGCGTTTCTAAAAGACGATTGAGAGTAATGAGTTACTCGCTGAGTTTTAGAATCCGTATAAACAACAGGTATGTAAATGTTTTCAATCAAACATTAAAGTCGGCCCGCAACCATGAATGCAGTAAAGAAATATAAATCTTAACTTAAAAAATACTAAAAAATCATATTCTCGTAAACAAAAGATATTATTGGGTAGAAAAGTTGTTAACAAATATAAATTTGGGTCTTTAATGATAATGGACTATTTTTTTTTATTATCTTTAAATTGTACTTTATTCAGTAAACTACTGCTTTGTAAAGTATTAATTTTGGCACTAAAATATTTCATAGTCTTGTGCTGACGATAACGATTACTCTAAGATTTACATCTTGAATGATTCAGTGACAAAGTGGCAAATGCCCATAGACATTTGTAACGTCCATAGTTTTGCAGAAGCGTCGCCTCCTTTAAATTAAATGGGCCCCGGCTACCTCACTCACCAGACGCAACGCAGAAGTGTAACACTTCTACTTTACGCTGGTCTTCTGAGGTCGTGGTGCTTACCCGGACGGACCTGCCCTTTCGTGCAATAGTGAACACCATTGCGTGGCCCTGCACTAAATGTCGTAATATTTCCAAATTTAATGTAAACTGACGTCGCTGATAGACGTCCTATTTCACATATATTCAATTAGCAGCTAACAACGATAAAAAAGTCTAATTAAACCTGCCGTCAAACACAGACATTCTTGGCGACACGGCATCATGAACGGAATGGGATTGAAATAAAAAAGGGCGCGCAATGCAAGACGCCTCGCGAGGGCCCGCGCTGGTTCGACGTCTGCACAAGGGCCCTCCAAAGTCCCTGGTGCCCTGGTCCCTCTAGACGCGCTTTCAGCGAGCGGCTAAACACGCATTTTACAACACGCTGTTGTGACGTAGTGCGCGTATTATGAGGCGGATCGTTACGGGCGTAATGGCGAATATGTTTACGTGAATTCACCGAATTGTAACGAATGTGGTGTCGTTGGATATGTTCTTCGTGTACTGACGAAATGTGTGCGCTACCAAGATCTCAGAGAGTGGGTTCCCGAAATTTTTGTTCCTGACTTCTCCGATATCTTGGTTTAACAAAAAGTTGATTATGTAATAGATCTTAAGCTAAGTTGTGTGGATGTACTATATTATTTTTTACAGGGCGATGTTATCTTTTAACGATAAAGCTCTTTTCTCATAAATTATAAAAAAAATATCTTTACGGGCGTGCGTTTCAGACGCTCCAGGCGTGAAATTAGCGCGCGTAAATTAACCCCTCGAGTTCTATTGCCCTGGTAGCAGCAGATGAACTGTTTTACGACGGGTATAATCTTTTCTACCGTTTTTTTACAACATAGCGAAGAAATTATACAATAGTCACAGTTTTATTATCCATAAACTATAACTAAACATTAAAACGTCGAAGCAAACAGAGTTTGAGAGCACCCGAAATAAGTCGTCTTGTCTCTTCATAATTATGGTTCGTTTAACTTTGGTTTACCGGTTATTGTTTTAACCTTAATTTATTTAATAATATCGAATTATGTTGAGTCTTGCGTATCCGCAAGGGACGTTTTCTTTTTTAAAGGAAACCAAAATCATTTTCATTGTGGAATTACATTGTAACTATAGGTCTTAGAGTTCCAAGAGAGTTGTTTTCCTCTCGTTGGCCGCTAATTTGACTAGTTTTGTATGGGGCTAAAAATAGAGATGAAGGGCGCGGCACTTCCCCTTAATTCTTTCCTTAATGCAATTAATTTGGATGTAAGCAAATTTTACTTTTCGAAATTTCCACGCTGATGTAGCGAAATGATGATTCCATAACATTTAGACCGCCATGTATTTTAACCTGCTCCTGGGGCGTCGATTCGAACGTAAATAACCATTTTTTTACTAACGAAAAACAAAACCGACTTCAAATATCTCGCTCCGTATTCATTTTATAATTGATTTTCAGGAGTTCCCTAAGTATTGTTATTGTATAACTATTTTATGTCCCAATAAATTAAAAAAAAAAAAAAGTATCTCCGGAGCCCAAGATCCATTACCAATGAAATTAATATGGGACCACATGGGAAATAACAGCTTAAAATTAAAATTAAGAAAATAAGAATCATCTAAATCGGTTCACTCAGTGGAAAGTTCTGAGGTAACAAACATAAAAAAAAATACAGTCGAATTGAGAACCTCCTCCTTTTGAAGTCGGTTAATAAATCTTACCGAAATTTCTGTTTCTAACAAGACAACCGTATGTTACAAAAGTCGATGTCGCGTTTCGGATCTGAATTTGCTGTCAGCCTTTTTTTTTTTTTTTTGCGGTTCCCGCACTATACGGGTTATTGCGAGACGGTTTTATAGCAGACAATCAAAACACAACAAAAGCCCCCGTCCGCGGCTTCCGGATTGTATTTCGAAGACTTTTCCCTTTTAGGCCAGACACTGGCGAACAATACGACATCGGATAAGCGAGATATTGCTCTCCCATGCTTTTGTTACCGTGAAGATCCGCCAATGTTTCTGTTATTTTACTTTGTAATAACGAAATGTTTATTATACATGAGCTTTAGCTACGGTATCCCTACTAGATTTTTTAATGAAAAATTCTCTTTTTTTTTATTTGTTATTATTTTATGTGGTAGCTCAGATAAATATGTTGTATAGGACCACGATGTTCCACCCACGATATTGGCAGGGTCACGCATACATACTGTAATTCAAACGAGGACAATCGAACGCCGCTTCAAGCCATGAAGTTAGCCATAACATGTCAGCCTCTGCTTCCTCTGCGGCAAAGAAGTGTATCAGCTATAAAAGATTTAGTTATGTTTTATGCGATTGAACTCGCCGTTTAAGCAATCAAAATTTGTATTTCCTGACTCAACTACTTAGGTGTGTTTGTGTAGTGCGCATACCTCAAAATTTTTTGCCGCCGTTGGATGATACTCGCTCCAAACCAGTCACCCGTTAAACGAATGTTTCCTGATCAGAACTGCACCATCATCTTTTATCCAAAATATACATTCACCATGCCGTTCACCATAGAACCGTGATAACTCAGTGTCCGGGCGCTCGCCTTTAATTCAATATACTCGAGCAACCGGAGTTCGATCCCCCGTGCCGGCACCAATGAAGTTTTTAACTTTAAGTGCTGACTTATCACGTGCTCCGCGGTGAAGGAAAACATCGTGAGGAAACCTGCATATTTTCGAAATAATAACAAAAAAAATATGTATTTCGAAGATATGTGAAGTCCGCCAATCCGCAGTGGGGCCGCGTGGTGGACTATGCCCTCTGTATAGAGGAGGCCTTTGCCCAGCAGTGGGACATGTATAGTCTGTTACTTTACATTCACCATGTCACTTATCTTGGCAACGCTTTTACAACTCGTCTGGTGTTGCAAGTATCCATGGGCGGTGATGAACACTTACCACCCGCCTGCTCGATTGCCTGCTTGTTCTTAAAAAAAAACATTAACACGCCAGCTCGAACGTAAAAAATTCTAATGCGATTACGTAATTACGTTATCTAACATAAGCCCGGGCGGGGTTGCCGTAATTGTCGAGCGTAATTTTCCCAAACTGGGGTGGTTAGCGAGGCGGAAAGTAAGAAATTGGGGGAATGGAACCTCCGGCTGATGGGCAGCCGACCGCGTCACACTTGGGGCTCGCAAGGCCTTAATCTTGCCCCGTTTTGTAGCACCGTGCTTTTTGATTAGGGAGAATACGAGCGACGCGGTGCGTCGGTGCGGTGCTTTCCATCAAGCTCTTACAGCTACTTAGAAGTATTTGAATTTTTGTACTTTTTGTGGGGGGTTGAGTAGTAAATCCGAACGAATCTATTAACGAAATTATTCCCTTCGAAAATATCGTTCGTTATCCTGTAAATTAAGGACGTTTTACATACATAAATTTCACGTGAACCAACCAGATCCGAAACAATTATCTGTGATTTTATTGCACCAAACAAGTTTAACGTCTATGTGCACAGGCGTATATACATAAGTACACACACACACACACACGTTTTAAAAATGGTACCGCCTTTTCCCTTTACGGCCATGCAACGATAAACGGTGAACGTACTAGTTAACGCATTATTAATCGTAAATAGAAATGATTTGATGCATATGTCTGGAGCTACATTAAGATGTCTTCCCCGTTCCGCCATCGGACGCCTCGAAGGGTTTCCAACAATTTGTCGAATGCTTTCTGTCTCATTTGGTTTGTTATGCCCCCATCCCTAGTCTGAAATAAAGCTGACTTTATTATTAATCTCCATATATTATTTCTCAGAGGCATTTTTTTAACGCCATAACTTCCATAATTCCTCACTAAGTTTGATGATTCATACGCCATTTTCTTAAAATTTCTCATAAAAAATTCGATCACCATTTATTTAGAATTTGTTTAAATGAAAGATGGCGAAGTAAACTCAAAAACTGTCAGCGGAGGAAAATATTTTACGAAAGGTTTATCTGCTCATTTTATATTCCATTTTAATGGCAGAGACTAGCACTATTATTAAAATGAAATGGAAAACGTATCTTCAAAAAAGACGTTTCATTGATAAATAATCCTTGTTTATATATTGTAATAATTATTAGCATTTGGTGACTGAATGCTAATAATTATTACAATGCCTTCAATGCAATTGAGTCGGTGTAATCAGTAGGTATAGCTCCATTCCTTGTTACATGCATATCTCGCCCGAATTTGGGGCTGGGCACAAAATAGTTTTTTTTATGACCTATGGTTATACGTAGCGGTTACTTTATCAATATATACAGCAAAGGACTAGATTAGTTTTACAACGGCCGTCTTGGCGTCGGATACTTTACTGATAGTATATACACCATTCATTGAGATTGTGGTAGCAAGAAACTACCGAAGAAATCTGTAAGTTATCACCGATTAATATCGTTCATGCTGCCGTAAATTTTCAGTTTAGCGTCAATGTGTTCCATCAGGCTTCTATCCTTTAGAGTATTACTAAAAGTCCCAACTTTAGGTACGCCCCGACGTCATTATATTATCGAACTTTGCCGAGTTTTATCTCGATTGCCTTTTATTAGGCCCAATACAGGGAGAAGTTTCCCGGGAGCGCTTCATGAAAAGATTTATACCTATTCTTATCTGATTATTCTGATTATATCTAGGTTTTTACATTTAATTCAGAGACAACATTTTATTCCTGTACCGTTTACTTTAGGGGTTTCCTGGATATTCTTCCATTGATGACAATGTGGCACCGTACGAAATTCACACAATTGAAGATCTTATTGAGAATGTGAATAACACACAAAAAGAGGCTCTAAGAGATAATGATGCGGACGAAGATGAATCAACTCCGATTTTGTCAAACGCCCAGGCATTATCAGCTGTTAATAATCAAAAGTGATTTTTGCCGTTTACAAGTTTTCGCAAATATGATGTATATCGCGAGAGTAAAATTTGAGATAGGTATTACCTACCTCAAATTTTACTCTTTATTCTAAACTTTTTTACATATTTATGTAATAGCTAGTATAATATCTGATGGCGGCACGGTCACTTAAGATGCTCCATTCGGGCCGTTAGCCTGTAATGAAGTGGCCAGACCGTTGAATTGGACCGAATTGCCTCGTAGACAGAAAAAAAGTCCTCTTTATGAGTTCTCTAAGATAATGTCTTCCAGATCAAACTCGTTAATACGGCGTTCGCTTTTTGCTTATTATTTAACGGTTATTATTCAAACGGATATAAAGTAAATTTTATTTCGTTCATGACGTACATAATTATTCAAAAACGTATTTAAAAAACAAATGATTTTTCTGATAGTAAAGTAACCTATAGGTATATAGGTAGTTACATATAGGTAAGTAAGGCTATGGGTATATATCAGTGATTCTCAACCACTGTGCCGCGGCACTTTTGTGTGCCGTCAAATTTCAAAAGTGTGCCGCCAAATTTTGCAAATATATAATAATGTTAATATTATTAAATTATATCATATAAAAAGAAAAATATTTTTAACATGAATATATATTTAAATCCACAAAAATATTCATTATTTTATTATTTGCTTTGCAACGGGTTTTTTCTTAGTGCCAAATTATGATGAAGCGGCGTGCATAGCAATAGAAATATGTCTCAAGTCGGCGCACACTTGCCACTTCTGCGTACAAAACGTGTTGTTTTAGTTATAGTTGGGTTTCACAAGGTGTTGCATAGTAGTTACTAAATATAAAAATATAAATATATAAATATTTTAGGACACATTTTTACACAACATTTTCTAGTCCCAAACTAAGTAACACTTGTACTATGGGTACTAGAAAACTGATAAACATACTTAAACATACTTTTCTTTTGTAAATAAATACATATTATAGATATATAAACACCCAGACACTAGTAAAACACTATGTTCATCACACAATATTTTTCCAGTAGTGGGAATCAAACCCACACCCTTTGGCGCAGGTACACTACTCACTACGCCATTCGGGTCGTCAACTTACTGCACCTTTTCTTTCGTTAAAATTGACAAATGTATGTGATTCGTTTTAATATTAATTTATTTGCATGTAGTGTCAATTTATAAATTTGTAAACTTATTAACTTTGCAGTACACCTATCCCTCGATTTACACGGTACTTGTTTTACACGTTTTCGCTTTTACACGGTTTTCCAAATAAGTTTTTTTTTGTTTTTATCGCACTCTACTAAATGCTACTGTGATGGAACACGTGCGCTGTGTACACATCTCACGGGGAATCCCGAGCTTATGTGCTGACTTGCTGCACACGCACACTGTGTCTGTATTTCTTCGCGTATATATTAGTTTATAGCGTATATATTATTCGTAGTATATATTAGTTTATTTCGTATATTTAAAATATTTGTCATAAACTATTTATGCAGTGTGTTGTAGTAACTAAATAATTTATATCTTTTTCTTTGTGTGCCGCCAAATTTTAAAATCTTTAAATATGTGCCGCAACAAAAAAAAGGTTGAGAATCACTGGTATATATACTACTGCAGGCCAAAGGAATGCTCTGGGTATCAGGGCATAGTACACCACGCGGCTCCACTGCGGATTGGTGGACTTCGCATATGTTCGAAATATATTTTTTGATGTAAAGAATGCAGGTTTTCTCACGATGCTAACGAAAAAAACTGATTGCTAAAAAAACATCTAAATGTTCCAATTCCAACCAAAGCCAAAGGTTCAATTCGTTTGATTCGACCGAGTCTCCAAAAGGAGGCCTGAACATAACTAATACCTATAGGTATTTTGATACTGGGTTTTAGCAACGGGTATACGGCGATACCCGTACCTTTGAGGCCGGGTATAGAATGTTGCAGGTATATCTCATGCCTACTGTGAACTACGAAAGCGCGCAAGTCTGCGTCGGATGAAGCTTTAATAGTCTCGGGACTCGGGAAAGCAAAAACATCAGTTAATACGAGATACAAGAAGCGCGTATGTTTCGTTTCGTAGCGCAGTAATCCCGCAAATGTATCAACGCTCCGCTCCGCTCGATTTCTTCGAAGCCGTAGTCGGATGCACGCAAGCCGCCCCCGTGAGACGTCGGGGCTTTTAGCTGATTGCAGCCCTCCATTGTGCCGGATGACGCCGCCGCTCGACCGAACGAGCAGCCATATCTGTCCTAGATTTCAAGCTATTCGCTGATATTCCGCGCGCACCTAAAACGGCACTAGACGTTTCCTTGTCGCGGTTCCGAACAAACGATTAGCTGATGCGTTGCACGTGTCTTTTCGGTGTTGCCAATATTTTTTACTATTGACTTTTGTTTAAGATGCAAAAAAGTTAGTGGTAGATCCGTTGGTAAATAATGATAGCCGCCCATGGATTACAACGCAAGAGATATTGCAGCCGACAAAAATACGTCACTGTTATGGATTAGTGTTTAAGTTAGATTTGGAAATTAATCTACTGATATACATAACATCAATTAAAAAATTTGGACAAAGTACAAAGAAATAAATAAATGGGATAGGTACCAAAATATTCAATAAATGGTAGTTATTATCGGTTGTAAGGCCACGCAGCAGCCTTGGCTGTTACACGAGTGGCAGGCTCGTCGACTTATAGATAGTTTAACAGATTCAGACATTAATTTCCCTAAAAAAATACAAAGTTAGATATGTTATGGTTTAAGTGTTTTTAAGGTCGTTTTACATACATGTATTTTACGTATACAAACATCCAGATCCGAAACGATTATCTGTTGGTCACACATAATTGTCGCTTGTGGAAATCAAACCTTAATTACTACCGTCTTTCGCGAGCGCGAAACGGGAAACGCATTGTACTTGCTTACTCTAAAAAAGTAACCATATAAAACAACTACACACGCTTAATCAAGCTTCGTGTCGAGGTGCAACAAACAGTGTGGATGAAACAAAACGAAAATAGCGACGCGTTGTCTACCGACTTCCGGCCCGCGCGCTGTTTATAACACGCTAATTACCGACAAACTAACCGCTGTTTGGCCCCCGTTAAACAAACACGCCCGGATGGCTCTTCGGTTTGCGGCCGCCTTTACGTCTTCATTCCGCTCCCACTGGATGTCGAAGTTATCGGGACGAAGTGATTAGTCTTAAAGTGTAGCAATAGAAAACTCGCACGAAGTGTTTGAACGCAGGTGGCCCAGGGTCGTGTTTAGTGGCAGTCTGTGGGGGAGGCCTGAGTTCAGCGGTGCATTAAAACAGGCTGGAAATGGTTATGACGATGTTGAATTGAAAAATACATTTTGATTTTTATACGCATACATGAATGACACTCGCTTTTGACAGCAAGCTGTATGCAAGGTTTGTGAATTTCCACTCTCACTTCGCTGGGTCATACCATCTTCTTTAAGTAAAAAAAAAAAATACAGGTTCCGGATAATTAATCAACAACGTCATATACTAAAACATTCTCCCAAACACGCTGCAACTTACGGTATAAGGATTATTCCGATCACTTCAGTAGTTTCGGCGTAGATTTGTAAGATAACATTGGTTTTACAAAAAAAGTTGTAAGTAAATGCTTTATATCCTACTGACGTAGTCTCGTGAGGTAAACGCAATATCTTTGTAAAAACCTATTTACTGTAACTCCGAAGACGGTAACACTATACTGGAACTATAGATAAGCCAACGTCAGGCCAATTATTCCACTTGTTATTGGATGTATTACAAACGCGAAGGGCAAATAGGTTTATTATGCATAATACATTGCACCCGTGTGAGGCCGGGGCGGATCGCTAGTACTATATAAATAGAGGTTCATACGTATATACCTGATGTACATATACAGACGTATGTCCACATGAGCATTTAAATCATAAGAGAGAACTGCATTGCCAATCATTTTTATACCGTCTAAATTCATAAATTTTCTCTTAATTAGTCAAGGCAACATAGGCCCAGTCACTGGCAACACCCCTCAGTTCCCGAGTAGCTTATAGGAAAAACAATGATGCATAGCGCCGGTTCTCTCTCATTAGAGGCCTTTGTATTAAAGTAACGAGTTCCTATTTAAGTACAGTGCCTACCTCTGAATGCATATGAGGAGGTTTGTTCATTTCTATGGAATTGGTTATTCATTAAACGAATCAAATTTTAAATAATAAAAATTGTTTATTTAGGTATAAAATAAAAATAGCCATTACTTAAACATCACAATGTCTTATAATATTTCAATTGCTAAGTGTTCGTTGTTTAGGTAAAAAACAATCTTCACTGTTGCTCGAATGGGCAGTTTCGTCCGGGGAAGTACAGCGACCTCACAGAAGACCGGCGTGAATTTTGAACTAATTATACTTCTGCGTTTCGTCTGGTGCGTGAGGTAACCGGGGCCCACTGTATTGAAAGAGTATGGGTATTAGTAAGGTTTATTAAAATAAGGAGAACCGTAGGCTCGCTTGCCAACTTCTCGCTTAAAAAAGAAGTAATTTAGATATGCCTAACAAAGCCGGGCCACCAAGAATTAGAATTGAGCCGATTAGAAGTATTGACATTAGAAATTTGAAGTGAAGCTTAAATTGGACATTACGTTTTTGTAAACGGCTAATATCCACGCCGATGAAAATGTCAGCGTATGTTATCTACTTTGTAGGTAAAATTCGTTGACATTTTCATCGGCGTTACGCATCGGTTTTCCGAATGTCACTGAAACATAAAATTTTATGGAGGGCAAACCGAGATAAAATTTTGTATGGTAATATGTACCTATAAGTTGTTTGAGGATCTGAACTTCAGAATTGGAATTTGATCATAAATAAATCATGCTGAGATTTGGGGTACTTGAATTTTCTGTCATAATGTTAAGATAACACACGTATAAAACGGCTTGCAACAGCTAAAGAACGCTACGCACGAAGATTTCCGTAACATTATATATCTATTAAAACGGCAAAAAATCATGTCTGTTGTATGGGAGACGCATTTAAATATTTTTTATTCTATTTTTTAGCATTTATTTTTAAAGTGGCAACAGAAATACATCATCTGTGAACATTTCAACTAACTATCGCGGTTCATGAGAAAGTCAGAGACTACAGCCTGGTGACAGACGGACAGACAGACGACGGGGTCTTAGTAACAGGGTCCCTTTTTACCCTTCGGGTACGGAACTCTAAAAATTTAGCTTGCGTATGTTTGTGTCCACAAACTCAACAACTAGCCAGTGGATTGACTTGATATTTATTCAAAAAATATTGAACATACCATTGAATAGGAGATTGTCTTATAAGTCTAGTCTAATTAAGTCTAATTGCCAATAATCATAAAAAACATTAACGTTTAAATAATCCATAATTAAAAAAAATATTTTTCATACAAACTAATTAATTAAAAAAGTAAACAAAATTTGTAAAATCCTATACAACTCGCGCCACAGCGTCGCATTACAAGCCTCTCCTTCTAACAGTATGATTTGTCTCTTTTAAATTCATTCAAACCATTCATATGCTTTGTGACCTTTACAAATGAACTTTACATTACAGTTTTATACGTAAGGTGTTCTAAAATTCTTTGTTTTGCTAAATTGATTAACTCTGTAAATATTGATGTTTAAAGAAAGTACATGTTTAATACAATGTTAAAAAGTTATCCTCTATATGTGTGTTCATTTATTGTCGCGATTGTAAAGACACGCTGTATAATATACAACGTGGGTCTTTTGACAATCAAATAATAACTCGTATTCATGAGAACGCTACACCTTGGCCTCAAAAAAAAAAAACATTTTAAGCATTTGACAGAAGCTACTGACGTGCAAAAATCTCAAGATTTTTTGCCCGTGCATTACGTGACGATTGTAGCGAACATGGCGCGAGAACCGTCGAAATTTTGCCACACCCATAGACGCGCGGCCGACGACGAAATTCCCAGACGATTATGAATTGCAAATGGCCCCGAAAAATATCCATTGTGAGCAAAGAGCAGCTATAATATTATAATATATTTTATGTACCTTAGATATTAACGGAATAATAAAACGACTAAACTCACGTATAGAATACGTAATTTCCGAACCTAGTCGATACATACGTCGTCACGTACCGACTAGATTCGGAACTATTGGAAGTCCTTCGTCGGGTTGAGTGGAATGAATTCGCGGTCGCGGCCTGGTCTTGCATTCTGTCTTGTATCCTAGATATAATGTTTCGAGTTACCTGTTGCGGATTTGATTGAACCATTGGTATTGAGGCCTTCAGTTTGTTTATAAACGTAATATGCGCGGTTACTCTCTTACTGCCGCTCAAGTCCTCCACTTACTTTACTACATAAGACAATGAAGAACATAAACCCAGTAACCGTAACATTAATTATCATCATGGGATGAACGGTACAGAATGCCTTTGGGCATTAAGTCCGCCCTTTGTTATCGTATTTTACTTAAGGTTGCAAATAATGTAATGTTTAAAAAAAAACCGGCAAGTGCGAGTCGAATGCGCACGGAGAGTTCCGTACCATTATATATATATGAAAACGTCAAAAAAAACCTGTACATGTACATATAGGACTCCCGCTTAAATCAATCTGTGAAAATCCATACCGTTTTACTCTTTGGGTACGGAACCCATAAAAAATAAAATATCTCCTTCACCGGCTAATATTCTATAAAAAATATAACATTTGTTAACAACTAAGCTTAGAAAACGCATGCTGCGACGTAAATGTCATCACGTCTCTATCTTTATGGAGGGCGCAGTTGCTATGCGAGAGAGGCTGTAGGGCGGATTGTATTCTAAAAAATTCAGTGGGTGCTCGCTTTGGTACAGCTGACTGCATATTAACACGGAATCTTCTATAATATAAGAAAGAGTATTCATGAAAGTGTGGATGTGGTTGCCATACCTGTTAAACCTGTTGAAGGGAAAACGTCTTCATTCAATGTCCCGGCTATAGATTGATGGTGTCGAAATGCGTTTGAACTATTTAATGGATGGAAAGATATTTATTTTGATACTTTAAGGTATTACGGTAAACTGTAATACGGTATACTTTATGAGGTCGTTAAACATAACTTAGAGTTATTATCAGCTTAGTATTATTAGCAGCATCTTAGGTAGCAACATAGGATTATTATAGCAAGACATCGCTAAACCCTAACGTTGCAAAAAATATATTACCGTGCATTTTATATTTTTGACTTTAGACATGCATTTATTAACTCCCCGTACGCGTTATTGTATGTCCAACTCTAATTGAATATTACAAAATCATCTGACCGATGACGTCCGAAAGAATTGCAATTTTCCACACTTTACAAGTAGAATCGTACTTGTACGTAACCGCCGCCTATGGAAACTTGCCACGTCAACATGGTTGTAGATGCATTGCCACCTTCTAATAAAGTGGGCCCCAGTTACCCCACTCACCAGAAACACAGAAGTATAACGCCTCCACCTCACGCCGCTTGATCTAAGTTATTACTTTATAAGTGGACTTATTATCTTATAATTATACTAGCGGATCCGACAGACGTTGTCCTGTACACACGACTTTAATCCGACAACTTAAAAAAAGTTGTGAATCTAAACCATTCTCGAATCGACCTAAAGACACCCAAAAATTTTCATTAAAATCGGTCCAGCCGATAGGAGTTCAGTGACATAAACACGTACAGAAGAATTATATATATAACTAGCTGTCCCGGCAAACGTTGTTCTGCCATATAAATTATTTCTAGGGAATTTGTAGGGTAGAAAAAACTGTTTCGGGTGGACCACCCTAAACATTTAGGGGGATGAAAAATAGAATAAAATGTTGTCCGATTGTCCACTCTGGCCGATATGCACACAAAACTTCACGACGATCGGTCGAGCCTTTTTGGAGGAGTTCAATTACAAACATCGTGACACGAGAATTTTATATATTAGAAGATAAACGGTTTTCTTGAAAACCTTCCCTTCCATCTTCGGATTAAGTGTACGAGTTCTAGAGAGAACTTCTTCTGAACATTTCCAAGTCTTGTTATACTTTTTGACTTAGCGAGTTCGATTTCACGCCGCATTTCAAACAGCCACTACTGTGGGAACCGAACAGATCATTGTTACTACGCAATACGAAATAAAATACTATAAGTAAATAAAATACTTATAATCCAATAAAACCAATCCTATGTGAAGACATAAAGCTTCAGATGGTATATATATTTGTTTTTATTCACACGTCCCAATGGTGTATGCAATTTACATTTACTTTATGAAAAACCTCTCCTTCAACTTAACTTAAACGATGTAACTTATATCTACCTAATTTTGTTTTGGTGCTAGTCTCCGCATTAAAGATGAAACTTCAAATCTGTAGATAAATTATTGTCGCAAAACATGATGATAACGCGCGATGAGGATGCTGACCGCTTAGCTTAGTGGTTACAGCGTCTGGGCGCTTTACCAGGAAGGCGCAGGTTTAAACGTTATAAACGAAACCTATCACAGACATAATAAATAAACGGTTTTCTCGATAACACACCGTTATGACTTGTGTTCGATTTAAAAACATAAAATGTCCATCACAATCTCTTTGAATAATTCTTCTATGACTTTATTAGTCTTAATTTTTGGTTTTGGGACGGTAGAATAAATTAGGAGACAAATGCTTGATTACCACCTTATTGTAACTCTGTAAAATACTTTTCACCTCTGTAAAATACTTTTAATTTTTATTTTGAGATGATAGAAGAAGGAAGCAGACAGCTTCTTGTTTACCACGTGTAAGTGATCACCTTCTAATGGACACCTGCAACACCAAGGGTTGCAAGTGCTGTGCCAAATTCCTAATGGGTGGGTCTTCGATTACTTCAGTCACCAGTCGAAACTCTAATGTAGTGAATTGAATAAATATACTTTACGCCAGCCTTCTGACAATTTCTCAGTATCGATCTGATACATTTCAGTGCAGGTCCATGGCGTAAAAACAGAAGCCGCTTTTCCACAAAATATAACAACGAATACTATTATTTATTAAGTAATATTGGTTTTTTTATGAGAATGTAAACGAGCTGGCGTTTCACCTGATATAAAATGATAAACCGCCTCCCTTTGACATTTGCAACACCCGTAGGGTTGCAGATGCGTTGCTACCTTTTAATAAAGTGGGCTTCGGTTATCTCACTCACCAGAGGAAACGCACAAATACACGCACAATAACACTTCTACTTCATACCGGTCTTCTATGTGGTCGTGGTACTTACCCGGACGGACTTGCCTATTTGCGCAACAGAGAAGACTGTTGCGTGGCCCTACCACAGTTAATTGCTTCTGTTCGTTGATTAATTAATTAAACAATAACTCTAATTATCGATCCTCACAGCGCCGTGGCCCTACATACAGTTAATTATTATCCTTCGTTGATTAATTAATTAAATAAGAATTCTAACTATCAATCTTCGCAGCGCCGCCTCACGCAGAAGTACAGCATAGCCGTGGGCGTGCCAACCCTGGTCATCCGCGGCAGGGCTGTCCGCGACGCGCTCCTGAGTGACCCGGCTGGTGAGAGGTTCCCCTGGCCGGCGCCCCCGTTGCAAGACGTGCTGCGCGGAGTGCAGCTGCAGGGGGCGAACGGCTGCAGACTGTTCGAAGAGCTGCCCGCCGATGCGGTCAGGGTGTTCTACTTCGCCGCCCATTGGGTAAGTCGACCCACCTCTCCCCGAAGTAAGTCAAGTCCAAAGACAACAAAGATTGGGCTTGTTTCAAGCCCGTAACACGTACCACTGGTTACGTTACACGAAAATAGACCAAAACAAGCTAAAACAACCTCACTCTCGTAAGGATTTTTTATCTTTGGATGTAATTCTCATATAATAAAAGGCTTACTATTTAATAATTGTGAATTTATCATTGTCATTTCGCAAACTAGGAATTATTGTTGAGTAGAATAAATACTAAATGAAACTAGTTTAAGGATTTTATCGCGTTTTAATTTTGATTTTTTAATTGACAGGACAGAGTCCGATCGAAACGTCTGGAATTACAAAATCATAATTAAAACGCGATAAAATCCGTAAACTAGTTTCATTTCATAATATTGTTACGTGTTAGGGGTTCGAAGGATTTGGAGAGAAAGACCTGCTGACTCTTTTGAAGACTTTATTCAATAGCACTAGGTCCAACACAAAGCACTAGGTCCAAACACTAAGCACTAACGGTGTCCTGTTTTGTAGCCAAGTCGTAGGTTTCACTGGTATCGCTCTTGATCACTAGTTTTCGCTCCGAAGTCGCCTCGAAGGTAGCTCAAACTGAACTGTATTCGCTCGCCTCCCCGCGGCTTTTTATATGCGCCGAGACCGGTTCCAGACTAATCCAGAAATATCCTTCCTGGAACGTACCCGCCACGCCCGAACATGTTCGTGATTCCGGAAAGTTCGCGAATGTACCCGGTTTTCGAGACTATAGTTCCACAGCAGTTCCTCTAACGCCATCTAGTATTGAATAGGGGGTTTTATGTCGTCTTTGTTCTTTAGTGATTTTAATAGTTGACGCTAGATGGCGTTAGTTCCTTTGTGTGTTCATAACAATATGTATAATATTCGCATAAAATCAAGTAGTCCATGAGAATACACATTGGGTGCATTTCAGAGAATACATTAGAACTTATTTAATGCCTTTGCCCCAATCGCATTGGGCGTCGCTTTCCTAATGGATCTCAAGACGTGGACACCCCAATCGCGTTGGGAATCACTTTCCTAATGGATCTGTGGACACCCCAATCGCATTGGGAATCGCTTTCCTAATGGATCTTAAGACATGGACACCCCAATCGCATTGGGAATCGCTTTCCTAATGGATCTGAAGACGTGGACACCCCAATCGCATTGGCTATCGCTTTCCTAATGGATCTCAAGACGTGGACACCCCATTCCAGTGCCCCCCCTGCCGCACGTTCGCGCCCAGCCTCTGCGCAGCGCTCACCGCGGTGCGGAAGCGCAGGGCGAAATACGCGAACACTCAGCTGATCCTAGTCTCCAGTGACAGGTAAGCCTTCAAGAAACAATGCATGTGAAAAAAGTAAAGTTACAGCCTATAAACGTCCCACTGCTCGGAAAAGGCCTCCTCTGTAAAGAGGGTATAGGCGCATAGAGTTCACTACGCGACTCCACTTCGATTGGCGAACTGCACATATTTACGAAAAAAAAATTTTTTTACTATTATTTCGAAAATATGCCGATTTACACAATGAATGCACGTGATAAATCGGTAACTAAAATAGTTGCAATCAACAACTCCATTGACCGGGATTTGTGTTCAAAATGCCCGAGCGATCCGTATTAAAAGTTAGCTCTTGCTTCGAATAAGCTCAGATTGCTTTTAGCTTTTTAGGTTTTCCGTACCCTAAGGTTAAAACGGGACGGGTTTGTTATAAATCAGTACTTAAAATTAGATTTTAAAAAAAATGTGTCTTGTATCTTGTATTAACTAATGTTTTTGCTTTCAGTCCCGAGACTATTAAAGCTTCATCGGACGCAGAACCGTTGGGCTAGCCAGAACCCACGGGTTTGGACCCTCCGCTATGGGTAGGGTCGCGCATGTGCTCATGCGTGCGTTTAACTACTATGGTGTGTCATCTAAGGGCCGTCGAGGTCGCCGGTTCGGACCGAGACCCCGACGGCCGTCGACTGTGCATTTAGCTAATCGGTGGCTGGGAGCGGTGAGAACCGCCCCGGAACGCGGGTGTACCTTGTGTACGCGTTGTGTGGGTCTCGCCGTGCTCGGAGGCGAGGGCGAACTGGTGTGATTGTTGTTACACTAACTGTGGGTGTAGTGTTATCCGGCGGGACCCCCGGCGGTGGGTCCATCGTGTCTAAGTCCTCTTCGTCGACCGGGTCGATGAGGACGTTTCGCGGGCGACGCTTGTTTACGTTCGCGTTTGTGTCCGGTTGGTAGTTTGCTGCGCTTACCACCAGAGGGTTGGGATGATGCTGGACTCTATCGAAGAACCGTTTTGTCAAATCTTTAAAATGTGCGCGAATCGTCGGGAGTCTGCAATCGCTGTGCAAAAGAATGTGTGCGTGTACTAGCGTACACTCGTAAGAAGTGAAACTTTTTTATGAAGTTATTTTTCAAAAAATAATTTACTATATGCAACTTTACAGAAATTGGTTAAATAAAGTTAAATTAGATAAAGTTAAATAAAAGGCTTTTATTATCATAGACATAAATACAAATTCTACAATTATTTCTACGTTTATATATTCTACATTTTAGCTTTGTATAATATTTAGTTTCTTATTTGTAATACATAGGTGGCGTTAGTAGTAAATTAAAACACACTATGGTTTGACCGTTGTAATTAGTATGAGGGTCCGCAAAAATTGTTGATTAAAAAACTTGCAACTTGCGACCTTCGTTGCCGAATAGTCAGCCAGTGAGTAGTAGGCAGACATTCGACTCGCGCGCGAGTTGTGAGTTAAGTTTTTTTGGAAAACCGAACTTGCGGACGGATTCAGATTGTGTCTTCGGTGGGAAGGCGCAGTCAGGTAACTGAAATACAAAATATATTGTTTACATTTTAGAATTAGAATGAAAATAAACCCTTTGATTTGGCTGATCACTTTAATATAACATATATAACACATATATATATGTATATATATATATATATATATATATATATTGTTATGAACACACAAAGGAACTAACGCCATCTAGCGTCAACTATTAAAACCACAACAACAAGATGGCGCGTAACGCAAAAATGTTACACTAAATTTTTTTCCAACCCCGATAAAGAAGTTTCACTTCAAAAATTTCGTCGCTGTCGGCCCCAGAATTGGAAATGATTTTGCTCAATACTTACTGTAAAGGTAATAAATAACACGTGAAAATCCATTTGACAGCTGATTAGTTGACTTCTACGTTGATCAGTGTTTCAGAAACCGGGCGTCAATGTTTCAAATCAATGAAGGTGCTGCTGGGATGTGTTAAATTGTGTTACGCATATTTTTTTTTGTTTGGACGCTTCGCTCCACAATTGCTTATAATCCTAAATTAAATGTTAAATTAAATTTAAGAAATATTTGAAGAAATAAAAATAAGTTTAAGCGTATGTTAAATCAGACAGAAACATAGATATCACACTATACTTCTTTGAACTCGTCAGCTACAAAGCCAACAAATGGTAGTAGTAAAATCTAGACGGTTATAAACTCATAAATGTGAGAATACTGAGCAACATGAAATCAGCAACATATCAGACCTCTATCTTATCTTATCCTTTAAACGAGCAATTTTTGTATATATATATATATATATATATATATATATATATATATATATATATATATATATATATAATCGGAATCTCGGAAACGGCTCCAGCGATTTTCATGAAATTTAGTATGTGCGTAAATTCGGGGGCGAAAAATCGATCTAGCTAGGTTTCATTTTTAGAAAATGTCCTTTTATCCGGGTTATCCGGTTATTCCGGGTACTTCTAAATAAATAGCGCAATAATATTTCACCAGTAACATGACGTATTAACAATTTATATAGAAATTTAACGTTATTACACTTCAGCAATATGTATGTGTAAAACTTAATTATTTATTTATTCATTGGATAACTAATATATAATAATATATTATATATAATATAATATAATATATAATAATATATATAATAATATAATATGATAATATAATAACGATACAGCCAATTAAGATATATACGAATTATTTTTTACATTATACAATAGATAACTGTTCTCACATTTATAAGTAACCGCATCATGCGTTGTATCCTGTTACTGTAATGAAAAACAAAAATATAAATATTAAACAAGTTAAAAATGAGACTAGCGAAAGTCTCAATCAACTTAGTCACGATAAAGGTCAGTCAGAATTTTCAATTTTTGCAATAAAACTAGTTGCAGAATGCATTCTATTTTGTAGGTATTTTGTTAAAAGCAAACTTAAATTTTCTCTATTATGCGCTTGTAACAACGTCAATAATATTCCCCCATCGTTGGAAATGAAATTCGATTTACTCGCGCTTTCAACCGAAAAATGAAATTTATGCAAGGTCTGTCTTTTCACTAAGCCCGTCTGTCTGTTGTTCATTACTTTAACAAATTATCAAACATTAAAACAGGCGTGTTAGTGTTACTTAAAATAACTTATAATTAAAATAAAACCGGCCAAGTGCTAGTTGGATTCGCGCACGAAGGGTTCCGTACTATATATATGTACTATATAGCTATAAAAACGGCAACAAAATTATATGTGTCGTATGGGAGCCCCACTTCATATGTTTCATTGTTTTTAAGTATTTGTTGCGGTTTTTATAGCGGCTACAGAAATACATCATCTATGGAAATTTCAACTGTCTAACTATACGTTGAACAATAAGTCCTGCAAATATTAAATACAATGATATTTTCATAAAGGATGTACACAGCTTGGATTCTCAAATATAGTATGCATCATCATGTATTTTTTTTTAAAACATTGCCCTTACTCATATACCTTTGTCTTATTTTTCCTTTTAATTAATAACATAAATTGTTATATTATCAATCAAAAAGAGTAAATTATCCATGTCTTTTCCGTACGGACGTTTCGCAAGGAGTCCCGTAAAAATAATTACAAAAACTCTCCCTCAATAACAATTACGCGGGGTGCTTTGAAATGTAATGCGAAACGGCCAGGGAAAACAGACCACTGGTTTAAGGGATAACAGCCCTTCCTACTTAAACCGTAGAGGGTGGAATAGCGAGCTCGTGTTCGACAAAAGAGATATGATTGAAATAAACAATTTTGGCATCATCCATTTGTCCTTCTAATTTTAGCCTGAGTGTAGGTACCAGGCAGGGATGTTAGGCTTTTACTAAGCTAGATTACTTGTATCGTCTTGTACTAGTCATTTTACAAAAGAAGTAAAAAGAAAGGCAAAATTGCATGCTCTAAAAAGTTGGGCACATAAGTTTACAAAAATATACTATTTGCAAAGATTTAGTCAAACAGCCCTCGTACGAGTATCAATTCCTCTTGATCTACACTTAGCCATAATATTCATATTAATAATAGAAATTATTATAAACACAATATATTTAAACATGTACACACTATTTTGTTAGTTGTTTTTTGTAGTTTGTGTTATCTAAGCAATGGGCTATTGAGTCATTCATTTAACGGATTAGACTCATGGGACATGTAATGTCGTTGTAATGTAGGATATCGTGTAACTTTAATGAAAACCTGAATACTGTCCTGGACTGATTTAAGTTATGAATCATGTGTCAATGTTTAAGTCAGCTAGTATTTTGTATGATATCAGATCAGAATTTGTTTTGACAAACTGTGTACGTAGCAGCGTAAGACACTACATACATTAGATTAATATTTATTTTAGGAATAGTCTACTAAAAATAAATATTAGTCTAAAGTATGAAGTGTCACACAAGGTGAAATTTAAAGAGCAAAGCCGTCATCTCTAGTTACAAATGATCATCTTTAAATGTTCTTTATGAGGTGCTTCATGCTATAAAATACGCCCACTAGATGGCGTTAGGCATTGTCAAAAATACAATAAAGAATATTGGGCCACGCAACAATTTTCGCTGATACACGAATCAATAATTAGACGACCCGATTGGCGTAATGGGTCGAGAACCTGCCTCTTGCGCCAGAGGCTGTGGGTTCAATCCCCACTACGAAAAATATTGTGCGACGAACATTAGTATTTTTCCAGTGTCTGGGCGTTTATATAACATGTATTTATTTACAAAAGAAAAGTACCTACGTTTAAGTATGTTTATCAGTTATCTAGTACCAAGTACAAGCGTTGCTTAGTTTGGGACTGTACAACGCCGTGTAAAATAAAATGTATCCTAAAATTATTTATTTATTTTAAAAAATGGACATGTCCGTCAGAAGCAGTACCAAGTCCTCACAGAAGACCTACGTAAGTAGAAGTATTGTAATACCTCTGCATTTCGTCTGGTAAGTGAGGTAACCGACCGAGGCCTTTATTAAAAGGTGGCAAAGCATCTGAAAGCCTACGGGTGTTGCAAATGTCCATGGGTGGCGGTTATCACATAGCATCAGGTGAACCGGCAGCTCGCTTGGCACCTTCTAACATGAAAACAAGATAGACGTCGTGATTTTCGCGCTGAGACTTCCTTGGGCGCTTAGCTTATGCAGCTCCGCAGCGCCGAAAGTAAACCAACATAAATTATATAAATTATATATATATATAGAACGGACTGTCCCACTTTACGTCGCCAGCGTCGTCGCCCGATGTGTATGCATTACACACAAGAGCTACACACTACAGAGGGGGCAAGTGTGAAGTGTCGCCCTCGCTTCTCGTCCGTCCGTGGAAACAAGCTGAATGCGGTATTCGATGTCTGTTTGCTGGGCGTTCCGGAAGCTTTCGAGCTTTCACCATTATTATATTACCGCGCCAATTCCGCGTCGCTCTACAAAACCTATTCCTTTTGAGATTTTAGCAGGTCGCTGAGAAGCACTTAAGATTTATGCTACATTATAAAGAAACTTCATAGATTAATAGGGCAACAGTCCCTGTTTATTAGGTGAAGGTTATTATGAAATTAATCCGTTTATCTATCGGTATGCAATTGAAAAATCTTATAACTCTATTTTGGAACTCTTAATATACTTGTTTTTCTTGCATTTGTAATTTGTTTGAATTTTTCCATGGCCCATTAGAGGACAAGAAACTAGGCACTATTTCGTCTATTGCTATTTACAGTGTCGGTGTGTAAAATAAGTCTAATGATATGGGAATGAACGACAGCATTCACCCCGAAGCTTACGAAATGTGTAAATCTAACTCCTTGTCTGAACTAACCACATAGACGTAAAACTGCTGTATGCGTTTGATTTTTTATTTCATTATAATTTTTTTATAGTGTATACAGATCAATTTTTTGCACCTCGCACGATCGACAGCTCATTTCCTCTAATGAAACACACTGTGGCGATCAACAGGATTATCCCTTGAGGCAGACTCCTTATCCAATTACTAATGAGGCAACAGCCCTAATATCCGTTATTGGATTTAAATCGATTATTAGCAATACAGACTTATAAAATCGAAGTGCAGTTTGCGCACTATTATGCGTGAAGTACTGACCATCGTAGAAGTTGGAACCTCGTAGAGGAAACCATCGTTTTGGCAACTCGAATGACATTTGAGAAGCTATTTGACAGCTGATTAGTTAATTTCTACGATGATCAATCTCTCAGAAACCGGGCGTGAATCTCGGAAATTATAAAAATAAAGTAATGTAATTGTAATAATTGAGGTCATTTAGTAATACTTAAAATAAAAGTGGTCCTACGGAAAAATGCGAGGAATTTTTATCAAATAAATTTACGGAAAATACTTACGTTTTATAAAATCATCAGAAACCAGCGGCGGCTATTAAGCGAATAACAGCAGTCAGCTGGCGCGCTGGTTAAAAAGCGCGGGAAGGCGCGTCGATTGAAAAGCGCGGGAAGGCGCGTCGGCGTTAAAACATGGCGGTCACGGTGGCTGACTTGGCCCTTTCATTTGGCCTCCGCGTCGTTATCGTCCTTAATTTAATTGCTCGCACTGCACAGCCGCGCGCAATTTAAAAAAGTCCTTTTAAAGGCCATTCCTTTGTAGGCGGAAAACCGCCCTCTAATAACACTTTCCACTGTATCATTACCGTTGCGCAGTTTTTTTTTCCATATTATAACACCAAAGTTTCAATCTTAGGTTTCTATTAAAGTTAATATGGTTAGAAATGTGTACGTAGATTTTAATTTAAGTTTTCATTTTAGTGCTAATCTCAGTACTTAAGATGAAACTTGATATGTGTACATAAAACTGTCACAACATTTTTTGACTCTGCCAAGATTCGAACCTACGCCAGACGCTCTAGCCACTAAGCTAAGCTAAATCTCGACGTTGGGGCCCATGCCACGTTGCTCAGTTAACTACGAGTATATGTAGCAACCGTTAGGAAGAGACGGAGAGAAAAAGTCATAATGGAGGGTCCATAACGCTTTTTCCTTACGTGATGATTTTTACTAATTCTCTCCTTCCGCAAGCCATACTTCGTCGTCCCCATAATGTTTCGAAAAAATCTACATCTCCAATTGAGGCACTCCGTGCTTTTGATACTTAATTTCTTGGTATTATTTATTGGCAGATTTTTAGCAACGCGATTTTATACGGCAATAAATCGATAAAAAATTCACGTACTTTATGCCAATGAACGCATTACGCGCATGATAAAACATAACTCGCTACCCCGTGTAAAATTTTAATGAGAGGGCCAATCGGGTGAGCACACCCCCAGATGCAGGGGACACCCCCGCAGCACCGGCAAGGGTGGCTTTAAGTTCGCATAACTTTGGCAATGTTTAGACAATTTATTAGAAATGCCCCGCTTTAGTGTGCGTTCCGGATAACAATGAATTTGCGTTGGGATTTCTGCATCAATGTACCAAGATACGTGCTTTATACCCTTAAAGGCCCAAACTTAGATTACTAGAGACGATCCTTTCGGTCTATTATTAGATTAGATTAAACTCTATTTCTACGCTGTTTGTCTCCTGTAGTATTTAATGTGACCAAGTTGGATTTACACGTCTGACTTTTATCTCTAGGAACGAAACTTTTTCACTAAACACAATTACCAGATATAAATCGACCGTTAAAATAGTAAAAAGTGGGATAACGAGTTAAAATTAACAATTTCATTGGTGCCGGCGCCGGGGATCGAACTAAAGTTGCTCGAGTATGTTGAATTAAAAGCGAGTGTCCGGACAATGAGCTGGTTTTACCTCATGCGTTTAATTTATTGGCTTCGGTGACGGGGGTCGTGGGTTTGATTTCCTCACGTGACTACTATTTGTTTGACCCACAGATAATTCTTTCGGACCTGGGTGTTTGTCCAAGTGAATTTATGTATGTATACATACAAGCTCATACGGTCAGTTTCAATTCTATCATTAGATTCGGTTACTAGCTTAAACTACTAATTACTAGCCAAAATACTTACGTAAAAATTCTACCAGTAACGCAATCTACAGATTGAGAGAATAATGAAACGGGCTTGATAATGATATCATATAGTAAGGGCAAGGTTAAAAAAATATTTATGCGGTCTTCTGCGAGATCCACTCACAAACCAGCCCCCATTCGTGGTGGCTGCTACGTGGGCCGGGCACAGTAAATAAATGTCTACTTCCCATCGACCGGAGTCTGGTAACCATCAAACATGCACGGACGCCAGGGGGCCGCCTGAAATACAAATTGTGGCCACTTTGTCGGAATTCGAGACACCGGGTGCGATCGAAATCGTTACTTCGGAAATGCAGTCTCCAGTGCCAGTTATATTTCAGCTTATTTTCCTTGTTCCTAAACAAAGACCTATCTTTTAATAAAATTTATTTATTTGTTTATTATTTATTGCGTAGCTTTAAGATATGGAGCGGTCCATAGAATTGCAATCTAATTACAACAATTGGTGTAATTTAAGCTCCTCAATTTCGGTGCGCTAGATGTGGTAGATTTCCTTTCTCTTTCTTTTTCATTTGCATGCAAATGTTCGCAAAAATGACGACAGACCATCACTATTCGTCTCGCTCTCATTTCAAGGATCTTTATCTTTCCCCAACAACGACACTGGGGTCCTCTCGTAACTCCGAGGACCCTCCATATTTAAGACCTTTTCAGCCTTATTCGAAAATTATTCTCTCTTCTCGCCGAGCGGAGGGAACGTTCCTGGCAAATTTATCAATATATATTCGAGGGGATATGAGATTGATTCTATAAATTCACTGATTCTACATTATTGGAACACGACAATTTTCTAAAGTTGGAATCGATCGAAAAAGGCATTGACGATTACTCGGAGTCGGCAAGTTCCAATGTTTGTCGGATAATTTTCTGATAATAATTATTATCCGATTATAATTGGATAATCGTTTTTTGGGTTCCGTACCCAAAGGGTAAAGGGACCCTATTACTACGACTCCGCTGTCTGTCTATCGGTTTGTCACCTGACTGTATCTCATGAACCGTCATAGACAGTTGAAATTTTCACAGATAATGTATTTCTGTTGCCGCTCTAACAGCAAATACTAAAAAAACGGAATAAAAAATATTTAAGTGTGACTCCCATACAACAGACATGATTTTCTGCTGTTTTTGTAGATATTGGCACGGAACCCTTCACGCGAGTCCGACTCGCCCTTGGCCGGTTTTTATTTTTTCATAATAAAGGGAAGCGAGCAAGCTAGTTGGCAAGCGAGCAGGAGGTTACCATTTGGATCCGAGCTCTCCTATTATGAATGAATGAATACACTTTTATTGTCCACCACAAATAACAATATACATAAAAGTAACAATAGAACAACAAATTTATGCAATGTACAATTTGGCGGCCTTATCGCTTCATAGCGATCTCTTCCAGGCAACCAATGGCTTAAAGGAAACGTATACTACGTAGGTGGTGCAATAGAAATTATATGTATCTGCTTTAATAAAATTATTAAAGCAGATTATTACTTACTATTAAAACATAAAACATAAAACTGTGCTTATAAAACAGGTTCTTTTTCCTTAAGTAAATGATTAATTATTTATATAACATTACAAAACGGCAGAATGCAAAAAATGAAAGAGTTCTTTTTAATTTATTGCTTTTTTATACATATCACTTGTCATTTTAAAATCTCAATGTTCCAAAAGCACTAATTGAGGTTCAAGCGAGCATCATTGTGCTAAAAAAATTATTATGAAACATTTTTAATATTCACTAACGTCAGTAAGCGTCGATAACATCGCAGCCACGCACTTTTATTCGAACGCACGTCTGCACATGCTCTTTGCGTTTCGAAATTGAAAAAATATAAATAAAACGCCAGGCTCACATATTCGCGGCCAGCTCTACCGAAAAATGAGGCACAAAGTGCGTATTACCCTTTATTGAACGTTAAAATTCTTTACACGAGTGTGTGTTGCACATTTACATTTTTTTTTATTTTACGACTTCAGCCGTTGAAGCTCAATTCGAGTTTTCGGTTATTTTTTCTATCCTGTATGAAATGCCATGTTTAAATATTTATCCGGCTATGATTATTTTATGCCGTTTATCGAATAAATAACTTTTTAAATATAAGTTTAATAATTTTGTAAAATTAAAAATTCTATTTAATTAAAAATACATATTTATCGTCAAGATTTTTAATAACTCGTCGCGGGGTTCCATTACGGAAAATTCGACATATCAATAAAAAATATATTTATTCAAATAGACGCTTGCGGTTTCTTATGAATTTTTTACAACGTACCAAAACTTTCAAGAAACCTTTTGAGTACTCTTCCAAAAAGAGAAATTTATATAGGTAATAAGTGTAGTTAGATCCAGTGGGTACCCATACGATAGGGAATTGCTAAATTTAATAATTTTCTCATTACTTATAAAATTTACTAGATGAATTATTATTTCTTATTCATTTGAATCATCACATCAGAATAATCGTTATCGAAATATTCGTTTTTTATTAATATGACGGACGAATAGCAACGTCCAATACATCAAATTAAACGATTACGAAATATCTATAATATCTGGTTACGGTATTAATATACTCAGGCTTGTGACAAGCTGTGTTATCCTTACCAGGTTGCCCCGTATGGCAGATTATCAGGCCATTCTCACACAAACTTATTTATTAAACTTAATTATGACAAATTACAAATTAAGTAGAGAAGAAAAAATTGAAATAAAATGTTACAAAATGTTTACATTAACAAGAAGGCCAAGTACGACCGCGCTCCGTGAAATGTAATTAATCTATGAGCATTGATTTGTATCAATTAACGGAAGCATCGATCGAGACGAACTGTTTACAGAAATTCCCACTGTCACCGATCCGAAAGTAATCCCGATGACTGTTTTCAACGATTTAATTAGAAATGCGTAAGCGCGCCACTTAATCTGTCATCGGAGCTGTTAGGGCGGGAAACGAGTGTGAAATTAATGAATGCCATTTTGATTTTGTTTTTTTTTTGTACCTTATTTGAAAATATTGCCAGCTCTTGATAAACGAACAAAGGTTTATGAATTTAATAGCTTTCGTTAGTTTAAAGAAGTGAACAGAATTAGAAATATAAATAATAGTTTTAGCCAACCCTCTTTTTAAACAATATATGTAATTCGTTAAAAATCTAGTATGGAGGATTTTATAAATAGTTCCCAATCTATAATTTCCAAAGTAGCCCCGAGTCTGAAGAAGCTTTATGATAAACTTCAAGTTGTTATTCAGGTTGGTAGTTTTTGACGTTCAATAAGAGCTTAAAATAAACCTATGTTGAATAAAGAAATTTTGACTTGACTTGACTTGAGTGTCCACGTAAAAGACGAAAATGTTCGATTTGAGTGCACACCTATAACATACACACACAAGACTTTTTGTGTGTATATGTATACACACAAAAAGTCTGTATACGTATGTTTGTTAATCTGGTGAATGGCATACACGCACTGGCGCGGTAGTATCATTTATTTTCGGCAACGGCCCCGATCTGCCAGCCCTATTTACCCTTCCCATTACCCAGACGGGGGACAGGGGGATACCTGTCGCGACGTCTAGTGACGTCACAACACTATACGCTAACAAAATATAAGGGCGACAGACTACGCGATTGTTAAGGCCCATTTACACGGTGCCAGTTTCTTGCCTGTTGTATACAATTAAATTGAAGCAATAAATAAGTTGCATGGTCTAAACAACAAATGGTCTAACCAATTATTGCGCGCAATTTATTGCATTCAATTATTGCTCTTGTATGTACAAGAAAATGGCATCGTGTAAATGGGCCTTTACTCTGATATCGGTAGTTCAGTCAAATAAGTCTGCTAAAGTCCAACCTTACGTTACTCTAAACTCTAAAGCACACTCCTCGAATTATTTAATATGTAATGCTCACAATGTTTGTTTTGTTTAAGTTTAGTGGTTATAAATTAATATGTATATAAAATCTTAGCTTCCGTATATTTTTGTTACACATATAATTATAATTGTGTGTTTATATTATGTACGTTTTATTGTATCCGTGTGCTTGTTTACTTTAAATATTTGTGTATGTATATGCATTTACAGTCAGAGAAATTACTACAGGTAATAAATATACTACCTAAGTCATTACACATTAAATTTATAAGTATTTAAAATTTTTACATTACATAGACACAATGTTAGCATTAGGTATTTCAGTTATAAAATTACATCAAGTTTTTAATGGTAGGTAACACTTTAATGATAAATCCACAATATAATTAAAATGTTCACATTTAAATTTGAACTCTAAATCGTAGTATCGTTAATAGTTGAACAAAACATTAGGAAGCAAATCTTAAAAGACAGATAATAAGAAAATGAAATGATAATATTTAAAAGCTCAAAACATTACTCGTACATAACTGATGCTTTTTAGCTGAAAATGGATTGGCTGCGTAGCCCTACGGTGGTAGGGCCTCGCAGCAGCCTCGGCTGTTGCACGAATGGGCAGTCTCGTCCGGGTAAGTACCACGAAATCACAGAAGACCGGTGTAAAGTGGAAGTATAATCCTTTCGCGTTTCGTCTGGTGAGTGAGGTGGCCGGAACCCAATTTTCACAAGGTTGCCAACGCATCTGGAATCCTCGAGTGTAGCAGATGTCCATGGGCGGCCGGTATTCACTTGATATCAGGTGAACCTCCTGCTCGTTTGGCAACTGTTCACATAAAAAAACATTCTATCGGCTTGTTCTCTCTCTATATAGTAAAATGACAGATACATGAATAATCCATGAAAGCCTATGCTTATATAGCTCAGTACGTTTCGCAGCTGAAACCCGGATTTGCACGGTCCCTAAAGACGATTTACGAGCTACCGCAAGCTAATAATGATAATCAGATAACAGATTCATTCAGACAGATAAGTTAATAAGGATATAAAAGATAATTAATAAGTAAATAATAATTAAAGCTAGTTAATTTTGAATCTATCCTTAATAATAATTAAGGATAGTTACTAGTATTCACAAAGGCGGACTTAATGCCATTAAGTAATAGTGCCTAATTAAAATTTTCATACGTTGTTTTTGAGTTTATTAATAAATTATTATTGAGCAAAACTTTGCTGTATTTAAAGCAAATCAGCAGGTGTTATAAGTTTAATGTGTGTAGCTGTGTGTCTTCTGTGGCAACGTCGTTCCCAATCGCCATTCGTTTGATTTTTAGTTTGAAAACTGTAGGTCAGTTTTCAAACTAAAGTTGAAAACACTCAACAATCGAGATTGTTTTTAGCTAGAATTAATTAAGAACTGTTCAGGCCTTTAACGACCACAATCTTATTTTCCATTTGATGAATGAAATTATGATGATGATGATGATTGATTTCTTGATTTTACGTGATTATTATACAAATAATTTAAAATAATGGTACATAAATGGTCACACGGACAGTCTACTTCTATCTTGTAACTAGGTTATAAATAAATAATTTCTTATTTTTGCGTAAACCATATTTATTTATTTCTCGCTTTTAAGACATTCTAAATCGTTTTGTCCTTATTACAACTCCTGTAACCAAGGCATGATTTTACCTTTTTTGATTATTCTATGAAAAACTTGACGCGTCATTTATTTCGTTGGTAATAAGACAATGTTCATACGATTCCATAAATTCCAATTTAATCGATTCGATTATTACACGTTTTTTCAGAACGTTCAAGTTATTTATTTTATTTAAAAAGGCTCTTGTAATTGCAGAAGCGAATATCTTGACGACGCCAATGTGTGGAGTTAATACTGTAGATGTTGATGTAGGCTAAAACAAGACTATCATACGTTTAACATTATATTGTAAACTGACCTTTTAAAAAATAGTATCTATTGAGTTTCTTGCCGGTTTATTGTAAACAGTAACTGCTTTCCGAATCGGTGTAAACTTACGAACGTATTAATTTCTTTGTAAAATTTCGACGTTTCATAAGAACGCGCAAGCGTCTATGTGAATAGGTGAAAAAATAATGAAAAAGTGATATTGTATAAAATCAAGTATTCTAATAGTAGTGCACTTGATATTATACAATCTTCGATTGACGAATATTTAGGTATATAGATCTAAACATTCGTCGATCGAGTTTCTACATGCTTAATGCTACAGCATCAAAGTCAATTAATCCACCCCATTCAACCCTATAATCCCGTGCAGATTTTGCGATCGACCTTATACTGACTGTTTGAAGTTTAGTTGTAATAATTATAGTTTAGAATTTTGTATATATGAATTATGTTACTTTGCAATATATTATTAAAATGATTGCTGTTATCTTAAATCTTATTTTTTTTTAAATATTTATTTGTGGAAAAGGATTTGAAAAATTGAACTGATCTAAAAATTCATTATTAATTTTCATGTTCGTACATAGAAAGCGAACGAAAATCAAAGGCTGATATTACAGTCTTTCCTTATAAAATTAGGCAAATTTCCACAACAGAAAGTATACACTTTATTTCTCAAAGGTATTTTGGTAGATAGGCCACAACTTCAAAATTCTTCATCAAATTTAATGATACAAACAACATTTTAAAGCTTATGTTTTCGCGATTGACAAATGGAGTAAAGTTGAGATTTTCTTATTAAACAAACCTGGTTTAAAACTACTTATAAAGAATGTATGATAACGCAATCTATTGACCATTTTTAAAAATGAATGACAGCGATATAGACTTAACCGTTATCCTTCAAAATTAGATACCTTTAATTGATAACTTATGTGTACATTATTATTGATATTATTGATTCATCCCAGTGCTGAGCGCAAGATCAAATCGATCCGCCTGGAAAGGTAAAATACAATGCCTAGCTAAGATCGCGTTACCTCTACCTCTCTGATTCCCCAACCCGTGCTCCGCCCTGGACACCCTCTGCACAACAAATGCCTATGCGCAGTTGAATCCCATAAAATCCTCTAATTAAAAATATTACGATTCATGCAAAGGGGGCGGTCATAACGGACCCGTGTCAGGAGACGAGGACGACTTGAACACCTCGACACTTACGCCAAACATAAACCGGCCGAATAGCATTCCGCCCGAATTTATCGCCGCAATAAAGCCAGTCTAATAAAAACGCCACCCGCTTTATAGGAAGCGGCGTTGGCCAGATTACCCGGATGCCGATAAACTCAACCCCCGCACCCCCACCGTACTTTACGATCTTATTTACCCAAACCTCCTACAATCCAGATGCTTATCGAACGTTGATAACAGTTTCAATGTTTTCTGATCGTGTTTTGTTATTTAATTAGGAATACATATCTTTAAGGAAATTGGTAGCTTTTTCGGTCCGGCATCGCGCGACAGTTGTACGTCACTTTTACTACATTTTATAAATAAACCGACCAAGTCCGAGTCGGACTGAGGCACGAAGGGTTCCGTACCATTATTTATAAGAACGACAAAAATCATGTTTGTTGTATGGGAGCCCGACTTAAATGTATTTTTATTCTTTTTCTAAACATTTGTTGTTGTAATGGCAACAGAAATACAATCATCTGTAATAATTTCAACTGTCTCACTATCACGATTCATGAGATACAGCCTGATGACAGACGGCCAGACAGACAGACAGCGAAGTCTTAGTAATAGGGTTCCGTTTTACTCTTTGGGTATGGAAGCCTAAAAACAGACGAAAAAAGTAAATTTACTTCAGTTTCGAGTGCTGCTCGGTGGTTTATGAAAATAAATACTAACCTACATACCTGACTCAACAGCGAATTATTTAAATGTTTACGTTACAAGCCAAAACAAGTCTTAGGACAAACAGTGCCTAGATCAGCGGCGCCAACACAATTCTTAGAATTTAAGCATGCTAAGTTCAGCGACGCTTACACATGATGATGCTTCGCTATGTTCGTATAAAAAGGTGTGGTCCATGATACATTACAATATTGATATAATGCATAAATAGGAATTTACGTACAAGATTAAACCACACGTTTTTTAAGTTTGCAGAGACTAGCAGTAGAAATTAAAAAACCGGCCAAGCGCGAGTGGGACTCGCGCACGTAGGGCTCCGTACCATAATCTATAAAAACGGCAAAAAAAATCATGTCTGTTTAAATCATGTCCCATTTTATTTTAGTATTTTTATGTTTTTTTTAGTATTTGTTGTTATATATAAATTTCAGACTGGTTAAAGATATACAGACAGACAGATAGCGGAGTCTTGGTAATAGGGCTCCGGTTTACCCTTTGGGTACGGAACTCTAAAAACGTTAAATTTACTTTGTCGAAGATACAATGGTTAAAGACTTTTTATAGAGAAAACAAATAGTAGCTCGATGCTCATAGTCTAAGTAAGGAAAACGACAAGTGCACTTCATTGAATTCGATCTACTTCCTCTCTAAAAGTAACTTTGTATGACTATAAAGAACAAACTTAAAAAGTCTTATTGTTTAATTTACTCAACTTCGACTAGTGAGACAGAATACATTGCCGTTTAACTTGGCAAAAGATCGGAAACGGAAAACGTTACCGGAAGTTTTGAAGTCGGATTGTTGGAGAATACACAATAAAAACGGGAAACAATGGCATAGACAACTTACGGAAACTGTTTTTTTCTGCCTTTCACGGGCAAGTGTCACTAGACAATGGCACAGAAAGAAGTAAAAAAAAAAACTTACCGTTTTGTACCGAAACAAGAGTGCTCTTCTCTTTTTGAACAAATGTAGACAAGGGTAGGCCTTTCGTATGTTTATTTGAACTATGTTTTCTGTTGATATGCTTTTTTATAGATTTATTTTAAACTTACCTCTGGTGTTTTGCAAGTCCTTTGTCCACTTCTACGGAAAGAAAAAGTGAAAATATGCCTTTGAAAATATTATTAGAATAATTAATAATGTAGAGATTTGCAAAAGAAAGAAAGGAAAAAAAGAGATATTAACTAACCAATTTTCTCACAGATTTGAATGAGTAAAAAATAAAACTAAATATTTATTTCATTTGTATATATCTCTAGGAATATATTATCTGTGTTTCGACACAGGCCGCCTCTGTACAGAGAGTAATACTTTCGCGTTGTGACTTAACCTCTCTTCCTATTTTTAACCGACTTGTGAATTCGGTTAAAATAATATATACACCTTCGAAATATGTATCTGTTACTATTTCTATAATATGTAGGTTAACTCACAGTGTTTTCACCGATGAGCATGTGATAAGTCAGCACATAAACTCATCGTTTCCGGCACTGGGATTTATTACTCGGCTATTTTGCCTTTTTACCGAGTGCCAATTGGACTTAATTATGAAACTGTAAATGGTGCGTGCAATTAGCACTGTGCTCCGTAGACAGTCGGCCCCGTTACGGCTCCTCACGTAAATTTGCATTCGACGTCGTAAATTCCGTCCCGGCAACGTAAAACCCCTGCTTTTCCGAACGCCACTTCGCTTTTATGAGCCGCAGTTAATGGGCCTCTGTAAAACGATGGCGGGAAACTACACGGCCGCCTGACGTTTATTCGGCCTACGGCTGCCAATTTAAAAAATGTTGCCTTAACTTTTTGTGTTTATAAAAAATGTGCCAGTTTTTTTATGCAGATGGAGAAACTCCTTATTATTATGAAGACATTATGAATGATTTTGTATTTTACGTCAACTATAATACGCTTGTTGACTTTGCGAATGTACAATTTTTGTTCGTAAGTGATATAATGAAGATTCCCATTGATTTATTTTTGGCTTTCGAAATTATCAACCTAACAACAATCCTACTAAGTTAGAAAAAAACATTTCGGACAAATGTAGTTAGTGTATTTATAATTCACATCTCCCTCCCTTTGCTCACATATCTTACCTAGAGAACCTTTTGCTTAATACAATGTGGAACAAAAATTTTATGGGGATATTAGTTTCATCAGATAGCTTTTTTTCAGAGAAATAATGACAAAAATACAAGTGTTTGCCTCTTGTTTCCATAAAAAAAGTGATTTTACTGTTAGTTGGTGATTACAAGAGAAGTATTTTTACCGACCACAAATAATTGTCCCGGATCTGGGTGTCTGTTTCCCAAAGGAGGGTTGACGTCAGGCAGGCGGCCGGTTGTTAAAAACATAACTAAAACCGCTTACAACACGATTCACATGTTTTGCCAACCCCACCCAGGTGGGACGAGGGCAGGCTGATGATGAAGATTATGCTTTATCTATTTTTGAGGAAACAATTAATTGTCACTTTTTTTTTATTATTTATTTAATCAATGAAGTATCGCGCAGTTGTTTTCATTTGAATAAAAAGAGATTTAAATCAAATTGGAAATTTTAATTGAATAGAGGACATCAAATAGATGATATAAACTCAAATATTTGTTTGAAGAATGTCTTTCATTTCAAGAACACACCGTACAATTTAATATGAAGTTCCAAAGAGGCACGACCACTAAGCGCTTAAACTTCCTGCGAACATTTAATAGAACAAGGCAGATGACGAGATTATTTTTCAAGTTGAATTAACAAAAAGACCAGTGCAAGCGAGCGTTTTACAGAGCATGAGCTTGGTGAGCTTAATTAAAATTAAACAAATTAAGTACATTTACTCCGCTACTTCGGCAGCGAGTATATTATTTAGTAAAAATAATATACTCGAATATTTTGAACCTCGTAAACACAACATTTACGAGGTTCAAAATATTCTGTGTTTAAACCTTAACGGTTACTTTTTAAAAGGGCGATTGCTGCCTCTATGGAAAATAAACAGACAAACAAATTTACTCTTTAGTTATGTTATTATGAAGTCTGCGGTAGAATAGTTTGGTTATATTGTTGCATACATTCGCATGCTAGTTCGAGAAAAACATCGGAGTACACTTCTGTCTGTTCATTTGGTCTCGTGAGGGAACAGAGGCACCTTGCCAACCTTTCAACTCTAATCCGACGGATATCACGGATGTCTCTATCGCAGTGATAAAATGACAATAATCTTGCATAAATAACTCGGAAAATGGAAATCGGTACTTTACTTTTCCGTCATTTGTACAAACATATCATAGCAGATAATCTAAATAAAATGATCGACAAAAACAAACAGTCGAGACAAAAATGTTTCTGATTTTTTTTTTATCTTCAATTTCGATGTCTAGGCGGCCACGGACACATTCACTAAAGCAAAATTATTTAATTCCTTTTACACTTTTAACAAGTGAACTGAATAAAATCTATGGGGTTCGCGTTCTGACTTAAACTACTAAATAAACCGTTTGTTAAATTTTTTTATTTTTTATTTTTATGTATTCATTAATTATTTTAAGTAGTAGGTGTCATCGCAATCGAACAATCTAGTTATTAGGCGCTTCTGTAATACTGATAAAATAACTTTGCTCAAATGCAATAGCGCGTAAAACCTACTGAGTAAGAGACATTAAGCAAAGTTGGGTCGTAAAGCCTGCCATCGTATCAGCTTATAGCCCCACGTTAAGCCCATAAGTGCAGGGGTTTGTGTACACAATGGACAGATATGACATTTTGATCTAAGCAATAAAACCTAACGAACGCGTCACTATTAAGTTGGAGTAGCCTTACAGCGCTAGAGATCGGTAATGCTAATAACACTATCCCAAAGCCAGAGGCCTGCCTCGCTTAGTTAATCGCATACAAAGCCTGGTAATATGCACGCGAGGATTCCGAAAAACATATTACATTCGTGATCGCATAGTCATCGTTGCGGTCTCGCAACTCAGCTGACGAGAAAACGATCTCTTCATTGCCAAGAATGATTTAGCGTTTACCGAGTTAATTCGTTTACCACTACATCACTGCTTAACATCAGGTTAGATGGTAAATAATATGGGATCTTCATCTTAAGCGCAGACTTCTCTTAAGAGTCAAGCACCGGTTGTCATCATAATCATGTCGGCATGTTCGAGTCCACTACTGAACAAAGGCGTGCCTCACAGACTGCCAGGAAGCACGATCCCGAGCCGCCTGCACCTATCGACCTCCCGCACATTTGCACAGGTCGCCACTCCATTCAGTGGGGGATGATCCTGCACCGCGATGGCCGCCACTCGAGAACCTTTCTTCCCCATCGGTTATGGGTCCTACGAACTGTATGGTTGTGATGATAACGCCGGTGTGTTGGCCGTTATATAATTTTTAACAAAAAAAAACCGACTTAAATCATAAAATTAAAGACTCGGTAATACCTATAACATTCACTGACGGCCCTCGATTTCTCTGGGATGCCATCATAAGATTGGACCCTTGGGACCCTTCTCCTGTACGACAAAAAAAGAATCATCAAAATAGGTTCGTAAATGTCGAAGTTATCCGCGAACACACATAAAAATAAAAATATGTACGGTCGAATTGAGAAACCTCCTCCTTTTTTGAAGTCGGTTAAAAACGCCGCCTTATCTTTCGGCGCTGTTCCAGAAGCGAGCCTCATCGACACACCAAGACACCGTGCGATCATACCAGCGGTACCTGCGGTAACTACTAAATAGATTTCCATTAATTATTCTAAGATTTATTTATTCAACACGTTGACGATATTTCGAAGATAGGTGTCCGTCAGTCCGCAATGGGGTCGCATGGTGGACTATGCCCCGATACCCTCTGTACAGCGGAGACGTTTGCCCGTGGGAAATATATAGGATGTACTTTATTTTATCTTTCGCCGCCGTTTCAGGAGCGAGCAGTCGTACCAGCGCACGGTGTCGTCGGTGAGCGCTGCGGGCGCCCTCGCCGTGCCCTGGGCGGCGGCAGAAGCGCGCCTGGCGCTGCCGACGGCGCTCGGCGTCGCCGGCATACCGGCTCTAGTGCTCACCGACCCCAGCGGAAAGGTGCTCACCGCCAACGGCCGTCAGCACTTGGCGGCCGACCCTATAGGACTGGTGAGCACTTTTCTCGTATAGCTTTTTGTTTTTCTTAATAAAAGACGGGATATTACGAGCGGCTCGACAGATGGTCACCGACGTCTGGGTATTCGTGTTTTTCTTAATAGAAGACTTTATAAACCATGCGGCTCAATTGACAGTGAGTGATCATCGATGTCTATGTATTCGTCAAGTTTGAGATGTTGTAAAAATTTTTCGCATCTGTATCTATGTTAGAATAGGTTATTGCCTGTTGTGAGCTAAAAATACCCCTGGCGACAACTAATTCCATAAATTCCTCCTTAAATTAATGCGGCAACGATGATATTGCAAATTTTAAAACGATTTCTCAGAACACTACTCGGTAATATATTACATTGCACTTATGTCATCTTCTTCTGTCAAGTGTCTTAATCCTTTAAGAGATTACTCGAAGCTGTCATTCGAGGACGTGATATATAGGAAAATAGTTTCTAGTTCACTTTCGATAATCTTGATATATTATTTTTAATGAAAATTTTAAGTGTAAAATAATATAAGGCAATAGACAGTCTTTTGCGACTTTGATCATGAATTGTGTTGCCGTTAAAGTGTTTATAAGTTAGTAAGAGTCCAGAAGAAATTTTTTCGATTGCAGAACTTCCCGTGGGCCCACCGTCCGGTGTCGTTGCTGACTGAACAGTCGCTGCTCAAGATGGCGCGTCACCCGGCCGTCGTGCTTTTCATTGGTATTTAGTTTCGTGCAAACTCGTGCTGAGGTAGGGCCACGCGGCGGCTCCTTCCGTTGCACTATTGTGCAGGCCCGTCCGGAGAAGCACTACAGTCGAAGACTAGCATGATCAAGTGGAAGTATTGTAGTGTCGCATTTCGTTGGCCCAATTTTTTAAACGTTTCCAACGCCTCTGCAAGCCCCCGAGTGTTGTAGTTGTTCATGGGTGGCGGTGAACATCAGGTGAATCACTTGGCCGTTTGACGACTCACATAAAAAGCAACTAAAAAAACCCCGGGTTATTTTATGCGAAACTAATCATTACTTGTCTGCCATCCTACCTGATGGTAAGTGTCGTTGCCCAGTCCAGATATGGCAGCAGTACTCCACACACGACCGAACTTGAGCTTCGTAAAGAGTAAGAAGCTGTCTCGGCGTGAATTACCGTCGCGCCTTTGCTAAGCTGCCTAACTTACTCGCAACTGCTTAGGCTATAGACTCAGTGCTCAAAATTGAGCTTTGAGGATATTTTGACTGCTGTAGGCGGTCGGTATAATCGAAGGCCACATTCCAGAAAGTAGGAGCCAAGGTGAAGAGATTCCATATTTTGCGGAACAGAGTCACGCCAGCGTTTTGGAGATACAAAAGTAAATTGTTATCTATATCTCTTTGGCTTTATTTAAATAAATAGAATTGAACTTTCCCAAGGTCCGTGTTGGCTTTCGAATCCTCAGCCGAAAGTGAAACGTCCAAAGGGCCATCGCTGCTTATTATACTGTATATCAATGCTGATAGCTTTCTAATAAACTTAAAAAAGAAATCTTTCGCAGACGACGAGGACGCGGAGATAGAGTTCTCCGAATCGGTGCTCACCCCATCGGCGGAGTCGTACTACGAGGAGTGCAGCATCCAGTACCCGGGCTTCTGCCCCTACCAGAACTCGTCCGACGACGAGACCATGGACTTCGACTACACCGCGCCCCGCTCCAGGGCGAAGAAGAAGTTCTTCAGGCACGTGATGTTCTACATCGGGATAGACGGCAGCGACAGCGCGGACATGCTGCGCGAGCACATAGGCCTGGACGACGCGGTGCCGCTGCTCACCGCAATAGACTTCCCCAAGCAGAGGATGGTCACGATGAAGTACGGCGACGAGATCACCACCGACTCCGTGCAGAACTTCGTGGACGCCTACCTGAGCGGGAACGCGGACTTCAAGCCGACCAAGCCGTACACCGAGAAGTGCTGAGCTCTAACGCTAAGTGTCACGCTCGAGACTTATGTGACACTTGAGCGGTGGTAAAAACGAAACAAGTCAACAAGCTTAAATTTATTTAGCGGTCCCTCAAAGTTAGGGTTCGATGGTTAAAACGGGCATTGGACTACGATAAATCTTCCAGGTCGCAGTGGTCATTGGGACTTGGTAACAAACCCTGTCCACACAAATATGCGTCTTTGTGACGCGTGCGGACTCGACGGGACCCCTAAAATGTCTCTATGAATAATACCACCCGTTCGTTTTGTTTCGTTTACTATCACTTGTCGAAAAAAAAAATTGGGAAAGATCGCTTTTGTGGCGTGACAACTTGTGTAACTTTAAAAGATGGTCTTTCCCGACAACGTGAGCATTAGACGGTTGACGTTCCCCGACAAAGGCAAACAAGAACAAGCGGAAGCGAATAATCGATGATTAATATAATAACATATTTTCGGGCGCATAATTATATTATGCCATCATCGAGTTCACATATGTACGCAACTTTATAAGAAGGTTCTTTTCGTTACTTACAAATATATCTATTTTATTATATTATTATCCAACGTCAACCGTTCTGTACAGATATTACGGAGTTATAGAATGATAGTCGAATATAGGATGATTTCGGAATGTCTGCAGATAATACCGCGCATGGGCGGAGCCTTTATTATGACTGATTCTGCTTATTTGTCTTTAATAATGCCCGCTGATAAACTCGTGCATTTAGTTTCCAGTCACTTATGACAAAAGGCAAATAAGCATAGACAAAATTTCGTTTATTTGCCGAATTATACGCTTTTCGATCAAACCGTAGAGCGGTTATTATACTTTTATCCGTGAATACAAAATATAATAACTTTGTATAATGAACAATCGTTTTATAGATATTTCTAAATTCTCATAGAAGTAGAGTGTAGCTCGGTAAAGTTAATTATTTCCCACCTTTGTGTGATGTTACTCAACTCTATGGTTTGGGATTTAAAAAAAATTAAATGCATTTTTTACATCTTAGTATTGTAGTACACATAGATACTTTTTCATATAGACTTTTTAGCTCACTTAACTTACTTCGATAAACTGTATATTGTTTTTGTAATAAATAAAATTCAGTGTCAGAGATACTCACAATGACCTAATTTCGCAGTCAGCATCAATCAAGATACAAATTAATGAATCATTGTAAATTAAGGACACCCTATATGATGAATATTACTTTTAACCTACGAAGCAGGGCAGAGGTGATAAATTATCTTGCTCGAACGTTGACTTCTTCGCCTATTTTAATATCCTTTGTGTATATATTGTTAGTATATTCATTAAAGGCTAATAAAACAGTTTATTTATAGGAACTGTGCAAACATTACGTGTAATATTAAAATAAATAACTAAATTAATAATATGCATGGTTTGGCTAGCCATGATTACCGTAAGGAAAAAACTTTGTAACGACGAAAAATGGTCATGGCTCGCTAACGTTTGAACGCGGTTTTTAGAAGCATTCTGTATTTATCCGGAGGTTGCCCCATACCAGCTTTTGTAGGGGCAAAGAAGACTTATATCGGAGTAGCACCGGCTAAAACCTCAACGATTTTTCACCTAAACGGCATAAGTACGCTTTTTATTTATTTATTTATACTTTATGCACACAAAATATGTACAGAGCCGGACTTAATGCCATCAGCATTATCTACCAGTCAACCTTTGGGTGGTCCAGAGAAGTTTAAATAGGTGCATTGATTGTAAGAAAAAAAGAGATTATTGAAAAAAAATTTTTGCTTTTTCATCGTTGACCACCTCATCAGTCCCTTCTTGAGCAGTAATTCTGGTCTTCAGCCCAGAGTCAGAAGAACCAGCGCTAACAAGCAGCAAATCTTCCCCTCACTTATTGTCGGAACCGGTCTGTGAAGGCACAGCCAACCGCTATAATATCCCTTAGTTTTTTTTTTTAAATATTCTTAAGCCTGTTAATTGACAGCCTATGCGCATTAACTGGATTTTTGTTGTAGAAACATTTATCTTACAGAGGTTTAATAAAAATGAATTAAAAAAATGTGGGTTATTGTCATCTTCATACAAAATTGTTGCCTAGGACACTATAACCACGGAGTTAATTGACAGAAAAATATTTACTTGGATTCCAAATACATTCAATTATAATTCAATTAAAATAGCAAAATTTTACATGTTTCCGTTGGCTTAGAGCCGCAACGCAAATTTTAAAACAAAAATGAATGACAACAAACAAAATAGGTGTTTTTAAGAGTACTTTTCTATAAAAAAACTTTAGATACATTTTGTCATGACAAAAAGGTGGTCTTGTACTTGGTGATAGAATTTAAATTAAGTATAATAGAAAGACTAGATGACTCAACGTAAAGAAAACAGAATATTTGTAGACAATGTTTGTTCTGACATCATTAGTTGGTTAAAGTTTTTTTTTATTTTATTACACCATGTAACTGTAGAATACAAGATATGTATAGTGATCGTTTTGTTTATATAATATTCAGTATTATTATTTCCTGTAATTGTGTGACTGTAACAATGGTAGATGTTTTTAGACATTACAATAGTTATGTTTAATTAATTTTCGATCTGTGATCTGATTGTTTATATGAAATAAAATTTTCACATTCTCTATTTTGGTCTTTATTCAAATATATAGAATATATTTTTTATATAATTCATTCAAAAGTTTACGTCACTTACATTTTACACTGAAATATTTGAAAACTGGAGATAACATCTATGTTATAAAAATATTTTAAAGTAAATTAATTTACTTAAAAAATTTTATACTGACATTCTCTGCACTTAATTGAAATAAAAAAAAGTAAAGTAATAGCCGATAAATTAATGTCCCACTGCAGGGCAAAGGCATCCTCTATTATGGGTATTAGGGCATCCACCACGCCACCCCGCTGCGGATTGGCGGAATTCATATATCTTCCAAATATTTTTTTTATTATTTAGGAAATATGCAGGTTTGCTCACGATGTTCACATTCGCCGCTAAGCACGAGATAAGTCAGCACTTAAAATTAACTATGTCATTGGTCCCGGCAGGGGTTCGAACTCGGGTTGTTTCAGTATAAGACAGCAAAGAAATATGGACGAAAACTTTTTCGCTCTTATTTCCTTGTCCTTCCAATAATAAAATTCGCAGCATCACGCTTTTTTTAATGTGAGAAAGTGACACGATCTGCCAGTTCACACTTAACATCAGTGTTAACCGCCGCCAATGGACATTTGCATCGCCCGTAGGGTTACAGATGCTTTGCCACCTTTCGACAAAGTTGACCCGGCTACCTCAATCACCAGACGAAACGGAAGTATAACACTTCTGCTTTACGCTGGTCTTCTGGCCTCACCCGGATGGACCTGCCCATCCGTGTAACAGCGAACACTGTTGTTTTTAAGATACATCGTAATGGTTATCAAAAGATTGTTTTCATGCGGTTCAAGATTCTAAGTGAGCAAAGTCACTCATGTGGGCATACGTGCATTAACATAAATAAAGAGATTGTCGGTTACGGGACGTGGAAGTCGACGTACGACGTCACTCCCAGTGCATAATTATGTAAGATTTCGTCCCCCTTAAGGAGGCTGTTACGCATTACAATATTTGCAAACGTTCTTGTTGGGATTCGGTTAACTTAATGCTGTTACCACCTGAGGATTTGGATGACTTTCGGGTGTCTCTAAGAACGAAGTTACTTCGGAAAACTATAAAAATTATCGTAAAACATGTTTCTCGTAAATGATAAATTAATTATTTATTACTCGTAAATTAATTACTTTTTTAATAATTAACAATTATCATAACCCATCGTTCGTCGTTAATATGACTCATGATTGAAATTATTTTGATTTTATTTTAAGACTACTAAAATGAAAGCCTACAAAATTGACCAGGGTTACTTGAACACAGTAAATTATAAGTTTTCTATGTTGTCATTTCTAGCTTTTCAATCATATTTTCTAAAAATAAAGCAGAAAATAAGGAGGCACACTCTTTAAAGTTAGCTACAACTGGAAACATTTGGTTTAAAATTGTACTCCACTTTAACAGAAAAAAAAACATCTCATGAATAATCATTAGCTTGGACGCATTCATAGAAAAAATGAATTGTATTGTAATTGTAATTTGATTAAAAATCACGGTTATATTTTATCTGTGTTGAAGATAATAAAAAATTGCAGCGTTGCTTAACGCTTTTGTTATATTAGTTGTCTGTGGTATTTTGCCTTTTTGCTTTAGCTGAGGACGCCATTATTGTGAAATAACTTTTTGGAGGTAATTTTCACGTGCTAAAACAATTTGTACAAATTGTTTAGCATCAAATTTACTTCCAATTTTATAAACAATGGCCGACAACGACGATCTTCTCGACTATGAAGACGAGGAACAGGCAGATCAGCAAACCGCAGACGGAGCCACAGAAGCGGCGCCAAAAAAAGAGGTTAAGGGATCGTACGTATCGATTCACAGCTCAGGTTTCAGAGATTTTCTTTTAAAACCCGAAATATTAAGAGCAATTGTTGATTGCGGTTTTGAACATCCTTCAGAAGTCCAACATGAATGTATTCCACAAGCTGTACTTGGTATGGACATTTTGTGCCAAGCCAAGTCCGGTATGGGCAAAACCGCTGTGTTTGTATTAGCAACGCTTCAACAACTTGAGCCCTCGGAAAATCATGTTTATGTGTTGGTTATGTGCCATACAAGAGAATTAGCTTTTCAAATCAGTAAAGAGTACGAGCGTTTCTCGAAATATATGGCCGGCGTTCGGGTGTCGGTTTTCTTCGGCGGAATGCCTATACAAAAAGACGAGGAGGTTTTGAAAATTGCTTGCCCACACATTGTTGTGGGGACACCTGGTAGAATTCTCGCTTTAGTCAACAGCAAGAAGCTAAACTTAAAGCACCTCAAGCATTTTATCCTCGACGAATGTGACAAGATGTTGGAGTCATTAGACATGAGGCGGGATGTACAGGAGATTTTTAGGAACACTCCTCATGGAAAACAAGTGATGATGTTTTCTGCTACTTTGAGCAAAGAGATCCGGCCAGTTTGCAAGAAATTCATGCAAGACCCAATGGAAGTGTATGTGGATGACGAAGCCAAATTGACATTGCATGGTCTGCAGCAACATTATGTTAAACTTAAAGAGAATGAGAAGAACAAGAAACTTTTTGAACTGCTTGATGTGTTGGAATTCAATCAAGTAGTGATTTTTGTTAAATCAGTTCAACGCTGCATAGCACTAGCACAACTACTTACAGATCAAAACTTTCCCGCTATTGGTATTCACAGGAACATGACTCAAGATGAACGGCTATCCCGCTATCAGCAATTTAAGGATTTCCAAAAAAGAATTCTAGTTGCTACCAACTTGTTTGGCCGTGGTATGGATATAGAGCGAGTAAACATTGTTTTCAACTATGATATGCCTGAAGATTCTGACACATACCTTCACCGAGTGGCTCGTGCTGGACGATTTGGCACAAAAGGTCTTGCTATTACCATGGTTTCCGATGTAAATGATGCAAAAATTCTTAATGAAGTTCAAGACAGATTTGACGTGAATATAACTGAATTACCTGAAGAAATAGAGCTGTCTACATATATTGAAGGCCGATAGATATAAGAGTGTTTTCATTCCTTTTTGTACCAATTAACTGTATTAGATAAGTCTAGAAAGTTTGTTTGAAGTGTCTTTCATATTGTAATATTAATTGTCGGTAACTTTGACTTAATGTAAGATTCATTACTACCTATTGGGTATTACTCATACATTGCAAGATCTGGAAGTTCAGATATGAGTAAAATTAGTTTAGTTTAATGCTAAAGTGATTAAAGTGACATTTCATACTACAAATGTGTATTATTTCTTATATTTGCAGATTTGTTATAATTGTATTTCATCCCAAAAACTTTTTGGGATAATTATAGTCATTAATTAACAACATGGAAATTATCATTTCTTTCTAATGAATTTTAAGTATTTTATTTTTAATAATATTATTCAATGTTGTAGAAGGAGATATAACTGAAACAATAATAAGTTTTTACAAGATTTAGGGCACATTTTTTTATTGATTCAATTGTTATAAAATTTTTACAAAATATTTTCAAGTGACAAAGACTAAATGTTACATATTCACCCAACATTAATGTATAACATATTATGAAAATTAACTTATTCTTAATTAGCATACTTTTGTATTAATCATATTAGGAATTAATAAAATGTCTTCTCATGAGTCAATCGAGTAATCATGTCCAAAGCCCACTTAGGCTGATCCCCAGGAACCATATGGCCAGCATTCCTCACCATAATTTCCACCAACTTTCCTCCCTGTTTCACATAACCCGCCAGCTCGCCATCAACCTTCCACTGGTACCTCTTTGCAGTCTTATAGTCATCAGATCCAGTGAAGTTCAGATTTCTCAAATAATTAAGGGTCAAAGGATAAGCAACAATTATATCAAGTTGTCCACTGTATATGAGAATATAATAATGATCTAGTAGCTCCGAAATAAGAGGAGCGACTGATTGCATAACATCAGCCTTAAGGTGTTCTTCAACATCATGACCATCATGAAATGTTAAATTGCCAACATGCAATGCCTTCCTCACAATGCTCTTCTGAAGCATTGGTCCAAAATCTTCAAAGTCCTTGTACTCTTTTGTGTGCAAATAGTTGAAATAATATTTAAAGCCTGTCATATTGTAAAACAAGCTTTGACCATCAATCAAATCCCCATTTAAAAGGGAATCAAATGTTTCAAATGCTTCATCCCACTTCTCCTCCTTTATGAAATTCACTGTTTTACTTTCATAGTCGGCAAATATCTTTGCTTGATTCCAGTCTAAAAGACCAATTTGGTACAAGTACTTGCTGTAAACAAGTTGATGTTCAGGATCACTCAGACCATTGCCAATAGCTATCGCTTTCAGGTTAATTTTAATTTTTGCCTCTGGATTTTTTTTGTAAATGGTGTAAGCAAAAGCTGGGACATATTTGCCGGCATAAGATTCTCCTGTTATGAAAAATTTATTTGCTTGCAACTCTGGGAACAACTGGAAGAATTGTGTTATAGTAGCATAAAGATTTTCACCAACCTGTGTCTCGTTTGTACAATAGCCTTTGGGATTTTTTGTAAAGCTAAATCCAGTACCCACTGGGTTATCGATGTAAATAATATGGTGGCTTAGTGCCCAATTGTACTTGCGACGTTCAAATTTTCCGTTTATCACCTTCAGTGGTCCATTTTCAGTAAATAGACCATATAAAGAAGAAGCACCGGGTCCACCTTGCAGCCAAACTATAACTGGGGCTTCTTTATTGTTAGGTATCATTGCTGGGAAGTACCAGAAGAATTGATTCGAATCATATTGTTTATCAACCGTAAGGAAGCCGGCGTAGCTTTTTATGCGTAGACTTTCTGTGAAGGGTACTCGCGCCAGCTGCCTACCAATTGTAATATTACCGCTTTCGATGTATGGAGTGAGGAATAGCGGTGTTCCGGGATCACCATCGTCTTGATTTTCAAGATTCAACTTTGGGTACCGATGTATGAAACAGTTGCCCGTAATGAATAATTGAATTAAGAAAAATAGTGAATACCGACACATGTTGTATCCACACGACTCGCGTCAAACGAATGAAATGAGATGAGATGAGATTGAGAGTACAGTCGACGCACAAACGCGATAGTTGGATCACCTTAACCTTTTTATCGCTGGTATATTATAAACAAGCAATTGTTATACTTGTAACAATGTGCGATATATCAACTGACCGACTGTGCGGAATTTAATCAAAGTTGAAAGATCATAAAAATTCATGAATTATTATTTACCTACGTTTGTTTCCAGGTAGGTACTATTACAGTTTGACTCAAATTGTTTAATGTTTTATGTATTAAAGATGTTTTGTTATGCATTGAACTGTCTAACTTTAAGTACTTAAGTAGTACTTTACATATTATATATGTATATTACATACCTACGTACTAAATCAAAATTATTTGATTATTGTAGGTACTCAGCCAACGAAAGATTTTTTTTATTTGTTGTGGCTAGGTGCTGAATAAGATGATAGATTATTATCTAAATTTTGAAATACCTACAGTTTAGCTACATTTAGACAGAATATAGATTTCTTTTAGGTCTTTAGGTATTATCTTTGATTATATACTTCTACAAATATATATATTAGGTATTATAACACATTGCTTAAAAAATAAAAATAATCCCTTCGCCATTGTTGCACCATTTGCAATTTTCATCATCTAATTTTACGAGACAATGAAGATATAGTTTTTATTGTTTTTGTTATCTATCAAAATAACTAACTCTAAATGCCAAATCATGACAAGCCCTACATAAAGTACCTAATTTATTGAATAATTTTTCACAACTAGAAGCTTGTTTTGAATTCTTTTCTTTATTTTAATCAGATGCAATACTTTGTTGTTGCAGGTGACCATGATAACTAAATTATTATTGTTTGCCAATTTTTTATGTTTGGGAACATGTACCATTTTCCCATACGTTTACCCACATGTGAAGTTAAACGCCAAGGATATGAAAGATACAGGTGACGCATTATTCCTTACACCATATCTAAAAAAAGGAAACATTTCACTAGCGCAAACTTTGTCACAAGTACAGCTGACCGAAAAGTTGGGTTTTAAAAGTTATGCTGGGTTTTTTACCGTTAACGAAATTTGCAACTCAAATCTGTACTTTTGGTATTTCCCGCCCTTTTCAAAAAAAGAACACTGTCCAATAATTCTCTGGTTGCAAGGTGGTCCAGGTGCAAGTTCCCTCTTTGGTCTGTTTACAGAAGTTGGCCCATTAATAGCCAAAGAAGGTGGGTTTGGGATAAGAAAGCAACATTGGGCACTAAATTATCATTTAATTTTTATTGATAACCCAGTTGGCACAGGGTTTAGCTTTACGAAAAAAGATGACGGATACTGTACTAATGAAGATTGTATAGCAAGAGATCTTTATGGAACTTTGCAACAATTCTTTACTTTATTTCCTAATTTAAGGAATAATGAACTTTATATTGCCGGTGAATCTTACGCGGGAAAATATATACCGACACTAGCGATGTACATACGTAGAAAAAATTGCGAATCCAAACAGGTGATTAATTTAAAAGGGCTCGCACTAGGGAATGCGTATTGTGATCCAATTAATCAATTGGACTACGGCAATTACTTATATCAGCACGGCTTATTAGATGACAATCAACGAGACGTGTTTCTCAATCTACAAGCAAAGATTGCCGCCGAAATAAAAAAAGAAAATTGGGCGCAGGCTGATATCCTAATGGACCAATTAATCGATGGAGAACTGACGAACTCGTCATATTTCAAGAAGTACACTGGCTTTGATTACTACTACAACTTCATGAAGCCGGAGGACGATGAGGACATGACAGTTTTCGTCGATTTACTCCACAACGACAAAGTCAGGCGCAGCGTCCACGTGGGCGGGCTGCCTTTCAACTCCGGCGAAGAAGTGCGAATCCGCTTGGCGCTAGACTTGTTGAAATCGGTGGCGCCCCTATTAGAGACACTGTTGTCGCACTACAAAATTTTGCTCTACAACGGACAACTGGACATCGTCGTGGCGTACCCGCTTACGGAGAACTTCCTGAGGAAATTGAGGTTTTCGTCCGCGGAGGAATACAAGCGCGCTCCACGCAGGATATGGAAGGTGGGCGCTGATATTGCCGGCTACGTCAAAACGGCGCACAACCTGACCGAGGTGCTGGTAAGAAACGCGGGGCACATGGTCCCTCACGACCAGCCGAAATGGGCTCTAGACATGATAAACAAGTTTATACATAATCAATTTTAATTTATTATTATATCGAATATACTTTAATTTTACTTATAATTTTGTAAAAACATAAAATGTACTCATGCATGTGTTAAAAAAATAAATGAAACAAATTCCATATATGTATATCAATTCAAATTTATTCATTAATTAAATTATAAATAAATATCATCAGAAATCATTAACTAAAATTGTAATTACAGTCAGTTCAATTAATAATTATAGCTTACACCGATCGCTGATTGCTTAAAACATATTTGACACACTCATACACAATAATATCCATTCAACACTTCATTGGGAAATTGAAATTGGTTAAGTAACAATTATGGACATCACTTTATTAAGAAATCAAAGTCCAGACAGTATTTCCGGTGTAATCTATTCATTCTTTCACACAAATTATATACAATTAACTATCACCCAATGCATTGTTACAATTAATATTATACCTACATGTGGAAAATTATTTTTATAGGTTGATTGTTGATTATAGGTCCATTTCTTGTATTTTTTGTATCACCCCTGTGGTTTAAAGGCTTCAGATAATGTATACCAGCAGGTCAGTGGCTGTCTAAGTACTTGCTTTTTCAAATCAAGCCTTTCACTGGTCTCTGTACATCCAAAGCGTTATTAAATGCCTGTAAAGATTTTTCATATCGAGCATTACTCATAACACTTATAGGTTAAATCCGCTACAGCACCCACTGATAAGTCTGAGGGGCTATGAACTTGCTTCTTTATTTAAACTAAATCATATATCCTCTCCAAGTGTTTTATGGGATGGACTCTACAACTGGTATATATGTTTGAAAGGTCACGTCACGCCAGAAGGGCTGTAAGGGCGTCTAGAAACTGGGCCCGTTGCGCTGTCGGCAGCGTGATGACTGAAGTGTCCACATGGTCCAGGGAGACAGAGGTCCCGCTCTTGGTGGCCGCCTGCTCGAAAGCCGCACCGAACAGACTGTTGACGAAAAAAATGAGACATTAAGTTCGTGGAAAAAAAAACAATATAAAATCAAAATTTGATAGCACTCAGTGTTCGCTATATAATTTTTCCAGATCTATGTTTTCTTGTGATTTTTTGTGGAGATCCTAGTCTTCAATTTATTCTTTGATTTTTTTTTTCTACTGTGGCTCCACTGATACGTCAGTGATTTTGCCAACAACTTGGTACTTGGAGATCGATTAGGCTAAGGACATGACAATAATAACCTACTGTATTAAACCACTTTCAGTTGCATACCTGTAAAGAGAGGAACAAAACACCTTATTAGTAATTAGTAAGATGGTCATTAGTCAAGGGACATCAGCCATATATAAATAAAGGGAGAAAAAAAAAAGAAAAAAAAGGGAACAGGAACAAAAAAAGGCGAAAAACAAAAATCTTATATACCAACTTAAAGCCGTATATTGTTAATTTCTATAAATCTAACTAGAGTTTTAATGAATGGGGCATAGACAAGAGTTAACAGACAACTAACATTCACAGGACGTGCAATAGTGGGTGGGAGTAGGTCATATAAAGGGACATAACATAGGACAACTAAAGAATAAATGATCAAGAGTACCCTCATCTAACCCGCATTCACACAAAGACGTATTTCGAATATGCAGTTTAGCCAGAAACACAGGTGAACATACATGGCCTAGTCTGAGCCTGATGATAATAGATGTAGTCTTTTTGTGATAGCATCTATAACTAAAGAACCAAGGTTTGGTAGGTATAAAAGGTTGAATTAGACTGTAATATTTACACCTTTCACGTCCAATCGCCCGCCACATGTCACCCCAAACCCTTATCATATTATGTTTGGCGGAGAGACGCAGATCACGTACAAAACATTTATTACACTTAGGGGTTCCGAGCTGAATTGCTTCTTTGGCACAGCAATCTGCTTTTTCATTTCCAAGAATGCCGCAGTGACTTGGAATCCATGCTAAAACTACTTGTAGACCAGCACAGTAGCATTTATATAATGCTTGCTTAATTTTTAGTGTTAAAAAAGTTATCTTTAGAGTGAAATGGGAGCTTCAAGATATCTTGTAAGCAACTATATGAATCAGAGAAAATTATAGATCTATTTAGTTGATGAGATTCAATATAAGATACAGCTTCTAAAATAGCTATTGCCTCTCCACTAAAAACAGAACATTGAGGAGGGCATTTAAAGTTCAATATAATTTTGTACCTAGGTAACCAGACAGCAGCACCCACATCTTCACCATCAATCAACTTTGAGGCATCAGTGTAAAATGTCATCCAGCCATTAAACTCAGTTTCAAGAATTCTATTAAATTGGATATGGACATTGGGTGAGTTCTTATCTATACCCATCGATAGAATAACCCTAGGCCTATAAACTAGCGCCTCATAATCTACCATAAAAATTGGGTACCATGTTAATCAAAGAGCATGTGAGTAGCTCAATCAGATTATCGTTAGGAGTAGCATAAGGAGTAGGACTAAGTGTTCCAAGCGCACTGCCATTAGGTTGGGAGGATTTGGGAGTTCTAACAATTTCTTGATGAGCATGTTTATCATAAGATTGACTCTGGGGGGATCTAGGACGGGGTTGCTGAGGAAGAGATTTATTGTAGACAACAGATGGCGACCTATGAGAGTATGAAGAATGTTCATAAACCAGGGATTGTTGTGAAGGGAGAGGGCAGGCATTGGAAGAAGAAGGGACATTACATGGGAGCCAAGAAGGGACTAGTGAATTTTTTGGAGAGGAGCGGATTACATCAGCAAAAGATAATTTGGAAATGGGAAAGCGGCTTGATGCTTCAGAATAACTAACATTCTCTTGGGACATTACATGTTTGATATCTTTCTGGCGCAAATGTTCTGGACAGATAGGCTCAGTGGCTTTATAGAGACAACCGGTTCAGGTACTGTACAGGAGTCCCCAGGGTGTTGTTGAGCACACTTAAAACATCTAGGTTTAGATCGACATTGAGCACGGACATGGCCAAATCTGCAGCAGTTATGGCATTGTATGGTAGGGAGTTGGTATATGGAGACTGGGAGAGAAGCATGGAAACAATAAACTTTATGTGGGAGAGTTTGACCTAGGAAGGTCAACACAACTGTGGTGGATGGTTCCCAAGTTGGTCTAACATTATTGTTTTGCCGATTTTTCACATTTAACCTTCTAGCTCTTATGACAGGACCACAATTTGGAGGGCATTGTATCCCAGAAACCAGTTCTTCAAGGGACCACTCCAAGGGTATTTGGCGGACAACACCCATTCGAGAAACCAGGAACTTTGGGACCTCTGCATTGAAATTATTTTTTTTGTAATATAGAATTCTCAATAAAGGAATTGGCTTCTACGTAATTTTCAAATTGAACAGAAATTTTATTTCGGCCTAATACTTTGATGCCATCAAATACAATACCAGAAATCTTGTTTTTATGTAGTAGCTGTGCAAAATTAAGTAGTTTAATAGAGAGCCCCTCAGAAGGATAAGCCTCCATACGAGACACGTGGACAGTGAAGGGACCTTGATTAAATTCAGTATACCTAATTTTTTTGTCAGGCTCAAAACCAGGTCTAGTGTAAGTATCCTGAATTGAAGCAGCGGGAGTAATGTTTTTTTTGGATATACTAGCGATTTCTAAGTACGCTGGTCTCTTATGAGGACGACTAGGGGTGATAAACTCAGTTATAGGCGCCATGTCTATATCAGAGGATGTGTTTTCTCCTCCACCTGGGGGAGGATCATCATCTCCTGCATCACACATCCTTCTTGTTAAGCGATTACATATAAGACACTTACCAAATTAAATAAACCCACAACCACAAGAACCAACAACAATATGGATACACAACTGAAATAACTAAATCAAACTTCCAAGAAAAATATAACTAAAGCACGTGTCAACGTCCGAATCCTTCCGAACTCGCCGACCAAACATTCTTTGATTTTGTGTATTATTCAAATAGGTCCCTTCCATTAGGGTAATTTTCACAAAATTTTTGGAATTGTTTACACTTAGTCGTTCTGAGGCAACTGTGGTAGGGCCACGCGACAGGACCCAGTTGCGTGAGTGGGCAGGTCCATCCAGAGAAGGAAACATATAGTTCTTTGGTAGACTATAATGGCTTTGAAGAGGGGGAGAAGAGTTTGGGTAGATTATGATGCCTTTAAAGAGGGGGAGGGGTGCTCACTTGCGGGGCTCCTGGTCGAAGCGGGGCGGCAGGCCGAGCAGCAGGCAGGTGCCGGGCGGGGAGGGGGGCGCGGCGGGGGCGCTGGCTAGGAGCGGCCTCGCCCCCCCTCCGCCCGCCCACCGCGCCGCCTCGCCCAGCCACAGCGGGCCGCGCACCAGCGACGCCTCGGGGCTTCCCTGCACAAATAAATAGATTTTTCCTTCTCATTCGACTTTAAGGATGACTTCGATTTAGTTGTCAATAAAATGCTCATGATGTCTTCATTTGAATTGTTTTTAATATATTCACCTGATATTAAGTGATAACCGCCGTAGACATTCCCAACACATGTAAGGTTGCAGATGCGTTGCCACCTTTTAGTAAAGTGTGCCCCGGGTACCTCACTCTCCAGACAAAACGCAGAAGTATAAGACTTCTGGCTACTATTAAGACTGCCTGGCCTACCATAGTTAATTTGAAACTTATTACTTTTTTAAACTATTTATATATAATTCATATAAATTTTTATACATAATGGTACGGAACTCTGCGCGACTCCGATTAACACTTGTTACACATGATATATTACCTCTTGCACAATGAAGTAGCTAAATGGACCGGCCAGTAGCAATCTTCTGGAAGACAATGTGGTGTGCACAACGCTAGCGACGGCTTGCAAACACCTCCTAGCCGCTGCCGCACCTTTGCGCCAGGCTTCGTTCTCACCGGACACTTCAAGAGCTGCTAAGGCTTGCTGGAATCCCTCCGCTTTAGGAATTGTTTCCTGAAAGAAAAATAATTTTGTGTTATAGAACTAACAACTGTTTGTGTTAAATTTACTGGAAGTTTTACACATCCAGTCTACTTCTACAATCATTAACTAAGGTTTTATTTGGATTTCATGGAGATAACATTTTGTTATGATTTCATGCAGATAACATTTTGTTAGTCCTGAACTAATTAAGGGTATCAAAGTGTAACAATGTGTGTTTTCAAATATTTAGTAGCTTAATGCTATTATGAAGCATATGTTAAGAGTCTGCATCGCATACTATGACGCTTCAGTGCCCCTTAATGCATTTCAGCTGGGGCGCTTACATACTCCACGAATGACATGGCGTCAGAGACCGTTCTCGTATAGCGACCGAGACTCATTCATGGTTTAGGATCGTCATACTCGGGCACTTCAGTGCGCGTAAGCGCTCCAGCTAAGGCGCTTACGTGCTCCACAAGCTTCATGAGCGTGTAGAGCAACCTATGTAATATAATCTGGCGGGAGCCGATTCGAGGGGGTTCAAGGACAGTGGCGTTCGGACAGGCATATCCGTGCGCTTCAGCCGAGGCAGTTACATGCTCGACGAGCTTCATGAGCGCGTAGAGCAACCTACGTAATATAATCTGGCGGGAGCCGACTCGAGGGGGTTCAAGGACAGTGGCGTTCGGGCAGGCATATCCGTGCGCTTCAGCCGAGGCAGTTACGTGCTCGACGAGCTTCATGAGCGCGTAGAGCAACCTACGTAATATAATCTGGCGGGAGCCGACTCGAGGGGGTTCAAGGACAGTGGCGTTCGGACAGGCATATCCGTGCGCTTCAGCCGAGGCAGTTACGTGCTCGGCGAGCTTCATGAGCGCGTAGAGCAACCTACGTAATATAATCTGGCGGGAGCCGACTCGAGGGGGTTCAAGGACACTGGCGTTCGGACAGGCATATCCGTGCGCTTCAGCCGAGGCGTTTACGTGCTCAACGAGCTCCATGAGCACGTAGAGCAACCTACGCCATATAATCGGGCGGGCGCCGACTCGAAGGGGTTCAAGGACAGTGGCGTTCGGACAGTCATATCCGTGCACTTCAGTCGAGGCACTTACGTGCTCGACGAGCGCCATGAGCACGTAGAGCAACCTACGCAATATAATCGGGCGGGCGCCGACTCGAGCGGGTGCATAGGCAGTGGCGTTCGGACAGGCATATCCGTGCGCTTCAGCCGAGGCGCTTACGTGCTCGACGAGCTCCATGAGCACGTAGAGCAATCTACGTAATATAATCGGGCGGGCGCCGACTCGAGCGGGTTCATAGGCAGTGGCGTTCGGACAGGCATATCCGTGCGCTTCAGCCGAGGCAGTTACGTGCTCGACGAGCTTCATGAGCGCGTAGAGCAACCTACGTAATATAATCTGGCGGGAGCCGACTCGAGGGGGTTCAAGGACAGTGGCGTTCGGACAGGCATATCCGTGCGCTTCAGCCGAGGCAGTTACGTGCTCGACGAGCTCCATGAGCACGTAGAGGAACCTACGCAATATAATCGGACGGGTGCCGACTCGAGGGGGTTCAAGGACAGTGGCGTTCGGACAGGCATATCCGTGCGCTTCAGCCGAGGCGCTTACGAGCTCGACGAGCTTCATGAGCACGTAGAGCAATCTACGTAATATTATCGGGCGGGCGCCGACTCGAGGGGGTTCAAGGACAGTGGCGTTCGGACAGGCATATCCGTGCGCTTCAGCCGAGGCGCTTACGTGCTCGACGAGCTTCATGAGCACGTAGAGCAATCTACGTAATATTATCGGGCGGGCGCCGACTCGAGGGGGTTCAAGGACAGTGGCGTTCGGACAGGCATATCCGTGCGCTCCAGCCGGGGCGCTTACGTGCTCGACGAGCTTCATGAGCACGTAGAACAACCTACGCAATATAATCGGGCGGGCGCCGACTCGAGCGGGTCCATGGGCAGTGGCGTTCGAATCGTCACACTCGGGCGCTTCGGTGCGCCTGAGCGCTCCAGCCGGGGCGCTTACGTGCTCGACGAGCGCCATGAGCACGTAGAGCAACCTACGCAATATAATCGGGCGGGCGCCGACTCGAGCGGGTCCATGGGCAGTGGCGTTCGAATCGTCACACTCGGGCGCTTCGGTGCGCCTGAGCGCTCCAGCCGGGGCGCTTACGTGCTCGACGAGCGCCATGAGCACGTAGAGCAACCTACGCAATATAATCGGGCGGGCGCCGACTCGAGCGGGTCCATGGGCAGTGGCGTTCGAATCGTCACACTCGGGCGCTTCGGTGCGCCTGAGCGCTCCAGCCGGGGCGCTTACGTGCTCGACGAGCGCCATGAGCACGTAGACCGCGTCGAGCGCGGCGAGCGGCGGCGCGTGCGGGCGGCGCAGCGTGAAGGTGGCGCGCGTGGGCGCCGGCAGCTGGTGGCGCGGCGCGGCCGCCTCCAGCGCGCCCAGCAAAGAGCGCCGCAGCTCCACGTCCATCGCGCGGTACGCCTGCCGCGCCTGCTGCAACGGGATGCTGGAGCAATCGAATAAATGTTTCGAGACACGTTCTCTACACGCATACTAAGCAACGCTTGTACTATGGGTACACATTTTTCATTTGTAAATAAATACTTATCATACGAATGGTGAAATTTCAATCTTTCAATTTAAATCTTTGTTAATATCATTGCGTAAAAGCGACACCAACTTCACGGTGCTAACGTGGCATACGATAAAAACTTTTTGACATTCACCCAAGTGGTTTAATTGAACCGTCATCAATTGTATTTAATGTATTTTTTTTTCACAAGAAAAATTTTAAAAAGTACAACTTCTGACGTGCGTTCATAAGTATACGGATACGTTTTTTTATGCGAGAAGGTGGCTAGCGACCTGGCAGTTCATATGTTAAGCGATAACCGCCGCCCATTGACATTTGCAACACCCGTAGGGTTGCCACCTCCTAATAACGTGGGCCCAGCTACTGTCTCACTCTCTTCACCAAATTTTGTGAGGCCTACAGAGACATCTGTAGAGTAGTTTGGTAGATGTGGGATGTTGTATTTAAACGGACCTTAATTATATTAAACACACTACCTAATAGAATTAAAGTTAGAGACGTTGTGGCTTATTAAGTCCGACAAATAACTTAAAAAAGAAATCCTTAAGGGTCCCACCCCATGTCAGCTAGCAGCTGTCGCAGCCTCGAGGATCCGGAGCGGGCGTGCAACTTCAGCTTGGGGGCCAGGACTGCCGAATGGCTGAGGGCCGCCTCCAGGGTCCATTCACGGTACAGCGGTAGCCAGACATCCTTCTCCACTACCACACACGCAGTCTGAAACCGAAATGTATGCATTTATTTAGTAGACCTGCCACCTCGAAATAGGTCAATTTAGTAGGACGATTACGTTCATTTGATGGAAGAAAATTGTTTGTTAATAGCACCAAAGTATTTTATGATTTATTGGAATCGAGCCGTGATGGCTCATTGTTCAGGCGCTCGCTTTTAACTCAATATACTTGAACAATCCGAGTTAAATCCCTGAGCACCAATAAACTTGTTAATTTTGAGCGCTGACTTAACAGCGGTGAAGGAAACATCGCGAGGAAACCTGAGTATTTTCGAAAAATAATAAAAAAAAATCTATTTCGTAGATATGTGAAGCCCACCAGTCCGCAGTGGGGTTGCGTGGTGGACTATATCCTGATACCCTTTATACAGTCCTCTGTAAAAGCCTTCTGGCTAAATTTACGAAAAATAAATAAAGGATATCTCAAATTAGAAATTATAAAACACCTTTTCAACTAACATATAAGTTACCTTTGCTTAAGAGAAAAACTTAAATAAATTTTCTTAAAACCTTTGAATTTACTTAATCGTGGTGGGGCCATGCAACACTTCAACTGTTGCGCGAATGGGCAAGTACCACCTCACAGAAGACCGGCGTGAAGTAGTAGTGTTTCACTTCTGCGTTTCGTCTGGTGTGTGAGGTAACCGGAGCCCACTTTATTAAATGGTGGTAACGCATCTTCAACGCTACGGGTGTTGCAAACGTCCATGGGCGGCGATCATCACTTAACATCAGTTAGAACTGCCAGCTCACCACATAAAAAACCGATACGTCGTTAGACGATTCCCTTAAAAATTCAAATTTGGAAGGCGGCCGCCGCCGCAAAAAAAAAAAAAAAAACCGCGAACCGACCCTGTCGGCGGCGGGGTCGCGCTGCGGCTCGTCAGTCGGGCCGCGGTGGCGCTGCGCGGCGGCCGCGTACCGGTGCAGCGGCTCCGCGTCCAGCAGGCAGCGCGCCGGCGGCCGCGAGTGCAGCGCCGCGTGCGCCGCCGCCGCCACCGCGCCCGCCCACAGCGCCGACGGGCACAGCCGCGACGCGCGCCCGCACAGCTCCACCAGCACGCACGCGCTCTGGCCGATGGTAATGGTCAGTGTGCAAGGGGTTGGGTAGTAAGCCTTAACGACCACCGCGATCTAGAAGATCTTGTTTTTTACGTGGAAAAAATCCTTTATGGATCCCCCGCTGCCTTGTGGGTAGACAGCAGCGGTATGTGGGAGTTACGGGGTACCCATTAAAAAGCCCACGTTGCACCTGCGCTGTCGCTTTGCCGGGGAGGACGCGGGAACACGAAAACCAATTTTAGAAAGAAAGGCCTTTGCAGGCCTCCTCTCCCCGGGTGCTTAGACACCCGATCCAGCCAAATGGTGCCGTGTCGGTGCGATCTAGACGATCTTGGTCAACCATGTGGTGTGCAAGGGGTCGGGTAGGAAGTCCTAAAGACAAGTCTAGATGATCTTGGTCAGTAATGTTTGTGATCTGTTTAGTATGGGTTGAGTAGTAAATCCGAACAACCACCACAATCTAGTAAATCTTGGTCAATAAGGTTTGTGATCTGTGTAGTAGGGGTTGCGCAGTAAGTCCAATCGACCACCGAGATCTAGAAGGTCTTGGTCAACAATGTTTATGATTTGTGTAGCAGTAAGAACAAATGAGGTGCGGACCCCAAATACAATAAGAAAATTATAACCACAAATATCAATGCCATACATATATACAGGATGGCTTTTATAAATGTATCTATTATTTTTTTATAGATTCTATAAATAAATAATGTTATATAAAAAAATGATAAATATTTAAAATCACTCGTAAGTAATTAATTACATTAGAATTACCTCAAAAATTAAACATTGAACTTATCTTAAAAAGTGCGTGATTTATACGCAACTCATTTATTTTACGTGCGATCATACATAACTAACACGCACACAAGTTCGTGCATAGTAAAATTTAGGTATTTATGAATGACTACCGCATTGTCAACACGTTCTGTTTTTTGGATAACAGAATGGAATTTTTTTTTTAAAAAAAAAAAAATTTTCTTATTTGAATAAACGATTATACTACTGAGTCTGAACCTCTTTTGTAAATTTGGGCACTTCACAAAAAATCTCCCTGAATATTATAAGAGTTCTAACGTTTATACCTTGATCCTAATATTTTAACTATTGCTGAACTTCAATATTAACATCTATTATAACGACAAGCAGCACTTGTGGTTATATCACCGTCCGGGAACGAGGCCGAAAATCCAAGTGACCGCTGCTCTATGCGACCATGTGTCCCTTAGCTCGAGTAGATAACGTCATATCCGGTAAACAGTGTTGCCAGCGCCAACAATATACAGAAGCATTATTAAATTCAATAAATAATCAAAGATCAGAACATAATAAGAAAACAGACTAGTACAGCATTTATAAAAGTTGTATTTCAATTCTCTATACATTTATAACCAAATATGAAATAATATTACATAAAAGTGAATGCACTAACCGGTTTCCCATAGTAAGAGAACTGTGTGTAGTTAAACATTAGTGTGTGCCTCCTCTCCTCCCAGGCTTTGCGTGCCCGCCTCCTCTCCATCACAGCTTCTAATCCCTCTCGACCACTTTCAGACTGCTCTTCCTTACACAAAATAAATGTTATTCATTTTATTACACCACAATATTATTATTTACAGTTATACTTTTGTACTTGAACCTTAAAGAATAAACTTGAATATTAAGAGATCACATTGGTAATGGTGGCCTTTCACAAGGTAAACCCAACAAAAAGGAACTACCTATCATATATTTACAAGTTAAATGTAGGTAAGTATAAGTATTTCCTTTAATTTTTTATATTATAGTAGAGTAATATACAGATGTTTAAACTTACCTCATCATCATCATCATCTCTAAATATGTCATCAAAGTTAGGAATGTTTTCTTCCTCATCCTTATAAACTAATCTCACCTAAAATGAAACAATTACATGTAACTAAAAACATAACTTTTACCTCAAGCAAGTTTCTAATATATCTAGGAATTAAAGTAGGTATTTGAACAGGTGCAATGCCCTTTTGCTATATACATTTAAGTTGGCTATCACTATAACTTACCACTATTACTTACTTCATATTAAGACAAAATCTAACATGATCTAATCAAAATGAAAAATCTGTGCCCTAAATTGTTAATGTAATTATAATAGTATCAAAAATATTTATTTTCTAAATTTTAAGATAATTTCCAAAGTTACAATATTTTGAATACTTAACAACTAAATTTACAGAAAAATAAACTATAAAAATTTGTGTACAAATTAATTAATAAATAGTAACACACATTAACTACATTTTTAATATACTTATTTTATAGTTTTTCTCTATCTGAATCTATAGAAATTTTAATTTGGCCTAAATAAGTATTAATACAGGAAAGTTTAATTCAGTTAATAAACCAAAAAATGAACTTGGGTTAATTTTTTGCTTTAAATATAGCTGTAATTTTCCAGCCTTATATTTAATAATGTTACAAAATCACAATTACATTTAATAGTGTAACCATTGTTACATGTAGATGTTTTAAAACACAAATATCATGCTAATCAATTGCTTACCTGACCATCACTATAAACATTGCAAATATCAGTTGGTTTGTGGGAGTCTAATACAAAAAATACCACATCCTCTTCAGGTTGTAGTATATCCACCAGGTCAATGGTGCCACCACAGTTTATTAACACTACATATTTGATTTCTTCATTATTTTCTTCATAAGCAGTTTTAAGTTCCGATATACCCCCCACAGGCACTAGCGTATAAGATATATTATCACATTTGAACAATCCTTGTAGAATCTTGCAGGCGCAAATTGCATCCACGTCGTAATGGACCAGTAAAAGGACTCTCTAAAAAAAAAAACAGTGAAATCACATCACATTAACAATGTTATTTAATAACTAAGTTTCTGGCACTTACATTTCCCAAAAGCACGTTATAAAAGTCATTTCTAATGTCCTCAACAAACATTTTGACACAAATAGAATTAAATAATTTAAGAAATCATGTTATGAGTTTTAGAAAACATTCAAGAGCACCTGCTGATCGCTAATAATTGACAAAACAACTTCTTTCATTTCAACTGACAACAAAGTGTCAAAGAAAAAGTTTCGCGCCAAAAAATGACGTTGCGTTCATCATACAAAAGAAACTATACTATGAGAAATTCGGAATGAAACCAAATAGTCCTCACAGCCTGCGCCTTCACAATAGTTCGTAAATCTATCAGTCAAGATTATAAAAATCTGTAGAAAGCAGGCAATGTATCAGTAAGCAGTTTTGTACTGTTTGATTTAGTATGCAGATTTTCCACTATTACTGATCGAATTTCTCCGTAATAGGAATCCCGCGACTTTTTAATGAAAGAATAATAACAGATCTTAGGTATAGGGATAAGACGATTGATTTTCGTTTTTAATATACAATAAGTTTATTCGAATACAATAAATTGAAAAAGACAACTCTTGGCATTGACAAACTATTTTGCAACACTTAAAAATGAATATGTTTTGAGAGAGCATACTAACGCAAACTCAAATTGATGCAATATCTGTATATATAAAATAAAAAACAACAGAACAATAACAGCCCAGATATATCATTGTCCGGGCGTTCGCTTTTAATTCAATGTCAATGTATAGAATATTTATGGCAACAGGCCGTCTAGAATCGGTATGTGGATTTTGACAACGGTGACCGATGACGATGACTGTGGTAATCTTTGGCTGGAAACGGTGAAAACCGTCCCGAAATAAGCGTGTGCTTTGTCAATTAATTAGGCAAATTTTGCACGTTTGCCCAAGCTTCCAGAAGGCATGTGTAGTGTTAACTGGCGGAACCACCGGTGGATGCGGAATAATTTTGCCCCTTTCTGGGCCAGAACACGAATACGTATTGACTGACGGTCAGCTTAACTTCCTATTAACACTATGCTGCGTTCACCATCAGTTAATTGGGGTAATTTTCAACGCTATCAAAGAACCGCTCGGTTACATCCTCTTAGAGATCCCGTAACGTCGGAAGACTGCAATCGCTAAATCGATCACAATTTCACAACATCGATACCATCTCGCAGGATAAGAAGAGTCTCGCATCTCTTTCTAATCTGCTGGCATATATAGCAATATTTTTGAAATAGTAATAAGGTAAATAATAAGCAACCGTGCAGTATACGGTTGTGTGTATCCTAGTGCACAGTACAATGGAGTGCATATACACGATGCATCATACGTAACACACAATTCACTAACATAGATACATACGGCTCAGCGCATTCGATGGCGAATGCGAGGTCCCAGATTCGAGACCTACACGCGATATACTATTAGTAGTCCCGTTTGAATCATTACGTCGTGTTGTCATTGATTTTTTAATGAGTGTACAAGCGCTCTTAGGATCGCTGCGTGATTAATTGTCTAGCCTTTTATTTTGTAGACATTGTGCTGGTGTTATGTTTTCATGAATGATTTTCTTTACACACAAATCTCGTACACAAATTATTCACATGAATAATTGTTTGTATAACTGTTCATTCGTAAGCGATAGTGCGACGCCGATATGTCTCGAGATTAAATCACAATTTTAAGCTTATTCCTTCCTCTGGGTAGGTCGCCTTATCGATTTCTATCCAAGCCGAGCTTCGAACCTCCATCTGAGGAGCCTGTTCCACCGAAGCTGTCAGTATCCGGGCTAACAGCGAACTACTCGTCACAAAAAATATGATTTTATTTTAATATTAATGCTTTGATAGATTTTTGGTAGGTGGTGTGAGTTCGTGTGTGTCGGGTGAAGATATAAAGTCAATACACTGTTCACAACATTTATTGTCTACACACATATACGACCACAAAAGAAAGTCAGAAGTAGTAAAAGATAGCACAAAACGATAACAAAGGAGGATAGCGAAAATAAGCAAATGTAGCGATACTATATAAGCACGTAAGAACTGAATAACATTAGATAAAGCGTAAGCGCAGCGGAAAGCAACAAGCGACTGGCGATAGAAGTTAATGTACCGCGCCTCGCGAGTGTCTTATGACGTAGCACGGGCTCGGACGGAATCGCTGTTGCCGGGCGCCCGATCGGTAAATCGTACATAAAAAACATTAGGTGAGCTGCGTCGCGTCGCGGCACAGCTGACCGTTGATAACGATCGTAAACATAATAACATTAATAAATGAATACGCTACATGTGATTAATAATAAAATATGTGAAAATAATATATATACTTAATATAGATATGAGAAACATATATAAAATAAGATTTAATGGATAAATATTATATACAAATAGATATTAATTTAAAATATTTAGCCGCCACAGATTAGTATAATTAATAATTTCCGTCAAATGCTAAAAAATAATGCAGATAACAGACGTTGAGAACTTCGTCGGTGTGGCAGTCAGCTAGAGAGTCGGGGCGCGAATCCCGAAGACGTGGGTTCGATTCCCACAGCGGCGAGAATCTTTTCGTTCCTTTTTTCTACAAAAATTAAAAAAATTCCGTCACTTCATAATCATTATTTCAGCTTGTTTGAGTCCACTGTTGAACGTAGGTAGGCACCCCCTACAGACTGCCACGAAGCACAATCCTGAGCTATCTGAATCTATCGACTTCCTTGACATTTGCACAGGTCGTCACCACTCTATCTAGTGGTGGGTCGTCCAAAACTGCGATGGCTAGTATGAGGCTGCCACTCAAGAACCTTTCTTCCCCATTGGCTATCGTTTCTACGAGTTATATGGCCGGCCCATCGCCACTTCAGCTTCCTAATCTTATGAGCTATATTGTCGCTTTACTTAATCAACTACAAAAAAATAAATAAAAATACTTTGTGGCAGAAATTTATTATTAATATTACAACTGGCGCGTTTTCATTATATTGACATTTGTGAGAACTATAAAAACATTGCCGGCCTCACTATTCCAACCGCCCCTAGCGTCTGGTTGGGAGTTGATAGAGTATGCGAGAGCGCACAAATACACATTTCGACTAGGTGTTACTTAACACCAAACAATATGATTTACAACTCAAAAGAGAAATATAATATTTATTATGAGTTAGTGGTACTTCTTCATTCTAAAATTATTTACATGATGTTCAGCAATTTTATGAACGATTGTGCCAGGCCGAAGCAAATTGCTATTGAGTGCTCTAAAATAACATTTCATAAGGGATTCGTCACATTCTTCAGGATATAAGTAGTCTTTTAATTCATAACATAAGTAGCTATCGGGGCAATCTAATGCTCTTAAGCACCCGGCGTATTCTGACCACAATATTTTGCGCCACTTTACATTGTGCCTTTGAGCCAACGGCACCAAAACACACGCCGCGAAACATGGATCGCAATAGCTCACAGCTTGAAATTGTTCCAGGAACTGCATGTAAAAGTCTTGAAAGTTATTTAATCCTGTTAGTTCTTTATCAAAATTAAATTGATTACCTCTTTTAAACAGTATTTCTGTGCATTTGTGTAGAAGTACTTTTATAAAAGGCTCTAGGAAAAGAGAGTTATCGCAAAGAAAAACACACATGATACGACAAAATCTGTCCGTAATATCGATTTCATTGATAAGATCTGGGAAGCAAATTTCATTGAACAGTATCCATTCTAAGGTACAACCAACAATAAGTTCTTTTTCTTTTGCCATTTGTGAAGAAACCTTATCAGGATGGCCACCTACAAGCTTTGGACTTGTCTTCACTTCTTGACAATTACTATACATCCCCAAAATTGGTAAATATATCCAATCCCTGGGTAATATAGGCACTTTCCATATCCTTAGTACCATATTTGGTTCAAAGTTAGTGTAATTGAGTTTTATAATTTTAGTGTAACACATTCTTATGTCTTCCGTATTTGACAGTACTTTTGAGAATCCATCCTTATCTGATAAAGACACTAGGTTAAAAAGTCTTTCAGTTGTGAACCATTGTTTATTGAATATTATCTGTTGAAAAAGAAATTCTATTTCATATTTTTTATCAGCACGAAGTATGTAGCAAAGTTTATGAGCAATGGTGTATAGTAAGTCCCTTTTAGATTCGGCTACATCACACTGTATTGCAATTTTTACAATGTTGAAAACAAAATCTGTCTCCATCCTTGTAAACCAATTTTCAGATAGACTAGGCATCTTATTTGCCAGTTTTTGCAAATATGTTAGAACATGCTCAATATAACTGTTTGATATATGAGCTTCATTAATTATTGTTAACACTTTAAACAGTGAAGCAAGGAATGGTATCGGGGATGTCACATTTAATATAGGTAATTCCTTTTGTGTTGAGTCAACCACTATACTACCAAGATTAACAAGGTTCTTAGTAACAAGAAAGTCTTTACTCTCAATTCCAGACAATAAATTTGAACTTGGCACTAGGTTTTTAAGAATTTCTTTAAATCCCTGAGACTGCACCAGGTTCTCAAGCAAAACATTAAGAAACCTTAAGGTCTGTCGTTCTTTAATTGAAATTGTTGCACAACAATCAAGTAATGCACATATTAAACGTAAATGGCCACAAGTTATCCTTTCAATATTTGCAGTTTGAGTCAGCCATTTCTGAACTCCTTCTTTTAATAATGGATAAACTTTATACTTTTGACTTTCAATGTTACAATTACACTGAAGAAGTCTATTCACAAACTGTAACACCACAGCCGCATGAGTTGCAGATATAACAGAAGAACTATAAGAGATATTAGTACCTTGAACATGCTTGTATAATGTTGTCACTATAATAGGAGAAAGCGATAGAGCATTTTCAACACCTATTTCATAGTGTAGTAGATTTGATAAAATACTAAATGCTTCAATCTGAATATGCAATCCATAAGTCCCATCCACTCCAGAACTAATGTATGCTGACAATGGTTTAAGTATTTCATATTTAGAAACTAATATATTTCCAATTTCATTATTTTGTAGGGATAAAACTCTTAAAAATTTTAAGGCAGCCATTATTGGCTTTCCATTATACACAATGTTTGGGTCAAAAGCAAAGTTGATGCTAGTAATGGGAACAAAATTGTTAATAATTGTTAACATCAGACGATCCATGGCAACAATTTTACTAGCAGTCTCTGTTGAATCTCGTGTAAGTCTGGTTAATACTTGTAAACAGTATTGAACACAATTAAAGCTAGGTTTTATTGTGTCCAGTATGTAATAGAGCCGTTGTAAAATATCCATTCTCATCAGAGCTGTTATCAAGTCAATTTCAGCTAAATGAAAATCTTTCAACTCGGTTTCACTGGAATCAAGTTCTTCAATCTCTGACTTGTCGTTTTCAAGACACGGTTGGTAAGTACCTTCTTGAAACCCAATTAAAGCATCAAGACATGCTTCATCTACTCTGTTGTAAACAAGGTTTCTCATAGCTTTCAACGCAGGCTCTAAAATTATAGTTTTATTTTCATCTATCGCAATTCTTATAATAAAAAACATTTTAGTTATCGGCAGTTCTAACACATCTTTATATGTTCCAGCACTGTAGTATTCAAGAATACCTGCCAAGGTATTCAGAGCCATAACTCTTTGTTGGGTTATTGTTGAGCGACACAAATCAAACAGTTCTGTGATTGAGTACCCAGGTCTGTGTGATTCCTCACCATGATGGAAAAGAGTCTTTGTTTCTTCTGTATAATCTATAGTGTAAGGCAGTAGGTAACCTTTGAAATCAAATCTAGCTTCATAAGGCTCATTCGGTTTAACTTTCTTACTTTGTGCTATTGCTTTCATCCATTCCATTTTATCTTTTTCGAAACTTTCAAAATGTAGCCACTTGTTAATGTTAGGATTGGAGAGTACATCATTGTCCCATAAACTGTCATCTTGAGCTGATTCTTCTGGCCTTTCCATTTTATTCATAGGACTTTCTCCAATTGAGGAAGTTATATCCATTACTTGAATATCATTAGTGGCACTAGTATTAGTATTAATACTGTTAGGAATATTCTGTCTCTTCCTTTTGATAAACTCAATTAATTTCGGATCTAAACTTGAAAGTAGTTTTTGTTGTTCCTCCAAGATTTCTTTTTCGGACATTTTTTTTAATATATTTACATTTTCATTGTGTATTGAATCTGCATCAACTGATGATAAGACATAACTCTTATTGGAAAGATTGTGCTTATGAGTAGATAAAATCTTTGTATCAGAGGCATCAGACCTATCAACATCCATGTTTTCTTCTTTTTTATTATTGATCAGGTCCAAATGAAAAGCATGTATACTTTTATTTCCGTGCACAACATTAGGATCACACCTGGTTACCACTGGAAAGCCTTTGGGAGGCATTCTGTCCTTATGAAAATCAATAAACTTATCAATATTTTTTTCCACAATGTTACCCAACACTGAGGACATTATTTTAGGAAAATATACCTTGTCATCGTCGTCGTCTGGTAATTCTTTGTTATCCTCCGATTCACATTTTTTTTCTGATATTTCACCTATTATGGATTTTGAGTTACCGTCGGTGCAGAATCGCTTTTCAGAATTATTTGAAAGACCCTTTGATACTGCATACTTTGATGGTTTACGCGTACTAGATTCAATGGTATTGCTCCTTTTCGTAGTTAAATGTTCTGTGCGCCGTAAATTAACAACTTGAGCGGACGGTTGTAGATCTTTAATGCTTTTTTCTCTAAGAAATTCTTCTTGCATCCGCAAAATATCACCTTCATTTTCTCCAGGCTGCGGTCTTTTCATCATTTTTATAAATCTTTAAAAACAAATGGTTTTTTATACGTAGAAACAAACAATAAGTTCTTCTTCTTCTTTTCTTTTTTGGCGGTTTTCAATGAATACGCCAATGAACACTTCTGGTTGTTTATTTTTGCCTAACATTTATAATGAAATGATGAAGAGAATGAGAATTGAGAAACAATAAGTTGAGCTTACAGTATCAAAATGAAATGTCAAAGGGTGTTACAACTCTCGAAAATATTTGTCCCTAACGCTTAAGTCTAAAACCCCCTAGTAATATAATTAAAAATATTTAAAAAAATAAATTATGCAAAGTTTTTTGGCTCCATTTCCAAATGAATGGTAAATAAATACAGTGGGTGGAGGATATTACAGCGAAAATGTTGCACTTGTAAAAATTGTTTAAACAAAAATTTTCTGGAATTTAATTTCATAAAAATTGTCTTTTATCAATATTTTTACCGCAATTCCAAAAATAGATTCATGATGAATGATCAAAAAAATATTTTTGGCGCTTTCTTTGAATCGGTTGCCATTGACTGCTTTTGACGGTTCCTTTTTAATACAGAGAGTTGGTTCTCCTTATTAACCGACTTCAAAAAAGGAGGTTATCAATTCGGATGTTTGTATTTTTTTATGTCTCTTCTCCCCATGGATCAACTTCGCATTGTCAGTAATGTGAAACCAGATTGTGTTATCGTCCAGGCCTTTTTTTTTTTTTATACATAACAAAAAATAATAAGAAATGTTAATTGGAAAAAATATAAGAATTAAAACAATCCCTAAAAAAATCCCAACGCCTTTGTGCTCTAAATTTGGTGGCAAAACCCCTAAGCTGGCTGCCCTTTGTAGAGATTTTATAAAATACTAGCTGTGCCCGCGACTTCGTCCGCGTGGAATTTAAAATAAAAAAAATCTAAAATAAAAGTAGCCTAAGTTACTCTTTATTACATCAGCTATCTGTCAGTGAAAGTCCCGTCCAAATCGGTCCAGCCATTTCGGAGATTAGCCGTAACAAACAGACAGACAGACAGACAAAAATTGTAAAAAAGTTATTTTGGTATGTAAACTGTGTATACATCCATAAGCATTTAGTAAAAGGCGGTTATTTTAATAGTACAAACAGACATTCTAATTTTATTTATCCGTATAGATAAATGACACCATAGAAAATTAATACACTCACGAGAAGATCGACACCTGTCAACTTGTGAATTGCAGAGAATACAAGCTCTATTACGTTTATAATTGGTTTTATGTTGAACCTGAACTGAGTAGTTACATTTACATTCGTATCATGCCACGTACACGCGGGGTTTGCTTTAGTCATATAGGTACCATAACAAAGATAGTAAAAAAAGTTTAAAAAGATATTGTTTGTAAAAAAAAATATATTACTCTAACGGGGTATATATAACTAAATATAGTACTGAAACCGGGTTTCAGAAACACTGATGATAGAAGAAATTTACTAGTCAGCTGTCAAATGACTTTTCAAATGTCATTTGGTTTGCCAAAAGGATGATTAAAAACTCTGAATTGATCATTCTGACAATTAAGAAGATCATTTTGATCGATTCAGAGAGTCAACATCCTTTTGGCAAATTTGACAGCTGATTACTTAATTTCTACGATGATCATTGTTTCAGAAACCGGGCGTGACTTTATTATTTTGATTTTAACATAGTCATTAGTTTACTCCTTTTCCAAAATTATCAGTTCCTAAAAACTAGAAGTGGAAGGCACCGTGAGTAAATAGTTTATTTATGACGTTTAATTAGGATCTGTTACAATAATTGACAATGACATTAACTTGAGTTAATCTCGATTTTATAACGTTTGAAACCATTACAAATTAATTATAGCCCAAACAACCTTTTTAATGTTGGATTGGCATTAAATGTTATTTGTATTGGTTATTAATGTTAAATCATGAAATTATAGTATTTTAGTAAAATACAGCTCTGTGTACATGGTACACAGACACTAGCGCTCCAGTGTATGCCTCTGAACCTAAACTAACCACGTGGATTATGTATTTAATAAAAAAAATTGTATTCTCATTCTGTATTATATACTGAATATTGCAATCTATATACTGCTGCCCGTAGCCCGAAATCCCCTAATTTGTTAATTCATGTCTTCATTCGTGAACTTAGTTAAAAAGCTATCAAGCTCGTGGAAAAGCCTTACCACGGGCTCTGTGCACGATGAAACTTTATATAGTCTAGGGACTGATAGCACAAACATCATTAATAACAATAAAAAGTTTTTTTATTAACGAAAAACAAAACCGACTTCAAATATCTCGTTCTGTATTCATTTTATAATTGCTTTTCAGGAATTCCTTAAGTATCTCCGGAGCTCAAGAACCAATACCAATGAATTTCATATGGGACCACATGGGAAGCACCAGCTTTCAAATAAAAAAGAATCATCAAAATCGGTTCACTAAGTAAAAAGTTCTGAGTTAACAAACATAAAAAAATACAGTCGAATTTAGAACCACCTCCTTTTTTGAAGTCGGTTGAAAAGAAGAAACGACTTCAAAAAACCCTATACTAAAGAGTTTATAATAATACTAAATACATTCCATTTAGTATTATTATAAACTCTTTAATGCAATCAAATCAAATCTAATCTTGAAAATCAAACCTATGTAACCTCTATTCCTAATTCCCAAACCTCCAACATTTAACAATTTTTGGAGTCGGCCTTTGTTCACCATAAGTAATAGTCTTTTTAATTATTAGTTATTTATTTAAGGTATTATAAAATATGGGTAGACCTAGCAAAGACGCTACTTGTATAAGAAAAAATTCGAAATAAAACCCTTTCGAACAAAAATTAATTTTGCATTACGTCTTTATGTGACGAAGTTATGCCCGAACATACATAAAAAATTTATAAGCATCCGAATTGATAATCTCCTTCTTTTTAAGTCGGTTAAAAAACAAATGGCTGATGGAACTTTTGAATGGTAAATGTGGCTGATGGGATCACTTACAAACCAAAAAGACACTTAAGGACTGATTAGAGAACTATTTATTTTAACTTAAACATTTTTGAATTTATTTTTGGTGAAACGTAATCTTTATGAAATTTATATAAAATACAAGAGTTTTTTCAGATAACGAGACATGTTACTTCTTCAAGCGATTTTTACGGAATCATCAAATATGACACAATTCAATCAACAAATAAAACTTAAATTCCAAATTTAGAGTAATTCAAATATAATACATAAACCAAACAGATCAGAGTTGACATCAAAAGAGTATGTATAATCTGAGATTACCAATCAACACCTACATCACTCCCAACGTGTTTTGTTGAAATTTATACATTGTTTTCCATAAATTTGGATTCACAAAAATCAAGTTTTCAGTAATAGAAACAGTCTGGTCTCATAAATGCAGGTGGCTAAGGATCATGCTGCGCCGCAGTCTGGGCTTATGTTCAGCAATGGAGTCAGTCTGAAATGATGATGGCAATGGCAATAAAAACTTGCGCATCGCATGTAATTGGCAATGTCTACAATTTGTCATTTTTGACATTCGAAGATTCTGACAATCCTGACATATTTATTCCACCCACCACGTGCGTATTGAGTTTAGCTCATCAGCTAGTTTACAATACTTTTTATTTTAAATTGAATATAAATTAATAATTATGCCGAAAGTTAAGCAGAGCCTTGATAAACTAAAACATCCTAACAGCAGGAAAACTATATCGCTTGCAAAAAAAATGTTGAAAACCGAAAAGAAAAACCATAACAAACTCGGCACACATATCAAAAATAATTTGATTGGCGAAAAAATTGTGTGGTTCAAGGAAAGAATACCGGCGGAAAGTGTTGTTTTGAGTAAACAACAAATTTTATCGCTGATAGAGGCTTATTTGGCTAGGTTTGATGAAGAGTTGGAACAAATCGCCCTCAAAAATTCGGTTGGTCAAAGGAAAAGTCGTCAACACGCCAGCCGGGAAGATATAATAAAAATAACGAAAGAGCGGGAGATAGAAGAATTTAACACATGCGGCTTGGAAATGCCGGATTTGATGAATCAACAACAGATGGAAGTGCTAAGGAATTGGAATGGGGAACTGCGTTTTTTGCAGCATTTTAAATTGAAAAGAATATCCAGAAGTCATTTATCATAGTAGCAATTTATTTAAGCAAATGGAAAACTATATCATAATTATGTTTTGAAAGAAAAAAAAATAAGTGAAAATTAAGCTGTCAAGTTTGTTTTAAAGGTCAATAATTATTTCATGGCTTTTATTGCAATTTTTAATACGTATTTATAAGATAAATCAAGTGAATATCTGGAGGCTCTATTTACCTACCTGTGCTATGTTATTTATCTTATAAAATTTTGTAAATACCAAACACAATAATTGTTTAAGATGACTGTTTTATTAAATTAATATATACAACATTAATAATAATATAGGAAATAAACATAAGTCAATCTACTCAGCATAGAGATTGGGTTTTTATTAATAACAAAAAAAAAACATTGAATAAAGCTTTTCCGCTGTTTTTAAAATGATTCATGTTATAGAAAAAAAAATCATTAATTGATTGTATCATAATATAACTAGCTATTGCAATAGCAAATGTAATTTGTGAAGTTGAAAGTTGTCTTCTGCATGCAAAAAGTGTGACTAGATCAATAAAGGCTATGGACATTTTTTTAAAATAATGAACTCTATGCCAAAAGTCATTCAAATAAACAATGAATAGGCCAATTGGCATCATTCTTTTTGCATAAAGTTGGCTTCCTTCAAATATCATCTAAGTGATAAGGTAAATATTTATACAGATAAAACAACCTAATGTAATACAAGGTCACTTTATACAGAAAAAAATTACTAAAGATTCAGTAAGGGAAGTTTTCAATATGAACTTTTATCATACATTTGCCCTGTTTTATTATTTTAATGCACATTTCCTTTTATATAACAGTATTAATAGAGGTCCTCTTGATTATTTCATAATATAATGATTTACAATACTTGACAGTAATTAATTCTTAAATATGTAAAGCCATTGAATGAAATAAAAATAATGCTGAATGATTATGAAGTAAAAAACTGAATATCACACATTAAAGTGTAGTAGAGGTTTGTGTTACATTTATATGTATATCCTTCATTGTCAGCTACCCATTATAAACAATGAAATATATTTGTAGTTATAATTGTGATTAGTGTATAATCATGGGTACATAAATAGAACAATTTCTGGAAACATTGTCATTTTACATTATTTCATTAAGAATAAAATTATGGTCCTTGTTTAATTTGTCAATCTCAACACACCACTGTCATATGACAAAATTAAAAAAAAAAATGACAGGTTTTACATAAAAAAAGTGCATAACTCTTAGTGAACACTTGGACTAGTTTAATAAAATTAAATTGTAATTCATTATCAGCAACAACTTTATAATCGAATGTTTTTTATTACTATTCACAAAGTTCATTTTAGTTAAATAGTTAATTTTCAAAAGCCTTGTGTAGCTGTTAGAAAAATACAGTAATTTTGAAATGAATAAATAAGTATTTTCATTTAATTAGATTGCCACAGTTTGTACCAAAATGTATTGACTGTATAAGAACAAAAGTTACTTATTCATTTCATCAACACTTTTTTATACAATATTAATAGTACCTATTCTTTTTACATTGAACTATATATTTTGACTTTTCAATGCCTAATTTCTATTTAATTATATACATAACAAAAAATCTCACAGACCCATCGAAGTTCCAAGCAATACATCAAGGCAAATGCAACATTTAATTGATAGTAAGAGTTTTGAAACAATTATAGTTATTGAGTAACTAGGCACTTTCATAGTCCATTAAAATATCAAAATATTACTTTGTTTTGAAACAGATGAAAAGTTTTAGGTTCATCTGTATACTTTTTATGATTAATTAATTATAAGAAATAACAATTTTTATTTACAATTCCATCAAGCTTCACAATGCATTACATCAATTAATTTATTACCGTAATTGTGGTATTAAATCAATTATTGTACCTGGATTTTTCTTTCTGGTATCCACATTTGTGTGTTCAAGTAAGGGTAGCAACCAGTAATAAGAATTAGAGAGCAATCTATACATTCAATTCATTCTTTCTCAATCATACCAACATGTGAAATTCATACTCCATATTTAATTATGCATCGTCAACAAACTATGTAAAGAGGGGCAAATGGTAGAAATCATAGCCCCTCTGACCACGGGCTGCTAACCAAATGTAAACTACATGATATGCACCAGGAACAAAACATATCATACCTGCAACAAAAAACACAGCACCCTGGAGACCGTTTTCTGGTTCGGCTACAGCAAATGCACCCATGCCAAGGAGACCTACTCCTACAATAAGCAGGATGACAGCGGCACAGACTGTTTTCCAGTTCTCGCGAACTTTGGGATGATTCCAGCAGTACATCGATTGAGAAGCTTCCACATATTCATGGATAAGTGAGTCAGAATCTCTTGATGTAGTGTCTTCTGTGCACTTGTACGTTTTACTGGGGAACAGAGTGGTATTTTAATATAGATTCAATCTTCAGTTGAACTTTACCACATTAAGTTAACAGTAATATAATAAAATATGAGGAAAGTTGCATAATAAAAAACTAGCTCTTATTATACAGGGTACATATTAGTTATACTACAATATAAAGGTCTTTTACTTTTAAGGTTTCTTAATGATATGCAATGTTATTGATTAAAAGTTATCATTTAGTGTAGGCTATGTTACAATTAATTATTTGAGCATATAGAGGGAATTTGCTCAATTCTTTCCCAATTGTATCTTTTTAAATTTTCCTGATAATGTTATAAAATATAGAACTTACACCAGTCATTTATAAAAGTAGATACACAGTAATTTATACAAATGCCACAAGCATTTTTTTTTTAAATTAAAAGTATACTTTTGTATAGTAATTAGTGTTTTCTTTGATTGTTAATTAAACTTTTCATATTATATTATTTTAACTTATTATTCCAAATAACTTGTTTATTATACAATAAACAAAAGTTATTTGGGAGGAAGATATTATTATTGACCTCAATATATTAGTAAAAAAAAATGTTATTCAACTACTGCAATATGTTAAATGCGTATACATTTCAAAGTGTAACAAGATGGTAAAAACACAGGTAAAAAAAGTACATTCAGTTTTTTAAAGCAAACAAGACAATGAGAACTAGGTAATCCTATAAAAAAACCTGTTGAAATTCTTGGTCTAATAAACTTTTTATTAGCATTACAATATAGTGTTAATTGGGAAGGCTAATCACGGGTAACGGCTTGCCTCAAAAGTTCAAATACCTTTGCCCCACTATGGTTTCATGACTAATGAAAAGGTCAAGAACAGCATGTTAAATTGTAAACTATGTATCACACACTAGCTTTAAATGTGATTTCTTTAAATCGTATTTAACATATTATTAATAGTACGAGGTAAACAAGATATACCTTGAGAGGTAGTCACCGCCATTCTTGTATTTATTCTGCAAAGGAGACCTATCACCCGTTGCGCCGTACACTTTGATGGCTTCATCGGTCTCCTCTTCGAAAGCGTCGTCGATTGAAAAACGTTTGTCACTGTTACCAAATGGCCGTGTCATTTTTATAATTATTGTTTGATGGGCTTAGGTTGTGAAAAAAACATTACATCAAAAGTAACGTTCACACAGGCAAAACACAGCTGTCAATTTGTCATATCAACATTCGCCATATTAAGTATTGATCAATTACGTTCCAAAACACAAATCTAGCTAGAGTGCCGACACCGACATTGCGTTCCTTTATAAGCGAATAATAACCTACTTGTGAATACTTCGCACTAATTAATGTAATTAGCAATAAATTTCTTTAGGTCAAAATTGCCTAAATATCGTAGTAACGTAAATAAGTTTTAAAAGTAGGTAACTTTAGCTATTTAAAGTATATATGGTATTAATACACTTTACTCTAAAAATGTAAAATACCTAAATGTTTGTGCATATGAAATCAAAACTGTAAACTGTAATAAATAATTGTCACATGTATCTTTAATAATAATGAACTAACGAAAAATTATATGATATAACGAAAAATTATATGATATATAACATTTAAAATAAATTTAGCTAAAGAAGTATATAAGTAAAACATAATTTGCATTTTCATAAACATAAGTGTGATATTATCTTGCTTGTTGGCCTAAAGGTCCTTGATACCGGGCCATAAAATCCAAAAAAAAATTATCATGCTTGTCAATGTCAATTGTCAGTGTCAGTCTCAGTTCCGACATCCACCATCCACATGTTATTGTTTACGCTATTTTCCACTCGAAACATTAATTTATTATGGTGGTTAACAAAGACTGGATAAATGTTACACCACAATTATCCAAACCAGTGCTACGATGCATCGGCAAGCAAGGTTTTGAAACCATGACTCCCATTCAAGCAGCAGTTATTCCTCTTCTTTTGTCGTGTAAAGATGTAGTAGCTGAAGCGGTAACAGGATCTGGTAAGACCCTGGCATTTGTGGTTCCCATGCTGGAAATGATAATGAAAAAGGAAAAAGAAGCTCCACTGCGTAAGGAGTTTGTTTACGCAGTTGTTATATCGCCTACGAGGGAACTTGCCATTCAAATATATAAGGTAGTACACAAATAATTTTAAAGTAAAGTAAGAGCCTATATATGTCAGATTGCTGGGCAAAGACCTCCTCTGTTCAGAGGGTGATATTGGGGCATAGCCAACCAATTTAATGCAATTATTTTTTAAACTAATAAGAATTAGTTCTTCCAGCATTAGCCCTTATCAAATTCTAGATTAGTATAATTATCATAATGTGTTTTTTTAAAGACTAGGTTTTAATGTGGTAGTGCCACACATTCTAATGGGCAGACTCGTCTGGGGTTAGTACCCCCTGAAGTACACCTCGGCCTCACAGAATGTGCAGTACAAGTATTAAATTTATTTCTGGTGAGTGGAGGGACCTCATTTTTAAAGTTGTCCATGCATCAGCAAGCCATGTAGGGTTGTCTACAACTCCCCATGGCAAAATAAGTACTACATAGATGTCTATGGGTGGCAGTACTCATCTAACATTGGGTGAAATGTCTGCTCACTTGCAAATTTTGACATAAAAAAGCTTCTTCTTTGAAAGCGGAATGTGTAAGGTATCTAGATCGCATGAAATGGATATGTTCCTCAACGCTAAAACCGTACATGTACTCTTGTATGCATTATCTAACATTTTACCTTACACATCTCCATTTTTATTTACAAATTATACTACATTGTGTGTAATTAACCTGCACATTTTATGGATACATAAACATAGTGTAGTGTCAATTCATTTTTTGTCGACTTATCGGAAAATAATTTAAAGATTGCACACATGTTTAAATCCAGTAATAACTTTGTCTTACTTTAATATTAGATTAAATTAAGTGATCGTTTTTGACCTCCATCTTAGAAAAAATTCTATATATTCAAACAAACTGTTCTGTTGTTATAAAATTTATGTATGTATATTTAACTAAGTAATAAACTTTTACAATAACCAGTTGTGGATAAAATGTTTTTGCCAGAATGAAAATAATATGTCGATTTCAATGTACTATGTTTGGGAAAAACATGTCTCATTTCTTTGTCATACTGATATTTCATGCAACCATTTGTTCTTGCAGGTATTAGGATTGTTTCTCCAGGAAGCCGAATTATCGCACATAACATTGGCATTACTGGTAGGTGGGCGTGCAATTGAAGTGGATGTGGAAAGCATTAATAAAGGAGCAAATCTAGTTGTGTGCACCCCAGGACGTTTAGAAGATTTATTGTCTGAGAGAAAGCAATTAAACTTAGCTGGCAGATTAAAGGAACTGGTATGTGGTTTAATTAAAATAGAGCAAGATATGTTTGAATTTGTATTAATTAATACTTTAAACCTGGCATGTATAATATGCATAAATTATTAATGTGTATGTAAATAAATTTTAAAAGAAAATCTAGTTAACAAGCTAGCAATTAATCAATAACATCAAAAAAACCCATGGGACCTTTGGTTTAGACCTTAGACTAAAAGATGCTTTACACTACCTGTTTACCACTTTATCAGTCAAGTCTTTACAGTTATTTAATTGAAATCTGACTGAAATTTCGAATCGAAATTGTACCTCTAGAGGTTTAAGTTTAGATACCTATACAATGTATATATTATACAATACTGTATATGTTATACAGTACTGCATTTTTGAGATTAATGAGAGTAATAAAAAAATATATTGTTCACCGCATTTTTATTATATTCTTATAGTATATATGTATACAGGGAGGCTTTTCTAAGTGTATCCATTTTTTTTTTTTTTAATTAAATTCTAGACATAAATAATATTATATAAAAATTATAAATATTTTAAAACACTCATAATTAATTAAATACATTCATTTGAACTTATCTCAAAAAGTGCGTGATTTATGGGCAACTTATTTATTTTACGCGCGATCATTCATAACTAACACGCACACAAGTTCGTTTTAAAAATATATGATGCATTTATGAATGACTACTGCATTGTCAAAAAGTTTTGTTTTTAGGCCATTTTGGCATTTTTTTTTATGAAAAAAAGTTTGTCTTTATTTCAATAAATGATTATACTACCGAGTCTGAACCTCCTGTGTGAATTTGAGCATCTTTAAATAAGCCACCCTATTTATGGGTGAAATATTTACTTCAAAGTTTTAGTTAGGTTAAAAAATTAAAAGTTTTGATCAGGATAAATTTTTGTAACAAATGCATATTATTGACTTTGTTGCATTCTTCTTTCAGGAGATTTTAGTCCTGGACGAAGCAGATCGGTTGCTGGACCTTGGCTTTAGTACAACTCTGACTACCATTCTCCAGTATTTGCCGAGACAACGACGGACGGGCCTTTTCTCCGCTACTCAAACAAAGGAACTGCAAGACCTGGTCCGAGCCGGTCTAAGGAATCCAGTTTTGATTAGTGTTAAAGAGAAATCGTCAATCAGCACTCCAATCGCTTTAGAGAACTACTACGTAATAGTCGAGCCCCGGGATAAGTTTCTGTTCCTGCTAAACTTCATAAGAAACCGTAGGACTCAGAAAGGGTTGTTCTTTTTACCGACATGCGCTTGTGTTGATTACTGGGCAGACGTGTTGCCGCTATTCGTACCAGATATGAAGATATTTGCGATACACGGGAAAATGAAACAGAAGAGACACAAGATATTGGAGAATTTCCGCGAGGCTGACAACACAATCTTGTTATGCACAGACTTATTAGCTAGGTGAGTTAATCCTGTAATTGGATGAATGTAGAAAGATAGGAAAGAATAAGGAAGGGGTATGTATTTGTCTTGTAATGATTTTAATGTTGATAAAAGACACATGTAATAACATCTACTGCAATACACACGAGTTCATGTACATTTCAAATGAGTTCTCTAAGAAACTATAAATTTATAGAATTTAAAAAAGGATTAATCCGAAAAGAAAACGAGAAATTCTCTTAAAAAGATATTACAGATTGTTATTTTGATGCTTTCAAGTTTCACTCCATATAGATAGCCAGATCCCATGAGGGCCGTATCCCTCCGCCTTGGGTAGAGCTACGCAATTTATCCAATCTTTTCAATGGAGTCCCCATTAAAGGAATACCGACGACCCGATTGGCGTAGTGGATAATGGACCTATCTTCTGCGCCAGGTGTCCGTTCGATCCCCACTCCTGGAAAACATCGTGTTTTTCTAGTGTCTTGTTGTTTATCTACCTAGTATGTATAAGTATGTTTAAATACACATTTACTGTACTATGGATACTAGGTAATTGATAAACGTTTATCAGTTACCTAGTATCCATAGTACAAGCTTTGCTTATTTTGGGGCTAGATAACGTTGCATAAAAAATGTTCTGAAATATTTAAAGGTATACGGCCCCAGTTTGGGTTGAACATAGGCCTCCCCCTTAGAACGCCGCAACGAACGACACTTTACCATTTGCATCCACCGGTTGCCCGCGACTCTTATGATGTCGTCGGTCCACGTAGAGGGAGGCCTTCCAACGCTACGTCTTCCGGTTCCTGGTCGCCACTCGGACCTTTACTTTAACCTTTGGGTTAAGAATTTTGACGATACGCTTTACTTTCATTACGACTCTTGTGTATCGATTTTTTTTCGAGCAATTAATTTAAACGAGCAATTCTTGTATATATATCTTATATATTTAAACGATATTCTTATATATATATATATATATATATATATATATATATAATCGGAATCTCGAAAATGTGCGTAGATTCGGGGGCGAAAAATCGATCTAGCTAGGTTTCATTTTTAGAAAATGCCCTTTTATCCCTGTTTTCAGGGAATGAAAAATATCATTCGAATATGACGGTAAGTTTCGCCGCAAAAAAAACGTTATAGTAGCTCGGTCGGTAATCGGGCGGCCCCAAAACAGACGGCCGCGGTTCGTATCACGATCATTTACACTAATTTTTTGTTTAGTTTTTTTCTATACCAGATCATTTTCTTTATATTTTTTTTATTTCCAAAATGATTTGCCGGTTTGCATGATTTACCAGAAAAAAAAACCGAGCAAAGCTCTGTCCTCCAGGTACTTTAATACATGCGGCTCGGGGCTGCGCAATTGCTGCCAATTCCGTAATATAACTTTTTAAATTCATACGGTGCATTGCAAATCTGGTCTTAGGGGTCTGGACATACCGGAGGTCGAGTGGGTAGTGCAATGGGAGCCCCCGAGCAGCCCCGCCGCTTTAGTTCATCGCGTCGGCCGCACGGCGCGTGGGGGCGCGCGCGGCTTCTCCCTATTGCCGCTGCTGCCCTCCGAGGACGCCTATGTCCCCTTCATCAAGACCAACCAGAAAGTGGAGCTTAAAGACTGGCGGGGGTCCGCCGACGAGATCAAGATAAGCCAGAAGCTGAGGGAAAAGGTTTTTCTTATTACGTAATCTGTTGCCCGCCCAGAAATCGAAGCCAGACCTTAACCATTTTTTTTTTCTTAATTTCTGTTTATGATTTTCCTATTAGAGGAAACTTAATTGGTATTTGTACAAGCTATTTTTAATAACTATAAGTGTGGTGTATACTGTATGTTTCCCAAATAAATAAATAAAATAAAAATAAAATAAAAACCGTCTTCGAAAATATTATGAAAACATGTATTAAATATCTTTGATATTTCATATACATTCATTGTTTGTCAGAGACCATACACTTGTAAATGTAAATACAAAATGCAGAACAGTTGAGTAGTTAGTACCGTAATAATTAAGGGACAATTCAGTAGTTAATACTGCAAATATATGAGGAAAACTAACTAAAATCCGTTAAGATTTTGCTGTCGGATGAGTAGATAAATAACCACTGCCATGCCATCCATTCAGATTAGCAGGACCAAAGTAGTCACAAATGTGTTGTCGAATTAGCGACTTCAATTGATGCTAGCAGGTTCATTAGTATGATTACTTCGCCATGAAGTGATAAACGGTCATTAAGGTGAAAGACACAATTACATGGCTTTGTTCTACTTATTTCAATAATCAGGATAACACGTTTTGGCTCTAATTAGTGACGGTCATACACATATTTATTGCTACATATGATGCAATTGTTAGTAAAGATGGCCCGATGTTTTAAAAATTCTAGTTAATGCGTCTGAGCAACCTGGTTGACCTCAGCCGAAACTAGCGTTTGTTTCGTGTTTAAAGTCTAGGCTTCTAGAATGTACTTCGAATGTTACGTACAATACGGAATTCAATATAGTAGGGTGTGGTAGGGCCACGCAACAGTCTTTTCTGTTGCTGGAATGGGCAGGTCCGTCCGGGTGAGTACCACGACCTCACAGAAGACCGGCGCGAAGTGGAAGTATAATACAATACTTTCGCGTTTCGTCTTGTGAGTGAGGTAGCCGGAGCCCAATTTTCAAAAAGGTTGTCAACGCATACCCTCAGCTGTAGCAGATGTCCACGGGCGGCGGTATTCACTTAACATCAGGTGAACCGCCTGCTCGCTTAGCAACGTTTCACATAAAAACAAAAAAAAAAATAATAGTAAATTTCTGAAAATCGCGTTTTGTGCGAATTTTTATGTTCCTTATCCTAAAATTTTTTGTCTTTCTAAAAACCTTAAGCCGCTTAAGGGGAAACTTTGCAACGTGACCAACAAATTTTTTGGTACTTCCTTATTAAACTATGACCAGCGGCACAAAGTTTGATACCCAGCACGACTTAAAGTTGCTCTATTACTGTGTTATCACTTTGAGCCGGGCGCATTTTCAGGTTTTATCGATGCTCCACGATGCCCAGAAGAAAGACAGGGCCGTGTTAGACAAGGGCCAGAGGGCATTTGTGTCTCACGTTCAGGCTTACTCCAAACACGAGTGCAATCTCTTGCTCCAGCTCAAGGAGTTGCCCTTGGGTCACATCGCCACCAGCTATGGCCTCCTCAAGCTGCCGATTATGCCCGAAGTTAAGGAGGAGCACAGGAAGCAGTTTGTCGGGCCGAAGGAGCAAATGGATTATAACCTAATACCGTACAAGGATAAGCAAAAGGAAGCGAGCAGGTTACAGAAATTGGAGGAATACAAAAAGACTGGTGTTTGGCCCTCCAAGAAGAAAAAGAAGATGGTAAGCTTTTGGATTTGTCTCAAAACTTAACCTAATATTAAAATTATGTAATTTAAATAAAATTGCAATTTACCGATACTTATGCACAGGGCGCAGAAATTACTAAGACTAGGATCAAGTTTTTTTATTTTCATCGTCTATTACTGTTGTAGATGCGCCCTACTGTCAGCAGAATTTACGGCTGAATATATTATATTCTTCTAACAATCGAATGCATAATGATACTAGACTACAAAATCCTATATTTTAACATTACATGGCATTGTAGAGTAGTATTATTGTGTATTTTGACTACAACTACAGAATATTTTGATAAAAAGTTTGCTTTTTTTATGTGATAAGTTGCCAAACGAGCAGACGGTTCACCTGATGTTAAGTGAGTACCGCTGCCCATAGACATCTACTAAACGCGATGGTTGCAGATGCGTTGACAAACTTTTGAAAATTGGGCTCCGGCCACCTCACTCACCAGACGAAACGCGAAAGTATTATGGATGATACGATTTATTTGGATCGACATTGTCCTTTAAATATTGAGTCTGGTAAGATAAGAATATTTTCCAGGGTGCAGTTATATGAGCTCGCACCGTTATATGGGCTCATTAAGCATTGGATATATAATTATGTAAATATAGATTCTGACTTGAATAGATTATTACACGACAGAATCTATTTCAAATGATTAATGAAACTTTTTTTTATGTCAGAAAGTGGACATTTATAACACCCGTAGATGGCTTTTAATAAAGTGTGCCCTACCGGCGCTCACTCACCAGACGAAACGTAGAAGTGTAACTTCTACTTCACGTCGGCCCTCTGTGACGTGGTACCAACCCGGACGGACCTGTATATTCGTGCCGCAGCAAACACCGTTGCGAGGCCGTACCGCTATTTAGTAAACTATTTTACAACTCATATTTTGCCTTCTAGAAGAAGAAGAAGAAACGTTTATTCACGGTCTAAAAACAAATGAATACATACAAAACTCATATTCTCACTCACATTCATATAGACAGTGGTTATCATTCGTCTGATGAGGTAAGTAAAAATTTAAACTAATGTTTGTTTTTTTTTTGTTTGTTTCTACAGGTTCAATCTCAGCCGTGGCGGCAGGCGAAGCAGAACAAAGAGGAGAGGAGGGAGCGTAAAAAGAAACGGAAAGAGACGCAGAAGAATGCGGAAGGGAAAAGGGGTAAGAGGCGACGGGCGGTCACGCAGGAGGAGTTGGACGAGCTGGCGGCCGATGTGGCGCTCATGAAGAAGCTGAAGAAACGCAAAATAACTAAAGAGCAGTTCGATGAGGCGTTCGATGGGAGCCAATAAAGCGATCGCTGTCAAATTCGTTTTGTTTTAATCCCCTGTAACCACTCGTGAATTTTGGCTAAAGGAATGCACTTGACAAATAAATTGAAATCAAATCTAATACTGATTTATGCCTTACATGACATAATATTATGAGAAGAAAACCTGCGCTGTTGTCAGATCTTCCATAGCCTCACGCCAAAGAAAACAAATTCGGGACAATCCATGCTAATATTATAAATGCGAAAGTAGCTCTGTCTGTCGCGCTTTCACGCCAAAACTACTGAACAGATTTAAATGAAATTTGGTACACATATAGTCTAGAGCCTGAGAAAGGACATAGGCCATTTTTTAATTAGAAAAGGGTTATAAAGGGTTCTTAAAGGGGAAAGATATTTATTTAAGGGCTTCAACACGAGCGAAGCCGCGGGCGTAAAGCTAGTGACTTATACACTCAAAAAAAGGCGAGAAACCCATGTCATGGTTTCAGTAAACTGGGATTCAGGTTAAGAGTTGATGATCATCATTTCAGATACTATTATTTCCAGTGTTTGACGGAATGTCCATTAACACCAAGGAAGCCATTGGATACTATAGTACCCACGCGAGATAGTGTAAACAAGCATACCTACTATAGTCAGTCTGACTGCTCTGCAAAAAAAAAATCGTTAGGAAATAATACCAGCAATGAAAATAGTAAAATAGACATTTATTTCTGTATCAACTTTCGTAATGCAACATTTGATCTGAGTATTCAATACCTAACAACAAGGCACTTAAAACCTAATACAATATTGTCGATTTCTCGGTACCCAATAGTCTGCTAAGTTTTTGGCACGCCTCCACAGTTAGCACCGAAGCCGTCCCATTGTGCGCTTATATTTTACTATTTTCACGTCGACAACACGACCTTTTCCTAGTTTCGTAACCAAAAGTGAGCACGTACAATTGACGGTGAAAATTCGTTCGCTTGAATAGCGCGCGTTCGTATATTTTTAGTAAACAACAAAAAAGCAGCCTTACACCGCAGTTCCTTATCGCCCATTGGGCTCGTTTAGTTGCGTGAAATTTTATTAAGTGCAAAATTGTATAAATGTTAATATATATTTAACACGGACGTAATAATTAATAAAATAACAAAAGTAATAAATAGCTAAAATGTAGATTAGAATCGAAGTTATTCGAAAATAGAAGGGCAACTGTTCAAAATTTTCTAAAACCGTACAAACCTATAAGTTAGTAGACTCAGCTAAATCTTCGATGTATAGTCAACTTTGTACCTTCCAATTGTTATTAATATATTACGTTCAAAAATCTATACAAGGCAGCTGTTAAGGCACAAATTAGTACACAAATTACAGATAACAATTGAATCAAAAGTATAAATTTCTGATTGCATCAAGTAGAAACATAGTAATCAAACATTTTGACACCTAATAAAATATCACTTATATTGCATTCGCTATATATGCAGAAACGTAGCGAGTATATTTTTTATAAGTACATAATAATACAGCACATTTCGTCGCCCTTTACATAATAATATTGTTAAACGGTCTAAAAGAAACGTTAAAACACAATAATACAAAACTGAAGCATCACATACAAAGAAAACGAAAAACGTAATTTACACAAAATCTTTTCCTATGAAACTGTCTCAACACAATGGGTCAAATAAATTCTTTTTACCTATTTACAACATTTAACAGGCAACTGTCAGAATCCATATTACAATAATAATTTATTTATTACAATGTTGTTCATTTTTTTTGAAAACATATCTGACCCGATGTGTGAAACTAGTTCATTTCGGGGAATATACATACAATAAAAACATACGCCGCCTTGTCATGACCTTAAAAAATAGAACATCTAAAATTACGCCATCTTAAAATTAGAAAAAATCCTAATCTGCATAATAATACTATAAATTTAAACTATAATACTTGCCCTCTTGTGAGAGAAGGCATAACTTCTGTCAAACGTCAAATATGACTTGACTAGCTGTAAAAGGATTGTTGATAGAAAGAAATGTCAAACTGTAAGAACTCGAGTTAGTTGTCACCTCCATTTAGTATACAATAAACTTGAATTATATTGATTTCACTATTTTACTTTTTTAATATCACTTTTACAAAGGAGAGATGTTTAGAAGTAGTAAATTTAACATAAACGAACTTGATAATTCCAGTAAATAAAACAAACTGAATCTATTCAATATGACAAAAAAATACAATAAGGCATAACACAATACTTTTAAAACAAAAAACAAATTTAACATCTGCAGTCATTCAAGATCATTTGCGGCGCTTAGAGAACTGTTATGTGATTAAAATTTTAGGCTCAGCGATACATAAGTTGCTAGTAGTTAATAAAAATTAATATTGATGCAATGACATTCCCGAAAATACCAATTTTAATGCATAGGATACAATACAATTTAGCTAATGAAATAATTAGTGCCAGTACTAGAATAACAAAACATGATTTTATCAGTACTCATATGCCACGTAATAATACAAATATTCTTCAAAGTTTCGACATTAAAATCACTGCAAAAAAATTTAAAATATCATTTATATTTTCAGAAACAATAGAAAATCATAAGTTGACACATTTACATTCCTCAGGAGGTAATCAAACTCAGCTTATTTTTTGTTGATGCTTAATCACATTTGTTAACATTAATTATGTGACAATTGAAATAATTACTATGTTACTAATGAAACTTATCATCTATAATTTGAGACAAATAAAAAACAAAGTGTTACAACATAATATTTTTAAATAAAGCGTTTTCAGCACAATACCAAATCAACTATTGACTGCTTGCAGTAAATCCTAGTAAAAATAGCAAACATTGTAATTGAAAAAAATAAAATAAAGGAAAACTAAATGCAAAAATATACATCACCAATGCAATTCTTTTTTTTTTTATTTTGTGACATCACTGCAATACTATCAATGTTTAGAGTGATTTTCTGTGCATTAAAATTTAACACCAGAGGCATTATGGTCAAAAACAAAACCTTTCTTACACATTTACTTCCTCTTTAGGACGGCAATAATTTTAAGGCACATATTGTTAAAATTTGCATATCGCTCTGACTATAATATGTATAATAATTAATAACTATGTACAAAAACTAATTAGTATAAATAAATAGAAATATAGCTGAAGACTGTCATTGAGCACCAGTTGAAATTTTTATGGATATATGAATAAAAATAGATGATAAAATGGATAAACTACTTTTTATTCAGTCCCCGTGACAGAAATGACAATATAAAGAATCTGATAAGGACTGAAACATGGGGAATATGATTAATTAGTTAAGAAAAAAAAAAAAATTTAGCTGTTTTTTTAAATATCGATTGTTATTAACGCCTTTTTGTGATACACATGCAATGACAGTCTTAATTAATTACAAAAATGCTTAATTAAAACTCCAAAATCTTAGCAAAATTATTCTTATTGTCATAAATATTGTCGTATAGTAGTTTATTATAAAAATGTATTGATCTTTTGCTACACAACTGCAGTTCAAATTTGTTCCAGTACACACAAGTTTCAATATTACTCTGAATTTTATTTTGAATTATCATTAATATGATGAGCGATACAGTATTTAATGAATACCACTAGTATTTTACTCCAATACTAATTCAGCAAGATAGGATTGCTGTTTTGATTAAAAAATACTGTTTTATATAGGTCCTTATATCAGGTAGTAATAAGGCGAAGAGTGAAATATGAGTTTCTCGAAACAAGTTTCGATCTGACACTCTCGGTGGGTTGTCCGAACACTTGATTTCACAGTTTCAGGACTTTTGCTATTTGTTATAAGGACATAAATAATTCTCCCCAGCTAAACCTATCATAATGATTACTTTGAATGAACTATTATTCTTTGATAAATAATTGAATATATACTGACTCAATACAATGGTTACTATAACTAATTTTTTTTAATTAATGAGGCTTCTATCTTTAAATATCGCTAATGGTTCAGACTGCAGATTACCTAGTCTATGGTTCCCATAAATAATATTGCATTATAAAAAAATTATATATTCTACCTTTATTAAAAATGTATGCTTATTATAATGACTCCATAACTAATACAATATAAATTCATAATTAAGACAATTTTATATTACTCTACTAGAGAAAAAATATTCATAATATAAACATTGACCTGACAGTTTAGCCGAGGGATTCGGGAGTTTACAAAGTGTCTCGCAGTCAACAGCATTGCGGGAAAGCACTTGTCTCAATATGCGAAATTGCCAGAGTGCCCAGAATATAGATTACCAGAAGCGAGACACTTCAAAATCCCCCCGGAGCTGTCATTAGCTCAGACCTCATCGGGGGCCATGGTCTCCGGGGCGGGGGTGTCGTGGTTGTGCTCGGGCTGCGGCGAGGGCTCGGGCTGCGGTGGCGCCAGTATCGCCGCCTTCGCCGCCGCCTCCAGCGCCCTGATGCGGTTCTCCTGCTTCACTATCACCGATTTCAGCTTGCGTATCTCCTCGACGAGGTCCGAGAGCTGCTTCTCCTGCAATTTTGACAGAACTCTGGTCAGTGTTGCCGATCCAATGAGACGGATGATGATGAGTTGCGGAGTCGCGGAAGGAAGTGCCCAATAGAGAAATATTTTTCTTTTTTTTTTTTCAAAAACATAGCCCTTACTTTAGGATAATATTATCCTGTGTTGTAAGCACGTTTTACAAACATAAATTTCACGCGGACAAACACCCAGATGCGAAACAACTATCTGTGGGTCACAGAAGTTGTCCCGTGTGGGGATCGAACCCACGACCCCCGATGCCGAAGCCAATACGTTGGCAACTGCGCCACGGAGTCATCTAAATCTTTTGTGTGCTCCACATTAAAGCAAACTCACATAACATAGGGGTCTTTGTCCTATTGACGACGACTATCTTTGGCTACGGTTGATTCAGCCGCCAGAATGGGCCGATGTAGAAACCACTATTCAATCGAAGTAGATGAGCTCAATGATTTATTGACACCTCAATTGCAGTAGCCGACGGGAGGAAACATGACGTCACAAAAGCTTTCACGACATCACCGTATTATGATTGCGATATCAATTGATGCCGGAAATTGCTTATTTCAGTGATAATACTAGATTGCAACGCGACCTCTACTCGGTTGTACAAGTTCAATATTGTTTTAAGGCCTTGCTAGGTCATATTTCGTGGTCAATGTCTTGACGCATAGCACTTAAGCTTAAGATAACGACCGCTAATAGTTTGGATACTAGTTTATTCGAGAATTTATTATTTTTATTATTTATATATTTTTTTATTTTTTTCTGCAATTAAGATGAAACATTAAAAACGAGCAAATCGAAAACATGGAAAAAAAGTATTTCGCCTAAGTATTTTCGCATTTCAAGCAATGCTTAGCACATCCATTGTTATAATCCTTTACAGCATACAAACAAATTTCGAATATCGTTTTCCAATGATATTTCGAACGAGAGTTGCTATTGCTAATCGATATTTAATTTTTAAAGTGCTTTGTTTATCATCCATATTTTCTAAAAATTCTAATGTTCCATTGAACAAGTTCGATGTAATAAGTCTTGCTAGATCATATTTCAGAGTCAATGTCCCAATTGACGTAGGACACTGTCATTTTGACGTATGACCCTGTCAGTTTGACGTGCGAGACTCACAATGGCGGCGGTGACGGCGGGCGGGGGCGTGGCCGAGGCGGGCGTGCCGGCCTGGCTGTCGTCCCGCTTGTGCGCGGGCGTCGGCGAGCGGTCCTTGTCCTTCTCTCTCTCCTTCTCCCTCTCGCGGTCGCGGCCGGTCGCCAGCGCGTTGCTCCTCTTGTTGACGGTCAGCTGCTGCGCCCGGCCGGACACGTAGCCGCCCTGTACCACCACCGCACGCTCCTGGGGTCCGGTCGGGGAACCCCCCTAGCCTTTAGCGTGTGCCTTTGACGTTCCTGTCGGCTCCGATTCATACATTGGGTGGGGCGGGGAACTTACCCGGTTGCAAACGGTTTCTGATCTAGTTCGGTCACTCTTAAAGTACGCGTAACTACATTACTTCTTTCGTGCGGACTTTCGTGTTGAACACAGTTACAGTTTGAATAGATTGAAGGACTTAAGACAAATCAAGGTAAACGAGTGAGATAAATTTACTTCACTGGATGCAGCTAGAAATATGTAGGACAATTAAAAAATATATTTTGGATATTTGCTTAATGAATAATTCATCAGGATAAGCGAATTTATATATTTTGATACTGGGCATTTTAATATTAATTTCCCAATGTAATGAAATCATCCGACTTGGAAACTCAGTTTAACATGGAATAGTTATAGTAGTAAATTGTAAATCTCTGTATTACATCGGATGCGTATTTTGTTAAAACACACAGGTCTTTGTTAGTCACACCGACAAGTGAAAACGGGTCAGCGGTAAGATGGTACTTTGAAGTAATGTGTTAGAAGGAGAAAGCCAACAAAATCGTCAGAACAACGCTAAACACTGAACTCCACGCAGTAAAACTTGGTATTGTTATAACAGGTACAAAAATATCCAAAGTGTTTTAGTCTTCGCCAATTTTTAAGGCTTTAAATAATCTGTACTATAGCTTAAAATCTAAGCTAAAATACAGATCATAAAACACTACTAGGTCATACTGTCAATTATATGCTGACATAAAACCCAGACAAGAATGCCGATTTCTAGGGATAACTTGTTAAAATGTACAGCAATCCCTATCGAAACAAGTTTTTGCCTGTATAACATACACAAGTTTGAAACTTTTTAAACATTTATTTTTATAGATAATATGAACCATGTTACGGTACAATTATCACTTTACAGACATTTTTTTATGTAGTTTTCCAATTGATCTTATTTCTTATTAATTATGACCAATGTCAAATTAATAATTATTAAAAAAAATAAGAAGGACATATAAGAAAATATAATTGTAATCTTTTAATTAACTAATATTTTTTTAGAAAGTTACGTAATTTATGAAAACCACACAAAGCATCTTTTAAAGTTATTTACAATATGGTAAACATTAAAAACACAGTAAAAGTAACTCCATGCTCATATTTTTTTTGAAAACACACAGACACATAATATACAATAAATAGATAATAAAGTTAAGTGTATGTCAAGTAATTTCTGTTCAAAGGTTTTAATAGAACTTACAAACAAGTAACAAAAAATGTTGAGATTCCTACATAGATCAATTTGAGCACTATTCATTATTGAGTTACTTATTTATCAGTCATTCGCTGCAGATAAACAAGCTCACATATGCTTTTTAATAATAATGTCTTTTTTAAGACAGTTGCCTATCAGTTTATCTAAAAAAGTTTTTATTCTCGCCAAAGTCATAGTGCAACAACATTTATTATTACAACAATTATCTTTTTTTTTTATAATTACTGTGGTAGGGCCTCGCAGAACCTTCTGCTGTTGCACAAATGGGCAGGTTGGTCTAGGGGTGTACTACAGCCTCGTGGATTTGTAGTGGAGGTATTATACTTTTGCGTTTCACATCACCATTTACCATCGGGATGGTAAATAGTAATAAAGCTGCAGCTCGTACGCCCACACAAGGGACGTACTGACTAGTTGTATATGTAACCGGGAAGTGTGTCTCTCTCTGTCTCACTCTGAGAGGGTGCGTGTGAGCGAGAGGTACCTTGAGCGACATTGTGCATGGCTCGGCGTCCTCGCCGGCCAGCCACTCGTCGGCGGTGAGGCTGGCCTCGTCGCTCAGCGTGTCAGGGTAGAGGTCCTCTTGGAACAGCTCCGACTTTCGGGGCACCGTCATCGATATCACCTGCGCGTGGCACACAAATGAGCACATATCATACAGCAGCAGAGATATTCAAAACCCTCTGTTTTATACACAAGTCAATCCTTTTATTAACGAAAAACAAAACCGACTTCAAATGTCTCGCTGTGTATTCATTTAATAATTGATACCAATGAAATTTATATGGGACCACATGGGGTGCACCGGCTTTCAAATAAAAAGGGAATCATCAAAATCGGTTTGCTTCACTCAGTGGAAAGTTCTGAGCTAACAAACATAAAAAAAAATACAGTCGAATTGAGAACCTCCTCCGCTTTTTAATTCGGTTAACAAATGGGTGTACCCGTCAGAAGTTCCCCGTCCCAAAAGTAGCAGGGCTAGAAGTGGAAGCAATGCTATGATATACTTTAGCCGACCGTGGACTACACTTAAGGAGATATGAACCGTACTGGCCGCAAGGTATCATGTGACTATACTCTAGTCGTGTGATACCTAGCGGCCTTGGGTCTCTAGCCACTGGAGCTAGGGACGGGGACATTGCCTTGAACTCATACAACTACTTTTGTATATCATGTATTACTGGATGTGTATACGTTTGCACGTGTCCAATGATATAATTGTTCAGCTTGGTGGTATCTTTAAAGGTTAGAAATATGTGTGCCAATCTCAAGGTCATCATGGATGGCGGTATATGCTCCACATTTGCATGTCGGCCGGCTACTGACAATTATGTGTACGATTGAGAAATATCACTTCGTTTCGAGAAATATCACTATTTTTTAATAGAAGTGACATAAGGAATGCGTCCTTCACGATTATTTTTGTTAGAGTTATGTAGATAAATTTCGGCTAAGCGGCCGATATTTGCGAAAATCCGAACATGTTTTTTATTCGATTAGCTTTTTTTTCAACTACCACAAACTATCGTAGGATATATCCCAAATGGACACAAACATAAGGCCGATCTTCGCACACGAGGAATCCGAAATAGGGAAAGCCAGTTAAAACTATAAGGCATTAAAGTGAAATGGAAAGGGCTCCATTTCATTGGTAAACTCACTTGACACAAGCCGGAGTTGTTCAGGCGATAGAACTTGGCTATTTCGCAGGTGGCCACGTCACAGCCTCGCTTCGGCATCATGCCAATGCCTGAAAATAGAAGAAAATAATAGACATTTTAATATGTCTAATAACAGCGCAAATTTATGGTCCTCTTCTGAGCTGGAGTTAATTAGGGAGCGGTCGCGGAATATTCGGCACGTTAATTTCACAAATAATATAATCAATACATAGCATAGCAACTAAGCAACTTATCAAAAATGCTGAGTAGAAAAAATAAAAAAAAAAAATAATCGCATATATATTACATAATATGCCGAAGTGTTTAAACAATAATAATTACTAACAGTCGCAAAAATTAAAGTATCAAAATTGATAACAATAATAATGGAAATAAACGAGAAAAGAACGTATTACTGTTCTGTTTAATTGTGTTTTCTTTTGTTACTATATGGGAAAGATCTGGAATGTATACTCTAAGTGGTTAATTTAAGCCGATCAAAGATGCGGGCTCGTAAAAGTCTCACCTCTCTGCGGGTCCGGTGTCTGGAAGGTGTTGATGTAGTGCACGAACGGCGGCTCTGGTGTGACCTGTCGGAGGAGTTTGACGAATCACGATAGCATAGATGACGCGGAAACGATACGGCCAATTTTTTAGCTATTAACACAACGCGATAAGGGAACTCGTTAATTTACGATTTGCTCCTACTATAGGTTTTTTTTATTTAGCTCGCCGTCTAGATTCCGTCTGCGTGCAACGTTTAGGCGAAGTTTTTTCTAACCCATAGAATTTATTAATTCTTCTTCTTCAGCGTGTTTGCCCACCGTTGGGCGCACAATTTTCTTCCATTCAGCACGACTCTTACGTTTTTTTTTGAATTTTATTAATTACGCTGGAGAAAAATCCAGTAAATAATATGTTACTTTAAAATGTATACCGATTTCTAAACATTAAACACCGATAGTATTACATTAAGCGCGTAGGATCAAACGTCGACTGCTCTAACTGAGATTTGATGTCATATCATTTATACATACTCTTTCTCGTATGACTGTGCTCTCTTGCATATGCAAGTTGTTTTGCATGTGTGCGTGTATGTATTCAATGAGCCGTTATGGCCGTCAGGTGTCGTATAGTCGAGGTCGTAGAGCGGAAATATTGCCTTAACCTCTTAAGACTATTTTTAAGATTAATTTTTATTTTTAGTGCTATTCTCTGCAATTCAGGATGAAACTTTAAATTGTAAATGTTTTCTAGACAAATGAAAAAAAAAATTTCGGCGCATCGAGATTCCAACCTGCGTCTTTTGATTTCGCTCCCAGACGCAATTTATATCTTTTATAACTATGTTGGTATATGTGCACGTGTGTGGGTGAATGTGTGTACGCATGTATGTGTGCGATACTTCGACGGCTCGGGTGGCGTAGATGCCAATTTATTGGTTTCAATGTTGTAGGTTACACAGACCCGTGATAGCGCATTGTTCGGGCGCTCGTTTTTAATTCAATTTACTCGAGCAACTTGAGTTCGATCCCCGGTGCCGGCGCCGATGAAACGGTTAATTTTAAGGGCTGCCTCATCACGTGCTCAGTTGCGAAGGAGAACATCGTAAGGAAATGTGCATATTTTTTTTTTAAAATAATAACAAAAATGTATGACATGTGAAGTCCGCCAATCCGCAATGTAGTCTCTTCGTCGGTTCTTCTCAGGTCAGTTACATTCCTTTTCTGAATCGTTGGTAGTATTTGGACTATCAATAAGTGAGTTTAATGCTCCTATGTTGAATTGAGACATTTGAATTTTAATTGAATTGAATTAGTTGTCGAATAAAAATAAATATTTTAGGACACATTTTTACACAGCGTTCTCTAGTCTCAACACATAAACATACTTTTCTTTTGGAAATAAATTTGATGCCTCCGTGGCGCAGTTGCCAAGGTATTTATTGGCTTCGGCGTCGATCATCGTGGGTTTCGATTCCCACACGGGACAACTATTTGTGTGACCCACAGGTAGTTGTTTCGCATCTGGGTGTTTGTCCGCGTGAAATTTATGTTTGTAAAACGTACAACACAGGGTAGTGTTATCCTAAAGTAAGGGCAATGTTTTTTTATAAAAAAAAAAAAAATTACATATTATAAAATCTAAACACCCAGACACTGTAAAAACACGACTGTCCATCAAACAATATTTTCCAGCAAGAGGAGTGTTCACCGCCCAACAACGCCACTACGCCAAACCCGTACGTAGCGTACCTGCCTCCTGAACATAGTGTTTTTCTAGTGTCTTAGTGTTTATATAGTTATGTATAATATGTATATATTTACAAAAGAAAAGTATGTTTAAGTTTATTTATAAGTTATCTAGTACCCGTAACACAAGCGTTGCTTAGTTTGGTACTAGAGGACGTAGTGTAAATATGTGTCCTAAAATATTTATTTACTAGCTGCTGCCCACAACTACGTCTGCGTGAAATAGGCTGAAGCCGTATTATTCAAACAGAAAGTCAGATATACATATGTATATAAATTGCAGCCTATGTGTTATTCTGATGTATAAGCAATGTTAGTGTGAAGTTTCATTAAAATCCATTCAGTGGTATTTGCGTGAAAGAGTAACAAACATCCATCCGTACATACAAACTTTCGCGTGTATAATATTGAGTAAGGAATTCATCTATATTCAGTAGAGCACCTCGAAGTAGCGTATGACGGAGTCGCCCTTCCCGCAGAGGTAGACCAGGTTGGTGTCCGGGTCGTAGAGCGGGAACATGACGCCGTTGCTGGTGTCGATCTCGACCGTCACGATCGGCTCGGCGAGCGCGTCCGGGGTGCGAAGCGTGTATTGCCGCTCCGACATGCGGCTGAAACTGGACACGGGTTGCGAGTTAGCAGACGTACAATTAGTGGTAGGGCCACGCAGCGGCCTCGGCTGTTGCACGAATGGGCAGGCTCGTCCGGGCGAGTACCGCGACCTCACAGAAGACCGGCGTAAAGTGGAGGTATAATACTTTCGCATTTCGTCCGGTGAATGAGGTGCCCGGAGCCCAATTTTCAAAAGGTTGTCAACGCATCTGGAACTTCAAAGTATTCACTTAACATCAGGTGAACCGTCTGCTCGCTTGACAACTTTTCACATACAATAAAAAGAAAAAAAAATACATTTGAAAAAAGAAAAATACATTTTGATGTTTTTTTTTAAAGAGCTGAGGAGATGACGAGGGTGAGTTTACGCGCGGGTACTACGGCTCCCTGTCAAATTAACATTAAGTTAGCCTGCGATATCGGACCAACACCATGAAGTTAATCGATGAATCCCCCCTTAGTAATGCGTCCAAAATCCATCCACTGGTGAAAACCGTGTGAAAATCCACTTAGCAGCTTGAGATTTTCGCGTTCGTCAGCCAGACACGCAACGGGGAGTTTGTTTCATAATACAGTAGTGATAACTTTAAACACTTCGCCGCTGATACTTCGCTCACACCCAACCAAATTTCAACTGTCGCGGAACTCAAACCGTTGCATATTATCCACCGGGTACCGTATTCAGACCGCTGTTGGAAAATTCCCTATGGAAATGGAGATATATATTCAGCGTGTCTTTACAATCGCAACACTAAATTAACACACATATAGAGGATAACTTTTTAAAATTGTATTAAACATTTACTTTCTTTAAACATCAATATTTACAGTTATTAAATTTTCCAGAACAAAAAATTTTAGAACACCCTTACGTATAAAACTGTAACGTAAAGTTCATTTGTGAAGCTCACAAAGCATATGAATGGGTTGAATGAATTTAAAAGTGAGAAAACATACTGATACAAGGAGAGGCTTGTAATGCGACGCTGTGGCAACGAATGAAAAATTCTCTGAATGTGTAAATCAGTCAGTTGTAGTTGTATAGGAGGATGTTACAAATTTTGTTTCTTTTTTACTTAATTAGTTTGTTTGAAAAATATTTTTTTTTAAATTATGGAATTTTTTTAACGGTAATATTTTTTATGACTATGGGCAAGTAGCGTTAGGCGTGTGTTCATTTATTGTCGCGATGGTAACGACACGCTGTATAATGGATAGTCAGCTCGCCTGCCATCTTCAAACATAAAAAACGATAATAATGATGACGGCGGCAACCATGACCGGTTGGGATAACGATAGTATGGGTACAAGGTCAAATGTCTGGTCTTTACCCCGTGGTGAAGACCAGGCCGTGCTTGAGGAATATGGCTCGGGAGGCTTTGCTGCCCTCATGAGCAATCGCCTCCGCCTCGACTTCGCCCTTGCGCGGGTCGATTATTCTGGAAAGAATACGAACATCACAATATAACATTTTCATTTTCGTTATCTAGTACTGAACAAAGCAAAGCTTGTACTACGGATACTTGGTAATTGATAAACGTAAATAATCATACTTTTGTTTTTTTTTGTGTAATTACATACATTTTATACATAAATATACACCCAAACACTGGAAAAATACCACGTTCATTGCACAATAATCTTCCAGTAGAGGGGATCGAACCCATGTATTTATGAGTGTGTATGTGCATACATGTATGTATTTGATTTAGTCATAACTATATGATGTATTTTACTATTGCACCACCTACGTAGTAAACGTTCCTTTACGCCATTGGTTGCCTGGAAACGATCGCTATGAAGGCCGCCAAATTTTTGCATTCCATTAATTTGTTTGTCTATTGTTAATAATAATAGTGTGGTGGACGATGAAGTATTCATTCATTCATTCACAGTGTCCGACGCAAGAGGTCCAGTGTCCACCGCGCCAATCGTGTCCTGTCGGTGCGCAATACCTGATCTTCTTATCGCGGCAGGTGGTGAGCAGCTTGGAGCCCGTCCAGTTCCAGCAGGCAGAGTATATCAGGTCCGGATGGCAATCCAGGTTGATGAGCACCTCGCCCGTGCCAACGTTCCATATCGCGATCTGTACCAATCAAAAGTACGTAGCATTATTTATTTATATATTTTTTATTATAGGATATTATTGGATTATAAGGTACGTATGGTACCTTCATAGGAACGGAGACGGCTGCATCGCCGGGATCGCGGGTTTTACAGAGCTGTTTACCAAATGCACGTTGGACCAAATCATACTCTTCAACCATCACGTAGGCCAGGGATACTAGTTACCCTTCAGCCCTGTAGTCCCGGGCTCATAGAATAGTGCTAAGGTATCCCCTGCGTGTCGTAAAAGGCGACTACAAGGGGACACGGATTGGCGGCAGCACGGAGTGGTCTCGACCTGCTGCAAGATGGCGAGGGAATCGGGGAAGGCCTTCTCCGAGGCGTAGTCAGACGCAGAACCGAGGGACACCGGTGCGTTCCGTGGGAGATCCTGGTGTCCCTCCAAACGTACACCGAGGGGGTCTTAGTGGATAAGAACCCTTTAGGAAATTACGATGACCACCCGACGTCAAGCCTGTTTGCGAATCAAATTCAAATTCAACTGATAAACACCCAGGATATAGAACATTAATTATTATCTGTGTGAGCACACAAATACTTTTTCCGTTCGGGAACCGAGCCCATGGACCGCGGCGCTGAAGCCAATAGCTTGGCAACTGCGCCATTGGGTCATCGCGATGAATGCGAAAGAAAAAAAAATAGCAACATCAAAATCATTTATTCATCGACATAAGACGTACATTTCATCTATCGATAATCCTTTTTGTTTAATCTGTCACCGTTTCCTAATGTGGTTTTGGTTCCTTTTAACGGGGAAAAAACAGGCGCAAGCTCCGTAGGTATCCCCTTTTTCTTTTTTTTTTTCTTAAAACACTAAAATTTTATGCAACTGATCTTTTTTTTCTATTAGAAATAGCTCGGGAGCGGTCAACACCTTCCCAGGGGTTATTGTGATTATGTCGGTATGTCCCATTATTGTCATTAACGTATTCGAAACCCAGCTCACCTGATTGTCGGAGCCCGCCGTGAGAAGAACGTTCTGCGCGGTGGGATGCCACAGCACCAGGCCCACTCGCCTCTGGTGGTACACCAGGTCCACGACGGGTTCGGTGAGGTGCGCGATATGCCGCCGTCCGGGATCTGCCACACCTGGGGATGACGGCGATACGCTGTCAATGCGTGAGCTAGATACGTCGAAAAGGGAATTTAAAAACAAAACTTTAACTTGATGCCGAATAAGTAATTCTTTTGTGAGACATTTTATACGTCTCTATAGACGATCCCAGAAAACGTTTAAAATGTATCAATTGCCAATTGTTGCTTGTGTGTTAAACTTACTTGTTATAACGTTTGTGTGTTAAAGGCTATTATAAAATTAATGATTATTTAAATAATTACACACTATGAAATGTACAATTAATTTCTGAGTGTGTAATTATATAACTTTTCCGAAATTTGTCAAAAAATTGTTAAAAAAAATTGTCCCGCTGAGTTTTTCTTTCGCCGGTTCTTCTCAGGTCAGGCTTTTCTTTTCCTAACCGGTGGTAGTATTTTGGAAATCAATAAGTGAGTGTAATGCTCCTATGTTCAATATTTGATAGAAAAGATATTTGAATTGGTTGCGAATTTTTTTTTTGGTGAGTGAGGTAGCCGGGGTCCACTATATTTATAGGTGGCAACGCATTTGCAACACTGCCGGTGTTGCGAGTGTCCACGGGTGGCGGTTACCACTTAACATCAGATGAAACGCCAGATCGTTCGCCACTTTCTCACAGAAAAAAAATATTATAAAGATATATATATTTGAAATGGAATTATATAGATTGAGTCTTCAAAGTGACTTTACCTTGACGACGCAGTCCTCTGAGCCGCTTGCTATGACGTTGTCGTTGTGTGGACACCAGGCGATGTCCAGGACCGGGCCCTTGTGACCTCCCACCAGCGGGTGGTCAGCCGGAATGCGCCCCACCTGTGGGCGATGGGTGATTGCTATTTGAAATGCGCACTCGCAAGCTAGAAATGGACACTTTAATTTACATTGCTTTTTTTTAGCATTTGAAGCAATGCTTCGCTCATCCATTTTATATCCTTTCCAGCATGCAAACAATTTCGAATATCGTTTTACAACGATTGATAAATGAATTTCTAAATGAACACTTCGCATTTAGAGATTGTGGCGTAGTTGCCAAGTTGCCAAGGCTTCGGCTCCAGGCGTGGGTTCGATTCTCACACTTGACAACTATTTGTTTGACCCACTGATAATTGTTTCGGATCTGGGCATTTGTCCACGATAAATTCAAATTAATTCATTTGTACAACGCTCTTACAACACAATATGAATAATATTATGTCTGTGAATAAAAAAATAAGATATCAAGGCTTCTTATGATTCCGATTAATAAAAAGCTGCCGCAATAAGTCACTTTATTTTGTGACATAAATTGATACCCGCAAATAAGAATAGCTCGCTCATTAATCAAAGTTTTCGCAATTTGGCCTTTAAATTTCTAGACACGTGTACTTAATAATAATAAATAAATATAGACTTATAGACAAAAGAAAAAAAATATATTAAAAAAGTGAGAGCATTAAAACAAACAAGTATCTAGACAAAACGGCCCAGGACTCAAATTTGTAGCACAGAAGGTACACTACCTCTGATATTGTCCTATATTGCCAATCATAATTATCTTATAGAACACGCTTTAGGTGTAGCTAAACAAAATATTGTTATACTTAGAACTCTGTGCAAAAATGAATGGATGAAAGAATATTTTTTAGTTTCAGCAAACACAGTTATGGTAACAATCAAAAGATTACATCCAAATAGGTATAGAATGTATAATTGTTATGGTATTTTTCAATTAAGTTTTCATGGAATGATTTGGAATTTTACACACGCATTGGTAACCGATGAAGTGATGACAATACAATAATCATTAGTTGTCTTTATTCAGAAACGAATTCCGAATTGTATTAGTGAATGATGTGAATGAAGAGTTTTTTATACAAAATATAATTTAGGTACGTTTCTTCGACGTGATTCAAGTATGTGTGAAATTTTGGGAATTCATCCTTAAACAAGAACAACTAAATAAAATGATGACGTAACAAAGCGAAAAAAGTATTTCGATAGCCGCGTCTCGCATCTATTAATATATCGTATTATATTAAACATGCGCGAGTTTCGTTCGTATGAAAATCTCTCGATTGCTGTCCGCTAATAAACAAAAATAGTGTAATGCCATTTAAAGCTATTAAAAAATAAATTGAATAGTTGATGTGATTTTAAGGTTCAAAAATGGAACATACGAGCCGTCAGCGGTGGGATGTCGGTGAAATTCGATCGGCAAACATCGTATCAATTACCCGGGGCAAGGTGGAAGCGTTTCATAATATGACTAAATTAGCGCTGGAAATCAGCTTCCTCGAAACCGGGTCACACTCGCTTATACATAGACATGACACACCTGCAGAACGGCGCGAGCAGCGCTGCAACGCTAAAATTCCCAGCAGCGGAATGCAAACATTCGATAGAAGTCGGCCAACGGGTCTCGCGCGGTTACCGAGCGTTACCGATTCGCGGGATAGTCCGGATTATTTTTTAAAAATCGGGAATCCTTTGATGATCGGGAACTATTAGATGCTAATACAGACGACACTACTTAGACAGTATTAGATGCAACACATACTGACGGCACTATTTTTTGCAATTATTTTTTAATATTTCTTTTTAAACACTGCAATACTTAGACAGTAATAAATTCAACACTAACGAAATACAGGCATCTTCTTTATCTTTATTAAATCATACATCATTCATTACAAAACAGCTTAAATAATATATTTAATTAATCTTTATTGGCATCTATCACAAAAGGCGGACTTTCAAGCATTCTCTACCAATGAATCTATGTGTAGTGACACTTTTAGGCAGGTGCTCAGATACTGACACGTAAAAACGTTTATGCGTGCGTAAACATACATAATCTTTAAATATGACGACTAAGCTTTCGGGAAGTTTCAGTTGAATTTGGCCAAAGCGTCGGCTTGAGACAAGGCCAGGTTAGGGATGCCCCGACCGGAATTACGTCTAGTTGTTGTTCCTAGAGAGTGGACTCATTGAGCCCACTCCGAATGCCTACAAGAAAGCGGTGGGGGATAGGTTGATGATGGTAGAGATGGAGCCACTCCTCCTGGGAGAAGAGTGTGAGTGTAGGAAGAGAAGTTGATATTGGCGTTTCGTTATTTGGCGGGCCAGAGTCGGAATTGTGATTTCCGGTCTCCCTTCGCGCCGGGGTCTTAAGGGACTGACGTTTGTTAACAATGTATGGAATAGGAAGGCGCGCTTTATGTTTCGGTTACCTGGAGCGGTTCCATTAACTAAGGAAAGATTAATGAACATTTCAACCATTTAACAATGTAAATCTTAGAAACCCCAAGTAAAGTTCTTGCTGTTTAATCAGCTAAAGTACCACTAGCTAACATCTGCTTACCATTAACTTGTAAACAAAGTATGTATGACAGTTTACAGAACTTTGAGTGTTAGTTGGCACTTTCACAGTCACTTCACCGTCGATAGAAGCGAATTCGACATACAATTGACAAGTATTTGTATGTTTTCAAATCCCGTGCATAAAAAAGCGGAGGTCATCGCAACACAACTTGGTGGTTTATTTGTGATCGTTTAAAAATAGATTTGCCACAACGTTTGTTTGTGTATCGATCGACTCGCGTCGTTGGAAACAGTCCCAGAACAGATTCCTTATCGAAAACATTGTGTTTTGTCGAAAGCAGCTAATGAATTTTTGTTTTCTATGCGATAAGGCAAAGGCGAGCTAGCGGTGCACCCGACGTGATAACCGCCGCCCGTTGATATTTGTCACACTCGCAGGGTTGCAGGTGCATTGCCACCGTTTAATATACTAGTACCGGCCATCTCACTCACCAGACGAAACGTAGAAGTATAATAATCCCACTTCTCGTCGGCCTTCTGTGAGGTCGTGGTACTTACCCGGACAGACCTGCCCATTCGTGCAACATCGAAGACAGTTGCGTGACCCTACCACAGTTAAATTAATTTCAAAACATGAGCGAAGCATAAATTTATTTATTTATTTATTTAAACTTTTACACAAAAAATTAGCATTGTGTATAGGCATAGGTGGACTTAATGCCTAAGGCATTCTCTACCAGTCAACCTATGGGCGACTCAGAGACAAAAGAGGCAGGTGTAAAAAGTTTCAAATCAAACTTTAAGTTAAATCAAAAGTTATATACATATTCATATATAATTAAATTTAAAACATATACATGAAAATATATAACGTATATAAACCCAATATAACAAAAATATATTACATTATTTAAGCATTCAAAATAGAATGCATATACTATAATATTCACAAATACTTAATTAATATACATAAATAAATAACATACGATATCAACAACTACTGATTATTTTATTCTGCCAACTGTTCGTAGTATGTAATTTATATGGTAATTGTATGAAAAAAATTGTGGTGACCTACAGAGTAGAATAAATTTAGATCTATTTTTATATTTTTTGCCTGTATCACGACGGAAGATGACGCTAAAGAATATTAACGGTACTTTGTTCTTCTTGATCTGTATAACTATTAGTATGTTATCATTAAATTTCCTTTATTTGCACGAAAACTAAACATTGTCAAACACTCTGGAGTCCACAGTCACGACAGACTCGTATATGGACTCGTGAAGTTTTTGAAACGGTTTCTAACACCAAAATTCAGGTTGACTAAATACGCAAAAAGTTTAATTTGAAGTAAAGCGATGGCCTATTCGTGTCGAATGCATGTAAAGTCGACCACGAGACCGCACTGTGGACTGGCGGACTTGACATATCTTCGAAATATTATTTTCGTTGTTATTTTGAAAATATTCAGGTTTCCTCACGATGTTTCCTTCACCGATGAACACGTGATAAGTCGGCGCTTCAAATTAACAATTTCATTGAAAAAAAAAAAAACTGTTTGGAACCGGGGATCGAACTCAGGAATATATTGAATGAAAAGCGAACGCCCGGACAAAAAGCTATCACAGTCTTATTCAACAATAATTTTTTTTTTTTAATTTCAAATTCTCCGCTTGTGAATCCAGAATCACTTTTATCGGAACTGTATCCGAACATTCGTGCGATCTTATCGTTTTTCACAATATCAGATTAGAGTGGAGTCGAGTGATCGATATTTATTAGCAACTGCCGAATTTAGACTGCAATAGATCTTCTAGGTCAAAGTGGTCGTCGAGACTTACTACCCAACCCCTTCCACACAAATCATAATCATGACTGCTGAATTTTATACGATTTAAGAAATATCGGAAAAAAAATTAACGAAAAGCAAAATTGACTTCAAATATCTCGCCCTGTATACGTTTATAATTGATTTTTAGGAGTTCCCCAAGTATTTCCGGAGCCTAAGATCAAATACCAATGAAATTAATTTGGTCCCAAACACGGGAAGCACCAGCTTTTAAATAAAAAGAGAATCATAAAATCGGTTCGCTCAGTTGAAAGTTCCAAGGTAACAAACATAAAAATAAAAAAAAATACAGCGAATCGAAAACATCCTCCTTTTTTGAAGTCGGTTAATAAAAACTAACCTCACAGTCGTCGACTGTCACAAATGGATTTTTTAATTACCGCCGAAAAGCAGATTTAAAACTGCAAATGTTATCTGTGATCTAAAAAAAAAATTAAAGCGCCGAGTGGCCAGTGAAAGTGTTGATCGCCAGTATAATTAGACAGAGCGTGCAATTAGCAATGATTCTCACGTTTGGCGCAGTCTCTTCGGCCAGTGCATTGGCAATGTGGGTCATACGGCAAATGGGTAACAAAAGGACGGAACATGTCAAATTTTCTTTGCGAATTTAAATTCATGTCGAAAATGCCTTTAACTGCGACGATGTTTAATAATATAAGTGACGCATGTTCATACTGTGCGGCGTTTATAAATTTTTCCGCTTAACATTATGTGTGACGCGTTTCGTCTCTGGTGAGTGAGGTGGCGGAGCCCAATTTCCAAAAAGGTTGTCAACGCATCTGCAAACCCTGGGGTGTAGCAAATGTCCATGGGTGGCGGTATTCATTTAACATCAGGTGACCCGTCTGCTCGTTTGGCAACTTTCACATAAAAAAAAATGTGACATATATATAAGTGAATATGACAGATAATATAGGACGTATATACGGAAAGAGATAGCAGTCTATAAAAATGCAATCTAATTACAACAATTGGCGTAATCTGAGTGCATCAGTTTCGTTGCGCTAGTGTCATACTACCTCTTATTTGCATATAAAATAAAAAAAAAATAATAAAAATATGATATCATTGTTTAACTCTATTAGCGACAGATATGTATATGGGGACAAGAACCAATATTTCTTGTCTTCATGATTTTTCCGAACTTAATGTGCAGCAAATTCCATTTGAAAAAAAGAATTCTGAATCATTCAGACTAATTTATGCCAACAATAAAGATATCCGAATTAGATTCGCAGTCATACATTACAGCTGTGACATTTGCGTTGGATGTGTTTACACGTTTGGCATTCTACACCATCTGTCCATTTCCATTACTTCCTTCCTTTTTCTCTTCAACCGACTTCGAAAAAGAAGGCTCTTGATTCGATTACCTCAGAGCACTAACATTTATGAAGCCATTTTGAAAATTCATATTTGCATTGGATTCGGTTCAGCTACCATGTGGTTCAATATTGATTTCATTGGGATTGAACCTTGTACTCCGAAATACATCAGGTAACTCCCCAAAATGAAATAGTTATATAGTTTAATAGACAAATTAATCTTTATAAAACAACCAGCTTCTGCCCGCGACTACGTCTGCGTACAGGGGTGAAAATTTAGGGTTGTATGTATTTTTTTATGCTGTATCATAAAAAAAAATATGTGTAAAAAATAAAAATTTTGGGGTGGACCACCCTTAACATTTAGGCGGATGAAAAATAGATATTGTCCGATTCTCCATCCAGGCCGATATGCACACAAAATATCACGAAAATCGGTCAAGCCGTTTCGGAGAAGTTCAATTACAAACACCGTGACACGAGAATTTTATATATTAGATGATGTAGTTGATTAATGTGTTTATACCTTATATTGTTCAATATTCACAATTCATCTAAACTTTTTTTTTAAATTTCTACTCGATATTGGTAATATTGTTAGCATTGTTTTTTTTGAAAACATATATAGCAAAAATCCGTTTAATAATGTTTTTGTCTGTGTACATATTAGGCTGTAAATCCCATAAATGTACTTACTTTCAGTTATTTGCCATGTTGGATGTAGAAAATAACCCGTCTAAGGACTTTTGTTCCAACCCACTTACACCGAGGTCGGCGTAATTGAAATAGAATGGGAATGGAAATAATAAATTCAGCGTAATTGAAATAGACGACACTCAGACCAATTTGAGCTTGGTTTGATAAATAAATACTTGAGTTTTGCATTCCGTTAAGAATCGTCTTCACTAATGTTCATCTAAATTGGCTCTCAAATGGTTTATAACCAGGAGTTAGCTGCTTCAGGTGGACTTGTTTAAACGTAATAATTGGAGTGCCTGTAGATTGAGAAAATCTAACAAATCACTAATAATTAATAGTTCAATTAGTTGATGGCCCAATTGGCGTAGTGGATAGTGATACGTTGTGCCCGAAGGTGCGGCTTCAATCCTCACTACTGGAAAATATTGTGTGATGAGTCTAGTGTCTGGTTGTTATATATCAATAATATGTATTAATTTACAAAAGAAAAGTATGTTTAAGTATGTTCATCATAAATAAATGAAACTAATTTTACGGATTTATCGCGTTTATTTTTTTTTTTTTAATTTTTCTGTCCCGTGACCATGAACGCTGTAAAGGGTTCGAAACGTCGGGAATTAAAATTAAAAAAAATAAAATAAATAAACGCGATAAATCCGTAAAATTAGTTTCATTTATAATGTGTAATCGCGTAAATACAAGAAATTATTAAGTTCATCAGTTACACTATCCATAGTTTATTCCATATTAGCGTTGCTAAGTATAGCAGTAGATAACGTTGTGTAAAAATATGTCCCGAAACATTTATTTATTATTAAATTCGATATAAGATCGACCACGTAAAACTTATTTACCAATGAGGACTGCTGTAGGTATCTGAGCTATAAGTTTGGAAGTCAAATCAGTCTGCATTAGTAACTTGTTCACTTGTTTTTTTGTTTTTTCATTTTAGTACCGTGAACTTGGGACGAAATAAATAGAGAGGAACGAAGGGAAAAATCATGGATAAAATTATACGTGGCGTAAATGTATAAATGCCAAAAACAGCGCTTGAATTAGTAACAGATTATATCACACATTGAATCAGAAGTGAGCGAGAGCTGAAAGGCAGGCTAAGTCATCTCATACAAAATAATGTAGGTAATATGAAAATTACACCTAGTAGGAGATCCAGAAATCGCTCCAAAATAACAGAAGGTCGCCAACGAGGGGCTTTTATGGGTACGAACTCCACGGCACGGTAACTTTTTAAGATTCCCAACGATACAAAAAAAGAAATAAAAAAAGCTATAGCCCTATAGCAGTGAATGCAAACGAAACCGCTACGTACAGTTGACTCGGAACGACGCATTACTAATAATCGCGGATTGTTGGCACAGCGCCGCGACGCCCCATCACACCAACACCCGGCGAATGTTTGATCAAACACATTCGATCGAATGTTTCGACAAATATCCACGGAATGGACACGGGTAGTCTGAAGAATCCGACACCCAATGACTGGATCACACGCTCGAGTTTCAGTTGACGTTTGACGTGACGAAATAAATACAGGAGCACCGATTTGGAAGAGTATTCGTACTTAGTAATGACAATGAAGCGACATCGTGACTCATCGTCGAAGATAATACATATTCCTTTATGACTCGGACGGCATATTTTTTGTAATTGCTAAAAAGCTCGTATATTGTTGAGTAAATGACTGTAGATTGTTTTATTAAAAATTCTCGGTTACAATTAAGGCTACGAATTTAAAACGTGTAGATAAATCGTCATTGCGCATTTTTAGCAATGCTTGTCGCTTGACTTGGGATAATGCTAGAAAAAAAAATTATGCATCGAGATAGGGCCACGTAACAGTTTTTACCGTTGTACGAATGGGCAGGTCCGTCCGGGTAATTACCACGATTTTAAACAAGGCCGGCGTAAAGTAGAAGTGTTATACTCTGTTTCGTCTGGCGAGTGAGGTAGCCGGAGCGCACTTTATTTAAAGGTCTGCAACCCTTCGGGTGATGCAAATGTCCACGGGCGGCGATTATTACTTAACATCGGGTGAACCGCCGGCTTGATGTTAACGCGGTGTTACATCGACCGCTTGGCTTAGGGGCTAGAGCATCCGGACGCGTATCCCGGAAGCCGCAGATTAGAATCCAGACAGAGGCAAAAATTTTTCGACAATTCATTTTGAAAATTTTAAGGTACATCTTAGGAGAAACAAAATTAGCACTAAAAAAAAGGTAACCTATTACTTTCACATTCTCTGATGGAACTCTGATAAATCAGTAAATAAATCATACTTCCCACAACAACATGCAATACAGCAATTATTGTCATTTGTAAGTACATTAGCAAGACCCTACAAGCTTTGCAATACCGAGTAAAAAGTGTTCACCATAGTTTTTTAATTTGTTAGAAGAACAGGTTTACTTGACTGGTGACATGATATGACGGTCAAAACAACGCGGGGCATGTAACACCGCGTGTTGTTTAATTGTCTTAGGCGTCGGCTCTAGGGTCTTGGTTTTGTAATATTTGGCGTACACGGGATACGCTTGGGACAGGAATGAGTTGTTGGGAAACTATAATAAAACTATCTGTTTCTTTCCGGTCCGATGGGGAGTGAGCGAGCTAGTTTACTATGCAGGAAGATGGCACAATAGTTCGTACACTTGCAAGATGTATCTCGCTGGCAGCATACTAAATTGACAATCACTGTGCTCTGACCGTCCGTAAGATCTATGTAGCAGATTTTGTTGCTGCAGGAGTGAAACAAAAGAACGATGTGAATTAAAATATTCGTTCTTACCCCTCTGGCGTGTGAGGTCGGGACATGCTTTTTTACAGGCGACACAACAGCGTTAGCGTACTCGTTTTACATGTCCACGGTCGGTGGTACAAACTTCACATCGGTTGAGTGACCTTAACGCTTACTACCCCATTATTATTATTATTATAAACGAGCAACAAACTTCACTAGCATACCATACACAACCAGATAGTAGATTGTTCATTTTAAGTGCTGACTTGTCAAGTGATCGTGACACCACGAGGTGAAAACATCGCAAGGAAACCTGCATATTTACGAAATAATATCGAAAAAAAAAAGTCCGCCATTCCGCAGCGGCGTCGCGTGCTGGACTATGCCCTGATACGCTCTGTATTTAGGAGGAGGCCTTTGCGCAGCATATATTCATTTGTTAGGTTGTGTAAAGTAAGGTAACAGCCTAAAAATGTACGATGTTTTCACCTCGTGGTGGCACGAACACGTGATAAGTCAGCACTTGAAATGAACAATTTCATTTATTTATTTATTTGCTTATAACATGGTTTCACAAGGTGTTACAAATCATAATATTGTACCACATGTTATGCTAATTTTTATATAGCATGCAAAATATTACTGATATCAACTTTACTATTTATATAAAGTTTACAAAACACTGCTGCAGTCAATACTAAATTAAATGTCACAATTTATAATAAAGAGTAGAAAAAATAAAATTTAAATTAATTAAAATAATGTCAGAATTTTCTTAAATATCAAATCAAATCTTATTAAAAAATTCTTTGATGTCGTAAAAATTATTTACTTTTAACCATATTAATAACTTTTCTTTAAATTGTCTGTCATCTAGTATTTTCATGCAATTGGGTATTTTATTAAAAATTCGTACACACATTGGTCCCGGAACCGCCGGAACCGGGGATCGAACTCAGTACGCTCGAGTAAAATGAGTTAAAGGCGAGCGCCCGGGCACTGAGCTATCACGGCTCGACCCAACCAAATGCCGAACAATAATTTTTAATCTGCGTCATTGGTGCTACGAAGTCATAAACATGTAAAAGGATTATCTCGAGCGACTTCACTGCGGTTGAGACGCGCGTCTTATCGAAGCCCCAGAAACGTAATCAACGTCTTACGGTTTAGGTGTGAATATTGCATACGTACGTGGGAGATTACGAAATTACTGTCACTGCTTAATCTTGACATGCTCATGAGCGCGATAAAAATATACATAAAGACTGGCGGACCCGACAACAACTTATAAATAAAAATTAAAATTAAAAATAAAATTGTAGTGGACCGAATTGTGATTGTTGCGGGTGTAGATACCCTTCTCGAATTGACCTGAAGACAAAAATTTCATTAAAATCGGTCCAGCCGTTTAGGAAGAGTTTAGTGACAGTGTGTCTGTACACAGAAGAATTATATAAGTATATAAAGATTTATTAATGACTAGCTGTGCCCGCGACTTCGTCCGCGTGCAATTTAAAATAAATAAAATTTCTAAAAAAAAAGTAGCCTAAGTTACTCCCTATAACATCAGCTGCCAGTTAATGTCCCGTCAAAATCGGTCCAGCCGTTTTAAAGATTAGCCAGAACAAACAGACAGACAGACAAAAATTGTAAAATATGTTATTTTGGTATAAGTACCGTGATTTTAATATTACAAACAGACACTACGATTTTATTTAACTAGATTGTATATATAAATTATGATATTTTTTTAATGTTCTTTCTATGTATTTGCTTGTGTGCAATAAAGTATATTCTATTCTATTCTAAGGCATTGATTTATATGGGAAACCCTGCTTACAGAATGCCGTTGCGGATGTACATATCCAGGTAGCGGCGAATACGCTCATGTGGGCATGAACGTCGATACTGTTTTATTTAGGCCAGATCCATTTATTTCAAACTTATTTTACGCCTTATTCAGCGACTTTGCTATATTCATGTTTGTTATACGAAATGATTCGCGGGATCATGGCTGTCACCGATGTTTGAGACCATCAATACAGTGCTATGGCGTTTACGGTAAATAAAATAGATAATATAAGACGTGGTAGATCGTTTGATAGAAGAACTAATAAAGTACAACCATATTAATTTCGATTTTTTTTCCGTTTCAAACTCCGCAGGATTATTTTACTGAATTAATTACTGGGATATTTGGTACGCTCTAAAAAGCAAATTAAACATTCCGAAGTGAAAGTAGCGAAGATAATGATGTTTTGCAAATTTTACGTGCAGACAAAAGTATAATTAATTTCGTTCAGGTTACATTCTCCTCATGATATCAGCTCGATGTAAAGAAAATGCTTAATTAGGCGTATTTATAATACATGAAACAAGACCTGAATTTTGTCCTCGTTGGCAAGACAAGGCGTATGATTATACATTTGAAATAAACGAGACTACACTGTTGTTTTATTTTCATATGCAACGTAAAAATGTATCCTAGCCCAGTGACGAGCAAAAATCAGTTTTCCGTTTACGGATGAAAACCCTGCTTAGGTGTGAAATTCATATTTTTATCCAATTTATGGAGGACATGCCTCCCGCCCGTCACAGTTTTAGACTGACGCCCGGTTTCTGAAACACTGATCATCTTAGGAGTTAACTAATCAGCTGTCAAATGGCTTTTCAAATGTTATTTGAGTTGCCAAAAGAATTGTTGAACTCTTTGAATTGATCATTCTGATCAGTAAGATCATTCTAAACTTCTACGATGAACAGTGTTTCAGAAACCGGGCGTAAATATTCCGCCTGAAAACCGTACATCACTCTGTTTGGGCATGAGTTCTTATATTTGTGTCCATATAAGTATAATAGTAAATTGTTATAATGATCGCGTATTTGGCTGTATGTTGACATTTAAAAAGTGGAGAATTATCTAAAGGCTTTATATTATTATCTGTGTTAATTAATATCTGTATTATATGTGTAATTAGTACAGACAATAAAATAAATCATAGACAACGAGCGGTGCACACGCCGCGCCGCCTTCCCGCGCTTTTCTCGGCGCGCGCGTGGGCCGCGCCCTCGATTTCCGTCCGCCCGGCGAATGTTGCCCGACGCGCGCCGCGCCGAAATTAAATAAACGTTTGTAAATAATAATAAATTTAAAAATAGTGCATTCGCCGATTATGCCTCGCCGAGCTAAAATTAGACGATTACACGACAGTAGCGATTTACGACTATAGGTACAGATCGATCTTACATTTAGAATTGATTTAACGGGAATGTTTTTTTTTTTTCAATAAAAATTAACACATCATTCGTTGAAAGAAAATATTTATTTTCTGCTTTGAAAATTAAATTTCTGATGATTACCACCTAGAGGTTGGTCAGTTACTAAAACCATGTTGAGTTAAATTAAACCAATTTTAGTAGCTTGTTGCCAAAGTGGTCACGCAAGTCACTTTTACTGCAAGATTTTTATAATCTTCCAAAGTAATTGAGGGGCAAACTGGTAATTCTATCTTGGCTATCGTGAATGAAAAAAAGGGTTAACATCAAAACGGCTTACCAAAGTTTAGCTGAGAGTAAACAATGAAAATTTATATTAAAGCATGTGGTCAGAAGACTAGCACCTGTTGCAATCGTTAGGTTATTTTTAATTATGGACGGCGAATATTAGTTAGTCGGTCCGGTACCTGTACTTGCTTCAAGATTACGGTATATAAACTTACTAGAGCTATGTATAAACGATGCGACCGATAAATCATTACGAATAGTTTTCAGGGTTTCGTTGAAATTGGCTTGGAATAAGCATTTGGATAGATTTGGGACATTCTATATTATTTATGTATACAAATGGCAGTTTCGTTCCGTGTGGGGTTCAACAGTATGTTCAACAGTAGATGTCTTCCCGGCGCTGATGATATGTATGCCAAATTGCTTTTTTCTTAACAATATTGTGGTAATATAATTATATACTTGGAAGCCAAACAAACTATGTGAAGCTGGAATCAAATTATATTCTTCGCGAGCACAGTTATTATTATTAGCAAATTGATTCCTTTGCAAACAAAGAAACTAGTGCTTTGTTTCACATGAATCAGGGGACCTACCTCTTGGGGGTTAAAGGGCGCGAGAGTTGCGCTGTATTTTTAACTGAAGTGAGTTGATTGATAAAAATCGGTGCTTTCCCCAAAATTATCCGGTAAACTTGATACGACGTGCATCTGTTTGGACGGAGCGTACTCGGCTAGGACAATTCCAACACGGCAGGATACGTATGCGCGCCTTGAATCTATTTCGGCGCGAGTCCGTTGCGACGCAGTTCGCCGTGTCGGGAGCGTTGTTAATTTTACAGCGCTCTTTATAGAGTCATTTGGTGGTCCGGACGGCGAACTTGACACACATCGGTTTGCGAGCGGGCAAGGCTGCAGCGGGGTTTCGCGCGATTTTTCCTCGTGCGACGCGGCGCGAGTTCTTAATTCGCGTTTCGAGTCGAGTGCGTCGCGTTTTTACTTTTTTTTGCCGTTCCTTTTTTGAATTTCGCTCAACAACCAGCCGGTAATGCGTTGGGGGAGATATTCTTTAAATTAAATGATTTTTCTGGACTACAAGCTTTTATACGGATTATTATTACACTGGTTAGAAGACGTCGGTTATTTTTAGAATGAATACTCTCTAGTTAACGGAACTGTCTACGATAAATAAATAATATAATTATAATAATCTAAATATGCAATGCGAAGAGAAATATGCTAATTTTGATAAACATGTCTTTCTCATTCATATCTCAATTTTCTGGTTAGTGACGAGCTAAGCCTCGTGATTGACAATTGGTTAGGCCTGTGTACAAAATGCTGGGTCTAAAAAGTAGTATCGCTTGCAGAGTCCTTAAGCCATTTCAACTGATGCGGATAAAATTATTAATTCAACCTACTCTTTCATACTCATTTTACTTTTATATTGGGTGATTAACTATCTTCTCGATGTTTCTGTCATCTATCTACCTTTAAATGAGCAAATCTTATATAATTATACTAGCTGCCGCCCGCGACTACGTCTGCGTAGAGGGGTGAAAATTTAGGGTTGTATGTATTTTTGTATGCTGTGTCATAAAAAAAATAAAAACAAAAAATTTTGCCTAAAAAATAAAAAAAAATTTTTGAGGTGGACTACCCTTAACATTTAGGGGGATGAAAAATAGATGTTGGCCGATTCTCCACCCTGGCCGACAATCACGCTAAGGATCACAAAAATCGGTCGAGCCGTTTCGGAGGAGTTCAAGTTCGAACCCTGTGACACGAGAATTTTATATATTAGATATAATATAATCTGAAACTTACGGCTACAACGATTTTAATGAAATTCAGCATGTAGTAATTCATCATTTCGAGGGCGATAGATGGATCTAGCTAGATTTCATTTTTACGGGACAAAACTTCGTTTTATCGTGTTTTCAGGCAATGAAAAACCGCAATATCATTAGAATACAAGGGGAAATTCCGCCACTGTCTACAAGGATATAATAGCTTAGGTGGGAAATTTTTTGAAAAGGATTTCTGCGAAGACAAGGCGATTTATAGTCACAATTCCGTTATGCACTAAGCCAAACTCGCTAAACTGAGGCAGTTATAATATTAATCAAATTATTAACCCTCTAGTTAAAAAGAGAGAGATTTCAATATTCAACTAAATAAGAATTTACAGTATTATTTTTTTTTATGTGAGGAAGTAGTAAACGAGCTGGCTTTTCAACTGACGATAAGTGATAACCGCCGCCCATGGACATTTGCAACACCCGTAGATTTGCTTGCAGATGCGTTGCCACCTCTTAATAAAGTGGGCCCCGGCTACCTCACTCACAGACGAAACGAAGAAGTGCAACACTTCTACTTTACGCCGGTTTTCTGCGAGGGCGTGGTACTAACCCGGACGGATCTGCCCATTCGTGCAACAACGAACACTGTTGCGTGGTCCTACCACCGTAATATACACGTATAACACGTATACCGTATAACATACAAGTATATCTTAAATATACAAAAACAATTTAAATTATGTGCAATTTAAAATACATGCCCGGCAGTAAAGAAAACATCGATAAGGAACGTGGTTTTCTACGTTCTGTATCTTGCCCAAAAGCGGGTCTTAACTAGATTGATGGCTTTTTTAGGGTTCCGTACCCAAAGGGTAAAACGGGACCCTATTGCTAACACTCTACTGTCTGTCTGTCTGTCACCAGGCTGTACCTCATGAACCGTGATAGCTGGACAATTGAAATTTTCACAGATGATGTATTTCTGTTGCCGCTATAACAACAAATATTAAAAACAGAATAAAAAATATTCAAGTGGGGCCGTGTTTTTGCAGTTTTTATAGATAATGGTACGGAACCCTTCGTGCGCGAGTTCGACTCGCATTTGGCAGGTTTTTTTACTTGACCAAAGGCGGGCGATCGATAAACTTGTACGACAAGAACTTCGAGCAAGTTCGTAATGACTCGTACCCATTGCTTTTACACACGATTCCTTAAAACTAAAATATCTCTGACATATAATATTTGTCATGCGTAAGGTGCAGGTCACCAAAGAGAGAAAACAACAAAGCGTCAGTTATGGTTATTTAATGAGTTTTTATGGAATTCTTGTTTTATCAATCTTTGTCTGTCCCGTTTAAGCTCACTAGTCGATTACAGCTACCATTGGGCACCTATGTTTAGTATGCAGCAGGGAGACAAGTTAGATTCGACGACCGCTACAGTGAACGAAATTGATTTCGGGACGAATGTCCAACGTTTCCATAAGCTGAAGCAAACTTAAACATAAACGTGAAACGTCACTTTCGATCCAAAGTGCACACGATGGACGTCAATTTGAAGTTAAAGTATCGTATAACCGTCTCAATCTCGTAAACGATGCTATGTACAAAAACACACTATATCCGAGAAAAGATTTTCAGATCAACGTTCAATCTAAAACAAAATCATTTAATCATCGACATAAGAAAAGTACGTTTCATTTATCGATAGTTATTTTTTTAATCTACCACCGTTTCGTAATGAGGTTCCTCTAACGGAGAAGAAACAGGCGAAAGAAACTCCGTAGGTATCCTCTTTTTTGTAACTTTTTTTCTAAACAAAACTAAAATATTATAAAACTGTTTTTATTTTTATTTTAGAAATAGCTTGGGAGCGATCAACTCTGGATTTATATTGTAATAACCCTTTTAAAGTGTTTCCTTAATAAATTTCTTAAACCTGTACATAGGCAGGTTTTGCGCATTTACGGGGTATTTTTGGTGGTATTTTGTAGTAGAAGCGTATACACCGCCCCATGGACAACTTATTTACTCCATGGAGTCAATTTCAAATATGAATATGATAATAAAAGGTATTGGGGATCTATTGTCGGACTTCATAAGTCTTGGAAAGGTGTTATTTCAAATTAGTTTGGACCAAGTGAAAGAGAGGTTAAATTCGAGATTTAAAAATACGTAGTAGTATGAAATGAGTTGTCTTTTTTTGGCAATTAAGACTTAATGCGTGTCACATAAAAGTTGAGACATAAAGCGAGCGTTGTTAGTGTTTTGGGCACATATTAAGCCATCGGACCATTTAACGTTGGTAGAGCCACGCAGCAGCCTCGGCTGTTGCACAAATGGGCGGACTCGTCCGATTAAGTACCACGACCTCACAGAAGACCGGCGTAAAGTGGAAGTATGACAAATACTTTCGCGTTTCGTCTGGTGAGTGAGGTAGCCGGAGCCCAATTTCCGAAAAGGTTGTCAACGCATCTGCAAACCCTCGGGTGTAGCAGGTGTCTATGGACGGCGGTATTCACTTCACATCACGTAAACCGTCTGCTCGTTTGGCAACATTTCACATAAAAAAAAAAATCGGACTACTCAAAATGGATTACTTCCTGCGACCTGATATGCCTGAAATTCTTCAATATCTATACATATAAGTTATGTTTACTTCGATCGGACGAATGCTATATGAGTGCTTACGTGACTTAATTTATTTATGACATACTAGTGAAAAAATAAAGGTAGAAATTGATATGAAGCATCAAATCGGCTACATCAAAGTCGTTCTTGAATGGCGCACGATGTTTTCTATTTATTTATGTTAAAGAAGAGTTTCGAACGCTTCCAATTAAAAAAAGAACAATTTCTTTTTCGAACGCTTCCATTTAAAAAAAGAACAATTTCGCCTCCTTCCCCCCGCCCCCTTCCCGTCCCCCTGATGCATTCCCAAGGTGGGCCGCCTGCGAGGAGCCGCCACGAGAATTTAGTAAACACCGGCCGGTGAGTCGCCGAGCTCCATTGTCAACGAGCCATTGTTCCCTATCAGTTTCACAATGCCCTATCGCCGAACGGGCCATAGACGCATTGTTCGGCTGATAAAAGGGTAACGTTTCCTACGAATGCAATGCATCGGCTGAGATAACGCGCGATTAGGTAATTCGGAAGCGCTGATGGCCAAATGTGTTTGTTCCAAAATGTCGTTGATAAGTCAAACGGCACAGTAACTAGCCCCATATTTGACAATGTACTCAATAATCTATTTATTAAATGGTCAAATAACGGGTTCACAATGTTTGTGTATAAATGTGTGTACCACATGAACATCAACAGCATTATCATCAATGCCGTCTTGGATCATATCGGGGCCCTAGGGTATACTTATTTGGGGCCCTGATGGAAAGTAAAAAAAATGAATGACAAAAACATTTTTCTGCTACTCTATCTTATATTTTTTATTTATTCTATGAACTTCTGCCGGAATATATTATATACCAAAAATAGAGAAAAATTATAGTTTAAGCGAATATGTCGGCCATGCGGGGCCCCCGTGAAGACAGGGGCCGTGGGAATAGGTCCCGTGTGCCATTATGGTAAAGACGGTAGTGCTTATCATATTGTCATCCCCTATTGGTGTGAAGAGAATCACTCTATAGTCAAATAATGATAAATTGGATTCTATTATTAAAAGAAAAAAACTTTTGCCACAAACTTGTTTAATACAATTTTGTTTGATATTAAAACTAATAAATGAGCTGGGAATGAAATTTTGGTGTGCATCAGAACAATATCAAAACATAAAAGTACCAATTATAATTTAGAGCATACTACCTAGTAGTTTCTTTTTGATATATTAAACGAAACATTACTCTATGAATATCAAATTTAACATTGTAAATGTGGTAGTTCATCTCTGAAATATTTATGCTTATACCAATAGGTTTTAGTTTTTCATGCCTTTTTTTAATTAATTATAAGATAGAGACTTTTTTATTAACATAAGATTTTATTAAAAGACTTAAGTGCAATTTCTTCCATGGGCTATTATAATGTGACTACTTATGAATAATATAATAGGCCGTATCAAGTTTAATTATAGTATTTACCAATTAATACTAGAGATAATTCCTAGTTGTTGAAATTATATATAACATGTTATGATATTTCTATAACAATATACAAAAATTATGTCAATAAATCCCCCAAAATTGTATTTTCCTTCCAGTCTATTTAAGTTTAAGCATTTACCTATATTGCACTTTTAAACGTGTTATTAAAAAGGTTGCAATTATGTGAATGCATATAATAAAAAAACAAACTGAAAAAAAAAATATATATATATATATATATATATATGTAGAAAACCTTCCACGCATTATGTAAATTTATTTGAATTAATAAAACAATCTTAAGTAGGTTTAATATACTTTCAGAGTTAAAAGTATGACATTAAAATGGTTGAATAATTTTATCATTGATGTACAAAACAGTGACTCTAAATATATTTACATAACTTACCTTATTATGAGGTAGAACTATGAAAGCACCTCCACCAGCGGATTCTACGATGATAGCCAAAAATTTTGGATTCACGGCACAAAAAGTAGAGTCCCACGAACTTTTGGAAACTCTGATGTTATCATAACACTGCTCCCTTTTCAGGGCTTGTCCATACACGTGGCGGAATTTAGAACTACGAACCACCCTAAAAGACATCTGTAAAACAAAATTCTTAATGTATAACAACACCACCAGTTTTAATACGAAAAATCTAAGTTATTTCACCTAAAACATAACCTATACAGAGAGATATTCTGACCTATTTTGACATTCGATTTAAATTACAATATTAAATTATAACTCACTTTTATATATAAGAAGAAATTAAAATATTTATACTAAAAAATTCAATGAAAACATTTGAATATAACTCGGTAAATTGTAGAAAATAAAATTGAGAGCTACTAGGGTTCGAAGGGAGGACGGTTGGGAAAACGAGCGAACTCCATATTTGGTAATGCCTACATCTACTGTATTTGCTGTTACAAAATTGAAAGAAACGAGTTAAAATACGTATTGTTAAGAAATAATTTATATAGAACTACGATATTATTTTCTTTATGTTATGTTATATTATTTTCTAAGCTTTATATTAGTTTATAAACAATTTCATTTGAATCATGTAAGTGTAATTTTTGAACGCACCAATTTAAATGTCAAAGTTTGTACTAAAACATCGTTCAAAATTAAGGATAATATTTCAAAATGTTAATTATCTAGATTTATAAATAAATTCTCTAGAATAATAACTTACCTTAGGATTAGGAACAGACAATTTGTTTTCTGAAGATTTAGAAGCGTCGGCAATTTGAGCGTGGTAACTGTGACATCGTTCTCTCCCTACTCTTTTTGATACTGGTGCCCGCTTAGTATTTGGGCTAGTGAAACTATTATGTCTTCTTATTTCCTGAAATAAAACTTTCATGGATAAATTTAAAAAGTCTTATTGTCTGTAAATGTCATTTCGTTAATTACTTGATTGAGTAAAATTTTCCATTAGCACCGGTTGTTTCTCAACCTATTCGGTAGAGAAAAATCACTAATGAAATAATATACAAGCAGAGTTCTCTGGTCACTTATAGTTTTTTGGGAAAAAAACTATTTAAAACTTGTTATTTCAATAAATAAATCCGCCATTTTACTAATTTGACTTCAAAAACTGAATAGGTACATAGTACTTCTTCTTCTTTCGCCTGCACTTATCCCACACTAGGGTGGGGTCAGCAGAAATTTGTTTTCGAAACCATAATGTTATTACATGTATTAGCTTTATTTTTATGACCAGCTGCCAGCTTGACGTCAACCCTCCAGAATTCTAGGGAATTTATATTTTTCTAGTAGATATACTAAAAACATAGTTCTTACAAAATGATAAATATAGGAAGCTGTTGATTATTTCATTACTGATTTTTATCTACCGAATAAAATTTTGTTTTAGGTCGAAAAACGCCCGGCGCTAATGGAAAGAAATACCCTATTTATATGATATATATAAAAATCACTAACTTTTAAACTAGCTTCGACTATTTTGGGGTTCATTAAAGTTACGAGTACGAATTAAGGGTAAGTATAAAGAAATACCAACAAATATAAAATATATATTTTTTTGGTGTTAATCAGATAATAATATGACCTTCAATTAAGGAATGTGCAACGCTCCATTGGACCTTAGGCTAGCAATAAATGCTAACGACTTTGAATTTTTGCAAAAATGAAATAGTTTGATGCTGATACTTGTTCCTACAAATCATCAATAGATAAGTACAAAACTAAAATTGGACAAAATTTCTAAATCTGTAAAATACTCACCCCATCTACATCCATTTTTTCAATCTCACGCATTATTAAAGTGGCTAAAACAAATAATAAGAAATTTCATAACACACAAAACAATGCAGTTTCACAGGTATTAAAATATGAAAGCTGTATAAAAGTGGGTATTTATATATTTTTATTTCAATTGTACCTACAACCTTTTAAGCATATTTTTTTTTAATTTATCGGCATAATTTTTTAAATTACCGTAAATTTATTAAAAATTTCTGGGCAGATTATTTTTTTTTTAGTTCGAAACGCTTTACCAAGTTATTCACAGTTTGAATTGAGTCACAATTTAACGTTAAAATATTTGCTTTAAGATATACATTTATAAAAACAGTATATACAATATACAAGCATAAATTGAATGTGAACTTTTCCATTCCTCTCTAAGACTCAAAAGACTTGATTCTAAAAAGCATTTTACAACAAATGCATAATTCAAAAATTTCGTACTGTCAGTCACTGACAGATGATCTAATGACTGTCTTTGGCTTGAGTTGACATATCATAAGAGAATTTTGCGGCGATTGAAAATATAAGCTCGTCTGATTTTTATGCGTGTAAACGTCTTTTTTTATTAAAAATGTTTTAGTTAAATTTGTATTACTGATAAGATAGTTTTCTTCTAATATGGATCCATCAAGAAGTAAGGTAATGCATATTTTACCAAATTGTTTATTTTCGCGTTGTTATCATTTTCAATATTATTAAATAGAACCTTTTCTTCTCGTATTATTAATCATATTTATTTATTTTGTAATACATTAATAATGTCAAGTTTATATACAATTTCCGTAGATATAAGTTTTTACCAAAACGTATACTTATTGGATTTTTTTAATCCATTGTCAATATTATTTTTAGATACGTAGAATTTTATACAGCTTTAAAAGCTTGTTAAGTTTTTAGGTAAAACCTGTAGTACCTGTAGTAAAGTAAGTACATGAACACATGAAAATAGCAAGTTTTGATAATTTATTTCTGTTAAAAATAGGTGTGACCAGTGATTTTTACTTGATTGATTCTAGTGTTTTATTTTAAAAATATTTCTCAGCGAAAAAAGCATAATCGCTATTATAGGCTTACCAGTTTTTTTTATTGTTATTATAACAATGTCTGTAATGTAACTCTTAAAACGACACAATTTCAAATATTTTTCAGTCTTATTTACAAAAATTTACTGCCATATTTCCTTTTATTAATAAATATAATTATATAATTTAGCACTTTTAAACTTTCTCAAAATAGTTTCACACAGGGCTTAGAAGAAAATTTCACCAACTTTCGGTAGAGCCTAACATCAATATATAGATTAAAGCATCAACAAGTTGGAGTTAATTAGTAATGGATATAAAAAAAAGTCATTTAAACATGTTTTGTGCTCTGAATGTATATTTGAAATGTCTTTGCTATGAATAATTAAGTTAATTCAAGGTAATCAGTTGTGAATAAATTTGTTTAAAATGTTTTTTTTTTTTTATCAATTACTTTGTGTATTATTTTTGTTAACACAAAATTGGATGCTTTAACAGCCTTTTAAAATGTTTTCTCTACATGTTATTAGCACATTTTGATCATAACATTTATGAAATCAATTAGTTTTGTATGTTTACATAAAAAAATTATCAGAATTGTTTATATTAGTATGTTGTAAACGAATGTAGTAACTAACTTCAAGGATATATGTGTATGTATAGACAATTTGATTACTACTTTAACAGAAATGTTATAACCTAAAAGTAGTTATTTTGACCTGCATGCACCTATACTAGGAAGGACTACCAAGGTTAAGTGTTCATGTGTTATTCATGACAAACAACTAGATTATCTTCATTATAAAAACAGACAATACTTTGACTGCTACTTGTCATTGTTAATGAAACATTATCAATTTCTTATCTTTACATTAAGATTATCAGTGTAAAATGTCATTTAATGATGTGCATGATGTATAATAAAATTTGACCTATGATATTCTGTTACATTTTGTGTATAGTGATAAGTTTATGTATTTTTATACAGTCGATTAATCACATCCACAACAGTAGTAATATACTCTACTGCCCTTGTCATTATGTCTCTGTTCTACCTAGGGTTAGCTGGTAGATAATGCAATATAGCATTAAGCTCGCCTTTGTACAATTTTTAGTGCAATAAAGATTAAATAAATAAATAATATAGGTAGCAGTTATAGAAAATTATTAGTAATTCATATTCTTTTCTCTTCCTGCTTATGACTAATTAATGCATGGATATTCTTTAGGATTAAAAATCAATGTGTAGCTAGTATTGGCTACGGATTAGGCAATTTTTCTGCACTTAATCTATTTTCTACCAGTAGCATGCCATGTGTTTCTCCATATATTTTTAAAGTCTTAAACTTGTACTCCGAATGTCCAATGCTATCAATAACCTGGAGGTGCTTGTTTAGTTTTAACAATTGGCTGTAATTTCTATTAGTTTCAAGATAGAAACCAATGAAGACATGAAGATTCCATTGAACCTTATCATCATATTCTACAGTTCTTAATTTAAAATTTAGGATAACTTAGGGAAACCTTAAAATTATAAATTTATGTGTTATATCAATATTTTTTTATATATGTTTGTATAACTTGAGAAAGCGGCCTTATTTCCTTCCGCAATGTGTTTAATTTTAAAATTGTGGTCAATGTGGTTAATTAACCAAAAATTGATTCAATCATAAGCTTGCATTTCCCTCCTTGTGGAAGGAAGACATTAGGGTAATGTATATAAATAAAAAGTGTGTCATATATGTTGTTTAACAAATTGAAGCCCCCTAAACATGTCCCCACTTTGTATATTTACGTAACTTTGAAAAAAAAATATATAAGATCCTCTTCGTGATGCGTCCAATGTGGATTTTACCCTTTTTGTCCTTTTTATTTTACCTCTTCTTGTCTTACCACCAAGAGGCAGGCTTTTCGAGGATACGAAATAAGCAACTCATTATAAATAATAGTGACAACCTGTGCAAATGTGCGGGAAGTCGATGGATGCAGGTGGCTCAGGATGCAATCTGTGGAGGAGGCCTATGTTCAGCGGTGGACTGCAAACAGGCCGAAATGATGATGATGATAAATAATTCCTTTTTACATGGGCCTCCCTTAGGCTGTTAATATCCGAGACCTCTCGGCCCATCGATGCAAGAAGCAAAGTAGTTTGTGTGTACGCGTCCAGTTCAATGTGCCATCTCCACTCGCAGGCCCGCTACCTTCGCGCGAAGCTGTGCGTGCTCAGCGCCGTCAACGCGGGCACCTTTGCGGCAGCCGTCAATCTAGTGCTGACCCTCGATCCGGAAGACAGGTGAGCTAGGGGCTCTACGCCAACTTTGGTTGTGGAGTCGTAGTTACGACGGAAACAAGCACAGATTCAAATTCAAATATCCTTATTCAGTATAGAAGCGTTACACTCACTTATTGATTGTTAAAACACTACCACTTTCTTTCATTCATTAATTCATTCATTTGCTTTGAAATACCTGTTTAATGTTCTTGTTAGTTTTTATTTTTTTTTTTAGTTTTCATTATTATTTTTTTTGTTTTTATTAGTTTTTAAATCATACTTTTTGTTTTTTTTTTTTGCTTTCACCACGCACTGCCGTAAATCGAATATGTAAACATTCTAGAGTGGGTTCTCACGATACAGGCCAGGCCTAGTGTGAGGACCACAAGTTACATCTTGCTTTGTCTAGTGCTGCAGTTCAAATGTTTCTCTTAATTTGATAACTGTAAATCTTATATTCAAATGTATATTGTTACTTTGGACTTCAATAAACTTATTATTATTATTATGGGGGTATTTATTTGTTTTCTCGTCTGGTTGGGTTTGGGGATAAATAATAAACACATAAATATATATTGCATCTATAAAATAAATATTATGAATAAAAATAAATATACAGGTATATATTATATATAATACATAAATAAATAGGACCCAACCAGACGGAAGCCCTCGGCAGGACCGGAGACCAAACGGCCGAGGGTTAGGGTGAGAGGTAGAGATGGGTCGTATCGCTTTTTCTGAGTACCGTATCTGAATCCGATTTCGATTTCAAATATCAGATTTCGAAACTATGTATTTTAATATCTAGATATTTTTTTACGGCCCCTTTCCACCTTGAATTCTAAAAAAAAAAATGTTTTCAATAATTATTTAGATTCCTCCGGGTTTAAATTTATTTATTGTGTTTATATGTTTCGAATTTATTTACTCCTAAATAAATTCGAAAACCCACTAAAATTTAATAAATTCAAAAAACTATTTTTTTATACTATTAAGGTAAAATTAAAACATTACCTGATTAAATTAAAAATTTCATAAAAAATACAAATTGAAGTAATATAAAAATGATTTATTTTAACATCTTATATATCGCTTAATAATTGACTTAAACATATTTTTAGAACACGCAATCATGAGTGACAATATTTTTATAATTTGTGTAAGAAATAATACATTCAGTATTATAACTTAGGGCAGAAGAATTTAAAATATACACACAAAGCACATAAGCCTTGGTCTGATTTCCACCCAAGCAGCACAGCACTATTAAATTATATTTTTCTTTTTGTGTAGTTTTATTTTTTTTCAAAAATATGAATAAAATTTAACTAATAAAAATATTCACAAAAAATTTACCTCCTAAAAAAATTTCCATTGTATATTTTTCTTCCTTAATTTAGGCAGAAAATTCTTAAGTAGTAAGTTGGCATCCCTTACTATTACGTGCTAGGTACCAATGCAATCCAGCTCAAGGCTAAACAAAATTTAAAGACATCGTTAATACCATAATTCGTATTTAAATGCAACAAAGTTTTTTTCCATGCTGTTAAGATTCAAAATTACTTAACTGCGCGCTTTGTCGCCCGTTACGGCTCAAGGCTAAACAAAACAATAAAAATATAATAATATCGTTGTAGTAATCGTTGATACCATGATTAGTATTTAATTGAAACGTATCTTATTTGTATGGCGTTAAGATTCAAAATTACTTAATTTATTCATAATATCTGTTTTAAAAATCTGATATTGTGCCTTGCTTGCCGTACTGCTCTAACTAGTGTAATATTTGTATCTCACGCGCTTTGTCACTCAAAATCTGATATCGTGCATTGCTTGCCGTCCCGCTCTAACTAGTGAGTATTTATATCTCACGCGCTTTGTCTCTCGAAATCTGTTTAAAAATCTGATATCGTGCATTGCTTGCCGTCCCGCTCTAACTAGTGAGTATTTGTATCTCACGCGCTTTGTCTCTTGAAATCTGTTTAAAAATCAGATATTGTGGCAAACGCGTATGATATCGCGATTCGTGTCGGTATAGCGAGCGAGCACGGTACATCAGATTTCGGAAATATCAGATATTGTAAAATACATAGATATTGAACGAGCCAGTAAGCGATATTCGGATATTGTACTAATATCTAGTTTTCATATCTGATACGATTTGTATCGCCCACTTCTAGTGAGAGGGAGAGAAACCGGCGGACGATGCGGGCGGTATCGAGGAGCACCGCCTTCTGCATTTGAGCTTGGAGCGTTCCGTCCCGGAGTCCCAGTCGCCTCAGATGTTCGGAGAGGCTGACTGGGATTAACCCATTCGCAGACACGACTATTGGGATAATTTCAGTCGGCACACCACCACCCCACATGTCGGTCACCTCGTGAGCCAGGTCCAGATACTTCGTCTTCTTATCTGTTTCGGCTTTCACGAGGTTCTCGTCATATGGAATGGTAATGTCGACCAAAATTACCCGCGACTGTCCCCGGTCCATCACCACGATGTCAGGTTTGTTCGCGACAATCGTCCTGTCCGTGATGATGGGCCGGTCCCAATAGAGCCTGGCGCGGTCATTTTCGAGCACGGCCTCCGGAGATTACTTGTAGTACGGCAGTTTCCGTTCCACGAGTCCGTATTTCAGAGCGAGCTCCTGGTGTATAATTTGTGTCTATGCAGATACTCAGAGTTAGAAAGCATGGAACAACCGGAGATAACATGCCGTAGCGACTCCCCGGGATGGCGACAAGTTCGACAGATGTCGACGGTGCCATCCCTTAGGATGTATCTCCGATAGTTGTTCGTCTTAATAACCTGATCCTGTATCGCACAGACAAAACCTTCGGTTTCCCCAAAGAGGTCACCGAAACGTAGCCAGTTAAGGGAGGCAACGGTATCTACGAAAGGCTCGTGTAGAGCCTTGTAGAACCTCCCGTGGAGCTCTTTCTCCTTCCATACGGTCTCTCGGTCGGAAACGCTCAGTACTCCCGGGTCCTGCCATTGCTCGTTGGCTAAGGATAGAGGGGTAAGTCCTTTATCACAACTAATGACGTCCGTGTAGATTGATTCATCCGATCTCGCCAGAAAGTAGTTACGGAGGCTGCACACCTCGCGATTGTGCATGGTGAGGGCGCTTAAAAAAGCCCCTCCCGCCATGCTTCCGCGGCAGGTACAGCCTCATCACTGACGATCTCGGATGATGCATTCTGTGGGACGTCATAGTTGTGCGGACTTTTCGATCCAGGGCGTTGAGCTCAGTTTGAGTCCACATGAGTATGCCAAAGGTATACATGAGGACTGGCATGACCCAGCCGTTAAATGCGCGTGCCTTGTTCACGCCTGACAAATGGCTGTTAAATACCTTTGTCAGGCGTGCAAAAAAACTTATTATTATTAATTCATTACCACAGGAAAAGAAAACTGAGAGGAACCGGCGAAATAAACTGCGGTCCCTTTTTTATCATTGTCTATTTTTATGACAAAGAATCATGTTTACCACGTATTAAAGTCCGCTTGTAATAGCCTGGAGCGATCAATTCATTTGCAGGGTGTGTTGTTATTTAAATGATCACTAATATTAAAACACGACATTCGTTTCGCTTTTCGGTTGTCCACAGTTAAAACTATAAAATCAGCTGCTGGTTATCGTATCCTGCGAAATTGAGAGGTGGCTGAAATATCGATAGCGCCCCTATGTATAAATGGACCAGATATTTTCAGTAATGAATTGGTAGTAGTTATGTATGTCTCACTGTGAAGCGGCCGAATAATTGCTTTGTTGAAGGTCAAATTTCTAGGGGTCACGTTCCATGCCGACGTGTCATTTCGTACCCACATAAATAACGATAAAATATAGTCGCCTTCGTTTCAGACCTTTTTTTATTTATTACTATTTATTACTAGCTATGCTACGCGACTTCGTCCGCGTGGAATTTAAAACGAAAAAAAATTCTAAAATTAAAGTAGCCTAAGTTACTCCTTACTACATCAGCTATCTGTCAGTGAAAGTCCCGTCCAAATCGGTCCAGCCGTTTCGGAGATTAGCCAGAACAAACAGACAGACAGACAGACAAAAATTGTAAAAAAATTTATTTTGGTATATGTACAGTGTATACATCCATATGCATTTAGTAAAAAGCGGTTATTTTAATATTACAAACAGACACCCCAATTTTATTTATCTGTAAAGATTACGTTGGGAACTCTGCGAGCTCTTAATATCTATTGGCATACAAGATTTTTTGTATAACTATTGATCTCCTCGAGAGCACAAAAAAAATTATTCCTGTACAAAATGAGTCGCTGAATAGCTCAGTGTCGTTTTTTATTAGACTTCAAAAGGAGGAGCTTCTCAATTCGATTATGGTTTTTCGATGTATGTACACCGATTACGCTGAGATTTATGATGCGATTTACGTATTTCTTTGATGCAGAATAGTTGCCATTTGGTCCCATAAAAATTTAACATAATTTGACCAAGTAGTTTTCATTTTACGTACATTTTTAATACATTAAACTCGAGCAACCTGAGTTCTACTCCCGGTGCCGGCAACAATGAAATTATTAATTTAAGTGCTGATTTATCACACGCTCAGCGACAACGGAAAGCATCGAGAGGAGACTTGTATATTTTCGAAATAATAGCAAAAAATATACATTCGGAAGATATGTTAATTGGCAGTGGGGCGGCGTGGCAGACTGTCCCCTAAAACCCTCTGTAGAGAGGAGGCCAAAACATAATATTATGGCTGTTACTTTCCTATAGCAAAATGGTGCAAGGTGCTATAAATAACGTCGGCACGGCTCTTATAGCTTCCCGAAACGATTACTTCTAACGGCTCTTCAAGACAACTAATCAGAAAGACATACTATCTAAACGCTCTGGCGGTGAACATAGAAAATTAATAAGTACTAGCGACCCGCCCCGGCTTCGCACGGGTGCAATGTATTATACATATAAACCTTCCTCTTGAATCATTCTGTCTAGTAAAAAAGCCGCATCAAGATCCGTTGCCTAGTTTTAAAGATCTAAGGGTACATAAGGACAGACAGACAGCGAGACGGCTTTGTTTTATATTATGTAGTGATTAACCAGACTTAATATAGGATCACGTCGTTGCAAACTGTATTTTCAATAAAAAAAATGTATTTTAAATGAATCTATGATAACATTACAAATTGATCCTGTAGGCTGTCGATAACTAAGGTTACTTATAGCGAATACTTGATGACTATGTGGCGCCTTTGCTAAGCGTGTGGGTAATTGCTACTACTAAGACAATTACTATTACTAAGGTTCCACTGTCTGTCTGTCTGTCCGTCTGTGTCAAGGCTTTAACTCATTAATTAACCGTGATAATTAGACAGTTAAAACTTTCACAGATGATGTATTTCAGTTGCCCCTTTAACAACAAATACTAATAAACATAATTTTATTTTAGATGAGACTCCCATACAACACATGATTTTTTTTTGCCGTTTTTATAAATAATGGTACGGACTGGATCGACATCAAGATGATGATTAGATTGCAATTCTGACTGCTATCTCTTTCCGTATCATACATTCTATATCATCTGACACATGTGGTACAGATATTAACTGTGGTAGGGCCACGCAGCAGCCTCGGCTTTTGCCAATCATAAGTCATAAGTGCCAACTGAGTAGGAAAAAATTCAGCCATCTGCGAGATATTCTGGTGTATAATCTATATACATATTTTTATGTATATCTGTCTTTCTGTCTGAATGTTACGCTTTCAGCCTATTCTACACAGACGTAGTCGCAGACAGCAGCTAGTAAATAATAAAGATAACGATGTGAAAACTGAAAAAATACGATCTAATGTTTGATAGACAAGTATATGACAAGAATATAATCAAACGATCTAATATTTTGTGCGTCAGCAATATAAGTGATATGCAAAACAACACCCAAAAAAACTAGGCAATAGTTTCCATATCTCCGCCTTCCTGACTCCGTTACTCGACGTCGATCGATAAACCTTTATCGCGAGAATGTATGAGCCTTCTGCCGTCTGTTCGTTATGTGAACAATTTGTCTAAACGAGTCCCCGAAATTTTAGTACTGTCATTAATCATAGACTAGTAAGTGCTTTTCCGTTATTAATTTCAAGTGGCCAGTACGCTTGTTTCAACCGTCGAATTCCAACAGCGATATAATCTATATATTAATAAGTGAAGTAAAAACATCAGTTGTAGAATCTATAATAATATAATTATACTTGAAGCAATAAACATTGCACCCCTTTCTACGAAAATTGCGCAGACTGAGGTGTATGAAATTTCCTACACTTATAGTTTATGTAGAGAAGGAGTACAGAATGCATTTTTTTTATTATGCATAAAAATACATTAAAACAATAAAAAAAACATTACACATACTACAATGTATTTGACACACACACGCATATAAACCCTTTTGTTGTTGTTAAAGTCTGTGGTCAAACTGAGAATAGATTATCTATACATATAAATAAAATCGGAGTGTCTGTTTTGTTATATTAAAATAACCACTTTTTACTAAATGCATATGGATGTATATATACCAAAATAATATCTTTTACAGTTTTTGTCTGTCTTTCTGTCTGTTTGTTCCGGCTAATCACTGAAACGGCTGGGTTTTCTTACGTTTTCGTATATTTTTTTTACAAATTTTAATGTTTCATTTCAAGATTTTGCGGAGATTATCACCTCAAAATTTATATTTCTTAACAGACGTTCAAACAGGGCGGCATGGAGAATTCATACCGCAGAGTTCCGTTTTAATTTTGACACGAAAATTCATAACTGTATATACACTTAATAAACTTAATAAATTGCCAAACAGATAGCTCACGTACTCAATTGATTATGGAGATTTTCTCGAAAAAATTGCTAATAACGTAACTAGAAATTCGCATAAGTCACCGGAAAACAGGTCAGCCCCAACAAGCTACATGCTGTTCGCATAGTTTATATCGTACCGAGTCATTCAATTAAGTCTTATCTTTTGACGTATAACTCTGTATAATGGAAACTGACGCACTCGTCGGGTGAAAGGTAAATTAATATGAACGGGCGCGATCGTACGAGCTCATCGGTCATTGCCCTGTTTGGTCACGCGATAGTTAGAATCGAAATTATAGTAAATAAATATATATATGGGAATATATATGAAAAGCTTTTTGAAGTTACACTCCTTTAGGCGCCTTATGAAAAAATAATGAGAGTGAAATTTTAAGATCTAACACAAAAGTCATACCTTTGAAGCTGCCCGCTAATTTTTATAGATGGCAGCATATTCTCATTCACATTCGCCCATTACAGTTCGCACTAAAGAATGTAGATGGCGCTTTCATAATTTTGCTCAACTTTTGAACATTTCTATGCTTAATAGGGATGGGTCGTATCGCTTTTTCTGAGTACCGTATCTGAATCCGATATCGATTTCAAATATCAGATTTCGAAACTATGTATTTTAATATCTAGATATTTTACGGTTCCCTATCCACGTTCATTATTTGAATTCGAAAAAAAAAAAAAAATTGTATACTTTAAGGGAGTGGATATAAGATGAATGAAATAACTTCCCTTCATACTTTTTCCAGGTTTAGGACTGGCTGCAATATTTCATACTTATTATAAATATAAAATTGTGCAGGCGTATTTAAAAGTTGATTCATTCTATGTACATAATTTTCCTTATATTTAAAACTTAACATTATATATTTACAATTATGTCAGGGTTAATAATTATTTATATCCCTCCGGGTTCAAATTCACGTTTAGGAACGTAAGCTCTCTGACTTTATTCGTCGAAAGTCTTGTTCGATGATCATTAATAATTAACCCTGTCTTACTAAAAATGCGTTTTTTTAAATTATTAAATTAAAAATTTCATTAAAAATATAAATTGAAGTAATATAAAAATGATTTATTTTAACATCTTATATACCGCTTAATAATTGACTTTAACATATTCTTAGAACACGCAATCATGAGTGACAATATTTTTATAATTTGTGTAAGAAATAATACATTCAGCATTATAACTTAGGGCAGAAGAATTTAAAATATACACACAAAGCACATAAGCCTTGGTCTGATTTCCACCCAAGCAGCACAGCACTATTAAATTATATTTTTCTTTTTGTGTAGTTTTAATTTTTTTCCAAAAATATGAATAAAATTTAACGAATAAAAATATTCACAAAAAATTTACCTCCTAAAAAATTTCCATTTATATTTTTCTTCCTTAATTTAGGCAGAAAATTCTTAAGTAGTAAGTTAGCATCCCTTACTATTACGTTAAACAAAATTTAAAGACATCGTTAATACCGTAATTCGTATTTAAATGCAACTAAAAATGTTTTTTTCCATGCTGTTAAGATTCAAAATTACTTAACTGCGCGCTTTGTCGCCCGTTACGGCTCAAGGCTAAACAAAACAATAAAAATATACTTAATAATATCGTTGTAGTAATCGTTGATACCATGATTAGTATTTAATTGAAACGGATCTTATTGACATGGGTTTAAGATTCAAATTACTTAACTTATTATCTGTTTAAAAATCTGATATTGTGCCTTGCTTGCCGTACTGCTCTAACTAGTGTAATATTTGTATCTCACGCGCTTTGTCGCTCAAAATCTGTTTAAAAATCTGATATCGTGCATTGCTTGCCGTCCCGCTCTAACTAGTGAGTATTTATATCTCACGCGCTTTGTCGCTCGATATCTGTTTAAAAATCTGATATCGTGCATTGCTTGCCGTCCCGCTCTAACTAGTGAGTATTTGTATCTCACGCGCTTTGTCTCTTGAAATCTGTTTAAAAATCAGATATTGTGGCAAACGCGTATGATATCGCGATTCGTGTCGGTATAGCGAGCGAGCACGGTACATCAGATTTCGGAAATATCAGATATTGTAAAATACATAGATATTGAACGAGCCAGTAAGCGATATTCGGATATTGTACTAATATCTAGTTTTCATATCTGATACGATATGTATCGCCCACCACTAATGCTTAAGTATATTATCTATATATGTATATACATATAAGAGATTTCCACCGATAATTGACTCATCACGATATCTCTGGCATAGAGACTTGAAACTTGGTAAGAATATTCCTTTCGCCGAATAGAAGAAGTCGGCTAAGAACGAATTTTACGAAATTCCACAAACCAACGTTTGCCGGATCAGCTAGTATCTATATAAACTCGAGTTCACTGTTTTGCCAAGGTCAGTTTTTGAAACGATGCTTTGATTTTATTATTCAACTTGTTTTTTCTTTTGTTACGCCAAAGAAGTATAACTTCTTACGTGCGTACATAAGTACACTCAAACTTTTTTTTGTGCCGCCCACGTACATCTGCACAATGTCACATTTCAATAGATGTGGCCCCGGTTACCTCACAAAGCGGACGAAACGCGGAAGTTTAACACTTCCAGTTCGCGCCGGTCTTCTGTGAGGTCTTTAATGAATAATAAATGAATGATTATTGTCTACAACAAATGGAAGAATACATAAAAATAACAATAGAAAAACAAGTTTATGTAATGCATGATTTGGGCGGTCGCGATACTAACCCAAACGGGCCGGCCCATTTGTGCAACAACGAAGAGTGTTGCTTTGTCCTACCACAACTTACGGATGCATAAACATGAAATTGGCAAAATATCTTTCTTTGTAATTGCTATATTTTTTACGGGCCACGCAGCAGCCTCGGCTGTTGCACTAATGGGCAGGCCCGTCCGGGTAAGTACCACGACCTCACAGAAGGCCAGCGTAAAGTGGAAGTATGACAAATACTTTCGCGTTTCGTCTGGTGAGTGAGGTAGCCGGAGCCCAATTTTCAAATGGTTGTCAACACATCTGTAACCCTCGGGTGTAGCAGATGTCCATGGGCGGCGGTATTCAATTACCATCTGGTGAACCGTCTGCTCGTTTGGCAACTTTTCACATAAAATGGGAACCTGTAGGATATCATAATCCTGGGTTGTACAGGCTTTCGACATTCTATTCCCATCTGTCACATCTTATTGGTATGGCATAAATGCTTGGATGGAAATCGAGGCTTAAAAACTTTTATTAATATTATAAATAATATTAATAATGCTAAATGAAAATATTTTTACGAATTTATCGCGTTTATTTTTTAGCCTAACTCATTACAGCATTCATCGTCACGGGAGAGACGGAGACGTCTGAATTTCATTGTGGATTTCGAACTGAGGAATAAAAATTAAAATAAACGCGGTAAATCCTTAAAATGGTTTCATTTAGTTTGTTTTTCATTATGTTTTTTTACATCGCCTTTACAGTACGTTATTTCGTGTCTGCGGGTTACACAAGTTGCTGTCCTGTGTGGCATCGAACCCACGACCACCAGCGCCAAAGGCACTAAAAAAATAACTCCTGGATTTCAATGCTGTGAGGTCTATTTGTATGTGACGACAGGGTATACAAAGCTTTTTTGCATGTATGGAGTGTAGTCGCATGGCCATAGGAAACAGATATGTTTATGGTCATACTTTCAGGTCGTGGAACCAGAATTTTCGCTATTCCCGAAAGATAATATTTTGATTTCTTTTTCAGTGGCGGAGCATTTATATGTATATTTCATTTGCGCACTAGAAATTAATTGATGGAATCTGTTCAAACTCAAACTCTGAACATCTTTATTTAAATAGTCGCTTGGGCGTTCCTATGAAACGTCGTACTTTACATAAAAATTTATACATATTAAGTTCGTAAGTTTATTACCACCGGTTGGGAAAGCAGTTTCTGTTGAGAAGAGAGAAGTTGCTCTTTTATAAAATATCAGTTTACAATATAACACGCCAAATTGTGCATTCCATAAATTTGTTTGTCTATCGTTAATTTTGTGTATCCTTTTGTGTATGGTGGATAGTAAAGTATTCATTCATTCATTCATGGTACAGGTATGATAGTCCTATTTTAGACAACGTGGGTATCAACAGTATATTGGCATGATTGTTTCTATCGTTACGAAATAACCGTTATTGTTCTGTTAATTAGCGATAAGTTGTAAACACTGCGAGGTCGGCTGTGGAAATAGGATACCGTATTCTGTTTAATGGATCTAGAGGAAAAGCAAGACCGCCGCGTGTGGTAATTTATATACCGTCCACGGTAAAATAAGGTCTTATCGTTACAGAATAATAATATTTCTTTTTCAATACGTTATACTGTGTCATCGTGATGTGACATTATATAGAGCCGGGGGTGGTAATTTGGAACCCCACTTTGTTTTTTTGAGTATTTTAAGAAAACTATTTCATCATCACAAAATTTTCTCTTTATATTTAAAAACTTATTAACTTTTATATTATAAACTGATTTATAAAATAAAATCACTCTTTATAGGAAAAAAAATCGCTTTCTTGGAAAAATAAAAAAAATGTGTTCAAAGATCTGGTGCTGGTATTATGGAATTCGGGTTCCAAATAACAAGTATGAAATAAATTTACATACAAAAATCACAAATATAAAACTCCGCGTCACATCCTGAGCATTCAATATGTGCCCACAACCTATATGATTGGCACTGAATCCAAGTTTCTCGTTGGAGTAATTGTCAGAGCAAAAAATACAACAAGCGTCATCTTGATTTGTGGGCTGGACATGCGTGGTAACATTTTCTGACATTACAATGTCACCTGAAGAAACAGAAGATTCCGAAGAGATCGAATCCTCGCTGTTTAGAGGTCTAGAAGACTGCAACACTCTACCCACCACTACGCCCACGAACGCCTACCCAAATTCTTCCCCGACTTCTTCCTCTCTGCGCTATAGACTTGATTGACTACTCAAGTTGCTGTTTGTAAGGAGACCCGGTCAATAAAGTAATGCGGGTAATTTGGAACCCGGTTCCATATTACCTGCACCTATTGGGTTCCAAAATTAAAACCTTACTTTGTTAATTAAGAAAACAAAAACTAGTTCAAATAAATCTTAAAACTTACCACTGACAATGTAACTTATGCGTATATACTTCGTGTAACACCTACTATATTTACTTTTAGACAAAAACAAAAGTTTTGACAGTATTAGGAAATAAAATTAAAAAACATTTGCGTAGGTAAAATAAAGGTAACATAAACATAGGTGACACAAAATTTCAACGTCTTATAACAGGTCCAAACTCGATGCAAAAATGACGCCAGTGGAGCTAATAAGTTCAATGACATCAGTTCGACGTAATTTCATAGGTTTTCAATAGATTTCGTTGTCAGCAGAAATTATCAGCAGGTTCCAAATTACCACCTCTTCCCTTACAAAGAACATACAACTTTTATTGTTTTACTGCGACCTTTACTTCATTTTTGTCGTTTGCGACGTTATGGAAAAATTTTTTTATATAATAATTGACTTGATAAGGTATTGTTATTATAGTACCGTTACATCCAGATATCATTAGATATAATATCCCGTTCTTAAGTTTTACAAATGTGTTAGTTTATTATCGATTAAGAGGGCAATCACTTGTATTATAGATTTTTCACAAATGAATTTATAAATTGTATATAATCGAATAATCTATGTTCAAGTGATTTGAGCCATACCAGATGAATGAAAATTTCCTTCTTTCCTTCCTTCAACTTTGTTCTAACTTTGAATTTGCCAGTTAAGCTAAATTATCAAATTATTATTTTTCATTTTACACTACAGTACAGATATGTTTATACTACAGACTGTATATTGAATATCTTTGTCTTGTCTATCTAGTAAGTTATTTCTTGGGAGATGATTCAAGAAATTTATAATTGTGCACAAATTATGTTAGAATAAAGATTAACCATTAATTAAGTTTATTACTTTAGGGATGCCAAAAAATATCGATATTTTGTGGCCGATGTATCTTTTTCCGGTTTATCGTAGAAGTGGGCGATACAAATCGTATCAGATATGAAATCTAGATATTAGTACAATATCCGAATATCGCTTACTGGCTCGTTCAATATCTATGTATTTTACAATATCTGATATTTCCGAAATCTGATGTACCGTGCTCGCTAGCTATACCGACACGAATCGCGATATCATACGGTTTGCCACAATATCTGATTTTTTACACAGATTTCGAGAGACAAAGCGCGTGAGATACAAATACTCACTAGTTAGAGCGGGACGGCAAGTAATGAACGATATCAGATATCGAGCGACAAAGCGCGTGAGATATAAATACTCACTAGTTAGAGCGGGACGGCAAGCAATGCACGATATCAGATTTTTAAACAGATTTTGAGCGACAAAGCGCGTGAGATACAAATATTACACTAGTTAGAGCAGTACGGCAAGCAAGGCACAATATCAGATTTTTAAACAGATATTATGAATAAGTTAAGTACTTTTGAATCTTAAAATCTTGCAGATAAGATCCGTTTTAATTAAATACTACAACGATATTATTATATTTTTATTGTTTTGTTTAGCCTTGAGCCGTAACGGGCGACAAAGCGCGCAGTTAAGTAATTTTGAATCTTAACCGCATGGAAAAAGAAATTTTTAGTTGCATTTAAATACGAATTACGATATTAACGATGTCTTTAAATTTTGTTTAGCCTTGAGCTGGATTGCATTGGTACCTAGCACGTAATGGTTAGGGATGCCAACTTACTACTTAAGAATTTTCTGCCAAAATTAAGGAAGAAAAATATAAATGGAAATGTTTTAGGAGGAAAATTTTTTGTGAATATTTTTATTAGTTAAATTTTATTCATATTTTTGGAAAAAAATAAAACTACACAAAAAGAAAAATATAATTTAATAGTGCTGTGCTGCTTGGGTGGAAATCAGACCAAGGCTTATGTGCTTTGTGTGTATATTTTAAATTCTTCCGCCCTAAGTTATAATACTGAATGTATTATTTCTTACACAAATTATAAAAATATTGTCACTCATGATTGCGTGTTCTAAGAATATGTTAAAGTCAATTATTAAGCGATATATAAGATGTTAAAATCAATCATTTTTACATTACTTCAATTTCTGTTTTTAATGAAATTTTTAATGTAATCAGGTAATGTTTTAATTTTACCTTAATAGTATAAAAAAATCGTGATTTAAAATTTAGTCAATTTTAGTGGGTTTTCGAATTTATTTAGAAGTATTCTTTTGGAACAGTTGGTATCACTGGTATTAAGTTTCAAATATCACGAACATTATGTATATGGAATGAATCAACTTTTAAATACGCCTGCACAATTTATATTCCGAATGAGTATAAAATATCGTTGAAAACATTTTTATCTTTTTTTTTTTTAGAATTCAAGATACGTGACCGTAAAATATCTAGATATTAAAATACATAGTTTCGAAATCTGATATTTGAAATCGAAATCTGATTCAGATACGGTACTCAGAAAAAGCGATACGACCCATCTCTAGTTTATCGATATTAAGTTATTGTTGAACGTGCATGAATAACGTCACATTGATCGAGTAAAGATCAGTGACAATTTTTAAAAATAGAAACGCGAAAGTAGAAATACTTTTACTACTTCTTGCAGTTAAAATTCTTATATGCTAGTTAGGGACCAATATGTAGTAAACGATAGCGTGTTTTAAAATGGGACACCGCCATCTGTTGTCAATTTTAAGAGTAATCTCTGATCTGACTCTTGCACTTTTGAATGAGTTTATTAGATACTTTAGTTAATGACATTAAGTTTAAAAATACTATTCAATTTTTTAAACGTAACTAGTGTTACAACGTGATTAAAGACGGGGTGTGCTACGCATATCGAAATTCAAGCATCGTACGATCTATGTGCGAGTAAACTTTAGCGATACCAGATGAATGAAAATTTTTTTTTTTTATACTTCTTCAGTTTATTCATTTATTGAATGCCAGAAAAACGCTGCTGCAGTCGGTATGTAATTCAATTGAATGAGTGTGTTGTAAAATGGTACCTACAGAGTTTTCAGGTTAATTTTAATGTACACTTTTACATTTAAAAAGGATTGTGATTTCAATGCTATGAGTAGTATGTTAATGGGTCGGAAAATCAACGCTCGGTCACTACTCCAAAAACATGCGCAGATCTAGAAGCAAATTTTTAAGGGGGGAAGTTGTGGTTGAAGTATCGAAAACGCAGCATATCTTTTAGTATAAAGACGGTCCCTCCGGTAGATCCCTTTGTATCGTTATGGTCAGTTCGTGGTGGAAAAGATAGAAAAAGAAAAATATAAAAGTCTTTTACTCTATATGCTCCTAAGACCGACCTCTTGCGTCACTGTACCACAACTCTAGATAAAGCCGTGAACTTGAAATCCTAACTGATATACCGGTTCTGCTGTGGTAGGGCCACGCAACGGTTCGTTGTTGCACGAATTGGTAGGTCCGTCCGGGGAAGTACCACGACCTCGCAGAAGACCGGCGTGAAGAGGAATTGTTATACTTCCGCGTGTGTCTGAAAAGGCGGCAACGCCATCTGCAACAATACGTGTGTTGCAAATGTCCAAGGGCGGTGGTTATCACGAGCGTTACGAAAAGCGTGATCCGGCAAGGCGAATGGATCGGTTACGCTAACGGTGATTTCTCGATTATTAATTTATCAATGAAAACCCATAATAAATTAAAATATTTGTACAAAATTATTATACGTATATACATGTATACATTATACATTTTTTAATGTGAAAAGTTGCCAAACGAGCAGACGGTTCACCTGATGGTAAGTGAATACCGCCGCCCATGGACATCTGCTACACCCCAGGGTTACAGATGCGTTGAGAACCTTTTGCTCCGGCTACGTCACTCAGCAGACGAAACGCGAAAGTATTTGTCATACTTCCACTTTACGCTGGTCTTCTGTGATGTCGTGGTACTCACCCGGACGGGCCTGCCCATTCGTGCAACAGCCGAGGCTGCTGCGTGGCGCTCCCACCGTTAAATCACACATATAAATGGAACTAAAGAAGTTTTTCTTCAGTCGTGTGGTCTAAAGCACACTCGTTTTTATTAGATAACGCGTAACACCGTTCGCCGTCAATCAAAATTCCTCGTACTTATCGCGAACGGGCTAATCTTGTGATGTTTACACGACTATGTTATACGTTTAACTCCTTTTGATATAGTGTGTTTGTTTCTTCGCTCTAACGACATCAGAATACTTTTAGTGGGGCATGTTTAATGTCATCTTGTGCTGTTCAACCAATTTGTATGTCGCGATGTTGTAAATAATATAATTTGTGATGTCTTTTTCCTTTTTACTAACCGACTTCAAAAAATGTTCAGTCAGAAGTGAGTGTCAATTCGACTGTATTTTATTTGTATGTTTGTTACCTCGGAACTTTTGATTGAGCGAACCATTTTGAGCGATTTTGATGATTATTTTTTATTTGAAAGCTGATCCTTCCCATGTGGTTCCATATTAATTTCATTGGTATTGGATCTTGGGCTCCGGAGATACGCAGGGAACTCCTGAAAATCGATTATAAAATGAATACAGAGCGAGATATTTCAAGTCGGTTTTGTTTTTCGTCAATAAAAAAGGACTTGTCTCTTTTTTTGTAATAACGTTAATAAAGTTGCGAGATCTTTAAACACATAAATTTTATGCAGACATACAGATCCAGTTCTGTACTATTATCTGCAGTTGAAACTAATACTTGTTCCATATCGTATCGAACTCTATCGTTTTTGTACAATCAGAATCGAAGTTAGGTGATAATATTATCTAATACATCAAATACACTAGTTCCAATTCAAATGACAAAAGTCCCAAAGCTAACCTATCTAATCTAGCTAATGCTAAATTATCCTATCTAATCTTGTTCCAAAATTAAAACAGATTGAAAACAACGTCTGTTCACTTTTCCCTTGAAGAACGAGAAAATTTAAATCCGATGGAGTCTCGGACGCCAGAAAAACAACTCTTGCAACTAAAACAAAGCTGCAAACTGTTTTTGAGAAAAATCACATTTTCAAGTAGGGGAAAATAAAGTATTTGGAAGAAAAAAAAAGTATTTTTCAAAATTTTATAATTTATTTCTTCTCTTGAATCCTTAGATATTTTTGTGTACTTCTAGCGTACAGGCAGTTTTTCATTATTCTTAAAAATAGTATTTAATGATAATGAAAAACATTCCAGAAATAGAGTATTTTTACCTACTTTATTTTTATGCAAAAGTATAAAGTATAAAGTTTGTCAAAATAAAATAGAATACGTTATTATTAGGTATGGTTGGCAACCCTACATGCAACTAAAATCTTTTGCCTTGTCCAAGTAACGGAAGCAAGGGGATACAGTTGAAACCTGTTCATTCTTATATCGGACTAGGACCCGCCACGGCTTCGCATGGGTGCAATGTATTAAACATACAAACCTTCCTCTTGAATCACTCTATCTAGTAAGAGAAACCGCATCAAGATCCGTTGCGTAGTTTTAAAGATATAAGCACACATAAGGACAGACATACAGCGGGACGACTTTGTATTGTACTATGTAGTGATTAACCAGATTTAATTATTGGATCACGTCGTACTGAGTTGCAAACTGTATTTTAAATAAAAAAAATGTGTTGTAAATGAATCTATGATAACATTACAATTTGACACAGTAGGCTGTCGATAACTAAGTTTACTTATAGCGAATACTTGTTGACTCGTGGCGCCTTTGCTAAGCCTGTGGGTAATTGCTGCTACTAATACAATTACTATTACTAATACTCCACTGTCTCTCTGTCTGTCCGTCTGTCACCAGACTTTATCTCATTAAATAACGAAATCATTTCGGGGCATTATAGTACCCAATAGCTTTCTGGGAATTATTCATCCCACCTTGAGGTAGCGTCGACATATTACTCTGTTGTTTCCAGGATCTCGATAAAGCGCGGCTGCGCCCTGACCGCGCTGGGCTTCGCCTACTTCATGTCGCTGTTCGAGCTTTTCACCTTCGCCGCGCTGTTCACGGCCTCCGGTTCCCGGTTCCGCCAGAAGTACCGCCTCAACTGCAGCGATGTTCTGGACATCAACAACAAGTTAGTACTCCGACAGTCATTATGTGAGAAAGTGGCAAACGAGCTGGCGGTTCACCTGATATCAAGTGATAACCGTCGCTTTATGATTGATTATCATAATGATTTACAACATGTATCAAATCAAATCATTTATTCATCCAAATAAGAAATATAATTTTCATCTATCGATAGTGATTTTTTTAAATCTACCACCGTTTCGTACTGAGGTTCCTCTAACGGACAAGAAACTCCGTAGGTATCCTCTTTTTTGTCATTTTTTTTCTCAAACAAATACATTGTTATACTGTACAATTTTTTTTTATTTAGAAACAGCTTAGGAGCAATACATCTTATTCCCAGGGGTTATTATCGTTAATTAATTTATTTATATTATTAAAAGCCTTTCTAAAAAGGTTTTCTTTAATAAATTTCTTAAACCTGTTAATAGATAGACTTTGCACATGAACTAGGATTTTGTTGTAGAAACGTGTACACCGTCCCATGAACGAGTTACTCTATGGAGTCTAGTAACTGGCGTAGGATTGCAAATGCGTTGCCACCCTTAAACAAAGTTGGCCCCGGCTACCTCACTCATCAGACGAAACGCACAAGTAACACTTCTACTTTACGCCGGTCTTCTGTGAGGTCGTGGTACTTACCCGGACGGACCTGCCCATTCGTGCAACAGTGAACCTACCACCGTTCGTCATTAGTCTTTAAAAAGTAAATAGGTAGTTCATGGGACAAAGTGTGCCCGAGTGCAGTATAATATCACAGTCTAATTTAATATCGCAGTAAATGAATACAATCCAAATTCGATATTAAGTCTGCCACTTGATCAATTTAAGGCTTAAGCCTGTTATACCATTGTAGAATATCTCGATGACGCCAATGTGCAGGTAACACTGCTGATATCTCATTATTTATGTGTCACGAGCAACAATAAAACCGGCCGCACCGTTATCTATGAAAACGGCCAAAAGACATGTCTGTTGCATGGGAGGCCCCCTTAAATAATTTTTTATTCTTTTTTTAGTATTTGTTTGTTTATAGCGGCAACAGAAATACATTATCTGTGAAAAGTTCATTTGTCCAACTATCACGGTTCATGAGACAGCCTGGTGACATACAGACAGACAGACAGACAGACTGATAGAAAGGCAGAAAAATAAACAGACACACAGAGAGACAGAAAGACAGACAGCAGAGTCTTACAGTCAGTAATAAAAAGTACCTTTTGATGGTCTTTCTCCAGTAGTAGTAGTCTATCACTAGGGAAAAAGTTAGTGTGCGAGCGAGACAGTGGAACTCGTGCGTCTCTTCCAGGCTAGTGTCTGCCGTGCAGGCGGCCCTGTGCTGCGTTACCGGCGCCGTGGTCTGCTTATGGTCGTGCAACCGTGACTTCATGCGCTCCTCGCATTTCATGTCCGAGGCATACGCCTGGTTCGGCGCCGCCTACTTCTTCTACGACATATGGTCCATGTACCTGGTGAGTGCGCAGCTGTTCTTAAAGGGGCGTTGAAAAACGTACAAGCTGTCCGTCCTCCTGATCACCACCATTTGGACACCGCAGATTGTTTTTATGTTAAAAGACAGCAAGCGAGATGAGGAAGAGAAAAGGACCAAGAATAGGTCCCTATTGTACCCCCATATTTATCAGGGCCTCAGGAGAGCTCTTGCCATTCTGAATTAGTGGTGTAGTTTCCTGACCATAGTCTCGTGCTGTACACAATCAAAAGCTATGGTTAAATCGCAGAATATACCTAAGACATCCTGCGACTCCTCCCAGGGTTCAAAAATATTCATAACAAGCTTGACATTTATTGTTGAGCGACCCATGTTACTTGTTATGCAATAAAATGTATGTGAATTAAAAATTTACAGAGAATTGGCAGTACAGAGTCAAAAAATTTTGTGGTCCAAAGCACTACCTGATTAAAATACCGGAATGATTTGAGTATGTTTCATAAGTTCAGAAAATTCACCACGCTTTTATACAAATGTTAAAAATAACGGCTAGGTAAGGTGATATTACATCAGTAATAGAACTGATCATCGTGACAGAGACCCCACGTACATCGGCAGTTATTTTAACATCAAGAGACTTACGCCCGGTTTCTGAAACACTGATCATCGTAGATGTCAACTAATCAGCTGTCCAATGGCTTTCCAAATTTCAAATGGTTAAACTGTTTGAATTGATCATTCTAATCATTAAGATCATTCTGGTCTATTATATATATAGAGAGTTTAACCTTTTGGCAAGTCAAATTTGAAAAGCCATTTGACAGCTGATTAGTTGACATCTACGATGATCGATGTTTCAGAAACCGAGCGTTATATTTGTTTAACAATTACATAATATTCTTGTTTAAAGTCGTCACTACATTCCATGACATTTAAGTTAAAGAGTCGATCCTGTCGGACAGGTGCACGTGCGCCAAGTGGGCTTCGCTAAGGGCATAGGGGTCATTGGCGAGGGACGCCCGCAAGGGTCCGCTATCTGACGGTCCGGTGGAGCCCGGGGCCAGCCAGGACGCGGGCTGCATGGGGCTGAAGAAGCCCCGGCGCGGCCCCAGGTGCTCCGCCTGCGGCGACTGCCTCGGCGAGGGCGCAGCGCCCATCTCGTTCCTCGCCTACTGCCGCCACGAGCCGGTGATACTCTTCCACCACCTCTTCATCGGCGGCTTCGGGTTCCTCGTGATAGTGGTGGGTGCCTCGTGGTGGTGGGGTTTTGATTATTTCACGTTTTGTTTTCTGAAGGGTTTTTTGTTTTTCACTAACATAAAACCACTCATTTCAGTACCTTCGCGGCGGCTTGGGCGACTGCGTCTTCGGCTTCGTCTATCTCATGGAGCTGTCCACGCCGTTCGTCTCCTTCCGCGGCATACTCTCCCGTATGGGGCTCAAGTCTTCGCGCGCGTACCTTCTTAACGGGCTGGCGATGCTCGCCACGTTCTTCGTCTGCCGAGTGCTGAGCCTGCCCTACGTGTGCCTGATGTACAGCCGGGTCATCGGCCTGCCCTACTTCGAGGTGAGGGGAACTCCCTCCGATGGACTAAGGATTTTATTGGCGTAGTGGGTGGCTGTTTCTTGTTTTTTCATCAAAACATTGCCCGCAATGTCGTCGTCCGGGGAAGTACTACGTTCTCGTAGGAAACCGGCGTGAAGTGAAAGTCATTACTCTTTCGCGTTTCGACGGGTGAGTGAGGTACTCCGGGGCCCCACTTTTTAAAGGTTTTCAACGCATGTCCATAGGACGGCGGTGTCCGCTTAAAATCTAGTATTCAATATCAATGCCCCCCACCTCTCTTTCCTTCTTACTCAGTATATATGTGATGGCTTTGGAGGACATCGTTAAAAAAACCACCAAAAACATAAAGCAGAAACTTGTTTCCGTTTTTAACTATGCGCCTACATCTCTGAACTTGCAGGCCATTAGATCACTGCCGACCGGTTGCAAGGTGTCGATATGCATCCTGCTGCTGCCGCAGCTGTACTGGTTCTACCTGATGTCGGCGGGCGCGGTGAAGGTGTTCCTCGGCGGGGCGAAGCCCGGGGCGAAGGCGGGCGCTCCGCTGGCGGCCGGCGACAACGGCAAGCGCAGCTGATGCAGGCGACGGCGCGGGAACAGACGCTCGCAAACGTAAGCACGCCGCTGTGTCTAATCTGTGACGCGCGCCGCGGTAAACGACAGTTTTTTTTTATTTATTCGAAAAGCAAGCTCTGCCCTGTGTTTAATCTGTGACGCGTGCCACGGGAATCGAGAAATGTCAGAATTTCGCCTAACGTCATTTTTTTTATTTCACCGACAACGATTACATCTCAACCGATGGTAATTAGTTGTGCACGAAAAAAGAACAATTCATACATGCCTTAACACGCTCACTTTGTTTCTTCAACGGATGATTTTTCCATTATTAGAGACTTAGTAAAGCTTCTCAAGTCATCGAACTAGCTTAAATCTAAACATTGCACATAATTAACCACTTGTATGTATGTCGCCTCTAATTTACTGATACAACTGGCATGTCATTGCGCACAATTTAACTCATCGTATGTGAAAAAAAGGAATTCAATACGTTCGTATTCCGTTGTTTCATAACTTAAGAATATTCCAGTGTCATCCTCTCACCTGTTGACCCCCAATTGAAACAGTAAAAATTTATCTATGATCATACTTACAGCTAGAATTAATATTTAATGATAATATGACAAGAAAAATCTTTTATACATTTCTTCGTACCCGTGGCGTGCGATCGTAGTGTAGAGGGGCAAAACATACTAATTGTTTCGTGCTTGATTATCGGAACTCGTAAATAAACCAATGGAAACCAGAAATGGCAGATATCTAATTTGGTTGGTCTCACCTTTGTATTACAAAATATATACATCCATTTTGCAAGGCATAAAAATCTTAACAGAAAACTGAAAAGTTGACTGAATTGAGACTGTGAAATTGGTCCAGCTGTTTAGGATTTCAGTGGCATATACACATGCACAGAAGAATTATATATATATATATATATATATATATATATATATATATATATATATATATATATATAGATATTAATATAAGAGACATTCTCTCTTTCATTTTTTTATGCTACAAATCACAAAAAAATGTAATTGGATGTAATATCAATAAATAATTTGTAAACATTATAAGCCATTTCTGAGAAGTCAGCCAGTTGAGTAATAGTTATGTTTCGCCTGTCTACATTCTTTGGGGCTTCATTGCAGCGTTGTTAAATGTTTTCATTTTTAGAGTAATGAACTTTTTTTCCCCAATTATCTTTGAATATTAGGATTTTTTCTCAGCATAGTATTTTATTATTTCATTTGTAACTTGTAAAATGAAATTAAATACTAATTTTACTTCAGAAATACATTTCCCCATTTGCATTTATTCAGAAACGTTATATGTTTTGTACAACAGTATATTTATATTTTACTTTAAAATGTAATTTTGCAGTTTGGTTATTTTAGTATACCAAAGTATAAGAATGTATTGCCTGTGATACTGAATGGGAATTAATTTACAGATATGACACACCAAATTATTTCTGTTCTTTAAAAATTGTGATGAGGTAGTTAAAACATATATTTATCTTTTGTAAATAATCTACAATGTACGCACATCCAATTTAATGTACAAATCAGAGATCTGTAATTGACATACAATATGTATTAAATTTTAACTACTGTATGCTTTTGTTGGTTTGCAATGAAGGGTTAATTCATGGGTCATAAAATAGTTGGTATTATCCTATCAAATCATAATTTTATCAGGCATTTAATCTATTTTTAACTTCAACATATTTAAGAATACAACAACTGAATAAACTTGTTTCTTATTTGTTTAACTGTAGTTTATGTAAAAACAGAGTACATTAGTTTCAGGAATGCAGCAAAAATTTTTTTTAACAAAATGAGTAGATATGAACAATAAAGTAGCATTTATTTTAATTATTAATCGTTAAATATGATGAATCGAGCTTCTTGATATAATTATTACAAAGGATTGTAGTAAAATTTTCAAATTTTCTCAAGTTTACCAGTACCATGCAGTCTGGATTTATGTTACACACATGAAAAAAGGAGAGGATTGGAACAGATATTTTCTTTTTTATTATTATCCAATTAATTTTGTACACATCTCCAATAAATTTAAAGAAATCATACATTAGGAGAGCTTAAAATAGCATTAGACTCTTTGTCGCAAAGCAGATTAAAAAAAATATTACTAATGATATATTGTATGAAAAACAAATAAAGAATATTATTAATATGTGACATATGGTTGCCTATGCATTTGGTTAAACTGCCACAAAATACAATAAATGATTATTGCAAACTGTTAAGTCTTACCGTTACACTTGCAGTTTTATTAGTGCCACGTTAGCATTACATTCATTAATTTCAAGTGCAGTCTTATACAATGCGTTTCAAATAAGTATGTACGTAGAACCGCGCCATATTGTGACGTCACATCTGTCAAGTTAAATCGAAAAAATAGGGCCTGTAAAACAGATATTTTTATAATAATATTTATTTTTAATTTCAATCTCCGAGCTGCGCGAATTCTGCTCATCCTTGAGGTGTCATCATATTTGTCGCCGTCATCATTCTCAAATATAAATGTCATGAAAATACTCCATTGACTGATATTTAAAAGAAAAATATTAATTGTATTGCCTGCGTATACGACACGACAACGAAATTAAAATTAGCATTTTTTTCTATTAACTCTCGTTGTCGGTTCATTTTCGAGATTGTTTTTTGTTCACTTAAAAAATATTAACACAAATATTTTTGTTGCCGTTCGTACTTTACGTGCATTCTTATTTGAAACGCATAGCAAGCCTTTGCAGCTAAAATTATTTACAGTGATAATTTGTGTCCCGGCATTTTTTTCATCCTATGCATTTAAAGATAATGTGCTTTTATTTTTATTATTTTATATAGTTTCAACGATGTTGTTAATATTTGTGTCATCGACGTATATCGTTTTATATTGTGACATTTGTGACGTTTGAGTGACAATTAAATGGCGGCCTCTAGTCAAAGACCCACTTCGTGGTTTCGCATAGACAGTATGATATTTGTTACCATATATAGGAAATCGTCCAATTTTTTTTTATTCAGTTTACATTATTGTTTATTGGATAAATTAAAATCATTCGCTGATTATGATGAAACTTAATTTTATGTGAAACTGTTACAGGTTACTAAAATTCCTAAGGTTAGCTATAATGGAATTTCACTAAGTGATTCAAACAAAAGTAAGTAAAGTATACTTTTAATTTTTACTCTTCACTGATTTAAAATTTCGGTTCAATGTTTAAAAGAAAAATAATCATTGTCGTGTGTTAATATTAATTTTCGTTTCAACCAAGGTTATTAATGTGATGTTGATTTAAATACCAAAAGTATGCGTGTGCATTGCTTAGACAGTAATACTGAGAAATAAAATGTGTTGTTACTCATGTGGCGGTGAACTCAATATATTTGAAATTATATTAAACGGCTAACTTCGTTAGCAGAACAAGAAAAGGCAAGTTTTACTCAATATTATTGTGTTAATCTAATAGAGGAGTTACAAGGTGAAGGTATAGCATATGGTGCTCCATTATATAGTATATTATATAATTGTTGACTTCATGTCGCTAGTTGGTGGTAAATAGACAACAGAACATAGAAAGATACGGTTGTAGGGTATGGGTGTACGATATAAGTAAATTAAACTACGTAACTTCCTTATTTACGTACTGTTTTAATAATTTTATTTTTACTTGAAAAATGACAAATTCTTATAATTTTGTTGATTGATTTGTTTCATATAGGAGAATTGTTTATTTTAGATTTTAACGCAAATAGTTTATAAGTGTGGTATGCCGCACCAATACATTCTCGACATGTTTGTATATATATGTAATGCATAAATATGCCTGGGCTTCGAAAACCAAATATATAAGTCATTTAACGTACCTACGTTGTTTTATAACTACAACAACAATATGTAATAGGACTAAGGAGCAAGATGGAAAGAGATTTGGGCTGTGTCGTCAACAAGAAAGCAAAAACCTAAGCATTTAAGTTGTGCATGGCCTAGGTAATCTAAAAGCCAACATACGCAATTATTCAGATACATCTGATGCATGTTCAAAGCTCTGTCAATCCAGAAGTTGCATTTGTCTTAAAGCTAATTCCACTTGTAGATCTGTTGGAATCTCCCTTGCGGTGAAATGTAATTCTCTTTCCTAGTATTTAGTTGATTATTTTTTTTTATTTCTAAACCGAAGAGGCTTAAGAGTTCAAAGGTTTTGCGCCATCGGGATTGCTATCAAAAAAATGTGCGATGTTTTTTTATTATCTTTCCATTGTAGTGTAATATGAACTTAATGTATTGACAATTATGTCTTCCTTTCTGATGTTACATTTCCAAGTTACGCACACCCAATGGGCGCTAAGGCCGATGGTTTGTTTTGTGGTTATATATATCTTATGTAACTTTAAGTTGTCTATAAAAAAAATAAATGTTATAAATTTGTAACCAGGACTTTTAATTGTAATAAATCCTTTGATGACCAAGCTGGACCTGAATACACGAGATTGGCAACAACTGCTTCTGCAAATCACAATAATTTAAAAGTTATTTGGGCCATCCTGAATGTATCACAAAACAGAATATTTCAATTTTTATATTTTTTAATGAAATCTTGCTGCACTTTGGTGGACATTGGCTTATATCGATGCGGCTGTACCATCAACTAGCACGTTTCTAACTGTCGGTAAAGAAAGACCGTATGACCGCTAGGCTGGGGCTCAGCGGGCTATGCTCGGTGTTTATCTGCGTGATAGAGTTTGTAACGAAGTCATCCGCAGTAGGACAAGAGTAACAGACATAGCTCAGAGGATTAGTAGGCTGAAATTGAAATGGGCCGGCCACATAGCTCAAAGATCCGAACACCAATAAGAAACTTTCTAACTAGAAGGAGTGAAGACCTGTGTAATAGTGCGGGATGTCAATTGATGCAGGTAGCTCAGGATCTTACCAGGGGCCTATGTTCTGACTCAAACAGGTTGATATCATGTTGATGAAAGAAAGAGTAGTATCTTGAGAAATCTCTCAAGAGTTTAATTGAGCTAGCTTAAATATGTTCTACCATCAGTATTCCGTAGTGCCTCAATCCATAACTCATGTATCATATCAAACGACTCGGTTTTAGGTAAAGGCCCGGCGAAGTTTAAACAAGTCTTTATACTATTGCTTTTATCGTATTTATTACTTATTAAATGAGGCAGCTGAGACCTCACAAGTTGCTCTTAAAGGTTGGCAACGCATCTGCAACCACGGGAGAGTTGCGAGTCCCACACTTGTCGTGACGTCGGCCCACACTTCATAATCATGGCTTGGTCGCCCACGGCAAAGCCAAGGTAAACTGACACTGGCCTCTGGTGTAAGGACAGACTGAGAGATCCGTTCTGAGTTTACTCATTGACCCTACTCCATTGCGGGGGATAGATAAGGGCGATAGAGGTGGAGCCACTGTCCAGGTAGAAAAGAGGAGTTTGGGTACTCTTCCAGGTGGGGCCACTGTCTTTCTGCAACTGAGGTAGGGTGGAAGAGAAACGGAGTTTTGGTATTCAGTTTGTTCGCCTTTCCTATGCTCAACGACTTGGCGGGGCTGCTCTTCGGATGCAGTAGTAGTATGACCGCGTAGGGAGGGGTGGATTGCTCTGGTCAGATCTTGCTGTTTATTGTCACTCGCTATCCTGGTTCCCATGACCTCTAGCACTAACTAAAGCACTCGATGAGTACTAAAGTACCCATAAAAAAGGGGCCGTGCAGAAAGACGCGTTTTATGTTTCTGCGCGCCATATCCGGTAGCGGAATGTTACTCCTCGAAAAATGGCTGCTGAGGGGGCCATTTCTGGCGGCGTCGCGGAATGCGCCCATGGCTAGAAAATCGTGGGGGCTTTAGTCTGTGCGAGTCTGACATAACTTATCTTATCCTTGTAACGGACGGTATGTATGCCTATACACACCTAATTTTTTTCCTCATGTAAAGAAAGAAAACCGGCCAACAGCTAGTCTGACTCACGCACGAAGGTTTCCGTCATTATCTATAAAAGCGGTTAAAAAATCATGTCTTGTATGGGAGCCCCACAATTTTTTTTTCAATTCTATTTTTTAGTATTTGTTATAGCTGCAACGGAAATGCATCATCTGTGATAATTTCAACTGTCTAACTATCACACTATACACTGTGATTAATAAATATTGTATCTCCGAAAGCAGGTCTCTAGAAACTATCCTATTTTATAAAATAGTTTGCTGAGAACCAGTTAGTTTTTTTAACTAGGGACAAATTATTTATTCATGCCCCTGCCGGGGATATGTATGGGATATATATTAGGATATGGATGTAATATAGCCTTTTCTAGTTCTGCAATTTCGATAATATGTAAGCGGCAACGGCTATAAGCGGCAATTAGTGGTAATAACGGTTTGGCTTCCGCTGATGATTTTTATTCGCTTCCACTTAAGGTTTGGCATTTTATCGGGCAACTCACCTGTTTGTAGAATAATTAGAATGTTTTTGGGGGATACATCGTCAGTCGCTCCAATAATGGCAACTTAATCATAGTTTTTCTGATCAGGTCTATCTGTTAGCTTGCAGTTTATAATGCTTAGTGTGTAATTTAATTTGAATGGTGAGAGAGGTTTTACATAAAAGTAATGTTTTCATTGAGTTCGCGATCGTTTTTAGTCCTATATTCATACCGTTTTTAAGGAATCATTTTATTGGGTGATTAGAGCTTCTAAATGGAAAACTTCTGAAGTGCCAACTTAAATACTTCGCGTAATATATTATTGTTGATGGCTCCATGTTATTTATATTTACTATTAACAGGCTAGTGGCGGCTACAAAGAATTCATTATTAAAGTGATTACATTTCTTACAAATCAAAATTAATCTTAATTGAGTACGGAAATTCAAAACTAGTTTCCATTAGTCAATCTAATAGTATCTAATAGTCCATTAGTCAAATAAATCGGAAAATCAGACATAGAGTACAAATCAATCAAATTAATTCGAATTGATAAGGCAATCAGGCGAGGTTCAACAGGTGGTATTAAATAGCATTTGTTAGATAAAATAAGAAGTTAGGTTTATATATATGTATATATATACATATAGTACCCGGAGGACCGATCTTTGCTCGGTTTGGTTTTTTTTTGGTAAATCTTGTATTTTGGAAATTACATTTAGATACAAATTACTGAGTAATGAAATATGCATATATTTTTCGATCTTACCGACGTAGATAATAATAAGAAAATATGAACTGATGTTTTTTTACAAAAGAAAGAACTTTAAAAAAAAGGGAAAAAAATAACAAAATAACAAATCGCCAAAAAATTAAAAATAAAGAAAGCAATGATCTGGAATCGAAAAAAAAGTAAAAAAAAATGTGCAAATGATCGTAACGCGAAACACGGCCGTCTGTTTTGGGGCCGCCCGATTACCGACCGAGCTATCATGACATTTTCTCTTGCGGCGAAATTTACCGTCATATTCGAATTATAATTTTCATTCCCTGAAAAAAGGGATAAAAGGACATTTTCTAAAAATGAAACCTAGCTAGATCGATTTTTCGCCCCCGAATCTACGCACATACTAAATTTCATGAAAATCGCTGGAGCCGTTTCCGAGATTCCGATTATATATATATATATATATATATATATATATATATATATATATTATTTTTACACAACGTTCTTTAGACCCAAACTATGCAACGCTTCTACTATGGATACTAGATAACTGATAAACATGCTTTTCAATTGTAAATAAACACCCAGACACTAGAAAAACCCCATGTTCATCACACAATATTTTTCCAGCAGTGGGTATCGAACCCACATCCTTTGGCGCAGGAGGCAGGCACACCACCAACTACGCCATTCGTGTCGTCAAGTCAATGCAGAGTATGTGGTCACCAAAGTAAAGATATACTACTATACCATCTCGTTGTTCTATCGAGAAAAGGGGAGAGTGAAAAAAACTTAAATACCGCATACTGAAACTTAACATATAAAAACTGTTCGCGAGACTGCGCGGACTGCTTCCAAACATATCACATAAAACATTCCAAACATAATCGCAGAGCGTCAAGATGAAATTTTGCGGCACCAGCGCAAAAATTACAGCAGTACTTTAACTATAGGCGGACCTGTGTAAAGTTGCAATGTGCCCGCTACAATTAAAGATAATAGTTTTTATTGAGACTCATTGTCCGTTTTTACCTCTGTCTTCAACCACTGCTATCATTTTTTTATTGTTCACAATATGTAAGTATATTAGATAAAGTGGATTTTTTATCTAATCTTTATAAATTAATTAATTTTCAACAGCTACAAAAGAAATCACGGTATCATAGGTTATTGATAAGCATTAGGAAGATAGCATTCGGTTGTACGGCTGAATAGTTTTTTAGTCATGACCATGACAATGTTATTGCCATGTGCTAAAATATCAATTACAAACAATTTCTGTGGTAGGGTCAACAGCAGCATCTACGGTTGCCCGAATGGTCAGCTCCCTCCGGGGAAGTACCACGGCCTCACAGAAGACTGGCGTGACGTTATATTTTCGCGTTTCGTATAGTAAATGTGATATCCGAGACCCACTTTTAAATAGGTTGGCAACGTATCTGCATCCCATCATGTGCGGTAGATTTCCAAAGGCGGTGGTAGACACTAACATTCGAAATATTTATATTTTTTATTATTTCGAAAAACATGCGCTCAGCATGTGATAATTCAGCACTTAAAATTAACAATTTCATTGGTTTCAACCGGGGATCGTACTCAGGTTGCTCGAGTATATTGAATTAAAGGCGAGCGCCCGGACTAATAATGAGCTAAAACGGCTTAATGTAGATAATGGAAAAATGTTCGCACGGTCAGGATAGCAAACTACTGTATTAAGCGCCGGTGTCCTCTCGGCGCGAAAACCTCGATATCTATCTACTTTCATTACCTACTACATTTTTAACAATGCTTGGCACCTTGCAGTGTGCGTGTGTGTATGGACCATGTACTTAGATGTATGTAGCGACTCTGGCAGCTGCGTAAGTTTTTCGGCAAGCTATCAACAATAAATTCGAATTTTATGTTTTGGATTTTAAGATTTTATTATCGAATTTTATGTATGAGTAGAGACTTGCACTAATTTTAGGTTGGCGAAAATTTTAATATTGAATTCCACAGATTGAGCTTTGTTGACTTTAGTTGAGTGAGATGTGAATGGAATGGGAATAGATGAGATACAGGCTATGCCGCTTTCCCTTTGAGATGTGCATAGTACAAAAGCTAGACTGTCTACAACTGCGACTAGTCGGCACTTAATTATCGTCATTTGGGGTAAAGGACTTAATTAGCCTTCCGCTACACTAGCGGACTAAATCCTTCAAATTGACGCAATTCGTTATTTATTTTACACAAACGATTGCTATCGCTGCTATCGTTGTCCGTTATCTATATAATTACTGTGATTTCTTATAATGCCACTGAAAATCAATCAATTCAAATGATAATTGTGATAAAACTTCAACGTGTCCCCTAATACACGTAAGCGAATTTCAAAGTAAACGGCATCAGTGGGTGAAAAGATGTGGGGGAAGACGGGTATCGTTCTAATTCCTTTAGCCTTGAGCTTGGTGAGAACCACTTTAAATCTATCTTTAATTAATTTTTTACATCGAACATTTTAAATTACAAATATTAAAAAAAGAAAATTCAAAAATTAAAAACGAACATAATGCATAAGACGGAAGGGGAAATAGTACAACTGAATACTACTTGTTTTGTTTAAAACTTTGAACTAGTTCCTGTTAATTTCTTGTATTTACGAGACTACACATTATTAAAGTAAACTATACTTATCACGCTGTAAAGGGTTCGAAACGTTGGGAAATAAAAATAAATGCAATAAATAGATACGTAAATATACTTTAATTTGATATTTAAATAGTGGTAATAATAATAATAAAATATAATTAAACAGTAATACTATAGTTAAATTGAATAGTGGTTCCTGTTGTTTATCTACACTATTTATAATTATTACATTATAAATAGCGTAGAAAAACCCGACAAATAATATTTGTAGGGTAGAAAAAAATGTTTGTATAAAAATAAAATTTTATCAAAATCAGTCAAGCCGTTTCGGAGGAGTATAAACACTAAAACTGTGACACAAGAATTTTATACAATTAGATATTATGTAGCGATTCATTTACGTTTATAATGTTCTTTTTTTTAGGCCTCTGCTAATTCCGTGCAGCCCGACTTTATCGAAAATGTAATAAAAAACGGTGAGTTTATCTCTATCAAACTTACTGTTATAACTTATTTTATTTATGTTCGTTTATCGTTCATAATTTTCTCTTGCTGACAGTACGTTTGTTGCTAACGCAATTTTATAACGTTTCGAATGGTGACACGTTCTATTTCTGCAGCGGGTGACTCCCGCATCGTGTCTGGCTGGGAGGCGGAACCCGGTCAGCACCCGCACCACGCTTCCCTGCGCATGGTGAACTTTCTTGGATTGGTCAGCGCCTGCGGGGGCTCCGTCGTCCATCGCAACTGGGTGATCTCGGCCGCCCATTGCACCGCCGGGTTCGTATATTCCAGTGTTTACTTACATTGGGACCCCGAATTCTGACACTGCGCCACTACATGAAAAGTTCGCAACTGAGTTTTGACCCCTTGTAATTTATCTCCTTTCCACTCCTAAGTCGGACTCGCACCGACGAAACTCCCCGTGGCGTTACACCCAAGGCGCGTATTGGCAGAGTTACAGAAACCCTTGCGCTTACCTACGCCACCCTGCCAGCGCTGGCCGCCTCAGATCCCCTCCAGGGAAGGAATTTCACCTACGGGCCATCGAAGTTCCGAACGGACCGTGATTTTTTTTCTTTTTTATGTCAAAAGTTGCCAAGCGAGCAGACGGTTCACCTGATGTTAAGTGAATACCGCCGCCCATGGACATCTGCTACACCCGAGGGTTCCAGATGCGTTGATAACCTTTTGAAAATTGGGCTCCGGCCACCTTCGGTCTTCTGTGACGCTGGTCGCGGTACTTACCGGGACGAGCCTGCCCATTCGTGCAATGGCCCTAGCACCGATAAAAACGATGATCCCGATGGGGTTTGACTAATAAGCTACACATAATTGCAAACCTCTGGCACCCCTGGTGTTTTGCTGACAGTAGTACCCGAATCATTTGCACATCCCTTTCGCAGTTCCATCACCTTGGTGGTACGCGCGGGAGTCACAAACCTCACCACGCCCGAGTACATCTTCGAGACGAATGAGTGGTACAACCATCCCTCGTACAACGACCTGCTCCCCTCCGTGGTTCAGCCCAACGACATCTCTATCGTGCGCCTACAACGGCCCGTCGTGTACACTCGTGAGGAACAGTTTATCTCTATTTTTCAATATTCATTTATTTATTTATTGAGGTTTACCAGCAGTTGTCACACCCGTACAATTTATATTAACAACGCAGTAATTACAGCTAAGTGTACAACTATTTTAAGGTAAACACAAAGTGCCTACCTTATGAAATTAAAAAAGAAACAGAAATTAATAAAAAAAAATTATCGGTTTTTAAAATTAACTTAAAATAATTACTTGCTAATGATTAGCCAAAAAGATAATTTTTTTTGGGAATGTAACAAAAATAAAAATTATAAAAAAATCAATTAAATAATAAAAATATGATAGTCCTTGGTAGAGCAAAACTTGAATGCGTCAAAAGAAGGATAAGCGTGTTAATTACCGTTGAGCGTTTGACCAATAGCGTCATCGCTATGGGAATTTATAATCATAAAAAAAATGTGTGTTGAGCCTTATAATTCGCCAAATATTTAAGATAAGGCAATTTAAATGTAAGTAAAGCCGAACCCACCACTATATGGCATTTACAGGTGGGAATAGAAAATGATAGAAAGAAAGAGAAGAGTGTTAGATGTTCATAAAACGAAACAGTGTTGTTCGCAACTGTACAAAAACTTAAGTGGAAGCGAGACGGAAAACGATTCAGGAGCGAACATGTGGGTAATATTCTTCCCCACATGAAGAATATTGCGCCACATATCCTTCCCCTTTTGAAGTTTCACGAAATTCAGAGGTGCAAGGTGGTAATATAATATGACAAAAAAATGCATACAGGGGATCATAGTACCTCCTCCTTTTTTGAAGTCGGTTAAAAACAAACGTTGGCTCTAATATAGTCTTCTATCAGAGATAAGTAGATAGACTTAATAAATAAATGTAGATTTAAGCTGATACTTATATAACTGGATAACCTGACATCTTCTATCGAAAGCGAAAAGTAAACGATATTTTGATTACTGTAATTTATGGAAATTTAAATAATAAACATTTTTTTCCGTAGAAAACTTGCGACCAATCCGCGTACAGCCAGCTTCGGACGCGTTCAGAAATTACGACGGCGAAGTCATCTACGCCAGCGGTCATGGCAGAACGTGGACAGGTGGTAAGTAATAAAGAAAATTTAAAACACGTGTCCTGCTCTGGTTTGTTTCTTTTCTTATTTCGATGGGATCTGAACTACTGAGCACGCAGTTTACCTTGTGGTAAATGTGGACCTCTGCCCTTAAAAACAACAGAGAAGTTTGCTTTGGTGTTGCTAGTCACTAAGTCTTATGCTTCGAAGCCTTCGCAAATTTCTTTAACACAGCAATTTGGTAGTTTATAATCAGATGAGTCAATAAAAGATAATTTTGGCCCACTGATAACTTTTGAATTCATTTTTTTTAAAAGAGAATAAGAATTACAATAACAGAAGACATTGACAATTCAACAGTGACTTAATTCCTTTTTAAACCTACTATCAACTTATGTTTTTTATCTATACAGATAAATAAAATTAGAGTGTCTGTTTGTAATATTGAAATAACCGCTTTTTACTAAATGCTTATGGATGTATACACAGTACATATACCAAAATAACATTTTTTACAATTTTTGTCTGTCTTTCTGTCTGATTGTTCCGGCTAATTTCTGAAACGGCTCGACCGATTTGGACGGGACTTTCACTGACAGATAGCTGAAGTAATAAGGAGTAACTTAGGCTATTTTTATTTTAGAATTTTTTTATTTTAAATTCCACGCGGACGAAGTCGCGGGCACAGCTAGTTATATATAAAATTATATAATTTTGTTTTTAACTTATAATATTGAATTATTGGCAATAATAGACGTAAATTATACGGCTTTAATTTAACATTGTACATTCAGTTAATAATTTGGGAATTTTTGTGGCTGAAGGAAGTATAAGTTTATTTTAAGTATCTCTAATACTTCCTACTTTAAATTTTATAAACCTATTAAAGATTATCGATAAGATATATAAGTAACACACGTAAATATAGCTAGCTCGCAAATCACGGCACAGCAGACACTTGTTGACAAATCTAATCTAATCGTTTAGATTCTAATGTAATTAATCTTTTTAATCTAAATCGCATAAATTTTCCATTTTACAATAGTAACAGTCAATGCCAAAGTCAAACATTTTCTTCAGGTACCTCTTGTCTGAGAATATTTTATCTATAACCGGTTCGCGAATCCTGAACTGTTGAGAGCAAAACAGACACGAATGCGGTCAAATATTATGTCCAAATAATAGTGAACAATGGTCACTTAAACTTTGTCAGATAGTTCTCCGATCTTAAGCCAAGAGAATAAAAGGGTGACACCTTTTATTCTCTTAAGATACATACAATGACATCGTATACAAAAACGCGGTATTTAGGACACTAAATCCGCAATGGGGCCGCGTGGTGGACTGTGCCCTGATGCCCTCTGTGCAGAGGTCTATGCATGTGACACGTATAGGCTGACTTTACCATTTTATACTTTGCGCTGTTCCTCTATTGTACAAATGTCATCGCAGGCACCGCCCCTGAAGTCCTGAACTGGGTATACCTCCGCGGGGTGTCGAACCCTTCATGCGCATCCGTCTTCGGCAGCATCATCACGACCACCACGATCTGTGCCCGTTTCTTCAACGTCACATCACAGTCCATCTGTCAGGTTGGTACAGAATATGTCTGCTAAACGCGTATAATTCAAATTCAAAGTATCTTTATCTTTTATATTTATTTTATTAATCTATATAGGCTTAACTTGAGCTATTATTGAACGTCAACAAAAAATCTACCACCGGTTACTAAACTAGACTCCTGGCGGTTAGTGAGGAATTCCTGGCCGTTAGTGAGGTAGGCCTAGTGGTATTAGTGTCCATATTTTTAATAAGTATTTAACGGAGCTGATTCCTAAGATACAGTTTTAATATATAGTTCAGGGTTCAGGTACTCTTTGATTTATGGCTGTAATTTTATCAATAAAACTAATTTTATTATTATTATCAACGTTTGTGAATTCCCGAAAATATAATGCAATGCGAACACGCAAGAAAATTTTAAATGAAATATCTGCCTGTTCAACTCACGTCGATCATGAAAATTGCATCCACTAAGTACTCCAACTGTATATGAAGCATTATTCTCCAATTAATTTGTCTATATATAGTGGTATTTAAATTTCTTTTTATTAACAGGGTGACAGTGGAGGTCCTCTGGTTCACGTCGGCGCTGACGATGTACCGACCTTGATTGGCGTGAGCTCTTTCGTTGCCGGCGGAGATTGGGGTTGCCATTCTGGGTTGCCAGGCGGTAAGTCAGCTCGTGCGGTACTCCCCGTACAATCCTAGTAAGTAAGAATTAAAACCACCGCGCATCACTAAGTTTGCAAAGTTCCATAATGACAAGTGTTTTCGCCCTCTTCAAATGCCTCAGACAATAATTAAGTAAATAAGAGACTACGAATTTTGCAAATAAATACAAAAATTGAAAATCTCAACCCAAAAGGATGCCGCGGCCTTTACTATACAAGTAAAAATGATTATTAATTACACCAAAAATATCCGATACAAATTATTGACAGGATTCATACATACATTCTCTCGTTTTAATTATCGTTGTTACACGTTGTTTTAGCTTGTTTGTGTGTTTTAAAGAACATGACAATAGATGCGCCAAGCATTGCTTAAAATGCGAAATACCAATGTAGATAAATTGAGATTTTCGTCAATTACCCAAATCTTTTTGGCTAAAAGCGTCTCGGCGCGATTCTGGTAGACACGGTTTCGATTCCCGCAAAGGCGAAGAATTTCGCCATTTACTACAAATTTTAATTTCATAAAATAGATATATACATACACCGATAGTCTTTCATTTTGAATTAGTTATTAGGTACTTATTTATAACGATACAATATTCAAAATATTTCTTTTGTTTTTCACATTTGCAATGCAATGTGCATTGAAGATTCAAAACAAACAGACGTGAAACACTAGCTCATTTACCATAAAGATTTCTACATCGAGAAAACAGTCGTCATAATTTTTGCGTAATTAACCGACAACAACGATTTTAACAACGTTTCACACAGTTATGTTTTTTACAAAATAATTATGTTATAAATAAATTATTCGTTTTAGTTTATTTCAGATTATTAAGACCTACAATTAAATAAGTTTATTTCATAGGTTTCATCCGTCCGGGACCCTTCCACAGTTGGTTCTATGACGTTACGGGGATAAACTTCGACGGTCTGGAGGAGGAGGAGGAAACCACCACTACAACCACCACAACCACAACTACAACCACAACCACCACCACCACAACGGCAGCTCCGACACCCACCACGACCACTACCACAACAACAACGCCAGCTCCTACAACCACTACAACTACTGATCCCAGTACCACGACCGCTGCGCCAACCACGACCACGACCACGACCACGACGACCACCGAAGCGCCAGAAACCGAAGAGCCAGAAGAAGAAGAGGAAGACTCGGGTTCAGAAGAAGACCCGGAGTTATCCGAATTGCTTAAGAAATTGGAGGTCAAAGTTAAAGTAAAGGTCAAACTAAGCAAGAATCAGATTAAAAAACATGAACACGAACATAAAGTTAAGCTGTAAGTTATTATCGGTGCTTCAAATGTAACTTATTATGTAAATTTTTATTTGTTAATTGTCGCTTTACCAGTGTTGTGATTACAATAATAAACAAATATTGAATTGTAGTAATTGGTTTATTTTGACAACAAAATTCTAAAAATTCTGCTTCACGTTCCATGACATACGTGAGTGGTCATTCCGGATCAAAGTTTTTCATTGATTTCGGTGGCACCGTTGCTAAGCTATTGGCTTCGGCGTCGGTGGTCGTGGGTTCGATTCCCACACGAGACAAGTATTTGTTTTACTTCGTTCCGGATCGTTTGTTTCCCTGAGTTGACGTGAGGCAGGCGGCCGGTCGTAATAAAGATAGCCAAAACCGTTTACAAAATGATTCACATGCTGTGCCGAGCCCACCTAGGTGAGATAAGGGCAGTAGGATGATGATGACACTCTTAGATCCGTCTAGGAGACAGTCTCCGAGTTTTTCAGTCACTTGATGGTGACGAAGTCTAAAAACACTGGCGCTAATTAATGCTGCAAAGTTGATGATGAAGTCAAAACAAGTGATAACATGCGATTGGACGTTGACGAGTTTGTTCACCTGATGTTGAGTGATAACCTCCGCTCATGGACATTTGCAACACCCGTAGAATTGTCCATGCGTTGCCACCTTTTAGTAAAGTGGACCCCGGCTTCTTCACTCACCAGAAGAAACGCAAAAGAACACATCCACTTCACCCTGATTTTCTTTGAGGACGTGGTACTTCCCCGGATGGACCTGCCCATTCGGATAACAGCGAATTGTTGCGTGGCCCCTTTATTACTGCCCTGCTCCTCAAACAATGATGATAAAACGACACATAAAATGTGAACTTTTCTTACTTGAATTCCTTTTCTATTTAATTTTTAATATTTTTGAAGTATTACTTTATTTACAACATTCTTTTCGGGATATTTCCATAAATCATATTATTATATGTCGCCTAAAGAATCAACAGCAAATATGTAATCTGAACAAAGAGACTCATATTTACGCCACTTTCTTACTTCAGTTGCCCTGGCCCTGACCGAAGTACCCTTTAGATGAGAGGCAGCTAAAGTGACTATACAAGTATATGATAGAATCGCCGAAGTGCCTTGGTATAATGCTCAATGACCTTAACAGTGCCTCCCAACGATGGGCCTTATGATCAACATGGACAAGACGAAGATTCTGTCTAATATCCATGTCACGCCTATACCGGTTGTCATTGGGAGCACTCAGTGGTGTTGTCGAGCTGGAACGCTCCGGAACGTCGTTCCGGTACTTCCTTGGATCGGCCATGTCTATATAATTATATATACGCGTTCCGGTAAAAAAAAATCAGCACAACACTACTGGGAGCACTGTGTTCGAAGTTATTGAACAGTATATTTACCTAAAACAGTTCGTTGAAGTAAATCCAACTTCGACGCAAAGGTCAATCGGCAACTGTGATGGGCAGGGATCGGGAAACTTTCGCATAATATATTGTCTTCGAATATCCTTCAATTTTTTGAAAACTAAAGTACAACCATCGGTGTTGCCAGTAATGACCTACGGAACTGGGACTTGGTCCTTAACTGTTGGCCGTATAAGAACACTCAAAGTTGCTAAGCGAGCTATAGAGCGCGATATGCTCGGTCTAGAGTTAGCAATGAAGACATTCGTAGGTAACAAAGATAACCGACATACCTAATAGGATTAGAAAGCTGTAGAGGCAATATGGCTCGAAGAACCTATTACCGATGGGGAAGAAAGATTATCGAGTGGCAGCCTCCACTGACCTCCCTCTACAAGAGTAAGTGTGAAGAAAGTCGATGGGTCCAGGTGGCTAAAGACAATGCATCTATCGGGGCGCCTATGTTCAGCAGTGGTCTTAAATTAATATGATGTCTCTTGATTTCGATGGGATCACTATCGACTGCGAAATGCGATCCGATTTGAGTCCCTCCCGTCCGCTTGCTTCATTAGTCTATATTCCATCTTTCGTCTATGTATGTGATATTAATTTTATACTATACTTTATACTTTTATACTACGTGTGTCTTTAAAAAATGTACCAAGTACGACGCTAAAGTTCAAGGGATCCTATATCACATACATCATGCAATATATCTTCGATTTACTAGTATGTATCGAGATATTTTCCGATTTTTTATTTTATGTAGATCAGAAAATATAGGAAGAGGCAGCAAATAATTGTAATAGGGTAACGAGAAAGACGGATGGACCACGAGATTTGTTTCCAGTTTACACCCTCAAATGACAAACACAAGTCGTCCTCTTTTTTCTTTATACCATTCGACATCTGTGAGAAAATTATGACGAACGAAACGTGTGAATGCATGCTGTCAGTCCGTTTTGAAATTGAACTTCTAAAGGAACATCCTTGTTTTAAATGCTTTTACAGTATTAGCGATTAGTCAAAAGATATAATATCACACTCTGAAAATTAATTACTCATTCCAGGCTCTTTCACGTAGAATTTAATATATTGTAAATATGTTTCTTTTTTTGTCAAATTATGTTTTAAAAAATTGGCCCTCTGAGTTTCTTTCGCCGAATCTTCTCAGGTCAGTGGCTTTTTTCGGAACGGGTTTTTTGACAATCAATAAGTAAGTGTAATACTTGTTTAGTGACTAAAGATATTAGAATTTGACTAATGGCAGCACTACTTCTAACATGTCATGTTTTTTTTTGCTATCTGTAGTTACCCAGTATTACTCACGAGTACTGTTTGTGTGTGTAACATTGTGTACTCGATTCTCAAGTCAATGTAATGTAATTGTAATTCATTCACGTCATTCGCGACAATCATGGATATATGTCTTATTTGATTTTTATTTATTTTTTAATATAACAGAGTTTTTGAAATGAAATGGAGGGATTGAATATGAAAGGTGAGTTCCCTATGGCCATTTATCGTTTCACAAGGGCAATACGCTAAATTGTTTTTGTGTTTTGTATGTATTTGTCAGTTTATATTTTGAGTGGGCGATACTTGTTTCATATCGTGAATTACCTTTTGTTAAAACTTAACTTCCCTATTACGATAGATTTGAAAAATATTAATGCATATTGCAAAATATATCAAAATTTCAACTAGTTGAAGTCGTAATAGTTAATGTGTCCTTATAACAACGATAGTAGTAACCGAAATTACTTCCTTGTTTTTATGGCTTTGTTTATTGTTTATAAGAATATTGCTTTTTATGATATTAAATAATATGTGTAATAGATATGTTTAAAATTGGCTTGAAACATGTGATGTATGTAAATAGTCTTATATTCTTGTATTTATATAGTAATATTTCCTCTCACATTATTAGGATGTGAGTCCGCAGCTTAGTCAGCAGTTAATCATTGTTGAAGTATATTCTAAAGGCAATATGTATAGAAACAGTTGGGAATTATTTATATAAGATTGTGTAATGAACTGTTTTTTTATTTAATAAAGTAGAAATTATTTTCTTGTCTAGGGGTGTAATGACCTATGTGATTATGACTAATGTATGCAATTTAAATTATTTACAGTATTTTTTTGTTGCACAAATTTGCAATGCAATCCATTATTACTCATGTAATTATGAAATGTAGAGTTCCAATGCATTTGTCCACTATGAGTTATATCAGACTTAATCTTACTTAAAATACACCTTTTGTTTTATGTTATGAAAGAATTCTGAATTTGTATTTGAATCCTGCTGTATTAAATCTTTTTTAATGTATTTTTATATCTTCTATCTTTAATACTATGGAAAATAAATAAATAAAAAGTTATTTATTTTTCCCATATTAAAGAAAATGTACTGAATAGGATGTAAGGTAGGACAATATTATCCATTATTCTAAATTTATTTTATATATGAACAAAACCTGAACAATTATTTGTAGATTGGTCATCTACCTATTCATTTTAAAAGCAAGAACAAGACATTTTGTTACCCACTTCAGGTAATGAATGTCCTGTGTTAAGTGGTTAAATGTAATAATGTGAGCTTTGTATTACACCAGGAAAATTTTAAATTAATATTAATAATATGGCAAATCTAATGGAGTAGTTTTATTAATTCTTAATGATTTATCATGTAAAACTATTTATTTTATTTAAACTTTTACTCAAAAAACATTATTACATTACATTAAATACATTATGTATTGGTAGATTTAATGCCTGATTAAAGGTATTTATTAAGGTGAGTATAGACTACAACATTTACTTGTCACAGAACAATGAGCCGCTCTATGATATGTTTTAGTGTATCATCCTTTCACAAACTAAATGTCGAGCACGCTCGCCTCTTTGTTACAAACCATATTGCGTATTGGTGTAACATTTCGTCGAGCCACGAGTGCGGGCGATGCGCGGATGCGATTTCTATTTTTCTTCTAATGTAATTCATCAAGATAAACGCAGCACACGCAACTTTTCCGACGTTTCAAAAAAGAATGAACGCAAGGTACAACGAGATCTTGGTAAATGCACACTCTCTGTGAGCATTTACCCATAACATAACGCCGAGCATTCGCAGGAACGTTACATTACATGGAAATGCTTTGGAAACTGAGCTTTTGCGTGTATTGTACCATTCGTAAGAATGTTACATTACACAGAAATGCTCCAGAAAATGTTGTAGTCTATACTCACCTTTATGTATATATATATTTGCAAATTTTTGTTTTTATCTACAAGACAAGGCTCATCAGCAGCTAATGAATTTATTTTTTGTGTTATATAAAAGATATAATAGAAGTTTTAAAAATTAACTTTGAATATCATATTTCATATTTTAATTTTCTACTTTCATTAAGAGAGTGGCATGCAGTGAATGTTTATATAAATACAATAGTGAGCTAAATGCTTTATGATTGATTTATTCCAATCCATTTCAGAATCCCTCAATTGTGCAGGGTGCTTAAATGACATTGGCGAAGATGACTATGTATCGGCGTCGGGACAAGACTGGCACAAGGAATGTTTCCGGTAAGGTTTGGCTTCTTGACTCGGTTTCTATTTTGACAATCCATACTAATATTATAAATGCGTAATTAACTCTGTCTGTCCTTCCCGCTTTCACCCCCAAACTACTGACCCGATTTAAATGAAATTTTAACACAAGATAACGTTTAACACAGATAGTCTAGAGCCTGAGAAAGAACATTATTTTTTAATTAGAATTTTTTTTTAAAGAAAGATATTTATTTAAGGGCTTCAACGCGAGCTGCGGACGAAAAGCTAGTATTTAATGTATTGATAGAATCTTTTGTAAATGGTATAACACTTGAATGTGGCTGTGTTTTGAATTACAGTGAGCTTCATTGATTTTATCTGGTTTTATTGTGAAATGACTATCCCATTAGTTTTATTGTAATGGTTTCAATCTACAAATACGATTCTCAAAAAGCCCTGAATTCGGGTATATACTCATGGTTTCCCTTAGAAGCAATACTGTTTGCTTATTTCTTGCGACTGCATTGTAACAAGTCCATTGAAATACGCAAGTTTTTTTATTTAAGAAGGTGGCAAGTGAGCCGACGGTTCACCTGATGTTAAGTGATAACCACCCCCATGGACATTAGCAACACCCGTAGGGTTGCAGATGATAAAGTGTGCGCACCGAAAGCTTAACCATCAATCCGGAAGGAATTATTTTGAAATAATTCAAGAAACTGTTCTTTTATTTTTCGTAAAAAAAATATTTATTTTTTTTTACTTAAAACCTGCAAAAAATCCCATTTTTCGTAAATATGAACTATTGGTACAGGTGCTCGGTATGCGACGCGCCACTCTCCACGTGGTATTTCGAGAAGGGTGGCTTGCTGTTTTGCCGCAACGACTATTGGGCGCGATACGGCGATAACTGTCAACAGTGTACCCAGGTACGTAATGTCTTTAGATGGAGATCGACTTGAGCGGTTGTAGGTTTTTGACGTACCCACGTGCTTAAGTTTATTTTCTGTAATTTATAATCTAATATTTCAGTTGTGTTTTGTGGTTGTGGTTTTATATTATTATTATTAGTGGGTAAGTGTTATTGTATTACATGTAATCGTTTTCAAGTACGATGTGTGATACAGGAGATGATGATCCTCCTCCTGGTGGAGGTGGGGTCTTGTCCTCTGATGTAGACATGTCGGTTCCTATTACTGGTCAATGTGCTTCATCTAGTCGTCCTCTGAAAAGATCAGCGGATACAGAAATCGCCAGTATCCCAAAGAAAAATATAAGTCCATCTGCTTCTATTCAGGATTCATATACCAGGCCTGGTTTTGAACCTGATAAGAAAATTAGGTATGATGAATTTAGCCAAGGTCCTTTCACTGTCTATGTGTCTCGTATTGAAGCTCATCCTTCTGAAGGGCTCTCTATTAAAATTAACTTTGCTCAGCTATTGCATAAAAACAAGGTTACTGGTATTGTTTGTGATGGTATCAAGGTATTATGCCGCAATAAAATTTCTGTCCAATTCGAAAATTATATAGAAGCTAACTCATTTATCCAGAACCCAATGTTACTCAAAAATAACTTCTCTGCAGAAGTCCCAAAGTTTTTAGTTTCTCGAATGGGTGTTGTCCGTCAAATACCTTTGGACTGGACCCTCGAAGAGTTGGTTTCTGGTCTACAGTGTCCCTCCAATTGTGGACCTGTGATAAAGGCCAGACGAATTTATATTAAAAATCGCCTTAATAATAATCCTAAGCCAACTTGGGAACCATCCACCACAGTAGTGTTGACCTTTCTAGGTCAAACCCTCCCTGAGAAAGTTTACTGTTTTCATGCTTCACTTCCAGTTTCTGTTTATCAACTTCCTACCATACAGTGTCATAATTGCTGTAGATTTGGACATGTTCGTGCCCAATGCAGATCTAAATCTAGATCCTTTAAATGTGCGCAACAACACCCTGGAGACTCCTGTACGGTATCTGATGCTTTGTGTCTTCTCTGCAGAGGACGTCACAAAGCCACAGATCCTACATGTCCAGAACATACACGACAGAAGAACATTAAACACATAATGTCTCTAGAGAATATTAGTTATTCTGAAGCATCAAGCCGCTTCCCTGTCTCTAGACAGTCATTTGCTGATGTACTTTGCTCCTCTCCAAGAAATTCTCTTGGTCCTTCCCTCTCCCAGTCAAATATTCCTACTCCTGCAAATTTTCACTGTCCTCTCCCTCCACAACAAACCTTGACGGGTTCATAGAACCCTCTCCATCCCAACATAGGTCCTCATATTTTAGTCATAAATCTCTTCCTCAGCATCCTCGTCCTAGATCGCCTCTAAAACCATCTTATGATAAACGCGCCCACCTAGAAATTATTAGAACTCCCAAATCCTCTCAACCTAACGGCAGTGCTATTAGTGTTAGCCCTACTCCACACATTACTCCTAATGATAATCTGATTGAGTTACTCACATGTAGTCTGATAAACATGGTTTCAAAATTTAGTGACTCACTACCGAACAATGTCTTGCCCTTATTAGAACAGCTGCTAGATACAATTATAAAAAAAAACCGTGACATTCAACACCCTTGAACCTGGAATTGTAGAAATGTGCGTCATAAGAAGGCTGATTTAATATTTCTATTAAACAAATATGATCCTGTTGTGTGTGCTATTGCAGAGACTTGGTTGAGACCTGGCTCCAATATTAGGAATCCAGGGTACTCATCCTTGCGGGATGATAGAGATGATGGTTGGACTGGGTGTGCTTTATTTATTAAGAGATCAGTACCCTTTACAAGGCTCCATATTCCCTCTCATCCTTCAGATTTCCACATTGTTGCGTCTAGAGTTAGTGGCATATCTTTTGTTTCCATTTATATTCCCCATCCCAATCCTAACATCATTTCTAATATTAGCTCTATTCTTTCCTCCATTCCAGCTCCTCTTCTAGTGTTAGGAGATTTTAATTGTAAAAATACTTTTTGGGGTTCCCATGTTTGTGATCCCTCATCACATTTTATTATAGATATGCTAGACAATTTAAATCTGATTCTATTAAATGATGGGTCACCTACAAGGAGAGTATCACCACTACAAAATGCTTCTGCCATAGATTTGTCTATCTGCTCAACTGTTCTGTCATCTTCTATTAACTGGATGATCCTGGCTAATTCCTATGGAAGTGATCACTTCCCCAATGTTTTAAACCTATTTGAAGTTGTTGTTCCAACAATCAAATATGACCTTCTGTTGAAGTACAGACTTAATTTAGCTGACTGGAACAAATTTTCTCTTTTAGTGGATCAAAAGCTGTCCTCTCTTTCCCCCAATTCATCCCTATTCCATACTAATTTTAATGATACTTATGACTACTTTGTGTCTTCTTTGCTAAGTTCTGCTGACCAATCTATTCCCTTAAAGAATACTGCCCGCAAATGCCTTCCTTCCCCTCCCTGGTGGGATAGGGATTGTACTAACAGTGTGCGGTTCCGCAACGACGCTGAACGCAAATACGTAGCTGATCTCAAAATAGGTAATTATTTACAGTATCAAAAAGCCTGTGCACAAACTAAGAGACTTCTTAGCAAAAAGAAAACTCTAGGTTGGCAGAGGTTTTGTGAATCTTTGGCGCCTCGAACTGCCCCTTCCTTCGTTTGGAAACGTATTAAATCCTACCGCAGGTCTTGTGATACTAATAATAACTCAAGTACTTATCAAACAGAGAGATGGCTATCAACCTTCATTAATAATTTATCCCCCCCCTACGTTCCATTCCGTGACTGTTTCCCTATGGATTATTCTCATTCTTTTATCTACCCTGATAAAATGAATGATGAATTTTCCTACCCTGAACTTCTTTGTGCCTTAGACCACCTCCATGACTCCTCACCCGGAATAGATGGAATTCCTTACTCCTTTATTATTAAGTCTAACAAATTTACTCAGCTTTTCTTCCTTAATATCATTAACACTGTTTTCTTATCCTGTAATATTCCTGACTCATGGAAAACTCAAATCATCATTCCTATTCTCAAACCTGGCAAAGACCCAGATGAAGCCTCATCTTATCGCCCCATAGCTCTCTCCTCTACTTTATGTAAAATCATGGAACATTTAGTCAAAAACCGTTTAGAGTGGATCCTAGAAAACAGGGGAATACTATCCAATAATCAATTTGGTTTCAGACGGGGTATGGGAACATTGGATAGTTTAAGTGTCTTAGTTTCCAGAATTCGTCTAGCTTTCAGTGAAAATCAACATGTTGTTGGAGTCTTTCTGGATGTGCAATCGGTCTATGATAATGTCCAGATTCCAATACTCAGGCAGAAAATGCTCCAACTGAGTATCCCAGTGAGACTGGTAAATTTCATTTTTAATCTATACAGTGGCCGTTCTATTTCTGTGCGCGCTGATGGATCCATTCAACCACCTAGATTAGTATGGAAGGGGTTACCCCAGGGCTCCGTACTTAGCCTCTTGTTATATAACGTATACACCCATGATCTTGAACACTCTGTTTCCCCCTTTTGTAATATTTTACAATACGCTGATGACATAGCCCTGTACTCCATTTCATCTTCATTAATTGATGCTGCTGATAAGGCTAACTCTGCACTAACTTATTTAAGTGATTGGCTTAACAATCAAGGGTTATCCTTAGCAGTACCGAAATGCAATGTGGTGGTATTTACAAGAAGGCGCCATATTCCGAGCGTCAATTTGTTTATTGATGGATATTCTCTTAGCATAGTAGACAAAATAAAATTTTTAGGTGTTATATTAGATTCTAAGTTAATTGGTGTCCACCATCTTAATTATATTAGCAATAAGTGTGAAAATAGTGTTAATGTCATAAGATCTCTATCAGGTGTCCGTTGGTTCTCATCCATTTTGTCAAAATTTATTATATAATGCTATTGTTAGATCATATTTTGATTATGGCAGTTTTTTATTGGAACCATGTAATAAGAATGCATTAAATAAATTACAGAAGATTCAATTTAAATGTCTGCGCATCATCACTGGTGCCATGAAATCCTCTCCTAATTTGGCATTACAAGTTGAATGCCTAGAGCCTCCCCTTCACCCTAGAAGACAGTTTCTTGCTGATAGATATCTATTTAACATTTCTCAATACATGCATCACCCCTTTTAAAAACCTTACATTCCTTGTCTCAATTAGCAAGTACTTCTGATTACTGGAAACATAAGGACTTGCCTCTGCTACTTAAGTCATATCGAAAAATTTGTAATCTTTCTAATCCTGTTTTCAAAATTGAAAAACACCCAATTTTTATGGTTGACTATATGTCATTCGTTTATAGGCCTAGGGTTATTCTGTCCTTGGGAATTGATAAAAACTCACCGGTGTAAATACTATGGCTTAATTCAACCATTTATCCCTACCAAACCTTGGTTCTTTAAATACCGCTGCTATAACAAAAATACCACATCTATTATCATCAGGTTAAGACTAGGACATGTGTGCTCTCCAGTGTTCTTGGCTAAACTTCATATTCGAAACACTTCCTTATGTGAATGTGGGCTAAATGAGGGTACACTTGACCATTTATTTTTTAATTGTCCTTTGTTAACTGTCTCTTTATATGATTTACTTCCATCCAATGTTGCTCGCCCTGTGAATGTTAAGTGTCTTTTAACTCTTGTTTATACTCCATTTATTAAACCTCTAGTTAAATTTATAGAGATTAACAATATATGTCTTTAAGTTGTTGTCATCAATTTAAAAAAAAAAAAAAAAATTATGTCCTGTTTTTATTTTTCATATATTTGAGTGCTGTCTTCCATTATTAATTTGCATGTTACTTACTAACGTTGTGTTGTTCCTTTGTTTACAGGTACACAAATGAAATAATTTTAAACAAAATAATATATATTTTCATTGTCCTAACCTTATCAAGTTGATCTCAAAGTTCTTAGTTATTGGCAAAAGCACTGACGTATCAGTGGAGCCATAGTAGGGAAAAAAAAATGTCTTTAAATAAAATAAGTCTAAAGTTAAAATAAGCCAACGCAGTACACCGCTTTAGATGTTAGAAGCTACGTGTAAGGCGCAGAAGCTATTGCGTTCCTTGCTATCTTTTTTCTCATCAAGTTGGTATATGTTGCTGTGGATGAGATGATGTCGTTTTTCTTTGACAATAAGTTCAAATACCGATTGCCTTTTTTTTTTGTTTTATGACCCTTTGACACTTTAGAATTAAACTGTCACCATTAATTTTATTTGTATCATAAATATGTTATATAACTTTCCTGCAGCGCTAAAACAATTTAATGTGTAAAATCCTTTGCTTAGGTTTATTTTTGAATTGAACTGACCCTTCAACTTCTTTGTAAACTATTGATTACTGCGTTGAATAAAAATAATTACATTCACTTTAAACGACAAATTTCTTTATTTTATATTGTGACACAGACAAACTAAAGGATTTTTGAGGCTAATATTGCATAATTATAATGTCAGTGACACGATAACATAAGTTATTAATATTAACAAATTACGTTACATACAAAAATTTATATTACATCACAAAAAGTCTAGATAGCCCAAAGGTATTTTAAATATTGACATTAGTGATGAAATTTGAAATATTGACATTAGTGAAATAATGCCGATAGTTAAATAATACCGATAGTGAAATATAACCGATAGTGAAATAATACCGATAGTGAAATGATATCGATAGTGAAATGATACCGATAGTGAAATAATACCGATAGTGTATTATTAAATAATGTACTAATAAGTAATGACGATAGTAAAATAATACCGATAGTGAAATGATACCGATAGTGAAATAATTCCGATAGTGAAATAATACCAATAGTAAAATAATACCGATAGTGAAATGATACCGATAGTGAAATGATACCGATAGTGAAATGATATCGATAGTGAAATAATTCCGATAGTGAAATGATACCGATAGTGAAATAATACCGATAGTGTATTATTAAATAATGTACTAATAAGTAATGACGATAGTAAAATACTGACGTAAGGGCTATAGTGTCCTGACCGTTGCAGGTGATAACGGGCCCGGTGATGGCCGCTGGCGAGCACCGATTCCACCCGGAGTGCTTCGCGTGCACCGCCTGCGGCGCCCACGTCGAGGACGGCGAGCCTTACGCGCTTCTGGAACGTTCCAAGCTGTACTGGTGGGTGCTTTAGATTTTAGGCTTCCAAGCTGTGCTGGTGGATTCTTTAGATTCCCTAGGCTTCATAAACTTTGGGTGGTGTGTTACTATAATCTTCCTGGTACCTAATGATGATTTTAGGATGTAAAAATTATCTGACTGGTGCAATCTTGAGTTACCAACATTGTCGAGTTGGAGTATGTAACATTTTTACGACTGTAATATGATGTTTGTGATAATCTCGCTTGTTTATTTATATTAAAGTCTTTATCCACATAGTAAATACCAAGATAAAACGGATAAATTAACATAATACATTAACCACTCTTCTTTTTTTTAAAAACATTTCCCTTGCTTTGGGATAACATTATCCTGTGTTGTAAGGACGTTCTTACAAACATAAATTTCACGCGGACAAACAACCGGACAACAACGCGGATCAACTATCTGTGGGTCACACAGATAATTGTCCCGTGTGGGAATCGAACCCACGACCCCCGACGCCGAAGCCGATACCTAGGCGACTGCGCCACGGAGTCAAATCTTCTCCAAGTTTTAATTTTTAAAGTGTTTATTTCTGCAATTAAGACGAAATGTTAAATGTTAGAAACAAGGATGAATCCGGAAGACTTCGTTTCGATTCCTGTAGGCGGCGAGAAACTCTTCGTCGTTTCTTCTACCATAGCCTGCTTAGTTCTTGCCAATTTAGATAGTATTGACGCAAAATTTTCAAGATCGTTTTCAATCTAGTCTTAGCAATAATTTAAATTTAGTTAATAAATATATTCACCGTTTAACTAGTAATTCCAGGAACCCTTTATACAGATAGTAATCATGTTGGAAATATATATCACGTGCATACGTGCTCATTACAAACCCTGAAATCACGCGGCTTAAGTGTTAAACTTATAACGTGTGACACTCAGCGGCGCGTGTTGCGGTGGGGCGATGCGGTCCACGCGAGGAGCGCACGCGATCCGCGTGCTGCGCGTGCCGGCGCGGGCGCTTCGACTCGCGCCCGCCTCCGCCTCCGCGCCCGCTCCCGCCTCCGCGTCCGCTACCGCCGCCGCCGCGGCCCTCACACTCGCGCAGTCAGTACGCAGTACATTTAATACGCAGTGCACAGTGCATAAAACACAGCTGCTCAAAGATTATGTGTACTCTGTGGACTCAGTACGCGTACACGTTTCACACGTAACCACACGCGTCCACGGGTACTCACACGGCACTTTTGTACACACACACATGCTGTACACAAAATACAATATATTTAGTAAAATTAGTTATGTGAACTGTTTTTGTAATTAACTGTATTTAAGTATGACATGTATGAAACAGGTTAACTGTTTCATACATGTCATACTTAAATAGGGCGGTTTATAATCCTACTGTGTAAAATCCTTATTGATAAAATAATAGTGTTAATTTTTAAAATAATTGATATAAAATATGTGATCTAAGTAGGAAATTCATATATCATGTTCAAGATGTTCAAAATCACTGTTGTCATCGTAGTTACTAACATCGAATTACTATCACAATCATTTCATATACACTCGCCGTAATCTATTATTCACACGTTGTATTATTGGGGAACACGATAATAAATCAATTTCAATCATAATATGTAATATTAATAACAAAGTAACAACAATGTACAACTGTTTTGAGGAAAACTTATAAAAGTTGCAAACAAATTACTCATCGACCAGCACTTACTAATGAAACATTCTAAATTAAAAACTATTTATACTCACGTCGACTCAATTCATGTGTACAAAGAACTATAAACCTTAATCCTTTGGCAATTAACGCCATAATCGATTGGCCTGCGTAGCGGCCGCTGTGCAAGCAAACTATCGGCGCTGGCGCGAGCTCTGCTCCGAGCGGCGGTCTCCGTCTGCATACAGCTCACCTGCCATAGGTACTAACTCGTTCTAGAAGGATCTAGTACGTGCCAGCATCGCTTGCCGCTTGTTTTGCCGCTTCCGTAGTGGTTCGGGGCCCTATCTGGCTAGTTATTACTATAATAGCATCTTTATCAATCCCGAGGTTACGGGAATTTTGGCGCCCAATCTCAAGTTCCCGGGATTCGAAAGTGCGGGTCCTTCATTTACTATACGTAAAAGTAATACGAGCGAGATCCCGGCATATTATGATCCCGGGATTCAGTGTCTTGGTGCTTTTTGTGGCAGTGTTTGAATGACTATTTCGATTTTCGACCCTATCGACTCCGATGATCATGACAATTTGTAAAAATTTAAATGCATGCATGCATGCCATAATGAATGAAATGTTCAGATCATTCATACGTTCATTTTGAAGAGTGTACTTGCTTGTCTTTAGATTCTTGTAATGATATGAAATATTATCATTTCAATGGTTGCTTTGTTTCGTGCTGTGATATATTTGTTTTTTTTTGTAGTTAGGTAGCGGATTGGATTTTTTTTCTTATGGATTTTGTACTCTCTACCTTCCTTGTTCATGCTGTTATTATAGGTATTAGAAAATTATTTGTCATTTATGAGCATTCAGTGCATTTGTGTTTCGTAATATATTATGTAAAAGTAAAGTAAAGTAACAGCCTATACATGTCCCACTGCTGGGCAAAGGCCTCCTCTATACAGAGGGTATCAGGGAATAGTCCACCACGCGGCCCCACTGCGGGTTGACGGACTTCACATATCTTCGAAATATATTTTTTTTGTTATTATTTCGAAAATATGCAGGTTTCCTCACGATGTTTTCCTTCACCGCGGAGCACGTGATAAGTCAGCACTTAAAGTTAAAAACTTCATTGGTGCCGGCACCGGGGATCGAACTCAGGTTGCTCGAGTATATTGAATTAAAGGCGAGCGCCCGGACACTGAGCTATCACGGCTCTATATATTATGTAGTTAGTCGTAATATACATAATATATGTATGTAGTTCTCGGTGGTGGAAATTATTTTTTTTCTTTACTAAACTCATACCAGTAATATGTGCTTCTAAAGGACCTGGGAACGGCCTTCCATTCAGGCTACTTGTAAATACTAAATTAATGTATGGATTTACTTACGACCTGCCCTTTTCTCCGCGTTTTATTTTTCAATGTGAATTCACTACATTCCGAACCATTTATAACGTCACGAGACGGAGGAAAAAAAAAACCGAAAACGCGCGAACGTAAAAAAAGAAAAATAACTAAAAACTGTCTCCCCTCCCGTGCGGCAGTACCCTTTGTTTGAATGACAAATGGGCGTTAAATGCAATTGATGACGATTACATTAAATTTCTTTGATTTTCGGTAATGGTCAAGAATTTGTTATCGGTTGCCATGGTAATAGCAGGAAGTCGGTCGTTCCTAAACGCGCCAAAAAAGTACAAATTCCAAAACAAGAGTCAATGCGGCATAATCCCTAAACTATTTCCATTCCGCTTTGTTCTCTTGATGACCGCGATTTGCCGCATCTACCGGTACAAAGGCTACAGTTATCCCGGTGGCGTTTCAATGAGTGGCTTCGCAGAATCGACTCGAGCTGCGGCATGCTCACCCTGCACATCGGCGACAAGGTGCTGGAGATAAACGGGTCGCCGGTTCGGGGCAGGCCGCCCGAATTCGAACCCGACGCTATAGTGCAGGTTGGTGCTAGTGACTAGATTTTGGCCTTGTCTAATTTTTTTTATGCCAAACGAGCAGGCTGTTCACCTCATGTTAAGTGATAACTGACGCCCATGGTTAGCGACACGCGTAGGGTTGCGATGCGTTGACGTAGCGGGCCCCCGCTACCTCACTCACCAGACGAAACGCGAAAGTATTATACTTCCACTTCACGCCGGTTTTCTGTGTGGTCGTGGTACTTCCCCGGACCTGCCCATTCGTGCAACAGTGAAGTCAATTGCGTGGCCCTAACACGATGAAATCCACAATAAATAAAGTTTTCTATGCTAAAGTGAATGCTACAAACCCATAAAGATGAATTTCAGCCATATTGCTTGCCCATGCCACAATGTCCTGTACTCTGAATACTCGCACACACGGTTATAAAACCTTCCTTTCTTCTCATTAATATAATTATACTTTACCTTATTCGTCCGCAGTTGACGATAGAACACAACCCGGACACGTTGAATCTGAAGAGGGGGCCCGCGCCGCAGCACAGCGATGTAGACAGCAGAACCAAGCACGAAGGCAAATCGCCAATAGAGAGGAAGATCCACAAAGACGACCCGAAGAAGCACATTCCTAGCAGACATTCCAATGACGGGGACCAACCGGTGGACAGAGAAGAGGAGGTTGTGAGAAAAGAGAGACTATTCAAGAGGAAGGGAGAAGACGGGGGCAAGAGAGTGATCAAGAGGCGGCAGACTCCTTCTTCGCCGCTTCTAGGGGACAAGGAGAGGAGTAGCAGTATGTCGAAACTGCTTGATGTGTAAGTTGGAAGATGTTCCTTTTTCAAATTTAAGCTTAGAATTAGTTTATTATAAACAATTTCAAACAATTTGTAAAAGCTACCTTAAAGGCAAGGGCCTACTATGATGTCCAAGAATACATTGAGGACAAGGATGTGTGGAAATGACTCTACTGTTGATTTTGTACCTAAATAAGTTTGTATAATTGCATCACAAAAAAAATAACAAAAAGTACAAGACCGCAGAGTTTCTTGCTGATTCTTCTCTGTTCAGGTCTAGATTAGTGAACCGGTGGTAGATGTTTTGTTGACGTTCAATAAGAGCTTAAGTTAAGCCTATATTGAATAAAGATTATTTGACTTTGAGTTTCGGTAAGGTTTGAAATGTCACGAGAATAAAATAGGGCAGTTGAGTTGGTTCTCGTCCACTTGTGTTGTAACTAGCGAAATGTTAAGCATTTGCATTATCATAACCAGTTGAGTTTGTAATATCCGATAGTTGCGGCAAGTGAATACACATATATAGCATTTATAGCATGTGGCATTTGCGAAAAGCACAGCGTGCGTAGTTTTGGCAGCGTAAGTACGGTACTGGGACCATAGGAAAGAGATAAGTGTCTTATCGCGTTATCTCTGTCGCACACTTGTACCACAACTAATAATCATCTCCTAGGTAGTGTGTACGGAGATAACGCTCTACGAAATCGAAATTAGCCCTTTATCCCTTTCCAAAATTCGACATGCAATATTTACCACTTAATACTATGTATACTATTATACCTATGCTGTGCTTGTGTTTACGTAGCAATCGTAGCATTCGTAGCACGTAGCACGTAGCACTTGCAACAATACTAGCATACGTAGTAGCTGGGGTAATGGGTAATTTTTTGTATTCCTCATCAAGTGAAATAAAATCAAAGTCAAATCAAATCATTTATTCATTGAAATAAGAAATATACATTTCATCTATCGATAGTCATTTTATAAATCTAACACCGTTTCGTAAAAGGAACTCTGTAGCGAAAGAAACTCCATAGGTATCCTTTTTTTTTTCTCAAACAAATACATTTTTATACAGTACAATTTTTTTTTATTTAGAAACAGATTAGGAGCGATCGTCTTCACTCCCAAGTATTATTATCGTTAATATATTAATTTATATTCTAATAACCCTTTTTAAAAATCTTTTTTTTAATAAATTTCTTAAACCTGTTAATAGATAGGCTTTGCATATTAACTGGGATTTTGTTGTAGAAGTATGTACACCGTCCCATGAACGAGTTACTGACTCTATGGAGTCTAGTAACTGGCGTTACAAGCTTGTGTTTGTCCCTAGTGTTAGTGTGTGTGGTACAAAGTATGGTAATTTCGTGCTTCGTTTCGTGAGTAAGGTAACCGGGGCCCGCTCTTTTGAATAATGTCAAAATGCAAGTGCACAATAGTTGTGTTGAGAGGCCCTTCCCTTGTGGGACCCCTGTTCGCTTGTCGACGATTTCCCATAAAGAAATGCACGATTATGGTAGTTGCCACGGTATTGGCTTCGACGCAGGGGGTCGTGGGTTCGATTTCCACACCGGACAGCCATTTGTTTGATCCATAGATAATTGTTTCGGATGTGGGTGCTTGTCCACGTGGAATTTATGTATGTAAAACGTCCTCACAACACGCGATAACGCCGCTCCACAGCAAGGGGCAATGTTTTCGAAGGGAAGACTACAATACAGTAATTAATAGCTTAATAGCATGATAGCAAATTAACACTTTAACGTATGTAATAAGTTTTTTTCTCTCATTTTAACTTTTATCCATGTAGTTTATATACATCGGTTTTCGCATGCCGCATCTGGCAAACATCTGAGCTATTTTAAAAAATTTGGACACGACTATTTTATGTACCATGTTTATGCGAATAAATTATTATTATTATTATTCTAAATTGCAGTGGTCGTTGGGACTTAATGCATAATCCCTTCCACTTAAATACACGGTCGTGTTGTTTCAGGACGGAGGGCGAGGGGGGCGTGCTGTGCGACTTGAGCAGGGCGCGCTCTTTCCGCGCGGAGCCCGCCCAGGGTCAGAAGGTGTTCCGCGCCTCGGACCTTCTGCAGGTGAGCTCATCGCAAGATCACAGCACCAGCACCACAGCGCCTTGTGTTAATCTTACGCCCGGTTTCTGAAACGCTGTACATCGTAGAAGTTAACTAATCAGCTGTCAGCAAACTACCAACCGGACACTAACGCGAACGTAAGCAGGCGTCGCCCGCGAAACGTCCTCATCGACCCGGGCGACGAAGAGGACTTAGATACGATGGACCCACCGCCCTGGGTCCCGCCGGATAACACTACACCCACAGTTAGTGTAACAACAACCACACCAGTTCGCCCTCGCCTCCGAGCACGGCGAGACCCACACAACGCGTACACAAGGTACACCCGCGTTCCGGGGCGGTTCTCACCGCTCCCAGCCACCGATTAGCTAAATGCACAGTCGACGGCCGTCGGGGTCTCGGTCCGAACCGGCGACCTCGACGGCCCTTAGATGACACACCATAGTAGTTAAACGCACGCATGAGCACATGCGCGACCCTACCCATAGCGGAGGGTCCAAACCCGTGGGTTCTGGCTAGCCCAACGGTTCTGCGTCCGATGAAGCTTAAATAGTCTCGAGACTGAAAGCAAAAACATCAGTTAATACAAGATACAAGATAATCAGCTGTCAAATGGCTTTTGTGTGATCGATACAGCAATCCATACTAATATTATAAATGCGAAAGTAACTCTGTCTGCCGGTACACAGATATTCTATAACCGGAAAAAGGACATAGGCCATTTTTTAATTGGAAAAAGGGTTGTAACGGGTTCTTAAAGGGGATAGATATTTATTTAAGGGCTTCAACGCGAGCGAAACCGCAGGCGAAAACCTAGTATGAGATAAATGATTGAATTTGACCGATTGACTTCACTAGTTGAATATAATCTGTTGTTTTATATCTTCATAAATCACTCTAAAATTGTATCATGGTTTTGACGCCATGAATATTTTGATATGCTTATGTACGTATTTTTTATTCTTCTAGTTTATAAAGTATATTATAGGCATAAACTGTCATCTTTACTTCCTTATTAATATTATAAAGGCGAAAGTTGGTATGTATGGATGGATGATTGTTACTCTTTCACGCAAATACTACTGAACGGAATTTAATGAAACTTTACAATAATATAGCTTATACATCAGAATAACGTAATAATATTAACATAGGCTATAATTTATATACATATTTTTATGTATTTCTGTCTGAATGTAACGCATTCAGCCTAATCTACGCAGACGTAGTCGCGGGCAGCAGCTGGTTAAAATATGTAAGTTTGTTACAATTGGTGCTTTTCACTCGTCGCCACGTGATGCCTTTACAGGGTTTTTCCTCAAACGAAAATAGACCTTATCTCCGTTCCGTAAGGTTGATACGAGTCAAATTTTACCAGGGCGAACTGCTGGGGGCGGGGTTCTTCGGGCAGGTGTACAAGGTGACCCACCGGGACACGAACGAGGTCATGGTGCTCAAACAACTCTACAGGGTAGACGAAGACGCCCAGAGGAACTTCCTCAAAGAGGTGAAATGGTGCTACAAACACTGGGTTTCAAACTGTGGTAGGGCCACGCAACGATGACCCGAATGGCGTAGTGGGGGTCGATCCCCACTACTGGACAAAATATTGTGTGATGAACATAGTGTTTTTCTATCACCTAGGTGTTTATATATGTATAATATGTATTTATTTACAAAATAAAATTATGTTTAAGTATGTTTATCCGTTATCTAGTACCCATAGTACAGGGGTTGCTTAGTTTGGGACTAGAGAAGGTTGTGTAAAAATGTGTTCAATGTTGCACAAATGGGCAGGTTAGTCCGGGTGAGTACCACGAACTCAGAGAACCGGCGTAAAGTGGTAGTTACACTTTCGCGTTTCGTTTCGTGAGCGAGTTCACTTGCCACCTTCTCACATAAAAATAAAGATTTTATAATTAAACAAATAAATATTTCAGGGCCCAAACGTTGTGTAAAAATATTATTTAATCCCATGCTACGTAACTTAGAAACATACCTAACTTTTCGTTTGTAAACAAATTCACATAAATAGACAATAGATAATTTTTAACAGAAAAAAACCGACTTTAATCAGAAAATTAAGAACATTGTTAATACCGGAGCCGGGTTTCTTTATTATGGTACACAAAAAAATAATCATGAAAATCGGTTCATAAACGACGAAGTTATCCACGAACATCAGCAATGAAAAGCCTTGAAAACAAACATAGCCAATCAGTTATTTTTTAACCGTGAAATCGGATCTATACTAATATACCTGGAAATTTATTTGAAACTGTCTCGATAAGTTTCGATTTTGCTCTGCGTCAATTGCAACTGTCGATTTTAATCTGTATTCACTTTGATTTTCCGTCTGTGTTAGCTTTGATTAGTTCGCAGCTGTCGATTTTAATCTGTCTTTGATTTTCGCAGGTTGCGGTTCTGAGGTCCCTGCAGCATCCGAACGTGCTGCGTTTCATCGGCGTACTCTACAAGGACAAGCGTCTACATCTCGTTACTGAGTACGTCGCGGGCGGCACTTTGCATCAACTGCTGCAGGTGTGTACACATATTGCTGTTTCTGCGGTCTTAGCGACATCTATCGGATGATTTTAGTTGTGTACCTGCGTGAAGTCGATTTAATACAATAATGCGCAATTGTGCATGTTAATGTATAATGTATAATTACGTCATCTGTAATTGTCACTGCGTCATCTTTCTTCTCCCTCATGTAACGCATGACGCATGTCATAATATCTTTTTTTTCATGGAAAAAGGCAAACTACCAAGCGGGTCACCTGATGATAAGCGATCACCGCCGTCTATGGACATTTGCAACATCGGAGTCGTTAAAAGGACAGGGATATCCTTTTTTTAACGGGTGCGTGCGAGAGGGACACCGCTGACGCCTTGTGTGCAGCACAGTTCACGGCCGCTGGGGGGCCAGTAGGTACTTATATCGCGCATACGCCCTGTCTCTATCCGTCCTTGTCTTGTCGTATGCGTGCGAGGGGGACACCGCTAACGGCCCGTGTGCAGGACAGCTCGCGGCCGCTGGGGGGCCTGTAGGTACTTATATCGCGCATACACTCTGTCTCTATCCGTCCTTGTCTTGTCGTATGCGTGCGAGGGGGACACCGCTAACGGCCCGTGTGCAGGACAGCTCGCGGCCGCTGGGGGGCCAGTAGGTACTTATATCGCGCATACGCTCTGTCTCTATCCGTCCTTGTCTTGTCGTATGCGTGCGAGGGGGACACCGCTAACGGCCACGTGTGCAGGACAGCTCGCGGCCGCTGGGGGGCCAGTAGGTACTTATATCGCGCATACGCTCTGTCTCTATCCGTCCTTGTCTTGTCGTATGCGTGCGAGGGGGACACCGCTAACGGCCCGTGTGCAGGACAGCTCGCGGCCGCTGGGGGGCCAGTAGGTACTTATATCGCGCATACGCTCTGTCTCTATCCGTCCTTGTCTTGTCGTATGCGTGCGAGGGGGACACCGCTAACGGCCCGTGTGCAGGACAGCTCGCGGCCGCTGGGGGGCCAGTAGGTACTTATATCGCGCATACGCTCTGTCTCTATCCGTCCTTGTGTCTTGTCGTATGCAGGACGTGCGCTGGGGGGGGGACATCGCGCTAACTGGCCCGTATGTGCAGGGGGGACAGCTCGCGGCCGCTGGGGGGCCAGTAGGTACTTATATCGCGCATACGCTCTGTCTCTATCCGTCCTTGTCTTGTCGTATGCGTGCGAGGGGGACACCGCTAACGGCCCGTGTGCAGGACAGCTCGCGGCCGCTGGGCTGGGCGGCGCGCGCGCGGCTGGCGCGCGACGTGGCCGCCGGCCTGGGCTACCTGCACCGCATGAACGTCATCCACCGGGACCTCAACTCGCACAACTGCCTCGTCAGGGAGGTAATGCGAAAGCTACTTTAACACGCTCCGTTTAGAGTCCAAATTAGGCCGACGATTTTTCATTCGGCGCCCTTTATTTGCTATTAGACACTGAGACCTCAACTCGTGCAACTGCCCCGTCAGGGAGGTAAAGCGAAAGCTGCTTTAACACGCTGTGTTTAGAGTCCAAATTCGACCGACGACTTTTCACTCGGCGCCCTTTATTTGCTATTATACACTGAGATCTCGAATCACACAACTGCCGCGTTAGGGAGGTAACGCGATAGCCGCTTTAACACGCTCTGTTTAAAGTCCAAATTTGATCGACAACTTTTCATTCGGCGCCCTTTATTTGCTATTGGACACTGAGACCTCAACTCGCGCAACTGTCGCGTCACGGAGGTATCGCGATAGCTGCATTAACACGCTCTGTTTAGAGTCCATAATCGACCGACAACTTTTCATTCGGCGCCCTTTATTTGCTATTAGACAATGAGTTTAATTTATTCGACCTTTCGATTGTCCTTTATTAATTTATCTCATTTATATATTTATGAGTCACCTGCATCCATATAGAGGAGGCCTTTGCCCAGCAGTGGGACATGTATAGGCTGTTACTTTACTTTACTGCATCCATTCACTTCCCGCACATTTGGGGGTGGTCACATACTTCGATGGCCAGTGCGGGAAGCCGATGGATGCTGTTAGCTCAGGAATAGTACTTTTTGGCAGTCTATGGGAGAGGCAGTGGACCCAAACAGGCTGAAATCATGATGATATTAAATAAATAAATAAATAACTTATTATTAATTACTAAGTTCCTTTTTTTTTTGCACATGATGTTAAGTGAATACCGCCGCCCATCTGCTAAGCCCGAGGGTTGCAGATGCGTTGACAACCTTTTGAAAATTGAGCTCCGGCCACTTCACTCACCAGACGAAACGCGAAAGTATTATATTATCAGGTCTTCTGTGAGGTCATGGTACTTACCCGGACGGGCCTGCCACGGCCGTGGCCACCGTCATAATCTATTTATCCTGCCCTCAGGACCAGACCGTGATCGTGGCGGACTTCGGGCTGGCGCGCATCGTGCAGCGCACGGCGAGCAGCTCGCTGCCCCGCGCGCCCCCCTCCGCCCCCGCGCCCCCTCCCGCCAAGGGGCAGCTGCCCCCCGCGCGCTCGCCCCACTCGCACACAACGCCCCGCCGCAAGCGGTACACGGTGCGCTCACACGGCGACGACTAGAATAATGCGCTTAGCAAACGAGAGCACACGGGGGGGTTTTCGTAGTGTAGGATGACACCCCCCCCCCCCCCCCTCCCTGGATGATGAGCGGGAATACGATGGAAACAGGCGGCCCAGGATCGTAAAGTATGTATGCGCTCCCTCGCAGCCTATGTTCAACAGTGGACTCAGAGGTTGAAATGATGATGATCACATTGTGCGTATATGTATCCCCTGAATTCGCCCCGTCACTCAGTCCTAACTAGATACTAGTAGTTTCGAGCTGGTCGAGATTCGAGTGATACGCGGCTTCTCCAAACCTCACTTTATTTACAAATAAGAGCGTGCGGGTCGACGGCTAAGTTCTGAACCATTACCTGGGGGTCATACAAATATTTATCCAGCGTGGGAATCGAACCCATGATCCCCGGCACCGAAGCCTACATCTTTACAGCTGCGCCACCTAGACATCAGTGAAAAAAAAAGTTATTATTATGCGTTACAACCTCCTCCATATTTTGATCACAATAGATGCACCAGCAATAAAACTGATTCACAAATAACCGTGGGTGGCTTTAATATCTTATTTATATTTGAAATCAATCAATCAAAAAAATTAATTAATCGTATTTTCATATTGTTTGCATAACCCAAACGAGTATGAGAACGGTTCTACATAATTTCGCTTCTAACCTCAAAACACTGCGCCCATAGAATTTCTGCGTGTTGTTAAGATCTTATTTTTTTCTTATATCTACCCGCAGGTGGTCGGAAACCCGTACTGGATGGCGCCGGAGATGATGAACGGAAACGTTTACGACGAGAAAGTTGACGTGTTCTCTTTCGGCATCGTCCTATGCGAGGTGAGATGACCCTTTTTATGACCTTAGGCGTAGGGGATATTGGGCTTGTCACTTTCGTCAGAGGGTGTGGGATCGATCCCCTCTAGGGAAAAATATTGTGCGATAAATATAGTGTTTTTCTAGTGTCTCGATGATTATTTATCCGTAATATGTATTTATTTATTAAAAAAGAACGTTTAAGCATGTTTATCACTTGGCCAGTGTCCATAGTACAAGCTTTGCTTAGTTTGAGACGGACTGACTTATTACGTGCTCAGTGGCGATGAAAAATATCGTGAGGGAACTTGCATACTTTCGAAATAATGAAATAGTAAAAAAAAATATTTTGAAGGTATATCGATAATACCTGTACAGAGCAGGCGTATCATTGAGACATATATAAAATGTTATATCATTGAGACATATATAAGATGTTATAATATACAGCGTGTCTTTACAATCGCGACAATAAATTAACACACATATAGAGGATAACTTTTTAAAATTGAATGAAAAAAAAATTTTTAGAACAACCTTACGTATAAAACTGTAACGTAAAGTTCATTTGTAAAGGTCACTAAGCATATTGAATGAATTCAAAAGAGACAAAACATACTGTTAGAAGGAGAGGCTTGTAATACGACGCTGTGGCAACGAATGAAAAAGTCTCTGAATGTATAAATCAGTAAGTTGTATAGAATGTTACAAATTTTGTTTCTTTTTTATTTAATTAGTTTGTTGTTATTGGCTAGTAGCGTTAGACGTGTGTTCATTTATTGTCGCGATGGTAACGACACGCTGTATATAAAAAAATTAAGATTATTTTTGTCTCTTTAATTTTTTTCACTTAAATATGGTGAAACATGTGAAGTACATATAAAACTGACATAAAAATTAAAGTGCCGGAAATGAGAACAGTAAAATTCTTTTTTTGATTGATGAGGATTTTAGTATTTTTACGTTTTTAGGGTTCCGTACCCAAAGGTTAAAACGGGGTTCTGTTTCAAGACTTATCTGTCTGTCTGTCCGTCTGTCACCTGAACTGTGATAGTTAACTGTTGAAATTTTCGCAGATGGTGTATTTCTGTTGCCACCATAACAACAAACGGGGGCTCCCATACAACAGACGTGATTCTGTTGTCGTTTTCATAGACAATGGCACGGAGCCCTTCGCGCCGAGACCGACTCACACTTGGCGGGTTCTTATTGATATTTCCGTTCGCCGCGTGCCAGATAATCGGGCGCGTGTCGGCTGACCCGGACTACCTGCCGCGGCGCGGCGACTTCGGCCTGAACGAGGCGCTGTTCCTGGAGAAGTTCTGCACGCCCGCCGCCTGCCCGGAGCCCTTCTACCGGGTGGCCTTCCTCGCCTGCAACCTGGACCCCGACGCCAGGTGAGGCTCCGTTTCTGCTGCGATTGGAAGCAGTAGTTGGTTCCACGTTTACTGCATTCGGAATGTGGAGTTTGGCATAGTAGTTGGTTCCCCGTTTACAGCATTCGGAATGTGGAGTTTGGCATAGTAGTTGGTTCCACGTTTACTGCATTCGGAATGTGGAGTTTGGCATAGTAGTTGGTTCCCCGTTTACAGCATTCGGAATGTGGAGTTTGGCATAGTAGTTGGTTCCACGTTTACTGCATTCGGAATGTGGAGTTTGGCATAGTAGTTGGTTCCATGTTTACTGCATTCGGAATGGGGAGTTTGACATAGTAGTTGGTTCCATGTTTACTGCATTCGGAATGTGGAGTTTGGCATAGTAGTTGGTTCCACGTTTACTGCATTCGGAATGTGGAGTTTGGCATAGTAGTTGGTTCCACGTTTACTGCATTCGGAATGGGGAGTTTGGCATAGTAGTTTCTGCTGCAAAAGTCACGCGACATGGCCCAATAAGAACAGTCGAAGTATTTGCGGTAGGGCCACGCAACAGTTTGCCGTCGCGTGTATGGGCCCCTTCCGGAGTGCGACGACCTCACAGAAGACTGTCTTACACTTCTGCGTGGTGATGAGTGAGGTAGCCGGAACCCGTTTTCCTAGAAGTGGCACTACATCTGGGGTAATGTTATCCTAGAGTAAGGGAAATGTTTCTATAAAAAAAATAACGGGTGCGTGTACTTATGTACGCGCGTGAGAAGTTATACTTCTTTGGAATCATTAAATAATTATAAGAAAATAATAAAAGGACCGGAAAGCGATATAAAAAATAAAAACAGTAAAATTATGAAAGCGCCATCTACATTCTTTATTGAGAACTGTAACGGGCGAATGTGATTGAGAATATGCTGCCATCAATAATAAGCGGTTTAGCGGGCAGCTTTACAGGTGTTACTTTTGTGTTACAGTGATGCGCGGCAATCTTGAAATTTCACCCTCATCATTCTTTCACAACGCGCCTAAACGAGTGTAACTTTAAAAATAAAGTGCTTAGAGTCTCCGCGCGGGAGAAGTGAAACTTCGAGTGTCACGCATTCACTCGCATTAGAAGTTACACTTCAGTAACATTGCTTTCATTCAATTTGATGACTCCGTGGCGCAGTTGCCAAGGTATTGGCTTCGGCGCCGGCGGTCGCGGGTTGGATCAACGCCCACACGGGACAACTATTTGTGCGACCCACAGATAGATGCTTCGCACCAGGATTTTTGTCCATGTGAAATCTATGTGTTCGGAGTTACGCAACCGAACAGCGACATTGTCACTTTGGTCATCATAGGCAAATCACACTCGCGTAATATATGTACGTTTCGTGCCTAATTTAAGGCAGTACGCGCCTCGACCGTCCATCGTTGGGCGGTGGTGAGAGCATAAGATTTTTTTATACCGCGTATTCTTTATACCATTTACCATACCAATAAATATAAGTGTTAAAACTACCAGAATATTAAAACCCTCCCTCTACAACCTTCTACACTATGTTTGTAGAACGTCCTTACGACACAGGCTAATGTTATCGCAAGGTATGCTTTAAAAAAAAAAAAAAAACAGAAAGTTTACTCCCGCGCCCAGGTGTTACTTTTGTTTGACAGTGATGCGCGGAAATCTTGAAATTTCACTCTCATTTCATTCTTTCGCAGGCCGCCGTTTAAACGAGTGTAACAGTAAAAAAAAAAGAGAAATTTCACTACCGCGCGCAGGCCGCCGGGAGGTAAAAAAAACTTCGAGTGTCACGCATTCACTCGCATTAGAAGTTACACTTCAGTAACATTGCTTTCATTCAATTTGATGACTCCGTGGCGCAGTTGCCAAGGTATTGGCTTCGGCGCCGGCGGTCGCGGGTTGGATCAACGCCCACCCGGGACAACTATTTGTGCGACCCACAGATAGATGCTTCGCACCAGGATTTTTGTCCATGTGAAATCTATGTGTTCGGAGTTACGCAACCGAACAGCGACATTGTCACTTTGGTCATCATAGGCAAATCACACTCGCGTATATATATGTACGTTTCGTGCCTAATTTAAGGCAGTACGCGCCTCGCCACCGTCCATCGTTGGGCGGTGGTGAGAGCATAAGATTTTTTTATACCGCGTATTCTTTATACCATTTACCATACCAATAAATATAAGTGTTAATAACTACCAGAATATAAAAACTCTCCCTGTACAACCTTCTACACTATGTTTGTAGAACGTCCTTACGACACAGGCTAATGTTATCGCAAGGTGAGGGCCGTGTTTAAAAAAAAAAAAAACAGAAAGAGAAATTTCACTCCCGCGCCCAGGCCGCCGTTTGAGGTAAAAAAACAGAAAGAGAAATTTCACTCCCGCGCCCAGGCCGCCGTTTGAGGTAAAAAAACAGAAAGAGAAATTTCACTCCCGCGCGCAGGCCGCCGTTTGAGGTAAAAAAACAGAAAGAGAAATTTCACTACCGCGCGCAGGCCGCCGTTTGAGGTAAAAAAACAGAAAGAGAAATTTCACTCCGGCGTGCAGGCCGCCGTTTGAGGTAAAAAAACAGAAAGAGAAATTTCACTCCCGCGCGCAGGCCGCCGTTTGAGGTAAAAAAACAGAAAGAGAAATTTCACTCCCGCGCGCAGGCCGCCGTTTGAGGTAAAAAAACAGAAAGAGAAATTTCACTCCCGCGCCCTGGCCGCCGTTTGAGGTAAAAAAACAGAAAGATAAATTTCCCTCCCGCGCGCAGGCCGCCGTTCGAGGTGATGGAGATCTGGCTGGAGAGCCTGGTGATGCACCTGTCGAGCGCGGGCCCGCCGCCCGCCACGCTGCTCGCGGACATCGGGCAGTACGCGCGTGCCGCGCCGCCGCGCCAGGGCCACGTCACGCCCGAGTGCTGCCCGCAGCCGGACGCGGGCATCTTCTGCGCCGCGCGCCGCTGCCACGCGCGCCGCTGCCACGCCTGCCACGCGTGCCACGGCTGCAGCGGCTGCCACGCGGCCGGCGGCGCCGGCGCGCCCTGCCAGCGGCCCCCCAGTGGCGCACCGAGCCTCGAGCTAGTGGGGGAACTTGCCAAGGTGGGGTTTTCCATATCGTTGCCCATAATAAATAGACGTTGATAAAAAGTGTACGCTGGCTTTTGAACCATCTCTATGCCAAAAGTAATTTCAATCGATTACTCACAGACTAACATACTTTCGTATTTATAACATTAGATAAGATATCCCTTATAACACAAAATTGCTACAATTATTTTCATGTAAGAACATTATTTACATATAAGCTAGATATAAAACGTTTTTTAGTTTTTAGTAGAGATGAATCTATCTCACCTATTTCACAACTCCGTAGATTCTGCGACGGTCACGTGGAGACACCGCTTCAAATAATCTTTATAATGCGATGCCCTGGTATATTATGAGTAACCGGGGACGTCCAGACTCTTAGCCCCTCTTAGATTGTCAACTTCTTTAGGGTTTCTGGTATGGAGGAGGCCATCTAGCTTCGAGTGAAGATTACAGTGGATGTACTAAGTCGCGGTGAACTTTGCCACTTACTACCTAACTCTATGCACATAAATCATAATCATAACACTTTGGCCAGTAAGGTCGTAGACAATATTATGATGCAGTGTGTACAGCCGTCTGCGGGGGAGTCCGAGGCGTGCGGGGGAGGGCGCGCGCTCGGCAAGTGCGTCTCCGCGAGCCACCTCGCACCTCGCGCCGTCTCTCTCGCACGCCGCGCCGCGCGCTCTCGCTCGCACAACGCCCTCGCCCTCGCGCCCGGGTACATACTGCGCGACGACGGCTGCGGCATCAACATCACAAAGGTACAGACGCGCACACACGCAGCCTGATACTCACACGCACACCAGTGCACACACCCGAGACGAAGGCTAAAGAAACAACATCACAAAGGTATAGACACGCACAGACGTAAACTGCTAGTCACACTCACACCCGTGACGACGGCTGCGGCATCAACATCGCCAAGGTACAGACGCGCACAAACGCGCACGCGCAACCTGACATTCAAACGCCAGCGCTCACTCCGTATCTCTCTCGTATTTTTAGTGACTGGACCGTGCTTCTGCTGTTTTACGAATGGGCAATAATCGTCCGGGGAAATCCCAGGGCCTCATAGAAAACCGGCTTGAAGTGGAAGTATTATACTTTTGCGTTTCGTCTCGTGATTGAGGTTACTGGGGCCAAATTTTTAAAATTTTGGCAACGCATTTGCGACCCGTTAGCTGTTGTCCATGGGCGGTGGGTAATCACATTTTTTGGAACGAAGTTCCTTATCGCGCGTTGTGAAAGGGGGCTAGACGGAAAAAATTCTCACGAAAAGTTGTAACGACACTTTTTGCTATAGTAAGCTATTGTAAGCTGTGCGGCGTGCGCATGTTTCTCTGTCTGTCTCTCTCTCTCTCTTATAGAAAGCAAGCCAGATATTTTCATTTCTATTTCGCATTTAACAGTATGCTGTCGCGACGATTATTTTTGTTGAGTGTATACAGGTTTTTTGTACATAATCAATAATAAAAAAAATAATAATAATGAATTTAAGATATAATTAAATTTTATATGGTCAATTTATATAATTATATATTTTTAAAATTTTATTCCAATTCCTTCACTAATTAATCGAAAGGAACTTCGTTCCATCCGGGTTTCCCTTGACACCTCTCATTTTTTTTTGTTAACGCTGGGGAAATGCCACACAGGCGCATATCGGCAGGACCACATACAAACATGTCCTAATTTTTGTTATCCTTTCTTTAAAGAGTTTTTGTACTCACGAAATACATCTGTATCCATGCACAAATATCACAAATTCAATTAACATCACACTAATTCAGCGAATATCGATTCTTGCAAGGTGGACGACATCAACGAGTGGCTCGAGCCGGCGCAGCCGTTGAAACGGGCCAGCCCCGACTGCCAGCTGAACAACATACTCGCGGAGCGGCCAAAGACGCGGCGAGTTGAGGACGGCGACGAGACGGACGGCGACCTGCCCCCATTCCTCAGGAACCAGTCCGTCGAGGGTCTGGAATCGAAGTCCAAACGGGAAGTGGACGCGCCGTTCCCCTTCTGCCGCCACCACAGCATCCCGGACCGGTGCGAGAACGATCCCACCATCGACAGTGACTCCTCGGACGACGACCTCACTGACATCAGCGACTGGTACAGGAGCCTCAGCTGCTTCAAGAAGATCGATATAGAGGCGGACCAGCCGAAGAACATCCTAGCGGGCATCGTCAAGAGGGGCGAGGGCCTGTTGGCCAAGAAGTCCAGCTACGACGTCACGGACGCGACCGCGAGCGAAACTCCAAAAATCCCCGACGTCGTACGCCATAGCAAAGATCCCAATAGGCCGTCGGAGGCGGAACCGGCAAAGCTCAAAACGGCGGACGCGCAGAAGCCGGCCGAGAGGCCGAGTTTCTTCGCGAAGAAACTGCTCTCGCCGAAGCTGAGTAGACTGTTCAAACATGGCGCGGAACCGGTCAGGTCCAGGCAGGAGTCACCAGACGCCAAAGCGGAGAAGTCGCGGAGCAACTTCTTCGTGCAGAGGCCCTCATCGCCGGGCTTAGTGCGGTCCGCGCACAGAGTGAGGCCGAGCGTCGACGACGTGCTGAAGAGCGATATAAAGCTCGCCGGCATGGGGAAGCCGATGACGCCGATATTCAGAAGGCACTTGGCCGGCGAGAGGACAGAGTTCACCGACCGGTACAGCTGCCGGGAGCGGAAGCCTAAAGCGCCCAAAAGCGAGGAGTTTGTGGAGGTCGGCAGGAATAGGATCAAAGCGCCGGCCGCGACGGCCGACTGCCTGGTCTTGTCGAGCGGACACACCGATGACGGTCTACCCGAAAAGAAGGTCGAAGCGTCGAAACGCAGGGAGCTGGCGATATCCAGGAGCAACTACGTGAGCCTGGCGAATTTGAAGATAAACGGCAAGCAGGATCTTGGACGCGTCAAAGAGAAGTGCCCGTTGAACTCCACACCGCCAGTGGAGCGCGTAATTTAGTCCGCCACGTTGGTCCGTCAAGCGAAACTAAGTACAAACGTAGCGAGATATTATATTTCAGGGTGATATTGTTTGTCTCGAAAGTTATTTTTATATGCTCGTCTCTTACGTACACGATTTTCAATCGAGTTTGCATATTGGACTCGATTAGTTTAGGTAAAGCAGGCAGTAAATGTGATAGCGCCTGTACTTTTACGGAAATCAACGCAGTATTTCTTATGACTCATTCTGATAGTGTCCAATTCTTTTCAATTACAACAAAATCGTGTACTTATGTTTAAAAGTATTCAAAATTATATTTCTATAGCGTTAACTGGCGTGAAATGTATTAGTAATGTTTCGTGGTCCTTAGAGACACCATATTTCATCAGAAACGTGCCTTATGACGCATAATTTAAATTTGGTCCTTCGAACCGGATCCGGTCGAATTGCGCTCGACGGACCAATATCTCGGCTCGAATATAATATGACTTCCAAGAGTTCGAGGAACCAATACAGTTTATAAATTTAACTATATAGAAACATTTATATTTGATTATAGAGAGTTATAGCCGTACGGCATGTTGAAGTATATTAAGCGAAACAGATTGAAACCCTTCTATCATACACAAATGGAGATTTTGTGATCGAGTTATATGTTCATACTAAAAACGAATTATAGTATTTGAATATATATTTCTTACCATGAGGTTACTCAAAACTACACAAAGATTGCAAGAAAAACAATAAAATAGTAATTTTTTCCTTTGCACTTCATGTTCAAATGTGTATGAATGCCTCGTCAGACATTAGCTTCAGGGTCTTCAATCTGTTTTTAAAGCTCTTGCCATGTTACATCGTATTTTATATACATTTGTTGATCCTTTATGTACTTATACGCGTTTTATTAAAGTTCAATAGAAGCGGCGACTTGCCTAAGGATTCATAGACACTGTATTCTTTACCTGTTGAATATTAAATGAAATATATACATGTGTATGCTAACTTCATATTTTCATATCTAACACATTTTATCAATTGCAAATAACTATCTTAAATTGTTGTCCGTTTTCGTGGTAAATTTGAAATATTATATTTTCTGTGACTTATATAAATAAAAAAAGGTTTATGGCGCACCATATCAGAGCGAAATGTTTACATGTATGAAGTTTTTATAACTAAATCAACTCGATAGTATTGTGAAGAGTGCCAAATCTAGATTTTAGAAATTTAATACAACAAGTGTTTTTTGCTTGCAACTGTAATTTGCTTGTGCTTGAAGTATCAGTGTTCATGAATCCAATACTTACACTCGCTTATTAGTTTATGTTTCAAATATACTCGATTTTGAACCATATTACAATAGAGTAGTCATTGTTAAAGGTCTTAGGATAACAGGTCATGCAAGGTTGTAGCTAAATCCTACTATGATATGTATAGAGGTATTACAAAAAGGATAAATTTCTCTTTGAAAAGCTAAGTATGTCTTAATAATAATATTTTCCATTCTTTATTAATTCGCAGAACACAATGCAATAATAATCATTATATCTATGTCTTAAGACGCTAATTTTGTACAGGTAACAAGTATATTTACAAATAATAGTAAGTGCAATATTATAATATACTCAAAAAGTAAATCGCGCACAAATCACATCTCAATTTAATATTACTTTACACATCTTGGTATTAATTCAGAATCTTTAAATACCTATTGGTAATAGATGATAACATTGACCGCGATGTCAGTGCCTTTGGTAAAGACAGTGAATTGGTCTGCTTTTGTCAATTCTTTCGCAGAGAAATATTTGGTCATCAAAAATTTTTATATTTAATTTCCATTTTATTCATTTGTCCTACCTCTTTACGCTTAGAATATAATACGACATAAGTCATTGTTAGTTTTTTGGTTAAAAACTATCCTTGGTAAGATATAAGTGTGCTAATACTTTTATTCGTGGTTAGACAAAGAAATACAAATTTACACACCGTTTGTAGCCGTATACAAATGTTGATACAAAAGTTGTTATAGGACATATACAATTTTGTAACACGATATTTTATTAGGTAATCATAGAGCAAATGAATACTCTACGCTGTCTAGAATAGTTTTTTGCACTTAGGTTAAGTCAAAAAATATTTTTCAAAAGATTTTTTTCAATATTTCTCTTTAATGCATTATTAACGAAATTATACTTCCGTCTTACCCATAGATTTGAGTATATAACATAGCTTTATTATATCCATAGATTAATTTTATTGTGCCATTGTAATACTTTTTATTGATATTGAACGTCATGAACTTATCCGCTAATATCCTAGTTTTAAATTGTTTTAGTCATGTTTGACTTAAAAAGAATTCGGACAATATTTTTATAATTATTAACTTTATTAATTTATTAACATTTCAAATTGAGCTTAGTTGTTAGTTCAATATTGTAAGGCTGAATTTTTTTTTTTCATGACACAGGGTGCCACTTTTTTTTTATTACGATATTAATTTTCGACGTCTTGAACGAAAACAGAATAATGGAAGAAAATTATGGTTCTTGTTTTAACATTAGTTATAGTGGTATAAGTAAGACAATTTTTGTTTGTTTCTCAGGGAGTTTAATCTCATTAATAAGCGTTTCATGTGACGTCATCCCGTGCTCATGTTTTGTCTATCTGTGATACACTTTGTTTACGAAAATGTTGCAATAACGAGTATTATAGGAACATCTAAGTTTAAAAAATTAGAAATCTCGTAGTATACGCTGTTTTAGGTAGCCTCTTTTACGTGAAAGGTGCTACAAGTATCTCAAATCTACGTGCATTTCCGTAATCTTGACATGTTTTTCCTGTGCTAATCTTAACCATGAGGAAAATAGCACGTAGTATCTCTCTCTCTTTCTATTATTTAGCCTTCGCACGTCTTACATGCTACCTACAGCGCTCTTATATGTTGTTGGACGCCTTTGTTCGAATAAAATTTCCAGTCCAAATATGCTTAACGCATTAACCGCTGTAACAACGAGTGTTTCCGTCTCCTTGCATTCCAGACGCCTTTATTTTACCTATTTGTTTATAAGTACAAAGAATAAAGGATATATTAAATATATCCGTGTCTAATTATTTGTATACAATATATTATAAGCATACAATAAAACTCCTTGTCCATAAGCCTAGTTTCCACATTTTTTTATATGAGAAGGTGACAAGGCGGTTCACCTGATGCCAAGCGATACCGCCGCCCACGTTAGAACACTTGTAAATTGTGCTGGTGAAGTTTGTATAAACTAAAAGTAGTCGCGTTTTCAAGGTCTTCCGACTGTTATCCGGTTTTGGTATGAAAGACAAAATAATTTTAGTCTGAGCCTCGTTGTGAAATAAATCCTACAATGAACAAATGAAACAACGTTAACTGTAAAATATTCTTTATTCGACAAAAAAAATCGAAACTTAATTCACTAACATGTTTATCTTGCGAGCATTTCTCATCTTGATTGCATTCTAATTGTAAAACTTAAGAGAAACAAAAAATATATTATTCTCTCAGAAAAAATATAATTTTTTTCGACTCGAGATTTTTCTTTTTTAACTACAATTACAGATAGGAATACAGAGTGTATGTATATTGTCGTTATCGGACATTTGAAGTATTGTGATTATTAAAAAAATATGCATTTTAAAGTAGGTAGCAGCTTCTTCCGTTATTTCACAAACCTTAAAGTATAAACACATGAATATAATATATATATATATTTATATAAATAGGTTTCTTAAATACACAATCATTAAAACACAATCAAACAAACAAATATTTATAGTGATTACATGAGAATATAAAATGTATCTAGGTAAGATAAGACAATAATATTTTATACTACAGATATTATGTTTACGTGCCCTGATTGAAAACATCCCAATTAGTCGACAAACAAAAGGGGACAGCAAATAAGTTTAATACGGGAACTAGAAAAACGTATGCACCTCGAGACTTTTTTACACTTAAGCTAAAGTGACAAACCGTCTCTTTTAATTTCTTATTGCCTTAATAACGCTATCTATATTATACTATTCGAACGAAATGTGAATATATGCTGTTTAGAAATAGGAACACGTTCGATCAGTGATTTTGTATGGGTATAACATATCTATATAGTATAAAATATCATTGTATCAGATAGATTAGATCGATTTACATTCAACGTCATGTAATGTCTCTCTATCTATATTTCTCTTACCGAAATATAAGTTTTACTGTGAGTTAAATAACTTTACATTCATTCTATGACCGTTGAACTCATATTACTTAAAACAGCGATTCAAATTAAAAGACTCACAATGTTTCTTAGGTGCCAGATTAAGGTAATAGAGAGTGTAACTTCAAAATTTTCAATATTAGGAAAAGACGACAATTAGCTACAGATAACAAATAGTGAAATAGTATTTATATTTCGTTGACTTTGTGTTACAATATTTAATACAATATCCGTAGTGCTATAAATAATTAATTTCATATTTATTTAATATTAAGTACCGTATAAGTTTTCCTATACCACTCTAGATACACTATAATCGCACAAGTCGAACGTACATAATTATTTGACTTCGACCAAAACGGAAGAAGGCTATTTATCCAAACAGCCACTAAGAACGCTAGTGTAAAATTATATCAAAAATCATCATGGGACCACTAAACTAATCTAGTCTATGTAAATCAGGTATACGTGGTAATTTAGACATTAAGACTTAGACATAGTTTCAGACATGTATATTCTTAACGCTACTACGTTAACCGGCGAAACAATGAGAACCAGCGCCGTTTTATTTGAATTTTATAATTATCTATTATAATAAATATTTAGGGCACATTTTTTTTACACAACTTTTTCTAGTCCCAAAGTAACCAACGCTTGTACTATAGGTACTAGACAACTGATAAACATGCATTTCTTTCTGTAAATAAACACATATTACACATGATATATTAATACCCAGACACTGGGAAAACACTATGTTTATCATTCATTTTTCCAGAAGTGGGATCGAACCCACACCCTCTGGCGCAAGAGGCGGGTTCACAACCCACTATGCCAATCGGGTCGCATGTTTAATTTATAATTATGTACGTATGTATATTCATTAGAATTTTGAATAATGACTAATGTAATTTATTACACGCAAAACCTTTAAATATATTTGTCTCAAATAAATGTATTAAATAGTGCTAGACGATTTTATTCAATTTTAGATTTGAATCTAAAATTACATTAAAAAAACAAATTTATAAATATAATTTCTTTAATTTTTTTAATTTCGTGTCAAAATAGAGCAAATGGTCGCTGCTCATATATATTCGCCAAAAGAATATTACGATATGTGATCAGAATTTTTTCATTGTGCAATTACGTTAAATAACCTATAATAACTAATAATTAACTAGAAAATAAATGCACTCGCAATTAAAGCGTCAATTTCGTAAATTCTCTAACACATTTTAGCATACGGTTGTAAATTCGTTCTGTGCTCGTTCAGCTACCGTAAATTGACGTTCTTCCCCATCTTCATCGTTGTATTGCACTGTTACGTTACTACCACACAGGCCATCGAAATTTAACCATAGATTTACAACGAACCCCAACCAAAATGCCAATTAAAATTCATACATTGTTATAATCTGTTTACAAAAGTTCAAAAAAAATTATACTATATTCTATAGCCTCTAAATTGGTTTCGTTTTTTGTGGGCTCTCGAATTCATTCCAGAATTAGAATTCTCATAACGTTTGTTCCTAGTTTCTTTGTTCTTATTTGTTATCTATTATTAAATGTTATTATCATCGATTATATTACTTGGTAAAGATTGATCAGAACTTTGAAAGTCCCGCATGTCTAACCCAAGTATTTACATTTATTTTGTTAATGGATAATAATTTCTTGCAGTAACATTTAGTTTGTTGATTGACATTTACATTTTCCGTGCGTAGCTTAATCGGGCACTAAGCTGGTGGAAAGGCTAGGATTCCATTAGCACTAGGTCCACCCGAGCGAGTTTTTAATATTCCTAACCCAAAGAAAACTCGTAAACCAAAGATGAAATAAATAGTAACGTTTGTCATTTCATGCTTATGCACAAACCATCGAAGTAAATAGCTGGGCGAAAACCTCTAGTTTAATTTTCACCACCCCTTAAGACTTAAGATTAGAATTTTAATGATTCTACGCTTCACTACATAGTTTATAACAAAGTCATCCCGTTGTCTACTACATGGTATAAAACTAGTTAGGTTAGGTTAGATATGCTTAGATCTTTAAAACTACGTAACGGATCTTGATGCGGTTTTTTTTACTAGATAGAGCGATTCAAGAGAAAGGTTTATATGTATAATGCATTGCGCCCGTGCGAAGCCGGGGCGGGTCGATAGTAAATGATAAATTAAAGTTAAGTTCGACAAAATGAAATAAAAGGCAACCGCGAGATTGGGACAAAGTTGTCTTTTTACGGCATTTTTAACCGACTTCAAAAAAGAAGGTGTGTTCACGCATAACTTGGTCGTTTATGAACTGATTTTTATGATTCTTTTTTTGTTGGAAAGGAGATATCCCAATGGTGGTACCATAATAAGGAAACCCGGATCTGATGATGGCATCCCAGAGAAATCGAGGGCAATCCTCAAATGTCAAACGCCTATTAAACAAATTACTATCTGCTTAGATTTATAAGTACTGTTATCCGTCTGAGACTGTTGTTTGTGTCATATATATATTTAATGTTTATCACGTTGTAAGTGAACTATGTAATGTTCTTTTTGTGATAAATAAATGTCTTTAACCTGAATGTTATAGGTATGAACAATGTTTTTAATTTCCGGTCTGAAGTCAGTTTTTTTTGTTATCAATAATGGTTTATAAGACGAAGTCTATTTCGTAACAAACCAATCCCTTGGGCCAACTACAAAAGGTGCGGGACTGGCTATTTAAAGGATTAATTTTTCATTAATTTAAAGATAAGTCAAGAGATACTTCAACAGGCAAATGAATTCATTTAAATACACAACGTGGGCAGTAATAATTATTTGAAGATTATATACCGATAAGTTGAAAATTAGAATTGTAGCTAAATTACGATGGCCTAGGTTACTGCATACATCAGACACATCCATTATCGTATTCCAATTTATAGCACCGACTTAAGTTTCATAATATCCTAATGGAAAAATTAAGATATTTCTAAAATATAAACATCACAACTAAAACAGTCACAATTACCGGTAGATTAGTTTTTCAACATTGTCTAGAATCTAGATTTTTTATTAGCTACACTAGAAGAATACCTTCCCTACACGCGTAATGCTTTAAAAAACACTTTTGTCTATGCTTTGAAAAAAAAAATAAAGCTTTACTGTCCAATTTTTTTTTTATGTGAAAAGTTTCCAAACGAGCAGACGGTTCACCTGATGTTAAGTGAATACCGCCGCCCATGGACATCTGCTACACCCGAGGGTTACAGATGCGTTGACAACCTTTTGAAAATTGGGCTCCGGCTACCTCACTCACCAGACGAAACGCAAAAGTATTTGTCATTGTCAATTTACGCTGATCTTCTGTGAGGTCGTGGTACTGCCCATTCGTGCAACAGCCGAGGCTGCTGCGTGGCCCTACCACCGTAAAAAATTTTGCCGTGTACATCTATTTCATGCTTCTATTCAATAATAATTAAATCAAGAACCAATATATTATAAGTCACCGCGTGTAGGTCAAAGTAAACTTCTCTCTAACCTATGATGACATCATCATAATTTTATTAATTTCATGAAAGGTGAAAAGTTTCGTGTTAGATTTGATTCATAAACGTGTACGTTAAATGACGAAATGCGATATTGCTTTTTTTATGAAAGTGCTATTAATATTTTTATCTACATCATTAACGCATATAAGACAAGACTAATAACGTTTTAAAATTTAGGAGCGTTTGTTCCTCATTTTGGCACAATAAATTGGCGCCCTGGCACAAACTCGAAAGAGTATAACAGATATTTGTGCGTAAAGTTAGTTATATAAAATAAAAGAATAATATAAAAAAGTAGTAAAAAACTAAAAACTGCGATCCATTTTGGGCCAATAGAGCCACGTAGCTAAATTTTAACTATTACTGGCTTCTAAGTTAAAAGCTACGCCATTTCAATAAAGAAAATTCTATATTGGTTAACTAAAAATTTTTAATGTGGAACTTACGCTTTTTCACATGGCGATGAAAAGGAAATGTTCCTGTTACCTCACGAGACGCCCGGCGGTACGACAAATGTTATTCGAGTTTTGCTTCTGCGTGTTCTTATTCACACACAAAATTGCACGTTAGATAAATTTGAAAACGGCGATGATTACGATAGAACGTCTTTGGAGGTCTCTGTTCACCACAACGATGGAACGTTGTGGTGAACAGAGTGTGGACCATGACGTGACAATATCAACATTAGCATTGTATTATTGCATAAATTCATACACATCTCATTCTATTCCGTTTCATTAGAGACCAATATGAATTTATATGTATACCCTGACTAAGTCGAAATATAAATGAATGATTATGCGGAAAAACATTTGAACATTATTTTTTTAACAATCGTAAGCGAGTTTATTGCAGGTTATTATTATTATGGCCTCAAATACAGCCTAAACTTACACATTCAAATGAAAAAAAAAACCAAGACCTTAATCATTGAGATATACCAATAACATTAACAACTATTTTTATGGTAGAGAAAATTTAAGCAATTCAGCATACTGATATATTCCAAGCAGTTCACGGTGCAGATCGTTGTGGTAGGCTGAACCTCCAAGAAGCTGAAGCGGGAATTTTCTTTTTTGAATCCATCACATATCGGGGCAAATTGGAGAAACTCACTGATTTATAATATTCACACGGATAACTAGGCGAAGCCTTTATAGATGAAGGGTGAGAGTTTGGACTTCTCAGGGGTGTATAACATATAAAAACTGGATTCCTCAGAATTGTGTAACATATAAAGATTCGATTTCTCAGGTTTGTGCAACAAATAAAGAACATAAAGCGGTGTTCAACGCGGCGGCGAGGCGGCCGCGATCCGCTGGCGCAACATCGCAAACTTGCCGTGCACCACGCGCAGCTGGGTCCTCAGCCTAGTGGATAGCTCGCGTTGCAGAGCCTGCACCTCCATCAGCTCCCGCCGCAGCTGCTGATAGTCGGAGCGCACCTATGCAACACACCTAACTGCAATAGATCCTCTCAATGGCAGCTATTTCGGGACTCACCCAAACCCTTCCACACGGAATAGTATCATGCAAGACACTGTATTTATACACCGTAGAGGATATAATCAAACGAGCATTTAATTAGACCGTTAGTTTGAACTCTTTACTAGACTTTGATCGAGTAATGGTAATTATTTCAGTGTTCACTGTAAATGTATAGGTTGTTGCGAGTTTTAAAATAGTGAACTGCTTTTGATCTCTATCTGACAAGTGAATTAATTGTTGTTTAACTACTTCTTGACCTAATATTCGTATGTTTGCTAACAGAAGCTTTAATGACTCATCAAAGAGTACACTTATCTTAGGATTAATTTTATGAAACTCTAAAAATTTCCGTGTGGCTAGTTCGCTTTACAGAAATCAAAAAGTAAATTTTCTTTATAAAATAACAACAATAGTTAAAATTAGAAACTTAACATTCCACAGTCAAATGAGTCATGGAAAATTATAATGAGAAAATGTTGAACTGTATAATATTAACTGATTTTTATAAACATGCAATAAATATTTATTATTGCATGAATAATCACCTAACTTCTCTATAGACCTGTGTCTTTTAAGCTAGCGTTGAAAATGGGACTCAATACCAAATATAAAAAAAAACATTAATGTTATATTTAGCTAATACTCGCAATCGAAAACTTAGTAATGACAATATTTCATTGTTCAATAATTCATAGATTTAATTTTTTTTCTATAAGTCCACAAAACATTTCATTATTTACACATAAAAATTTGCAATGACAATGCATAGCTATCTATCTGTATTCACACCGTAAAATTGAACAAGCAATAATTTTTCAACAGCCTTCAGAGTTTTAGAGAATGAAATGGATATGGTATGAAATACCATTTGAAGTATCATGTGAGAAGTGTAGACAAAAGAAAAATAGGACAAACCAAAACATGGGAAGCCAATGTAGTTGTGTCTGTTAATTTACTAAATAAAGATAGCTTCTTGGGAATCAAAGAAATAATTTTTTTTGAAATCAACTTTGAGCTGGATTTGAAGAAACGGATGAGGAATAAGTATTTAGGTATAAGGATTAGGTCTTAGAAACCTCAGTAGGGAAAAATATATAAATAAGTATTATTATAAAGAAAGGAAAAAGCTATCTTTATTCCGTCATGCTTCTATTCAACTGAATAATGGTAGTGTTTGCAATATATAAATCGAAAGTTAAAAAACAGACACAAGTAGTACTAAAATATTCAAATACAATTTAAGAAACATCAATAGTCATGTTACAATGGTCTGATTTTACATTTATTACATGGTCAGTCCTGCAGCAAATATTATCAAAGCCTTACTGATGAAGCATGTCGAAATGTTCGCCCTGTTCAAAAGGATTTTGTACAATTGGCTTAAATTTTGTACCACATTTAAGCCCGTCTGTCTACTTCATTAAGCATGACAGCTGCAATTCACGGCTTTTCATTTGTTATTTGCGACACACTCAATGAGCTGGTGTAAATTTATGGAAAAACATACAATAATTGGATAAACAAATGAAAAGTCTGAAGTTGTGAGCAACATGACACTGGTACATCAATAGTTTTCTGACCTTTTTTCAACCCTACAATGCAAGGGGCTGAAAAACAAACATAAATATCTTTAGAACACAACACAACAAGTCAGATTAAAATGTTAGTTTTATTTATGAGTTATCATTTCCTTAAAACTAACCTTAATCTTAAATAAATCTTTAAAAAGTGTGTTCACTATCTTCCTTGGAATTATTAGCGAAATACGCAGTAAGTAATAAAAATAGATAGTACCTCCTTCCTATAATTAAATTATTTATGCCAAAACGTGTGATTAGAATTATCCAATTTTTTTTTTCTACTATGGCTCCACTGATACGTCAGTGATTTTGCCAACAACTTGGTACTTGGAGATCGATTAGGCTAAGGACATGACAATAATAACCTACTGTATTAAGAATTATCCAAGATTTGATTACATATGACAGTAATGTTATTTGTGTCATTATAACTCAAGCGCATCAATAACATTAGAAGCAAATATAGAGATTAACACTCAAGTTAACATTTTTATCTTAACATTATTGTTAATCTAAGAAAGTTTAGTAAAAGTTAAAAAAATCTTACCTCAGATACGGATTTGAGCAAATTCATTACACAAACTTCCTGATTGTTGACTGTTGGCTCAGCAAGCTGTTTCTCCATACTGTCCATTTTCCATTCTATCAGGTCCAGCTGTTGGTCAGTGCACTTTACCTAAACAAGAAGTTTATTTACCAAAGATATTTCATTATACTATAATACTTTTTGTTTTTATGAAAAAAGCTGGCAGGACACCTAAGGTTAAGTGATAACCGGCGCTCATGGATATTTGCAATTACAAATTTTTGAAGTAGATAAAACATTTATTTATATTTAATTTGTTTTATAAGATCAATATATAAATTGAGAAACTAACTATTTATACAAGAGCTTTATAATTACATATTAACGACTAAAAAATCTACTTCTAAAAAACAGTACGGTTATAAAACGTGAAAATCATTAATTGTAAACACCATGCAAATATCTCAACATTTTGTTACATATCCAAATACCTGTTTCTGGTTAACGCAACAGAATATTGGTGGCAGAATACTAGCTATCCCTTGGGTTAAACTTCAAGTAATTATTTATAAAAAGGAGGCGGCTCATTGACCTAAATAATATTCCGCTAGCCCTACCTGTTTACTTAATACAAAAAGGAGATATAAAACTTCTTACCGTCTCCTCTAGTTCTTCCATAGTAACTTCCTTTTCAGTCATGATGTCACTGAGTAGAGTATAGTGAATATACTAATCAAAAAATTTTAAAATATTGTTTAAAAAGAAGGCGAACAAATCAACCATTTTCAGTACATGGACGATTTGAAATTGACATTTAAAATTTATTTGACGTTTATGAATTAGGAAGTTTTTCTATTTATTGTGGCAATAGTAACAAGCTTTCAGTAAAAAAAAGAAGTGTTGGTAATCGTTAAAAAGCGCCCATAAAAATAAGCAACCCTAGAGATATTTCAGAAGCCACCCTTTTATAATCGCTCATTTCTTCCAGATTCATATATATTATATGTAAATGCCTCGCCCGCAGCCATTCAATGTCATTTGCGAGGAGCAGTTCGACTTTACAGCAGGATATCTAAGTGTCGTTCAAGTGCACCATCTCAAGGAGCACATGCTCTTATTGTCACCCTGATAAATCTCAGAAGGGCCGCCACACCGGGAAGGACAGTTAACTCTATACGACACCACCGACCGCAACAAACCTGGATTATTATTCACTTACCATCTGCACTCTGTTTAAGTGTTATTTGATCTACCTCCTCAAGTATAATTTCTGTGCAGTTAAATTATGCAGCCAAACTATTAAGTGGGAAAGCAAGATCAAACCTAGGCGTTGTGCTAGACAAAAACACACATTCGCATAGCATATTAGCCCAATCGACTTATTTACGTACTATTTCGCCAGGCATGAAGCACCTTTTAAACATCTGTTAACAACCTTTTAATCATCATTTAAAACGTGTGTGGGTCTTGTAATGCGATTGCCCAAAAAACAATATCATATAATCTCAAGTAATTCTAAAACGACCGCGTGGTATACGCGAAAAGAGGAATTGCATTGCGACCGTAAAATCAATATTGAAAGAATTGTTTTCGTCTTTTCTTGCCATGATATACCACCTTAGGTGGACTTGAGGTGGCAGGGTGCTCGGTTCGCCTAGCCTGAACCTCGATTACGCGTTATGGTGACTAGGGCTCCCGAGGGAGCCTCGGCTCGGGCCGTCACGCTATTATAATCACTGCCGTTTTCGGAGGCCAACAATCTCTTACGACGCATTGGCGGACGCTCCATGGAGTGACTAGGCTCAAGGGCCCCCGAGACGGGCCTCGGCTTGAGCTGTCATTCAATATCCGTTTAGCATTTCGATTCGAGGGTGTCTGAGAGGGCCGGACCTCAGTTCGATCGGTAGCTATTATCTGTCTGGATCGAAGCAGTTCGAAGAAGCGTCTATAAGACGAATAAATATCAACTCAATTTCGGTGTCTGTCTTACACCCCCTCGGACGGTGCATCCGAGACAATGCCGTAATATAAACATTTAGATTTAGATGATCCCAATAACGAATTAAGGCAAGTTATTCAATTTGTCCATTACAATTACTAATTTTAGTTCCAAAAATTTTAAGTTTTCCATTGCTATACACAACACGTCGATGCAAGTTCGCAGCGATAGAGTTCCGAACGGATTAATGACCGACTCTGAGACACAGCGCTTAGCGCAGCACATACCACATTCATTAGGCACAAACAGCGCGTTCGCCGATGAACGTGAGGTCCTGGATTCGCAGCTTACTCACGATATCTTCCAGTGTCAGGCCGCTTTTGAATCCTTTTCGTCGTAGTTGTATTGTTAAATAACAAAACAAATAATAATAGAGTTGTTATTGTTATACGTCATTCGCTCGAAATTAATGACGAAACTTTCAACTTTCGATAATTAACCATTTTCAAGAATTGATTGTTTCGCATAGCGTGTATAGATAAGAATAGCAATAACTTGAGACAAATGTATTCTACTCTCCATTTATTTTTGGCGTGTTCAATGAATATTTACGTGTTTTCTGTAAAATGTAGAACTTTAGTTAATGTCTCCATGTTAATACGTACTATTTTACATCGGAATAGATATAGAACACTTTCTTTACATCGGGACACTGCTACTCTATATCATCCAAGGGTTTGTTTCAGTTTTTAAAAAGTCTAATTAATCATTGAGATTGTCAAATCTGAAACAATGATTTCTACTTCATATAAATACATAATTATGTAGGCCGGCGGAAACCAAACTTACTGTTTTCCCAACTTTCAGTTTTTAAATAAATTTCATATGCTACTAAGTAAGGAGTTTTGTAATAGATCAAAAATGAAGGGCAAATAAAAGTCGGGAATATCATTTATATACATTTATTTGTCTTTATGAGCAAAAGACATAGACAATAATTTGAGATGTGTCATATGGTTTACTTATAAACCGCATTAATATTAAATTTCTACCTGTACCTCCCGATAATAGTCACCCAATGAAAATCATGTTGAACAAAATATTCTACTCTTACAATTCTGGCAATAACTGTGTACATGGCATAATAATACAGGGCACATTTATAAATGAAGCTATAAAAAAATAAAGATTCCAACAATTGCAATCTAAAAGTGAGCGGAACATTACATGGTAGCATTTTGTTAAAATATCTTTTAATACAATAGGTTACGGAAAATCTTTTTAATTAAAACATTTATTCTCTATTAACTTTTCACTAATATCTAGAAATGTGCATATTTATTTGCTAAATGCCTTTTAAGGCTCGATAGTTTTAATGATGTATGTTCTAATGTTTACATGAGATCATAATTCATTAAAGCAATCGAGGTTTGTACAAATTAAATGGTTACTATTAAATTCGTATACACCATATTAAAAAAACGTCAAAAACGGTGGAAGTCATTTACGTGTGTCGTTAACAAGTTAAAAAAAAGCTATAGTATAATAATTTATGAATACTTAATGGAGGTTGAAGTGATTGTGAGGGCAAGTCTAAATGTTACGCTAGAAATAGTGCCTAAACGATCTGATTGTCATAAACATTTATTTAATCATAGAGATTACAATAGACTAGGATCTCCAAATTTGACCATTTTTTGTGTTCCACATTTAATATATGTGTTAAAAACTCATATTAGGCAAATCCACAATAAGTTACATTAAGTTCATGATATATGAAAAATAATTATTATGGATTTAAAGGGGCTCATCCTACAAACTGTTTTATTTTTTTATATTATACAATAAAATGTATTTAAGAGAATTTTATGTTTGATGCAAGGAAGTCATTTACATATTCCTTTTTAAACACCAAAATGTTACTAAATATATAAAGCATATTACGAGTTGACAATATCATATAAAAACTTTTCCCTACAATGTAACATCACTTCGATGACTAATCACAAATCAATCTAGGAAACGAAACCGCAGACCTAACGTCGTCCTCATTCGAAACGACCCTAACAATAATATAAATAGAGGTTAATCTACGAATATCATCTATATAAGTTAACATAGAACACCGTCACACGCACTACTACGCCGTCCGTTTAATATTTCATATTGCGAATTGATATATTCGGTACTGAGGAGTCGGGAGGGAGGAGATGATAGGAGAAAATCAGTCGTACCGTCGTATCGCCCGTAATTGACTACGTCCGGGTCCGTCCGTCCTATTAGTGTAAGGCCACTCCATTCCACTCCGCCACTCTGGCAATTATCACCCACAAGGGACCAACCCTCTCATGGTCCCGTACTACGCGCATTAAATAAAGAGAGACAGAGGAACTGCGAGCGGGATCCGCGCTAATCTAGTCTTAGTTCCTAAACGCGTAGAGCTCACTTCAGCGCGTCCGACGCCTCGAAGTTCTGCTCCGTTACCGATACCGCGTCCGAAGAGAGCGCCTCCTTCAACGGCTCCACGCAATTCTTTGGGATCACTGTACCTGTGTGAAAAAGGATAATTTAAAACGGATAATTATTGAAACGTAATATATAGGCGAGGTTTACAATTAAGTTTATGGACGGAATAATATCAGATGCCATTAAATTTGCCGTGTACGGTGAAAATAATAATGAGATAACATACACAGTGCTGAAAGACAAAGGTCAAGAAAGTAATATTAAAACTGAGTACTGGCAATATATAATCAGGAAAGAGAAAATGAATAGTGCCTATATAATAATAATTAATGTAAATTTTAAGCTAGTCAAGGACAATATTATATAATCATGATGCATATAACGCGGATATTTATAGCATAAAAGAAAAGCATTTTTTTCTTGTACAAATAACACAATTAAATTTCCGATGTGCACGCCAGCCTTAGTCAAGGTTTGGTTTCGTTATTCACAAAAAGTCTCACCGACGATCTTTCCAGATTCTTAATGCGCACCATTCGCATTAACGGTTTGTTTACACATATAAAAGTCCATATTTTTATTAACGAAGAACAAAACTGACTTCAAATATCTCGCTCTGTATTCATTTTAAAATTGATCAGGAGTCCCCCAAATATCTCCGGAGACCACGATCCATTGATCAGGAGTCCCCTAATCGATAAGTATCTCCGGAGACCAAGATCAAATACCAATGAAATTAATACGGGACCACATGGGAAGCACCAGCTTTCAAATAAATAAGGAATCCTTAAAATTGGTTCACTCAGTTGAAATCAACATAAAAAAATACAGTTGACTTGAGAACCTCCCCCTTTTTCGAAGTCGGCTGTTAATGTAAAAAGTCTCACCGACGATCTTTCGGCCGTCGTCGGTCTTGATGCGCACCACCTGCATCTTGTGCAAGGCGGCCCGAGCGGCCAGCGCCGCCTCCATCCGCGCCCACACCGCCAGCACCGAGCCGGCGAGCACGTGGTGCGTGCGCACCCGCAGCCCCACCTGTCGGCGGATCGGGCGATAGTGAGCACTTTGGTCCTTCGCGCCGGATACGAACACGGAATATACTTCAATAACTTGGCAAGCCGCCGGTCAACTAATTAATATTACTCGTTATTGTTAGATTTTTTAAAAAATTCTATTTAGTTTGATGTAAATCCTCACTAATATCATAAAGGCGAAAGTTTGTATGTATGGATGGATGTTTGTTACTCTTTCACGCAGATACTACTGAATGAATTTTAATGAAACTTTACAATAACATAGCTTATACATCAGAATAACACATAGGCTATAATTTATATACATGTTTTATGTATATCTGTCTAAACATTACGCCTTCAGCCTATTCTACGCAGACGTAGTCGCGACCAGCAGCTAGTATTAGATAAAATGTTCACGGCTTATATGGCTATATCGGTGATACTTTTAAATGATAATGTAAACTATTGTCTAAAACATATATTTAACATATTTATATCTGTTGTTTTCAACACACTATAATGTATTCCAGTGTTGAATAAGTCTCAAATTTCACATACACACAATTCCACTATGACTAACCATTCTACATTAACGTGCATTATTTTATGTGAAAAATTGCCAAACGAGCAGGCGGTTCATCTGATGTTAAGTGAATACCACCACCCATGTACATCTGCTGCACTCGAGGATTGGAGATGCGTTGACAACCTTTTGAAAATTGTGCTCTGGCTACCTCACTCACGAGATGAAACGCGAAAGTATTTGTCATACTTCCACTTCACGCTGGTCTTCTATGTGGTCGTGGTACTTACCCGGACGGGCCTTCTCATTCGTGCAACAGCCGAGGCTGCTGCGTGGCCCTACCACAGAAAGATTTGCATACATCTCATTTTGACAATATGTATCACGAGTGATTGGTCACCTTTAAAATTTCTTTAGCCGGTTCTTCTCTGGTCGGTGGCTTTTACCGAATCGATAGTAGTGTTTTTTGACAGTCAATAGTAATTGTAATGCGTCTATATTCAATAAAGATTTTTAAATTGACCTCGCATTCGTTGGCGTTCCTGCACGCGGCGCGCCAATACGCGTGGCTGCAAACTCTCAGAGAGGCGGCGTACTGCGCCTTCCAAGGTCCCTCCGCCTCGTCGCTGGTCACCTTCTTGTACTTCTTCTCGATCTCCGCCAACGACTCTGACCGCAGCTGGAGGCCGGTGTTCGGCCTGCGAATGAGAAAAAACGACTACAATAGGTATTAATAGATTACTATTGTGATAGAACTATTCGGCTAGGAAATTCAGATAGCGTTCTTGGCACCATGCCGCGTGGAATAGCTTTATTAGATTCGCTAAGCATGTGATAAGTCAGCACTTAAAATTAACAATTTAATTGGTGCTGACACTGGGGATTGTACTCAGGTCAATTTTTTATTTATAATAGTATAATATTTAATTAAAAGCGACTCGTACCGGCTTTGCACGGGTGCTATGTCGATATTGAATTTCTCGGATTTTCTCTCATATAATATGCATTTATACTACACATAAATCTTCCCCTTGAATCCCTATCGATTGTTGAAATTCGCATTAAAATCCGTTGCATTGTTTAAAAGATCTAAGCGTGCAAACATCGGAAACGACTTTGTTTTATACTGTGTAAAGATTAGCGACACATACGCCCGCTTTCTGAAACACTGATAATCATAGAAGTCAATTAATCAGGTGTCAAATAGCTTTTCAAACGTTATTTGAGTTGCCAAAAGGATTGTTAAACTCTCTGAATTGATCAGAATGATAACGATCCTTTTGGCAACTCAAATAACATTTGAAAAGCTATTTGACAGCTGATTAGTTGACTTCTACAATGATCATTGTTTCAGAAACCGGGCGATAACATGGAATGATAAAGCACCTGTATATCTGGAACATGATCTCCTTCTTCGAGGGTCTCTCCTTCCTGATGTTGGTGTGAACGGCGGCGCAGAGCACGGCAGTGTGCTTGTTGTTGCGCGCCTGCAGGGACAGGTAGAACCCCTCCTTGGGCCCTGTCAGCTCCGACTCCTTCTCCAATGCTTCCATCCAATCCATCCCGCGCTTTAAACATAGTATTGATTGATAAAAGAGTTTACATTGAAAGATAGCAATACAGACATCGAGCAGGAGCGTTGTTGTAAAATTTACGACAATTAGTTTTTGGGTACCTGCTTTTACCGGACTTGGAAAGAACAGGTTATTTGGTGTGTTATGCGAAGAAATACGTATGTTGAGGTACTTGCATTTTGGTAGAATTTCTCATTATTTTTGGGGGATATTCATTTGTTTTCTCGTATGGTTGGGTTTATAAATAAAAATAACAATATAGATATATATTGCATATATAAAATAAATATTATGGATAAAAATAAACATACATATATAAATATTTTATATAATACATATATAAATAGGAGACGGAAGCCCTCGGCAGGGGAGACCAAACGGCCGAGGGTTAGGGCGAAAGGGAGAGAAACCGGCGGACGATGCGGGCGGTATCGAGGAGCACCGCCTTCTGCATTTGAGTTATTATTATTATTATAGATTGATTACACTAAATAGCATTTATTTGAACATTTTAGCCCCAGGAGTCGGGCAGGTGCTGGTCGGGTACGGAACCCTTAAAGAAACAGTCGGCCGGTGTCACCTCCGTCTGCACGGTGTGCAACTCTACGGGGGCCCGTCCCGTGGCGTGCCTTCGCAGAAAGCGCACGCACTTGACCCGGCGCACGCTCTCGCCGGCGCTGCCCAGGTCCAGGATGCCGAGGTCGAAGCGGCCGCTACGCTTGGCTGAAAACAATAGCAGTTCATGAACTTCCCGATTCATCTGGAGCTTCAGCTCCTCCTCATATTAGTTCCATAACTAAGGACGCATTGGCAAGTAGTCGGGGCCCACTTTATTATAAGGTGGCAACACATCTGCATCCCCAGGGTTGTTGATGCCCATTGGCGACGGTTATCACTCAACATCAACCGCCATCACACAAACACCATTACATATCACCAATATTGATATGTGTATAATATAAATGAATAATTTGTGCGGAAAGGGCTGTGTGGACGGTCTTCCCCTCGAAAACATTGCCTCTTACTGTAGGATAATATTATCCTGTGTTGTGATGACCTTTTGTATCAATAAATTGCAAGTGGGTAAACAATTATCTGTGAGGCCCAAAAATATTTCTGTTGTAGGGTATCGGTAACTGCACCCCAAAGTCATTAAATGTATGTTTAGTATAGTCAGTTCTCCTTCTAAATTCAATCTATTATAACAATGGTGTATTTAAAACATTATTCAAAAGGATACCTTGCTCCATAACTGCGGCCAAGGTATCTGTGAAGTATTTGAACAGTCTGTTCTGCAAGTCAACTGGCATGCCCAATATCCTGTTCAGGAATTTCGACATGTTGTTGTAGTCCTGCGGATTAAAAAAAAAACGATTTCATTTTGGTTCAAAACTAGGAAATTCACCTTCAGTTTTTTAATAAACCCTGTGGTATGGAAGCACCTGATATTGCTTTTGGAGTTGTTTGTGTCGATTGACCTTTGCAAGCTGAGTAATAGAAATTATTACTAATACTTGTTGTTTAGTCCACAATAAGTCTTTTTAATTTTGGGTCAAAACTAAGATTTTACTTGAGTTATTTATAACTAACTCTGTGGTATGGATAGTGCTGATTTATCACGCGCTCAGCGGTGAAGGAAAATATCGTGAGGAAATCTCCATATTTTCGAAATGATAACAAAAAATATTTTGAAAATATGTAAAGTCTGCCAATCCGCAATGGGACCGCGTGGTGGACTATGCCCCAATGGAAGATATTGATATTGGAAGATAGAGATATTCCATACGATGGCTCCTCGATGTCCAGCGTCCACAACATATCGATTTTCAAGGCACGGTTGACAAGGCGGTCTTTTTGAACCGTTACGACCTTTTTTTTTTTTTTTTTCGTGGGAAAAATCCTTTATGGATCCCCTGCCACTGGATGGGAGAAGTGGCAGGGGTATGTGGGAGTCCCGTTAAAAACGGTTACCCACTAAAAAACCCACGTTGAAACTGTTGCGACCTGGGAACCTTCAGTAAAACAGCATACTTTTTCCTAAAAAGGCTGGCAACGCATTTGAAAACCCTCTGGTGTTGCAGGTGTCCATGGGCGGCGGTGATCACTTTCCATCGGGTGAGCCTCCTGCTCGTTTGTCCCCTTTAAAAAAAAGAACCCTCCGTCCAAGGAGGCCTTTGCTCAGCAGTAGGACACATATAGGCTGTTACATTACTGGAAGGGGCTGGTGGACAAGCGAGTGACCTTGTCGAGCGAGAGCACGCCCGGCGCGCTCTCGCTGTTGACGATGAGGCCGACGCCCACGAGCGCGCTGGCCACGTCCTGGAAGAAGTCGCCGCTGTAGTCGCGCGGGGGCGCCACCAGCGGCGACTCGTACTTCATTATCGCCTTCATCACCGCCTCCAGCGCGGTGCGCCCTGTGGGGTTAATGAAGATACATCATAACCATATTGATACCGTCAGCTTTAAAACAAATAATATTGTCAATATATTCCGTCCATTCGTTCATTTACTCTGTATTTGTAAAAAAGACCTTAAATACAAATGGTAACAGTTTAAATAGGTAATATAATAAAGGATTATGGTGAAATGTCAAAAAAAGTTTATTTGTTACCATAGTAACAACATGAAGCCAGCTAAACTTTCGTTCTCATCATTTTTCCCAAAATAAAATAAAAATGACATCCCTGGACATATTTACACTACATTATCTAGTCCCAAAGTACGCATAGCTTGTACTATGGATACTACGTAATTGTTAAACATACTTTTTTGTAAATACACGAATACACACTTTATGATTCAAGTGTGTATTCGTGTATTTACAAAAATTCATTCATTATTTTCTCTTTATGAAATGCTTTAATTTATTTATTAAGATTTTTTCTCTATAATCCAGTAATCCGAGCATTCCAATAATTGGGTACACTTTAGTTTTTAATAGTGCTGGATTACTGAGATTCTTCTGTATAATTTTCAAAGGGAGCGGAATGACAAGTAACCATCAGTACTCACCGTACTTGTTGTCTCTTTCAAAGGGAACGAAATTACAAGTTGGCCACCGGTACTCACCGTGCTTGTCGTCTCTTTCAAAGCGAGCGGAATGACAACCTGACTGATGACCTTTTGATAGGTAGCGGTATGACAAGTGGGCACCGTTACTCACCGTACTTGTTGTCGATGTTGAACTGGCTGAGGTCCCTGGTCTCGGTAGCGCGGCGGTCGCCGTGCGTGAGCGCGCCGAGCGACTCGAGCCGCTTGGCCACCGTGGACGCGAACCGCCTCTCGCCGGCCAGGTCCGAGATCAGGAAGATGTACTCGGGCGCGTTCACCTGGTTCGAGCGGTGCGTGCGCCCTGCGATTTATGGTAATGTTACAAATCTCAATGGTGAGCAAAGGCAATCCTCTATATGGGGGAGCCCATAGAGACATAGAGGGTTGTCGGGCAGAACTCACCACGCGGCCCTCTGCGATTTGGCGGACTTCACATATTTTCCTCAGTAAAATTAACTGTTTCATTGATGCCGATACTGGAATTTGAACTCAGACTGCTCAAGTATATTAAACTTAAGGCGAGCGGCCGAACACAGCAATCACAGTTTAATTTATACATATTGTTCTTGGAAAAAGTATCAGATTTTATTGGATATAAATATTCAGTATGTCAAGTTAATAAGAAGGACCGGAAGCCAGTAGCAAAAATAAAATGGAATTACCAAACTGTTGTATAGCTCTGTCAGCTGACCAAGGCAGCTCTAAGGTTATATGAACTCTTCTCCTTTGATTTCGCGCCCTGAAATTACAACAAAAATGAAGTTTAGAACACTTTTTATCTACTAATCTACTATCCACATGATTGATGACAATATAGTTAACAATCAAATGAAACAATTTTACAGATTCATCAAGTTTTCAGCATTCCTGGGCTCATAAACAGGTAATACCAATAAGCTTGTCATAAATAATAATGACGAAATATAAATAAATCCGTAAAAATATAATACAATAATTTCTAATTACACATCGCAAGCAGAAAAGAAAGTATTAGCCAAAACTTTCAGTCAAATATTAAAAATAATCATAGTGGCTTCAAAAGTCAGTTGTTAATGAGATAACTAACATGCTGGTTTTTTAAACACATTGATACACAAGTTAATATCGGTAAAAAAAATAACAATGTAATTCTGCATCAATGAAAAGTTACCGGAAATTATTATTTGAAGTTTTTGGTGACCTTCACATTGTATATATATGAAATCAAATCATTTATTCATTGAAATAAGAAATATAATTCATCTATCGATAGTAATTTTTTAAATCTACCATCGTCACATAATGATCAAAACAGCATTGCATTACCTCCTATCGCTCTGCAGTGATATACCGCTGGAGGCAGCTTCTGATATGATGGCCACGTCCTTCTCGCCGTCCATGAAGCGCTGCTTCTCGGTGAGATTGAGGGTCTCAAGGGGCACGTCCGCCTCTGAACGACTCTCGTAGAGTATCTGCCCGTCTTCAGTTTGCACCACACGCCCCTTGCGGCCCGTCATCTATAGATATCATTTAATTCGAGTGTTGAGTTAAATAATTCTTTATTATTCCTTATTGTCACTACATCAGTCCTTATACAGTTTTGATTATTGAGAACATTTTAAATAAATACATAACAAATAACATCTTACTGAGATTTATTGGAGGTGTCGATAATAAAACATATGAGTCAGAGAGAAGAATAGATGAGGTATTGAGTGCTATAAATCAAATTACACTTTTAAAAACGTAAATGTTTGTTTAAATTTTATTTATTTGTTTTGGATAACAAACTTACACTTGAACAATTTATATTAGAAACGTCTAAAAATATATTACCAAGTGAATATTCGACTATTAGCGAAAACATCATTTAAGTTTAATTATTGGTTTGTTTTTAGACTAGAATAATTTTAAGCTTCATAACAGGGGAGGTGGCTTTCACCGAGGCCACAACACTAGAGACCTTGATACAGATGACCAGTGTAAGTAGAGCCGTACCTCAGCAACATTCTCAGTGCCTCCCAGCTCGTCAACCAGCTGGTCGAGCGTGTTGGGCGGTAGTCGGCGGCCGAGGCGCTCTATGGCGGCGAGCAGCTCCTCCTTCATGCTGCAGGCGCGCTCGATGGCTGACCGAGGCGGGGGCTGATTCCTCGCAGGTCCTGTGGAAATCAAAATCAAGGTCATTTGTATTTTGTGTATCCAAGGGCAGTAAGTTCCAATGACCACTGCGTCTAGATTATGCTTATATATATAATATAAATTATACTTCGCATTTTAGTCTTCCATCTCACATAAAGAAAAAAATGATGATGCCCCAGTGGCATAAAACCAAAATAAACAGACAAATACCATTACATATCCACAATATCGATATGTATATAATATGAATGAACACTTTGTGTGGAAGGGGTTGGGTAGAAGTATCGACCATTGCATTCTAGAAGATCTAATTTAGTCTTCCCTTCGTAAACATCGATCCTTACTGCAGGATAACATTATCCTGTGTTGTAAGGATGTTTTACATAAATAAATTTCAGGTAGACAAACATCCAGATCCGTAATAATTATAAGTAGTTCGCTCGAATGCTTTTCTCAAGCATCTGTGAACTTCTGCCATGGTCATAAAATTTAAATCCTTACTTATCAGCTGAAATCTTTTGAATGTTTCTCTTTTGGTTTATAAAAGTAAATATGAATTATGTACACTACATCTGTTGACGAGAATAGTAAGCGTCAATTAAGGGCTGGAATACACAAGCTATGTGGGGGGTTATTATGGGGGTACAATATGCTTTTCGCCGATGACACCAAATACAATCTACTAGCACGAATATAGATAAGGAGGCTTCCGAATAAAGCCGCAGCCTAATCCTAGATCGGTTTGTATTTTAGTAACAAGCAAATGGTTTGATACATGAGAAAAATTTGAACATTTTTACGAGTACTATTTTTGTTGTGAAACCAAGAATGTCTATCTATACAGTTTTATTAGTTGCAGCAAAGCCACGCAGCAGATTCTGCTTTTGTGCAAATGGGTTGACTCGTCTGGGTAAGTACCACAGCCTCACAAAAGATTGACTAGCATTCAGCTATTCCATTAGGAAAAGCACCAAACCAGTAAACAGATGTACCTAAGTAGAGGCCGTTGGTGCCGACCGGTGTGCCCGTGAGGCTATGGCCACCGGCGGTGGTGACGGTGACGGTGGAGGGCGCCGTGCTGTTCTTCCTCTCGAACATCGTCTCGATCTTGTCCTGAGTGCTGGCCGCCTTCTTTTTGGGCGACGTGGTTTTCTTCTTCTTCGTCGGCTTCTTCTTGCGGCCGATCCATGGATCTGTGAGTGTAAATGTTATATCACTTAACGTCAGGTGAACGAACCGTCAGCTCGCATGCCACCTTCTCACATAAAAAAAGAGGGTTGGGTAGTATCCCAAGATCTATTGTAATCTTCCCTTTTGAAAACAATGCCCACTTAATGTAGGAAACATTGTGTACTGTGTTACAGGAAGATTTGGCGGTGGTATTGTTTGTGTGTTGTTGGTGTGGTTGTGTTGTTGTTGTACGGTTGTGTTTTTGTTGTATGGTTGTGTTGTTATTATGGTGGCGGTGGTGGTGGCGGTCACCGTCGTCGCTGTCGCTGTCGCGGCCCGCGCGGAACGGGTTGGAGTCGCTGAGGTCCGAGTCGGAGCGGCGCGCGTCGTCCCACTCGTCGTGCGCGTCCTCGTCCAGCTCGTCCTCGGAGCCGCGCACGAACTCGTCCGACGAGGAGCCGCCGCGCGCCCTCTTCGCCGCCGCGTTCGCCTGCTGCCGCGCCGTCACTGTCGACACACAGCTGTGTATTCGTCACATTTTTGTGGCGGTCTAGTGATAAATATTGCTAATAATAATAGACACAAAAATATTTTGTTCTTGGCGACGTCAAGTGGAAGCCGAGCAGCAGCTTCGGACCAAAAACATAAATTTTAATATTGTGGTAATATATTTTCTCTAACAGCCAGCCATCAACACAAGTACCGACAATTTTCAATATTACTGTCATTTTATGTTCATTTTTGTTGTTTTATTTTCTTGAACACCCTTGAAATATCTGCTCTAATCCGAACGTTTTACGCACGCAGCGAGTGTACCAGCGAGTGTAGGTCTGAACATAACGAAGCCTTGGGATTAATACTTGCACTAACTTTTTTTTGCAACATTAAAAGAATCTAAAATTCATCTCCCTATATATGTTTGCATGTATTTACCGTGAAAACGTAATATAAATAACGTGAACTGAAAAAGTAACAGGAAATAGTACCCATCGAGATGATAGACCCATAAATATTCAAACGGCTTTCGGGAAAATAAATAAAACTCACGCTTCCTCTTGGAGGTGTTGGCGTCGTCGCCGTTGCGGCCGTTCTGGGCGACGGTGGGCGTGGGCGTGGGGGTGGGCTTGGGCGTGGGCTTGTTGGGCTCCAGGCCCAGCAGCCGGTTGATGCGCGCGCGGTCCGGCGCCGGGAAGTGCTTCTCGACCAGTGTCTGGAACACGCCCCTGTGGGACAAACGGCCATGTCATTTCAAATATAGATTAAACAGCCTTTAAAATCGTCCTATTGCTCAATGCCTGTTCTGACGTGGGCTATTAGAGACTAGCCCTCCATGCAGCCTTGATATATGTGAATTCATGTTAATCTCTATATGTATATAAAAATTAATCGCTGAATGTGTTGCTGAGCGCAAATCTCGAGAACAGCTGAACCGATTTCGCTAATTCTTTTTTTATAATATTGCTTTAAGTACGAGGATGGTTCTTACGGAGAGAAAAAATTAAAAAGTCTAAAAACAACACTTTTCTACATTCCCATACAAAAGATTAGTATAATACTTAAGTCAATTTGAACTTTAATACCATACCATCAAGTTTAAGTATTAGTGGGGGGGTTTCGGGAAGGCAAAACAATTGAGTGACGTCAGTATCGTATAAATATTAATATCAATATTTGTCCTTTTGTAATAATTTTTACTAGATAGAGGTATTCAAGAGGAAGGTTTATATGTATAATACATTGTACTCGTGCGAAGTCGGGGCGGGTCGCTAGTTGTCGAATAATTTTCGGCGCTGTCAGAGTTCGAACCTGCGTCATCTGCGACGCTCTAGCCAAGTGAGCTAAGCCACTGATATTTCACATCACCAACCATCAGGTGTTGTAGGTGTGCTTATCAATTGTTATTTTAGTATTTTTTTTAAACCATTGCTCCTACGGTAGGATAACATTAGCCCGTGCTGTAACAGCGCTTTACAAACATAAATTTCACGTGAACTAACACCCAGAACCGAAACAATTATCTGTGGGTCACACAAACACTTGTCCCGTGTGATCGTCAACCCACGACCCTCGACGCTGAATCAAATTCCTCGAAAACTGCGCCACGGAGTCCAATGAACTAGTTCGTTTGACGAGCTTTCACATAAAAACAATAGGATGAGAAGCGTGAAGACAAAGTCCATCACAAATTTTTTTTAATAGTTGTCAACACATCTGCAACTATCACGTGTTGTAGTTACCCATGGGTGAATCAATTAACCAGCTCGCTTGACAACCTTTCACATAAAAACAATAAGACGAGAGGCATGATAAAAAGCACACCCCCACTCATTTTATATAACAGCTGTCGACACATCTGCGACCATCACGTGTTGTAGATATCCACGGTGGCTAATCAATAACCCAAATCGTTGAATACCACCCAAACAATAGGACTAGGAGCTTGAAGATGAAGCCCCCCTCACTCACTTGGCGGTGGAGACGAAGTCGCTGAGCTCGCCGTCGTCGCGCTCGAGCTGGTCCAGGGTCCTGGCCTCGCCCGTGCTCTGCAGCCCGATCACCACGCACTTGCCGCACTTCACCGCCTCGCGGGCCGTCACCACCGCGTGGTTCACCTGCGGACGGACAAATCAAATCAAATTTCCTTCTTCTTCTTCTTTAATTTTAAAGCTAGGCTTTTGTCGGTGCAGCATACCAGTAATTCAGCTTTGTAACACCTTTAATTCGTCCCTGTTCAAAGCCCTTTCCTTTAACCTCTATATAGGAACCAAAATTTATTTTCTTCTATAATTGTGATAAATCCTTTTCTGTCTTTACTTCTATGATTTTTTTATTTTCTAGTTAATAGGTACGGAAATATTTTGTTCTGATTTCCGTCACAATATTGAGCTGATTGTTTAGCTGTTTTTAAAAGCATGCAATACATGGACGGCCGAATTATCTATTTACTTTATCCATCCATGATAGCTCAATTCTCAACCAATTCAACACGCAATTTGAATTAAATCTATCTGTAATAGTTAAGTGTACGTGCGTTCGCTTTTAATTCGATATACTGTTTGAAGTTGGGTTAAATTCAAGTCCCTGTGGCGGCACTTATCACGTGTTCAGTGGTAAAGGAAAACATCGTGAAAAATAAGGAATAATTGCAGTAATAACAAAAACAAAAATATTTCGATGATATGTGAAGACCACCAATCCGCAGTGGGGTCGCGTCGTATAGTATTTCTTAACGTTTAATCTTAACTATCTCTATTTCTTAAAATTTATAACCTTAGGTTCCAAAAACGACTTCCCTGCTACATGGCTACAACTTATATACAATACAATATCAGCCTATTGCCGTCCACTGTTGAACGTAAGCCTCCCCCAAAGGGCGCCAGGTCCTGGGCAGCCCGCATCTATCAGCTGCATTTCTTAAGTTGTCAGTCCATCATGCTGCAGGCCGTCCCACACTTGGTTTTCCTAACCGTGGTGTCCAATCTAACACGTGTCGGCTCCAGCGACCATCAGATAATCTATATCATGTAACTTATATAATGATAGTTAATAAGATACCTTCGCAGCGATACAGAGGTACTTGAAGAATCTCTGATGGGCCGACCAGAACTGTCCCCACATGGTCTTCTTCATCCGAGACTCGGCGTCGATGAGCTCGGCCGCTTCGGTGAAACGCTGCATCGCCTCCACCCACTGGCAACGTAAACGATTCCCAATTAACACGTCATGCACATTTTAAGTTAAAAATCGGCTAAGTGCGAGTCGGACTCGCGCACGAAGTACCATTATCCATAAAAACGGCAAAAATCCCACTTATAACACATATGGGAACCCCACTTAAATATTTTTTTTATTATTTATTAGTATTTGTTGTTATAGCGGCAACAGAAAAACATCAACATTGAAAATTTCAACTATCACATATTTTACCTTTTGGCATGGAACCCTAAAAAGCAAAAGTAAGGGCAAGTGCATCTTTACTCAAATTATAAAATAACTACTCAACGAGGAAACAAAAGTATAGATACGTGGATGGATCTATAATGTTACAAGATTTTTAGGTAATGCATGATTGTAGCTTGACGATTTTTTTTAAAGGATAAGTGGCAAACATAATAATAAGACGGCTCACGTAAAACCGGTGTATGTACCGACTAGTTTCGGACTCATCGGGGTGAGTGGGATTAGTTCGCGGTCTCACACTGTTCTCAGTACTTTAATAATGTCACACGAAAGTTTTAATCATTTTAAGTGGCAAATAAGCGAAATGTACACCCAAAATTGGTATGGTTATTATTAACACTGCCCAAAAGCGCTTGCAGTACAAGAGAAAGGTTCGTAAATCCTCGCTCAACGGACAAAATACAAATGTTTAAATCTAATATATAAAATTCTCTTGTCACGGTGTTTGTAATTGAACTCCTCCGAAACGGCTCGACAGATTTTCGTGAAATTTTGTGTGCATATCGGCCAGAATGAAGAATCGGACAACATCTATTTTTCATCCCCCTAAATGTTAAGAGTGCTCCACCGCAAACATTTTTTTCTACCCTACAAATAATTTATAATATGGCAAAACAACGTTTGCCGGGTCAGCTAGTAAACTTATAAATATTTCGGGACATATTTTCACATTATGTAATCTAATCAAAAACTAAGCAAAGCTTGTGCTATGGGTACTAGGTAGATAACTGATAACCATACTTAAACATATTTTTCTTTGGTAAATAAATACATATTAGATACTCGTATATTTAAACAGCCAGAAACTAGAAAACACTATGTTCATCAAACACAGTAGTGGGGATCGAACCCACACCCTCTGGCGCAAGAGACAGGGTCACTATCAATTACGCCAATCGGGTCGTCAAACTACTTTGCATCTTGTGGTAACCACTTAAGGCTCACTAATGCAGCAGCAGAAAATAGCTTGTATGTGTTATCAGCAATTTCTATTTTATATTGGCAAATAACACAGGGTTGGCAGTGGTGATGGGTTTACGCTGTAGCACCGACCAGGGCGACGGCCTTGTCGTATGTCTCCTTGAAGGCGTCGGAGAGCGGCACCTCCTCGATCTTGAAGGTGACGCCGTGGAAGGAGAGCTGGCGCGCGATGTACATGCCCCTCAGCTTCATGTCCATCGCAACTATCTCCATGGCACCAACGCCCCTAATTTAAAAACACACACATAAATAATCTAACTATGCATCATACACTTCGAGCAGACATGGGACACTCATAATGTATATTATAATTATAAAGTAGCCTTAAATTAAAATATGTAGAAAAAGTGCGAAAAGATTGTCGCCGCTGTGGGAATCGAACCCACGTCTTCGGCATTCGCGGCCTGACGCTCTAGCCACTGAGCTAAACGGCTGATGACCACACCGACGAAAATCTTAACGCATTCCTCTACATTCTTTTCTTAGCATTTGAAGCAATGCTTGGCGCCATCATTCCCACAGCGGCGACAATCTTTTCGCACTTTTTCAACATATTTTAATGTTCAATCTTAAGTGCAAAGATTAGCACTATAAACAATTTAAATTTATAAAGTAGCCTGTCAAAAAATCTAGTCTTCTGAGTAAATTTATTTATTTGACTATTATTAATTATGCTTCATGATAAAATTAACCATACAGATAAAATAAATCTTGAAAAATAGCACATTGCTCTAATCTTATATCCAAGTGACTTTTTGTGTAATTAGTGTGTTCCCCCTTGATATCCTAAAAGACGATTGGATTTAAATGATATTTGAACTGCTGACATTTAAAGTGAATTCGAAATTCGAAAACTGAATAATTGAATAAAATTATTACATAGGATAATTTCTTTCCCCTTTAAATGAACAATATTACTTTAAGAAAGGATCATGCAGGCATTGTGGTTTACAACAAGTTGTTTTTTAAAAAAATTATAATAATAAAAACCAATAAAATTGGCCCTTGAGTTGTACATGTCTCAGATCACATTCTGAAATTCCTCATAAATATATACAGTACAGTCTTAAATAGTATCGGAACCTTATACAGTATCGGATTTTCGATCACGGCTCACCTCTTCTCCACGGCGTTGATAAAGTCCATAAAAGTGGGGAAGGGGGTTCCCTCGCCCCAAATGCCCAGCCGGACCATGTAGGCCATGTTCCTGGGCTCCGAGGCACCAGTGGCTGACGCGTACACCACCCTCGCCTTCGGCAGCTTGTTCTGCAGCTCCAGTGCTGTGAGACCGGTCTTAGTGGCCTTGCCAGACCCCACGGGGCAAAGGTTCTTCGCCTTGTGACACTCGTCGAAAACGATCTGGCCCGCCATTAAGGTTCTTATATGACGACTCCACTCAATACAATAAAATACTGATAATAAAGTTCTGTTTAAACATTCTCTTCAATTGTAAGAACTTTCGACGCTACGGGATTTGAACCTACGACCTCTGACTTTACCAACTAAGCTAAGCGGCCAATGACGTAGATCTTGACATCTATCTACGTTCGTTCTATTGCATTTTTAGCAACGTAAATATAATTAAACATAAACTCAATAATCTATGACATCTTGCGAACTGTGCTCCTAATTAGAAGCAGTGTAAAGCCAGTTTTGAATAACGAAACTTCTGCCATAACCAAGGTGGCCGACCAAGGGGCCGAGATGAAATGAATATGTATAATAGACTTTATATGTATTCCCTTAAGTCGTAATATCGAAGGGAGGGTTGGGCCGCGACTAAGTAGATCTGAATATAGAGCTTTATTTGTACGGTCAAAGGATACACATCCGTCGAAGTCCTCGCCGCACCACTGCAGCAGCTGCTTGAGCCTCGATCGGTACTTGGTGCTGGAGGACTGAGTCTCGCCGATGAGCGCAGAGTAAGTGCAGAACACCACGCCCTTCTTCACGTTCCCGTTGACCGCCGACGAGATCTTGGCGTATTTGAACTGGAATGTTGGGTGCAATTATACATTAATTAATGTTTAAATTTGTTCCTGTGAATATGTTCATTAAAATTAATTTGTCTTTTATTTGAAAAGGTAGCAAACGAGCGTGCGGTTCACATTATATTAATCATAACCGGAGCCCATGAACATTTGCAACACGTTTCTACCTTTTAATAAAGTGAGTCCCGGCTACCTCGCGCACCAGACGAAACGCACAAGTATGACAATTCTACTTCACGCCGGTCTTCTGTGAGGTCGTGGTACTTTCCTGGACGGACCTGCCCATTTGTGTGACACGACTGTTGCGAGGCCCTACCACCGTAATAGTAGATATTCATAATATTATTATACGCAATATAATTTGAGAAGTACTCACTTTATTAAGGGGGTATACTTCGATCTTGCCGGCGCCGATATCCCTTAGGTCGCGCTCGGCATCGTACTTGAGGTCGTTGGAGACGGACACCCAGATGGCACGTTTTCGACCCTTCAGGTAGTTCTCGAAGATGATGCCGGCGATCGTTCGACCCTTGCCCACACCGGCACCGTCCCCTTATCGAACGATAAATGTTAAATTATAAGATATAATAATTATATATTAACAAATAAACACTTCAAACTTTAAGAAAAAAAAGACAATGCTGTTATACAGGCTATTCACTAATAATCTCCTCAATGTACCACGACGCAGTGTTTAATTACCGGGCACTTACAAATAGACCAAATCCCGCGCGCCCTTAAGTACTGCTCCCGGTACAATCGCGTTAACTGACCGATCAGGAAGCAGTAAGTTAAGTTCGGCGGGACTTATAAATACAGTCACGATCTCTGACCGATGAGGAACCAGTATGCACACTTGAGGAAATGCGCACACCTAATCAGGAAGCGTGAAACGTATATGTTTCGCTCAAGCTGTACAGTCGCGTGTACTTTCCGATGAGAAATCGTTATGGATCGAGTTCCACCGATTAGGAATCTGTTGTGTATCGAATTCGATCGACTTATGGGTACAGTCGCGTACACTCTCCCATGAGGAATTTGCGGTGGATTGAGTACGATCGACCTACAAGTACAGTCGCGCGCACTCCCCGATTAGGAATCCCCATTAGATCGATTTCGGGGGCGAGCTACCTGTACAGTCGCGCGCACTCACCGATGAGGAATATGTTGCGAATCGAGAGCGATCGATCTACGAGTACAGTCGCGCGCACTCCCCGACTAGGAATCCCCATTAGATCGACTTCGGGGGCGAGCTAACCTGTACAGTCACGCGCACTCACCGATGGGGAATATGTTGCGGATCGAGTGCGATCGACCTACGAGTACAGTCGCGCGCACTCCCCGACTAGGAATCCCCATTAGATCGACTTCGGGGGCGAGCTAACCTGTACAGTCACGCGCACTCACCGATGGGGAATATGTTGCGGATCGAGTGCGATCGACCTACGAGTACAGTCGCGCGCACTCCCCGATTAGGAATCCCCATTAGATCGACTTCGGGGCGAGCTACCTGTACGGTCGCGCGCACTCACCGATGAGGAATATGTTGCGGATCGAGTGCGATCGACCTACGAGTACAGTCGCGCGCACTCTCCGATTAGGAATCCCCATTAGATCGACTTCGGGGCGAGCTACCTGTACGGTCGCGCGCACTCACCGATGAGGAATATGTTGCGGATCGAGTACGGCACTCACCGATGAGGAATCGATCGAGTCGATCGACGTACGAGTACGAGTCGCGGCGCGCCACTCACCTGTACTTTTGTGGATCGTCGATCGCGCACTCACTCACCATGAGAAATGAGGAATCTTTTGCGGATCGAGTCGAGTACGATCGACCTACGAGTACAGTCGCGCGCACTCCCGATTAGGAATCCCCATTAGATCGACTCGGGGGCGAGCTACCTGTACAGTCGCGCGCACTCACCGATGAGGAATATCTGTTGCGGATCGAGTGCGATCGACCTACGAGTACAGTCGCGCGCACTCACCGATGAGGAATCCCCTTTTGTGGATCTTCGAGGGCGATCGCGTACGAGTACAGTCGCGCGCACTCACCGATGAGGAATATGTTGCGGATCGAGTGATCGACGTACGAGTACAGTCGCGCGCACTCCCCGATGAGGAATCCCCATTACGATCGTATCGTAGACGTGCGATCGACCTACGAGTACAGTCCCCGACGCGCGCACTCACCGATGGGGAATATTTGCGGATCGAGTGCGATCGACCTACGAGTACAGTCGCGCGCACTCCCCGATTAGGAATCCCCATTAGATCGACTTCGGGGCGAGCTACCTGTACGGTCGCGCGCACTCACCGATGAGGAATATGTTGCGGATCGAGTGCGATCGACCTACGAGTACAGTCGCGCGCACTCTCCGATTAGGAATCCCCATTAGATCGACTTCGGGGCGAGCTACCTGTACGGTCGCGCGCACTCACCGATGAGGAATATGTTGCGGATCGAGTGCGATCGACCTACGAGTACAGTCGCGCGCACTCACCGATGAGGAATCTTTTGTGGATCGAGTACGATCGACGTACGAGTACAGTCGCGCGCACTCACCGATGAGGAATCTTTTGTGGATCGAGTACGATCGACGTACGAGTACAGTCGCGCGCACTCACCGATGAGGAATCTTTTGTGGATCGAGTACGATCGACGTACGAGTACAGTCGCGCGCACTCACCGATGAGGAATCTTTTGTGGATCGAGTACGATCGACGTACGAGTACAGTCGCGCGCACTCACCGATGAGGAATCTTTTGTGGATCGAGTACGATCGACGTACGAGTACAGTCGCGCGCACTCACCGATGAGGAAGCCGGCGCGCGTGCCGTCGGGCAGCGTGTGCTCGTGCGCCTGCGACGCGTACACCACCGCCTCGAGCTGCAGCGCCGACAGCAGCCCGCCGCGTATCGTCTCGTCGGGCAGGCTGAGCGTGTACGTCACGTCCACCGGCTCGACGGACGACAAAGATGCGGTCTCCACCACGGGGTCGGGGTGCTTGCGGCCCAGTTTCACTGCAAAGAGCGCATTTCGACTGTAACAATATCGGAGCGATGTTTAATTTCCATTATGATGGCCTGCGTTGGACTACTCCAAAATGCCGGTAAGAAATGACGTGGGATTTTGGTGGAATAAACTTGGCGCTTGTTGGATTAGCTGATTAAGGACAAGCTGATTGTAATCGAAACGGGTTATTTTCAAGTTCTCCGCTGGCTTAAAGTAGGAATACTTTGTTCGAACCCACGTCTTCGACATTCGCGGCTTGACGCTTTCTTTAGCCACTAAGCTAAACGGGTGATTGACACAGCGACGAAAATTTTAACGTCTTTTATCTACATTGTTTCTTAGCATTTGAAACAATGCTTGGCGCATCAATTGTTATATCCTTTCCAGCATACAAACAATTTCGAATATCGTTTTACAACGATAATTCGAACGGATGTCGCCATTGCTTTTAAGAAATAAAAAATTGTTTATAGTGCTAATCTCTGCACTTATGATTAAACAATAAAATTTGTAGAAAAAGTTGTCCACGTCTTCGGCATTGAGTATGCGAAAATTTGTATGTTTCCTGCGTCCATCCCATACGGCTGTAGATAAAAGATCCGTAATGAAGCTTTTAAGAAATATGCCCAACCACGTAAACTAGGTCATCGTCATCATCATCATCATTTTAGACGGTTTTTGTCCACGAAGCATCAATACTGATCCATCTGCATCCATCTCTCACACTAGTAAACTACTGCTCCATAGCTTGCTCGTGAACTAGGTATTATTGAAAATGATTAACAAATTATCTTACACTTAGACGGCATATAATCTGCATAGGTCTCTGCAACACCCATCTCCTCATCATCCACTTCTTCTTCATCACCTGGCATCTGAAACAGTTCAGTGTTTTTTTTCATATTACAAATATAAATATATTTTACAACAATGGGATAACATTTACCCTAAACCGATAATTAACATTTAAATAAGTCTTCTCTAGATTTTACTAAAAGATTTCACTACAACAAATAATCATTTTCAAGAGATATAAGCTTAGTTAATCACAAGCAAGGAAAAAAGTATTATAGAAACCCAAGTATTAACTAAACGTTGTTTAATCAATATTGAATGTTACATTTATTGCGTTTAATCATAGACAACCGTTGTGATGTTGGAGTTAATCTTCTGCGTTTTGTCGTGTGAATGAGGTAACCGGGGCCCTCTTTATAAAAGGTGACAACCCTCCAACCCTACGGTTGTTGCAAATGTCCATGGGCGGTTACCACTTAGAACAGCCAGACCGCTTGCCACGGAAAGTAAATAGACTAAAGTTATTATCCTCCACCTGTCCTTTATAAACGTTACCTTGTCTTGGGGCCACATGCCAGGCTTGGGCTGCGCCCAGGGCGGCATCTGACCGTATTGGGCCACCATTCCCGACACCAGGATCTGGTTGAGGTTCTGCATCAGGTACGAGTTCATGCCTTGCGTGCCCATCTCCACTGCGGAGGCGAAATCGTTGTTATTTATTTATATGCACACTTTATTGTACAACTGGTACAAACGGCGGGCTTAACGCCATAAGGCATTTTCCACCAGCCAACTGGAAAGTTAGTGGAAGAGAAGTGTAGGTGCTAGCTAAATAAGATAAATATTTTATATAATATGTATACGTTAGAACAATTTTAAAACACACAAAAATATACAGGAAGATTTTTTGAGTAGTGCCCAAATTTACACAGGAGGTTCAGACTCGGTAGTATAATCGTTTATTGAAAATAAAAAAACAAAGTTTTTTTTTTTTCAAAAAAAAAAAATGCCATTCTATTCCCATTCATAAATACCTAAATTTTACTGTGCACGAACTTGTGCGCGTATTAGTTATAAATGATCGCGCGTAAAATAAATGAGTTGCGTATAAATCACGCATATTTGAGAGAAGTTCAAATGAATGTAATTAATTACTTATGAGTGATTTTAAATATTTATCATTTACATCAATACAATAAATAAATAAAAGACATATATAAGTTTTACTGTTGCTTCTCAGTACATACTTGTAAAGGTTATGTATGTCCATAAAAATAAGAAACAATTTTTAAGATTCAGTAATGTACATGATATAAATACTAGGAACAAACATAAATTAATTTCACCCTCATCTAGATTGCGTAGAATAAGTAAATCTATTGTGGGACAATGTTTACGGTTTTACAACGAACAGAAAACTTTCAAAATAAAACAGTTGCTATATTCAAAAGACTTATTAGAGGAAAGTTTGTATGCTAGAGGCTATATGAGCTTAATAAGCCACATCAGGTACAAGTTTTCAAAACACCGGCATAAGGCACTTTTCGCGAATTGATTACTTTCGTGGACCCTTTGTTCTCATAAATGATCATTTCTCATCAATTAATTGTTTTTGTTAAATTGTTTTCGTTATTTAATTTTCGTTACCGATCGTTCGACGTCGGATATCTAATGTTTATATTATCGATATAAACTATTCAATATCGAAATCAAATATTTATTACTTGATATACTTTTTTTTGACAAAGGGTTCTAAACAGGAAATATCGATATTTTCTCTTGGATATATCGAGGGCGGATATTGATATTTTTATAAATTTCGATATATCGATGTATTTCTTCACTTTCGACATCCCTATTCCTTTTCCACTCGTGAACGGAGCGCGTGCCCACCGCGCAAACTTGTAGCTTGCGGGCTTTCCTATTGCTTTGAGTCGATTTATTTGTGAAACTTCGAGGAATTTCAAATCGAACTTTCGCGTGGTTACGTACCGACATAAAAACAACGGCCCAACCCTTCGGCTATGGCTTCGGTCACGTTGGGGGTGAACGACAAAAGGTCCCGAGCTCCGAGCGGTAGGTAGGGCAATCGTTTTCGCAATCGACAATAATAATAGTAATAATCGTTTAATGAAAAGATAGAAAAACAAAATTTTACAATATATTTAAGTTTTAAACAAACGTGAAACAAAAAAGAGAAAAAACAACCGTTTAAATAAAAGATTACTTAGAGGAAAAAAAGCCCTGACAAAAGGTGAAAGCTCAGCGTATGCTACATCAACCGACATAAGGCTGACTGTGTAGTGTAAATTTTCAGTTTTTCCTAGCCCTGTTGTTGTGTGTGCTGAGTATTCAAGTATTTCCATTGGTCGCTAAGAATCTCGAAGAAATAAAGCAAATATTTTTAAATTGTTTAAATGGATGTTACGTTTAATCAATTATTAGTTCAATTAATTTCGTCGCAAATGCGATTTAAACAGATGAATTGTCGAAATATTCTCTTGGTCTCTATCTACTAGACACACCGGGGCGAGTGTTTTACGAATATGTGGTACTGATTTTTTATGAATATTCCTTTTCCTATCTTATCAAATGGGTCGACGTTGACGTACGAGTTATAAAACGCAAATTCCGATTGGGAAACTACAGAATAATATACGAAGAGATGGACAAATAGATTGACCGTACTAGACGATAAGATACGAGTTTCAATAGGTTTGCCTATGAGAAGACTTCTCAGAACTTAATTTACAGGCAACCAAGAAGTTATCAAAATTAATCGATAACAATATTGCCGATTTAGTCAGAAATCCGGCATCAATAAATTAGTGTTGCATTTTTGCAACATGCCGTATTCCGGCAACAGCCTTGGCTATTGCAGGGATGGGCGGCTAGTCCGGCTCATATAAGACCGGAGTGAGTTGGAAGTGTTTGAACCTTCGCGTCCTCACTTTTGTCTAATGTTGGTAACGCATCTGAAACCCGTCAGGCGTTGTACATGTCCATGGGCTCAGTCGAAAGTTCCAAGGTAACAAACAAAAAAAAAAATACAGTCAAATTAAGAATCTCTTTTTTTAAATCGGTTGAAAAAACGATTTATTGCCTTTTCAGCGGCGCGACCTCGGTCGAATATCTACTTCAAGCGGCCCTTCGAAACTTCTCTGGCGTTTATAAATAACATTATTTGAATAACCAGCCGTGAAGGGGTCAAAGTTCAATCGCAAACGTTTCACGTAATACATCTGCGTCTGCTGTCGCAGTTGGTAAACCGTTGGCTGGGAGTCGTGGGTTCGATGCCCACACGGGACAGGTGTTTGCGTGGTCCACAGACAATTGTTTCCGATTGTTCGCAATTTTCAAAAGGCTGTCAAGGCATCTGCAACCCTCGGGTGTAGCAGATGTCCATGGGCGGTATTCACTTAACATCAGGTGAACTGCCTACTCGCTTGGCAACATTTCACATAAAAAAAGGTTTGACGTCAAGCTAGCGGCCGGACATGATTTACGAATTGCCGACCCCATCTAGATGGGCGGGGGGGATGGAAGAACTAAAGAGAATATGTCGAGGAAGTAGAAAAGGACTCCTTTGTACAGAGGGTATTAAGGCACAGGCACACACGACTCCATTACGGATTGGCGGACTTCACATATCTTCGAAATATTTCTTATTTGTACTGATTTGCACAGATCTGAGCTTGCTCTAGTATAACTAAATGAAAGCGAGCGCGCGGACAATGGAGTTATTTATTTATTTAGTTATTAGGGAGTACACTGGAGAATGAGATTTGGAGTATGTGTCTATTTTATATATATAATTCTTCTGTACGTGTGTGTGTCACTGAAGTCCTCCTCAACAGCTGGACCGATTTTAATGATTTTTTTTTGTGTGTCTTCAAGTCGACTTGAGAATGATTTAGATGCACAATTCGGGACGCCACAACTCTTTTATTTTTTTAAATTGTCGGATTTAATTCGTGTGTACAGTTGTCCCGTCTGTCGGGTCCGCTAGTACTATATATGCATATAAAATTCTCGTGTCACGATGTTAGTTGCCATACTCCTCCGAAACGGCTTGATCGATTTAGGAGTAGGTCTGAGAATCGGTCCCTAGTCTATTTTTCATACTCCTAAAGCCCGGTATATATATATGCATTCCTATATTCAACGAACGGCCATTAGTTACATTTTCATTATGAAGTCGTTACAACGAGTCTTTCAAACGTCTGCTCCGGCTAATCTCTGAAACGACTGGGCCGATTTTGATGAGACATTCACTGGCAGATGGCCGATGTGATAAGGAGCAACTTAAACTACATTTATTCTAGAACATTTTATTTATTTCAGATCCCACGCGAAGTCGCGGGCACAGCTGGTACATAAGATAAAATGTCTACTCACATTGGGCGAGTAGCGATGCTGCGTTGTATGCGGCTGAGGAACCAGCGCCGGCGAACGCTCCGATCGGCCCACCGGCTGGCACTGTTGAATGCGTCGCCATCAAGCAAACCATAGAGTTCATCCCATTGTTTCAATCGAACTTTTTAATATTTTTTACTTTTTAATATCGCCGTGCTCACGCGCAGAACCGAGGGCAGAGCCGGATTTAAAGGTCTGGAGGCCTCGGGGCATCATGTTTGTACAAAGTAATGTAGACAGGGGTAAAACGCGAAAAAAATATGAAAGGAAAAGTTGTTTACTAGTCTGAAATTGATTTTTTTCCGAAGTCTCTACTGTCAGAAGAGGGGCCTCTTTTGTGGAGGTTCTGGGGCTGATCGAGGGACACCGGTTTGTTTCGTGGGAGATCCCGGAATCCCTCCAAACGTACAGTAGTTGGCAACCGAGGGGGTTTAGTGGATAAAACCCCACATAACCTTCTCATGGAAAGTGACAGGGTATTTTTTGAAGATTGCCCCCTCGATAAATAAAAAAGTGTTCCGTACCCAAAGGATAAAAGTAGGGTAAGCTGGTAATAAGGCGGGGTATTACCAAGACTCTGCTGTCTGCCTGTGAGTCTGTCACCAGGCTGTATCTCATGTACCGTGATAGTTACAGTTAAAATTTTCACAGATGACGTATTTCTGTTGCCAGAATAAAAAATATTTAAGTATATTTATGGGAGCCCCCCCATACAACAGACTTGATTTGTTCCCCGTTTTCATAGATAATAGTACGGAACCGTATATACATAATAGGCGGCGGTATACACATAACACAGAAAATCATACTGTTAAAAAGAAATCGTATCCACTTTTGAATGGGTTGTATCATAATTTTTTGATCCGAAGCCTTCCTTAGACTAAATGTTTTTTTTTTTGTTTTGCTTTATTATTATTTAGTATTTAATATAAATAACACTGATTGTAAAACCTATAGAAACATAAATAAATGAACTCAACATACTTTTCTAAATGTAAACAATTGTTTCGCAGTATTATTATTATTATTATTATATGCTTTATTGAACACCATAAATATATAAAAGTATTAGTAAAAATCTGTTCGCATAAACGTATTGTATAATCCAAATCTTCGATTCGATTCAGCTGCAACGCAGATTTGTCATCGTATCGACTGAAATAGTGAAAATTTTTCGCGAAAACGCCAGTGCGGGATAAATATTCCCATAAATCGAGCAACTACTGCATTAAAGATGTTCCTTCGGCGAATCGAAATGATTACGACGAGACGGGGCGAGGCTAATGCATGCACAATTTAAAAACGGACCATATTGATGCCTCCGTGGCGCAGTTCTCAAGGTACTTATTGGCTTCGGCGTCGATCATCGTGGGTTCGATTCCCACACGGGACAACTATTTGTGTGACCCACAGATAGTTGTTTCGCACCTGGGTGTTCGTCGATGTGAAATTTGTTTGTAAAACGTCCTTACAACACAGGATAATGTTATCCATAAGTAAGGGCGATGTTTTTAAAAAAAATATAGGAATCTGGTGACACTATAAACATATATACCATCATCATCATAATTTCAGCCTGTTTGAATCTACCGCCGATCATAGGCCTCCCCCACAGACTGCTACGATGTACAATCGTGAGCCACCTGCATCCATCGACTTCCCGCACACTTGCGTAGGTCGTCGCTCCATCTAGTGGGGGGGTCGTCCCACACTGCGATGGCCGGTACGAAGCTGCCACTCGAGAACCTTTTTTCCCCATCGGTTATCGGTTCTACGAGCTACATGGCCGGCCCATCCCCACTTCAGCTTGCTAATCTTCCGAGCTATGTCGGTTACCTTTGTTCTACTGCGGATGTCTCCGTTGCAAACATAATGTTGAAATGAATTTAAAATTGCCTTCACTTATACCTAGTGTCAAAATTGTATGACAGATTAACCTTATTTTTCAACCTGCTATACAGTCTGTGGTTACTTCCGCTTCCTTATTGTTTGTCTCAAGTTGCATCCGTGTGTTGTGTATCAAATTGATAAAACTTAAATCCTAAATAATCAGTTTCAATTACAACACATAAGTATAAAACAAATTAATGAATGATGATCAACAAAGGCTAAATTTGCTCACCGACTCCTCGTCCTAAGCCCATGGGGAAGGGCTTCTTGAGGGAGCTCGCCTGGATCTTGATCGGTTTGCTGTTCGACGCCTGTCCAAAGGCCAACCCAGACGGGGCTGAAATAGAAAAGAACAAATATTCGACCTTGTCCTTGACTCGATGTCTCTAACGTCGCCGCCGCTGTGGTTTAAGAAAGGGAACTAACCGATGTCTAAAGACTTTTTAGATTAGCATATATTTGGAACGGAAGCAGATATCGATTCGGAATAGGCGTATCGTCACACTGAGCCCCAAAACAGCATCCATTAGGGGCCATCCATTAATCGCGTGATGTTTTTTTTAGTATTTTTTAACTCCCTCCTGCCCCTTGGTGATACGTGGTGAGGTTTAAAGCTTAACCCAAAGTCACGTGTATTTTTTTTTAGAATATTATCTTTTAGCCAAAATAAAATTTAGAAAACATTTTAAAAAGCATTCGACGAAAAAAAAATACGCGTGATATCTTACTACACCCCCTCCCCCCTTGTGTTATTCCGTGATTTTTGATAATTCCCCCCCTTTCGACACTCAGGCGATTAATGGGCGGCCCCTCATGTGTCTAAAAGGTGTGCATCTCCCATCTCTTAGGCACACAATGAAGATCGATAAACCAACACACCATACGAGGGTCTGATCATCATAAAAGCAAGCTTTGTTCTGATTAACTCATTATTAGGCTGATCGGTTTCAATGTTCATCGAAAACAGTAAGCACCAGTCTTTACTAAAGTATATGATGGACTGTCATCTACGTCACCACTGAGCTGGTCTTTCCAGTTTGCAGTTTTCACGGTCAGTGAACGGTTACAACGTAACTGCAGCCCAACATAGTATGTAACGGATGTCCGTCAATAAACATAAGATCCGCCTTTCCAAATAATGTCGTTTTAAAATAAGATTAACTCTGGTAAAAAATGAGCTCCAATATTCTTGTATCGTCCAGGACATTTGCTAAAACAGCATTCTCGTTTTCGTAACAGATAATTTCTTCAAATGTTATGTTAAAGAAAGGGCAATATGTCCAAACTCACCAGCCAATGGGTTCGTGGTGGGCCGAACGGTGATCGTCTGCGGCGGAGGGGCCTTCGTCTTGACGCCCATACGAGCGGCTGCCGCCAGGGTTTTCCCGCCACCTGGGCAAGGTGAACGAATAACGGGGTAACTTTTAAACAGATAACAATAAACCGATTATATCCGGCCGAGATCCTTGTGGTGTGCGCTAGACTTCGTTCAGAAAATTTGACAGCCGCAAAACATCGCCACTATACCCAAGAAACAAACCTAACATTTTAATTAACAGAAACCTACCTCGAGGAGCTCACTCACTGCACACTTCCTTTTTTGATTATGAGGAGTTCCCAGGTGTATCTGCGATATCAAGGACAAATGACAATGAAATCAAAACGGGACCCTTTCTGTCACTGTCTTCTTTAGAACAGAATAATAAATTTCGAAATTGGTTTTTATGAGAGGGTGGAGCTAACAAATATACTTTTCATTATATTTGTTACCTCCGAACTCTCAATCACACAAGAACATCTAATATATAGCGTGTCGTTACCATCGCGACAATAAATGAACACAAATAGGGGATAACTTTTTAAAGTTGTATTAAACATTCACATTCTTTAAACATCAATATTTACAGAGTTATAAAATTTTCCAAAACAAAGAAATTTAGAACACCTTACCTATAAAAGCGTAACGTAAAGTTCATTTGTAAAGGTCACAAAGCATATGAATGGGTTGAATGAATTTAAAAGAGACAAAACAAACTGTTAGAAGGAGAGGCTTGTAATACGACGCTGTGGCGCGCGTTGCATAGGATGTTACAAATTTTGTTTCTTTTTTACTTAATTAGTTTGAAAAATATTTTTTTTTAATTATGGATTTTGTTTAACGTTAATATTTTTTTATGATTATTGGCAAGTAGCGTTAGACGTGTGGTTATTTATTGTCGCGATGGTAACGACACGCTGTATATAGTAGATAATAATAGATATATCAGTATCTATTATATTTCGTTTTAAATGTACCAAATAAATGTTTCTTTCTTTCTTACCTATTTCTTTCTACAGTATAAAAAGTTGACAAAGCTCTTTAATTATTATTAGACTGAGGTGCTTTACGATCTATGTATATCTTAGTTAACCAGAGCTCGCTGAAGCTCCTTAATTATTTCTTCCGATCAACGCAGTGCGAGCTAACAGTATCTTGAAGTTCTCAGTCACCAGACGAAACAAAACGAAATTTACGCCGGTTTTCTGTGAGGTCGTGGTATTTACCCGAACGTACCTGCCCATTCGTGCAACAGTGAACACTGATGCGTGGTCCTACCACAGAACTTCTTGATTAAATGAAAATAGTTTAAGGATTTTATCGCGTTTTAATTTTGTTTCTAAAATTCCCGACGTTTCGAACGGGACAGAGTCTGGCCCGTGACCATGCAAGCTGGAAAGAGTTCAAAACGTCGGGAATATCAAAACCAAAATTATAACGCGATGTTGGTTTCATTTAATAGGAGAGGATACTGTTATTCTACAGTAAAGGGGCAATGTTTTCGAAAATTCTTCAATGTTCTGCAATAGATCTTTTAGATCGCAATTCGCAGTGGTCTTTGGGACTTACTATCCAACCCCTTCCACACAAAATCCAAATGGGTGGCGGTGATCACTTTACACAAGTCAGTTCGGAAGTCTAACCTTCACCACTTCTTGCATTAAAAAAAATCAACAGATGCTTGATTCTTCAAATACCTTTAAACAAGCTTAAATTGAATAGAATATTTGTACGGAGTTTGCCTTAGATAAACTGCAATCGAATTATAAACGCGAAATCTCAAAGATTTCAATTTATGATTGGCCGCCATGGGTTATGGACTTTACAGGTTTAGTTCAATTTCCATAGGCAGGTGGCCAACGAGCCACCGGTTTCTACGTCTGATATATATCGCCTCTCGAAAGCCCTGACCTCTAGCAGACATACAATACGACACGTGGCCATGTCAGTGCACAACTGGTCAAATTTAAATTTATAATCGGCATCGATATTCATGAATAAAACCGTCGATGTCGACGGTTTTATTCATGAATTTTTACACTCGGTGCATTCGCGCCCTCCAGCCGTTGCTGAATTTGGCATCTTAAAAACGAAAAAAAGATATGTGCACCCGCCTCATATGGCATACAATTGCAACACCCGTAGGGTTGCAGTCGCTTTGCCAAATTTTAATAAGGCCCTGGCTACCTCACTCGACAGACGAAATGCACAAGTATGATATAAAGTTGTGAGGTTGTGGTACTTACCCGGATGGACCTGCCCATTTGTGCAACAGTCGAAGCTTTTGCGTGGCCGTTATTATAATGCAATCAACATAATAAATTCGTTAGATCCTAAACTTTAGGCTTTTGAGACTTTAGTTTCGGCGGAAAGGCTATAGAATACAATGACTGAAAAGTGATTTTCACTTTGCACTTTTATCTTGTATTCTGAACCAGAAGAGGGTAATTAGTTGGTCAAAAATATGTTGAATAGGGATTCTCACATTTGCAACGTATTGAGTGTACGATAAAGAAAAAAATAAAAAAATCAAACATTGATGCCTTCAATTTTAAGTTCAACAAATTATGATTAAAAGTATTACATATTTACAAATTAGTTGAAACATTTATAGGCTTGTAATACTAAACATATAGTTTATAATTGACAAATATTTTGACCTTAAATTTAATGATAAAACTTATTTCCCCTAAAGTCTCTAGAACTCATAGAGGCTGAATTGGTATGACATCATTGATAACATTAACACAAGCAGTTTTGATAATAAAAGGGTAAATTCCAAATGCTAGTAATATCTTACATTTTTAAAATTTCCAAATATATATATACATAATTATTGTTGTTTTCTATCATCTGTTATGTTACAACATAAAAATTAAATGAATAATTAAATGAATAGATAATATAAAAAAAAAATAAAAAAAGTTTTATTTTAAGGCAATATGAACTTTTAATCTGAACGTTTAACCTGTCTTGAGCACTATTCATTGTCTTAGGCCAATAGCTTAGGAACGACGCCACAAGTTATTATATACACCAAACAACACCCAATATTTTTGTTATTAACTTTAATATGTTTTTCCTTTGCTACTTGCTCAAGGGAGTTAATAATGCAAAGAATAAATTTCTTAAATTTTATGAAACATAATTTTACATTTTATTGCTAAATCCTATTAAGTGTATTCTGTATCATGATTTTAATCTGAACATTAAGTCTAAAAAATTATAAATTATATAAACAAAAGAAATGACATATTTTTACTTGTTAATTTCTTCATACTATAAAGTTTTACTGAATTTTATTGTTAGTATTGTACTACGTATGCATTAATTCTTTAAAACTAAACCATGAAAATAAATAAAGATGTAATAATTATTAAACATAAAAAAAATAATGTGACATAACATAATAATTATCAAAATCAATTTAATTTCAAAATAAATATTACATGTTTTAAATTGACTATTAATATTTAATAGTCAATTGAGCATTAGTTTGAATAAACTACAAGATCATAAATGTCCTACAAAATTAGGTTTAATTGACAAAAATGCATAATTTTATTGAATGAAAGAACAACAAAAACAAACCCAACTAAATAAAAAATCTATTCCTATATTTTATTTTTCTATGCGACTCCCGTAACTAAATCTGTTGACACCTCATATGTTGAAATCCATCAAAGGTTTAAAGGTTAACCAGATTTCTTTCTTCTGCAGCTGTGTTAGCAACTTTTCTTTTTAGACTTTTTCAATCACTTAGGAACATAATACTAATTGATACCTGTCTAAAAGACCATAAACGGAATATTGAAAGACCAAAAGCTCATTTTCTTCTTACTTAATGTCTGCTAAGTTAATTTGAAAAAAAAAAAAACAAAATTACAGCCGCTGTGAAGGAAGACCAACCTAAGTATGAAAATATTAACAATCAAAAATTCCAAAAAACATACCTGGTACTTCCAAATTGTCTGGGTCCTCGTCATCATCAAAATCAGAGTCATCAGATGGCGTGGGTGGGTTATCTTCATCATCACCATAGGCTGCACGTTTTGACTAAAAAGTACAGTGGAGTCAACAATCAAATAAAAAAATTTTGTCTACGTTTCGCGTGTAAGTAAAAAGAAACGAAAATTGAAATTTTACTTAAGGCGCAGAAAAAAAAAATGTTCACACAACATTTCATCAGTTGCAAAGTTTTCAAATTTATTGATGTAATTATATAACTGATAAGAAATCTATTAAAATCGCGAGTTTACGAGCCATGAAAATCTCCGAGGCGGTTTAATGCTCAACAATATTTCACGTACTTTCAAACTCATATTGCACCAACAATTTAAGAGGAATCACGATGTTATAATTATCTTCATACGTTAATTATGATTTAAACCTTAGAAAATCAATTGCTTTCTCAATACTTTAACGGTGATTGCGATATAATTAACAAAACACGAGAAACGCACCGCATTGCACTAGTGTGCTCTGCATACACTTAGTGCAGTTATTAGGATGTATCTTAAGACTACACCTAGAACCTTCTAAGAAAATCAATACAGCCACACCCTACTTGCATAATTAACAACTGTATAACATAAAAGCTTTCAGAATTGTAGCCAAAAATTCATGCCAGTTATCACATGTGAGAATGCGATCAGCTCATGACAGTTTTTTTTGGTTAGAAAACTTGAAAACAAAGGAAAAAATGCTGAAAAATAAGAATTTTATGAAACTTTTTATAAAAGCGCACTCATTTGTATTTATTCTGCACTGAATTTTGAGAAAATACTGTGACAATCCGCCGAAAACACTGTGTTCAACAAAGTAAAGTTTGTAAAAAAGTATCAAAACAAAAAACTATCATTACCATTTTTAAGCCTGAACAAACAGTTTTTGTGGCTTTAAACTAATAATTCAGTATTCAATTTACGTAAACAACAGCAAACGTTATGTTACCATTACACACACGTATATATTGCGTAAAATTCTTAAATAATGTTTTGGAAAAATTAAGACAGCCCGACGGCGGTCAATGCTTCCGCCATATTAAAAATAATGTAATACTCAAGAACTTAATTTACCAAAGAGAAAAGAATGCACGTTTTACGTTCGGATAATACTATCAATATAGTTTTTGTACATATACATAATACCTTTAAAAACATCACAAGAATTTTTAAACTAGGAAATCTCATTAATTCGTTTTCATGTGGACATTTCATTTTTTTTAAATCTAGACTTGATCAATTTATTTCATGGTTTTGACAAGTATCCGAATGGTAGATCTCGGCCATGTCCAATGGTCTTTTTTATTTACTGTATAAATAATGTTATCTCCTCGTAAAACCTGTTAGTGTCAGGTGAATTTGTCAGAAAGTGGCAGATTGCGGTAAAACCTTAGAAGAGTAAGGCACAATAAATCTACCAATAATCATCTGTCAAATGGCTTCAATTAGCGTTTTCATAATGTCTTCATAATGATTGATATTCCGTATTTTGAAACCGGGCGTCCTGGTAAATTAGCGTTTTCATGTCTAAATTTAGTATTTTTCCTGGTAATTTAGCATTAATAAATTATTTTTTAGCAATATTTTAAACATTTTACCAGTGCAACGCAGTATCAAGCGTTTTATTTTTTTATTTACTCGAGCCTGACAAATAAACAATTTCCGAACACAAACAAATGTGCAGTCCTTAACGCTATCGTTGAGGCAGGGGAATCCCGCCAAAAGTTGTTAATTCAGAGAATTTAATAAAGATGCAACAGGAATTGATAAACTTACATCAAAGTGACGAAAAATTGTTTTTATATCATGGCAGTGTACTTCCATTGTGAAATGTTGTTGTGAAGTTCTGATTGCAAGAAAATGACTGAATTTGCAGAAATGTTATTAACAATACCACATTAAAATGCTGTAAAATGTAAGGGGCCCATTCACTATCCGGCCTGGAAGTCCGCCGTGCCATCCACCGCTTTATGCAGGATTGTGAATTGTGTCGCAGCCTGCACGGTGTCCGGCAACACCAAGAAGGATGCGCCTTTCATCCTGCAAGCGATCAGCAAGCTCCGCCCACCCACCGCTTGCAGTCCGCCGCGCAGGAGTGTCAGTGGCACAGAGTACTTGTATATATTGGTATACTTGTAGACATCTGATCGGTGGTTTCTCTGATGTCTTTGTGTAATAGCAGTGTTACCATATGAAGAAAAAAGGGTGCACTAAGCCCTTATCAAAATTAATCAAGTAAATTCAAACTCTCCGATCATTATAATGTCATCGATCATTATATCCGACCGCAAATTTATATCCGATCATCAGCTACTCTTTTATTATTTTTATCTAATAACAAAATAAAAAAAAACAGCAGAATTTCAATTTTCCTTTTTTTTCCGAAATATTACAAAAATACCTAATTACAAGAACACCGACACTATTGAGAAACGAAACAGTACTGATGATGGACGGCTAAGAACAATGTGTGAACTACATCCTGCTTCGAAGTCCTGCACGGCGGACTGCCAGGTAGAATAGTGAATGGGCCTCTTTTATTTTCAAACACAGTTGGAATTTTAAAAAAACGTTATGAAATATATGCGCGTTGACCATTTTTAGATTTTTTATCTAGTAGTAGATAAAGATTATAGAAAATTTATCTAAGCCTTTCCTAACTGTACTGTGTGTAGTCAAAACATTTTATTTAGTTAAATTGTCTTTCTTTCTGTATTGGCATATTTTTAGCAATCATCGCAAAGAACGATCAAATTTTATTGGAGCTAACCCTGACTTTTATTTTCGGTGTCCAGAACTTAACTATAACGAAATTTGAATAATTTTACATCTTAAATACTATCCTGTTCGAAAATAATATTATAGTTACACTATTTTAGTAACAGAAAAATTACGTTCGAGCATTTTTTCAAAAGCATAAAAAATATTTTTAGAGCTGGCAGCATTGTCACGAATCCGCCTCCGCCATATTGGTTAAATTGTCATGTTAAAGTCAGCACTGAAATAATTTTGCTTGTTGCTTCGATTTTCATGCAGATTGAACGTAAAAATAAACGTACTTTTTATTAATGTTGAAGATTTAATTAAGGCTGCGATGGATTCTCTTGTTGGTTATGGAAGTGACGATGACAACGAGACCGAGCGATTCAGCCATCACAGTTCGGTGAGTAATCACGGCCTTGAATTTATTATGATTTACTTAAAATTATATTTGTACGACATATTTAGAAAATTGTATGGAACATTCTGTACTTTATGCCGAAGTGCAAATTTGTGCGTCAGTTAGATTCAGTTCAAAATTTTGGTAATTTTGATTTACCACAATGTATCTACATTGTAGTCAAATATTTGTTTTAATTACACACACGTTCCCGATATCCAATTAAGATAATTGTTTCCAATAGCGGCAAGAGCGTTTTCTATTTAGTGTTAGATAACTTTTGTAATGTTTAATCAATAACGAAGCTACAATTTTGAGGTATGCTATTCATCATCAAGTTTTTAAACAAGATTACAACAGTTATCTGGTCAAATTTTATGTCGCAAACGTTGGACGTTTTGCTGGTAAGATTGGTAGTTGCTGGGTAATAGTAGTCACCTCCTAAATTACACACCTTGACTTTGGCTCAAATCTAATATAACTAATGTATGACTCTCAAGCATTGATACTTATGGAGCAATTTGTTGTATTCTAAAAAAGCCCTAGGAGCTTTTAAAATGTGTGAAATATCCAGGGTTAGTTATGGAAGCTAGAAAGTTATGAGTGCCATAGTTTGAAAACCCAGCTTTATGCCATGAATGCTCATAGCATAATCATAGCTGTCAAATTTTTAAGTTACTTTTGTAGACACTTCAATAATTTGTACATTTGTTTTTTAATTTAAAATATAGCATTATTGAATTTATGAAATACACATAATTTCATTGCAGTACATTAATAATTGTAGTGCACAAAATATGAGGCAGAAAGTGCCATATCATATGGAATCAAATTAATTTCTATTAGCATTGTCTGTAGAAAGTTTTCTAAGTTAAGATCCTAAGTTGATGCAAAATCAATTTATGTGGCTATCTATAAATGTAAATGTTTTTTACATAATATTTCTCATGTTTTAGATGTAAGAATGAATTTACCCAGATTGGGAACAAATGTTGGTCACACAAATACTTGCCCCAGATGGGAACAAAACACAAACTGCTGTACTGTAGTCTATTGCTTAGCTCCTGAGCCTACTTAGTCATCAAAATATTTGTTAATTGCATTGATTTAAATCTGTAATTTATCACTGAATTAGGTGTAACATAGCATACCTTATTTATGAGGGTTATTATATATTCATGATTAATATATAATAAATATACAATGGTATTTACGGAAATGTATCCTCTTATACAGCGTGTCGTTACCATCGCGACAATAAATGAACACACGTCTAACACTTCTTGCCAATAATCATAAAAAAATATTAACGTTAAACAAAATCCATAATTAAAAAAAATATATTTTTCAAACAAACTAATTAAGTAAAAAAGAAACAAAATTTGTAACATCCTATACAACTCGCGCCACAGTGTCGTATTACAAGCCTCTCCTTCTAACACTATGTTTTGTCTCTTTTAAATTCATTCAACCCATTCATATGCTTTGTGACCTTTACAAATGAACTTTAGTTACGCTTTTATAGGTGAGGGTGTTCTAAAATTCTTTGTTTTGGAAAATTTAATAACTCTGTAAATATTGATGTTTAAAGAATTTAAATGTTTAATACAACTTTAAAAAGTTATCCCCTATATGTGTGTTCATTTATTGTCGCGATGGTAACGACACGCTGTATACTTATTACAATTATACATACATTTCTTAAGTGTTCTTTTATTCTTTGATATTAATTAACACAATTCTCTGCTTGACAATAGACTGATATTCTAGGTGGGTCAAGGTACGTGGAGTCATGGTGGAAGTCGACGACGCGACGACGACACCAACTACGACGATGTTAACATGGACCTCAGTGAGGTAATTATTATTTGATAACTATGTATTCCGCTCTTTTGCCTGAACTTATGCCTATATACTTACAATTTAGCAGTTAAACACTTGCTTAGGTAATGTCCCAGGTTGTAATAGAATTGCACTTAACTTGTAATCAAGATATATAACAAATATTTAATTAATCTTCAATGTACATGATTTGTGTGCAATTGTCTAAAAGGTTTCTCTCAAAGTAATATTAAAATTAATTGAAAGAAAAACTTCAAAAGCAAAATGTGTTTAATCATCTAAGTTTTTCATCATAATTTTAACATTGCAAATACAGGAGACTTAAATTAATTTGCGAATAATTAAGATGATACAAAATGAAGATGAATGTATCGAACATTGCCTAGATAACCTATTCGTTGTGCCCTTTTCAACGATGATATTAACACTTTTATTATGTTATATGTTACCCCTTTGTAAATTGACACAAAACAAAAGTCAAATACCCCTCGCGACGTGGCCAAGACGAGCGGCTGTTAGCATCGACCGACTTTGTAGCCCCGACACGTGAGTACATAGCTTTAAGAAAGAATCTATGTGTTGTCGGAAATACATCCAATGCCCTATGATAATAAACATGTCTCCGATGGTTATAAATTTTCAACACTTGAAAGAAACTTTTATCTATAATCATATAATTAGTTGAGCATAACTTTTTTTTATACATATATTTGCTATTTCAAAAATTCCATAATTATCTGCGAAGTAATAAGTGTCACAAAAATACATTGACTTATTTCAAAGTGTGAATTGTATCAGGGAAGTAAATATTAAATATATTTTATATTTGCATCATAAGTTTTTATTAAAATAACTGAGATTTAGAAATTTTTCCATCATTTATTGAATAATTCTTATGTAATGATATTCAACCTTCTCAAAAGTATTCGCCAGCACCAATAACTTAATATGTTTTCTATACTACAGAACGAAATTTATGATGTGGAACCTTACACGATAACGTTTAACTGCTGTGCTTATCAGCGACGTAAATGGATCTCAAACTATTGTACAGTGCCGTATTTCAATTCAATACCCTCAGATGAATATTCAAAAGACCAGTGGAGAAAGGCTTTCTACATATGCCCATACGATTTCAAATTTTTGTCTAGAAACAGGAATAGTTGTTTTAAACGATACCATTATTGGATGATTTTATGTATTACCGCGATTACACATTATTAATGTAACTATTTTTAAATTTTGGTTCCCGACGTCTATTAAACATTTATTTTTTTGCGAGATGACAAGCGAAGCGGCGGTTCATCTGATGTTAAGTGATAAGTACCGATCGAGTTGCAACCATCATTAGCCCCCCCCCCCCCTGTTTTCGCCCCCTTTTTTTTAACGTAAATTTAATTCGACTAAACTTGACCGTTTATTGTTCACGCTGACCTTGTATGGGACCGTATAATTTGGACAATTCTGCATAAAACTATACGGTCTATGCTAACATGATTCGTGATAAACTAGTTATTACGCGGATCCTTAACAAAGCAAAATAGTCGAACTGCTTGCTAATACAAACCTATGGAAAAAACACACAGACCTATGCGCACCATGGAAGTGAAATTAAAAATTTCTCTAATAATTATGGGCTTGTATCGACCTATCGTCGATAGTTACCGGTTACAACTATTTAGTTAATTGTGAACGTTAAAATGTAACCATGGGTAAATTTATTTCTTAATTACTTACGCCCGGTTTCAATGTTCTATCTGTGGATTTGGTTACTGGAGATAGAATTTTGACATATTATGGAGCTAATGTCAAATACGCTAGTAACCAAACCTAGATAGATAGAACTTTGAAACCGCCCGTTATCAGTATTAACGGAGAGAGAGTATGTATCAAATGAAATTAAAATTTTGTTTAAGATCGTAGTAGGGATGTCGAAAAAATATCGATATATTCATATATATTTAATATTTTATTTGGACTAAGGGGTTTCTAGGACCTATATCCGATATTTCTTTTCGATATTGACATTTTTATAAATATCGATACGTCGATATATTTCTTCGCTTTCGACTTCCCTAGACCGAGCACCCGTTCTCCCAGCCCAACGAGTTGTGTGATCTCTAGGAGTATGTGTAAAGGGTGGGCGCCCCGTCGTCTTGCCGCAGGAGTCGGAGCCGGAGCCCGAGCGGCCGCCGGCGGAGCACCCCTTGCGCCGGTGCCCGGAGCGCCCGGAGCGCTTGAAGAGGCCCAGCGCGCAGGAGCGGCCCGAGAACGCGGAGCGCTCCAACTCTGGTACGACATTAAGATGTATTACATTTTTTGTGGAAGGGGTTGGGTGGCAAGTGCCAACGACCACACTGATCTATTTAACTTTTTTTTTAATAATAAATATTTTAGGACAAATTATTACACAACGTTCACTAGTCACAAACTAAGCAACGCTTGTACCTACTATGGGTACTAGAAAACTGATAAACATACTTAAACATACTTTTCTTTTATAAATAAACAAACATTATAAATATATAAACACCCAGACACTAGAAAAACACTATGCACATCACACAATATTTTTCCAGTAGTGGGGATCGAATCCACACCCTCTAGCGCAGGAGGCAGGTACACTACCCACCACGCCATAGGGATCGTCTACTCTTGATCTATTGTAGTCTTCTCTTCGAAAACGTTTCACCCTCACTTAGGTTTACAAAATGTTACGGTCAGAGGTAGCGAAAGCCGCATTGCTTGTTTCCCTGTGGCAGATAAGCGTTTACACAACAATCCCTACTGCACCTCGACCGGGGAAGTACCGCGGCCTCTTAGAAGAAGACGTGAAGTAAATGAATTTATACTTTTGCGTTACGTTTCGTAGTTGGCAACACACACGCAACCTCAACGCCCTCTGTTGAGTCTTGCAACTGTCTCACGTATGGTAACTGCGCAAACTGTTCACCTGATGATATGTAATCATCGCCCATCATGGAAGTCGGAAGACGCACTTCTCCATAAGAGAGAGAGGCACTTCTCCATAAGGGGACTGCCCATCGTAAAACGACGAAAACCATCGTAAAAAATGTTGATCATTATCTGTCTCTGTCTGCCCCGCTGTATTAACGCGCGGGAGGGAGAAGACCGTATCGTAACCCGTTGCGTTGAACGAAACAGACGACAGCCGCGAGCGCAACCGCGACCGAGACCGAGACCACGAGCGCAGAGACCGGCGGCGCGAGTCCCCGCCCCGGTCGCGACCGGACCGCGATCGCGGAGACCGAGGCGACCGGGAGAAGGAGCGTCGCTCGCCGCGCAGAGACAGGGACGATCGCAACAGCAGGTGAGTCTTTAGTAGTTTAACTGTGGAAGTTGTTGAGTTGTACAAGTGTAACGCTAGGTTTCTTAAACACTGATCATTGTAGAAGTCAACTTATCAGCTGTCAAATAGCTTTTCAAATGTTGAGTTGCCAAAAAGATTGTTAAACTCTTTGGATTGATCATCCTGATTATTAAGAAGATCATTCTGATTCTTACTTTACTCTTAAAATTGTGTAGGAACGACAGATCGGAACGCAGCCGCGGGTCCACTGAGGGTACAACAACCCGTCGCGGTCTACTGGGCGATAGGCCCGAAGAGAGGAGCAACGATGTCAAGGTGGGTTACTACAGCCACGTTATTATAGCAGAAGATGGTAAACAGGCTGCATGATGACTCCGTGGCTTAGTTGCCAAGGTATTGACTTCGGCGTTGGGGGTCGTGGAGTTGGAATCCCACATGGGACAACGATTTGTGTGACCCACAGATTGTTGTTTCGAATCTGGGTGTTTGTCCACGTGAAATGTATGTTTGTAAAACGTCATTACAACACAGGATAACCTTATCCTAAAGTAAGGGCAATGCTTAAAAAAAAAATAAAAGCACGAAAACATCAGAAGGGTGCACATATGGCACCAGAATTTGTCACCCTGATCACTTACCCTTTGCCTACATTTCCAAAAAAGAAAAAAAAAGAGTAAAGTTAAAATAAATTACCACATAAACACTCATTTTACAATGACGATCACTTGTTATATCATAGTTATGACGAGGAATGGTTATTATTGTAAGTTTTTATAGTGGTAGTAATCAGTAAGTTATGCCCTGCAGCAAGTTCCCGCGCTAATGGACCTTAAACCTTTCGGGGGAGAACCGCCACCGGGATATGGGAGGTCTCAAGACGCCCGTGATGCCGTATCGCCCAGGTAATGTCCCATTCATAAAGAGGCAGACATGAGTGAACTGAATTAACCAGTTTGACACATCTGATATTGAATGAACATCTTTCTCCAGAATAAGAAACAATGTGCCCGCTCTAATGTTACACATAAATAATTAATATTAAAATTCCGTCAACGGAATTCCATCAAAAAACGGGAGTCAAATTGATACCTTGAGTTTGAAGCGTTGCAGAACTTTATTTCTGAAATCCACTCAGAAGCAACCTGCGTGTGGTTGGCGATTCTACTACCGCTTGATAAATATGTACCCTATACCTAAAAGTTTATGTTCACATAACAATTGTGGATGGAAGTAGTGCTAGGTGACACACTTCCAAGTCGTAGGTTCAGTTTCAGCTTGCGTTTTGTATTCCCTTTTTCGGCTATTATTTGCGTTTTTTAATCGTTTACATCAATGGATTACTTTACCTTACAGAAATAGAAGTATTTTTTAATAAGAAGTGAATCAATAAAGTTATTATTATTATTAAAAATAATTAGAGAACATTGTGAATCTCCTAAGATGATTGTTCTAAAAAACATAGCCAATATCACTTAGGACATGAACCACATGTTGTGCTGACCCCGCCTACTTGGGATAAGGGCAGGAGTATGATGAGAAAAAGTTAATTAATACATTTAACAGTTAACTCGCTTGGTTTCAGATTTGTGGAGCGAGAGCGTCGCGACCGGGACAAGGACCGGGAGCGCGATAGGGAGAGGCACAGCCGGCGCTCAGAGGAACGAAGGTGGGGCTCTGAGCATTGCTCAGTTTGTTTTTAATTCTATATCAGATGGGGTGGATAAATGTGGATGTTGCATGTGTAGATTCCACCAGTTAACTCTCTGTGTGTGTGTGTGTGTGTGTGTGTGTGTGTGTGTGTGTGTGTGTGTGTGTGTGTGTGTGTGTGTGTGTGTGTGTGTGTGCGCGCGTGTGTGTGCGCGTGTGTGCGCGTGGTCATGTGAGAGTTTGGTTTGTAATAATCTACATTTAAAAGTAAAAAGTAAAGTAACAGCCTATACATGTCCCACTGCTGGGCAAAGGCCTCCTCTATAAAAATATGCAGGTTTCCTCACGATGTTGTCCTTCACCGCGGAGCACGTGATAAGTCAGCACTTAAAGTTAAAAACTTCATTGGTGCCGGCACCGGGGATCGAACTTAGGTTGCTCGAGTATATTAAATTAAAGGCGAGCGCCCGGACACTGAGCTATCACGGCTCAATCTACATTTGCCATCAGAGAATTGGGATGACTATTAGCTCTCTAGAAGAACCACTTTTTTTTAATATTACCCTTACTTTAGAATATCGTTATCCTGTTTTGTAAGGACGTTTTACGAACATAAATTTGACCCGGACAAACACTCAGATCCGAAATAACTATCTGTGTATCACACAAATAGTTGTTCCTTGTGGGGATTGAACCTACGACCCTCGACGCCGAGGCCAATACCTTGGCAACTGCGCCATGGTGTCATGAAATTTATATTTTTCTTAGGTGTATTGTATGTAGGCTTTATGCGACAAGAGTTTACGTCTCGAGACCGTTTTCAGTCCTAGGTCTAGGATATGTTTATAAATCTAGATTTATAAGCCGCTAAGAATATCGGACAAAGTTATTATGTATCGTTTATTTGTTGGCAGATCATCCAGCAGTCGCCACAGAGAGCACAGGTCCAGATCTCGTGGTGCCGCTTACCCGCCACCCCAATCGCAACCATCAAGGTACCAAATACAATATCATCTACTTGCACTATTCCAAGTGAAAAAGTTGTAATGTGATCCATTTAAGAAAAGTGATCCGCGTAAATATTAAAATATGAAACTAGCTTAAACTACCAGTGCCATTCTCAAATTAGTACGTTGCCCAACCGGATCCTCATGGTAGAGATAATGTTGAGTAATTCGGAAACATTACTGTCACCAGTTCAAACGAGAGACGCGGCTCGCCCTCGTCTAATGACTACAGGCCCTCGTCATATAAAGTCAACAAGAAGTTGGAGGTTATGGAGAAAATGGGTATGTAGATTATACTGTAAAATTAAATAATATGTAGATGTATATAATACCACAGTCCGAGATATCTCTTGATGTCCTTAAGTTAAGGTGTAGTTTTATTTGTATAACAATAAAACAATTGATCTGTTAAAGAAAATATACATATTGCTTTTGCTTCTTTGTCAGTTTGTTGAGAACTGAAGCACGCAGTCAGTTTGTTGCGAGACTGAGGCACACATATATTTTTATTTGTTTAATGTGAAAAGTTGCTAAACGAGCAGACGGTTCACCTGATGGTGAGTGAATACCGCCGCCCATGGACATCTGTTACACCCAAGGGCTACAGATGCGTTGACAACCTTTTGAATATTGGGCTCCGGCTACCTCACTCACCAGACGAAACGCGAAAGTATTTATCATACTTCCACTTTATGCTGGTCTTCTGAGAGGTCGTGGTATTTACCCGTACGGGCCTGCCCGTTCGTGCAACAGCCGATGCTGCTGCGTGGCCCTACCACCGTAAAAATAACGTCAATTGGTATAATTATATTGCAATTCTCTTTCCGTATCATACGTTCATATGATCATCATCTGCCACATTCACTTATATATGTCATATAATGTAAAGTAGAATAATTTTTTAAACGCCGCTCAGTATGAAATGTGCCATCTTTATTGGATAAATCATTCTATGTGCAGGTCTACAGATCAAGACGCCAGATGGTTCTATGGCGACCGCTCAGCAACTACGCGCGGCTGCTAGCGAGACCCCGGCTAATAGCGGTCTGCCTGCTTATTTCAATCCGGGCTCTCTCAGTACAAACAAAATTATGGATCAGGTATGTGGCGACATACTCCTACCACTGGTTAAACTGCCAACACAAGTGTTTTGTCCCGTGACCATGAATGCTGTAAGGTGTTACGTTGATGAGTAAAAATATAAATACTTCACTATTTATTTTTCTATTTTTACTTTATATTAATTTTAATACTGCAAAATAATTTTAGCAATGTTCATATTTGTTTTGAAAAGATAATGATATCAATTATGATTTGATGAACCGGTGGACTTAACAAGTTGAAATTTACACCAGATACTGAGGTTGTTATTTCTGTGTTATAACATTGTTCCTAATTGCATGTTTTCTTTTATTTTTTTCAAGGTTCAAAAACGCAAACTGTTGTGGTCAAACAAGAACAAGTCTGAGGCGGAGGAGGCCGCAAAGTGGAGTGGCACGCGCTTCGCGCAGGACTCCGACGGGAAACAAGTGTCCAAATTCATGAGGCTTATGGGTATTAAAGAACCAGGTATATAAGTTCGTTAATTTGCTTACTAAGTGTTACCCTTTTAATCTTAGCTTTACACTAATTGGAAATCAGGGAGTTGCCTCACTGCCGCAGTGGAAGGCGTGAAATAGAAGTGTTATACTTCCAATTCACGCCGGTTTTCCGTGAGCTTGTGGTACAGTTAATTATGGGGCTTGTTTCCTTTTTTTATGATATATCACTACTTAATATAAAGCAAAGTCATCCTGCTGTCTGTATGTCCCTATGAATGCTTAGATCCTTAAAACTACGCAACGGATCTTGATGCGGTTTTTTTAATAGATAGAGTGATTCAAGTGGAAGGTTTATATGTATAATATACATGGACATTGTACCCGAAACCGGGGCGGGTCGCTAGTAATGACTAAATTATAGTTTATTGCCAGTTTGTTAATCTGAAATTTTTTGTTACAGCCGCGATCAAGCCCACAGCGCCCGACGCCACTGCGGACCCCAACAAGAAACAGGAGGAGCTGTTCCAGGCGATGCAGGCGCAGTACGAAGTGGCGAGGGCGACTACGCACACGATGCGCGGCGTGGGGTTAGGCTTCCAGCGGGGCCAATTCTAACGATGCCCGTTCTGGGCCCTATGATGGCGGAATAATAGAATTCACATTCAAACCGTCGCTTCATTTCGTTCACCACTGGCTTCCAGGGGCGAAATCAAATTCGGGAGCTTCTTGCGTGACCTTGATGTGAAACCGCGGTGTTAATGAATGTTCTGAATGGATATTTCGAGCGGTCTGAATTGTTATTGGAGATGAGTGGAACTAGTTTTTGTTAATTATTTCTGCGTAGAAATGTGATTGTTTAATGGTGTTTTAAATTAAAATTGAAACTTTGCAAACTCGCGGCGTGACTACATAGTAGGATTCATATAGATGATTGAACTAGAGATATTTCAAGTATATTATATAGGAGCTGGCAAACATTATCTCCAGAATTCAAATAATTTCTCTAGGTGAGAAATATTTATTTCTTATGGGCCAAATGTAAATCTCACCAGAAATTAAAAAAGATTAGAAAGATGTTGGTCTTGGTCACCAATTTACTAATGTGTATACAGCGTGTCGTTACCATCGCGACAATAAAAGAACACACGTCTAACGCTACTTGCCAATAATCATAAAAAAATATTAACATTAAACAAAATCCATAATTAAAAAAAATATTTTTCAAACAAACTAATTAAGTAAAAAAGAAACAAAACTTGTAACATCCTATACAACTCGCGTCATAGCGTCGCATTACAAGCCTCTCCTTCTAACAGTATGTTTTGTCTCTTTTAAATTCATTCAACCCATTCATATGCTTTGTTACCTTTACAAATGAACTTTACGTTACGCTTTTATAGGTGAGGGTGTTCTAAAATTCTTTGTTTTGGAAAATTTAATAACTCTGTAAATATTGATGTTTAAAGAATTTAAATGCTTAATACAACTTTAAAAAGTTATCCCCTATATGTGTGTTCATTTATTGTCGCGATGGTAACGACACGCTGTATAATAATACTATTGTGATTGCATTTAGTGTTTAATAATTTTATTGCGAGACAGAGACTCTTTGTTTGTGTGATATAGTTCAGTGAAAGTAAGATATATTGTGTTTGTTACTTTTATAACTAATATCCTTGTTTTAGGTTTGTAACTATTGTCTGATATTTTTCTTCAATAGTTATAAATTTTAATTTAGTTCATAAATAATTAAGAATTGAATGCCTTGTCTTATTTCACCCACAAAGTCAACATCCATATGGTTCAGCAATTAAACTAAAGCTAGGATTTGTGTTTTGCGTACAGAAGTGTCTGTACATAAAGTTATTAAGGTGGTTGAGTGACATACCTTTCACTGCTACTGAATGTGGCTGCTTAATCTGGAGAAGTACTTACGGAAATTGTACACCCTGCTAGGTGAGTCAGTTTGCTGGAGGCCCTAGACCCTAGACATGCACAAGTCGAGTGGTCCCAAATAATAAAAGGACGTAAGCTTTCAAGAACTTGTTAATAACCCGATCTCTATTTTTTTTATATAGAGAAGGCGACAATTGGGCATGTGAACCACCTGATGGTAAGTGTCCGCCGCCACTGAACACCACTTGTCACAAATACTTTATCGGTCTTTAAGGAAGGAATAGGCTCCCTTCTTGCAGGTCAATAAGTCCGGTTCAGAAATACCGTTGACAACTTAGTTCCCCAAATTAGTTACTCTATTTCAGGGCAATTACCCTCACCCCTTTGTTCTATTAAATTATGCAATCCGTGACTGTAAAGAGCACTAGCTGATCAGCGATCGACAGTCAGCGGTCGATATGGTTTGTCGGGTACGTTATGGTTTTAGTGTACATGATTCATTGATGGCGGAAGCAGTTGAGAGTAAGGGGGTGGCAATAGTTTGGACGTGGCGAAAATTAAAAAACAATTGAAAATATACGATATTAAGATTTTTAATATTGGGGTGCTATCTTCATTTTTGCGTAACAATGACTTCTCCTGATTTGATTGATTGAAGTCGGAGTTTTATTACACAAAATCATGGAACGAGGTTGACTTGATTTACTCCAATTTAACACTAAGAAAACAAGTTTGCACGTTCACCATTTTTTTTAAACATTGCCCTCCCTTTAGGATAACATTATCCTGTGTTGTAAGGACGTTTTACAAACATAAATTGCACGAGGACAAACACCCAGATGCGAAACAATTATCTGTGGGTCGCAGAAACAGTTGTCCAGTGGGGGAATCGAACCCACGACACCCGACGCCGAAGCTAATACCTTGGTATGGTAGGGTGCACTGTGTCGGTCGTTGAAGGTTTTATAATCAAGGCACGTTTATGGGCAATATACGTCAATGTGTTTTTAAGATACCTAGTTTGTTTGTATGTTTACCGACTACGATTCAAGTCCGATTTACATTGGTCAAGTATTTAGTGAAGTACATAATACGGTGAGTAAGTACAGTGCTGTATAATTTCGGACTATAGGGAGTCAACTTGGCTTACAACTAGACCCGTATAGAAATGCTTTCTATTTTATGTTTGCAAGAGCATCCCACGCGTGCCCGCTTCACTCCCCGTGGGGCACTTGACTCGTCACTTTATATTATATTAATAGTCAAATTTATATAGTGGCCGGCAATAGGTAACAATATTGCACATTTTTTTTGATGTTCATCGTCCATTTCGACATGGAAATGCTCCTGGATTTGTTGTAGTGCAAATAGTCACTTGTTCGGTTTCCACAACTGGCCACTGTACTTGTACTCGCTACGCGCCACTGTACTTGACCAATTTAAATCGGGCTTTATGGAACTATAAGAGAAGAGCCTATTCCTTCCATAATAGGCCGGCAACGCATTTATAACTGTTCTGGTCTTGCAAGTGTCAAAAAATATAATTCTTTTAAGTGCTGGCTACATTTATAAAATGTCAATTATTGTCATTTGTCATTACGGGATTAACCGAATTATGGCCGTAATTTGTAAAGGAAAACGATAATTGATTACCTTAGTGAACAGAAGTGAACAAATACTCTTGTCTGGTGCCAATTATCATGTCCTTTTGAAAATATAAATGAGTATCATGACGGTGTGCTCAACTTAACCCTGTTCTATTTTCCGTATGTTATTATAGGTAAAATATCGCCTTAAGTTAATAAATCCTTGCAAATGGATGAAGCGGAGACTAAAACATGTCAAAACTGGTAAGTAGGGATCACAGTATAAAGGTGGTTGATGTTATGTCAATATTTATCCTATTTATATCTTTGTATGCTCTTGATTTATTTTTAGATAATTGGAACAGATTTTACATCTGTTGCACGCTAATCTATTAACGGGTTGTTTACCTTATCCCAAATTGTTTTTGTACGATTATTTAATCCTTCAAATTACAGAGAATAAGTGAATATCGTTTATATGTAGAATAATAGGCACTAGACTTGCTTTTAAATTACTTTTCATTTAAATTAAGACATTTTTATACTTATGGACACTTTATTTTTAAAATATATTTACTTGATTACACTAAAATTGTACACACTTTACAATTGTACCTTGAGGGAGTAAGAAATTTTTAATTTCCTTTTTGTGTTCCATGGGGTAGAATCTATACTTATAGTATTATAAAAAAGAGTGAGTTTTTTGAGTATACATTTATTTGGAACTGCAGCACTAGTTCAGAAATTGTACATCAATTAAACATGATTTCTGATATGGGCTAATACCATATAATTTACTAACATTAATCTTACTTATTTTGATCAGATATGTATTATTTGTGTATTTTTTATTCCAAATGCTGTTATGTGAATAAAGTTATATGTGGCCATCACTACATGCATTTGGCGAATTAGCAGTAAAAATTCAATTGCACTTCAACATAGCCAAAGCTAGGGTTTCTAGCAATTAATAAAATGGATGTTTTATTGATCTGATTAATGGTAAATGAATTAATGGTAAACAATGTATTTTACCAGTATATATGTATTTCGACCAGACAAGAAAATACATCACTCGCTAATAACTTGGCAAATACAACACGTTAGAATCTTCATTTCTTATAACTTTAATAACTTTACATTGAATGAAGATATCACAATTTCATTTGTATATAAGAGCCAAGTGTCTTAAGAAATAAAACTTAGCAAAGTTCATGGAAATCTATCCAGTGGTTTTCATAATGCGGTAGACCTCTACCATTTCATTCATGTAAAGTTACTGTGGTAGGGCCATGCAGCAGCCATCGCCGTGGCACAAATGGGCGGGTCCGTCCGGGGAAGTACCACAACCTTACAGAAGACCCCCGTGAAGTGGAAGTGTTATACATTTGCAATCCGTCTCGCGAGTGATTTAACTGCGGCCCATTTCATTGAAAGGTGGCAACGCATATGTAACCCTACAGTCGTTGTAAAATATCGATAGGCGACGACTATCGCCTTCAATCAGGCGTACCGCCAGCTCGTTTACAATCTTCTTACATGAAATAAAACCGTTTAAAAACTTTTAAGTTAAACTTTTTTTTTAATTTAATTTTTCTAAGTTTAATTTTCTTTTTGTGCACTGAAAACTACAATATTGTATTGTCATCTAAATTAAATGTGTGTACCAAATTTCAGATCAATCTGACAACGGGAAGGTGTTTAAATTTCAATTTCTAATTTTGACCCAAATAAACAAATTCCGTACGTGTCGAGCTAAATAAAACCGTTTAAAAACCAGATATATACTCGCGTAGTTCTTTATCATCTAGCGAGCATAACATGTTCTGGGTATCGAGTGTAACATGTTCTTGGTATTAAGTGCGACGTGTTCCGGGTATTAAGTGTCCATCGACGGTTGCAGCAAACGCGAGATACCGGCGGTGAACTTCACTACCCACTCGGTCCACTGCGCTCGCAACATCCGCGTATGTCCCGTGTGCAAGGAGCCCACGCCGCTGGCGGAGCTGGACGCCCACCATGAGAAGCTGCACAGGCTGTGTGAGTCGAAACGATCTTCGCGTTTACATTAATATTTTCGGGACATACTTTTACACAAACACTAGATATTATTACGGTTAACACTATTACGGTGGTAGGGCCACGCAGCAGCCTCGGCTGTTGCACGAATGGGCAGGCCCGTCCGGGTAAGTACCACGACCTCACAGAAGACCGGCGTAAAGTGGAAGTATGACAAATACTTTCGCGTTTCGTCTGGTGAGTGAGGTAGCCGGAGCCCAATTTTCAAAAGGTTGTCAACGCATCTGTAACCCTCGAGTGTAGCAGATGTCCATGGGCGGCGGTATTCACTTAACATCAGGTGAACCGTCTGCTCGTTTGACAACTTTTCGCATAAAAAAAAAAAAAAAATATATTTTACTAGCTGTTCCCGCGACTTCGTCCGCCGTGGAATTATAATATGTACAGCGTGTCGTTACCATCGCGACAATAAATGAACACACGTCTAACGCTACTTGCCAATAATCATAAAAAAAATATTAACGTTAAACTAAATCCATAATTAAAAAAAAATATTTTTCAAACAAAGTAATTAAGTAAAAAAGAAACAAAATTTGTAACATCCTATACAACTCGCGTCACAGCGTCGTATTACAAGCCTTTCCTTCTAACAGTGTTTTGTCTCTTTTAAATTCATTCAACCCATTCATATGCTTTGTGACAAATGAACTTTACGTTACTCTTTTATAGGTAAGGATGTTCTAAAATTCTTTGTTTTGGAAAATTTAATAACTCTGTAAATATTGATGTTTAAAGAATTTAAATGTTTAATACAACTTTAAAAAGTTATCCTCTATATGCGTGTTCATTTATTGTCGCGATGGTAACGACACGCTGTATATATATATATATATATATATATATATATACGTAGGCGGGATGATAAGTGACTAGCCATTGCTATTTAAAAAGTTAAAATTAAAAAAATATATATGTCATTTTTAAATTCGTATCTCTGGCCACCTGTGTTCTAAATTTGAATTTGGTGGCGTGAAAATTTTACTGTTTTTTTGTCATTTGAAAAAATATTTCGTCAACTGTTTTCAAAATGGATAAAATTGAACAAAGAGCGGTGATGAACTTTCTTCATATGAAGGGGCTGAAGGCGAAAGATATCTATGACGAGTTAAAGAATGTTTTGAGTGAACGTGCTCTTTCTTATGCCACGGTAAAAAACTGGGTGGCTGAGTTTAAACGCGGTCGTACATGTGTCCACGATGAAGCCCGCCCTGGACGTCCAAGAAGCGTCACCACTCCGGAAATGTGTCACGGTCGTGAAAGTACATGATATGGTTTTAGCAGAGCTACGATTGAAGTTATTTGAAATAGCTGACACTACAGGTATCTCAAAAGAACGGGTACATCATATCCTAAGTGAGGAATTAAATATGAAAAATTTTTCGGCCCGTTGGGTGCCGCGATTGCTTACGCACGATCAAAAAAGAATTCGGGTGCAAAACTCAAAAGAATGTCTGGACCGTTTTCAGAGTAATAAGGCCGATTTTTACGTCGATTTGTAACAACAGATGCAACATGGGTTCATCATTACACGCCAGAATCAAAAATTCAATCAAAACAGTGGACTCAATCGGGATGCCCGGCTCCAAAAAAAGCCATGGCTGTAAAGTCGGCTGGAAAAGTGATGGCTTCCGTCTTTTGGGATGCAGATGGGATTTTGACGATAGATTACCTTGCTAAAGGTCTAACAATTAATGGTGAATACTACGCTAATCTTCTTGATAAGCTTCATCAATGTATTCAGCAAAAACGACCAGGTTTGGCGAAAAAAAAATCATCTCCCACCAAGACAACCCTAGGGTTCACACATGTGTTAAAGCTATGGCAAAATTCAACGAATTGAAGTATGGTTTGCTGTCCCACCCACCTTATTCTTCGCCTGATCTAGCGCCATCAGACTTCCACTTATTCCCTCAGCTCAAAACTTTTTTGGGCGGACAGAAATTTGCCACAAATAATGAAGTCATAGCCGCCGTAGAGGAGTATTTTGCAGGCCTCGAAAGAAATCATTTTCTGGAAGGCATTACTGCTTTAGAAAGAAGATGGAATAAGTGTGTAGCGGTTCACGGAGACTATGTCGAAAAATAAAATTAATTTTATCACGGAAAGTTAAGTGTTTTCTTATTAGGCTAGTTACTTATCATCCCGCCCTCGTATTAATAAAAATAAATAAAATATCTAAAATAAACATAGCCTAAGTTACTCCTTATTACATCAGCCAGTGAAAGTCCCGTCAAAATTGGTCCAGCCGTTTCAGAGATTAGCCGAAATAAACAGACAGACAGAAAAAATTGTTATTTTGGTATATGTACCGTGTACACATCCATATTCATTTTGTAAAAAGCGGTTATTTGAATACAAACAGACACTCCAATTTTATTTGTCTGTATAGATTAGTTTTTATACATTAAAATACCATCTTTTGATGTCGTACATTGTCGGAGAAAGCCGCTTTTTTTGTCAACATTTGTATGACATAAAGGAAGCATATGACATTTTTCATAGAAACGAAGGAATGGCGTCTCTTTATAAGCAAAATTCGTTTTAACTTCCTTATTAATCACTTGTTTGTTCACATTTCATTAAAGTTTATACGTTTTCCACAGAAAATAATACCCTCCTACGATCCAATGATTTATAAATTTCGTTGTCATATACCATTCGCTTCCCTTGAACGTTTCACTACCAGAATCGTAATTTCGTATTGTAATTTGATACAATATCCTCGTGGCGGAATCACTTTGTGTGATATTTCCGTCGGTTACAATGTATAATGTATTCGCATGAAAAACGGGGCGGAAAGAATACATTTGAATGTTAGGACCGATGAACGTTAAAGTTTTTTGTCGCGTTCTCTTACGAGTCTAGACAGTAGTAGATGTCTTACTGTCGTCTCGAGGTATTCAGCGTCGTTAGATATTTTCACAGAAAGTTACTTTTTACGAATAGATAGACTGTGGTAGGGGCACGCAATAGTCTTCGCTGTTGCACGAATGGGCAGTTTCGTCCGGGTAAGTACCACGACCTCACAGAAGACCGGCGAGAATTGGAGTGTATACTTCAGCGTTTCGTCTGGTGATTGAGGTAGCAGGAGCAGACTTTATTAAAAGGTGGCAAGGCATCTGCAATCTGCAATACTACGGGTGTTGCAAATGTCAATTGGCGGTGGTTATCACTTAACATAAGTACTTAACATAACCTCCAGCTTATCTGCCACCTCGCATAAAAAAAAAGACTAGGTCTTGGCTACAAGGTGTAGTAGGCGATTTCTTCGAAACTGCAGTAGAGTTTAAAACTCTTCTTTTGTGAACAGAGCCATTGTTCTAAAGAATTTCTGCGAATGTTTATCATAGCCTGTTTCAAGACTTTTTCCACGATTTCTTCTGTAACAGTATCTTTACTGTCAGAAATATCCTATCCGTAGACCTTCAATGCCGTCTTACGGTTTCAATATTCTATCTACAGGTAGATTTGGTTACTAGCGATATATATTTGACTTTAGTTCCATAATACTTAATTCAAAAATTTTATCTCTAGTAATAATAAGTAACAATGTCTGTAGATAGAATATGAAAACTGGCCGTTAATCTCTCAGATTCAATGGACCAATTTCATAAAAACACTTTCTACTGAATAATTTTTAATAATTTACAGCGCGGTGTTTAATTCTATATAACATATATCTATATAACATTGTCATATTATGAGTTTCCTTTACCGTCGATTTAATACAAGGAATTATCGTAGGATATATTTTCATTGTATATCGATTCATTTCAGAGTATCAGATATATTTTTTCGACAGTGCCCTGCAAGCAGTGCGGCGAGAAGATCTGCGGAACGGATATGGAGGATCACATAAGGGACTCCTGCGCTCACACCATCAAGTCTTGCAGGTACTGTGAATATATGGCACATATGGCCATCCAAATGCGATGATCTTCTGTGTGATGATCGTGTCACTTACCCGGACGAGCATTCATGGAGCCTGCCCATTCATAACACACACGCTCCTGCGTAGCCCTGCCGCAGTTAATCATTGTCAATTTACAACTAGTTGTCCGTGGTCTTAGATGCCGCCTTTTAATCCGAAAAGTTGCAAAAGAGCAAGCGATTCCCCTGATGCTTAAAGCATACAGTCGCCCACGGACATTTACAGCACCTGAAAGGTTGAAGACGCGTTGTCAATCTTTAAACAGCGCGCCCCGGTCACCTATCATAAAACGCAATACGGACGCTTGTGTGAGCTAGTGGTACTTACCCGATTTCGCCAGCCACATTCGTGCAACAGCAAAGCGTCTGCAAGGACCTACCACAAGTGCAACGTATACGTCTCTAGAAAATAATAAAAATATATGCGTGTATTCATGTACGCACGTAGGAAGTTTAGGTTTTCAACGTAACAAAAGAAAAAATAACTAAAAACTTTATCCCCCGTGCCAGTACTCTTTGTTTGTGAAAAAGACATTAAAAGCAATATATAACGGTATTATTAATTAACTTGGAATTATAGGTAAATGTCAAGTTGTTATTGGTTGCCATGGTAATAACGTGAAGTTGTCCGCGCGCGCATCGCATAAATTTTACTCATAATTGTTCCAAACGCGCCAAAACAAGTAACTTCAATCATCAAATTTTTTTTACGCGCGAAGATGGTAAGCGAGCCGCGGCGGCTCACCCGATTCTAAGCGATAACCGACGCCCGTGGACATTTGCAACACCCATGGGGTTGCCACCTTATAATAAAGTGGGCCCACCCGTAGGGTTGTACACGCGTTTCCAACTTACAATAAAGTGGGCTTCGGCTAACGAAAGGAGCTCCGGGCGCCATAAAGACGTTAGCTTCACTTGTCGGCAGGTTCTGCGAGCTGGAGGTGTCCCGTCGCGAACTGCCACACCACGAGGGCTACTGCGGCGCCCGAACAGAGCAGTGCGCCGACTGCAAGGAGTGGGTGATGATGAAGTACCGCCAGCTCCACCTGGACTCCAACCACGGTTTCCTGCGTCTAGACGACGGTAATGTTGCGTTTCGAATTTATTGCATTTACACATGTATTTATTTGACATTATTTGACCAGAAACATGTTTACAACGTATTAAAGTCCACTTGAAATAGCCTGGAGGGATCAATTAATTTCCAGGGCCCTTCAGGGTGCTTAATCATTTAAATTATTGATAATCAAAACGCTACCACGAATTCGGGAAAGAAAAGCCCCTGACTTGAGAAGAACCGGCGAAAGAAACACAGCCGGTAATTTTTTTACCATTATTTGACAAGAAACATGTTTACAACGTATTAAAGTCCCACTTGAAAGAGCCTGGAGCGATCAATTAATTTCCTGGGTGCGCCATTAAAAAACCAGTTACATACCATTTCAGATCCCGTACCGACGCCCAGAACTGGCGGTGCGACGTTCACGCACTTCCCGAAGCTGGGGGACTGGCCCAAGCCGGCCCAGCCAGCCACCGGTTTCAACAGACCCCTCCCGTCGAGCAGCGGTGTAGGCGCCGAGAGGCCCTCCATCAATGGCCACCAGAGCACCAACTTTTCCCAAGCGCGGCCCCGAACGGAGATACGATACTTCAACAACACCGCGGCGCTGGGAACCCCCGCGCCGGCGACTTCCGCTGCGGGCGACGGCGCGGGGAATCCCATCGCGAACGTTCTCAGGCCCCTGGACAATTTGAACCTGAAACCTCTGCCGAAGAGGAACAACCAGCCCCAAGCGTTTACCACAGCGCAGGACGACGTGAACAAGTAAGCGGTCTGCGCTCGCCGTTGACGCTTTGGTTGTAAGCCGAGCCGTAGTACTTACTAAGTAGTTTCGTACAAATATTGGCAGAATGGACGTCGTTTTATTAAACTTGGGACAATTTTTATTCGACAGCCTGGTCGACTGGCCCCCGTGGATGCTGCCGACCCAAAATAGTAGGTATTATGGAAGGAAGACTTTGATATCTTTCCCATTCCTCCGTGGCGCGGTCGTCAAGGCATTCGCTTTAACGGCGGGGGCTTTTATTCGTGGTTTCAATTCCCACACGAGAGAAGCATTTGTGTGACCCACGGATAATTGTTTCCGTTCTGGGTGTTTGTCCACGTGAAATTTATGTTTGTAAAAAGTCCTTACAACACATATGTATATATATAACAAAAATATGTTTAATATTTTGATGTTCTTAGACTATACCCAAACTTACCATTGATGTAAGATAGTACCATTGACGTAGGATAATGTTATCCTACAGTAAGGGCAATATTTAAAAAACGTACCAAATTGTGTTGGTTTCACAAATAACATAAATATATTGTACTACCTTTGCACAGCATCAATGGTAAGTTTGGGTATAGTCTAAGAACATCAAAATATTAAACATATTTTTTTTTAGAAATAGCTCAGGAGCTGTCACATCTCCCAGGGGACGGTTTTCTTCAGTAATTTTCTTAAACCTATTTACGTAAAATTATTGGGTTTTGCGTTTTTATTTTAATTTTTTTCAAAAGCACATACACTGCCCCATGATCGAGTTACTTACTCTATGGAGACTACTAAATGAATGTGCCTATGTGTGCAGGTCGATTTCCCGTGGCGCGGTGAAGAAGCGTCTAGCGCCGAAGCCGCCTGTCTCTGCTTCCTCACCAGCTACCTCCAGTACGGCACCTGCCAGGGCTGCCACATCAACAGCGTCTGCGTCAGCAAAGCCCGGCCGCTCGTCGCCAGTTAGCAGCCCTGATGACTCGCCGACGAACATCCTAGAGCGCAAGCTGACCCTCGAAGACCATCGGAAGGCGCACAACTCTAGCCCTGCCGATTGTAAGAGTTTCTATATTTGTGTGCGAGCGGGCGGTTCACCTGATGTTGGATACAGCGGCCCATTGACATCTATAAAACCTTTTAAGAAGCTGGCCCCGGTTACCTCCTCACTCGCCAGACAAAACGCAAAAGTATAATACTTCCACCTGCACATTGAAGCAATAGTCGAGATTCACCTAATATTAAGTGATTAACACCACCCATCTTCTTCGACACCAGATGTATATATTATTTTATTAAATGTAACTGATAAGATGTCGAGATTTTCGCGTAGTGAGGATACCAACTGCTTAGCTTAGTATATAGTTGCATTTGCATATTCACACTATGTATATAGTAATCCCCGTAATGTTGTCATTTGTTCGCAAACGCAAAACGACATCACTACATAGTATATAAGTCGTTCCACTGTCTGTCTGTCCCTATGTATGCTTAGATCTTTAAGACTACGCAACGGATCTTAGTGCGTTGTATTTACTAGATAGAGTGATTTAAGAGGAAGGATTATATGCATAATATAGTAGAGAAACATAGTAGTGTATATTTAGTATCAGCATTGCACCCGTGCGAAGTTGGGGCGGGTCGCTAGTCCTTGAATGAAGGCGGTATCTTTATTAGTATCACCTTACAGGTCAGCCGTACTCCGTCAAGCCGGCGGAGAAGTTGGAGAAGCTCTGGCAGACGGAGTTCCAGCACTCCCGCCGCTCGCCCGAGGTCCGGGGCGATCTGCAGGCCTGGCCCGCGCCAGGATATGCGCATAGGAGCCAGAGGATCGAAATGGACAGGAGGAGGAACGATCTGAGGAACCTCAAGCCGATGACGGCTGAGCAGTTCGCGAACCGGTTCAAGGAGTTGCGGCTGGTGAAGGAACCGGCGGGGGCGGCTGAGAGGAGGGAGGTGCCAGAGTCGGGTGACAGGTTCAGCGAGATCAAGTCCTCGCTGAAGCAGCTGAGGCGCGGCTTGAACGAGGTATTACTTTTATTCTATAAGTCAACCAAGGGCAACGGTTTCACTGTGGTTGGGCCACGCAACAGTGTTCGCTGTTGCACGAATGGGCAGGTCCGTCTGGGTTAGTACCACGACCTAATAGAAGACCGGCGTGAAGTGGAAGTGTTGCACTTCTGCGTTTCCTCTGTTGAGTGAGGTAGCCGGGGCCCACTTTATCAAGAGTTGGGAACACATCTGCAACCCCTGCGGGTGTTGCAAATGTCCATGGGCAGGCGGTTATCACTTAACATCAGGTAAATCCCCAGCTTGTTTGCCATTTACTCACATAAAACAAGGGGGAATTAACAATGTGTTTTTTATTATATGTACACCAGAATATCTTGCACATGGCTGAATTTTTTCCGGCTTACTTGATATTTATGGTTACATTATGGACAATTCACACAATGATCTTTGTAAATTAAAGCCTATGTTTTATTCTGATGTATAAGTCATACTATTTTAAAGTTTCATTAAAATCCATTCAGTAGGTTTTGTGTGAAAGAGTAACAAACATACATACATACAAATTTTTGTTGACGAGCCTATTGGCCTAACACGTAGTGACCCAGCCTCTTGCGCCAGAGGGTGTGGGTTCGATCCCCAGTACTGAAAAAATATTGTGTGATGAACATTGTGTTTTTCCAGTGTCTGGGTGTTTATATATTTATAAAATGTATTTATTTACAAAAGTATGTTTATCACTTATCTAGTATTTATTATTTATTTGTATTTTGTGACCATTGCGACCTAGAAGATCTATTGTGGTCTTCCCTTCGTAAACTAATTTTAGGGTCCATCTTCTTGTTTCAATTTCACCGACACCAAGAATCCTCAGTAAAAAATGTTTGTAATTGTTGGCTATAGTATAATTTATTGCTGTATATTTAATTTCTTTAGTCACATCAATTAAAGAAAATATAATAGTCGAAAATGAAAATATGTTTGAGATTTGGAAAGAGTAATTAATCAATTTAGTCTATGATGCAGCATTAAATGAAATGAAATGAAATGAAATGCGGCATACAAAACAGATATCGTTTTGTATGAAACTTAATTAAGTTTTTTTTTATTTGATTGACATCATCGTTAATCATTTCTTGGAATTCCAATACAAGTAAGATTCCAATAGAACTGCAAGTAAACAAATTGTTATAATAATACTTTAACAAATTTCTACTACATGTATATTGTTAAATGAATATAACGACTAATTTCTAATCTAAAATACTTACGAATTTTGTATTATAATTATCACAAGTTCCTTCACGACATCAGTTTCCTTTCACATGTTAGAACTTCGGTCGGATATTTACTAAGACTGAGTAAATGAAAACTGTGATGATGCACTTGACGTTAAATTTGTGATTTTCTTTCATAGGTGATAGCACCCTACAATATGAACACGAACAACAACAATATCAAGTGAGTACAATACAATATGTATAACAATATTGATCGTTCGCTCTCTTTTACTCGTAGAACACACGCTCTCTGTCTCCGTCGCGAAGATGCGTTCGGAAACGTGTTGAACCTTTATCATAGTGGCATTTTCGCAGCCAACCCTTTTTTTTTGTATCAGGGGGGAAATCTTCAAAAGATACCCTGTCACCTTACATGACAGGGTTATGTGGGGTTCTTACCCACTAAAACCCCCTCTGTGGCCAACTACTGTACGTTTGGAGGGACCCCGGGATCTCCTACGGAACGCACCAGTGCCACCCTCGGTACTAGGCGTGAGCACGCCTCGGAGAAGGGTAAACCTTCCCCGATTCCCTCGCCTTCTTGTAGCAACTCGAGGCCACTTCGATCTGCCGCCAATCCGTGTCCCCTTTTAGTCGCCTTTTACGACAGGCAGGAGATACCTTAGTCCTATTCTATGAGCCCGGAACTACTGGGCTCCCGCAGCCAACCCCAAGTCCATTGATGACGGGGCCCATTGGTGTGACTTGACTACAGTTTCCTTTTAAACTGTCGCCCTGAACGTCGTTACTTGCGGCAGCGCGGAAGAGCGCGCGGACAACTGGCGGCCGGGGGGGCGTGACGGCGCGGAGGGGGCCGGCGGCGGGGGCGATGGCGAGGGCGAGCGGGAGGGCGACGAGGAGGGGGCTGTGGCGGCGGCGGGGGCGGGGGGCGTGGGCGACGGGCTGCAGGGGGTGCGGCTGCCGTGCGAGTTCTGCGGCGCCCCAGTGCCCGCCGGCGAGCTGGTGCTGCACCAGGTGAGCTGGTCACTGGCCCCGATCGACCGGACCGACCATAGGACAGTCCAACTGAATTATATGTCCATAGACAACTGAAGTCTTCTTTCTCCTGCCCTTATCCCACAATACGGGTGTAATTTGTTTATTATTACGGGGTGTATCTTGTTTATTATTACGGGTGTATTTTGTTTATTATTACGGGTGTAATTTGTTTATTATTACGGGTGTATTTTGTTTATTATTACGGGTGTATCTTGTTTATTATTACGGGTGTATTTTGTTTATTATTACGGGTGTAATTTGTTTATTATTACGGGTGTATTTTGTATATTATTACGGGTGTATCTTGTTTATTATTACGGGTGTATTTTGTTTATTATTACGGGTGTAATTTGTTTATTATTACGGGTGTATTTTGTTTATTATTACGGGTGTTAGGCAGCCCTAGTATAAGGAATCTGCTGCGTTGCAACGGCATCGGACTCCAACGCGATGGCACGAGGCACCGACTCAGCACAACGCATTTGCGTCATAAATTCTTTACCTTATTTCGAAATTGTAATCGATCCTCATTTTAATTCACACATCGAATTAGAGTCACCTTTATTAGCTATAATTTTATTGTAATATTTTAAAGTAAAATAAATGATATTTTATAACAATTGCTTTTTTTTGCAACCTCTGGCTGGAGCCCACGTAATTCGGGTGTATTTTGTTTATTATTACGGGTGTAATTTGTTTATTATTACGGGTGTAATTTGTTTATTATTTCTACATTTTTTATTATTACCGGTGTAATTTGTTTATTATTACCGGTGTAATTTGTCTATATTATTACGGGTGTAATTTTTTTATTACTACGGGTTTAATTTGTCCCGTTCGCAGACGGGCTGTCGGCCGAACCTGGCGCGGTTCGCGGGCGGCGGCCGCTCCCCGCCGCTGGACAACGCGCGCGCCGAGCCCGTCATCCCGTGCGAGTTCTGCGCAGAGTCGCTGCCGCTCTACCTCATCAGCGAGCACCAGGTGGGCGAGAGGGAAAGAAGAGAGAAACACCACACGCCGTAGTCAGAGAGGGGAGGGAAAACGAGACGAAAGAGTGACGCAACGAAGTGTGAGAGGGAGAGGCATATTTTAAGAGGGAAACATATATATGACTTAGATAAAGACCGAATTTATGAATTAGAAATGATGTATGGCAAAATATATTTTTATTACATTGCACGATTTATAACTTTGACGCCATTAAACGTAAAATTTTGGCGAGAATAGCAATGTAAGCATATATGTTTGTATATTAAACAAATATACAAACATACAGCGTGTCGTTACCATCGCGACAATAAATGAATACACGTCTAACGCTACTTGCCAATAATCATAAAAAAATATTAACGTTAAAAAATCCATAATTTAAAAAAATATATTTTTCAAACAAACTAATTAAGTAGAAAAGAAACAAAATTTGTAACATCGTATACAACTAAGACTGACTGATTCATACATTCAGAGAGGTTTTCATTCGTTGTCACAGCGTCGCATTACAAGCCTCTCCTTCTAACAGTATGTTTTGTTTCTTTTAAATTCATTCAACCCATTCATATGCTTTGTGACCTTTACAAATGAACTTTACGTTACAGTTTTATACGTAAGGATGTTCTGAAAATTCTTTGTTTTGGAAAATTTAATAACTCTGTAAATATTGATGTTTAAAGAAAGTAAATGTTTAATACAATTTTAAAAAGTTATCCTCTATATGTGTGTTCATTTATTGTCGCGATGGTAAAGACACGCTGTATATGCTTAAAAAAAATTAAAATCGACGTTTTGTATTCCAGGAACGCTGCGGCCGGGAGGCCAATCTTCTTTTTCCAGACTGAATCTCGTCTTCCTCTGATATCCTAAGCATGAGAGATATATTTTTCTAATTAGCGTTACCTATTTCGTGTCATGATGCTAAAATTTAGTCTCTCTAGTTAAGTTCCAGTGCTCAATACTTACGATAGCCGTTCTATTTCCAGCCAGTCTGATTGTGCTACTGTATTGATTAGTATTTTTTTTTACTTTGACATTTACTTTTGTCGCCAAAAATGGAAAGGAATGGATAGATAACTAAAAATATTGTCCTTAAAACGCCAAAGTTTTCTTTCACCTTCTTTAAGTTATATTCGAATAGTTTGAGATCGGTTAAAATTTGTTTTTATGTATTTTTTTATTAAATTAAGATTTAGTCTCGTCCCCAGGGCGTTGTTGTGTAACTTCATAAAATATCACTTCATAAAATATTTATCGATATGTTTGTAACGTATTTAATCATAGCATGTAATGCAAACGTAATTAGTCTATCGGTGTATATTGTCGGAATATCAGGGATTTTCGCTTAAATAATGTATGGCGTGGGGGGGAGGGTTCGTTTTGCGCGGTTTTTTAATGGGGTTTTCGGGAATAGTTCAAAAGAAAAAAAACATTATAAAATTAACTCTTTGGTCGAAAAGAAATTTTACATAAAAAAAAGAACTTCACTCAAATCAATCTGATGTGAAAATTACAGGCCTCTTTTATTCCCTCGACAGATATTTCCAAACCATACAGTTCGTCCGCCATTTTTGAATCACTGATATGTTAGTCGTTAAGGTTATTCATAAAACTTTGTCTATGTATTTTAATGACAACATTGTCCAATGCTAAATGCAAGATCGTGCCAAAGTCGAATAAATATCTCTTATAAATTAACTATAAATAATTTAATTTTCAACAAAAAAAACTTTAATTAGTTTTTTTTGTTGAAAATTAAATTATTTATAGTTTAAACTAATTAGAAGATTATTTTTATATATCATGTTAATTTAATTCGGTAGACGGTCACGTCCAGCAATCATTTGTTAATTGTTTACTATAAGGATATCTTTAATCACTAAATGTGAGTATTGTGTAGTTGCTTTTGAACTATATCTTGCCACTGCAGGTCAGTTCAGTAGTCTTTAACTTTCATTTTATATTAAGTTAGAAAAGACATGAAATAATACCATTTCATGGTTTTGCCACCTTCGATTGTTTTAAATTTCGTGACAATAAATTACATTGCGTTTGGCTAAGCGCCGATTGTCTTTGGGAAATGTCAAAAATGTGACTGAGTAACGTTTAAAACGTCACATTGTGAAAATAATGAACTAAATACTTCCTCAGAAACGCCTATGTGTGGGTTGTAAATTTTGCACAAATAATACTGAAATTTGAAAAGGTCTACTTTCTAAGAAATCCTTGATTATTGTTAAAAAAAATGAGATTGGGGCAGGGGTTGAGCCAAATCTCACGAAATCTCATCAGGGGGGGGGGGGGGGGGGGGGGGGGGGGTGGCTTTAAAAATCTTTAAAATCACCTCACGTAATTGACTTATATATTTAGAAGAGAAGAACGTTAAGAAACGAAGAAGAGTAGAAACGTTGTGCTATACGCGTTTCGTTTATCGCCGATGTTTAGTGTTAAGACTTATCTCGAATAATATCGTGTAATCTTCGGTGTCTATGTATTGTATATAAATACAACTTTAGTCTTCGTAGCGAGTTCAATAAGGACTTGATGGGGTTACTTCATATTTGCCATTAGATCTCACTCGATCTTTAATTATAGATGTTAATAATACGTACATTATCCCGCCTCATCCCACAGATAGTAATATCGTATTATGCCATAGATCATAAAAAGTTTTCGACTTCGATTTTAGTGTGTTCTCGTTGGTATGATTTTGCAAATGGGACTTGTATACGCCTAGATTGAAAATCGACTGCCTCACTTGATTTTTTACGTTTTATTTTCTTACAAAAATGCCAAATAAAATTTTCAAACTATCCATCTGTTTTCTTTTTATTTATGACCTTATAAATTTAATATTAGTTTTAAATTATCATTTATTATTTGCCATATAAACAGAATTTTCTAATTCTCTTTTTTTAGATAATAATAAATGTTTATCTATGATTAATTTTAAGTGCCGATCTGTGCACTCAAAATAAAACTTAAAATGAGAGTTATGTGTGCGTAAACGGACAAAAACTTATTGCTGCGGGATTCGAATTTTTTAGGTGTTAATGTTATGATTTCAATTTCACTAGCGTATTTCAAGGTTATCGTGTACTTACAAAAACTCAGATCTGTTTAAAATGTTTAATAATTGCACATAAATTATAAAAATCTATACACACGAAAAATCTCCCAAGTTCGTGATTCACATTCGCACAGCACAGCTATTCGCTCTTGCACATTACCATGTATTATAATTATATCTACAGTATGTCTACTGACTTGAATCATATTTACATCAGAAGCCTTTACGTATGGGCAGTACGCGATTGTTCTAGAAACAACACAGAAAGTATTCGTCGGGACATCTGGGAACCGATATCTGCAACTTGGGACAGTTCCAGATCTTTTCGCATCGACATTTAGATCGGAATTTTCTACCTAACGACTTTTGAACTGTCCTCCTCGAATTCTCCTTCTTACCGATGTTGGCACGATTAGGTTTGAACCCGTATCTTTTTGGTTTGAATTCTATGCTATTGGGTTTTATTTCGACGCTACCCTTGTCAATCTCGACGCTATAAGGTTCAACTTCTACGCTATTCTTTACAATGTCGACGTTACTTGGCTTGATTTCGACGATACTCGGTTTGATTTCGACGCTACTCTGTGTAGTTTGGACGCTACTTGATGTGATCGCAACGTTGTTTATTTTATCATCGATAAATTGAACTGTATCGTTTATGTGACTCTCATTGTCGAGCCTCGTCGTAGTCGGTTGGATTTCAACAGCATTCAATTTCTCTTCATCTTTGTTAGTTACTCCGACGTATCTCGTTGGGTCGTAAATGTCGCTCAAACTGTCCGCTACGAGCTGTGGCTTAAGGAAGTAGCCGAGTTTGGAGTAGAACTTCTTCTTGTCGGTCCCGTAGTCGTATTCCAATGGGATTCCGGTGACTGTGTCGTAATTTTCCGTCGCGGTGACGTCACCGTACCTCGCCAGTTCTGCGTCGCGATTCTCAGTTGTGATTTCGTATGCGTAATCGTCCGAACCCGTGTACTGTCCGACTTCACTAATGACACTAGGCTCTTCAATCGAAGCGGCAGGCGAGTCGTAGATAGAGAACGGCAAGTCAAACGTGGTAGGTTTCACTTCGGCAACAGTCTCTATACTACTCTGTTGCGGCGCTGCAGACGAAATACCCATGCACGTGGACACGAAAAGTACTATTCTGAAACATAAAGAGACGATAATTAACTTTTGAGCTCCAAATTTTCTTCGTTAACGACAACTCTCATTACATCTGCGAATGAACACAGGCTTCTAGTGATTATTTACAAGATCTAGTTAAAAAAAATTATCACATACTCATAGACAATAAAACTCTAAGATTTATTTTATTTTACGAATATTAATGAGAACTAATTATAAATAATTAGCAGTTAAGGTGCAGTTAGGATTAATCGTCGCACTTATGTTTTCGGAATAATAATTATAGAAATATAATTTTTGATTATAGCAACATAATCCTATGTTTAAAAAGTGATTTTTATAGTCTTTTATTTATTTAAAACTAGCTTTCGCCCGCGGCTTCACTTGCGTTGAAGCGCTTAAGTAAATATCTTTCTTTAAATAGTTTTTCCAATTAAAAAATAGCATGTGTTCTTTCTCAGGCTCTAGACTATCAGTCACCAAATTTCATTTAAATCGGTTCAGTAGTTTTGCGGTGAAAGCGAGATAGACAGACAGAGTTACTTTCGCATTTATAATATTAGTATGTATTACTTTATAAAAAGTGTTATGAATATTTTTTTGAATAATTCTGCAAAAGTACATACGAGAATACTACCTACTACCCGTATACTCTACAGTAATTATGTAATTTCATGACATGTTGGACAGAGATTTGTGTGACCTAAAAATTAAAAAGTTGATGCTACTTGGTACCGCGCCATAGTTATAAGATGCGGAAGTTTATTAAATAATTTGTCGTATTAGACACATTAAAAGTATGTTTTGCATTATTTACAAATCAAAAATTAAATATCATTAACGTCATGTATTTCGACCTACATCATTACATTATGTAGTCGGTTCAATTTTTAAACATTTGTTGTAGGTCCTTAGTTGATATTTTTAAAGAAAATTAAAGCTTTTATTTTTGTTTCTCGTTGACATAAGCACTTTTTATTTAACCCTATAGAGGTCGACAGGGTTCTGTTTATAATATCTCCATTAAAAAAAATCTAATGCTAGACAGTCTCACCGAATTTATAAGATGTTGCTTGACGTACTTGAGGACACTTTTTATTATACATAAGTGACATAATGTGGGAAGAAAAAACCTCATCATGTCTATGACACTATTTTCATTTTTAAGAAAAACGTGTAAGCCGTGTTTGATGGCGGGAAATTCGAAGTAAGTAACATGATCTGTTATAAGTAACATGATGTGTAAATAAATATTGGAGGAGTGTGCCACAGCGTCGTTATTTGCCTCCTTAGCTTTCTCAACCAATATCGATGTACCGATATCGATATATGTTTTAAGTAAATTTGGTTATTTAATACCTAGGCCGTAGCATAATAAACTATTTGTTAAGTAACTATAGGTTGCCTAGCAACCATTACCTGGCAATGTATGGGAGCCACCTTATATATTTTTTTTATTTTATTCTGTTTCTTTGTATTATTTGTTACAGCGGCAACAGAAATACATCATTTGTGAAAATTTACCTGTTTAACTATCACGGTTCATGAGATACAGACTGATGACAGACGGATACCAGTCAGACAGACAGCGGAGTCTTAGTAATAGTAATGGGTCCCTTTGGGTGCGGAACCCTAAAAATATTTTGTAGTGGAGCGAATTGTGAATCTAAGCCATTCTGGAATCCACCTTGAACACACAAAAAATTCATCAAAATCGGTCCAGCTGTTTAGGAGTTAAGCCAAATATACACGCACTGAATAATTATACAGTATAATATATAAATATTTATTTCGTGCACTGATGAATTTCGTTGTGAAATTATAGTTCACTGCAAATCGTTTTATATAATAAATGTATTATATAAATAAGTTTATATAATTTGAATATGTTATGTAAGTTATTGTGATCATTTCAAATGGTCCATGCCAGCATTTCGTTCTGGTTCATTTAATATTGCGAATACAATCGGTCTTTTATGTTAATTATAAAATTCGCCATATTATGTTACAGGCAAGGATCGTATATAACAAACGGATCACTTTCTGTATGGTAATTTGTAACGAATATTAATGCAGTATTAAAATTTTATTCAATAAAATAAAACGATACAACATATTTTTTATATGAAACACGTACTTTTGGTATGTTTAAAGTTTCTTTAAGAGCGTAAGTACGGAATGGAAGTGTAGAATTAAGACGAAATATTAGGCTAGAATAATGTAAAGAAATGTACATAATTTGTCAAAAGTTATAGCCGTCAATTACATTTTAACCTACATAACATATATCGCTACGAGAAGAACTTGATATTATATACAAATAGATATATTAAAACATCATTGACTTTACTTACTATCAATTGACTTAATACCGAAACAGCGTTGTAATATAAAATGTAGCCTTAACCTCGCCATCTGGTTGTAATACGATTGAGTCATTTGGGAAATTCTCACTATAATCGACCGTAGGTTTCTTTCCGTTAAGTTATCGGATGCGCGTGGAAGCAAAAAAAACGATTACAGAATACGATTTAATTACGACATAACGTGACCACTGTTCTCGTCGGTAATTCGACGGAACTGTCGAATTGTTCAAATTAATAGTGATGAATATTTAAATAAACGGTGGTTGGATTTAATCTGTTTTGTCATATTTCGGTTAATCGATTATTTTCATCAACGTTTCGGCGTACGATATGTTCCGAAAATTGCAAATATTCATCTGGTGAGGGGCTACCTAGCCAGACCCACTTTTTTATTTTGATATGCATCTGCACCCGTCTAGTGTTGTAGAAGTCAATGGGCGGCGGTAATCATCAGGAGAACTGCCTTTAATTACGTGAAAAAGTGGCAAACGAGCTGGCGGTTCACCTGATGATAAGTAAAAACCGTCGCCCATGGACATTTGAAACACCAGTGGGGATGCAAATGCGTTGCGATCTTTAAATAAAAGTAGGCCCCGGCTACCTCACTCACCAGACGAAACGCAGAAGTGTAACACTTGTTTGCCCGCTTGTCAACTTGTCACATGAAAAAGATAATGTCTGTATGGTTGTCTTTTATGCGAAACAACACTACATTAACTTGAGGAATTGAAAGGAAAAATTTAAAAAAAATCTAGGCGAATCCGGAGTGCTTCTCTAGAAATAAATACATATTCAAATGATCAAAAAAATGTAACTTATCAACGCCGCGATGTAACGTCATGCTCAGAAATTAGTTTATTTATATACTTAATTTATGTAAATACACGCTGGTTATATCTTAATTCTTTCACGAAGCTGTCACTTACACTTTTAGACTATTATATAAAGATATTGCTACCAAGATCTACCGAATATTAAGGTAAGGTTAGGTTTTTAAGCGAAATTATTGTCATGATATTCCTATATATGTCGCCTATGCGTTTCATTTCAAAACAAAATTGAAACAAGTTCAAACATAATAAAAGACAAAACGTTAATCGTGTCAAATGGGAATTATATTTACGCTAATAAAATGCCTTTATTATATGAAGCTACTGTTTATCAGCTACATAATGAAATTAAGCGGCTCCCTAGCCCGTGAGAAGGATTGGTTAGATACAAAGCGACTGGTCGGACATTGTTAGCTACAATGTCAAGTTTTGCGATGAATACCTACTTACGTTAGTTGTTAGACAATAGTGCAATTCTCTTTCTACGTAACCTTTACGCTGTCGACCATGGCGACCTCTGTTAGCCGCCGGGAGCAGTTCACGGCGTGTTAGTAAGAGTATTAGAGTAGCTTATAGTAATTGTTTCTTTTTTTTCCAAATACTGTCGCGCTCTTGGTCAGTTTCCCGCCCGATGGTAGGTAGTGTAGTGTTGTAGCCGTTGGTGGGTAACGGTTGTTAACTACTGATTAACGGTTGCCGGTAAACGACACTAATATATTGTGATAGCAAAATAGACGCAGATTATTCAATTCTCTTCTAGTACGCTATAAACGAATTTATAATACGATGTAAGCAGTTTTGTTTCCTTATGTTATTGTTTCGTCTGGTCACTAGAGGGTCGGTTGATTATCCACTCAAAGTTAAGTTTTAGGTTAAGTTTAGTATATAAATATTCAGTCAGGAAACACAGTTGGCGTTCTTTGCACCATAATTATTGAAGTTTATTGTAAAAATGAATTAATTAGATAAATATTTTAATTAACATACGTTAACGTAAACTTCTTTGTGCGTCTGTTCCGATTCGTTAATTTTTTCCCACTGATTGTATTCGAGCATCAAAATTTATTAGTGAGTGTCCATGTGATTATAATTACGAAAAAAGTATAAAAATTTTAATAATTATGATGGTATTAATAATATACAGCGTGTCATTACCACCGCGACAATAAATGAACACACGTCTAACGCTACTTGCCAATAATCATAAAAAATATTAATAAAAATATTAAAAAATCCATAATAAAAAAAAATATTTTTCAAACAAACTAATTAAGTAAAAAAGAAACAAAATTTGTAACACGTATACAACTCGATCCACAGCGTCACATTACAAGCCTCTCCTTCTAACAGTATGTTTTGTCTCGTTTAAATTCATTTAACCCATTCATATGCTTTGTGACCTTTACAAATGAATTTTACATTAAAGTTTTATAAGTACGGGATGTTCTAAATTTCTTTGTTTTGGAAAATTTGATAACTCGTTAAATATTTATGTTTAAAGAATGTGAATCTTTAACACAATTTTAAAAAGTTATCCTCTATATGTGTGTTCATTTATTGTCGCGATGGTAAAGACACGCTGTATACACATTGGTCTCGTCTCGGCAAAAAACTTTCTTCTGTCTTATAACTTTACAAGAGCTCGAATGAAATAAAAACAATTTACTTAATCTTAAATAATATTTTCGCACAGTAAAGTTAAAGCAAAGTAATAAAAGTTAATCACGCGACCTACCGCGTATCTAGGTCTGTTAAGACGAATCTTCGAAAAAATAACTCTTTTTGCATTATTTCGAAAAAATCGAGGTTTCCTCATGCCCTGGTGATTTACCTACACCGTTGAGCACGTGATGAGTCACCTGTACATACACTTTAAATTGCAATTACCAATTCATTGAGACCAGCACCGGGTTTGTCTTTTTAGTTCCATACCCAAAAGGTAAAACGGGACCCTATTACTAAGAATTAAAAGCGGATACCCGGCGACCTATCGACCACCAGTAAACCAAGTAATCTGAAGGATGTATATCAATAACAAATGGCAATTTCCACCGTCGAGAGTCTTAGACTTTGATGACTCCGTGGCCCAGTCGCCAAGGTATCGGCTTCGGCGTCGGGGGTCGTGGGTTCGATCCCCACACGGGACAACTACTTGTGTGACCCACAGATAGTTGTTCCGCATCTGGGTGTTTGTTCGCGTGAAATTTATGTTTGTAGAAACGTCAGGATAATGTTATCCCAAAGTAAGGGCAATGTTTTATAAAAAAAAGACTGTATCATTCCGGCCCCCCAACGAATTCCTCGCGTGCATCGCTATTATAATAATCAGATTCTGGCGCGCGATTTGCAATAACAGTTCTATCTGTTCATCGGCAGACGTTTGAGAAAATGGCTTAGGTACGTTTATGAAACCGAAATCGTCAGACCATTTCAGGCGGCGAGGATTCTCTCCTGCTCCGTCCTATCTCCTCCGTTCTTGTCTACTAACCTTTAATGCAATTTCTCTTTTTTTTTTTAATATCACTCATAACGTCAAAAGTCATGGGCGCAAGGTGTACCTCGTGTCCTGATTACCAGGTTCAGAGGAGCAATTATTAGGGCACACAAATGATTTACCATCTGGTAAATCACTTTAACTGTGGCAGGGTTACGCAACAGTGTTCGCTGTTGCACGAATGGGCTGGCCCGTCCGGGTTAGTACGACGACCAACTAACAATTGCCTAATCCGGACAGTCAACAAGCTGAACACCGTCAGTATTGATGAAAGGTAGCGTCAGCATAATAAAAACCGTAAACTGATGTTTAATAATTATTAATCGCATTCGTACGAAAGGAGATGTTTTGCGTGCAGTCCATACGCAGTTACTTTATGGTTCAATCCTAACGCAGCGCAGGCATTTGCTTTTCCCGCTGAGTTTCTTTCGCCGGTTCCTCTCAGGTCATTGGCCTTTTTTTCCGAACCGGTAGTAGCCTTTTGAATATTAATAAGTACCTAGTTGTAATGCTTCTATATTGAATAAATATATTGATTTCTTGATTTTACGACCTATAAGACCATTATACCTACATTTTAAATGAAACTAGTTTACGGCCTTTGTCGCGTTTTAATTTTGATCTTTAATTCCCGACGTTTCGAACCGTTTCCAACGTTCATAGTCACGGGACAGACTGACCGGCCGGTTTTTGAAACACACTCTGATTATTAAGAAGATCATTCCGATCAATTCAGAGAGTTTAACTATCATTTTGGCAACTCAAAAAGCCCTTTGACAGCTGATTAGTTGACTTCTACGATGATCAGTGGTTCAGAAACCGGGCGCGAGTTGTTACGCCGGAAAGGGTTCGTAACTTTGCGAATAAAAAATCGAAATTAAAACGCGATAAAAACCGTGAATTACTTTCATTTAATTTGAACAAAGATATTTGAATTTGTATGTAAGTATACATTAAATTTTCACGAACTGTAATTTACTCCGCAAAAATTTCCAGCACTATGATGTGGCTCGCTCTGTTGAATTGAAATCTTTTCTATTTTATTTCTTCAAACGACAGGTCAAGGTATTTTTTCAAGGTAATCTTTTTGTTACAGCGAAAGTGGATCGGCTGTTAGTGATTTGTCTTTACGAAAATGGTACGTCAAAGGAATCACAGTACGAAATTATGCTCTGCTCTAAAGGTTTCATAAATTTTACACGAACCAACACAAAGTTGATGCATGTCGAGATTTCCGCGACCACAGAATATCGCACGCATAGCCTAGTGGTTAGAACGTCTGGTTTTACCCGTAAGACGCAGGTTAGATTTCCGTAGCGGCGTGGATATTCGACAATTTACTTACAAAAAAGTTCACACTTAAATTCTATCTTGTGTGTGAGTGCAGCTGGCACTAAAAACTGAATTAATCATCATGATATATACAAAAAAAATTATCCGCAGGTATAATTATATAATCGTAGAGGACACACGCTTTAATAGGCTATTGTATTGTTGGATTATTTAATAAAATCTCAGTCATCTTTATTTCCTGACTAAAACCAAAAAAGTCAGAAGCGTCCTCTTTAATAGAATGATTTTTATTAATATGCAAGATATCAAATGAAGATATTATTTTGCTGGGGTATTTTTAAATATTTTTTATTATTTCATTAATTTAGGTTATTCTAAAATAGTACCGTTAATTCCCTTCCGTACAATAATTGATAGTATAATAATTATGACAATTCTACAGAAATCCTATTAGCAAAATTCGTTTCGATTTTCCTCGTCGTATTACTGTTGGATACGTAGAGTAGGGGTCATTGACTATAATATTAATTAGTTTACTTAATATTCTGCTCAATCTTGTTTTACCATGAATGTTTGTTTGGCCATTTTTCTTATGGTGAGGTGAAGGACTGGCTAGTTTTATTATCAACTATAGAATAAAGTAGAAGTCGTCAGTTTTTGTTATAAATTTTTGATTTTATGGCCTGGTAACGAGACCTTTAAGCCATCGACAGTGTCATTTCCTTTTTTTTTTTATGCGTAAAGTTGTCAAACGAGCAAACGGTTCACCTGATGTTAAGTTCTTATTACAGATGCGTTGACAACCTTTTGACAATTGGGCTCCGGCTACCTCACTCACCAGACGAAACGCGAAAGTATTTGTCATACTTCCACTGCACGCTGGTCTTCTGTGAGGTCGTGGTACTTACCCGGACGGGCTTGCCCATTCGTGCAACAGCCGAGGCTGCTGCGTGGCCCTACCACCGTAAATAAATGGGGAATTGAAAAGTAAATATAAGAATATAAGAAAATATTTCACGTCCTTTGTCCAGTCCCTCTCGTGACCATGAATTATTTTAACAGTTCGACAACGATTGATCGAATCAAAACTTAAAACGATAATACAAGAAATCTAATATGGAGAAAAATTCAAAAGTACACCTCCTAGATATCAAAAGAAAGCTTACGCGCTGCAATTCATTTGGAATAAACAACAACTGTGTAGATTATACAATACATTGTAATAAACCGTGGCGCATCTGTGCTATATTTTATGTTAATATATTTATTGTATTTAATAATATGCACTGATAATTTACATAACGATAAATTGATGTTTATATTAAGAGATATTGGTATCCAAACTTAAGACATTAAATGTTATTCACGACGATATGAAAACTTATTAAAGTATACAAAATAAGTATGTGAGTAACGAGAGCTGTGATAGCTCAGTGTCCGGGCGCTCGCCTTTAATTCAATATACTCGAGCAACCTGAGTTCGATCCCCGGTGCCGGCACCAATGAAGTTTTTAACTTTAAGTGCTGACTTATCACGTGCTCCGCGGTGAAGGAAAACATCGTGAGGAAACCTGCATATTTTCGAAATAATAACAAAAAAATATATATTTCGAAGATATGTGAAGTCCGCCAATCCGCAGTGGGACCGCGTGGTGGACTATGCCCTGATATCCTCTGTATAGAGGAGGCCTTTGCCCAGCAGTGGGACATGTATAGGCTGTTACTATGTGAGTAACATATTCTGTACATCGTAAGTTCGTAATGCGTAAAGTAAAAGATTTACAGAAAGAAGAGTCATTACCACCTGCAGCAACAAAACCTTTTACCATACGGTAGGATAGTTAAGCGTTAGTCAGTGGGGGATAAAACGGTACTTTAGTCCAAAGACCTTCTTTTAAATCCGCAACATTCTTGACTTTTTTTTATGTGAAAAGTTGCCAAGCGAGCAGACGGTTCACCTGATGTTATAAAGTGAATACGGCCGCCCATGGATGTCTCTTGACGAGGGTTTGCAGATTCGTTGACAACCTTTTTGCAAATTGGGCTCCGGAAACTTATCGATGTTTTTTATTGCATTTGTAGCAACGCCTGTCATTATCTAATGTTTCCATTACAGCAATCACATTTCCTTAGATTACATATTTCCAACTAAGATTTGAAAACTAGAGATTTTGATATTTGATTTTTAATTTTACTGCTAGTCCCGGCGCCTTTTAACTTTCATGTTAAGTGATGAGACTAGCACTAAAAATTGAATATTAAATTAGTTATCATGTTTTTTAACATAGCGTTGAGCCTAAACTGATGTTTCACTGAGTGTATGTATATTATTAAAATAAATAAGTATGTACTGATATATTTTTTACAGCAAATGTATAACCTCTTCAAATGAATATTATCACGGCCTGAACACCCATTCCAGTAATACCGTGCTTCTATGTGAAAAGTTAATACACGCCGGTATTCAATGATTGTGCTACGAAAAAAAGCAAAAGCATAATTTTTAAGGGTTTCCTTTGCTGAGCAGTGGGACATATTTTAACTTTAGCCGTTAAGGATGATAGTGATATATATTTTTCTATTAAATAAAGAAAAGTTAGGAAACTTAATATTATTGATCGCACTTTGTACATATTGAAAGTCTTTAAGTATATTATATGGCGTAACGCTGAATAGAAATCGCGGAGTATATGTTTCAACGCAAGTAATTGGGTAGTAAAGAAATCTAATGAACATAATATAAATGGATATCGATGAAGGCAAAAACAATTTACGATTATAAAATAGTTTCGATTGTTAAGACAAGTTAAAAAAAAAACATTAATATATTATTTCGTTGTTTCACGAAGGAACGCATAACGTAAAACTTAAATCGAAACCAGCACGGGCATAGACATTAAAATTATCGGATAATTAATCATGCGATTCATCAGAAAACACGCGTCAAGAACTTTAATTCATTGGCGAAATGTTATATTCATAAAAAATGCATTGTGAGGAAAACAATAGGTACAATGCGGCGGGAAACGTGGTGCCGTTTAGAAAACAAATAAAAAATAGAAACAAAAAACAATCTCTATGACCTCTTCACCCTTCGGAAGTGGTTGCTGTTGGATATGGTCAGGAGGTACCAAAAGTGATATAACGTAATTTATGATGATCGAGTTACACAAATACAGTATTGTAACTTAATGACGAAGATCAGAAACTATATAAAGTTTATTTATAAACTAACTTATTTTTTATACTAACATATTAAGATATTGATTAATTTACCATTTAACCAACGAAAGCTAAAGTAGGTGTTAAGGATGAGAAAAGTCATTTGTTTTAGTAAGATAAATAAAAAATAATCACAGAATACATTATTAGATGTTATTTTACTAGTGCTTTCACTACCTACGACTCCGCACTACCCAGAAATCAAATTAACTAACATTAATTTAGGCAATAAATATTTCGAGCTTTATTAGGTTATAGAGTTTATAAACTTCGTTCCGTTTTAATTCATGTGCTTAATGAGTTGCTGTCATTGTTAGTCTTCTAAATTAAAAATATATATACACCCTTCGTGCACATAATAATGAAATAAATATATACACAACACTAATAGAATAATTACTACACTTGTCATTGATAAAAATCGATAACAAAGACACTAGGCTTTCTAACGAGGTCGCATAACTCTAAATAACCGATAAACCAATAGGCGGAAAAATAAAGAACATCACTAACCGGTACATTTCGATGCTGGCGTTTTCCTCGCGCGATTCACGGGTTATAGACCGGGGGTTAAAGGATTCCACTACTTATAAAGAGCCTAGACGATGCGAAACGGCGGAGTTGAAGCCGAGAAAAAAAAAAGCAGTCTGCGACGGTGTTTTTTTCTCGGTCAACCGTGAGCAACTGCGTTCGCGTATCGGCGGGAAGACGGTGCGGCGTTACGTTGCTCCCCGCGTGTAATTACTGAGAAAATTTAATATGCGCCTTGATTGCTAATTAAAACTGCTTTAGGGATTCTATAAAAAATCGTTCTCACCTTTTCAAACAGTTGTATCCTACTAAATTAACCATGTGTACCCACTTTATCCCTCAATGTATCCAACCTTATTCATTATAGGAATGGTCGGATATAATGAACTTGGGTTAGGAGAGAACTTTCTCTGATTTCATATATTTACAAGGCACTCATAGGGACAATTTATTATTCTGACATATTTTTTATGAGATGGTAGCAAACGAGTTAACCACCGGTAATATACTACAGCAATTAAACATGTATGTTCCGGTTGGATCCATAGGGAGACGGCTACGACCACAGCCGTTGGCCTTGCCGAACGGAAGGACAAATTTAATGCGCCAGACACTTGCTCTCTGTACTCTTTACATGATAGCCAGAGAAACAGAATTGTTTTGTTGTCGCCTGAGTATGTTATTTGATATAGTGCCTAATTTAAAAAGATGAATGTGTATAATATATAATTTATAGTATAGTTACAATACTGTAAAGATAGTGGTTAGAGTATACCCCAAAAAAAAACCTAAAATTTAATCGCCATAAACTGATGAAAATACTTTTCTTTTGTAAATAAATATAGATAATGAACAACTAAATAATCAACAACCAGACACTGGAAAAACACTATGTTCATCACACAATATTTTTCCAGTAATGGGGATCGAACCCACACCCTCTGGTGCAGAAGCAGTATTATTAAGTTGTATAATAGTTAATGACAATTAACTATTATACAGTGTAGAAAGGACCCATGCAATATAATAATTAAATGTGGCTTCTCACCACCATATTTTGCAGTTAGCTACTGTGGGTAAATGTTTGTATCAGAGATCGCGAGGGACTTTATTACAATTAATAACACCTGGCTGCTGAGGTACAGAACGTCAAGCAAGTTATGAATGGCAACCAGCACAAAATCACAAAGTCCAAATCACAAAGTTACCCGAGCGAAGTCAGTCAAAGTCAGTCCCGTGACCGTGTATAAATAGACGAAATGTCGGAAGTTTTAAAATAAGTAATAAATAAATATTTTTATGCCACATTTTTACGCAATGGTCTCTAGTCCCAAAACAAACAACGCTTGTACTATGGGTACTAGATAACTGATTAACTTACTTAAACATTTCTTCTTTGTAAATAAATACATATTATACATATTACGGTGGTAGGGGTGGTGGGGCCACGTAGCAGCTTCGGCTGTTGCACGAATGGGCAGGCTCGTCCGGGTAAGTACCACGACCTCACAGAAGACCGACGTAAAGTGGAAGTATAATACTTTCGCGTTTCATCTGGTGAGGTAGCCGGAGCCCATTTCCAAAAAGGTTGTCAACGCATCTGCATACCCTCGGGTGCAGCAGATGTCCATGGGCGGCGGTATTCACTTAACATCGGGTGAACCGTCTGCTCGTTTGGCAACTTTTCACATAAAAAAATAAAAAAATATATATATAAACAGCCAGACACTAGAAAAACACTATATTCATTACAAAATATTTTTCCAGTAGTGTGGATCAAACCCACACCCTCTGGCGCAGGAGGCAAGTACACTACCCACTACACCATTCGGGTCGTAAAACAGTATGAAATACGTAAAATATTTTTATTTATCATGTGTATAAATACAAGAGCTCTAAATGTATAAAAAAAAGGAACAGAGAAAATTATAATGCAAAGGCACTTTATTCGCCAGCACTTCGTAATAGAACCGCTGCTGTATTAACGGAAAATGAGTGATCAGCAATACATCGAAGATTTTCTTAAGAAATTTAGGAATTTTAATAATGCTCTACAGCTTTGAGCCGTGATTGCTTTGAGCCGTGATAGCTCAGTATCCAGGCGCTCGCCCTTAATGTGTCGGCACAAATATAATTTTTAATTTTAAGTTCTGACTTATCACGTGCTCAGCGGTGAAGGAAAACATCGTGGGGAAACCTGCATGTTCTTCGAAATAATAACAAAAAAATATATTGCGGAGATATGTAAAGTCCGCCAATCCGCAGTGGACCCGCGTGGTGGATTATGCCCAGATACCCTCTGTATGGAGGAGGCATTTGCCCAGCAATGAGGCATGTATAGGCTTTTACTTTACCACCACTTTACAAAAGACTTCAAAAAAGAGGTCGTAAATATCGTGTACTCAGAGCTCCGGCATTTGTGAACCGATTTAAAAAAATTGGCAATAATAAATTATCGATATGTTGAATCAACATAATTATCGATAATTTATTATTGCCAACTGTTCTTAATGTATATTGTTTTCTACAGACAGATCCGCGCTCTGAACACAAGTGGTGAGAGAATAGTACCTACTCTCAAGTTTGTGAACTTGAAATGTTCATTGTGTCGCTGGTGTGAGAACCAGGCGTACGTAAATTGTAGAAGTTGGCATAATTAACCGCAACCAGTGTCAAGCTTTTGATTTCGTAGCGGACATGGCTTTTTACAATGACGATTAATTCGTTGGTTGTTCATAGTGTAAGAGATCTTTTCGCTAAAAGAACAAGCAAGTTATGAAATAAAAAAGAAATAATAACCATATTGAAAAAAAGAAGTAAGAAAACCCATTTAACATCGCACTGCCTTATCTATAAGTATAATAATAATAGTCTAATGTTCATAATTTCAATGTACTTTTTTTTACCTGGACGTCTTATTTTTTCTTTGTGATTTTAAATTTCTTTCTTTCTTTTTAATTTCTAAGGGTGTGAATTGTTGAGGCCCTTATCAACAGTATAATTAGGGATAGAGCCACGAGTAATGCTGATAGTATATGTACACAGGATAATAAAGTTTAATTTGGGTCCACCAGCAAAAGACTGTTCTCTGAAATCAGGTCTTCATGTCGGTGTCGTCATTGACGCACTGTAATAGAATTTGTCGAAATGACGAGAGGCTTTAAAATCAGTGTATTTTATACACTATATAATATATAATAATAGTGCACATATTGAATGGGGTCCCAAATTAGTTCTCCAATCGTTCAACATCTTCGATGTCTATAACGTTTTTTTAAACAAAGTAGCATGAAGAATGCTGGTCACCTGATTGGGTTTGAAAGAGTGGTTCTAAAGAATTATAAAGTGTGATGATCTCACTCACCAACCAGATATTTTCTTAAACCGAATAATTCCCATCGCTTATATCGTTTGTAAATTACATCCGTACATAACTAAAACAAATATTAAAAAAATGAAAAGGGATATTGCCGTATCAAAACAGATAAGGATTAGATTATTATATTGTATGAACGCAACAAACTTTCGTTTTGCAGAGACGTGATTCCAAAACAGTGTAACATACAATAGTGTAATTTTATACATAACTAATTATTTATAATATAAACGCAACATTTAATTTCTTTATCTGTCCGTATATGCGTTAAGTAATTTAATCCATAAATAATTATTTAAAATAGAAACTCAACATTTCAGTTCTTTGTCTGTCCGTTTATGCGTTAAAAACTATTACTCTGAATTAAAAAAAAAAACTGTTTTTTTGCGTTTCTCGTCTTTGACGTATCTCCATAATGAAGTATGTGCATCATATATTGCGGATACCGTCAGGCCCGAAGTGAATAGAATGTTAGAGGTTGTTCCCCTAGTACTTCGCGGGGACAGCAAGTAATACATGTGTATGCTTAAGTGTTTTGGTATTATACTTAACCTTTCTTAAGATGTGGTTATAAGTTCTTATTAAAGATGAACTAATCTCTTTGCGTGTTCCCGGCATTTCCTGGTTATACAGGTATACATTAGTATTTAAATAATAATGTTCCAATTAACTCCTTATGGCGGCCATAATGTGTCTTATTACAAAATCCTCTTATTGCTGCATTAAACATTTGTAACAAAGCTATTTATGTAATAACGTTATATGAATCGACATGATTACTACCATTTATAGGGGATACGCATTAAGAGATATTTTAACGGTGACGCTTGCGTTTGTTTGCTTACGTTCTTTAGTTTGCTTCACAAAAGCCATAGAGTACAAAATATAATTTAAATATACCTTATTAATAAGCTTAAAGTTGGTAAGACAAGAAAAGGGGCGTACTTTCTTTTGCATAATTATTTAAAACATCGCTGTAGCAACAATTAGGAGCCCGTTGATGTCTTTTACTAGTTACGACTGCATTTTTTAGAATGATGTCTCAGAAAGTTGTCTTTTCATTTAGTAGCGATATGGTATATCTCTTAATAGAGTTCGCAATGAAGACATCCGCAGTAGAACAAAAGCAACCGAAATAGCTCAGAAGGTTAGTAAGCTGAAGTGGCGATGGGCCGGCCATATAGCTCGTAGAACCGATAACCGTTGGGGAAGAAAGATTCTCGAGTGGCAGCCTCGTAATGGCCATCACAGTGTGGGACGACCCCCCACTAGATGGAGTGACGACCTGTGCGAGTGTGCGGGAAGTCTATGGATGCACGTGGCTCAGGATCGTGCTACGTGGCACTGTGTGGGGGAGGCCTATGTTCAGCAGTGGACTCAAACAGTCTGAAATGATGATGATGATGATCGTATGCACTAAGAATGAGATGTGAATTTCTAAAAAAGCAATGGCGACATCTCTCGTTTGAAGTATCGTTGTAAAACGATATTCGTATGCTGGAAAGGATAAATAAATAAATAAAATTTTATTGCTTCAAATGCTAAAAAACAATGTAGATAAAAGACGTTATGATTTTCGTCGGTGTGGCAATCGGCCGTTTAGCTTAGTGGTTAAAGCATCAGGCCGCGAATGCCGGAGACGTCGGTTCGATTCCCACAGCGGCGAAAATCTTTTCGTACTTTTTCTGCATATTTTAACAACAACAAATGTTTCTTCCGTATATATGTACCTATATATATACGGAAGAAACATTTGTTTTCATATGTGTTTTGACTTTGAGATTGTGGTAAGTAACTTACTTATTTATTTCATATTGATGGTGGCACACGAATAATCGGTTATGAGAACAGGAACAGGAACACCAGAAATATTGCAAACGCGTTCTTTTACTTTCTTCTTTACCACTTTTGTTGATCAATCTGCACCAAGATTTTGTCCGTCAAGGTCTCCATCGGCACAGCGCTTTCTACTTTCTTGAAACTCTCTAGAAGCTTCGATACCATGATAGGAAACTGTGGGAACATAGTTCCAATAAACACAACATAACACAAGTATATTTACGACGGTTTTTGCACTTTTCATGGGAAAGATCGACTCTAAGGAATTTTTCCACTTTCATAGTTCCACAACAACATACGGAATAGAATGTGTCATAAGAATGTTTCATTACAATCTTTTATAATGGCTTTGTTTACTTAAGATGGTAACAACAAACTAAGCTTGATCTATTAAGTCACAAAAAATTTAAAAACTAAATGATATATATATTGTTTTCAACCAAAAAGCCAAAGTCGATTAAATGTAGTAGGTAACATTAACACAATAGGTTACGAAGTTAGGGTGAATAATATATTTTTTGATAGTGAATATGACGTGTTTAGTGAAAATTAGATTTTAACCAATCGTATGGAAGGTTTTACGAAAATTCCGCGTCACAATTCACACCACTAGAGAAATACCATGAAGAAAACTCATAGTCAAAGAACATGTTGCATGCTATAATAGATATAGTTTCTTATATTGTACGAAAGAAACAAACTTGATTTGCAGAGACGTGATTCCAAAACGGTACAATACATAATGATGTGAAAAACTTGAGTGGCTATGAAAACATTCCAGCAAACAATCTCAGCAGTTTCAAATTAGTTTACAAATCGTTTTTCTCATAGATGTAAACGGCTCGTAAAGTAAAGTAAAGTATCAGCCTATTTATATATGTATATATATAGCCCAATGCTGGGCAGAGGTCTCCTCTGTACAGAGGGTATTATGGCATTATCAAATACGTGGTCCCACTGCGGATTGGCGGACTTCAGATATCTTCGAAATATTTTTTGTTATTATTCCGAAAATACGCAGGTTTCCTCACGATGTTTTCCTTACCGCTGAGCACGTTATAAGTCAGCACTTAATAATTAACAATTTCACCGGTGCCGATACCGGGATTGAACTCAGGTTGCTCGAGTTTGTTTAATCAAAAGCGAGCGTCCGGGCAATGAGACTTTATAAATCATGTTCCCGCCCGATAAGCATTTCGGTTCCCGCGTATTTATTTTTAACGCAAACACGCGTTCACAATCCAACAACCGGATTCCCAAGGGTGGCGGATGATGCACAGAGGCAGTCCGTTAAACCGCCACAGTGCATATTACGCTGGCGCCACGTCCTAAAAGAACTCAGTAAATTGAAACAACATTCCTAGTCTCCCATTCGGCTGTCGTACTTAGCCAATGTTCGATAGTCGGAAATTTTATACATCTTTCGTGGGCTAACGTCGCAAAGATAGATACGGAATGTATTCAACCTTAGAGACTCCGTAATAAGAATCTACTCTACAAAATAACGAATTTAATTGAAGTTAAATGTTAATTGTAGTCTCCGAATGTTATCGTAAGCCACGTTAACTATAAATAAAACCACATCACGCCAATCGGGTTGTCAAAAATAGAACAAATAACTATAAATAATAACCCACGCTACTCAAGGAAGTGTAGCATTAAAAAGGAATGTTTTTAGAAGTTTTGTTATTTGGATGTTTTTGTAATTTCTAACTACCACATAAACATGAGCAAATTTTCGTTTATAACAGTAATATATAAACAAAATATGATATCACTTACATTTTTATGATAGTCAGCATATGCGCTCATAAATTGGATCACTTAGCGAAGGCCCATAAGGTTATTATTACAACCAGACTGTTTTTGCTTTGGCTATTCCTACCTTAAAGGCTGGCACCGTTTTCACGATTCTTCTGCTACTGTGAATGTCATGGGCCCCAGTGAGGTGAAGTGTGCCATTACCACTAGGCAGAGGGTAACCTCTGCCAAGTCCCCCACGCGCTGCGAGTCGACGATTGGATCCTAAGTCCAAATAAAGCGATTAACGGTGGTAGGGCCACGCAAAGTGGAAGTATAACACTTTCGCGTTTCGTCTGGTGAATGAGGTGTCCGGAGCCCAATTTTCAACAGCTTGTCAACGCATCTGGAACCCTCGGTTGTAGCAGATGTACATGGGCGGCTTTATTCCCTTAACATCAGGTGAACCGTCTGCTTGCTTGGCAACTTTTCACATAAAAAAAACAACGCTTTTGGACATCTGTGATAGTACATTTCCTAAAAAACTGGCACTATTATTATTAAGTTTCGGATACACGCATCTCAAAACAGATTCAGTTTTTTTCCGGTCAGGTCGGGTTAGTGCACTTCACCTGGAGGAGAGGGAGTTACTACCCCGGTTATGTACCGTGAGAGTATAAGTAGTCATTTCCCCCTTCTAAATAAAAAGGAAAGATTAGATTAGTGAGCTCGGTTATGAAGATGCTCTTTGTTGAATTGCTCGCATAACATTAAACTTACATAAACTTACATAATAATTTTATTACATAAACATTCCTGTATGATAACATCATCTGTGCTGTAAAAACCTGTCCCATACTTGGACCTTTTCCGTACATACACATGGACATAGATACAGAGGCAGAACAATCTTTTGTGGACAACACATTGTCCCGTACAGGATAATATTTTGTGCCAATACAGCTGCAGTACATACTAAGTATAATCATTAAATTAATTTGTTGGACCTCACACCATCGTTAGGTTTATTATAAAGAACCTAACAACGTCCATCGTTTATAAACTCTCAATCTGAGATTCATTTGTTGGAATCCCAGTGACCCCTTTGCCTTCGCTGTTAATGGTCAAAATTTTAATTTAAAAAGTATTCGTTCTTCGACATTTTTTCAGTAACTGTTCTTCAACAAGTTCTCATCGTGTGAAATAAAGAATTGTTTGTTTATCTGTTTAAAGCATACTATAATTCTGTACTATCGTAAATTATAAATAACGATATTTGTTTATTTAAATGGAAACATAAATAGATCTTTTTAGTGATTTTAAACCCGATGAGCTTTCCGTGCAAAGAGAAAAAAAAATGATATGGCACAATACGTCTATTTTTAAACTTTGAACTAACCTAATAATATTATCCTATGATGTAAGGATGCACTGTCTTCACAAATTTTATCTGCGTATCAAAAAAAATGCTTTTACTGTTTTGGTATCGAACCCACGGCCTGTTGTGCTAAAACCAATAAATTATCAAATACGCCATCGCAGTTTCTAATTAGAAATAATTTATAAAACAGTTAAAGAAACAACAAAAGAAATCAGTATTTACGATACAAACATACGATACGAATGTAACATACCAGTTTAAAAAAAATCAATTTTATGACAAAATTAAAAAACAGAGTTTTTTTTTAAACGCTTCCAATGTTTATTAAAGCGTCAACTTATTTTAGATAATATACAGGACTTCCCCCTCGACAGTACTCTTCACATTTTTAAACACCGTGAAGTTGGTAGCTTTGCAACCAACTTAAGCATGTCGGTGTCGGTGTGCACGCGTATTGTAAAGTTTTTACTGTTCTACTTTAATTTTTCGAAACGCGCCAAAAGAAGTAGTACGTATTTCTTGAAAAAATAGAGCTCACCGTAAGCTATTTTGTTCCAAAAAGAACTTAATCACGAGAATAATGTGATGCCATAAAAATTTCCGTACCTATAATAAATATTAAGGGCATTGTATAAAGAAGCCTTACAGTTTCTGTGACCTTGTGGTCACTGCACTCTGCTGTCCCTCGCAACATCGTATAAATCCCACTTTATATACAGGATGGCATTTCTAAAGGTGCCCAAATTCACACAGGTGGTTCAGACTCGGTAGTATAATCGTTTATTGAAATAAAAACAAGCTTTTATTTTTTCAAAAAAATTGCTATTATATTCCCTAAAAAAACAGAACTTGTTGACAATGCGGTAGTCATTCATAAATGCGTCGTATACATTTGAAACGAACTTGTGTGCGTTTTGGTTATGAATGATCGGGCGTAAAATAAATGAGTTGCCCGTAAATCACGCTCATTTTGAAATAAGTTTAAATGAATGTAATTCATTAATTACGAGTGATTTTAAATATTTATCATTTTTTATGACAAGAATTTAATTTAAAAAACTATATTAAACCAGCTGATGCTTCCGGCTTCGCCCGCGTGGATGTCAGTTATCGCGACCAAAACTAATTATAAAACTAGTGGGAGGGTTGGCCAATACATCAAACGAAGCGAGGTGCTTCAATTTTATTCTCGCGCCCGTAATTTTTTGCGATATGGTGTAAAAGAGTAAAATAATGTGCACAAAATGCTTAAAGTCTCTAACTTATTTAAAATGATAAGGATTAATACTGTTTTTGTGTTCATAGATTTCAAATTACCGCTTTATAAGTACCTATTTTTTAAAATATTTAAAATGGATATAGTATGTTATCCTTAAGAGATAGACATATGCCATCTCGGACTTTTCTGTAAACCTATATAAGATACACAATTCTACCATACATAATTTTGTTATAATTAACTTAAAGGGTTTTCGTTGAAAGCTCCCAGACGGCTTATTTTTTTCCAACATCTCCAACAAATATCAACAGACATCATGAAGTTCATTGCAGTAGTTTATAAGTTTAACGCGAACAGTAAATAATAGTAACATAAAAAAACATTGTGAAGATTGTCAATTTTATATTATAAAATGATTATGCTTAACCAAACTATTTGTTCATGAATGTTCATTAACTTTAATATTTTTTTATAAAAAAACGAAATTTAATCAAGTCCATTACAATTTCTTGTAGTTAAATGTAATATAATAATTAATAATATCATTACTTCATTTGAAATTTCTTGACTACAGCTTTAATGTCTCGACGTAAACGAGAAAGAAAGATAAATAAAATGATTTTTCGTTATTTATTTCTACCGACGTATCCCATTTTCAATATTTTTTCAATATGCAAATATACACTGTAGTAGGGATACGCAACGTTCTCCATTATTGCACGAATGGGCAGGTCCGTCCGGGGAAGTACCACTCATCGAAAATCGGCGTGAAGTGGAAGTGTCACACTTCTGCGTTTCGTCTGGGGAGTGAGATAACCTAGGCCTACTTAATTAATGGTGGCAACGCATCTGCAACCTTTCGGGTGCTGCAAATGTCCATGGGCCAGCCGTTATCACTTAACATCAGGTGAATCGCCAGCCCAATCTTCTCATATAAAAAAAATACCTATAGGATATCTTAAGAACTATATTAGGTATTGTTGTTTTGTTTGAATACTCCAAATACAACAATTGTGTAAATATGTATTCGTTCTCTCACTTATAAATTAAGTGATACCTATTTGTTTCGTTATGTTTGTTTCTTGTTGTGTTTTCTCACTAAGATAGCAAGCAAAAAGCACACTTAAGTATAAAAACACCCTCTTCAGTAATTGATTCGTTAATAGCAGAGAAGCATGGTTTTAGTTGTGAGCGGGATGGTTTTGGGACGAAGCATTAAACTTAATGTCTTTGTCAACCATTGCGAGTTTCATACAATGACGTTTTAAAAAAGTTTACGCATCCATTGGCGTTTAAAAATTGTCAAGGATTACATTATATGACATCTATAGTAAGTGAATGTGACAGATGATATAGAACGTATGATAAGGAATGAAATACCAGTCTATGGAATTGAAAGCTTCTTAAACCAATTAGCGTAATTTGAGTGCCTCAGTTTCGGTGCGCTTATGGTAATTACATAAGATACGCTAAATTGTAAAAGTAATATTTATAAACTTGCGATATGGTGGTTTGTGAGCCAACGTGGCCCCCAATATCCGTCATGACTCCTATTACTCTGTGACGTGACAGTTCATAATTATTGTCTATAGAAAACAGCTGGAATCAGAAAGCTCTAGCTCTAGAGTATAAACAGAACAATTGGTTGTTTGAGACTAAAGTAATACGTTTGTTCAACCTGAATAATATTTGAAAAAAATAATATATCACAATAGGATTATGTGGTATAATAAAAAACTAGTTTTATTAATAAGTGTGTACTTTTTGTTTGAATTCCCTTCGTATCTTTTTGTATATAAAATATTAATGTCAAAATTAACACACCACATTTACAGCTATGATTATCTTTTCAGTAAGTGGAGCTTCATGTTTAACTTTGTCTCTGATTTAAAACTATGGTTTCCATTTTACACACGAGCTCTACATAAGTCCTAATTACACGAGATAATGTTAATCATAATTGTTATCACGTGCTCGGCGGTGCAGGAAAACATCGTGAGGAAACCTGCATATTTTCGAAATAATAATAATAAAAGAATATTTCGAAGATATGTGAAGTCCGCCAATCCGTAGGGGGGCCGCGTGGTGGACTATGCCCTGATACCCTCTGTACAGAGGAGGCCTTTGCCCAGCAGTGCGACATGTATAGGCTGATTATTATATATAGGGCTGATTATTAGAATTATATATAGGGTTTTAATGGGTGCGAACCTCACATAATCCTGTCTTCCTCCAGGTAACGTTTTTTGATACAATATATTCTAAACAGATATATAAAAGTAAAAGAGAACGAAATACAAGCGAGCGCTACTTAATTGAAATAGTTAATTACAAGCAACATTTTACAAACTTTTAAAATCTTAAAATCGCCGCTGTGGGAATCGAACCCACGTCTTCGGCATTCGCGGCCTGACGCTCTAGCCACTGAGCTAAACGGCTGATTACCACATCGACGAAAATCTTAACGCATTCCTCCACATTGTTTTCTTAGCATTTGAAGCAATGCTTGGCGCCATCTATTGTTATATCCTTTCCAGCATACAAACAATTTCGAATATCGTTTTACAACGATAATTCGAACGAGAGATGTCGCCATTGCTTTTTTAGAAATTTAAATTGTTTTTAATATCATATCATTCATTAAAATATGTAGAAAAAGTGCGAAAAGAAGACAATCTTTTCGCACGTTTTCTACATATTTTAATGTTCAATCTTAAGTGCAAAGATTAGCACTATAAACAATTTAAATTTTTAAAATCTTAATAGACTTTTAAATTCACGACATCAACATGTTAAACTCCTGATGAGGTAGACTGCCACCAATTGTTCTGCAAAGTTACCACCGAGCTGGTTAAATGACAGAACTTGCCAAAATATGTGACAACGGCTTTAGATTTATCGCCGCGGCCGGCGGCTGGTGACAAGCGAGGAAATGCAGCTAGAGTTCTTGGCAGCATGACGCGTGTACTCTGTTTATTAGATGATATCTATTCTAGTTAGATTTAACATTGGAAATAATAGGATAAATCTAAATTGTATAAACACAAAAAAGTATTTTAAAATAAAAAATGCTATAGATGAACGTAAATAGAAGCGTAAAAGTAATTTGCATAAATTCAAAAGTTAGGGTTTTCTGTCGTTTTAGTCTCTGATTTGGATCATCTTCTTCAAAATAAAGATATGATATTCTTCTTTCTTCCTGAAATCGTTGATAACTCTGTCTTTTGTTGCCCTTCGCTAGGCAGCTGGCAATATTTTCAAGCAAACTGCCATACGATGAGCCGCAACTGACACGAGTTTTTCTTCCTTTCTTCTTAGTTCCATGGTTTTTTTCTTCTTTTTTAATGTTATCTCTTCATTTATGGCACAAAATTATAACTATAGAACACGAGAGCTTATAAACCTTTAAAACAGATTTAATAGAATTTTTCAATGAATTTGACAAACCTTCGGCTTACCTGTCAGCCCTAAGTTTTCGAAGGATTCTCAATCGTCCGTTTCTAGCGTCATTATTTTGTTAGCGAACAGATAAGATAAACATACCTTTTAATTGCCGACGTAGACGCGTCGCAAGCACGCAACGTTGCAACAAAATCACAAAAGCACTAATGTCCGCCGTGCGTTTAGCCGTACCATTATAAATCCAGCTTATCTACGAGGAAAGCCGCGAGTTTATATACTGCTAATTAGGCTGGCCATCGAGTCCGTCGGCCGCCATTTTGATATGTGCAACCATTTTGTTCTGTATGTACATGTTAGTGATGTGTCAGATTTCACTGGAATTTATATTACATTTTTTTAAATTTGTTTATTAAACGAATTTTCTTTTGGTAACTCAAATGTCATTTGAGTTGACAACAGTATTAGTTGAGTTTTACAAGCCATTTGACACGTCATTAGTCAATTTCTACGATTGATCAGTATTTCAGAAACCGGGCGTTAATGTTGTAGATGCTCATGGTCGGTGGTTATCAATTAAAATCAAATGAAATGCCTGCTCGCTTGCAAACATTACACATAAAATAAATATTTATAGTTTTAATATTATATCAAAATGGAATTTACGAAACAAACAGGATTCATCTTCGCATAATCGGTGCAATTTTCCTTATAAAATACACTGAGATTACTTGCAAGGTGTGTTATGTACGAACCATCGATAAACAAATAAATCAACGCGTATTACAAACGCTGGACATCACTAATAAAATATATATTTAATACGTTATCGAGTGACGCAGGAAACTCGGCCGGAAGAGTTGCTCCAGCCGCAAACCGATAGCAGCGTGACAAATATACGTTTCGAAAAACTAACGACCATTTATTGACACGATAGAAATAATGAGGATAATTCGCGCTCAAATGTGTATTGGCGCAGAGCGGTAATGTAGTCCCAACGGAGTGATATGTGAAATCTGGTGAAGTTCTCGTCAAGAACTAAGTACAGAACTACTACAGATGTGTCCGCGGTCTATCGATGACGTAACCAAAACGGCAGAAACTTCATGTAGAAGGAACTACAAATGCGTCGCGTCAATTGCAATACTTTGATGACTCCGGGGCGCAGCTGCCAAGGTATTGGCTTCGGCGTCGGGGGTTGTGGGTTCGATTCCCACACGGGACAACTATTTGTGCGACCCACAGATAGGTGTTTCGCATCTGGGTGTTTGTCCACTTAAAATTTATCTTTGTAAAAACTTTCTTACAAAACAGAATAATGTTATCCTAAAGTTAGGGCAATGTTTTTGTTAATCGTTTATTTCTAGCTTAATCTAATGTAATATTTAAAAAAAAAACATCTAAATGATGTGTTTTTAAAATATTATATTGGATTGAGTTAGAAGGAACTCGCTGGCGCAGTTTCTAAGTTATTCGCTTCATTGGGTTCGTGGTTCGGTTGGGTTCGAATGCCACACGAGACAAGTACTTGTATGACCCATAGATAATCTTTCCGGTGTTTGTTCGCAATGTGGGTGACCCGTGGTAGTAGAAATCTCGACAATACCTACTAACACTCGTTATTGTTGTAGTATATCTTGTCCTTTAAACGAGCAAGTCTTGTATATATATATATGAAATTTAGTATGTGCGTAGATTCGGGGGCGAAAAATCGATCTAACTAGGTTTCATTTTTAGAAAATGTTCTTTTATCCCTGTTTTCAGCGAATGAAAAATATCATTCGAATATGACAGTAAATTTCGCCGCAGAATGACAGTAAATTTTATAATAGCTCGGTCGGTAATCACTTATTTTTTTACTTACACTTATTTTTTTTACTTTTTTTTCTATACCAGATCATTTTCTTTATTTTTTTATTTTCAAAATACATGATTTACCGAAAAAAAAACGAGCAAAGCTCGGTCCTCCACGTACTGTTAATTATCAACATAAGTAATTAAAAATAAACATGAAATGTTTGTCGGAAACATATTTCATTAACGTACAAATTTAACTCATTTATATACATGCATATAAGACCGCAATACCGCATGTGGATATACTTTATCTCGTCCCTATGTCATGTATATATATATATATATATATATATATATATATATATATATATATATATATATATATAGTATAATTATTCGTTGCATTATGCCGCAGTAATTTTTATCTAAAGCAATTTTTCCGTATTGGATTGGAGTTAAGTTATGGGAATTCTACAAAGAACAATTTTTATTAACGAAAAGCAAAACCGTCTTCAAATATCTCGCTCTGTATTCATCAGCCGACTTCAAAAGAGAAGGTGGTTCTCAATTCGACTGTATGTATTTTTATGTTTGTTGCCTCATATCTTAAATAAAGAATCATCAAAATCGGTACACCCAGTGGGGGTGTATTCTTTATTTATTCGAAAGCTTGTGCTTCCCATGTGGTCCCATATTCCATAATTTCATTGGTATTGGATCTTGGGCTCCAGAGAAACTGGGGGAACTCCTGAAAATCTATTTTAAATGAATACAGAGCAGAAGTCGGTTTTGTTTTTCGTTATAAAAAGAACTTGTTTTAGGTAATCAGATGTTGTTTAAAAACATTTGATTTATTTTATTTTCTTTGTATATTTTTTGTGCAACAATTGAAAATTTATCTGAAATCCACTTTCAATGAATTTATTCAACGGAGAACTGCGTTGATTATCCTTTCAATGAAAGAATAATCCACTTGTCATACGGAGTTTTACTTCAAAGGTACCATGCGATCCAACCGTCATTCTTAACAATTTATAATATCGTACATACATAATATATACATCTCATATATACAAATGTACTCTTGTCATTTATATTTACTCGTTACCGCATGACGTTTTCATAAGTAACCCAGCTAATGGCAAAACAGAAGTCTCAACAACCGAAATGGGATGGTTCTCGTTCCTAAATTTAAAAACATTTGGTCAAAAAATCTTAATACCTTTAAACGAGCAATTCTTGTATATATATATATATTTTATTTCGCCGAAAAAATGTTATAATAGCTAGGTCGGTAATCGGGCGGCCCCGAAACAAAAGTCCGCGGTTCGTCACGATCATTTGCACACTTATTTTTTTTTACTTTTTTTCTATACCAGATCATTGCTTTCTTTATTTTTTATTTTTTCAATTTTCAAAAAACACGATTTACCAAAAAAAGGTCCTCCAGGTACTATTATTAAAGCTTGATGGTTTCAAATGATAGCAGCTCTTTGTGTTATTATTTAGAAATTTGGAGAAAGACTGTTACTGTTGTTATAATAAACGCAATTCCTTTACTCGTAAAAACAGATAAAACAATTATGAAGCCAATAATTTCAATAAATAAATTAATATATAAACCGTCTCGCTTATTATCGATGTCGAACTATTATTTTCAATGTAAAAATGCTACTAAAATTGTATATAACTTTAATTGTTAATCTTATGATATTTTTATAATTTTTAAAATTTAATTTATGTTCTATTGCTTTTTTCTGTTTAATAGTAGTTGTATAGCTCGTAGTTGTATTAATTATTAAGTCGTCGTGCATATCTGTCTTTATATACATGTTGTAACTACCTTTAGGTGGAATCATGTGAATCTTAGTTCCTAAGACATTTACTTTACACTAAACCAAGCTGGAGCTTTTCATTAAAAAGACGTCTAAGAAAAATTTTTGACAAAATCCCTTATTAGTAGAAAGGTATAAAATCAAATTTTGTTGTGACACTTACTAATTAATGTTTTTATTTCAAGGCCGTTATGTCCGAGTTACCTGATCGATTGCACGTTGCCCTTGGGGGTTTCAAGAACATTACAATTCTCCTCTGATTGAGCCCGCTTCCAAATTACACTCTGTTTTATAAGCCATCTAACTCACACATCACTCGGTTTCTTAAAACGACTGAATGTTACAATGTCAAGATATTCGTTTCCCAAGGTCGATCAGCTGCCAACATGTCTAGGTCAAGGGCAGTTATGTTCTGCGCAAGTGCGAAGGTCAATGTTGCCAAGCGCCTGCATAAAAATAATCGCAAAAATTATCTAATGCATATTTTATTTTTGACAGGAGCTTTATATGTATGTTATCCATATTACCGAATAATGTATACACTCTCGTCCTCGGCTCGTCCGTATTATGCTTCTGCGTTTCTTCTGGTGCCTCAATCACTAATAACCGCTTCACAATATTAAATGGTAGCAACGTGCAACCCTACGGGTGTTGCAAATGTCGAAGGGCGGCGGTTGAATTGTTGCCTATTATTTCAATCAGGTGCTGTTTTCAAGATTTCCTTTAAAATTTAGATTTTCTGATGTACGAATACTTACTTCCACAAATCTGACCCAATAATGAAAATGATATAGGTGCCATATTGAGAAAAAATTGCGTCGACGTGTATGTATATAGGTACATAGCTACAAGCCGACGCAATTTTTTCTAACATGCTCATATCTCCAATACTCATGTTTTATATTACAATCTGATGGACCGATTTCATGTAGTTACGAGAGTTATTTTTTAGGGATTTCATTATGTTTAATTTCAACTCACAGTTAAATACAGCATCGCTGGTCTCGAGACAAAATAAAAACTGTTTATTTTTTAAATAAGTATGTAAGTATTAGGTATCATTTTTTAAATATGACGATAAATGCTACGGTGTTTTTAATTTCAAGTAAAATGATGAACGTGATAACTAGATTTTGCCACTTCAATTAATTATTGTGATAATAATCAACTAACATACTTCACAAAATAGATTATACGAGCAGTGATAAGTCTAGTAAATATCTATTTTGGAACAAAATCGTCGAAAATTGCTTGAAAGTTTCATTTCAATCTTTCACAACTCTTACATCGTCGCATTACAAGCCCTTCAGGGCTTAATTTAATTTTCAGCCAGTACCACCGATTAGATTTTTTTTGACTTCCTTTAAAGAAAAACAATTAAACATATTTTCGCAAAGATGGAGAAAGGTGAATATCGTGCTTTGTTATTTGTTGATATTTTGCGTATAAAACTGTTACAAAAATGAAACAATGATAATAAATATTATGGAAATGAATCCATGATTCAATGATTTTCGGCGTCATCGTACAATCAGAAGTGATGCTGAACGTCCATGACACGCAGTTTTGGTCACTACGGCAGATATGATCGCTGGAATCGTCACAGTGTTGATCGATCTAAGAGTAAATGCCACTCCTTTCCTAAGAGTACCTCAGTCGCTTTTCTTAGATATCTGCATTAATATGATTCTACTTCCTTTTCAATCAAAGGCTTTAAGGTAAGGTCTAGCTCAGATATACAGCGTGTCTTTACAATAGCGACAATAAATCAAGACACATATAGGGGATAACTTTTAAAAATTGTATTAAACATTAACATTCTTTCAACATCAATATTTACAGAGTTATTAAATTTTCTAAAACAAAGAATTTTAGAACATCCTTACGTATAAAACTGTAACGTAAAGTTCATTTGTAAAGGTCATAAAGCATATGAATGGGTTGAATGAATTTAAAAGAGACAAAACATACTGTTAGAAGGAGAGGCTTGTAATGCCACGCTGTGGCGCGAGTTGTATAGGATGTTACAAATTTTGTTTACTTTTTTACTTAATTAGTTTGTTTGAAAAATATTTTTTTTTAATTATGGATTTTGTTTAACGTTAATATTTTTTACGATTATTGGCAAGTAGCATTAGACGTGTGTTCATTTATTGTCGCGATGGTAATGACACGCTGTATATAAGTACTCTTTGGGCTTTCAGATACATAAAAGTACTATTAGGGCTAGCTAATAGCCGATTAATTGAACATTTATTTAAATGGGTTTTATGTTCGTCTACTTGTTACAGGGAAAACATTTTCCAATGTCTTTCAGCATATATGTCTTATCTATGGTCTTCTTATTTATTCATTATTATTGTAAGCTTAGAACGAGCAATGAAGGACGAGAAGTGGCGTAAAAATATTTATTTCATAGAATTACAGTGAGATACCGTGGAAAAGTTAAACTATCACCAGCAGTGAAATAAGTTGATAAAATATTACTATTTTATAAGCACAGGCATGTCCGTGATATTCGATGTTCAATAATATTAAAACAAACGCGTTACAAGCTTAAAATTATGTATTCACTTATCATAGTTTTTTTAAATAAAAATAACCGTCACTCATTTTCAAAAAATAAAACTTTTTAAACAAATGTATAAACTATGGAATGCAATGCATTTGAAATAAAACACTTTATAAACATACCGGGCTATAATATTGTAATTAAAATAACATAATGATAAAAATCAAATAATACACAAAGAAAGTCACGAGGAAAGAAAAAATAAAAACAAACCGAAGGACGTGTTATTACCAAGGGTCCCTAGATCAAAGGGGGTAAATAAAATCCGCATAAATTAGGCCTTCATTGCGACGTTAACATTGAAAACTCGACCGTAACGCGACGGAATAGGGTCGCGTTCTACCCTGCCCACGTCAGTCCTAACAGCCCCTCGAGACGCCGTCATACGAATATAGCGCTTCCGTCCGCGCGGTAGGGGCGAGAATAGCTTAAACTGCTCGCTGCTCCGCACGTCATCTGTCAGATTTTCCCGCGTTTAGGTGGTTGGGCGCGTCCGCGAAGGCGAACTTCAGGCGGTAAGCTTCGGCCACGAGAAGGCTGATGCTCGAGTCGCTCCAGTTCTGAGTCGGCACGTTCTGCAGCAGGATCATCAGGCCCTGGAATTAGGGTTGCCACCGGTACTATAATACACATAATCGTCACTGGAAAGTCAAAATTGCTTAAACGCCAAATAAATGTTGGGCGTTTGACTAATTTTGCCTTTCCAGTGACTATTGTCATCATCATCCTGCCTTTATTCCGCCTAGGTGGGTCGGCACAACGTGTGAATCAAATTGCAAGCGGTTTTGGTGACATTACTCTCGACTGGTCGCCTGCCTGATGTCAACCCTACTTGACGGCCTCCTAAACGGCTGGGACGATTTTAATGCAATTTTTTGTGTCTTCAGGTCCATTCGAGAATGGTTTAGATTCACAATTGTTTTATATTTATTTATATGTTGTCGGATTTAAGTCGCGTGAACAGGACAACGTCTCTTGGGTCGGGTAGTGTATGTATAATATGTATGTGGGAATGGAATGCGAGCGAGGACTGACTGAAAGAATTAAAAAATGAAATGAATGACTCGAGTGTAGGTTGAATGAGGGATTGATAGTAAATGAATGAGAGAAGGGATAAAAAAGCAAGACGGTGATTCGGTTACGACGCGAGTAAAGACGACACGTCCCAAAATCTATCTGTAATATAATATAAATAAATCATACTTTGTGACGGTGATTAAAGTTTATATTATATTGGAAACGAGCCTACTTATTGCTACGAGCACGCTTTCCCAGATGTATTTATTTACGAACGAAGAGTGTGTTTTAGTGCGATGACTAAAATCGCGGGTTCGATCCCCACACGGAACAACTATGTGTGACCCATAGATAGCAGTTTCGCATCTGGGTGTTTGTCCGCGTGTTAATTATAATTCACGCTTGTAAGACGCCCTTACGACGTAGACGAAACACAGGACAATGCTATCCCGGAGTAAGGGCGACGTTTAAAAAAACCAAGCATTGCTTCAAATGCTAAATAACAATGTAGAAAGGAGGCGTTAAGATTTTCGTCGCTGTGGCCATCAGACGTTTAGCTCAGTGGCTAGAGCGTCAGGCCGCGAGTGCCGAAGACGTGGGTTCGATTCCCACGGCGGCGACAATCTTTTCGTACTTTTTATACATGTTTTAAAGTCCACCTGGAAGTCGCGCTCCAGCATGAGCCGCTCGCGCCAGTGCAGCAGGAACGCCGCGCACACGTACAGCTGGAAGGTGGCGAACCCGTCCGACTCCGCGAGGTAGGTGTCCCACAAGCGTATGGTGCACGGCAGGGGGATCTCGCGGGTCAGCAGGTTGTTCATCCAGCGGAAGGAGAACTGGAGGTAGTCCACGCCGTGGCTCTGCAGGTGCTCGTGCAGCGGCCGGTCGATGCGCCGTATCAGCTCCTTGAGCTGGTTCACCTGGAACGAGTTTTGGTTGCAGATTGCAATTTGCCCCTGTGAAACGCCGCCCATTTGCCATAAACTTTATTTTAGTTGTGGTAGGAGCACGTGTTGGCGCTGGCAACACTGTATACCGGTTATGACGTTATCTACTCGAGCCAAGGGACAGACACATGGTCGCATGGGGCAGCGGTCACTTGGATTTCGGCTGCGTTCCCAGACGGTTATATAACCACTAGTGCTGCTGGTCGTTATAATGGTTGTTAATATTCACGTTCAGTAATAGTTAAAATATTAGGATCAAGGTAAAATCGTTAGAACTCTTATACACGCAACAGTGTTCACAGTTTCACGAATGGTCGGGTCCGTTCGGGTAAGTACCATGACCTCACGGAAGACCGGCGCGAAGTGGAACTATACAGCGTGCCGTTACAACCGCGACAATAAATGAACACACATATAGAGGATAACTTTACGATAGACTTGTTCATTTATTGTCGCCGTACACACTGTATATAGAAGAGTATAGGATAAGAAGTGTATAGTAATAGTTACGCTTCTGCGTTTCGTCTGTTGAGTGAGGTAGCCGGGCCCCACTTTATTTAGAGGTGGCAACGCATCAGCAACCCAACGGGTGTCGCAAATCTCCATGGGCGGCGGTTACCACTTAGCAACAGGTGGACCGCCAGCTCGTTTTCCACTTTCTCTCATAAAATAAAAACTACAGCACTATCTCACTGCGGGTACCGCAGAAAATTTTGATGTTTACATTTTAGTAAAGAAAAAAAAATGATTGAAATGATTGATGAATGAAAATGAGACGGAAGGTTTCTCCACAGTGCGAAATCAACCCCGCCCCGCCTACTCACCTTATACTGTATGCCGAGCTGCGCGAATATGTAGTTGTCCTGTATGCTGTCCAGGAATTTCGACAGGCACCAGAAGGAGTCGGCCTCTATCACGTGCCGCCGCTCCTCGGCCAGCTGGTCCAGAGGGAAGTTGTCCAGCTCCCTGCCCGGCGCGGCCTCTTGCAGGAAGACCATGAAGAACGGCGTCACCAGGTCGTTTATGCCCTGGACGTAGCCTGAGGCGGGGTGGCGTATCGCCCATATGTAGAGTATACGCTCGAACATCACCTGTTAGGGATAGCCTTGTTCGATGTTCAAAGAATACGTGGGCAATAACATATGCAGACATACATACATGTATAGACCAGTAGGTCTACACATGTCTATCGTCTTGGTAATACTATCATAAGTATATGATATAAGGCGGCGATGGTTAGAAAGCCACATAGACAAACATATTGCGAATAAATTGTGTACATAAATCACCTAGAACGGAAAACGAGTCATGAGATGTGGCATTGATTCGAATTACCATAAGAAGCCGATTAAAAGACACATTTTGCATGTATTATGTTTACGACATTAATATTTATAAATGTCGAAGAAAAATCAGCATAATTTTAACAACAAAAACAAATCAATGACCTGCAAGGTCAACTTGATTATAGGAACTTTCAACGAAATATTATTTGCAGGAAATCAAGATTAAGGGATTAAAAAATACATATTTAAAAAAATTTTAAGTTTTTGTATGTTATCATATAATTAAGGTTTCTTGCTGCACGATATAAGTTATTCAATATTTAGAAGTAACAATTATGTTTGGTAGAAGTGTTATCGTGAAAACCTTTATATAAATGATTATCGTAAAACTTTTAATACAAGTAAGCTTATTTCTTCACGTTACAGAATAATAAAGACATTGCTTTTGCAATTATTTTTTTAATAAGGAGCCGGTTGTTTGTAATAAATTAATTTTATTCAAAATCAATGTAAGGCCAACCGCACGTAGGGCTTTCACTTAAAGCACGAAGCCGACATTTTTTTCAATCGTTATGTATCAAAGAGGAAATGCTAAAATTGGACGAATTTTATTATCTTTAATACTGTAATAATTCCATAGAACACTCCGACACCCTATTTCATGAATGCTAAAGCTAAATGTTATTTCAATTCCCAGAATAAAAACCCCTCCGATTTGATATCAACGAAAAGACTTAAGTTCGGACGTGCCCGCCACATATCAATGGGTGGTAACCCTATTCGTGTTTGCCAATAAACGCGCTACTGGCCAGAGATAGGACCTGCCGTCTTACTCCCCAAATTCGATTCGAATTTGTTTTTGTATTCGATTTGAACTCACTCTTGATTCGAAGTCGAGTTGAAAAGCTTACTCCTGAACCGAATCGAAACTAGAAATAAGATCGTGCTTTATCAAATCCGTTAACTGTATCCGGCCTATTACGTCACAGACAAATGTTCCATGTTCACCGTTATAACGTCTTTGTTTAGATGAAATGTTAATAGGTTATTTTTTTCCGAAAAATTATTCGAATTTAGTTAATTCCAATTAGAGCCACCACTCGATTGTGCGCTGGCGTGAGATTCAGTGGTACGAACTGTCATGAATTCGAGTCAAACTCGATTGATTCAGAACTCGAATCTGTCGGGAGTAGACCTGCTCTCCTGTGTAACCGCATAGCATTGACACAGAGTACGTGACGCGTAACGAACTTGAAATGCCGCCAATGTCATACAAGGCGGCGCCCTACGACTTGCTTATTCCAAACATGATCCGTACGAGTTCCGTAGACGGCGTTAGGTTTACCTGGAACTCAAGTGAATCTATAATCGATCGACGATATAAAACATGTTTGTTACATACGTGAATATATTCTCAAAGCGCAAACAGAATTTTAATATCATAAACTCAGAGGGCGTAAGTTTGTCGACATTTTCACCTTGGAATATTCTCTAAAGTTCATGTGACCATCAATTTGGTTGGATTTTTTATTACGTTGTGTTGAAATGGTGGGGAAAATGTACTAGAGTACAAAAACAAAAAACGATACACCAATAAAGCACCGCGAGGGAATGTTTTTTTTTTTAAATATAGCAATTTGTATCACCACATTTATCCGCTTACCGGTAACATTTGTATGCAGTATTATTTTGAACATCGCTATAAAGAAATCATGTAGAATACCTAAAAACTGTCCTGCTGTGTGTGTCTATCGGCTCAACGATTCAAGTGGCGAGGACTAACCGAACAATAGGATTTATTGGCAATTGTTTATATTTTCATACTTAATGCTTCCTTATTCATACTTTTGTTTCATCTCACAAGTTTCAATAGAGGCTCTATTGAAACGTGCCCACATTATTTTAAGATGGTGCAACGAGTTTTAAAATTAACGACAGCTCAACTGACCTCAGGTTTGTTATCTTCTCTAATAAATAATATATATTATACTAGCTTTTCGCCTGGCTTAGTTTGCGTCGAAGCCCTTAAATAAATATCTTTTTTAATATATATATGTGTTTTTTTTTAATAAAAAGAATCCCGTGTCCTTTTTAATATCTTTAAGAATATGTGTACAAAGTTTCAAGTTAATCGGTTGAGTATTTTTGGCGTGAAAGCGTAACAAACAAACTTACATTCACTATTATAATATTAGTAGGGATTAAAACGTCCAAGTACCACATTTTTATTAAGAAACAAAGAGGAAACGTAATCTTAAATTCAGTGTTAAACAATAATAGACAGACGGGGAAGCGGGAAGGTAAATGTAAGTTCAATGTTTTACGTTTCGCTAGTAACTAATATAACTTATTCCTCCATGGTCCGTAGGCGACATGCGCGGCCCTACCCACTGAGGAGGGCCTCAAACCCGCGGACCCTGGCTAGCCCAACGCTTCTGCGTTCGATGAAGCCTTAATAGTCTAAGGACTGAAAGCGTTTGAAAAAGTTTGTTTGCAACCGAGCACTGAATCTTCACCGAACATTCCATACATAGACATAGACAGAATATAGAGCAAGTGCAACAGCCACTAACCTGCACCGTGGTCTGCTGGAAGAGCGCCACGAGGGGGCTCATGCGAGGTATGTCGATGTGGATCTGTCTGTACGTGTCCTCCTCCCGTTCAGCGTCGTAGTACTGCCTCACCAGATGGCGGTAGTCGGCCCGCTTCCGCTCAAGCGTCTCGGCGCGTCGCTCAGCGTTCGCTGGCAGGTAGCCGGCGAGGAGGCGCCACGTAACCGCTCTCGCCTTGAACAGCCCAATGTCACAGTTTATATTTCAGGACATGATATTTTACACAACGTGATCCAGTCCCAGACAGCTTGCACTTTGGATACTAGGCAACTGATAAACATACCTGAATGTAGTTTTATTTTGTAAATAAATATGTACATATCATAGACACTACCCAGTGTATGAGTGGTGGGGCCACGCAGCAGCCTCGGTTGTTGCACGAATGGGCAGGCTTGTCCGGTTAAGTACCACGACCTCAGAAGCCCGGCGTCAAGTGGATAATAATACTTTCGCGTTTCGTCTGGTGAGCGAGGCAGCCGGTGCCAATTTTCAAAAAGTTTATCGACGCATCTGCAAATCCACGGCAGTTGCAGATGTCCGTGGCCGCGGTATTCACTTAACACCAGGTGAACCTGCTCGCTTCACAACTTTTCACATAAAAAAAACAGTTATCACACAATATTTTTCCAGTTGTGGGGATCGAACTCTCAGCTTCTGGTGCAAAAGACCACTATCCAACCGTGTTGTTTAAGTTAAAACAACCATCACCTAGTACGACACCAGAAAGGCCATAGTGCCACCTCGGTGCCGTAATACGGAAGAATCTTGGCCATTGACATGAGGTCAATCTCACAGCCATATTTAATGAAATATTAACAGGACTATACCCAAAAAAAAAAAAGACCACCGCGGTTCTAAAAAAATGATTTAAGAAACAAATTTTGGTGCTGAAAATCCACCATTTTGTATTTTTATAGTTATAATAAACACTCGCGAAATACAGACGCATCCATTATATATTCATCAAAATTGGTTAAATCGTTTATTAGTTACGAGTCAACATATGGACATACAGGTCAAACACGTAACCCTCCTTTTTTGGCTACGCTGCTGTCTTATAAATGGGTTTTTTAAAACTAATTGTAAAAATAACTTTCAAAATCCTCATAGAAGATGGTAGTGAGTTAGGTTACTGGGAATGCAATCCTTTCACAAAAATCACAAAGGGCGATTCTAAAAATAAAACCGCTGAGCATTGATACTCATTTTACCATATAAAATTCATCTATCCACTCCCTCTGCTAGAAACAAATGCACCACAAACTGTTAGCAAAATGTGAGTGAATATTAAATGAGACACATTGGCAGGCTTGACGAACCTGTCTTACTAATGGGTGCGCGAAGACAATGTGTATTCCACTATGCATACATTTATAAATATATACATTTTCCACTCAAGCCGAAACTGGCACACATTTTGGTGATATTCAAATGTCTATAAAATTATATACATAATTATGTGTTACAACAAATCCCGCATAATCGCGATTGTTTGTGAAGCTAAAGCCATCGCTTCTAACAACTCATATGAGGAAATTTGTTCTTTTCTTGACGTCAAAGGTTGGAGAGCAAGCGGTTCACCTGTTGTTAAGTGAGTACTGCAACTGATAGGCATTAACAATACCTGGGGTATTGCAGGTGTATTGTTAACCCATAGAAACTGTGGGCCCGAGTAACATCACTCACTAGAAAAAAGCAAAAATATAGTAACTTCACCAGTGTCACTTTTTTATTTAAAGTAGGGATTTCCTTCCACTTCACAATTTGATAAATGTGAGGCCGTGTTACTTTCAACAAGCCTGTACATTTGTCTGAGGTAGGGCCACGCAAAAGTGTTCACTGTTGCACGAATAGGCAGGTCCATCCAGGTAAGTATTACGACCTCACAGAAGACTGGCGTAAAGTAGAAGTGTTACACTTCTGCGTTCCATCTGGTGAGTGAGGTAGCCGGGGCTCACTTTATTTACAGGTGGCAACACATTTGAAACCCTACGGGTGTTGCAAATGTCCATTGACGGCGGTTATCACTTAACATCAGGTGAACCGCCAGCTCGTTTGCCACTTCTTCACATAAAATTAAAAAAAATTGTATCTTATCCAGATTAATATTATCGTCAAATTATGGGTTATAATATATTCTTAATATTAAGAAATACATACATAGACACATTTCATATACATTAAAAGTGAATAGAATAGCTGCACATAAAACACTTATTAACATACCTATACAATACCACATTCAAATGAAAATGTATAAATGGCTTTTATGTATCATCATTATGGAAATGTTCATTATATAAATGTGGAACATTTCATAAAGCTGTGTGGATGATTTCTGTGTATAACATGATAAAAACATGTTTACTATACTTCAAGACCTAATAATTCACTTGAATTTCAATTTAAAGTTCAAAAATATATAAATAGAATAATTCAGCAAAAGCACTTTACATGACATTTTGGTCAGTTTTTGACTAACCACCAAATTGTTATGTAGTAGTCCTTTAAATAACTATCACAGTAAAAGTCTAATAAGAAGGCATCACAAATCATTATTCAATTCATAATATTAATGTTGCTTACATTAATATTACTAGTAAGATTGTGGCTAGATAAATTATTATGGTATGTAAGAAAAAAGTTGATTACAATATGACCTTCAGCATCTACTAGTGTTGAAAATAGTTACATTATATGACTACTATTTGATAATAAACCCACAACAAAGTAAACATATTATCCATCAGAAAACTCAATAACAATTAAGAATATAGAATGCTGGATAACAATACAAGTACACAGTATGTACAAGCTATGCAACTTTTAAAATACAGATTTTGTACTAATTGTTCCTTTTCATAATTATGTAGGTACATAATAGAAAATTGCAGCCTGTAGCTATTAGCTAACATAAGCATAGATATGAAAATATACTTGTGTTAGCTATTTAATTACACATTTTTATTTATTTGTATTACACCTTTTCTTTATCAGTTTGATCCAGTTTACTTTTCTACATAGTTCCTTTCTACAGATTTTTATCATTAAAATAAATTTTAATTGAAACATTACTAATGTATAACAGTTAATAAAAATTTTGACTCACTTTTGTTGGAATACCAGACCAGCTAAGCTGTTTAAGTTCATCTAAGTCCAACACTGGATTCTCGAGCAATTGCTGGAACCTCTCCAATTTTGATTCGCTACTTTCTTCACGCGACGCCAATGCTGACAGTCTAACGGGTCGTGGCCTGCCAGGATAATGCCTCATAGGCCCAGTGCTACCACCAACCCCACTTCCAGTCCTTTTCACTTCATTTCTACGCACAGCCAACGCCTCGTCTTTAGGCTTTACGGTTTCAGTCTCATCTTTGACGTCACTTTTGTTTACGTTCTTAGTACTATTCCTATGCGAATTTATAACGTTTAAAGCTGCAGTTTCCGATATGGCCTTTGATATCTTCGCCTCCGCGATTCCTGATATAATGTCGTCGTCACCAAGATCCCAAGCATCGTTCACCGATGCCTGGAATTGCTGATACGATGACCCCGACATAACCTCACTCTTTTCAACCGTCTGAAGGGGTCTTCCCGGGATTGCACGTTGTGGTGTCCTCCAAAACGTATCAGACAAAAGGTTGTCCTTGTCATATTCGGCTTGGTAACTGTCCATAATATAGTATTATCTGGAACATTATAATAACTTCACTGACCAACAAAATAATAAGAGAATGTTTGATATGACATATCACACGTATCATAGACAAATTTATGTTTTATTTTTACAGCTGTATTTTCAACTTATGGCTCGAAAAGCTAAGTTAAAAATTCAAGTCATATACATAATTTGTATACATGCCCTATAATTTTATGATTCAATAAGATTGACGAACGTATCAATAACATATAAAAATATTGAGATAAATGTCATAACATTGACATCTCGCTCAGGCCTTTTTTAATTTTTGTTATCATTATATTTTTGAGTTTTTATTAAATACATTTATTTTACTATTCCTATATATATTTCAAGATGCAATGCCTACGCTCCAAAGTATCAAGTCTATTTCAAATTTCATCAGTGTCAATATGTTTCTAGGAAATATATTAAATCGATAAACATTTATTTCATTTGGTGTTGTTAATGTGTCTCCATTGATTATGGCTAGTCCGAATCCAGAAAATGATTTATCCTCGATGTTTATGCTAAAAGCTACTAACAAGGATTCAAAAAGCCCTGTTCGTTCAGAACCATCATCACGAAGAAATTCTACTATAAAGGCAAATTTACCAGCTGAAGTTATAACGGTTAAAGACTTTTTTGATTTTATGAAAACAGCATATCAAGTCTACGAACATTTAGAAAATGATGAAGAAGAAGGACCCAAAATAGATTGGGAGGAACTTACGAAACTAACGGTTTTAAATCACGTCATTGAACCGCAAGAAAGAGATCTTCTTCGTCATACAACTTTTTCAGAACAGAAACCCATAATAAGTAAAAGCGATACAACAATAGAAAAGAAATCCAGTGAATTAATTCGGGTAGAAAAACGTCTAAGTTACAGTGAAGTTGAAAGTAAGAATATACCTACGTTTATATTGTATTGTTTATTAAGAATGTATATACCGCATGACTGATAATTTTGCAGGCAAAAGCCATCGCCGTTCATTACCAGGCAATATTAAGGTAGAAATGCTTGGAGCTTGGACTGAAGCCAACCTGAATTGTAAATTAAATGATGTAGGTACATATTATTTTTTATAGTACCTATAAAAATATTTACCATACGGTACACTAGATGGCGTAAATTGATAAATGGCACTACTATATGTATAACAAATTATATTTATTTTAGGTTATTAACGAAGGAATTTTGGATTCTATTTTACCGTATCTTGTTGGATATAAAAAACCGACAAAAACAACAAGCGTTTATACTCCTATTATTAAAAAATCTTCTTCAAATAATACAAATGAAGTAAAGAAACCGGCTAGTTTTGGAGGTACTCCAATGTTTATAATTTATAATTATGTATATAGAGTACCTTATTTCAAAACAAACAATAATCACATTTTATATCTTAGGTTTCATCAATGAAAAAGAATCAAAAGATAGATTGGGAAGACGCAAATCTTCTTTAATAGCTGCTCAAGAAAAATCAAACCAAAAACAAGAGTAAGTGAATTTATAATAACTTCCTTCCTTATATATTTTTATTTCCTTACATATTTTTCTTCTTATTATTAATTTTAAAGGTAAATGATGCAGATTTTAATTATTTTACGAAAGAAATTTTTTTAAACAGGCATAAAATAATTAGCATCCGTTACACTAGATGGCGTAAATTAATAAATGAAACACTGGACGACAAATTTTAGATTCTGTTTTACCCCTTCTCTCTTATCCTCTTTAAAAGTACAGTTTCAGATTTATACCATAAATATAGGTGAGGTGACTTTTACAAAAGTTTTTATCAATGCATAATAGTTGAATGAAAACCTGTTTGAAATGTTATTAGATCTAATTGTGCAGTTTTAGATTATTATTGAATTTATTATTTATTTAAAGTTTTTTATTCATATTTATTTTCGTACATATCACTTCAAACAAAATAATACTATTGATATTTTGAACTTGGTTTACAACATCCGATATGGTCTAGTGGCTAGGATACCTGGCTCTCACCCAGGAGGCTCGGGTTCGATTCCCGGTATCGGAATTGACTTTTTGCGCTTTTTTTCAGCGGCGAAGTGGAAATTCACGTGTGCGATGAAGTGAAAGGCTTGAAAAAGGACTTCAAATGTCCTCAGAAATTGCTTGTTTCGAAAATAGGTTACTTCGCTGACGTAACAGCCGGGCAAAGGCTCGAAGACATGGACATTTCTGTGCATTGCGATATACAAGTGAGTACCTAATAACAAGTTATAACATATTATTTTGTATGTTACAAAATGGTGAATAGTTCTTTTGTATTTTTTTATTGCAAAATATGAGAGAGCTTAATATTGTACCTCTATCGATTTTTTATATATTTTCGTGATGAAATACTATGCGCAAATACGCGATGAAATGAAACTATTTTATGGAATTTTGACTTTAAATTACCGACGTTACTATAACAAAACAAAAAGGTTTTCATTTAACCAAGTTTAAATTGAGTTTTTACTGAAATGTTTTTTATTAAATTTTCCTTACCAAACAAAACACTGGACAAAATAAGATAACTACAAATCATTATTAATGTACAAAAATGTCAGTACATAAAATACTAAAAAAATATGTAACATTTTAAATAATTGTACAAATGCTATTTTAATCGCACCTCAACGTAGATGCAGATCAGAATGTCATTCTTCATTTAATTTAATTTATATGTATATTAATATGTGTATATTAATACGTGAATCAAAAACTTTGTACCCCTTTTTACAACAATTGCACGAACGGAGGAGTATGAAATTTCCCACACTTATAGCTTATATAGAGAAAGAGTACAGAATGCTAATATATTTTTTTTAATTACCCTTAAAATACATTAAATCAATTAAAAAAAAAGACACACTCCCGTGTATAATTGATTTTGATCGAATTTCGATCATTGGGCGACCACTAGTAAATACATATAGGTACATACATAACACGCCGAAACCACATGTCGTTTACCTCGTGAGCCAGATCTAGTCTCATTTTCTGTTTCTGCCTTTCAAGAGGTTCGTCATATGGAATGGCAATGTCCACGAAAAGAATCGGGGGTACAGTCCAGATAAATGTTTTAATGAGAGCGTGGCAAGCGAGCTGTTGATTCACCTGATGTTAAGTGATAACTGCCGCCCATTTGCAACACCCGGTTGCAGATGCGTTGCCACCTTATAATAAAGTGCGCTCCGGCTACCGGACTCACCGGACGAGAGACAGAAGTGTAACACTGGTATGAGGTAGTGGTACCCACGGACGCACCTACCCATTCGTGCAATTTTAAAGACTGTTGCGTGAATAAGTTTTTATAATAATTATGACTATTACCGTTGTAGATCTTCGACTGGCTGATGAGGTGGGTGAAACGCGACACCATACTGGTCGCCGATTGGCCCATATTGGATCCGCACAACGTGGTGCCCATCCTAGTTTCGGCTTCATTCCTTCAGGTACGAAATATGAAAAATTTCGAACCTTATCCGATATAATTCGGCTGTTCTAATCACGGAGTATCCCACACATCGATAGCTGGCCGACGATAAACCGTTTTGTTACGTTACATGATATACGCACTAGATCTTCCTAGACTCCTTCGAGAGTCCTTCGAGACTTTATGTACTGTAATGATATATAAAATGTACGACATCTCATTACAGTAAATAGTTTGAAACGATAAGTTTAGATATGCTATAATTTTCCCTACTTGGAAACGATAAATCTAAATATTTTTTATAAAGTCTATTCACATTGAATGCATATTTATGCATACATTTATTTTCCCTTTTTTATTTGAAGAGTTGTCAAAGCATTCACCTGATGTTAAGTGAATACCGCCGCCTATGGACATCTACAACAACAACCGAGGGCACTTTATCGACAACCTTTAAAATTACATAAACTGGAACTAAAAAAAAAAAAAAAATTGTACGTTATCTACCTTATCTTTTTTTCTAATGACACAACTCCGTTTTGTAGATGGAGCCACTGTTGCACGACTGTTTGATATACTGCCACGCGCACATGAACGAAATCGTTAAGACCTCCACGAATCTCGCTTGTCTGAGCGACACGCTTCTGACGAGGTATGAACTTATGGCCTTTTAGAGATGTGGGGGACATCTGAATATTTTTCCAGCATACCTTTGTCCAGCACATATAGGCTGTTACATTACTTTTTACTTTAGGCTGATTTGTAGCGGCAACTCTGTCCTAAGAAATAATCAGAAATTTGCTGAGTATACGTAATGTGCCAAACATAAATGTTGGTAATTTCAAGTCAAGACAATCTTTATGATGGGTAGTTTTTCATGTATTTTTTCTCATCATATTATCCGTTAGCGAATCCAAAAGAAATATATACCTTAATAAATGTGAGGTAGTAAAATTTATTTGGGTGTCAGTTATAGATCTTACGCACGCCGTTTCGAATCCCGATGGCGCTCAATAAACGTTTTCTCGTTTATCACAGAAAGACGTGTAGAAACCATTTATAGACATTAGTTGTGTGTATTAGGGTCTTGTCACTGTTGGGGCTAAAATAGGCTGGCGTCAACATGGGTCAAACATCTCCATAAACTGCACGGGGCTGAAAGATGCGAGGAGTTAATAAAAGCACGTCCAAAGTTCCCCGGGGATCCCCTTATTGTGGGCTGACAGCAATTTTTCACAGAAATACACGTAGAAACCATTTGTAGACATTGTTTGTGTGTGAGAGGATCTTGTCACTGTTGGCCTTAAATAAGCTGGTCTCCGCATGGGTCAAATATCTCTAGCAACGGGGAGTTAATAAAAGCGCGTTCGATATACCCCGGGGAATCCCCCGATCGTAGGCTGGCGGCGATGTACACCAATGCAGAGTTAGAGGCGGTACGGGACCGCCGCGACAAGATCCAGTCGCGTCTCTACTGCAAGCTGCTCCTGTCGCTCGCCGAGCCCGTACCGGAGACTCTGCGCGGCCACTACGCCACCCTGGCCACCCTCTTCAAGTGCACGAAGTAAGTTTTTTTTTTAATGTGAAAAGTTTCCATGTGAGCAAACGGTTTACCTGATGCTAAGTGATTTTTTTTTTTATGTGAAAAGTTGCCAAACGGGCAGACGGTTCACCTGATGTTAGGTGAATACCGCCGCCCATGGATATCTGCCACACCCGAGGGTTACAAATGCGTTGACGACCTTTTGAAAATTGGGCTCCGGCCACCTCACTCACCAGACGAAACGCGAAAGTATTATATTATTAGGTCTTTTGTGAGGTCGCGGTACTTACCCGGACGAGCCTGCCGTTTATAGGCGCAACTTGTTAGGGCCACGCAGCAGCCTCGGCTGTTGCAAGAATGGGCAGCTCCGTCCGGATAAGTGCCACTGCCTCACAGAAGACCGGCGTGAAGTGGGAGCATTACACTTCCGCGTTTCGTCCGATCAGCGAGGTAGCCCACGAGGGGCCCACTTTTATTAAAAGGTGGCGACGCATCTGCAACTCCACGGGTGTTGCAAATGTCCATGGGCGGTTATCTGATATGGTTATCATTTAACATTACGTGAACCACCGGCTCGCTCGCAAACTTCTCATATATGACAGGGAAATTACCCAGCGTTGAGGTGGGCAGTAATAATTTGGTTACATAAATTTAACAAAAAAAAAACCGACTTCAAACCGGAAACTAAAAAAACATTATTAATACCAATAACATTTGAGGATTACCCTCGATTTCTCTGGGATGCCATCATCAGATCTGGGTTTCCTTATCATGTTACCTTCCACCCTTGGGATATCTCCTTTCCAACAAAAAAAGAATCATCAAAATCGTTTCATAAACGACGACGTTATCCGCGAACACACATAAAAAAAATAAAAATATATATGGTCGAATTGAGAAACCTCCTCCTTTTTGAAGTCGGTTAAAAAGAAAACTATGCTATATTATAATATGATGCACCAAAACTCCATTTTCTACTCAGCGTATGTCTAGTAGAATGGTGCGGTGAAGACTAAATTTTGTTATTGCTTTACTACTATATATAACATGGTTTTCGATAAACTGCCGGCAAGTTTATGAGTTTATGATTTCTAAGGGCCGTTTTCAATATTCTATCTATGTCTGTAGATTTGTTTACTCAGGATAGAACATAAGTATTGTGGAGCAAATGTCAAATAACTAGAAAAATACAAATATATCAAACTAAATTATACAGCTATAATATAATATATAGCTAATAACAGCTAATAATATGAGGACTTTTGATAACGAATAAGTCGTAACTCGAATAATAAGATGAACGAATTGTGATCACGCTGCTAGCTATTGTGATCTTACTTAATTGCTGAAATAGATGGCGTCCTTATATATTCCAAAAAAACAATCATTTTTAAACCATCTATGTAATGTGTAATATTAATTTAATGGACCCGGTATGCTATATGAAGGTAAATAATTATTAAAATTTGTTATTAATTACTTTAATTACGTATGCGACACCATGCTAGCAAATTCCACTGTTGTTGAATAATTGCCTTATTGTTACAATAGATGGCAGTTATATCAAAAGTTCATAAACACGATATTAAAGTTTTCACAGAGCGTTGGTATATATACAAACGCTTTCATTGTACTAGTGTACTTGCTTCGGCAGTACATATACTAAAATTGGAACGATACAGAGAAGATTAGCATGGCCCCTGCGCAAGGATGACACGCAAAATCGTGAAGCGTTCCACATTTTTTTATTATTTTCGCTTTTGTCCTAAAACTTTCAGGATTTATTACACTTAGTTAAGGGAACAGTACACGGTAACGTTGACAGAGAAAAATAACTGAGAAACATAGAAAATTATTTATATCCAAAATTTACAATGTTTCTTATGAGTTTTTTTGGATCAATTTAATGTTTCCAGCAATGGCTTTTTATAAATAACATTAATAATAATAAATGCATTTAATTCGAATGTAAACGTTATGTACATTAAGAAAGTATGCCTAAAATTAAATAATTTATGGACGGTATAATAATTATTTGCTATCAAGCAAATACTTATAATATTTATCGAGTACCGAGTGTATTTCTCTCGTAGATAGTAATAGATGTGTATCCATTTTTTTAAATTAAATTCTAGACATAAATAATATTATATAAAAATAAATATTTAAAATCATTCGTAATTAATTAATTACATTCATTTGAACTTATCTCAAAATGTGCGTGATTAATAGGCAACTCATTTATTTTACACGCGATCATTCATAACCATCACGCACACAAGTTCGTTTCAAAAGTATTTTATATAAAAGACGCATTTATGAATGACTACCGCATTTTCAAAAGTTCTGTTTTTTAGGGAATCGAATGGCAATTTTTTTGAAAAAAAAAAGTTTGTTTTTACTTCAATAGACGATAATACTACAGAGTGTGAATTTGGGCACCTTTAGAAAAGCCACTGTATATCCGCACCACATGTGTATACAGTTCTCTCATTTGTATACACAAGAATGAAGTGCAGCGTGAATGGAATGTGTTGAGTGTTTCTATCGTAGTGTATCCACATGTATGTACAGTTAGCTCATTTGTAGGTACAAATAATAATGAAGTACTGTATGAATGGAATATTACATTTAGTGATTCTGTCGTATTAACTACACATGTGTGTACAATTTGCTCGTTTGTACACACAAGAATGAAGCACCGTGTGAATCAATACATTCCGTATTGAGTGTTTTTGTTACATACCAACGAGTAGAATGCAGTTAGGTGTCATGTTGAAGTTTTGGCTGAGCGCTAGAAGCTAGGCGAGCTATCGAGGTTCGATCGCGCAGCTTTGAATCGCCGACCGTTGCAGATGCAACAAGCTGCTAGGCCGCCACGTCGCAGAACTGGTGCCCTGCCAGCCGTCCAGCATGCGGATCGATCGCCGTGGCAACGTGATATCTTCACACACCAAGTACGCATGCTCCTAACGTCAACAGAGATGGAGTACTTCACCGCTTCACTTACTACTTCACTGTGGTGGGACCACGCAACAGTGTTCACTGCTGCACTAATTATAGGTGGTAATGCATTTGCAACCCTACGGGTATTGCAAATGTCCATGGGCCGCGGTAATCACTTAACATCGGGTGAACCGCAAGCTCGTTTGCCACTTTCTCACATAAAAAAAAAGAACACGAACCAATCTGTCATAGCTGTGGTAGCGACACGCAACATCTTAGGCTGTTGCACGAATGGGCAGGTCGACAGGTCCGTCCGGGTTAGAAGGGTTATAATTCTGCGTTTCGTCTGGTGAATGAAGTAGCCGGCGCCAACTTTGTTCAGTGATTTTTTTTTGTGAAACATGACATTAATTGAAATTGATAACGCTTTAGTTAAATAACTTGAAACTATAGATAAATTATAATCAGTCTTTGTGGTAGTGCAATAATGTCGTCGCCACCAATAGTGCTCCCTTTTAGGTGTCGCGTTTCTTATAAATTCGCTCAAATTATTACCGCAAAAGAAGTATCACTTCAAAATGTACATAGGACATAAAATATACAAACTAACACCAATTTAAATAGTAACAACAAAACGACGAGTAAACAACTCTGAAGTACATCACACACACAAAAACCATAGAGGTCCTGTAGTGTTTGTGTGTGGGCTAACGGGTATCCATGCATCTGAAATTCCCTAACCAGGGACCCTTCATGGAGCCTGAACGATTATATAACGTGGCTCTATGGGGAGCTTCGCTCTTGGCGCCGCGTCTACTGGCGTCTGTGGGCGGACGCTCACTTCCTGCGTTGCCAGCTTTGCGGCGTGCATTTCCCCGTATATCAGGTACTCTGCGGTCGAAATGTCATGTAATATCGTGTAATGTATTTGTTTGTTTCCTTTGGCGTTACGGAATTCACCGAAAGGTTGTGTAATAATGTCTTTGTTTCTTTCCTTTGGTGCTATGGCATTTGAACGAAAAATAGTATAACAAATACCGATACAAGTAATCAGTTGTTATTGCCTAAGTTAACTACAAAAATTGGCCTCCTAGGTTTACTTTGTATTAACCTGTTACTTTATGTTAACAGCTATACACACTGCTTGTCTTATCATATTTATGAGATAACGTGTTGCTATTTTGTAACGGGTATTTGTAACTGTTATGATCAAGTTATAGAAACAGACATAACAGATACTTGATTTTACGTAGTATAACTCACTCCCTAGTGTGTGTGTGTCACACAAGAAACTTCACTGATGCACTAATGGGCAGGTACATCCGGGGAAGTACCGCAATCTCACAGGTGGACCGGCCTGAAGTGGAATCATTATACTTCTGCGTTTCGTTTACTGAGTGAGGAGCCGGGGCCCATTTTATTAAAAGGTGGTATCTGCAACGCTACGGGTGTTGCAAATATAATGGCCGGCGGTTATCACTTAACATCATCTGAATCGCCTGGTAGTTCCCACCTTCTCACATTAAAAAAAAACGTGAAGCTGTATGTACTTCCACTCCGCACCTGTCTTCTGCGAGGCCGTGGTGCTTATACGGAGGGCAGGCCCATTAGTGCAACAGAAAAGCCTTGCGTGGCCCTAGCACATTAGGCGGTAGGGTCACGCAATCGCCGTCATCACTTATGGCCACGTAAAAAAAACAGATGGAGTGGTGCTCACACCACGAGCAGAGCGCCGCGCTGGCGGTGGGGGGCGCTGGTGGGGCGGCGGCCGCGGCCGGCCGCTACCCTTGCTGCGGCCAGAGGGCGTACCGCTTCGAAACACTGCCGCGGCACACGGTGAGTACGGGCGCGCTAGCGAAACTTTAGCGGGCCCCTGTTTTGCGCCGTTTACGGGAATCCCCTACTATTGTCAAGTCGTTTAAATCGTCGCTCACCTTGTAATAATTGAAATATAATTGATTTTTTTAAATTGCGATAAATAGCGGTTTTTATGTGTCTCATCGACACCGTGTGCGAGTTGTTTTGCGACACCTTAATCCGGAACAATTCTTAATATTTAAACTGAATGGGAATCGATTCCAAGACCAGCCGATAAAATTGCCCCGACTAACTTGTGTTTAATATTACTTTGGAGCCTTCCGCTGAAAGGCTGCATTTCAATTCATTTCTCTAAAGTGCGAAGTCTTATTAATCGGTATCTTGTAATAAACTTTGCAAACATCAATCTAAGATCCGTTGAGACTAATTAAAGTCTAAGGGTGCGGGCGTTCGATGGGGACGTCAACGAACACGGGGGGCTTTGATGTCGACGCACTGTACAACGTAACTGGTTTAGCTGAAACGATTATGAAGATCTGGGGACCGGAGGCTAGGGATGTTGAAAGTGAAGAAATATACAGATATCTACAAAGATAATGTCGGCCTCGATATGCCCTCTTTATGTCCCAGAAACTGCTGTTTCCAAAAAAAAGTAAAGTATTAAATATTTGACACCTACGGACTGTGCTGGATTCGAATATGAACAAATATTGTTTTTGATACGATTTTCGATATTGAATATTTTGTATCGGATCCAAATAAATCGTCTGAAAATATCTATATATAAAATAAAAGATCGATATTTTTTCTCCATCTCTACCGTATGCGTGGTTTGGCGCAGGGTTGCCAGTTCAGGGAGCACGTTCCCGACGAGGGGACCAGCGTGGAGGCCGCCGTGGTGGAGCTCTATACAAGATTCCGCGACCTGATCGCCATGCGGCCGCCGCACCTCGTCTTCCCCGAGCGGCTGACGCGCCTCGTCGCCAGAGGTGAGCACCAGCGATAACTTGATCACTGAGGGTCGAGCGATGAGCAAAGCAATAACTGTGGTAGGGCCCCGCAACAGTCTCCATAGTTAAACGCACGCATGAGCACATGCGCGGCCCTACCCACAGCGGAGGGCCCAAACCCGTGGGTTCTGGCTAGCCCCCCTGTTCTGCGTCAGACGTAACTTTAATAGTGACGGGACTGAAAGCAAAAACATCAGTTAATACAAGATACAACAGTCTCAACTGTTACACGAATAAGTAGATCCGTCTGATAAGCACCACGCAGATGACCGGCGTGAAGTGAAACACTTCCGCTTTTCGTCTGGTGAGCGAGGTAGCCGGGGCGCACTGTGTTAAAAGGTGGCAACACGTCTGCGATCCTACGGGCGTTGCAAATGTCAATGGGCGGCTGTTACCGCTTAACATCATGTGAACCGCCAGCTCGCTTGCCACCTTCTCACATAAAAAGAGTAGTGGAGTTTGAGCAGAAGAACTCATAGCACGTACATGCAAACATTCATTTTTTTATGCAGATATATTTTTAAATGCGTATCCCGTTGTCAGATCCGGGCGATGACAACAGTGGGCGTTTGCAGTGCAAGGAGGTGTTCTGGTGGGAGGGAATCCAACTGGTTCCGCCTCGTCAGCCGTTTGGGTTACTTGGGAAGCTTTACACGAGCAATACAAAGTTCAACCGTGAGACTCCTGGGAACTTCATTAAAGATAATATTGACCGCGATGACATGCTAGTTTGTTTGTGTGACGACTATATTATATTTGTAAAATTAATTTGAAAAAAAGAAAGACTCATTGTTACACTGAATTTTAAAATATTTTGTAGCAATTCATCGCAATTAATAATATTTAGCCATGGCAAGACAGCTGTAAATACGCTCTCTACACTGGCAACACATGTAGCAGCCATGCCCATAACTCTTGCATTTTAACGATATTTCTGGCTTTAAAAAAAGATAGAATTTCAGAATTGCTTATTTCACTGAACTAAGAAAAAGTCCATGGAATTCAAAAGGAGACAAGGTTTTAGAGAAAAAGGTATCGTTACTTTATAGTTTTTAGTGAACTATATAACTCGTAAAGCATAAGTTTTATAATTAGTACACTACAGATGTAGATCTACTAAATTTTAAGTATACAGACACAATCCAATCAACTTTACAAAGAAAAATATACACAACATTTTGCCTTGTAAATTTCGAACCACCATACATGTGAAACACATCGTATTTCTATGGCGACAATTTGGCACCCATATAGCAAACGCGAGGCCTGGGTCCCCAGCACCGGGAAAGCCCGTCCAAACCGCCAGTGGGACATGCACCAGCGTAATATGCCCCACTCCGGAGCGCCGAGAACTGAAACCCTCGAAATCTGTCTCAGGTCCCGAAAATAATCAGAGCAACAAGGTATGTACGAAGAACTAATTTTGGATATAGCCGTCGACGGTTTTCATAAGGTCTCCGACGGTCGATCGACTTTAAACAACAGAGCATACATTACAGATTTAGGTTAGAGTTAGAGCTGACCGTTTGACCATTTACATATATTGGTACAGCTTAAACGATATATAGATTATATACCTAATCTTCTTCGCTTATTTAGCGAATATAGATTTCTTAGCTATATAGCTTGTTCTTAACGCAATATAGTTCAAAATATAGCAGTTGTTTGTGACCAAAAGGAACACCGTAGTCTAATCTGTGCCACAGCTAACAAGTAGAAGATCACGATAAATATAATCTTTTTGTTACCTTACATGCTAGTGTCCGTCGAAATATAACACATCAGGGTACAATAACGTACAGAATGAGTTAATTCGAAAATTATGAAAAAAACGTAGGTACATCTGTGTACTCATGTAAGCATTTAAGAAGTTATACTTAGCGCATCAAAAGAAAAAATACTAAAAATATCGTCCGTATGCCAGCATAAAATTAAAATTCCCTTCCATCATTTTTCCCAATTGCGCCAAAAGAAGTATAACTTCGGAAAATAATAATATCTCGTATACGATTAATTTTGAGAATACGATATTGTCGTACGAAGCAAGGCGCTTCGGGCTGCGGCGACGGCACAGCGGAGGTGGAGCGTGACAGCGAATGTGACAGCGAGCAGAGCTCTGACAGCTCTGACAGTTCTGACAGCGCGCGAAGCGACGAAGATGCATTGCCGCGACGCCGGCTCCAAAGGGTCGCACCGGTGACAGCGTCACGAAACAAGTGCGGATTTTCCCCTTTTATCTAATTTAATCTGTGGTTTGCAGTTGACGTAGAGGCCGTCCATTAATCACGTGAGGCTCGAAAGAGGGGGAGGGGGTTTGTACAAATCACGAATACAATCTAAACCGAAAAGCAGCGTGTAGTGTTGCCTTGGCTCACAGTTACATTTTTATCTTGCTCCTTCATTTCAGAATAAAATTAGATTAAAATTTATACCTGTATTTTAAGATAATATTCTATAAATTTTAAGATTCTTAGTGGGTTATTTTGAGTGGTGGGTGGGGTTACTCTTAAACCTCACCACTTACAACACCACAACCACAACCACCTCGGTGGCTGATGAGCCGTGTCTGTCGACAGGCGATCGCGCGTGTTGGGCCGCCAATGGATCGCTTCCCTCTCTGCGCGGAGCAACCAGGACGGGCAGAGGCGCTTTGAAGAGCGAGCGGCCGCCCAGATGAGGGCCGCCCTCGCGCGCCGCCACGCCCAGCACGTACGCGCCAAACCCACACCGGGTGAGTGTATTATTTTTGAAGTTATATGTTCTCCCATGGAGTAACTCTGTAACTTTAGACTTGTATACTTGGTTACTCCAACCGGGTCAGTGGTTTATTGTTGAAGTTATAGTTACTCCCGCCGGGTCAGTCTGTTACTTTTCAAGTTATAGGTACTCCTTTTGGTGCGTTTGGAAAAAAATATGAGAGAAAAATTTTCACGACGCGCGCGCACCCCGTCATCTAAAAAGCGAAATGTTGCCTTAGTTTCGCTTTGCAACCAAATTAACGGGCGGGTCAGTGTATTATTTTTCGAAGTTATACCGTTTTTGACGCGTTTGGAATGAATTATAAGAGTAAAATTTTCATGAAGCGCGCGCACGTCGACAAATGCAAAGCGACACGATGAAGTTGTTTGCGAAGCGACCACGTCACGACGTTACCACGGCAACCAATAACAATGCATTTAATGTCTTTTTCGCATCCAGAGTACTGGTACATGGGACTTTTTGTTGTTTCTTTTGTTACGACCTTTTCGTTGTACTGTACTTTGGAGCTAAACTTGACACTTATTTAACTTTTTTATACTTTCCTTATTATTTACTACTTTTTATTTTTATTCCTTTGAACATTATTTTTTAATTTAGGAGGCGTCTACGCGCGTCTGGAAGCAGAGTGGACTTTCCTATTAGCGACCACTACGTTTTTATTCACTTTGAAATTCTTTTTTTTGCGTCTACGCGCGTCTGTTGATACGCATCCCCAGAGTGGCGGGAAAAATTTGCCCCGCGGAACCGTAGCACAGTTACGGCTAGACTACGACCCGCTGCCGCGAAATACAAATGATTGCGTTTATAATAAACATAGCAGAAGAGCAAATTAACTTTTATTTTAACTATCCCTAATCAGTCATCAATTGTTTATATATTTTGCTTATTAGCCAATTTAGTCTTTTTTAAGATATTTCAACATGATACCGTAAGTCTTGATGACTAAACTCCAGCCAATTAAATATAAATGTTCGATAAGATCACGGCGAGGTACACTACATTAAAGTTGCTTTATTAAGAAATAATACCAGACCAGTATGTACAATGACCGGTAAACACCTTGAAAAACGCATTCGATATCAGTTAATCGATTTTTAACGATAGGGAGTACAGTCAGTAGACTGTACAAGCCAACGCGATTGGTTGCATTACAGTAGATATGAATGAATTTTTGCTCATTCATTCAATATGCCTCTTTTTCCTCAAATGTTGCCCGTACCAAGTTTATAATAATCGAGTTGGTTCATATTTTGACTATGCAAAAAACAGTAGTCGGTAGTAAGTCAGCTAATGTTTATTCTAAAGGTAAATAGGCTACTTATAAATCTTAATTATTAACTGTTTACCTATTGATTGATATGTGTGGAAAGAATTGGGTAGCAAGTCCCAACGGCCACTGCGACCTAGAACATTTATTGTAGTCTTCGCTTCAAAAACATGCCCTATCAGCAGCAGCCAAGAGCCTTCGAGTTGGGAGCAAGGGTCATTCATGTTCTCAATGCATACTTCGACATCATAAAAGGCTCTTTCCATTAGGGTAGGTTTTACCAAATGTTTGTGGATGTCACTAATTTTATGATTATAAACTACTTTGTGGTTCGCGATGTAGTATGTTTATGTAAAAATATGGACTATCCATCTTTATTTCTTATACACAAGGTGATCTCGAATCTCTACAGCGACGTATTGTGTGCAAGGATATAACGGCCAAAAGCTTTGTGATTGCTAAGATGTCCAAAATATTCATGACCGCGCCAAACAAACGTTTCTTAAAAAAACTAACGCTTTCATTTGTACAAGTATTTGCCTCATACAACATTTTATACCATAGTAATGATGTATTGACCCGAATGGCGAAGTGGGTAGTGTGCGCAATATTGGAGATCGAACCCATACTTAGAGGGTGTGGTTCCCAATACTGGAAAAATAGTGTTTTTCTAGTGTCTGGGCATCTATACAGCGTGTCGATACCATCGCGACAATAAATGAACACACGTCTAACGTTAGTTGCCAATAATCATAAAAAATATTAACGTTAAAAAAAATCCATAATTAAAAAAAAATATTTTTCAAACAAACCAATTAAGTAAAAAAGAAACAAAATTTGTAACACCTATACAACTACGACTGATTCATACATTCAGAGACTATTTCATTCGTTGTCACAGCGTCGCATTACAAGCCTCTCCTTCTAACAGTATGTTTAGTCCCTTTTAAATTCATTCAACCCATTCATATGCTTTGTGACCTTTACAAATGAACTTTACGTTAGTTTTATACTATAAATTTAATAATTCTGTAAATATTGATGTTTAAAGAAAGTAAATGTTTACTACAATTTTAAAAAGTTATCATCGTAAAGACACGCTGTATATGTATTTCCAAAAAAACAGTATGTTTATCAGTTAGTTACCCATAGTACAAGCGTTACTTAGTTTGGGACTATAGAATGTTCTGTAAAAATGTGTCCAAAAATATTTATTTATTTATTGTTTGCTGTATAAAAATGCGCAATCGCGCAAATGAGAGGCGAACGGGGGTATTTTCTCATGGTTTTATTGTGGCTTATAACTAGAAGCGCATCCTGTGCGGGAACTGGCTGGAGCGCAGGCCGAACGCCGACTTGAGGTAGCCGCGCAGCAGCTTCTTGTCTTCGCGCTTTCCGATCGCCTTGATCACCGCCTCGTCCACAGACTTCTGGTCAGTCTTGCGCTGCTCCGACGGCACGTATTTCTAGGGGGCGGTTCGGATCAAATCGTTAGTATCATTAGGGGGGGGGAGAATCAAATCATAGTTTAACATAGGTTTCTGTATAGACTGTTCGTTATAAGTCGTAAATTTTTCGCCATTATTAGTAACTAGCTAGTGCCCGCGACTTCGTCTGCGCATCATTAGTACTCTCTATATTAGATATTCATCAAAATCGGTTCTGCGTGTAAAGTTCGGGAAAAAAGTAACAAACATCCATACAAAAACATACATACAAAAATTCGCGTTTTTTTAAATTAGTAACATAAGTAGTAAGAATGTATAATTATTTCTCAAAGGTGTTTTTGTAGGTGTGGCCATAACTTCCATAATTTATCAAATTTAACGATTTGAACACCTTTTGAAGGCATATGTTTGTCACATTTAACAAATATAAAAGATAAGGTTTGTCATTAAAAGAAATATATAATAATGCCATCTATTGACAATTTGTTTAAGTGAAAGATAAAGGAGATTAAAACAGTATTCGTCTATGAAAATTTCGCACAGGTCAGTAATAAAACACATTTATTATAACACTTTGTAGTGTTTATATCGTGTTTATGGGCGGTGTGTAGCAAGCAGCAATTAATATTAATTGAAAATTTCCTCCTTGAGAAACAAACACCCAGATCCAGAATAATTATGAGTGGTTCACACACACTTGTTCCATGTGGAAATTTAACTCACAACCCTGAAGCTGAAGCAAATAGCTTATTAGCAGCACCACTGGGTCAACATAAGAAAAAAAGTTCAACAATTAAATTATAAATCAAATTAAAATAAGATAATTTAAGAGGACTAGATATGGAGATGATTTGTATACAGCGAGCACTAACACGTAAACGTGAACACTATTTGCCGATAATCATAAAAAATATGAATGTTAAAAAAATCCATAATTAAAATAAAATATTTTGCAAACAAACTTATACAACTACAACTAACTGATTCATACATTCAGAGACTTTTCATTCATTACCACAGAGTCGCATTACAAGTCTCTCATTGTAACAGTATGTTTTATCTCTTTTAAATTCATTCAACCTATTCCTTTGACCTTTACAAATGAACTTACACGTTACAGTTTTATATTGTAAGGGTGTTCTAAAATTGTTTGTTTTGGAAAATTGTAAAACTCGGTAAATATTGATGTTTAAAGAATGTAAATGTTAAATACAATTTTAAAAAACTATCCTCTATATGCGTGTTCATTTATTGTCGCGGTTGTAAAGACACGCCGTATATACCTTGTCTTTTAGTTCATTATACTATGAGCTCAATTATTGCTTATGGGGTGAAGACTAAAACAATTTAAGGTTTGCCATATATTACTTGAAAGTAACAGCCTATACATTTTTTTTGTTATTACATTACACATTAGAATTATGCTATGATAAGTAGTTCCATTTTGAAACCTAAGAAAATCATTTTTCATTTGTTCACCAACTCAGAATAGGTTGGCTCAATATATGTGTTAAACATAACAAGTACAGTATATGATAAATACTTTAATTTTTTTTATATGAAATCAAACTTCTAGTAAATAAAACATACAATAAAACTATTGTGCAATGCAGTGCAATGTCACATAATTTAAATTTTTACTACATTATAACTGGAAAAATATGAAGGAATGTGATTTAACATTACCTCTTTCTTACTGGCAAAGATGTCTTCACCCTGCTTGCGTTTAACGCTGCGTTTGGTGCTCTTCTTGTTCTTCTTGAAGTAATCATCATCCAGGTGTTCAGGCAGTTTGAAGTCTCCAAGATCCACCTTGGTTGAAGTGCCGATGACGTAGCGTTGCGGAATGCGACGGAGCGGGCACGAGTTGAACTGCAATCAATTCACACATATTACAACTAAGATGGATAAATAACAGAAACTGACTATGTATAATATTTTGTGGAAGAAAATATAGTATACAAGATAAAGGTGTATGGGTGTCTGGAAGAAATCGCTTTAAGTAATAAGACTGCCTATTGTACTTACTTTTTATATTCATTAGTAATTTGCTTTTTATATTTTTATTTTGGTGTACAATAAAGTACAAATAAATAAATAAAATAATTAAATTAATTAATTGTTTGAAAATTAGTTAATAATCAGCAATTTCCAGCAATTTTTTAATGTTTTGTTCACCTAAACTTCGAAACCCACCACAACAAAAACTGCCTCTACAGAGAGGGCATTAGGGCGAAACAATGGTCTGAAGTAAATAAATGGACCCTTACAAAGTTGAAATTTACTTTAAATATTACACAAATGCATATTTTCCTACTGTATTCATCAATGGTGAGCACAGTTAAACAATTAGTGCATAAAATTGTGATTAACAAAACTTAAATATACAGAATTAGGCTAGCCCTTTTATGAAGAGACTTCTAATCAGTCACTCAGTATGAATTAAAAATTGACCAAGAGAAGTCACATATGTGCACGAAGGGTTCTGTACCATTATCTATAAAAACGGCGAAAAAAAAATCATGTCTGTTGTTGTAACGGCAACAGAAATACATCATCGATGAAATTTTAACTGCCTTACATAAGACACTGCCTCATGACAGATGGACAGACAGACAGACAACAGTCTTCTTAACAGGGTACCATTTTAACCTTTGAGTACTGGACCCTAAAAACACTAAATACTCACAGCAAAAGGTCCAGTCACAAGCAGCAAACCACTTGGCAGTACACCAACAAGTACAACATGTTTGCCTGCATGTCTGCCAGCAAGGAGTATGCACACTGTGCCAACAGTCAAGTTAGGCCTAGTCCGGCGCACATGTTTGCTGAATGTTTTGTGGTGTGGGCGCGTTGGGATCCTGCAAATATATAGTTGTAAGGAAGTTGACATTGTTCACTTAAAAAAGCATATTGTATTATTTTAATGGCACAATACCTATTTTACCTATTTTTATTAATAGTAATAATCTGAATTAGATTGACACAATGCCAAAATTAATTAATGGTAATTTTAAACATCAAAAAGTTACTGAACCATTAATAGATAGTGATTAAAAATAACCAAACTTGTTACCAATGATTGCATTTACACTATATGAAACTACAAATTTCTATTTCTAAATATGCAATAACATTTATAGAAATTTGTAGTTTCAGAACAGCTGGTAAACCAGTGGTGTTTATTGATGCTCAAATATTAGTAAAGCAGAGTAAAGTAAATTTTATAGTGTTGACTTCAACTTTGATTTCTTAATGTCCATATTTTTGTCAATACTCACTTGTCCTGGGTGGGGTAGAAAGATTTCCTGCGACGCAACAACACTGTGCGTGTCCCACCGTTCTTTTCGCCGCCGATTTGTTTAACAACCACAGTGGGCTTTTTGGGCTTTTCCGCCTTAGGGTTTTTCTTGCCAATGAACTTGTACTTGGCCTGGAAGAAAGTAATAAATACTTTAGCAAATGATCAATACAAACGGCACGAATAGAGTAAATACAACTAGCTAACTTTATATATTTAAGTTTTTAATGACAATAATTGATTGGACTAAATTAGAAACAATTTCATTCAGCAACCATCTACAGAATTACCAAAAATGTTACAAACGCAAACACTAACTTTCTTGTGGAACATTTTAGCTTTGGAGAAACGGACCACTCCGTTGCCCAAATCGTAATTCCTCGGTATGCCACGTTTGGCCTTGGCGACTCCGCCTGTAGGCGCCGCTGGCGCCTTGGCCACCTCCTTGGGCTTCGGTGGAGCCATTAGAATCTGGACACACGAGAAAACAACCTCAAAATATCACTGACATCCAACTATACTTTGAAAGGTAAAGATGGAATTTAAAACAACTATTGAAAGCTGTCTACTCGCTAGCATGAAGCTCGATCAATATAAGATTGATAATAATGATATTTTTAATTTCACTTAATTATGATCATATAGATGAATGTCAAACTTTTCAAACAATAATATGAAATGTTACACGAGAATTTGACAAAAAATATGGCATATAATCACTTGTTTGTGAAATAAGTATTGTCTTTCATATGTGTGTTATAGGATTTTTCCTTAATTCAGGCCTATTTCTTCGGATTTATTTATATCAAAAACAACACCAACTCACATTAGAACCGGGATCAAGAAAAAGAAATTGACATAGACGAAAATGTCTATGGTCGACTAGGGATGTTCATCTTAATTAACGAAGCGTAATATAAATTACCTATTACATGTTGTGATATCACTTTGCTATTATCGATCGCCTTTAATATATATTTTTTTCTATGTATTTTTGAAATATAAAGAAAGAAGAGGAAGTCACTAAATTATTTTATTTCATTGTAAGTATAGATAATATGATATTTCACGTATCAATTCAAATAAAACGATTGAATTATCAAATATCTATTGTAATTTTAAAATATATTTTCGAGACCCTCTAGCATCTGAGAACAATCTTATTTGTTTTAATTACTGTTTTATTACAAATAATTAGGTAGTGTACAAATTCATTTATCCCTGAAGCTGGAAAATGTGGCAAGTAAGAAATCATTCTGTACAGCTTAAACACCTAGAGAAAACGAAAAAAAAATTGTTTATAGCTCTTGATATGGTTTTTCCAAAGAGTACTTTTATCTGAAATTATTGTAGAAAATTATTGTTTATATATTTTTTTTAATTATAGTGGCTCCATCAAGGATAGCTTGATGATTCTGCCAATGTCAAGGTTGAATAAAACAAACTGTTATTGATAAAATTTCCTAAAGTGATGACTTTTGTACGGTATTTAGAACATCATACTTTATTGGTTGAGATACCTGAATAGAAACTAAACATTTTGTTAGAAGATGAATAAAAATAAGTAAGGATGACTAAAATGATAAAGGCGACACAAACAATTACAAGGAGGAGAAATGGAAATGTTAAAGCTTTATATTATTAATACAAAGGAATTTATGTAGTACTTTGACAACGTGGAAGTCATTAAGAGTTAGAAGGAATGGGATATTAACAGGTCTGGGGAACTTTGAGGGAAGGATATCATATAGGGGGACGTTAAGATTTGGACATGAAAAAAACATGTGTTCCAGAGTTCCCTCTGCTAAGCCGCAGTGACAAAGAGAGTGGTCCAGTATGCGCAGTTTAGCTAGAAACACTGGGGAGCAAACATGTCCTAGTCGCAAGCGAATTATTACAGAAGTAATTAATTTACTAAAAGATTTGTATTTGAAAAACCAAGGCTTTGATGGGATATTAGGCTGGATACTGGCATAGAATCTCCCTTTCACAGTTTTGGTTTGTTGCCACAAACTATCTCAAGTTTCCATTAATTGAGGTTTGGCCATAGAGCACAGATCGCGAGCTGGGATGTTAGAGTGACATGGATCGCCTATCGAAATAGCTTGTTTAGCATAATAATCAGCCGCTTCATTACCCAGAATACCCACGTGGCCTGGAATCCAGGCTAGGACAGTTTCAATACCCTCTCTTTGTAACTTAAATAATGTTTCTTTTATATTAAGAATAATTGAGGAGTGGCGTTTACAGTGGAAGGGAAGTTTCTTTAAATCCTCCAGACAACTACGGGAGTCACTGAGGATCAAAGTCTTACGAAAATGAGATTGGTTAGAATCTATATACTTAACTGCTTCTAAAATGGCTAATGATTCACCTGTAAAAATTGAACATTCTGAAGGACATTTAAAACTCAAAACTACACTGTACTTTGGTATATAAACGGACGCACCAATAAGGGACGAGTCTGTTTTTGATGCATCTGTGAATATCAGAACCCAGTTCGCCCATTCATTCCTCACAAGCATGTTAAATTTCCGGTTAGCATCTAAGGTATTCTTGTCGATGCCAAAGTTTAAAATAATATTAGGATTAAAAATTAAAGCATCATAACTGATTGTAAAAAGAGGGTGGTTTTCTAAGCAGAGAACAGAGAAATGAGAGGAATTATATCTATTATAACTATTTAGTAATAGAGGATGGGATTTGTTTGACCAATAAGGCGACGAGTTAATGGAGCGAGAAAGGAGACTTAAGGGTTTTAAAATGGGATGAGAGGGGAACTGAACAGCTTTGGAAAAAAATCTATCAGCAAGAAACTGTCTACGGATGTTTAAAGGAGGTTCCAGGCACTCCACATGGAGGGCATTAATAGCAGAAGATTTCATAGCCCCAGTAATTATACGCAGGCACTTAGACTGGATTTTGTCAAGTTTACCAAGAGCCAGCTTACTGCAAGGCTCCAAAATGAAACAGCCGTAATCAAAGTGGCTACGAATAATTGCATTGTAGAGAATTTTTTGGACGAAAGGATGAGAGCCCCAACGAACTCCCGATAAGGCTCTAAGGACATTGGTGTTTTTCTCACACTTAGAATATATATACTGTAAATGAGGAATACCAGTCATGTTGGAATCAAGGATGACTCACAAAAACTTTGCCTGGCTCTTAAATAAAATTGGTTCACCATCTACAGATAAATGCAAGAGGGGAATATTCCGTTTTCGACTAAAAATAACTGCATAGGATTTAGGAATAGACAGACTTAGACCGTGATCTTGGAGCCAATCATTTAGATAACCTAAGGCGGTAGTTACTTGAGAACATCCATTAAACAGGGAGGAGCAAGTTGTATACAAGGCTATATCATCTGCATATTGAAGGATTTTGCAGAAGCTATAGACAGATAAGTCAAGATCAGCAGTATAGAGATTGTATAGGAGGGGACTTAGGACTGAGCCTTGAGGGAGACCCTTCCAAACGAGACGGGAAGAAAGAGAGCCCTGATAGCGGGCACGGATAGAACGACATGTAAGTAAATTAAAGATAATGTTAATCAGCCTCATAGGGATATTCAGTGTGAGCAATTTCTGCCTAAGTATTGGAAGCTGAACATTATCATAAGCAGACGAGATGTCAAGGAAGACCCCAATAACATGTTTATTACAAGAAAATACAAGTCTTATATCAGTTGATAGGATGCCAAGACTATCCATAGTGCTCATACCACGTCTGAAACCAAATTGATTGTTTGGGAGCAGACCTCTATTCTCAAGGATCCACTCTAATCTATTTTTGATAAGATGCTCTACGATTTTGGCCATAACAGATGATAAGGCAATAGGCCGATATGATGATGAGTCGCTAGGGTCTTTATTGGGTTTTAAAACTGGAATAATAATTTGGGTCTTCCATGACTCTGGAATGCATCCAGAAGAAAAAATTTCGTTTATAATATTAAGAAAAAATAATTTTGACGAACTTGAAGATTTTATTATAAAAGGATAAGATATACCGTCAACGCCTGGTGAAGAATCTCGTAGATTATCAAGAGCACAGCAGAACTCAGAATAGGAAAAAGGACGATCCATTCTGTCGAGTGGAGGAGAAAGAGAAGGAGGGAGGGGAAAACAATCACGAGAAGGAACAAATGGAGGAGCTAACTTTTCGATGAAATCGTTTAGCCAAACGGAAGAATCACTGGGACAGATGTTTTGGTCAGCGAAAACACCACGAAAATGGGAAATTTTGCGCCATACTACAGTCATAGAGGAACGGGGGGATAACGATTCGCAAAATCTAAGCCACCCCTGAGACTTCTTTCTTGCCAAAATTCTTTTTGTTTTGGCACAGACCTTGCGAAAGAGAAGAAAGTTCTCCATACTCAAATCTTCCGCATAAGTCTTCTCAGCTTGATTTCTAAGTCGAACGGAAGTAGAACACTCCGAATCCCACCATGGGGGAGAGGGGATACGACCACAGGAAGCGTTTTTGAGGGGTATGGAATTTTCTGCTGCTGTAATGATACAAGCGACATATTCATTGTATAAAGATAGGAAGTTATCAGGATTGGCAGGAGGAAGGAGACTAATTTTGGAGTCTAAAGTTTCAGAATACTTATCCCAGTCAGCGTCTGAGAGTCTAAAACGTTGCAAAGGTGGAATCTTAGGAGTGGGAGGTGAAAATTGTAGGAGTCTTATTAATATAGGAAAATGATCACTGCCATATGAGTTATGAAGTACTGTCCAAGAGATAGTATTTATTAGAGAGGGGGAAGAAAGAGTTAAATCAGGAGCATTCAGATTTTGACCAGGAGGAGTCCTTCGAGTTGCAGACCCATCATTAAGAATGCACAAATTGTTATCATCTAACAGGTCAAGGAAGAAAGAAGAGGAAGAATCTGAATGGTTTGAGCCCCACATAGGGTGGTGACAGTTAAAGTCGCCAGAAACTATGAGGGGACCAGGAATAGAAGAGAGAATGAAGTTTAGTTCAGAAATCACGGAACTATTGGGATGAGGGATGTAGCATGATATGAATGTAATATTTTTAGCTTTAATCGCCACTATGTGCAAATTACAACTATGGGGAGGGATAAGGATCTGGGAGAAGCAGATGGATCTTGACACAAGAAAAGGGCACAACCTGCTTTTCCGTCATCCCTATCATCACGAAAACATGAATACCCCGACAGCCTGAAAACAGACCCCGGTTTTAACCATGTCTCCGAGATGGCGAGGACCACGGGTTTGAAGCGATTTATTAAATAAATGAGTTCTGATTTCTTATGGCGAGCACTTCTACAATTCCATTGAATTATAGTCGCCATTTTTAGAAATTAAAGTATCGAGAAATTGTTGTAGAATAGTAACGACATTGTTCGGTAGGGAGTCTGAGAACTTTGAAATCATATTTATAAGGGATAGAGCACAACCATTAGGTTGAGTAGATGGGGGAGAACTAATTATATTTCTATGAGATAGAACGTCATAGGATTTACCGAGAGGAGCTTTGGGAGGAGGAGATTTGAAAATAGTTTTGGAATAAGATGCCTGAATATTAGATGGAATAGTTGAAGAAGAAGAGGAAAGGGGGATAGGATGGGATTGTGAAATATTGGTAGGATGTAAAATGGAAGGAGGGGTGGAATTGACCACATCCGTGTAGGATCTTTTTGCAAGGGGAAATCGAAGAGCTGCTTCAGAATAGCTAATATTTTCCTGAGACATGATCATTTTAATAGACTTTTGCCTTGCATGTTCTGGGCATTTATCATCAGTAGCTCTATGATTACCACTACACAAAACACAAACTTCATTATTAGGATCATGACAGCTATCCCCATTATGTCCTAGTCCACCAACGGTAACACCTGGGCTGAGATCGGCACTGTGATAAAATGTGGCCAAATCTACAACAATTCCTACATTGAATTGTTGGCAGTTGATAAGTGGAGACTGGAAGAGCAGAGTGGAAACAAAATACTCTCTCTGGAAGAGATTGGCCCGAAAAGGTGAGAACTACGGTAGTGGAAGGGACCCATGTGACTTTATCATCTACTCGGATTTTAGTATTGAGACGACGAGCTCTAATAACTTCCCCACAATTGGAGGGAGTTTTAATATTCTCAATTAACTCTTCTAATGTCCAATCAGTGGGAATGCTTCTAACAACACCCATGCGGGTAATGTTAAATCTAGGGATAACTGCTTTAAAATTATTTGTAGACAGACAGTCATGAGACATGAAGTTATTAGCTGACAAATTAGTTTTAAATTCAACTGATATTCTATTTCTTCCCAATGCTTTTATACCACCCTGCGCAATACCAGAAACTTTTGATTTATGTAAAAGTTGAGCAAATTTCAATACTCTAATAGACTGACCAGAGGATAAATCGGGAACAGATCTAGTTACATGAACGATAAAGGGACCCTTGTCCTGGTCAGTGTATAATAGTATTGAGTCAAGTTCATAACCCTTTTTAGAAAAAGTACATTGGTACGACGTAGAGGGCGGAACAGTTTTTTTCCTTTCCAGCATCTCAACGTTTTCAGCCGGGCGCTTGCGATGTACATTAGTTATTGAAGAGTTGGAATTTGAAACTGTAGATGTGGACGAGGACGAGCTAACCAACGAAATATCAGAAGGAAGACCGCCACCTCCATCCGGAGGCTTGTCTTCATCCATGTTCTTCATAAAGAAGAAAAGGCGGGTCTAAATGCTAATAGACTTGCCAATTCACACAAAAACCTCCACCAAACTCACACAAAACAGATAAATTCAGGATTTCAACCCAAAAAAGTAGGATTCAGATATAAGATCACTCAATTACGTGTTTACATCAACACTTTGACAAGCAGAATCTATTGTTTATATATTCTGGGTTCAAATGCATGTCAGATTGATTAATTAAAAAAAAAAAGCTAAAACGCCAGTTTGAAAAATGGCTTCCCTGAGAAGCCCGTCTTCACCGTCGGACGGATACAAAAGGTTCAGTGATGATTTCGCAAACACCAGCATCAACAATTACGGCTCAAACGTCACAAGTAAACAAGAAGCTATGATTTTTATATGCACTGTAGTCGCAAGATATGTGTACGCTTTTCTTGTTTTTAACAATACATTTTGTAATTCATTTAACAATTTGTTTAATTTCTCACCTGTAAGTATTGCCGTAGTACATCATAAATATTCAATTATAAAACCAATAAGTAGCGTCATCACCACCATCGAAATATTCAATGACGCAGTGTATGAGTCATGAGTGACAAACAGTAATTTCAAAAAATATATTAAACCATACGTAGACGATCTCGACCTAATTCTTTATACCCCGTTATAATTATCAATCAACGATCTCCGCATGATCCTAGTTTCTCGCTTTGCATGCTGCTCTAATTAGTTTTGCACTGCTATATTATCCTGCAATTTTACCTAATAAATACAATTTCATGTTTACCAGTTTTGAAGAGGCCTACCGCTTGCAACTGGTATCGTCAGGCCATAAATGGAATATTGAATAACAATGTGCACTTAGTCTTTTGGTTAAATAAAAATTCATAATTATATCAAACCATATATTTGGTTTAGCTAACCCCTTCAATTAATGTGGGAACATTTAAAGTTAGTACATAGATCATAACAGGGGAAAATGTTGAAATAGAGATATGAAGTGTTTAAATAGAGATTTAATAACAGCCCATTCACACACTACAGCTGAACTAGCAGTTCCATCCATGTTGTCAATTTTATCACAGTCGCTACCGATAATTGATAATAAAGCAGATGCTGTGAACCTTTGGATTTTATTTAGGTAATAATTTACATATACACATACTTTTGTTAAGAAATCTTAATTGTTACTTATAAGCTCTATATTTTTGGCTTTAATAATTGTTTAGATAAGTATTTAAACATATTTGAAAAATAGTAGTTATTTATAGCTTTTTCAGTTATTTTGATTTGATGATATTTATTAGAATGTCCAGTAAGTGCGTCCCTTGGTTTCTTATCTCTGATATTTTTGACAGATGGAGTCAGTATTATCAATTTGTGAGTTATCTTGAGATTGATTATATTTTATATCCATTGTGCAGCATGTTAGTGTTGAAATAAATTTTTTTTCATTGATAATTGTTATGTGAAAATGTCCAAACTTGTGAATCCACCATATAAAATGATTGATTTTTTTAAAGATCATTGGTATCACCTAAAATCCTGTAAGTAGCCAAAATCTATAAGAACTATTGAAATACTTTAAATTTTTTTTATATTCAATATTTTAATGTGATGCAATTTCTTCTTAGTTGTGTTTGGTATATTAATGTGTTTTGGCCAAAAAATTGGGTCATTAGTCCAGTTATTTTATGGACATAAATCTTATGAGGAAATGGGCACAGTTTTGATCTTGAGCATATATCATTTTAGTGAGAGATTGATTCTGCTTTGTATAATACTGTCTAATGATCTTTCATTGTTTAAAGCGTTTCCTTTCTTTCTTTTGGACTCGAGACGCATAGGAATTTTTTAATAACCTCAATTTATAATACTCATATCTGAGCAACAAAAATACATTTTTACATGCCTCTTATAACTCGTAATAATATTGTATTTGCTTAAATATGTCATGGTAATGTATCTGCATACATATTTGTTCAGACAAATACAATAGGCAGCTACATGTTCAGTTCATGGTAAATTTGCAAGTTAAGCAGTTCTTTAGTTCTCTCTATTGTGTAACTTCCCGTTGTAGGTCCACTTGGCACGACGAGGATTGAATATATAAGAAAACCGCGTGCACGTGTAAACAAGGCCACCCACCAGATTCAGAATAATTGCGTGAATGTGGGCTGTAATCTCGCTAAGAGTAGGACCCTTGTTTATCTTCGTAAATTAATTCACCCGCTAACGCGTTGTACAATAATTTTGGAGGAACTCTGTGAATATTTGCTAGGTCGTAACTTTACTGCGGCGCTTTTCACAGTCGATCCAAATTCGTGTGAACGCGCGTCGTGAAAAGCGATCGGAAATAACTTTTGTATGTATGCGAAATAAGTTTGAAGCTTACGACTACTTGTACAAGTATTTAAAAAAGTGCTCTAAGAGTTCAAGGTCAAATACTAATTTCATTTTGCATATTTCTATTAATACTGACTGTCAAGGGGCTTTCCCCGATAATTTCTTCTTCTTTCTTTCTCTCTTTGAAGAATTCTGCCAATGATGATTTGGTACATAGATTCAAGTAGGACGGGATGTAGTGCTGGAGTTGTTATATATAATTATTTACTTCATAATTAGTAAGAAAAGAAACTTTAGAAAGTTTTTTTCACTTGTATGAATGGGGCATTAAGTCGTTTGCTAGTGCAAATCACACTCAAATCAAAACCATTGAGCCGCCATTTTTTTTTTCACGTTAAAAGTAATTAATAATCTCATATTTCACCTAAATCGTGCAACGAAAATATGTCCGCATTTTTGCACGCATGCCTCAGCCTTGACTCATAACTTGTTCCGGTCTTCACACACTTCCAAGCGACTACTATTCTTTCCCGTGAATTGGATTTGGAAAATAGACGTGATGGATTAATATAATTAAACCATTATTATTTGCTTATTCTCACACATGTAATACTATAAAATGTGTATAACATAAGTCACAGATACCAAAAACGATATATTTATGTGTGATTGTATATTAAACTAAGATATAATCATACATTTGTGTGTGATTATATCTATGAATTATAATTATAATGGATAGCAATCATCATTTCACCTTGTTTTAGTCTACTAACTACTACTAGATATGAGTTGTCTGTATATTGTTTAATTTTGTCTGTAGTTGGTGTAATGACGTAATAACTCAACGTGAACTAAGCGGACACAGGCACACAGGTATCGATTGTTATCTATAAGTTGGCTTTCACGAATATTATTTTAAGGAAGCATTCTATAAAATGATTAAATAAAATCTGAAGGACAGTATTAAATTATGAGCCGAGTTAACTTACACCAAATCGACCAGTAGTGACGAATGACGTAAGCACCGTATTTGGTCGAGCGAGATTGGTATACATAAAATATGACTAGATAGAGAGAAGTAGTTTGTAAGTCTCAAATTAAAACCATCTAAATATCGAGTCTTTTATTTATTATTTATTATATTGTTATACATTCGATGTATATCTATACTGACTTTTGGCCGCAGCTTCTTTTGCTTTTATCTTAAATTGTAACGTATTTACTGGCAAAGGAAAATGTCATATTTTCAACAGAGTTCAAAAATGAGAATCAATATTCGGTTGAATATTTTTAACGTTTGTTATTTCACAACTCCGTCATTTATGAACCAATTTTAAAATTATTTTTTACATCGAGTTGTGTTTAGCTTCCATGTGGTCCCATATTAATTTCTTTATATTATTTTATTATATTATTAAAGCAAATAGAAAATGTACAGTCACTTATTTGAAGACCGTTTGTTTCTTTGTCAAAGATGTTATGTTAATGATGAAAACGTTAAATAAGTACAACTGTGGTAGGGCCAAGCAACATACTGGGCAGGTCCGTCCGGGTAAGTAACTACCACCTCTCAGAAAGCTGGCGTGAAGCAGAAGAGTTATAATTCTGCAGAATTCTGTTCTGTTTCTTAGTTCTTAATTAGTTATAATTCTGCAGTTTCGTCTTGTGGGTGAGGTAACCGTACCCGCTTTATTAAAATGTGCCAACGCATCTGCAATCCTAATCAAATATTTTTTTTATTAACGAGATCAAAACTTGTAGTATGTTGCAACTTGTACTTGTAGTATGTGTGACAGTTACGGACTTGGAATAACCTACTTAGGAATGTTTTATAAATAACTTATTTTTATAACTGCCTTCGAACTTTGAACATGTTTCGTGTAAATGCGTTAACAACATCCATTGCGTAGGCATCTCTATTTAGTGTCAATCCATTCGCCTACAAAGTAATTAAGCCGGCGCTAGGGTTCGTAGCTACTACGTCGCGACGGTTACACAAAATAAGTCAATTAAATCTAAGCTCAGCACGCCGAAGCCTTGGGAAAATGCATGAAATTGCACAAACGATGCGCGAAGCCGTATTAATAGGGGCCTTGCACTTATCAGTCGGATATAATCGATACGATTGAAGGAACTGTTGCGTTTAAGGCGTACGACGCATTAAAATTACCGATTGGGCGCTTGCCTTTAAATGTGACATTAAATGACATAATGAACATCCTCGCGAAAGTTTCTATGTATGGATGGATGTTTGTTACTCTTTCACTCAAATACTACTGAATGGATTTTAATGAAACTTACAATTATATAGCTTATACATCAGAATAAGATATAGGCTATAATTTATACACATATTTTATGGTTATCTGTCTTTCTGTATAAATGTCAGCCTATTCTACGCAGACGTAGTCGCGGGTAGCAGCTAGTTTTTCATAAAGTTATTTTGGTATCTGCTAACTAATACTAACACTAGATTTTAAGTTGTCGTTTTACTAAGATTTATATGATTGTAAAATTATCTGAAATAAAAATATATTATTATTATTCGAGCAACCTGTGTTCCTATCGCGGTGCCGGCACCAATGAAATTTTTAAGTGCCGTATTATCACGTGCTCAGCGGTGAAGTAAAACGTAAGGAAATCTGCATATTTTCAATATAATAAAAAATATTCCGCATATTTTATGTGTCTGTCAATCCGCAGTAGGTTCGCGTGAACTTTGCCCTAAAACCCTATTTAAAGAAGAGGCCTTTGCTCAGCTTCGGAATATATAATGTAGACTGTTGTTTGCTGTGACGTTACGTAATACGTTATGCACACCGACTCGGATATATATAACGGTTGTTTCGTAATGTATAATTTGAAATTTCTTACAAATATTATAATTGCATTACACCGAGTAAAAGTGAAATAAATAATAATTGTAGCAAGAAAAGTGTTGGTCGGTGTGAGACCTACAAGCATCTTTTTAATCTGTAGTCGTCTGAGAAATTATCCACGGTGATTCTATCGACTATTAAAGCTCTAATTAACAGAGTTATAATGTATTAATTCCCGTGATATACTTTGATAACGCTATTCGTTATCATAGTTTACAGTATTATTGTAAACACTGTCTTTCGGGTTTATTTGCATTTACATAGAAAACAAACCTGATGCAAGATACAAATTGCAAATAAGTACAAAATATACTTATTTCATAACTTTGCTACTAAAATCCTTGACACAAATGAAGTAGCGACAAAAATGCGAAGTCCTTTATTAAATTATAATAATGTTTGCAGACTTGATAAGATCTGTTTAAAACTTGTGTACTGTCGGAAAGTCAATTTATATAGGTTTTACTTTTCTTTCAAACATTTAGACATCATTGGGCATTTAGTGTCCATGGAAGCTTAATAAAACTCGATATATTATGTATCAACGTTTGGCTGAAAATGGTGTACCTACACCTCGTAATATATTTTTTTAAGTATGTACAGTGAAGATACATCATACGTGGACTCAAAAAGTGGGGCTTTGTTGCTTTATATTATGAATGGGAAATAAAAATACTACGCTTTTATAATCATCCTTAGCTACTAACCTTATTCCAAATTTGAATAAATTTGTAATTGGATATATGGAATGAAAATATCTATAATCTAATATAGCTGACCTAATTTGGCATTTACGTCTAAGACCTTTGTAGAGCATGAACTCATTTGTGCCGTGCCCTGATTACTTTGTATTTCGGGTGTAAAAAAGGAAAATAACGAATGAAAGGACGTGATCGAAAATTTTATTTTCTACGACATAAATAAAGCGAACACTTAAACCTTATCGACTAAGATTAATATGTTAAATATGCCTAAAAAATACTTTTACGCGGGAAAAGACATTCAAGTTGACCAGCTTGTCCCAGGTGACGTAAATGTTTGTCTAACACACCTGTCGACGTATTTAGGAGAACCAACTTAATGACTCAAACATTCTGTGGGACGATGTAGAGATAAAATCAATATAGGTAATGTTTTACGTCTGATGTCATTACAACCTTATTACATTAATTTAATCGTAATATACGACTTGAAAAATGGGACTTATAAAGGGCGTACTTATTTACAGATCTCTGACATTATATTACAGAAAGAAACTAGTAATAAAATTTATGTTATACAAAAAGGTAAAGGTAATACTGGGTAGAGGGTTGAAACAACGAAGCGGTCTGGCAGACACATAAAATATATGCAATAAATAATTTAAATAAACGAAAACTTTACTTAAAGACAAACAAATGTACGTATTTATGTTGGTTGATCTGATATGTAAATCAAATTAACTTCCAATCAAATCGACTGTTTCTATAGGTAATTTACAAATAAATATAGACGTTGAGTTAAGGGATGGCTATACAATCAATAAGGCATATTTATTAAGTGAGAGTAAAAAATACAACATTGAGTAGTTTAGTAGGTCACAAGCAAGTAACAAGTTATTGGTACTACAAGGAGGATTTAGGAGTATAGTTGTTGTAATGACATAATTTAATTGGCTCTAAATGAATTTATGGGTTCTTGGGGCTTTCATTCTGGCTTATATTTGCGCGTGATATTTACGACTAAGGGGATGGAGATATTTCGAATTCATTGTGCGAAAAGAAGGGACCGACAATGTTCCGATTCTACTAAATTGAGGGTCAAAATCGCACAATAAATTTTTTGTTTATGTATATAAAACCTTCAGAGACAATTATTTTCTTAAAGCATTATGGAGAAGTATCACTCATTTACGAAGGGAATGTTCTACAAAGGTCACTTTTTCGCATATTAATATGAAAAAAAATGACGACCATTTAAGCTGTTAGAGAATGAGCTGAATATAATAAAAATAGATATATTACATTAATTACAAGTAATAGAAAGTTTACTGCTTTAGTTGTTTTTGTTCCTCTTTTTTTAATATTAAAAATAAACGAATTATAACTGAAAGTGTGAACTGAGTGAAATTTGATGTTATAAATAATTAGTGTACCGCATTTAATGTTATTGAATAAAGTAATGTTTTGTTGTTTTATGTAACGAAACTATTTATGGAGTTTTCATCGCGATTTACCGAACTTTAGTTTGAGACTCTCCGTCTTTTTACTACGGACGCTGCGACGTGTCTAAAAAATTACGAATTTAAATTAAAACTGATGTGATACAGTCCGTAAACACAAAGTTTTTCTGCTAACGCTACTGCTGTTATCTATCGCTGCCTTCAGATCATCATTTTCCGTCGACCGTGCAATGTCTGTGTACGTGAAGTAGCTGATTTTCCCTTCAAACGTTAATAGTATATTTAATCTGTGAAAAAAATAATTAAACTTTCGAAGATTTCCCAAGTAATGCTGCGACGTTTCAATAAACTTCTGAGCAGCATGAAAAGCGCCGTCCGGGGGAGGGTTTATTCCACTTTTGCCGACTTTATTGGTGATTATACGAGCTTTATTATGAAGAAAGTTATTATTGTCTGTTTCGTACACTTTTGGTTGTATTTTCTTTCGTAATTTTACCGTTATAAAAACTTTTTAATGTTATAAAAAAGTTCAGTTTTTAGACTTCACAAAGTTTATACAATTAAAATTTCTAACCTAGAAGGGACACAAGATTTTTTTTTAAATTTCTAAGGTCTTTTTTAATAAGAACATAAGAAAAATTCGTAAATATTTCGTCATCTTACTAATAACAAAACGTATTTATTGTATTATTTACATTTGTGATTAGAATCTATTTAATAACCATCATATAATTTTATTACGATCATAAATATTACACTATCGACGCAACTAGATGATTTGTGACTAGCCTATATCCGTGACTTCGTCTACTGGATTTTTTTATGACAAACTGATAATTGCTTGAATACTATTCCGTCTGGTGGTAAGCAGTGATGTTGTCTTTATCAGTTTCGGCAGTAATCGCATTAAGTCAGTAAGGCTTCTACTATTGCCTCATAGATACTAGTATAATATTCGGGCAGAAAGTCTGATGCCGGCAAATATTCTACTGCCTTGCTGTATCTATTAAAGACGGAAGGAAGGTTTAATCTCTATATTTGTACAGGAAATGTTGATACGATGAGGGCCTGTTGTGCGTCTAGTCATTCTATGCAGCGGGAAGATGGATGGAATTGAGATGGTTGAATTAAATTGTGTAACCCCTCCAAAAACTCCTAAATATATACTATAACTTATCCATACTAATATTATAAAGGCGAAAGTTTGTATGTATGGATAGATGTTTGTTACTCTTTCACGCAAATACTACTGAATGCATTTTAATGAAACTACAATAATATAGCTTATACAGAGAATAATAAAACTTATCAGAATAAGATATAGGCTATAATTTATATACATATTTTTATGCATATCTGTCTTTTCGTCTGAATGTTACGCTTTCAGCCTATTCTACGCAGACGTAGCCGCGGGCAGCAGCTAGTAGGTATCCTATAACGATACAGAGAACATTTCAGAAAGGAATTAACGTGTAAACTATCACCTCGATTTTTATCTCCTGAGGGTTGGATTAACTTACCCGTTATTATTAATCTATGTCTTACTTAAAAGAAAAATATTTCTTTATTTTTATTTTGTTAGGTACCTAAATGTTTATATGCATAAACTTCCATTCTCAATTTAGACATCTATGGAGCGAAACTTCGGAAATCTCCCTCATTAGTAATCAGACGAAGTAAAATCTAAACTGACAAAATTTTAAGTTTCAAAGGTTTGACTTTTATTAGGTTACCGTAGGATCTAATAATTTACAACGTAAATATTAAGTAATAACGCGTTAAATAACATTTTTACCTGCCAAATGTTAATTTTAAATTTTACTGCAGAGTTCCTATTTTGTTGTTACGCCGTTTTTTTATATAAGACTAGTAAGTAGGTATGGTAATAGCCTGCACATGTCCAACTGCTGGGTAAAGGTTTCTTCTGTACAGTAGGTATCAGAGCATAATCCACCACGCGGCTCCCCACTGCGGATTGGCGGACTTCACATATCTTCGAAATATTTTTTTTGTTATTATTACGAAAATATGATGCAGATTTCCTCATTATGTTTTTTTTACCCCTGTGCACGTAATAAGTCAGCGCTTAAAATTAACAATTTCATTGCGGCACCGCGAATCGAACTCAGGTTGCCCGAGTAAATTGGCGAGCGCCCCGACACTGAGCCATCACGGCTTCCACAAGACTACTGTTAACACCAAATATATTATCAAGGTGAACTGTGTGAATATGTTATTGAAGTGTCAAATGAACTAATACTGTTACGAGAACTCAAATTCCCGCCGAAATAGAAATCGCCATCTTGTTTCCCTCTGTACCATGCTTTTGTCTCTGGTTTTCCGGTTTAGATACACGCACCGGTACAGATGGCGCGGGGGATGCGGGAACAATGGACATGGGCAGCCGGTCCTCGCTTCACACCGGCTTACAGATGTCCGAGGACGAGCATTGGGAGATGAATTATCACGAAGCAGCTATATATTTAGAGGTTGGCGATTTACAATGTCGCTTGTTATTGTATTATGATTAATCTTTCATCTTCAGATATTGCAGGTCAGGCTGAACTAATTGGCAACTCCTTGCCTGATGAGCGTCCAACAATTTCATTGGTGTCAACACCGGAAATTGAACTGTGGTCGCTCGAGTGCATCTAAATAAAAGCGACAACGGGACATTGAGCTCTCACGGCTTTGGGCTGTGTTTACTTGTACATTATATTAATAACCCATATTGAATATATTGTTCACAATTTGGACTACCATTCCAGGAAGGTTTGAATAACGAGAAATTCGACTCTCACCCGTCGAGCCCCGAGGAGTTGCCGGCGTACCTTAGGGTCCATAACCCATGGTACCACGGACTGGATCTGTTGGCGTCTCTAGTGCTGATCCTTCTCGCTTTCACCGAGGACCCCGCAGTACCGGCCTTCGAGGTAACCAGAGCTGAGGCTTGACTTCATTGATAACGTTAACTATTGGAGCGCTTTGTCGTAGCATCACCTGATGATGATCTGAATTAGTAACTATGGTTCGATGGATTACGTTTGATTAATGGCCGGTTTCAGTATTCTATCTACAGATAGATTTAGTTGCTAGCGACAGGTATTTGACATTAGCTCTTCTATTGTGTGGTAAAATAATTTGGTTCACGTAAACACGAGAACTTAAATACAAAATTATGTAAATATGCTGTAAACAAACTATTGTAATATTGAATCACGTAAGTTAAAATAAAAAAAAACAACATTTAAACATAAACTATACCTGGCAACATTTTTATAACCGAATAAGTAGTGTTACTATTAAATTAAACAACGCCTCGCAGCTGCCAGTGTGGGCACACGGCACGATAGAGCTTCTGGCACTGACGGTAATAGGCGTGGAGCTGCACCTCAAACTGAAATGGATCGGCTGGAGCACAATTCTTAAACACAAGAGGACTATGATAAAGGTCAGTAGACTCCTTACCAATGCTCTCTCATGAATATCGTCGGTATATCCTATAAGATTCGGCTCAGTCGTCGTGGGTCTCAGGTTCTATTTTACTGCATGTATGGCCTAATTAAGAATGATTAAGAGGGTCACATTACCCGTTGTTATTGAGCGCGGTGTTGTGGGTTTACACGATAAAAAATAATTGTGCTGTTGTTTCGGGTCTGGGTGTGTTTGTCTGCTGCTTGCTGATTTAATTGGTCACCAAACATCATATCCTTTTTGGGGATAGGTGTGCGTGCGCATCGAAAAAATTTTACACTCATAATTTTTCCAAACGTGCCAAAAGAAGTATAACTGGATAAAGATAAATATTTTAGGAAACATTTTTACACGACGTTCTCTAGTCCCAAACTAAGCAATGCTTGTACTATGGCTACTAGATATCTGATAAACATACTTAACCATACTTTTCTTTTGTAAATAAATACATATTATACATATATAAACACTCAGACACTAGAAAAACACTATGTTCAACACACAACATTTTTCCAGTAGTGGTCGAACTCACACCCTCTGGCGCAGAAGGTATTTGTGTGTCCCACAGATAGTTGTTTCGTAACTGGGTGTTTATCCACGCGAAATTTATGTTTTGTACAATGCCCTTACAACACGGGATAATGTTATAATAAAGTAAGGGCAATGTCTGAAAAAATAACTTCGAAAACGTTCAAAGTCAAAGTCAAAATCTTTATTCAACATAGCCTAATTTTAAGATCTTATTGAACGCCGAAAACTACCACCGGTTCACTAAACTAAACCTGCCAGAGAAGAACCAACAAGAAACTGAGCTCATATATTTTTATTTTCTTTGAATTACTTAAGTATATACACAAACGTATTTAAGTATAAAATTAGCAGGAGTAGACTTGCATGTGCAGAGTCAGAGTCATTTCCACAAATCCTTGTGCGGAATACATCCAGTATTCCGTTCGTGACACTTCCAGGGTCTGACGTTGTTGATCATGGTACTCGAAGCCGTGGTGGTGCTGTGCCGGCAGTCCTCGCACTTCAGGGTCACGCGGGCGCTCCGCCCCATCTTCCTGGTGGACACGCGGCACTGCGGCGGCGTCAGACGCTTCATCAGGCAGATCCTGCAATCGCTCCCGCCCATCCTGGATATGCTCGGTAGCTATTTCACATTTTTATATATAAGATCTTGGCATCAAGAGAGCATATATGGAGCAACCAAAAGGGAAGCGCCCTGTTGGTCACCCCAGATATCGCTGGAAGGATGAATTCAAGAAAGATCTGAGCGATCTTGCCAGATGGCTAACTGGCTCTCCAGTTAGCCATCTGGCAAGAAACAGCCCAAAATAGAGAGCAGTGTCGCCTTTTAGTGTAAGATCCTCTTTGGGTCGCCAAAACTTATAACTTGTCACAAATAAATAAAACAATATACTTACTTCGTTAACTAAGTATATTGTTTTAAATGAAAATGTGGCAAACGAGCCTGGCGGTTCACCTGATGTTAAGTGATAACCGTATCATCGACATGTGCAACACCCGTAGGGTTGCAGATGTGTTGCCACATTTTAATAAAGTCAGTAAAGGTCCTAGCTATTTCGCTCAGCAGACGAAACGCAGAAGTGCAACACTTCCGCCGGTCTTCTGTGAGGTCCTGCTACTCGCTTGTGGCCCTACCATCCTACCAAAATGTAAACGAAACCAACATGAAGTTCGTTACATAGATAATATAAGTAGGATTACATAGATAATATATGAAATATAATAAAAGTAGGTTGATAAAAGTCCGATCGCAGCGTCATCTGGATTTTTCTTCAACAGTGGAGTCACTTCATGCAAGTAAAGTAAATTATAGTAACAGCCTATATATGTCCCATTGCTGGGAAAAGGCCTTCTCAGTACATAGGGTATTCGGCCATAGTCCAGCATGCGACCCCACAGCGGATTGGCGAACTTCACATGTGTTCGAAATATTTATTTTTGTTAATATTTCGAAAATGTACAGGTTTCCTCACGATGTTTTGATACGTCAACACTTAATAAATAACGAATATATTGCCAAATGCGCCCGGAAATTGAGCTATCACAGTTCATACAAATTATAATCTTTTAAAACATGTGAATTAACATTTTTATTATTTTTGTAATATATATTATCTATGACATTTGTCCGCTTCTTTTACAGGTCTACTAATGTTCTTTGTGGCGACGTATTCGCTCCTCGGTTTCTATTTGTTCTCGGAGCATATCGACAACGGCCATTTCAAGACCATCAGTGATTCATTCGTCAGCATGTTCGTCTTACTTACGACAGCCAAGTGAGTTTTGGCTGTTGTCAGCCTAAGAAATATTGATAAATATTTATTACGTCGTTAACCAAATACACTTTTTTTATGTGAAAATTTGCCAAGCAAGCAGGCGGTACACCTGATGTTAAGTGAATACTACAATCCATGAACATCTGCTGCACTCGAGGGTTGCAGATGCGTTGACAACCTTTTGAAAATTGGGCTCCGGCCACCTCACTCACCAGACGAAACGCGAAAGTTTATACTTCCACTTTACGCCGCTCTTCTGTGAGTCGTGGTAGCAACAGCCGAGGCTGCTGCGTGGCCCTACCACCGTGCCACTACCACTTTTAATAGATATGTCTGCTCTATATCACGAGACATACATTTGATTCCCGTACGGCACAAGTATTTGTGTCATTGTGTCCTAAGGTTATTTTAATCATGATCGGTGGCCTATAGTAATCATCGTCATCATTTCAAACTTTGAGTCCACTGCTGACCTCATATTTCTACAAATTTTAACTTTTTCACAGTTGTCCGTATAATGTTCATTAACTGATATTATTTATTTACGTTATTTAAAGTTAAAAAGTAGCTTTTTTTTACGTTAAATGACGTTATCCTATTCCTGATGTTTCAAATACAATACAACGTCCGTGATTGCAACAACTGGAATAGTTTCATTTAACAATGCGCGGTCTTAATTGAAAAAAAAAAATATTCATACAATGTTTATTGGCGATTTGGTTTGCATTGCAGTTTCCCTGATGTCATGATGCCATCGTATGCCAAGTCGAAATGGTACGCGCTGTTCTTCATTCTTTACATCATCACGGTGCTCTACGTGCTTATGAACTTGGTGAGTTAAACTTTTATAACCTCTTGACAGATTCAGCTGCCCACGTTTCCCCGCTCTTTTGTAGTGACAGATCGTTACCCGCCTTTTTTAACTGTCAATGATTCAAATCTTATTTATATTCTATAATTTTGGGTAGCCTCCATTAAGTGAGTGAATCATTTATAACTTCTTGATAGATTCAGCTCATGTTTCCCCGATCTTCTGTAGCGACAGATCGTTACCCGCCTTTTTCAACTGTCATTAATTTAAATCCTATTTAATTAGACATTTTTGGGTTGTGTCCATTATTAAGCACACGCTTCGATCGTTACGAAACTGCAGGTGTACCAAGGCAATATATTATGTCTTTGTTGATCTGTGCAGATGTTAGCCGTAGTGTACGAGACTTTCACGCGGATAGAGCGGGAAAAGTGCCGCGCCTTGTTGTTGCACAGGCGCGTGGCCGCTCGCCGCGCCTTCCGTCTGTTGGTGTCGCGGCGGGCACCCCGCGCTGTCCGCCTGCGGCACTTTGCGGGACTTATACGCCACTACGCGCCGCACTACAGTAAGTAAATTACGCAAGAGTGCGGTCGCCGTTCTGTGTGAGCGAAAGAACGAAACAACTCGGCCCCTTTTTCACGTCCAACGAATTACCCCGAATTCGTTGACCAGAGACCATGGGAGCGCCGTGCCTGGTGTGTGGCTCCGTCGCTCACCTCTTTTCAGCCGCGGAGGGTAGGGGGAACGGCACACCGCAATACAGACATTCCTCTCCCCCCGCGGCCCCACCACCACTGCATCAGCGGTGCAGCCCCGCCGAGTCGCGCAGGATAGAGAGCGCGGCCAAACGCAATACCGACACTCCTCTTCTCCCGTCCCTCGTCCTCGGTAGCAGAAGACAAGGGGAGTGGCTTCTCCTCTGTTACCCTCGACCTGTCTCCTGCACCTTCGAAGGGAAGGTCGGAGGGAAACCATTCGGGCTTCGGCGGGCTGTCCCCTTCGGAACTCTAAAAGCATTATTTTATATATATTAGTCCGTAATCTGACCGGCTACGTAACCCGCAGGCGGGCTGGACGTATACCTGATGTTCAAGTAGCTTAACCAGTCGGGTTCCTTCTTGCTGTCTCGTTAGGAGATCTAGATTAGCATCTCAACCAGTCAGGATCCGGCGGACTCTACCGTTCGGAGTTCTAAAAGCACAATATTAGTCCGCGATCTGACCGGCTACGTCGCTCGCAGGCGGGTTGGACATGTACCTGATGTTCAAGTAGCTTAACCAGTCGGGTTCCTTCTTGCTGTCTCGTTAGGAGATCTAGATTAGCATCTCAACCAGTCAGGATCCGGCGGACTCTACCGTTCGGAGTTCTAAAAGCACAATATTAGTCCGCGATCTGACCGGCTACGTCGCCCGCAGGCGGGCTGGACGTGTACCTGATGTTCAAGTAGCTTAACCAGTCGGGTTCCTTCTTGCTGTCTCGTTAGGAGATCTAGATTAGCATCTCAACCAGTCAGGATCCGACGGACTCTACCGTTCGGAGTTCTAAAAGCACAATATTAGTCCGCGATCTGACCGGCTACGTCGCCCGCAGGCGGGCTGGACGTATACCTGATGTTCAAGTAGCTTAACCAGTCGGGCTCCTTCTTGCTGTCTCGTTAGGAGATCTAGATTAGCATCTCAACCGGTCAGGATCCGGCGGACTCTACCGTTCGGAGTTCTAAAAGCACAATATTAGTCCGCGATCTGACCGGCTACGTCGCCCGCAGGCGGGCTGGACGTATACCTGATGTTCAAGTAGCTTAACCAGTCGGGCTCCTTCTTGCTGTCTCGTTAGGAGATCTAGATTAGCATCTCAACCAGTCAGGATCCGGCGGACTCTACCGTTCGGAGTTCTAAAAGCACAATATTAGTCCGCGATCTGACCGGCTACGTCGCCCGCAGGCGGGCTGGACGTATACCTGATGTTCAAGTAGCTTAACCAGTCGGGCTCCTTCTTGCTGTCTCGTTAGGAGATCTAGATTAGCATCTCAACCGGTCAGGATCCGGCGGACTCTACCGTTCGGAGTTCTAAAAGCACAATATTAGTCCGCGATCTGACCGGCTACGTCGCCCGCAGGCGGGCTGGACGTATACCTGATGTTCAAGTAGCTTAACCAGTCGGGCTCCTTCTTGCTGTCTCGTTAGGAGATCTAGATTAGCATCTCAACCAGTCAGGATCCGACGGACTCTACCGTTCGGAGTTCTAAAAGCACAATATTAGTCCGCGATCTGACCGGCCGCGTCGCCCGCAGGCGGGCTGGACGTGTACCTGATGTTCAAGCAGCTCAACCAGTCGGGCTCCGGCGGGCTGAGCCGTTCCGAGTTCGCGAACGTGTACGAGGTGTTCGCGCTGCGCTGGGCGCCGCAGTCGGGCCGCGCGCCCTGGTACGCCGCCTCGGCGCTCGAGCCGGCGGGCAGGGCCGCCGCGGCCGCCGTCCGGTGGCCCTACTTCGAGTACCTCGTGTGTGAGTATAATAAAATAGTAATAATAATAAAATATCTTTATTCACATAGACGCTTGCGCGTTCTTATGGAACGTCAAGATTTTACAAAGAAATCAACACGTTCGTAAGTTGCCACCGGTTCAGAAAGCAGTTTCTGTTGAGAAGAAACCGGCAATAAACTCAACAGTTGCTCTTATTTAAAAGGTCAGGTTACAATATAATAGTACAGGTAATAGTCCTGTTTTAGTCTACGTGAGTATCAACAGTAAAGAAGTAAAACAGTAAATTAACAGCCTGTACATGTCCCACTGCTGGAAAAAGGCCTCCTCTGTACAGAGGGTATCAGGGCATAGTCCACCACGCGGCCCCACTGCGGATTGGCGGAGTTCACGTATCTTCGAAACATATTTTTATTATTTCGAAAATATACAGGTTTCCTCACAATGTTTTCCTTCACCGCTGAGCACGTGATAAGTCAGCACTTGAAATTAAAAATTTCATTGGTGCCGGCACCGGGGATCGAACTGAGGTTGCTCGAGTATATTGAATTACCTAAAGGCGAGCGCCCGGACACTGAGTCATCACGGCTCGCTAACTAAACTAAGTAACGCAGTAGTAAGTGCTATTAGCATCGATAAGATTTAGTTATATTAAAATATAACACGCAGTGTAGGATGACCCCCAACTAGATGTAGTGGCGTTGGTGTTTATTTCATGTTTAATGTTTAAATATATATACTGTTATTGTGTATATACTATGGACTTGTCGGGGGAAGTACCACGGCCTCACAAAAGACCGACCTTTTTCTGGACCTATCTGGTTTGATTTTATTTGAAAAAGTAGTTTGTTATTTCGGAACTTTCTGTTAAAGAGATGATCGAAATTCGGGTCTTGATTATAGAGTAAAGAGAAAAGCGTAAGGACGTACGCGGAAAATTGCAACGTGAGACGCTGTAGTAGCTAGCTATCTATAAAAACGCTAAAAAAATCATGGCTGTTGTAAGCCCCAGTAAAATATTTTTTATTATGTTTTTTAGTATTTGTTGTTATAACGGCAACCGAAATGCACCATCTATAAAAATTTCAACTGTCTAACTATCAAGGTTCATGAAATACGGCCTGACTGATGGACAGACAAACAGACATCGAAGTCTTAGTAGTAGGGTCTCGTTTTACATTTTGGGTACGGAAACCTAATAAAGTAAAGGTTTGTTTTTTTAGATTTTCGCTCCAATCCTTAACCCGTAACTCATAAAATTACTGTTTATGGGTAACAGACGCTTTGATAATCGGCAACGGCGTGTCTATGGTACTTCGTGTATGCGAAGCGGCTGGCGATTTGCAGGACAGCGCGCGCCTTCTGTGCGCCTCATGGGATACTTGGCTTTTCCTCACGCGTGAGTTATGAATACTGTACATTGTAGACTAAAACTATTTGTTATTTCTCCATAGATTATAAAAGATAATAAGAAACCAATCGATTTACAAACTTACGAGATATAATTTAAAATTTTCCTACATAGAGGTAGTTTTTAGCCAATTTCACAGTAAAATTTGAATGTACTTTAATTTATAACTTTTGAAAACAAATTATCACATTTATATCACTTAGTTACAAGTCGAAGGAATGGATAGTGACTTTGGCTATAAATATTTTCTTAACATTTTTTTTATACGCCTCCCTCACTAAGACACAGGACATGTCGCGGGGATTCCCACACCATGAAAAACTATTTTTTCAAACTTTTTAGTTGTACTAAAATATAACTAAGTTACTCTGATCGTAATTAATCTTATCAAAATTTCACTATGAATCCTATAAATTGTTATAACCTCAAATTCAACGCATAGTACTGACAATAATTATAGGTCAAACGTATGAAAAAAAAAATAATATTCAAAAATATTTAACCTCTCTGTACTTACATATGAAGTGATTCGCCAATTGCAGTGTTCTTGCTGGAAGCTGCCCTAAGGATGATGGCTTCAGGCCTGTCCGCTTACTTGGAGAGCGGTTGGAACGTTTTCGACCTCAGTGTGACCTTGTTGGCGCTGATGGGAGCTGTGCTGCTCAGCATCGCCCCCAAGCTCTTCATAGTGGTCATGTTTAGGCCGTTGAGGCGAGTACTTTTAATTTCTAACTGGACATCATCATGCTTTCTGTGTTTTGGTACCTTTTGTAGATGTCTAAAGATGTTTATACCTACCATGTGAAAGAAGAAGCGAAGATCTAATAAAGAAGAGAAGATGGCGGTCGCCAAAAGTTTTCCGGAAAAAAAACAAAAAAGTTTAATTTCATTCAGAAGAATGAAAATAACAAATCTGAATATTATTTTTTTCTCTAAAACTATAACCGACCGCTGAATTCTGCTTGTTGATTAATTCATTACTGATTTTTCTCTATAAAACAAATTATTTCGTGAGGTCGCTACAAATGTAAAGAGTGACCATTCCAAGGAATAAACGTCTCTCTTCTAACGCCTCCAACAGACTGATGCGTCTGTACAAGTTGAAGAAGCGATACCGTGACGTGTTCGGTACACTGGTGCTGCTGTCTCCGCTCATGTCGTCCGCCGGTTGCGTGATGCTCGTCATGTACTACTTCTTCGCCATCGTCGGCATGGAGCTGTTCGCCGGCTACGACCTGAAGAACTGCTGCGTGTGAGTTCACTCCCCTAATTTTGGGGTTCAAGGTCTCTTTCATTCCATGGAGTTGAGAGCTGAGATTGTTCTCTTCATCCTTTGCACAGTCAGTTGGGGCTGTTGTCCGTACGATAGATAAGGCCGGCGTGAAGTGGATGTGCTACGCTTCTGTATTTCGTCTGCTGAGCGAGGTAGCCGGGGCCTTATCATAAGGTGTTGCCACCTTATAATAAGGACCCTACATCTGCAACCCTACGGGTGTTGCAAATGTCCATGGGTGGCGGTTATCACTTAACCGCCAGCTCGTTTGCCACCTTCTCACGTTAAAAAGATAAAACCTGCGTTAGTGTAGTATGTTCACGAGTCCATAATGCAAGCATGAAGCAGGACGTTCTATCGGGTGTCCTACTGAGTCCCCTCTGCTCGAATATAACCTTGCCGTCTTCACACACGCAGAGGATAGGTTGCTAACTATGGATTAACAAACTATGTCTGTTTCGTCGCTCTTTGCAGTTCTTTGTTGGACTGTAACTCGAAATCTTTGAAAACTGTAACACTCGTAGGAATTAACCACAACGCCAGGAATTGTTGAATCCTTCAGGAACACAACCGTGGAGGACTTCTACAAGTACTCCGAGAACAGCTCCACCGCCCTCGGCTACTACTATCTGAACAACTTCGAGAACATCCTCACCAGCGGTGTATCTCTCTTCGAGCTGACCGTCGTCAACAACTGGTTCATCCTGATGAACGCCTACGCCACAGTCGCCGGCCAGTTCAGCAGGCTCTACTTCATGGTATGCGATTCCGTTTCGTGGCCACAGGACCTTTTTACTAAGATCGCACCCCATGATATACCGGTAATTTGAATTAAAAATACTATTGTATTTCCAAGGATACTGAGTTTGTGCCCTCTCATGTACTGCTTAAAATTTGAATTAAATATTAAAGTTTGAATTAAAAAAAATACTATTGTATGATTGACGTCAGGCAGGTAGCTGGTTAGCAAGATCAAAACTTACTATAAAAATTTAATTTCAATAGCAAACGCGGCATCTCTTGTTCGAATTATCGTTGTAAACCGTTATTTGAATTTGTTTACGTGTTCTAAAGGACATACTCGTAAAATTAGATCCGCCAAGCATTGCTTAAAATGCGGAAATACATTGTACATAAATTACGTTGAGGTTTATGTAGGTATAACAATGAGCCATTTACATTACTTCTGAAAATTTTAAAGAAGAAATTGTTGGGTTACCATAAACGTCAGATCCTGTACTTTACTTACATACGACTTATATTCGAAATATTTTTTTGTTATTATTTCGAAAATATGCAGGACTTGACCGCTGAGCATGTGATAAAATAGTACTTAAAATTAACAATTTCATTGGTGCGGTCACCGGGGATCGAACTTAGGTTGATTAAGTAAATTGAATTAAAGGCGATCGCCCGGACTTTGAGCTATCACGGCTATTTAATAATCTACTTATCATTTTCTCTCATATGCTCTTCTGACAGGTGTTCTACTTATTCACGATGGTGGTACTGACTATCGTAGTTGCCAGCGTCTTGGAGGCATTCAGGTTTAGGATCCAATACAAACGGAGCACCACCAAGAGGGATGGTGAGTTTTTACCATAAACATTGTTTTTTTTTTTATAAAGATTTTATGGTCATATATAATGTAAGAAAGATGGTGTACATTCAGCCGCTTGACGGGAATCAGCTAACTTCAGGCTGAAATTTGGGTACCAGCTGGGCTTTTATTTTATTTAGAAACAAAATAACGTCCATTTTAATTTCCCACTTCAAAAATTCTGCCAAAATGCAGAATACAGCCCTGGTGTCGGTTACACTCTTGGCAACATAAGGAAGAATAAATCTGCAATTAGAAGACCATTATATGCATATATCTGTAGGGAGTTAGAAAACACCCCTAGTATAACCTAGTATACTAAGTGTATTTGTATTTTGTATAGTTCGTTGTGGCATTCCAAGGGGGAGGCCTGTATTCAACAGTGGACGTCTTACGGCTGATCATGATGATGATTATATTTGTATTGACATATTTTAATAATTACAGAGGAGAAGTTGCTTCACGAAGAAGTTCATACGAGCTGGGAGGAAGCGCAACGTCTCGGTGTAAGCGGGGACTTGGCCGACGAGCTAAGGCCTTTCCTGCCTCCAGGGGTAAGTGTAGTGGAAGAGTTTGTTACATGGTTTCTGCACGTTCGTGAGCTGTAGGCAGTAAAGTAAAGTAAAGTAACAGCCTATACATGTCCCACTGCTGGGCAAAGGTCTCCTCTATACAGAGGGTATCAGGGCATAGTCCACCACGCGGCCCAACTGCGGATTGGCGGACTTCACATATTTCGAAATATATTTCTTTTTGTTATTATTTCGAAAATATGCAGGTTTCCTCACGATGTTTTCCTTCACCGCGGAGCACGTGATAAGTGAGCACTTAAAGTTAAAAACTTCATTGGTGCCGGCACCGGGGATCGAACTCAGGTTGCTCGAGTATAATTATTGAATTAAAGGCGAGCGCCCGGACACTGAGCTAGCACGGCTCATGTAGGCAGTAGTAAAGCTTAATCTAATCGTACATTAATACTTTACCTGACTGTGGTGGGGTCACGCCACAGTCTTCCCTGTTGCACGAATGGGAAGGTCCTTCCGGGGAGGTACCACGGCTTCACAGGCGTGAAATGGAAGTGCTACACTTTTTCGTTTCGTCTGATGAGTGAGGTAGCCGGGGCCCACTTTATTAAAAGGTGACAACGCATCCGCAACCCTACGGGGTTGTAAGTCTATTGGCGGTAGATATCACTCGGGTGAACCGCCAGCTCATTTGCTACCTCTTCGCCAAAAAAAAATATTCGTGCAGGTGGATGTGACCTTCATTGGTTCGCGGCCTCGGACCAAGGAGGTCCTGCAGCGGCGCATGTACCAGACCGACATCCAGAAGTGGCTGGCTGAGGAGGACGAAAGCGAAGGTATTGTAACTGCACTATGAGCTTAACCATGACATTACAGGAACTTCTTCACCATGTTTCTGGTGCCTGTGTTTCTACGTTACTGGCTTTTGAGCCGGAGATCGTGGGTTCGATTCCCGCACGGGACAGGTTTTTATGTATCTCGTTTCTAGGATTCGAACACTGTTCAAGAGATAGGAGATGGATCAGTCATCAAAATGACACGATCTGTAAAGAGAGCGGTTAAATCATTTTACTAAGGATAACACCTGATTTATAGTTCCATCCTCGATCTTAAAGTAAGATCGATGATACGTTTCTTTTTATCTCATTGTAACTTTTTAAAGTATGCATAATTTCATGTCTCGCTCATTTTTTTACGTGTCTAAATCCAAGAGAGGACTTCTTCTGGTTCCAGATCTGCAGCCTTCGACCACCGCGACATCTAGCGAGGACCCCCTCGCCCCCCCTCTCATCCAGCAGCCCGACGCTGAACCCAACCACCAGATCAGGACCGGCTACCAATTGTAGGATATGATTCTCGCCGCCCTTCTTAACAGACTGGCGGTCCTATGGGACGCCTTGAAAACGTTATGATAAAACATAGTTCGCTGGTTCAGTGATTTCATATTCTGACTAATGTTAAAACGGAATTGATATCTGACTCTTGACGTGATGTGCGCGTGTTTTCTTTTAGTTAACTAACGATTATGTGTTGTTTATATCTAGATTGCGTGTACGTATTAAAAATCTATTTGCTTGACCGTTTAAACCGCCCAAAATTGTATTAAATCCTGATTATCGTTCAGGTGTTATTGAGTAAGATTTTACTGAGGCGTTTATAGGAATTATGCTTTTTACGGCATACTGACAATGCAAGCGTGATAAAACTAAATAATTAGGATTATATGTAGATAATCGATCAATTTACTCTTATATTAATTCATTATCTGTACAAATATTTGCATACGAGTAATTGATGTTGAGTGAACAAAAATGTTGCCAACAAGAATAAATTGCAAAATTAGGTTAATTATCACAGAGTACATTTAATTATAGACAATCGGGTGACTACTTATAGTTTATGCTGACTTGTAATTTATGCGTTTAATCTAGCTTAGCTTAAATGTTATCGATTATAACATCTGTGATAGAAAAGTATATAAGCAAAGCTTGACCAATTTTCTTTATTTAAAACTATTTATTTTATTATTTTAATTCGTTTAAGATTTTATTCGATTGTGAAGTAATGAGATTATTTTTTGGTTGTTTTCATTACCAAAGTTCTAATTCAGTCACATAATTATAAATACTTACTTATATTAAAAAGTAAATGCGACTCGATTCTTACACTTCTTGTCTTTCCATGTGTTAGATAAATTTATATAATTGATTTGGTTTCGTTAGAATTCTTTATCATAGAAAAAAAGGTTTGTGGAATCTGTAAATTTTGAATTTTTAAAGACATACTTAAAAATAAATATTATTTCCAATGCTTATTTTCCTTGTTAAGGCAGCCGATATTATTGTATAATTATGTGAACTGTAACTATCATAAAAATATTATATAGCTTTAGCAGCTAACATCTAAGTAATATGTGATCGTTAACTTAAGTGCAATGATAATTATTAACATTATAAGCATAAGCAATTGGATTTTACTATATAAGAAAGTGAAAAAGTTATACTGAATGTTTGAAGTGGGCAGGAGTTTATGATGAAAGTGAAAACTTCGCAATCGAGCATCATAACTGTACTTTCTAATATGGCCATAGCTTAGCATCGAACAAAAACAATTCTTGAATTAATAAAAACCATTCCCTACCAATTTATAAAGCTAACAGATATATACGTAGTATAATAATAATTTATATAAAAGTAAAAGTAACTATATTTAGGAATGGGTTTACTAATTGTATAAGATGCAACGGTATTTTATACTATAGATATTGAAATGCATAATAAAAACAGCAATCAAAAGTGTTGCCATTTCCAAACAGAGTGACAGCAACATTCACACGTTTCCTATGGAATGTAGAAAAAAGGATAGCGTAATAAAAGCAAAAAGAAGAGCTCTTTTTTAAAAAAAAATGATACTTCTCGATTTTTTTGTAAAAAAGAGCATCGGTCTTTCTCTTCCCCGTATTAAACTTGTTTCGGGCGCATTAACATATCTGTAGTATAAGTTATCATTGAATGTGACACTGCTCCGAGATGTTTTTGGATATAACAAATACAAAATTGACATGTGGCGTCAAAACATTCTCGACCAACCTCCATTCTCCAATTTCAAGGACATCTTTCAAGACGTTCATTATGTATTTAGGGATATTAATTCATCTACTCATATTTATAGACGTACATAATTACGATAACAAGGAAATATAAATAACAGTTTTAAGAACAGATTTTTATAGATTTCTTTGACGGGAATACATCATAAATAAAACTATTTTACAGATTGTAACGACTATGTAGTTAACGAAATGTCGGTAATTTTAACAACAAACTATACGTGAATAAAATAGTTTTAACTTCAATATTTAGTATTAGCTTAAATCGAAGGAACTTTTTAATATTATCGAATCTAAAGAGTATCGATATTATGATTATGTATAGAAAAGCATTCCTTTCGTTGAATTAAAATTGAATTTGTTTCAAATATTGAGTAATAATAAAAATACTATTGTACATCGGTTTCCGATGTAATTCTAGGGTAAAATTGCTTTAGAAATAGATGATTGGTGCTTCTCGCTAAGTGATGAACTAGACATTTTTGTCTGCACATTCGCGTGCCGTGTCATATCTTAATAGATAAAAATTTTGTTTCCGTATATTTGTATCCACAAAACTTCAAAAGTAGACGATGGATTTACTTGATATTTGTTCACAACATTTTTATTTCGAAATTCCCACGAAAACGAAAAAAAGCCAACTCGAAGCGTGGACGGTCTCAGCTATTAATGTCATAATTCGTTATTCTATATCAGGGACGATAGAGTTAAGAAGAGCAATCTCTGAGTATAAAAAGGGTCCGTCGAAATGGGTTAAATTGGTGGCGCTAAGGTAGTATATGGATATAAGGATAGAATTTTACCCATGGTTACTAGTTACTAAAATTCATCTCGACTAGGTAAAAAAGACATACCCTATAATTTATATATTATTGATTAAAATTTACCACCAAGTTTCAAACTAGTCCATTACTAGTTTGGTGGTAAATCTTAATCATAACTGTGATAAACTATTATTGCCTGATGTAAATTACATTTTTGTAGTTGTAGTAACAGGGCTAGTACGATGCTATAGACCAGTTCGGGTAGTTTCAATTCCATTTACTATATATATTAGCAGTAGTTCTGGAATCTCTCCATTACCACATCAGACTAGCTCTTCCAAAATATTTCAATATCTCGTTGTAAATAGTTTTAAAAATTAAGTAGACATTATGAACATGTCTACTGAATTTTTATATACAGGGAGGCTTTTCTAAGTGTAGCCATTTTTTTGTATTAAGGTATAGACATAAATAATGTTAATTAAAAAATGTTAAATATTTAAAATCACTCGTAATTAATTAAATACATTCATTTGAACTTATCTCAAAAAGTGCGTGCTTTATGGACAACTCATTTATTTTACGCGCGATCTTTTATAACTAACACGCACGCAAGTTCGTTTCAAAAGTATACGACGCATTTATGAATGACTACCGCATTGTCAACAAGTTCTGTTTTTTAGGGAATGGAATGGGAATTTTTTTTTTGAAAAAAGAAAGTGTTTTTATTTCATTAAACGATTATACTACCGAGTCTGAACCTCCTGTGTGAATTTGGGCACCTTTACAAAAGCCAACCTGTATATACAGCGTGTCTTTACAATCGCGACAATAAATGAACACACATATAGATAACTTTTTAAAATTGTATTAAACATTTACATTCTTTAAACACCAATATTTACAGAATTATAAAATTTTCCAAAACAAAGAATTTTAGAACATCCTTACGGATAAAACTGTAACGTAAAGTTCATTTGTAAAAGTCACAAAGCATATGAATGGGTTGAATGAATTTAAAAGAGACAAAATATAACGTTAGAAGGAGAGGCTTGTAATGCGACGCTGTGACAACGAATGAAAAAGTCTCTGAATGTATGAATCAGTCAGTTGTAATTGTATAGGTGTTACAAATTTTGTTTCTTTTTTACTTAATTAGTTTGTTTGAAAAAAAAATTATCAATGGATTTTTTTTGACGTTAATATTTTTTTATGATTATTGGCAAGTAGCGTTAGACGTGTGTTCATTTATTGTCGCGGTGGTAACGACACGCTGTATATCAATTCCAAATAGCAAACCCAAATAATGCCCTGGATCTATATGAAATATAATTTTAAAAAGTATTTCTCACTTCCATAGGCTTAAATCACCATCGTGTAGGGCGGAACGCAGGGTTAAAATGTCGAAGTGCGTATGGTTTGCTTATTATTTAATTTAGAGTAAAAAAGGATTTAATTTTTATGACTGTTATATGTACCCAAAAAGGATAGTTGTTAATCGCACTTTATTGACAAATCACTAGCTGCTTTAATATTCGCCGGGGATAAATATGGGTGTATCCACGTTTTACAATTACTAAGTTTGTTGACATTAAACTTGCTACCTAATTAGAAAAAATACTTTACTGCTGAGTAGTTGGCCGGCTAGTGTTTGCAAGAGGAAACAAAATACAATCGTGTCAATAATAAATAATTTCGTAATTTAAACAAAACGACAATTTGAATCCAATCTATTTTTTTCAAGGCAACGTATATGGCAAGACAAGGCAACCTTTATTCAGATAAATGGCAACTAAACTAATTTAACTTGATTTTTCTGTCCATCCTTACTTTAATATTATAAATGCAAAAGTTTGTATGTATGGATGGATGTTTGTTACTCTTTCACACAAATACTACTGAATGGATTTAAATGAAACTACAATAATATAGCTTATACATCAGAATAAGACATAGGCTATAATTTATATACTTACATATTTTATGTATATCTATCTTTCCGCCGTGTCGTGCCTATTCTACGCAGACGTAGTCGCGGGCAGCAGCTAGTATTGAATAAAACAGAAATAAGTCGAGTATGTATTTTGTTTTCATTTTCTGTTGTTGATGCCAGCGTAGAAACTAAATTAAAGTTTGGTAATGTTCAATTTTTTTTTGTAAAATCCTGCATGTACGAGAAGTTGTATAATTATTTGGGAGTGATGAATAAGCAGCGAGACAATGGCACCAACTTTATATAATATCAAACAATTACTTGTATCTAGTTTAGACTGGTACTGTCAAAATGGTAGACTGTTAGTGAGAGGAAATTGTGCCTTTAGCTACTCACTGTTCAATTTTAATTCAAATGTTTTCATTAGTATATTACTTAATAAAATAGTAAGATATTGATTTAAGACAATGGTTTCTTGGTGTTGCCAAATTTTATGGTGATGTATAAACACATAGCTAATTTTTATAACAGTATTAAAATGAATTTCTTTATTGTTGTTTATTTAAACGAATTAATTTTGATTTTCTTATATAATTATTGTTATAGCAAAATAATGTCTACACAAAATAAATAAATGGAAAAAAGTCGGTATTATTTATCCTTATTTCATTATTCCTAGTATTCATTATTTATATGAGCAACTGAGGCTACAAGCTAAGTTTAGGATTTGTATGTTTGAAAATTAAATGTTTATTTTAAGTTTGTCTAGTGCTAATCTCTGCACTTGAGATGAAACATTAAAATTAATCGAAAAGTTTTTGGCCGCTAAAAATGTCGAACCTACGTCTTCCAGATTCGCGCCCAGACTCTTTAACCACTAAGCTAGACAGCTGAAGTACCACACCGACGACAGTCTCCACTTCTTTTATCAACATTCTTCCATCGATAATTCGAACGAGAGATTTCGTCAATGCCGTTTTAAATAAGAAGTACCTGGATGACCGAGCCTTGATAGGTATTTTAAAAAAAAAAAGTAAAAAAATAAGTGTGTAAATCACCGTGACACGAACCGCAGCCTTCTGTTTCAGGGCCGCCCGATTACCAACCGAGCTATTATAACATTTTTTTTTCGGCGAAATTTACCGTCATATTCGAATGATATTTTTCATTCCCTGAAAATAGGGATAAAACGACATTTTCTAAAAATGAAACATAGCCAGATCGATTTTTCGCCCCCGAATCTACGCACATACTAATTTCATGAAAATTGCTGGAGCCGTTTCTGAGATTCCGATTATATATATACAAGAATTGCTCGTTTAAAGGTATAGATTTTGTATGTCGGGTTGTATTATTTTATCGGTCTATTCATAAAAAAAAAATATGTCATAATATTTATATCATATAACAATAATATATTGACGACCTGAATGGCGTAGTGTGTAGTGTACCTGCCTCCTGCGCTAGAGGGTGTGGGTTTGATCCCCACTACTAGAAAAATATGGTGTCAGTATGTATAATATGTAAAAAAAAAGTATGTTTATCAGTTATCTAGTCTAGTAGTCATAGTACAAGCGTTGCTTAGTTTAGGACTTAATTTTTTCGGCGTGGTGTCTTCTGCGTAAAGCGCCCACTTCACTATAAACAATGAGCTGAACATTTCATAAACATAAAATTCATCTTCATTCATCAAGCATGTTGAAATGAGAGAGTAAAATAAATTTAAAAACTTTAGCTTATTTAGATTATTTTTAATAATTTTATTTTCCTTGACACCTTAAAATCCGTTTATGTTCTTAATAAATAGTAAATTTTAAATAAATTTTTTATTTAAGTAAATTATACTAATATTACAATAACAATTTTTTCTTCTCTATGTTTTATTTTTTTCCTTCTTATATAATACTAGTGACCCGCCCCGGCTTGACACGGGTTTATTATTATTATTAATGTATTATACTAATAAACCTTCCTCTTAAATCATTCTATCTAGTAAAAAACCGCATTAAGATCCGTTGCGTAGTTTTAAAGATCTAAGCATACATAGGGACAGATAGACAGCGGGTCGACTTTGTTTTATACTATCTAGGGATATGCTTATGTGGGTACTGCTTGTTTTTTTTTTGCTTTACCGTACCGCTGCAAATAGACAAAGAGTATCTACAAGTATGAGAACTTTCTACCAAGAAAATTTACACGATGATGAAGAAAATGTTTACAATGAATATTGTGCGCTGGTGTTGTAAACAACTATAGAAACTTATAACATATCCACGAATACATGCTACTAACATAGTTTGTTTACATGGTCCCTATTTTAGACGGAATCACTATAAACTTCATCAGGTGTATCACTCGTGGTTCTGGATACCGGCACCACCCACCAGCGTATCCGTCACCCGGAAACCACCGTTGAGGAGTTCAGCCTTCAATTCTTCCACCTTGGCCTCTTCCGTGGATGGCGGTATCAGCACGATTGCGTTTCTGGAGACGAGGGGAATAATTAAAGCGTATAACAATGGTCGATAAAACTATTCTACGGATATAAATCATTTCGATAAGAAATCAATGGCGAGTGAGTATGTACAAAGGCGAACTTAATGCCATCAGAAATTGTTCATTTTTAAGTGCAACACCGTGCATCGAGATAACAAATAAATGGTGCAATTTTAGTGTCATCAATAAAATGAATAGTTTTAATAAAATGGCGTAGTTTTCAGCAGCAGCATATGTGAGACAAAGTTTAGAGGCCGTTATCTTTTTTCCGCTTCTCAGCAATTTGTAGTCTGATGCCCAAAACTAACCTCCCCCCCCCCCCCCACTAATTGGCGTGTGTAATATTCAGTATCCCAGAAGGAATCGCCCCTCCCCCCCCTCTGTAATTTGGCTGGCGTAAGATATTCAGATATATGGTGCATAATATTCAGATGTCGAGAAGCAATTCCTCGCCCCACAAATTAAAAAAAAATAAAATAAATCTCGCCGCTAAGGGCGCGCTAAAACTCACCCACCGCCCCCCGCGCCCGTAAGCTTGCAGGCCAGCCCCCGCCCGGAAGCCGCCGAGCGTATCGCCTCCAGCGCGGGGTGCGACACCCCCAGGGCGGCGAGGAGGCAATGGTTCATCCCCCACAGCTCCTAGAAAGAGCGATTTAGAATCATAAACGAACATGCATACGGAGAGAAAATCGACAGTTCCAAAAACAGATTTTTAAAATATATATATATATATATATACAGCGTTACCGCCGCGACATGAAATGACCACACATAGAGGATACCTTTTTAAAATTGTATTAAACATTTACGTTCTATAAACATCAACATTTACCGAATTATTAAATTTTCCAAACAAACAATTTTAGAACACCCTTACGTATAAAACTGTAACGTAAAGTTCATTTGTAAAGGTCACAAAGCATATGAATGGGTTGAATGAATTTAAAAGAGATAAAAATACTGTTAGAAAGAGAGATTTGTAAAGCGACGCTGTGGCAACGTATAAAAACGTCTCTGAATGTATGAATCAGTATAGGATGTTACAAATTTTGTTCCTTTTTTATTTAATTATTTTATTTGAAATTTTTTTTTAAAGTTTATATTTTTTTATGATTATTCGCAAGTTGCGTCGCGTATATATATATATATATATATATATATATATATATATGGTGGGAGGTTACAGGGAGGTTTTTTTAAGTGTATCCATTTTTTTTATTAAATCACTCGTAATTAATTAAATACATTCATTTGAACTTATCTGAAAAGTGCGTGATTTATGGGCAACTCATTTATTTTACGCGCGATTATTCATAACTAACACGCACACAAGTTCATTTCAAAAGTATACGACGCATTTATGAATGACTACCGCATTGTCAACAAGTTCTGTTTTTTAGGGAATGGAATGGCAATTTTTTTTTGAAAAAATAAAGTATGTTTTATTTCAATAAAACGATTATACTACCGAGTCTCCTGTGTGAATTTGGGCACCTTTAGAAAAGCCACCCTGAGAAATTTTTACTCTATATCGATGATGTTTTAATAAAGATGATGCATTTTCATACAGCGCTTTAGAATAGTTTGGCTGTTGTGTCGCATGATTTAATTACTTACGTTCAATTGTTCATATATCACGTCGATATCCGTGCTGGATTTTGTGCGAGACAACTTCTCGAGGAGCTGCAAAGAAGAAGGTACTATGCGTCATTTACTGTAAAGGCGGTCAAGTTATGGAATTCACTACCACATGATATACGTGCCAGCACTTCCCTTGACCTTTTTCGTAATAGACTCAAGAGACACTATTTATCTACTTAAAATTGAAAACAAATATATTTTGTATATATTATTTAAAAATTATATATAATTATGTATTTGTATTTATTATTTTATATATACATTGACATTTATATGTAGATATGTATTTATATAATAAGTGTTTTATATAGGGTCTTGTATATTTTTATAATTACTGTGGTAAATTCTCTGATAATGTACTCACCTTCACCTAATTACATAACATTATTATGGCTTCATGTTTTCAAGGGTGTGCTGGAAGAGAACTCTTTTTAGGGTTTAGCTCGCCTTTGTACATGTTTTTTGTTATTTGTTCCAATTGAAAAGGAAGAAACTTTTTTTAAAATATTTTTTTTATTAACACACACATATACATATTTAAACATAAATTATGCTGTCCTTTTACACAAAACACATTACAGATAGGCACGTAGACAATAGAAAAACTTTATCTTCTGTGCATCACACATTCTACTACAACGGGGATCGAACCCGCAACGTCTGACTGGTTCACGATCCACTAATATCGTATTAGGATCACCATCCAAAATTTTGTTTTAATGTTAAAAAGTGGCTAACGAGCTATCGGTTTATGTGATGTTAAGTAATAACCGCCGCCCATAGACATTTGCAACACCCGTAGGGTTGCAAATGCGTTGCCACCTTTAAGTAAAGTGGGCCCCGGCTACCTCACTCACCAGACGAAACGCAGAAGTGAACACTTCTACTTTACGCCGGTCTTCTGTGTGGTCGTGGTAATTACCCGGACGGACCTGCCCATTAGTGCAACAGCCGAGGCTGCTGCGCGGCCCTACTACCTATAAAACCTGGAAATTGATCGAAGGATTCGTATATTGCTGTGTATTTAAATGTATTCTCTTGACAAATCTCTAGATATGTGTAACAAGAAGAATGGTATTTTTGGCTTCGTAAAAGTACCACACACCATAAAGGCGGTCTTAGGGCATAGTCTACCACGCGACCCCACTGCGGATTGGCGAACTTCACATATTTTCGAAGTATTTTTTATCATTTCGAAAATATACAGATTTCTTCACGTTGTTTTCCTTTACCGCCGAGCACGTGATAATTCGTCACTTAAAATTAACAATTTCATTGGTGCTGGCAAACATATTTGAACTCAGGTCGCTGGGGAATATTGAATTAATAGCCCGGACACTGAGCTATCACTTCGTGAACATTCAAGAAAGTCACGACGAGGTTTTGGCCAGTTTAAATGGGTAAAAACACTTACCGCGGCAGCGGTTACGGCCACGTGGTCTACAGCGTCCATTATGTGGTCGACAGCGGCCCTGTTCCTGCTTCTGAGGGCCGCCACGGAGGCGACCAGCTTACTAGTCTCTCTTCCCACTCGCGAGTCGACCAGCAAAATCCGAAACTCCGGACTGGACAACAGTAGCGGTTCTTCCCCCTTTTTGAATGACACCAGAGAGCCGTACGTGCACGTCGTGTTGTCTATGCCTGGATGGTGACATACACATATACTGATTTCTTGGTTTTACGCTAGCATTATACATATATTTTTTTTTTTTTTTTTTTTTTTTTTTTTAACACTAACCCTTGAACTAGACATTACATACAATATATCAGAAAATAATGAGCGTAGCGTTAGCTTTGTAACCGAGACGTGGTCCTTCACTGCTGGCCTATGAGGTCGCTCAACGAACTATGGAGCGGGCTATGCTCGGTATTTCTCTGCGTGATAGAATTCGCCACAAAGTTATCCGCAGAAGAATAAACGACATAGTTCTGGAGATTAGTGATCTGGAGCGACGATGGGCCGGCCATATAGCTCGTAGAACCGCCAACCGATGGGAAAATAGGGTCTCGAGTGGCAGGCTCATACTGGCCATCGCAATGTTGGGACGACCCCACTAGATGAAGTTATGATCTGTATGGGAAGTGAATGAAATTATAATGATGATGATGAGCATATGAGAGTAGACTGCTTTTCCGTGCGGCTTTGCATCAGCAATGAGTTTGGAATGCCATTATGTAGCCATAACAAAAAGAAGCACTCAAAAATTTATGGTGGCTATGAAATAAGGTTGAGATCCCTCACCGGAAGGCGCTCCGTGCGTGATCTTCTCACAGTTGAAGGCCCAAGCTGATACGATCCTCCTCTCTTCTGGGCTGAAGTCCGTCACTCTTCCCGCACTCTTGAGCTTGACCAGCTGCACCATGGCGCCGCAGAGGCAAACGGCGAACGATGCCGAGCTGCCAGTGCCCGCCCCGACGGTGAGATCCGTCGTGACGCTTACGGAGAGGTCGGCGATTCGCGAGGAGCTGGCGAAGATGCCGCCGAAAGCATACAAGAAGCCTCGGAGCGAGCTCTTCTGGTTACTCGGCAGGTCGTCGAAGGCTGGTCTGACTTTACGGAGCGCCTCGTCGACCTTTCTGAGATGGACGTCGTGGTCCAACTCTTCAGGTCGCGTCCAGTCTTGTGGATTGTCCCCCGATGTTATTGAGAACAAGTCGAAGACCGCCTTCAAAGATAACTTCTCGTGCAAACCGACGTTCGGGAATTCGACGTGGATTTTGGGATCGTCTGTCGGTGGGAGTTCCTGAAAGAGTTTTCTCGTGTGATTACCCCTCTTGATTTGACGAAACACTTTTGGAAACGATGTCCGATATAAATTTTCCTTTAAATTTTATTGTGCACGTCCATGGGTGGCAGTAATCACTTATGCTCAGGTGAATCGCATGTTCTCTCTCGTTTAGAAATAAAAATGCTTCCATAATTCCGAAAGAAACATTCAACAAAAACATTCCGCAGATCATTTAAAACGAATAACCGATTGCGTAAAGACGATTTAAGCATTAAATATAATTGATGTATATGTATAACAGAGCACTATATAGAATCCAAAACGGCTGGACCGATTTTGATGAGATTTCATTGTTTAGACAATCTGGTAGCTATCGCACTAACAGATTTTATTAGTTTATTAGTGCTATCCGTACGAAACTGGGGCGAGTCGCTTGTATTGTTAAAAATTTTACCGTTATTGGCGCTCCCTCTCGGGCTACAGAGTACAAAATGAAACTATTTTAACGCCAATATTAGGCACACTTTTTAGTTAAACTTGTTTAATAGATCGAGTGACGACCTGTGCAAATGTGGGGGAAGTCGATAGAAGCAGGTGGCTGAGGGTCGTGCTTCGTGGCGATCTGTGGGATAGGCCTACGTCTAGCGGTGGTCTAAAACAGATTTAAACGATGCTGATGATCATGAATCGTTATTACAAACATGATATCACAGAGACATATGCAGGCCTGGTATCACTATCTCAATATTACATCTAAATATCTAAATGTAGGTCCCGTATGAGGATTGAACCTACAACACATCGTAAAATGCAGTCGGCTTGGTGACCAGATAATCATTGCTCACTTTTACAGTCAATTTTCGGTTAATACAAGCTTGAGATCTATTTCGCTCTTTTTATTGAACATAGCGTCTTCAAGCCATATTCATAAGCCGTTAGCCTCCATCGTGTGATAAGGAACATGCCGAGAAATTTCGACCTCACAGAAGACCAGCGTAAAGTGGAAGTATAATACTTTCGCGTTTCGTCTGGTAGCCGAAGCCCAATTTTCAAAAGGTTGTCAACGCATTTGCAAACCCTCGGGTATAGCAGATGTACATGGGCGGTGGTACTCACTTAATATCAGATGAACCAACTGCTCGCTTGGCAACTTTTCACTTAAAAAATTTTCATCATCAGCTTTTTCTTTAGTGACTTAATACGGCAATTTCTTTTTTTTGTTTAAGCTATATTGCCAACCTAACGAAAAAAGGTAACAAATCTTCGGATTCAAAGACCAAAGGCGTTCTTTATCTGTCAACCCAACTAATTTATGTGCTCTATACTTAAAATAAGTGGATGCATTCTATAAAGCACATAATAAATATATAAGTCGTAATAAACATTATATACATAAACAATCGAAAAAATAAATATCCTACATCCAAATTAAATTGTTAGAGCACTTAGATTAATGAAATCATTAATTTGCGGTCGGTGTTATTCTTGCCGGCCATTAAAAAAAATCCGTCACCAATTACCATACAGTACAAATTATAAAGCTGCATCAGTCAATCAATGAGCCAACGGAAATTCAATGAAATATCGGAGTGATGATAAGAGAAAGAAATCGTGATTAGATAATCTGTGTAACAGTCGCACACAGAGACGTAAACTCGCAATTAATTAAAATTACAATCGTTCATTTGCGAAGTAAAAGTAATGTAAAGTAACAGCTATGTCCCACTGCTGAGCAAAGACCTCTGTGCCAGACGGTATAGGGCAAAGTCCACACGCGACCCTACTGCGGAATCTGCGACCCCCCAGACTTTTATTTCGAGAATATGAAGGTTTCCTCACGATATTTTCCTTCAGCGCCGAGGACGTGACTTGTCACTTAATGTTATAATTAACAATTTCATTGCTGCCGCCACCGGAATTTGAACTAAGGTTAATCGAGCATATAATAGAATTAAAAGCGAGCGCTCGGACAGACGATATATAGCTATCAAAAGACAGTCTTAAATAATTATATTATGTTCTTACAGTTGTAACGGGTGATTTCATCACTTTGTCTAAATTGTTGTTTTTCTAAAGACTAGGCTGCATGTCCTATGAACTTTTGCCTTTTCGAAAGGCATTATTATCGTTATATATAAGCACCGCATCCTCGCGGTACTTCCCCTTATCGTAACGAGCCTGCCCAATTGTGAAACAACAGACGTAGCTGTGTAACCATAATAATGATATAAAAGAGAACTTATTCGATTTCACTGCTTGCCTAATGGAACATATAACGGAATGTATTATTCTTATATATACAGAAGTGCAGGTAGCGATTTGAGATAATTACCTTGATGGCAACGGTAGACCTTAACCCCAGGGCGACCGCCAAAGCCGTCTTCCCGTACAATACAGAATGCTCCCCATGTATTATAACCTTTCCAGGCGCAGACACTTTTATGGATTTTCCCTCCATTTTTTATGCAGTTTGTCACACGCGCGCTTAGCTCGGACACATAAAGGTTAAATAAAACCACAGAGTCTATATCATTCTAATGTAATGTACAAAAATCAAACATAGGTATCACTGTTGCTTCCACTGTTCAACTGTTAGGGTCTTTTGCGTGAACGCGTGTATCGTCTTTAGCTCCTCTTGAAGCACTGCGTTTACTAGTCTGCGAAATGGAAAGCGGATTAATGTTTCTTTCTTGTTACGTAATTATGTTCGACCAGTGACATTTACGATCGTTGCTTATTCTTTGTGGTTGTACAACGTAACAAAAAAAAATTGAAAATAGAGCCTGACCTTAAAGAAAGTAATGAGAAAAAAATAGCCGGGGTATCATTAAGCGACGTTATAAAAGTACAACGACTGAGATTAATTAAATTAATTAGCTGTATTTTACATTAATTGATTTAGTCGGAATGCGGGATAAATAATCTGTTTCGCTTTCACAGGAAAAATATTTCCTTATTTTCATTTAAAAAAGTATTATGTGCCTATGGGAAAATAATAATAGCGTAACTTTATTATGTGCCTATAAATACAAGCCGGTAAAGGTATAACTGTAAATTAACACAAGGAAATTATCACCTCAAAGAGAATAAATTTACAATTCTATGCGGTCGCAAGGCCGCTTTTTCAAGTCCATCGTTCTTCGACTTTAATGAATAGAAAAAAATACTCGCCGTATGATATTTTTGTGACGATAACGTCACGTTATTAAGTCATCTTATTTTATTTTAACTTAACAATAATAAATAATAGAATAATTCGCATAAGCAAAGTTGTGGAAGAAGCTAAGGTTTGCAAACTCAATTATTTAGATATTCGGTATTCGATTGACAAGTCGCCAATAAAGTGGGTAATTACACCAATTACGATAGCTGTATCTGCAACGGAGAAATGTAAAATTTTGTAATTTGTTCTCGAATTTATCATTTGATTTCGATATTGAACCCTTATTTCAATTCCATTATTAAATCCTACTTTTTTATTTATAAAGGATTGCAGCTGAGCGAACGGTTAGTGATGATTGCATGTTACCTCACTCTGCCGAGAATTTGAATAAGTGACGCCTCGGGGCATAGGTATCCCGCCACCTCACACACCGGACGAGAAGCAAATGTAAGCAAATATTCCGATTTCACGCCGGTCTTCTTTGAGACCGTTGTAATTTGTACCCGTTCGAGATGGTCTATTCCTGCCGTAGGAGCTGTTATCTAAGCTGTTGTTATTTAAAATACCATAGACACCTATTTTTTTGTTTTGGTGGCAACCGAGCTGGCAGTTCACCTGATGTTGTGATAACCGCCGCCCATGGACATTTGCAACACCCGTAGGATTGCAGATACGTTTTAATTAAGTGGGCCCCGGTTAGCGGAAGAAACGCAGAAGTGTAACACTTCCACTTAACGCCGCTCTTCACTGAGTTTGTGGTAATTCCCCGTACGGACGTTCATGGGCACGTCCGTACGGGGGGAACGAATGGTCGTGCAACGGCGAAGACAAACAAAATTTGATGCCAAACGCTTCCCCACCACCGTCTTTGCTTGTTAAAATAATTATTTACCTATGCCGCGCTAATAGGGGCTTCCCCTGAAACTTGTCGGAGACAATGAGCGCCGAGAACTTGGCCCCGCAGCCGTCGCTCTCATCTGTCACTTCCTGTTAATGAAAGAATAAAACAACTGCGTCAAAACTTGACAGCAAGTGCGTCAAGAGCGAGATAGCTGTTCGCTTTTGCCCTTACAGGTCCCGACACGACAAGTGGCAAGCCCCATGTCTATGTTGTTTGAAATCAAATTACTATCACATTAAACCCAAATTTAATTTGTCTATGGTTCTAGTAGAAATTGCTTTATATTTATTATAGTACCTCAGTGGTAGGGCCCGCAAGTGTTCGCTGTTGCACGCATGGGCAGGTCCATCCGGGTAAGTACCACAACCACAGAAGACCGGCTTGAAGTAGAAGTGTTACACTTCTGCGTCTCATGAGTGAGGTGGTCAGCAACTCTACGGGTGTGGCAAATAACCATCGGTGGCGGTTATTACTTAACATCAGGTGAACTGCCAGCTTGTTTGCCATTTTCTCACATAAAGTAGATTTATCCAAGTTTTTACTATTGAAAAGCTAATAATATGTTTTAAAATTTGATTGACAATTTTTAATATATATACATTATAGTTAGTGTAATAAAATGTATTTTTCAATGTGCTAATTTTTTTTATGAAATTTTAGTTATAATTGCTTATTTAATATTTAAATGAATATTAAGTATACTATTACTACATGTAGTATTTTACTCAATGTATTTGATGTAATAATAAGATTAAAAAAATTAGAATACATTGAAATAAAAGACATAAAAAATAAAACACCCGTCATATAAATATTTGATCAGTTTAATTGATTAAAAACAAACAAAATACCTTTTACCAGTTATTTGGTTTTGACTTTTTGGATACCTGGCAAACACTTTGGCATTGAAAATTGTTGGTAATTAAAATAAAGGAAAAACAATATAAAATGTGAACATGAGTAAACCGAAATTAACAAGGGAAAAAGGTCGGGAAATTTGGATGGTGGTTTAACAAATAATATGCTCAGTGTCAACACTAACATACCAAGGAGGGAAAAAAAGAAATAAAGGCTGACAAGCTTAAGAAACATAGAGCTCTCTTGTTTGTTTTGCTGTATCGTTTTATAAACTATATTTGCATTAAGGAATGTAAAAAGCCCAGCATTTGGTTGTGAAAGCTTCAAAGCAATATTATAGATCCCTAAATATATCAAAGTTGTTGATATATAAGGTATTAGAAGTCCATCTTTAAGGAGCAAAGGTAACATACTGAAATTTGAGACCAGCAAAAACCAGAAGCACATGTATGGATCGTCGGGTAAATGTAGTGCAACGGGTATAGCCACCAGTAAAATGGTCTTCTCGTGAACTTGAAAGGAAAACAGAAAGAATGCCAAAGCAACATTTATAAGAGACAGTACAAATTTCTTCTTATTAATCCTAAAGAACAAATCAATGCAAGACGGCAATGCAGCTACTGCAGTGGTAATCAAGCAGATTTTGGCCATTTTTTCATTGGAATATAGGTTTTTCAGTTTAATAAATACATTAATGAAACACCATACATTTGACACTTTATCCTCAAAAACTCCTCTGTTTAGAGGAAATAGCCTGTGTAATACTTGGGTTGCATTTTCCCATGAACTTAGAAACGGATACCATATAATAATGAAACAACATATTACAGCTACAGCCAACTTGTTAAACTGACTAATAATATAAAATAGTTTTCGCTTAGGTGGTACATTAATAAAACATTTTCTAAGGAGATAGAAAAAGAATGGTAGAGAATGATACAGTTCCATTTGTTTATAATTCAATGCAAAAACAAAGAATATAGTCGCTAATATATCATTTTCTATAGCTATCACATAAAATGTAGCCCACATAAATAATCCTAATGACAAACTGTTGTACTGAAAGTGACCATGGTCTATTAAAATTAATCCTGGATATGTTATGAGAAGAGTAGAAGAAACATCAGTCCTTTTGAACACATTCTTCTCCTCTTTAGGCTTCACTCGTTCCGCGTCTATACAAATACACAATGCGGCTGTCACAAAAAAATATAAATCACCAAGGAACACAGTCCAGCGCATGAAATTTTTATGATTCTCGTTCTCGTAGCCTCTGGATGCGAAGAGCCGCACGGATTCCGGATCCAACCAGTCCCCAACTACGGCGATCAGTAGAGTGTGGTATGCCGTCAGGGGCGGATAGTCCAGCCCCCAGTATTCCAGGTCGTTTTGAGTAGTGTTGCGGTACCAGTTCGCGACCGGCGTGTGGAGTGTTATTTCTTGCCAGTGCCGCTGCGCCTCGAAGTCTCCGTACATCGGCGGAGTCTTGTAACCGGAATATGGATACGCCGCAACGCACCATCGTATCAACAACGCGAAAAGTACACCCGGTAACAAAGCGTCTTTGGATATCACGAATTTATCTGGATCAGACTTTTTTGCCATGCTTGTTGATTTTGCACAATACTAACATATAACACGCACGTTCATTCATTAAAATTTATCTGTAACGCGACGAATATAGTAGTCAAATTTTTGACAGATAGTACTTACAACGTGAACGGCTTCCAACTCCTTGACTAATTTCTCTTTAATATACGCTTCAGTATACACCATACTTATCGCTTCGTTAATAAAACGTGTTAAAGTGAGAAGTTTTATTTACCTTTAACGGAATTATTGTATATTTCACGGCGAACTGTTCTCCTGACACTTTAGTAGAGGTTAAGTTCACAGATACAGTAAGATTATTAATTATAATTAAATGGGAAATTGTTTATTGTTATGACATTGATTTACATTTTTTGTAGTGTATTTTGCTGTTACATCAGTTTTTACAACGACGTCGAATAACTTTCGCAGGCAGACGATCCGCGAACTCAGGAGAATAAAGTAGCTGGTGTACGGCGACGATAGGAAGACTGCATCAGTTCATTCGTTTCGCTACCTGTCCGCGAACACTGTTCACGAAAATGGATAATTCGACTTATGAGGCGGGGTACAACATGATCCAAGCTCCTTTTTTTATTGTATCATTCACTGTAGACCTTTGGGAAGCCTTTACCGATCCACCAGAGGTGGCAGGTCGGTTGTGGGCGCCTAGCCTAATCCTCTTTTATGAGTGATTAAGCACAATGGCTGCCTCGACAGCCTCGGCTCGGGCCGTCACTGTTAGTAATTACACTTAGATAGTTTAGGCGAACGCTCCATATAAATAGGCGCGAGGGGCCCCGAGAGGGAATCTAGGCTTGGGCTGTTACATTATAACCGTTTAGCATTCTGACTCGAAGATTTCCAAGTGTATAATCGAAATAGGAACCAAAGTCTGTAAGGTGGTCTCTTATATCGAGATCTGAATATCGGCTTAGACCTTCACTACATAGTATAAAACAAAGTCGTACCGCTGTTTGTCTGTACCTAGAGTGATTCAAGGGGAAGGTTAACATGTTTAATACATTGCACCCGTACGAAGGCGGGGCGGGTCTTTAGTAATTAAATAAATGCCAAAAATAATAATAAAAATAAATGCTAACGAACGGTGCTGTCAAAGCCGCTGGGCTAACAGCATACTCTATTTCACAATAAAATAAGCCTTTCTGCATAATATCTTTTCAAATGCAATATAGCAATGAAAATTGGAATAAATGAATGTGAATTTTGTAGATAAATGAACAAAAACTTTCGGCGCTGCGGGTTTCGAACCTACATCTTCCAGTTTGCGCCCGGACTATTTACCAACTAATCTAACTAAGTAACCACATGGCGTGAAAATCGCGATATCTACTTCTTTATTTTCAGTAATACTTGGCGCTATTTAGTGTGCATCGTTTACAGTATGCAACACTTTACAAAGAACATTCCACCCACGATGAACATTTGAAGCCTTTGCTCCAAAAATTTTAGGGCTGATTTTTATTTTTATTTTGAATTGTAAATTCTTGTAGATAGATGCACAAAAACATTTATCTACAAACGTTTTTATGGGGATGTATGTATATTTGTATTCGGATTAACATACTTGATACTTCTCCGCTGGAGTACTGGTATCCTGTGCCGGTATTATTGAAGCTAATCGTTTTAAAATTAACCAGAAAATATATGTAATTTTCCAACATAAATAAATATGTATTATTTGTTCCGCGTGTTTTCTTAATACGTTGTCGGATAGATTACATCATTGACGTAACCGTTAAATATAAGAAAACGAAAAAGAAAAAACAAGCATTCAACGAATATATTGAAGATTTTTGAACTAAAGATAATAATTCTCTTTTTCCTTTCTTATTTATGAAATATTTAATGGGTACTTCATTTCCCGGCATTCGACATTCAGACTGACATTTTGAAAATTACAATTTTATTCCCATTTTGTTTCTTGTTTAATTTGGCCTTAACGTTTATAATTAAATGGAAGGGGAATCAGCAGCTTTAAAAACAAATTTGACAGAGTGGAGGTTCAATCAATATCCTAAATATATTTTACTTCCCATAGACGAAAATCATGATCAGATACGGCCAAACCTTAGGAATATTATTTTTTCCGAGGTAAATATACGAAAAAAGGAAAATAATATTTGAATAAATTAAATGTTGTTGTAGATATGTGTCTTAAGCTTTGTTTTCTTATTAAATAAATTCAAATATATTATTTTCCATTTTAAGGTTATACCACGTCCTCTTGAACGTAACGTTCGTCTAGTATGCGTTTCCAACGAGGCGATAGTGAATATCATGGATATGGATCCTCAGATAACAAGCCGTGAAGAGTTTCTCGAGTTTATCGTAGGCCGAAAGCTGCCATATGGCGCGCTACCAGTCGCGCATAGGTCTTGTAAAAATATATTTATGTAGCGATAGACTGTGGCGCTGCATTTCGTGGTTTCAATTTTAACCCGGGACATATCCATATATTTATACACACGTAATAAAATATGTAGAAATATGTAATAAAAGAAAATATTTCGAAAATATGTTAAGTCCATAAAAACGCGTGGTGGACTATGCCCTAATACTTACCTATTACAGCGTTTGCCCCACAGTGAGACATTTTTAAATAGCTACTTTAGAATAAAAAACATCTTAATTATATAAATCATAAATTTTATGCATAAAATTAATTAACAGATTATTTTGACTTGTTCAAATCGATTAAATCATGCCTTTCTCATACTATAGATACGGTGGCCATCAATACGGCCTATGGGTCGGTCAATTAGGAGATGGAAGAGCACATATTCTAGGAGAATACGTGAACAGGTGATTTCAAGTAATTTGTATCGTTAAGTAAAGATCTAATAACCCTGAAGGCGGGTATCTTATATTGGGATAGAGACAGTTACATTCCTATTGTGTTTATCGTGACTGATGAAGCGCATGGTTGGAAGTGCTTGGTTGGAGGGCATGGAACAAGAAAGATTCAGGTCCTATGATCATAAAGTTATTTGATAATGTAAATGGGATGTCGAATCAATTCGTGTAAATACCTACTTAAGGTCAAAAGTTAACCTGCTTGCACGCCAGTTCACGCCACCCCATTGCGCCTGTGGCAGCTGAAATGCATTTGAGAGTATAGGACTCCAATGCTTCTTAGAAAACTGATTATTGGTATGGCAATATATAATCAAGCATTTTGATGCTATATGCATATTGTGACTGTAATTGACGTGTCTAGTTTAATTTCTTCATCGTAGCAGTTTTAAAATCGATTTCGTATTAGAAAGGGGGAACGCTGGCAGATCCAGTTGAAGGGCTCCGGGCAGACCCCCTACGCTCGCATCCACGACGGTCGCACCGTGCTCCGTTCGGGAATCCGCGAAATGGTAGCCAGCGAGGCCTGCCACCACCTGGGCATTCCGACAACGCGGGCGGCTACGTTAGTCGGTGAGATCTGCTCATATATGGTGCAGTGCAAGTGAGTGCTAAAGTTTAGAGCTAGTAGAATGACTATTGCGGGGTCCTTATATTCAACGAACGGCCGTTAGTTAGATAGTCATTATGAAGTCGTTACAACGAATCGTTATGAAAGTTAGGAAGTTATGTAACTAACGGCCGACCGTTGAATATAGGAACCGGGCATAAGGCGAACGTATTTCGACAAGCTTGGTGGTATACTGAATGACGACATAAAGTGAGTGCTAAAGTTAGAACTCTGGAATGAGTTAGGCGAACGTATTTCGACAAGATTGGTGGTATAATGAAGGTCGACGTAACGTACTCGCAAGCCACGTAGATTTGTGGATGTGAAGGAAAAAGAGATCCTTAAAAAATGTACTGTATACTTCTCTGTTTTCCCCTGTATGTGTAAGCCAGTTTATGTCAGCATGTATATTAATAATTACTTTCCATTTTATAATCAAAATCAACATTAATTATAGCCCAAAATTTTCAGAATTTTGTTATAGTAATCGAAGGGTATCTTAGTATCCTATATAAGTATGAAGTTAATGACGATGTCGTAAGAAATCACAAGATTTTGAACACTGGTGAATTTTACACGTTATTGTGTAAAATTCACCAGTTGCAGTGTGCGTTTAATATTTTTTCTAGTCAACATGTTATTTAAATTAATAGAGCCACTTATACCTGGTTGGTTTTATACTTTAGTATAAGACCGTCGGCCAAAGTTCATATGACAAGACGGTAGATACAGTTGCAGATTTTCATTATAGTAGTGCTGCGTAGTAACTTCTGTTTTTGCACGCATAGGCAGGCTTGAGAACCTAGTAGAAGACTTCGAGCCAAAGTATTATACTTTCGTGTTTCGTCTGGTCCGTGAGGTAACCGGTGCAAACAAACAGTAATGGTGGACAACGCATCTACAATTCGTCAGACGTTATCGATGGCTACGGGTGGCGATAATCACTAAACATCAGGCGAACAACTCCAACTTTACGAATAAATGATTCATTGTGATCAAACACATTAGTATTTGCTTGCAGTAACAGTTGCATAAATAAAACTAATTTTCTCACATTTAGGTACTATTCAAATTTGTTGGCTAATCTTTTATTTTCTCTACAGGTCATAAGGTCATCCGCACTGTTATATCCTTATAGCAATGCAAAAAAGTGGAAAGTTTTAAATTTAATTTTGCACATAAGCATATTTTTTATTAGTCAGTGACGACTTAGTGACACGCGATATGTATTACACCGGGTGCCCGCGGCGGGAGCGTGCCGCCACTTTGCTTCGTCTATCACCCAGCTGGTTCCGTTTTGGCTCTTTGGAAATACTGGCGAAGGCCGGCGAGTTATCCGTTCTGCGACAGTTGGCAGAATTTGCTATAAAGGTTAACACACTATGCTATTACATGATTGCTAAGTTTTCACATTATATATAAATACTTACATAATTTTTAGGAAAATATTTTTTTTTATTATCTTTATTTTTATGGGGTTTATACGCCAACCCCATCGTAACTTTTACAGATCACAACAACTTGCTAAATACGAATCCTTAAAATTATATACATTTATTAAACCGGGAATTACTGTTTGTTGATTTGAACATATATTAAATATAAGACCAACATCTAATAAATTTACATATAGATCTTTAAATAGCAGTTGCCTTTTATGTCGGTTCCTTTCGCAGTCCATCAGCATATGATACACATCTTCAGTTTTATTGCATACCTCACAATAGGGTGAAGCAGCCTTTCCCATTAAGAAAGAAAATCTCTGCTTTTCTAGTGATCTTTGACAAATCGAGGTCATTAATGCGCACATTCTTATCCGAAACCCATGGCATATTCAATCATCATTTATAATTCATTAAGTTTTGTTACTATTTTCAATTATAACATCATTTTTCAGGAGTACTTTCCTGACATCCATGCTACAGATGAAAATCGATTCATTAGATTATTTTCCGAAGTGGCTCACAGAACACTGGATCTTGTTGCCAAATGGCAAGGTAAAAGAAACTAAGTTTTAGTTAAAACAATATGGTTTAAGATTAAGTGAGAGGTAGCCATATTATTATTTAGTATTATTATAATAGTCTATTTATGTAAGGTTAAACCAGCGTTATATAAATTCTGATTATTTCCAATGCTAGTTTTTTTTCTTTTGTTACGTGAAAAACATTTAGCATGAGCGATTAGTGCCCTCGAAGTAAGACATTTGATTCTTAGCTTCGACGGTCTTAGCGATGTCTGGTAATTGTTAGGATTGATCTGGAACGCAATGTGGGATAATGTCACCGCGAGAATATTTCAAGGCGATATGGAACTATTGCCGTACTTATTTGATATACTTAGCGTATACCTTTATCTGTTCCAATTTTTTTTTGCTAAATCCGCCTTTGAAAACTCTCGGTCGATTTGTGACCAGACAAGCGACAAGGTGACGTTCCACTTTCAGGTCTCGGCTTCGCCCACGGCCTTCTGAACACGGACAATATGAGCATCCTCGGCCTGACCATAGACTACGGTCCATTCGGCTTCGTCGACTCGTATGACGGCGGATTTGTGCCCAATTGCTGCGATGGTGAGGGGCGCTACGCACTCGCTAAGCAGCCCGAAGTAATTTTATTTTATTTGCGAATAGCATACTGTTTGTATTGATAATTTTATTTAAGAAACTCTGGGATATTTGAAATACAGACACGTTATACGCCAACATCGTTGGATTAAACAAAAGCACCAGCTATGGTGAAAACGCGACTAATTTATTTTTTAACAAAGTATGTATTTATCATATAGATTTAGTAAAATTTTACCCATTTCTTACCCGTTAAATGTTATAATAGTCTTCATATATTATATCCACCCAAAGGTTGCCTGGAAGAAATTGCTTTAAGTAATAAGGCTTGTACAACGCTTACGTTATGGTGGTGGTTTTTTTACCATGATGTGTGCAATAAAATATACAATCGAGTAATCAATGTATAACATGTAAGTGCACATGTATAAAGCAAGCGAAGAAAAAAGATTTAACATTTAAACATCATTCCTGTTTCGATATCCCTGTTATTAGAAAGAAATGGATAACTGCGTGATTGGTGCATGATACCGCAAGAAAAAATAAGTTTAAACAAATGTGTCGATTTATCTTTAGAAGATTTTCGAAATTGATGCGGGAGGTGTCTGAGACTAGTACATCACAATTACTACCCATCCTTCAATTCGACAGCGTTGAATGTTTTCAAATAATTTTAGATAGTGGTGTGGAATATTGGACAGTTTGCCAACTCCTTGAAACCACTGCTGACTTCGTCGCAACAGGTCCATTTATCGCACATATTGAAAACTTTGGACTCCTACTGCAAGAATAGGATACTGTAAGTGCAAGTTTCCAATAATTAAAAAAAAATTATATAATTAAAATTTTATTTCCAATTTGCTGAACCTCATCACGCTTCGTTGTGGTTTTCGTATCGGTTAAAATTTCAGAATAAAAGTCTATAACGGGAAAATAATAAAATCACTGGCCTATAAAATTTTATTAATCGTCACTACATTGTCACCAGTTAATTTTTGACCGTACAGAAATTGCCACTTGGGAATATTCATATTGTAGAATTTACATCACAGTCTATTCGAAGAGTTTATGAATTTTTTTGTTGCAGCGAGACGTTCCTAATGAAAATCGGTTTAAAGGAGGAGCGTTGGGGTGACGAGCAACTCGTCGAGAAGCTTCTGGACATGATGCAGCAGACCGGCGCTGACTTCACTTCGACGTTCCGTCAGCTGTGTGAGGTGTTTAGGGACAAGATAGTGGTCCCGTGACTACAATAAACTTTTAAGCAAATGCAGTAACTTTTGGTTTTGCTTGAATGGTCAGCGCGGTCGGGAGAGTACTACTGCTACTATTACTATCGAGAGTAGTAGAGATACTAGTACTAGTGGAAGTATTTTAGTATTTTGCGATTCATTCTGCGAATGAAATAAGAGAATCCGGAGGTCTACTCTCAGTGGTTGGCCAACCGAAATCCATAGTGGTTAGAAAAAAGTCTGGACACTAAGAATGAAAACCTGTCTCTTCTGTGTTACCGAAGTTTGAACCTTGTTGTAACTGATTAGATGCTATTAGATGCTATTAGATTATATTTCACTGTAATGATATGGTTTCGTCTTTTTTTTTCAAATCCATCGTGCGCTAATGGAGCCCTTGAGCACTGCTCCTGGACATTTTTCTAGTTGGAGCCAAATGAGATGGTCAGTGAAACAAAATTAAGGGAGAAGTGGTCGTTGAGGCGTCTCTCGTCTCACTCTTCGTGGGGCTGCTGGTTGGACCAGTATCGCGAACGCCTGGATAAGGAAGCTGGTTAGCTTTGATAAAATTTATTTTATATTATTTACGCATTTTTATAGTTTAATCGAATTTGTTTAACAATATGTACCACGTAATTCCTTCCACAATAAAAGTTATACCTTACTTGAACGAATGTCAATAGTTAAGAATATTTGCTAATGTGTTTGCCGTGACAGAATTATAAATTTACGATGTCTACTCTAAGACTTCCTACATTTTTTCTAAACGATGTTGACATTCCACCGCACACATCCATCTTTTATTTAGTCATATTTATTAGTCACAATCTGCCCCTCTCTTTTTTATCAGGAATGGGCAGGGTATCACGTGGAATTTTATGTCATTAATTATACTCTTCAATCCCTTCAAAAGACAGTTTATATACAAAAATTTAGGTACACTTGGCCGGTTTTTAATCTTGTTGTTGCATCATTTCTCATATTTTATGCAGTTTAACACTTAACTTTTTTTTTAAGTGGACGCAAGCTCTCTAGGTATATTCGAAGATGAACGACGCCGTCGCATGCTCAGCGTGAATCCGGCCTACGTGCCGCGCAATTGGATGATTCACGAGGCCATCCTGGACGCAGAGATGGATAACTTCGACAAAGTAAGGCTGCATACACATTTCTAACCCAATTTTATTTAACGTTTGACGAACAATTGAACGTATACAATTGAACAACATACCACAAAATTTCACTGCAACAATTACAAGTATTTACTATATATATTTACATATCAAAATATATTATGATATATTCTTAAATGATGATTTCCCAGGTACGTTATCTGTTGGAGGTCATGCGACGTCCGTATGAAATTCAACCAGAAGCGGAAAAACGCGGCTTCTCATCTCAGCCGCCACAGTGGGCGTATGCTTTGAAAATCAGTTGTTCTAGCTGATAAATCAATGATATTTTTTTATATAACTATGTAAATCGTAATAAATTAAACCAGTTTTCACTTATTTTTTCATTGATTATAAATCTCCACAAAGACTTATTAGAACGGATATCAGATTTGAACAAAATCAATACATGGTTGAAGCAATTATTAAAAAATATGTAACAGATATTAAAAGGACTTAAGTAACAATAGTAAAGCTACGTAAACATGGAATAGGTGTATCACGTGTAATGTGTGAGTCGGGGTCCAAGGACCTCATGTTCGCCGGCAAACCCACTGTGTCAGGTGTGGTCATGTGTATCTCTGAGAATCAATGCGGTGTGTGATATGACACAGCGCCGTGGCAAAATATCAGTCATAGATCGGGTCACTATCGGTCTCTCACTGCGTTCCGGCTACAGAGTTATCAGACGGCAGCAGAAGAATTAAATTATTCAACGCGTTCGTTAATTCGTCAGGATCATCCTCCCGATTTGGTCCACTATCGATCGTGAGTTATATTGAAGCTAAACTTCGAAACCGCTATTTCAGATAAGGTGCTGTTGGATCGTGCTATGTTCAAGTGAATTGTTCATTTTTGGTTAAAAGGGGTCGCGGAGATGCCTCGGAGTTGATTTTTTTTATGTGAAAAGTTTTCAAACGAGCAGCCGGTTCACCTGATGTTAAGTGATTAACGCCGCCCATAGAAATCCGCTACACCCGACGGTTTGCAGATGCGTTGACAACCTTTTTGGAAATTGAGCTCCGGCTACCTCACTAGAGATGGGTCGTATCGCTTTTTCTGAGTACCGTATCTGAATCAGATTTCGATTTCAAATATCAGATTTCGAATAAGTAATATAAAAATGATTGATTTTAACATCTTATATATCGCTTAATAATTGACTTTAACATATTCTTAACACGCAATCATGAGTGACAATATTTTTATAATTTGTGTAAGAAATAATACATTCAGCATTATAACTTAGGGCAGAAGAATTTAAAATATACACACAAAGCACATAAGCCTTGGTCTGATTTCCACCCAAGCAGCACAGCACTATTAAATTATATTTTTTCTTTTTGTGTACTTTTATTTTTTTCCAAAAATATGAATAAAATTTAACTAATAAAAATATTCACAAAAAATTTTCCTCCTAAAACATTTCCATAGTAAGTTGCCATACGTGCTAGGTACCAATGCAATCCAGCTCAAGGCTAAACAAAATTTAAAGACATCGTTAATATCGTAATTCGTATTTAAATGCAACAAGATTCAAAATTACTTAACTGCGCGCTTTGTCGCCCGTTACGGCTCAAGGCTAAACAAAACAAGAAAAATATAATAATATCGTTGTAGTATTTAATTAAAACGGATCTTATCTGCATGATTTTAAGATTCAAAATTACTTAACTTATTCATAATATCTGTTTAAAAATCTGATATTGTGCCTTGCTTGCCGTACTGCTCTAACTAGTGTAATATTTGTATCTCACGCGCTTTGTCGCTCAAAATCTGTTTAAAAATCTGATATCGTGCATTGCTTGCCGTCCCGCTCTAACTAGTGAGTATTTATATCTCACGCGCTTTGTCGCTCGATATCTGATATCGTTCATTACTTGCCGTCCCGCTCTAACTAGTAAGTATTTGTATCTCACGCGCTTTGTCTCTCGAAATCTGTTTAAAAATCAGATATTGTGGCAAACCGTATGATATCGCGATTCGTGTCGGTATAGCTAGCGAGCACGGTACATCAGATTTCGGAAATATCAGATATTGTAAAATACATAGATATTGAACGAGCCAGTAAGCGATATTCGGATATTGTACTAATATCTAGATTTCATATCTGATACGATTTGTATCGCCCACTTCTATACCTCACTCACCAGACGAAACGCGACATACTTCCACTTTACGCCGGTCTTCTGTGAGGTCGTGGTACTTACCCGGACGAGCCTGCCCATTCGTGCAACAGCCGAGGATGCTGCGTGGCTCTACCACCGTTAAATGATCACGGCATTTTTGTCATATCACGGTATTTCTGCATACCAGCTACGTTATTCTGAGTCCTCTACCGGCGAATCTGTTGCAGTCGCCGAGTTCACAGCAAATGTATACACTGACAAAAAAAATTAATGTTACACATTGTATTTTTTTGCACATTTTGGCTGAAAGTTTTAATTTCATACAAATCGTAGGTACAAAAATTGTCAGTTGTCAAAATAATATGTCAAATTGTCATGGTCAAAAACAATGATCGTAATTCGTAAGCAAAACATTATTATTATCATGTGTTTCGTAAGATGGTGCGGTGATAATAAGTAAAATGCTAAATCATTAAAATTAATCATTATAGTCTATCCTCCTCATGAAGAAAGCATTTTGCGTTGTAGTTCCCTTGTTAAATGTGAAGCGATCAATGATGATTGGAGGCGAAAGGCAATTAATTCGTGATTTCAAACATTGGAAGTTTCATAATCCTCCAAACTATGCGGAATTGCCCATAAGCGATGATCCAGAATACAACATACCGGTTGCTGTTAAAGATGCAGTATTTTCTAAGGTCACCTATTAATGTTTAATGTATTTTGTAGTATGAAGTTGTGTTTTTACAAATATTTTGTATGTATAACTGTTATGCAACATTTTCATGCAATCTAACATATCTTCAGGTACCAACGGAACCACTTACTGGGAAACTGCACTTGGTCTGTATGTCAGAAGAAGCAATGAAGGACATACTGGACTTAGATCCAGAAGTTGCAGAAACTGAAGAGTTTGTTGATTTTGTAGCTGGAAAGCATCTACCAGATGGAGGCCTCACAGTCTGTCATAGGTGCGACTTGTCATGTGAATGGTTTTTTTATGGTTATCAATATATGTTAAAGACAAATGTGTAATATGGAATTTTAGATATGGTGGATATCAGTTTGGTTATTGGGCAGACCAACTTGGTGATGGTAGAGCACATATCCTAGGAGAGTATATAAACAGGTATTCATTTTGACAATTTTATTCTTAATTTGTAAAATGGACATTGGAGGATAGTTTTTAAACATGTTAAACAAAAAACATGGACATATTAATTTGTAAATTTTCTGGTAAATATATTGAAATTTTCAATTAAGCCTCCATAGATGTACCAATTATTCGTAATTTAGTTCTTGTTCTCAGTAAATATTAAGTTAAGAATTAAAAAATTAACTTAATTATGAATGTCTTATATTCTCTATGACTTGTAAAGTAGCTTTGCTTTGGATTTAATTATTTATTTGGGCATAATAATAGTCAGTTGAATTTTTAATCTAGTTTTGTACATGTACAGCAAAGGTGAGTCATGGCAGCTGCAGCTGAAAGGGTCTGGCGAGACTCCGTACTCACGCTTCGGTGATGGAAGGGCAGTGCTCCGCTCATCCATTAGGGAGATGATAGCTTCAGAGGCCTGCTACCATCTTGGAATCCCTACTACCAGGGCTGCTGCTTTGGTGGGTAAGATATATGACTTTAAACATCCAATAACATGGACTCATCCATGGTGCTGATATCAGGCATGCATGTTCTAAAGTCTGGCATAAAAACGATAGTGCATCTTATCATACTGGCTTTACAGCTGATGAGTTGTATAATTTGGTGACATGGGCATAATAAGCATTGATTTGCAAAAGATAGCTCCAAAATCAAACCATAAAGTGTGTATTTTATTATGAAAAGGAAAGCTTCTAAACTAATAGGAAATTGATGTGAAGGTGTTAGTCTAAATGAATAGAGATATAAAAATATCCAGTCTGCTAAGTTAAGGTATATGTATCACAATCTCACCCAAGACTGCTGTGAAATATTAGTGTTATACTTCTGCGTTTCGTCTGGTGAGTGAGTATTTAGAGCCCACTTTATTACTAGGTAGCAACACATGTGCAACCCTAAGGGTGTTGCAACTTTCGATAGGCAGCAGTTATCTCTTAACATCCGGTGAACCGCCAGCTTGCTTGCCAGCCTTCAACATAAAAAAATCTCTTTTTACACAAACAGTCAGTTTGTGTAATGTGGTAAACTCTTTTTATGCATTTAAATTAAGTTTAGCTTATGTACATACACTAATTGTAGCTATTTTTCATTGACAATTGATTCTTCTGTAACGCATACGTTTTATTTGCGCCAGTGAGCGATGACCACAAAGTGTGGCGAGATAAAGACTACAGGGGCGCCGCCCGCTTGGAGCGGGCGGCCGTTGTACTAAGGCTGGCGTCCGCCTGGTACCGGCTCGGCTCTTTCGAGATCCTGCTGAAGAGGAAAGAGCCGCACACGATGCGGCTGCTGGCCGACTTCGTTATCAAGGTTGGTGGGGAGAGAACTGGGAGGGAATTAGGGGTGGGGTTGAGGCTAGTAGACAAGCAAGAGACTAGATGACGATGTGGCGCAGTTGCCAAGGTGTTGGCTTCGGCGCTGGCGGTCGTGGGTTAGATTCCCACATGAAACTATATGTATGACCCACAGATAATTGTTTCGGTTCTGGGTGTTTGTTCACGTGAAATTTACGTCTGTGAAACTTCCTTACACAATGGGAGAGTGTTCTAGGTTGCAGTGGTCATTTGGACTTACTATCCAACCCCCTCCACGAATAATACGAATATAATACAGGAGACTTAAATGACAGACTACAGAGTGTGACAGTTGAAGTGAGGATCAAGGGGGAAGTCAAGAGAAGAGGAGGATGGAAGTAGAAGGAGTGAAACTGGTCGCATGCTACTGCACCTGAGTAGTGCCAGAGGAGTTGCTTCACTTAGAAGAGGCTTAGAGTAGCAGGGTTCAAGAGAATTTTTATTTGATACTAGCTGACTCGGAAAACGTTGTTTTGCCATATAAATTATTTCTAGAAGAATTAGAACGCGTTCAAAAATCGTTTGTCAGGTTGACAGGTACATTTTGTATGGGAAAATAAAATTGTTGCTGTTTCGATTTTCCAAGCAATTTTTCCATAATTTCTCATCGTTTAAACCTTCCCTGGATTGTCACGAATATATCAAAACCAGAATTAGCCAAATCGGTCCAGCCGTTCTCGAGTTTTAGAGAGACTAACGAACAGCAATCCATTTTTATATATAAGAAGACTAGCGGACCGGACAGACGTTGTCCTGTATACACGACTTGAATACGATAACGATAAAAAAAAGTAATGAAAAAATTGTGACCAACCATTCTCGAATCAATCTGAAGACACCCAAAAAATTTCATAGAATTCGGTCCAGCCGTTTAGGAGGAGTTCAGTGACACACACATACAGTAGAACTATATATATAATGATAATCTGCCAAAAATGTGGCTAATCAATCTATCATTTTCCAGCACCACTTCCCGGATATAGTCCCGGATGATCCTGACAAATATGTGAAGTGGTACTCAGAGGTGGCGCACAGGAACCTGGACATGGTGGCAGCATGGCAGGGTAAGCTATATAGAATTCGTGCAAACCACGAGCAAAAATAACAGCTCATGCTCATTATGGTCCAAAAATAAAATAATTTAAAGATTTATTAATAGAGATTAATTATTATATGATTATATTAGTAACATTTCACAATTGTTTTCCTTCACCGCGGAGCACGTGATAAGTCAGCACTTAAAGTTAAAAACTTCATTGGTGCCAGCACCGGGGATCAAACTCAGGTTGCTCGAGTATATTGAATTAAAGGCGAGCGCCTGGACACTGAGCTATCACGGCTCGTACCACGGCTCGTGTGCATATACCGATTCTGATTTCTGATTCTCTGATTTTTTTTAAAACATTGCCCTTACTTTGGGATAACATTATCCTGTGTTGTAGGGCCGTTTTACAAACATAAATTTCACGTGGGCAAACACCCAGATGTGAAACAACTATCTGTGGGTCGCACAAATAGTTGTCCCGTGTGGGAATCGAACCCACGCCCCCGACGCCAAAGCCAATAAATACCTTGGCAACTGCGCTACGTAGTCATCATCACACTACGTCATCATACTCACTAAGTCTTATGATTCAATAGTTGACGCATCCCTCAGCCATCAGCTTTTTATTTCGAACCCTCATAACTGAGCAGTGTTAACTTAATATTCATAATCATAAGCACTATCTGTATAGAGGCGTAGTCAATGGTAGTCAATGCTATTTTAATTATTTTTTTTAACACACACACACACACACACACACACACCATATACACTCACAGAATACCGTAATAAAGTACATGAGATTGTGCTTAAGCGTTTCACGCGTTCCATTAAGGTGTTTGGACGTTCACGATTCTTCATTAAAAGCGCATATTGTTGCTTCCACGCATTGGCGTTTGTTTCATGCGCCGATAGAATTGTTCTGGGCTTCATCAGGGATGTCAAGGATAACCCATTAAGTTGTTCTGGGCTTCAACATTGACGAAAGAACAACTAGGGCGGTAGGGATTTTCTTATATGAAAAGTTGCCAAGCGAGCAGACGGTTCACCTGATGTTATGTGAATACCGCCGCCCATGGACATCTGCTACACCCGAAGGTTTGTAGATGCGTTGACAACTTTTTTGAAAATTGGGCTCCGGCCACCTAACTCACCATACGAAACGCGAAAGTATTAAACTTCCACTTTACGCCGGTCTTCTGTGAGGTCGCGGTACTTACCCGGACGAGCCTGCCCATTCGTGCAACAGCCGAGGCTGGTGCGTGGCCCTGCCTCGTTAATAGCGCATGTCCTCGCCCCCAGGCATTGGCTTCGCGCACGGCGTGCTGAACACGGACAACGTGAGCGTGCTCGGCCTGACCATAGACTACGGGCCGTACGGCTTCGTCCAGCACTACTACGAGCACTACACTCCAAACACGTCGGACGACGCCGGTCGCTACGCTTACAACAGGCAGCCCGATGTGCGTTATACAGTGTTGGTTCGGTTAGAGTTCTGCTTTAAGAAGAGAGAGAGAGAGAGAGAGAGAAAGAAAGAAAAGAAAGAGAGAGTAAATATTCAGTCCCACTATATACAAAAGCCCACTATATACATGGGGTGGCGTGGCGTGGCGCAGTTGCCAAGGTATTGGCTTCGGCGTCGAGAGTCGTGGGTTCGATTCCCACACGGAACAACTATTTGTGTGACCCACAGACAATTGTTTCGCATCTGGGTGTTTGTCCATGGCAAATTTATGTTTGTAAAATGGCCTTACAACACAGGATAATGTTATCCTAAAGTAAGGGCAATGTTTTTAAAAAAAGAAAAAGAAAGGGTATTAGGCATATTTCTAGTGCTTAATTTAATTTAATACTTTTAATATAATTAACAAACACATTCCTCGGTTCTTGATTTACTTATGCCCGTTTCCACTGCCGTTTGAGTGTCTTAAGTGTGAAGTTAAGCGGTGATGAAAACGAAACTGGCACTTAAATTTTTTTAGGTGTCCCTTAAATTTAGGGATCGATGGTGACGGGCATTAATTATCTATCCGCTACCGTTAAAAAAATATTGGTGTTAATTTCTTGTATTTACGCGATTACACGTAATATAATGACTGTCAGATACAGTAAGTCTGTCCCGTGACCATGAACGCTGTAAAGGGTTCAAAACGTCGGGAATTAAAATTAAAAATGAATGCGATAAATCCGTAAAAGTTAGTTTCATTTAAATATTGGTGTTTTAAAACGATTGAATTTGAATTTTCCAGATAATGTTATGGAACTTGGAGAAATTCGCCGAAGCACTGGAGCCGATATTGACGGACGAACAGAAGAAGAAGATAGAGGATGTTCGAGCTGGTCTTGGTGAATACATCGAGAAGAAAGTGAGGTAAATAATAATATTAACAATAAAGTTTATTTAAGTCCAAAGTAACATTATAAGTATTTACAATTATCGAATTAAAATTTAATTATTAGGTAGGTAAATTGAGATTTACAATCATCATGCGATTCTCTCCTGATCCATAATAGCTCATTGTCCGGGCGCTCGCTTTAATTTAATACACTCGAGCTATCCGATTTTTATACCCGGCCGATTTTTATACACCACTTACGTGCTCGGCGATGAAGGAGAACACTGCGAGGAAAACTGCATGCACATTACGAAATAATAACAAAACAATATTTCGAAGATATGTGTAGTCCGCAGTGGGGCCGCGTGGTGGGCTATGACCTGACACCCTCTGTGCAGAGGAGGCCTTTGCCGTTTGCCTTTTATGCGATCCTCTCCTGTGGCTGTGTCGTTACGGTAACAAGTAATTTTTAAATTTCTCACTAACGAAAAACAAAACCGATTTCAAATATCTCGCTCTGTATTAACTTTATAATTGATCTTCGGGAGATCCCTAAGTATCTGCGGAGCCCAATGTCCAATACCGATGAAACTAACACCACCGTAATGGTCCCACCACATGGGAAGCATTGGCTTTAAAATAATAAAAAAAAGAATCTTAAAATATGTAGAAAAAGTGCGAAAAGATTGTCGCCGCTGTGGGAATCGAACCCACGTCTTCGGCATTCGCGGCCTGACGCTCTAGCCACTGAGCTAAACGGCTGATTACCACACCGACGAAAATCTTAACGCATTCTTCCACATTGTTTTCTTAGCATTTGAAGCAATGCTTGGCGCCATCTATTGTTTATATCCTTTCCAGCATACAAACAACTTCGAATATCGTTTTACAACGATAATTCGAACGAGAGATGTCGCCATTGCTTTTTTAGAAATTTAAATTTTTTATAGTGCATCAGTACTTAAATACAATCTTTTCGCACTTTTTCTACATATTTTAATGTTCAATCTTAAGTGCAATGATTAGCACTATAAACAATTTAAATTTCAAAAAAAGAATCGTCAAAATTGTTTCGCTCCGTCGAAAGTTGTTATGTAACAAACCTCCTCCTTTTTTGAAGTCGGTTGAATACTCGTTGTAAGTGAAACTCTCTTGAATTGTATAGACCACAGACAAGTCTTCGTGGTCTGAACAATTTAAGAGCACGGTTCTCTCGACTTGCCACAACACTGCTTAGGCGAGATTAGAAAGTTTCGACAATCGATCTCGACCGTATTAGACACGCGGTTGCGAGAGAAAATTATAGTGGCGAAAAATTAAATAGATAGATTTAATAGACTATTATATTACATAGTTTTTAATTTTAGATAAATGTTTGATAAATAAAAAAAATATGTCCATAGATAAAAAGTAATTAAATGCAATTAACAAAGAAACATCTTTCATTACGATTATTAGATATTTTTGTTGAATTTATTTTGATATATTTTGTATTGTATTGTTTTTTTGGCTGCTTGTAGATAAGTCAATCTCGGTATGCAATATTAATATTTCTTATACTTTATTTAGATACATATAAGTAAAGTAGTCCCGTGATACCCCAAGGACTCCGTGGCGCAGTTGCCAAGGTATTGGCTTCGGCGTCGGGGGTCGTGGGTTCGATTCCCACACGGGACAACTATTTGTGTTACCTACCGATAATTGTTTCGCACTCGGGCAAACTAATTTATTTACAGTAAAACGCACTTACAACACAGGATAATGTTATCCTAAAGTAAAGGCAAGGATTAAAAAAAAATACAGCTCAAAATGTTTTTATTGTGGTCCTTTTTAGGCTAGCCTTTATCAATAAACTCGGTCTGCTGACCTCTCGTGATGGTGACGCCAGATTGGTGCAGGACCTTCTGAAACTCATGCAGCAGACCATGGCTGATTTTACATCAACATTCCGGCAGATGGCGGAGGTGAGTTTGCCTTTCTGTTTGTATTTTGTTCTCGTTTGTTCTTGAATATATATATTTGAGATAGAAATATATGTATATATATATATATGAAATATATGAAATATATATATATGTATATATGTAGGTTTAATTATTTAATAGTTGAGTAAAAGATGATTTTTGAACGAAGTATTGTGTGAATGAGAAGGATGGATGACGTAAAAGGGATTGAGGGACTTTTCGCAACGACGCCACGAACGAGTAACGTGTATCTGTGTCTTAAAATGTATTAATTTAAAGATGAAAATAGTAACAATATACTCAAAATAAAGATTTTATTTATCCTACGCCTACAAAATTCTCGTCCGGGATAACGGGCTTAAAGTGATTTTTGGGTATTTTAATAACGAGAGAAAGTGATCACGTACGCCAGCCGCCATTACGTGTTACAAAGGAAGCGTATTAATTGTCACTTTAAAATAACGACGATAATATTTACGACGGTTAAAGATGATGGAGAGCAATAACGACGATGGTAAATATAATCCATTCTTCCTGATGGATTCCCTACCTAAGTTTACGGGGGATGATATGACGTATTCCTCTGCAAAATGGACGCAGGATATTGAAGACAACGCAGATATTTTCGGATGGAACCAACTAAAACGGCTAATTATCGCGCGGAGGTGCTTGGCTGGTACTGCACAATTATGGCTGAAGACGGAAAAAGCATTTAAAACTTATGATGAATTTAGAAAGGCTCTGATGAAGGAGTTTCCTGATACTATAAATTCCAAACAAATGCATGAAATGATGAGTAATCGGAAAAAGCAGGCTAATGAAACGGTTTATCAATACATGCTTGTCATGAAAGAATTGGGAAAAAGGGCAAGTTTGCAGACTACGTCACCATACAGTATATAGTCGATGGCATAAACGACTACGAATCAAACAAATTATTATTCTATGGTGTTACATCCTATTCAGTGCTCAAGGAGAAAATAGCATTGTATGAAAGTTACAAACAGAAAACCAAGAAGAGTACTATAAGCAAAAGAGAAGTAACAGTAATGAAGCCGATGGCACAACGGGAAACTGGAGGACAGACATTCCAACGTTGTTACAAGTGCGGTGAGAAAGGGCATCTGTCGAGTTCCTGTCAAAGAGGTGTAAAATGTTTTAGGTGTAATGAGTTCGGTCACATAGGCGCAGAATGTAAGAAAACGGAACCTGTAATAACACAAATGCATGCAAAGCGGGATCGACGATCGATGTTCATTCAATATCCCACGCTGACATCAGAGGGCGCTAGTTCCGCTAACGTGGACGTGAATGAAGAAGGTGAACGTGAACGAAATGTAATGAGTTGCGATCCGAAGGAAAGAGCGAGTGCCTGCATATCAAATGTTTGTGACAGTAAGGGGATTCAGTGTCAACTTCAAAAAACGTCAGTCTGTATTTAATGTAGATAAAGGTGATGCGATAATTAATAGAAGCATAAAAAATGTAAAAATAGGTAATTTCGTGACGAACTGTTTAATTGATACGGGTAGTGATTTAAACTTAATAACTTTAAATTTCTTTTCTAAATTAAATATTGGATATACACCTGTCAGAATGTTGCTTACCGGGTTGGGTTGTTCACAAGTATTTTCAATCGGTAAATTCGACACGGAATTAATTATCGACGATCACCATTACAATATTAATTTTTATATTGTACCAACTAATGTAATGCCACATGATGTAATATTAGGTCAACCATTCTTAGTAAATACTGTTACGGTTATAGACAAAGGTGCCGTTGAAATTAGGCCTCCATGTTACGATAGTTTATATCAAAATGCTATATGTCTTTTTTCCAGTAATGATGACCAATGTAGTGCGGTTAAAGATATTATTAATAATTACGTACCTTTGAAGACCAAAGATGCACCCATTAGGCTGAAAATTGTTCTAAAAGATGATATTCCAGTTACACAACGGCCTAGAAGATTAGCTTTAACCGAAGAACTATTAGTGAAGCAGCAAGTTGATGATTGGTTGAAGATGGGCATCATTCGTCCTAGTTATTCTGAGTATGCAAGTCCCTTAGTATTGACAAAGAAAAAAGATGGCAGTGTACGAGTTTGCGTAGATTATCGAAAGATAAATCAGAAAATGGTGAAAGACGAACATCCATTACCTGTAATCGACGACCTTATTGACAAATTGAGTAGAGTGAATGTGTATAGCACACTCGATTTAAAAAATGGCTTTTTCCACTTACCAATTGAAGAAGAGTCGGTGAAGTATACATCATTTGTAACGAGTAACCCTGAAGGCCAGTATGAATTTTTAAGAGCACCGTTTGGTCTTTCTATCTGTCCTAAATACTTTACAAGATACATTAACATCATATTTGCGGATTTTATAAGAACGGGAGTGGTTTTGATATTTATTGACGATATAATTATACTTTCAAAAGATGAAAAAGAGGGAATTGAACGACTTAAAGCTTTGCTGAAGGTGGCAGCGGAGTATGGGCTCGAAATAAATTGGAAGAAGTCACAAATACTACAAAGATCTGTTGAATTCTTAGGCTACCATATTTCCAATGGAACGATAAGACCATCTAGTGAGAAAACAAAGGCTGTTATGACCTTTCCAGTGCCTAAAAATTTGAAAGAACTGCACAGCTTCATAGGATTAACTTCGAACTTCAGGAAGTTTATTCAAAATTATGCTTTAATAGCGAAGCCATTAAGTGGTTTATTGAAAAAAAGGTGAGTTTAAGTTTTGAGGATGTGCAAAGACAAGCTTTTGACGAATTAAAGTCAAAATTATGTTGTGAACCAGTGTTGAAAATATTTGATGTTCATTTGGAAACTGAATTACATACAGATGCTTCTATGCATGGATATGCAGCTATTTTAATGCAACGAGACCCTAATGATGGTTGTCAACATCCTGTTCACTACATGAGCAGAAAGACTACAGACGTTCAACAAAAGTGTTGCAGTTACGAGTTAGAAGCTTTAGCTGTTATTGAAGCCGTGAAGAAATTCAGAAGATATCTTATAGGAATACCCTTAAAATTGTCACTGATTGTGAAGCCTTTCAAAAAACCTTGAACAAAAAGGATGCATCTGCAAAAGTAGCACGATGGATACTATACTTACAGGATTTTCAGTATTCTATAGAACATAGAACAGGAGACAAGATGCAACATGTTGACGCATTGAGCAGAAACATTTGTTTTGTTGATGTTGAGTTACATGCGAGAATAAAGAAGGCACAAGAAGAAGATGAAGGGTTAAAGATTATCAGAAAACTATTAGAAAAGAATGGATATGAAGATTATTTTTTAGAGAATGATGTTATCTATAAAGGACCGGAGAAGAAATTGGTATTACCTGATATGATGGATATGGAATTGATTAAAAAAGCCCATGGAATTGGACATTTCGGGAAGAAGAAGATTAAGGATATAATAGAAAAAGATTATTACATTACAAAACTAGACAGTAAAATCGATAAGATTGTTTCTACCTGTGTACCCTGTTTATTAGCGAGTAGAAAGTCTGGTAAGAAAGAAGGCTTTTTAAATCCAATTGATAAAGGAGAATTACCACTGGATACTTTACATTGTGATCATTTAGGGCCATTAGATGCAACTAAGAAAATGTATAACTACATACTTACTGTAATTGATGGATATACAAAGTTCGTCTGGATTTATCCTGTTAAGACTGTGACAGCAAAGGAAACCGTAGAAAAGTTAAAGTTGCACCAGAAAGATTATGGTAACCCACGGAGAATCATTACTGACCGAGGAGTAGCTTTTACAGGGAATGAATTTCAAGAGTACTGTCAAGAGGAAGGCATTAAACATATCACTATTGCCACTGGAATACCACGCGGAAATGGTCAAGTTGAAAGGGTGAACAGAGTTATTATTTCTACTTTAACAAAGATGTGTATAGAAGAACCAGGCCATTGGTATAAGCATGTGAGTAAGCTTCAAAGAGTCATTAATAGCACATATCAACGATCAATTAACACAACACCTTTTGAATTGTTAACGGGAGTGAAACTTAAACTGAAGGAAGATTTATCTATTATGGAATACTTAGAAGAGGAAAGCAGAATCAATTTATGAGTAGAAGAGATGAAACAAGAAGAGAGGCTAAGGCACAAATATTAAAGATCCAAGAAGAGAATAGAAAGACATATAACAAAAGACGTAAAGAAGGAGAGAAGTACAAGCAAGGTGATCTAGTTGCTATACAACGTGTACAGTTTGGAACTGCGTTAAAATTAAAACCAAAATTCTACGGACCATATCGAATTACAAAGGAGTTGGGAAGGGGTAGGTATGAGGTAGAGAAAATAGACAGAGGTAAAGAAGGGCCGATAAGAACTACATCAGCTTCAGATTATATGAAGAGATGGCCTTGATACAAATTGTTTTTTTTTTGACTGATTAAGTAATTGTTTTTGTAATTTTGTATTTTTTAAACATCTACTAAAACTGCCTAAACTACCTGTGGTTGTAAAGGAATAAGCTAATTAGTGTTGTTATTTTTTTTTGTTGTATGTTTAAACACTTATGTCTATGAAGAAGGAAAAAAAAAATGTTAAGTACTTAGTATAACTGTGGTAAAGTAGCTTCAGTCTGAGGCCAGACTGATTTGCAGAATGGCCGAGTTGTAGGATTAATTATTTAATAGTTGAGTAAAAGATGATTTTTGAACGAAGTATTGTGTGAATGAGAAGGATGGATGACGTAAAAGGGATTGAGGGACTTTTCGCAACGACGCCACGAACGAGTAACGTGTATCTGTGTCTTAAAATGTATTAATTTAAATAAAGATGAAAATAGTAACAATATACTCAAAATAAAGATTTTATTTATCCTACGCCTACATATATATATATATATATTTCATTTAACATATAATATATTAAAGAGAATTTATGAGAGTATGTTCATCTAAAAATGGAGAACCGTTAGCCCATTTGATATGAAACTTAACACATATACAAACTAACAAATAAACACATATATACACTCCGACGAACGTAGTTATGTTAGTGTCGGATAGGTGGCGTAGGTGGCAGTGATTTTATCTTTTAACCATAATCAAATAGATATATGGTTTTAATAAGATTTTTCTAGGTGAAGCGAAGCGTACTGGGCTTCCTGAATTTAGGAAGAAAACTCCTAAATTTGCATATGTGGCACTGAGCACCAGCTAGTGAACATACAAATAAGATATCAAACCAACAACTTCTAAATAAGTCGCAACAAACTGTACTAATACATTATTAATTAGATTAAAAATGTGCCATAATTATAACAATGTCTAAAAAGCAAACTGAGATGCAAGAATGATGAAATTTTTTCTTTTTAAATGACACTTTTTGACCTTTCAACAGCTGGAACTATCTCAGTTGGTGGATGCCACGTCGCTGGAGGGCAAATGGTCCTTAGCGAAGCTTGGGAAGGCGTCGCAGTGGAAGGACTGGGTGAGGAGGTATCGCCAGAGGCTGGAAGAGGAGGACGGTGAGCGTACACCCTGGATTTGTTAGGACTTTTTGTTAGTGCCAGCAAGAATTATCGGATAATAGATACTATTAGCTCTTTAAACATACTTGTAAGTTTATTTTGAATCCGTACACTCAAGCACTGATCATTCATTCTTTTGTAGACATCATAGGCTTTTTAAATTTTATATTTTAATGTTCGATTCCCACAGCGGAGTGAAACTTTTCGTTCCTTTTTTCTACAAAAATTTTAATTATACGAGTTGCTAAAATCAATTATAAACACTTTGCACCAACATGTTTTGCGACGTGGGAGACTGTTGTGAAGAATAGATTACGGATCTGGGTCTTTGTTCCCAAGCAGACTTGATGCCAGGCAAGCCACCGTTCATAAGAAATATAGCCAATATTATTAATTATTATTTTGACCGTCACTTGACGGCCACTCAGCTGTCTTCGCTGTTGCACGAATGGGCAGGTCCGTCCGTGGGAGTGCCACACCCTTACAGAAGACCTGATATACTTCTGCGTATCGCCTGGCGAGTGAGGTAGCCGGAGCCCACTTTATTAAAAGGTGGCAATGCATCAGCAACCCTACGAGTGTTGCAAATGTATATGGGCGGCTGTTATTACTTAACATCAGGTGAAGCTCATTTGCCACCTTATCACATACAAAAAGCGCATGATGTGCCGATTCCACCTAGGCAGGATAAAGACCGGAGTAATAGGTCTCTACTATGGCTTTCGTTCCAGTGTCGGACGAAACCAGACGCGCCCGAATGCTCAAGGTCAACCCAATGTATGTGCCGAGCAATTGGATACTACAGGAGGCGATAGCTGACGCCGAGAAGAACGACTTCGCAAAGGTTTCCTGGTCTTTCTCATTTGAATAGCATAATTATAGTGTTAAAATAAATCCTTTTCGGCATGTATTACACGGCAGTTCCACACGGCCTTTGCCTTTGCATCAATAATGGCGTGAGTTGGAACTAACAAGATGTCCGGACAGTGATTTATTAAAGATGGTATTCAATTAATATCAGTAGCCTAAATTTAGTCAAATTTTACTTTCTGCACGTTAATAGCCACAAGTGGCAGTTAATAGCAGTAGAACCAAGGTAACCGACATAGCTCAGAGGATTAGCAAGCTGAAGTGGCGATGGGCCGGCCATATAGCTGGTAGAACCGATAACCGTTGGGGAAGAAAGGTTCTCGAGTGGCAGCCTCGTACTGGCCATCGCAGTGTGGGACGACCCCCCACTAGATGGAGTGACGACCTGTGCAAATGTGCGGGAAGTCGATGGATGCAGGTGGCTCAGGATCGTACTTCGTGGCAGTCTATGGGGGAGGCCTATGTTCAGCAGTGGACTCAAGCAGGCTGAAATGATGATGATGATGAATAGCCACAACTTCGTATGATTCAATTTCGAATAAACATATCGATAATTTCGACGTGAAAAATGAAAAACAATGTAGTAATAATAGATAAATGAATAATAGAGAGACCAAACCATTATAATAGGTGGATGTAAGAAAATCGCCAAGTGCGAGCCGGACTCGCGCACGAAGGGTTCCCCCTAAAATATTTCCTTACTCTTTTTATTGTCTGTTGTTATTGCGGCAACAAAAATATATCATCTGTGAAAATTTCAACTGTCTATCACAGTTCATGAGATACAACCTGGTGACAGATGGACAGACAGCGGAGTACTAACGGGAACCCTAAAAAAGCATGAAACTGCATGGGATTTCTTAATATACGAGATTTTTTTAAACTTAAGGTGGTTTAATAGGGAAATTTTTTACTAGTATAAACTATAAACTTTTCTTTTGTTTTGTTTAGGTGCGCCTGCTGCTCAAAATTTTCAGGAACCCTTACGAAGTAAACGAAGAAGCAGAGAAGTTAGGATACTCATCACAACCGCCGAGCTGGTCCTTCGGGCTGAAGCTTAGTTGTTCCAGCTAGTTATGTTCATGTTTTAATTTCGGCAAATTTTATATGCTCCATAGATGTAGCAAGCAAAACCCACAAATATTCTTTTATTACATTAGTAGAAGTGACGACACTTTTTTTCATTTCGTTACACTATGTTATCCACAAGCAATCTCAATTCAAATCTTCAAACTTTTGCTAAAATTGTTAATTGCAACATGTGAAGCAAAGTATTTGGATTAACAACCATTACAAATAAGTGACTCTATGATTACATCACAGTGTGTAAAATCATGTCAAAAGTAATTATGCGTTTTAAAAACGTCACAATATTTTCGTTACTGATATAAGGAATATTTGCAGGTCTTCCATGTATCTTTTTGCAAATTAGGAAGATTTGATTAATTGGAACTTAATATAATATAGGAAGTGACTAGTCTACAACCAGTGGCTATTTAGTAAATAGAATTACCTAGCCATTAGATTAGAGAGTAGTGAAATAGTTGCTCTAGTGGCAGTCTAAACTAAAAAGCTTTTCTGCCACAACTCATTAGAATATGTAATTGGGAATTTTATTAATCAGGCAATAAGACCAGTTGTTTGAAAATGTTGGGCAACCCATAGAAAAAACATTAGTAGGAAATAGCTGAATACATGTTGTTAGATGTAAAAAGCTATACTTTTCCTTTTTTGATTAAATGGTTAAAATGGTTTTCATACGCTATCGCCAGAACTGTCGCTTCGGCGCCCCTGAGTTTAGCTTCACCCACATTAGACCTTCGCACAACTTGGCCTTGTGGTCTTGCTCCACTCAGGATAGGTGTAGTGGATAAGGACGACAAGACCACAAATTATTTGGGTGCTCTGTTTCAGATCTGTCTCACTAGCAAAATGCCATTATTTCTTGTTCTAGTACTATTATGTACTATATTAAGTTTATTAAACGGTTACTGGTGGCAGATTAGACACTTCCTAAAATAGTATGTAAATAGGCATTTCCCTCGTTATCAAATGTGCATTTTACGGTGAATTTGTTATTATTAGTAATATTAATCAATAGTTATGAATTTCTTTGATAAACTTTCAGTGTTATACGTTTTTATATTATATTGTCAGTTTTAACTTAGATTAACTCATCAGCTCTCATGTGTTATCGAGGGTTTAGATCTTAAGTTGATGCAAATAATATAAGTTGTTATGTATATGTGGATAAATATTTCAATTTCAGGGAATTAAAATATTTTATTACAGTTGTTGTTACAAGTAACTGTAGACGTTGTGCATCATTTTAGTAAAATAAAACATTTATAGGATTCAAACTGTTTTAAAACACTATATGCAGTTTAAATTTTTGACCTAGTCGTATTATTGGCTTGATAGAAATCTTATGGCTGTTATATTGTGAAATCTATTCTAAGTTGTTGTTATAAGACTTACTGAATTTTTGCTATATATATATATATATATCAAAGTGCAATTTTGTTAAATGTAGAAAATATATTTTTTATCATCCAATCGTCTTCTTTAGATACCTAAACACAATTCTTATGCCATACAATAGAAATTATTAATTATAAAATATTTATATATACAGAAAAATAAAAACCTATTTTCTTACACATTAACATAATTTTAGGTATAAATATAATCACTTGTAATCTTCATCATTGCTGTCATCGGGTTCAGAGTAATCCTCATCAACTTCAATTTTTCTTCTCTTACTCTGTTGCACATTCTCCTTATCTTCATTATCTATTAGTTTTGCTTCGGTCTCCGCTGAGCGATGGTGAAACACGAAGGATATACTCTTGGCCAAGTCCCAGCATTGTTTCAAAACAAGATCAGCCAGATTCTTTTTGTCCGCACAATGGTACCAGTTAGACAAATCGGACGTACAATCCGAATTTTCAGGGGGCAATGTTACTTGGATATTGTTAACGCACCTACGGCACTTGAACTTGCTATGTGTATCTGACAATGTGTTCTCTTCCAAACGGAAAAGATCTTTCAAGTCGTCAGAAGTGAAATGCCTGAGCGACTCCTCGTTTTGATCGACGACTGTATCACTCAATGCCTTCTTATGGGCTTGACGTTGGAAAATTTTCTCCTCTATTGTTCCTGTGGCTAATAACCTATATATGTAGCATGGTTTCTTCTGTCCATCACGCCACACTCTAGCCATGGCCTGGTCATCATTGGCGGGATTCCAATCTGGGTCAAACATGATCAAACGGTTAGCCCCAATAAGATTTAAGCCACAGCCACCAGCTTTTGAACTAAGCATGAATATCCACTCCTTTGAATCCTTGTCATTAAAACTTTCTACTACTTTAGCTCTTTTCTTAATAGTCATTGAACCATCAAGCCTCACATATTGGTAGCATCTTTTACGACATAACTTCTCAAATAAATCAAGGGTCTGTGTATAGTTAGATACAAGGACAATCTTATCATCTGTATTAGTTTTTAGATTTGCCAAAATACAATCCAAAATCATCAGTTTGCCAGAGTATTCTGGTTTGACATCTTTGATGTCATAATTAGTAGGTAATAAATCTCTGGCTTTTTCAAATCCCTCAGACCTCTCTATTATCTTATCGTACACCAAATCCGGATGATTACACAGTTTCTTCAATGTTGTAATGCTGGATAAAGCACTGAGTGTATTCTTGTCACCATTGCCAGAAAACTTGTTTCTAATTGCATCAGAATTAATGAAGTTCTTATATATTTGGGTTTGGAGTGGAGTCATTTTGACACAAATGACTTGTTCAAACTTAACAGGCAAGTATTTTGTGAGCAAGCTGCTTGTTCTGCGAATCATGCACTTGTTGACTATTGATGTTAAAGTTTGAAGACATTCCTGTGCCCTTTCTCTCTCTTGAGTAGTAGCTAAAGCATCTTGGCCTCTCAAAATAGGGTTCTCATACTTCTTTTTAAATTCCTGTGCCGTTCCCAAAATCCCCTCATTCACAAAATGCACCAAACTAAAGTATTCAGTTAGATCATTTTGTATGGGTGTTCCTGATATAAGTATCCTCCTTTTCGCTTTTAAGCCCATTAAAGCTTGATATGTTTGATTCTCACTATTTTTAAGTCTATGGCCTTCATCACAAAGCACCAACCCTACTTCAGATGAATGCAAAATACTGGAGTAAATCCTAAAAGTTTCATATGAAATTATTAATACAGGTGTTGCAACCCTGTTAGCAGTGAAAGTGTTCATATACTGCTGTAGTTTTAGTGTTATGTCAGCTTTGCTTCCACCATCCATTGGTAATGCATTTATCCTCTGGCCCAGCCATTTGCCAATCTCGTTGTACCAGTTTTTGACTAAGCTACTTGGACACACTATAATAGCCTTACTGATTGTAGGCTTACATTCGGGGCTTTGCCTCAACAAAGTCCACAGCAAAGTTATACACTGCAATGTCTTCCCCAATCCCATTTCGTCGGCCATAATGCACCCGTACGCGTTTTCAATCTGTTTGCCCGTAACACAATCATACATAAACTTGACGCCTTCCCTTTGATGCGGTCGTAGGATATTTCCAAGGACGGGGTCGACAACAACGGCCACCTTAATGTCATTAGCGTTCATCTTCATCCTTTCATGTTCGGGAATATACGGAGGGCGATACAAAACAAGAGCATTCAGCTCGTCTGGATCATGAAGAGCGCGCCGAACTTGAGTCCGTTTTAGCCCTAAACTCTTACTACAATACGAAGAAACATAATTGGGGATTGGAACTTTAAATGGCTTATTTAGGATTTGACGTATGAGATTCTCATGGTCTGAGGCAGATAAAGATTGCGATGGAGATTTTTGTGTGAGTGGTATCTTCGTACATTCCCGCTTTTTGCGTTTCGCGGAACTGAGAAGCGGGCTCTTGAAAACATTGTCATTAGAGCCAATTTGGCTAGGAGCTAAACTGCGACGCATTATATAAGATTAAGTTATCATGACAAAGAGAGTAAACTTGCGCACCGATATTAAAGTTTAATAATTATAATAGTTTAAAACTGAATATTTGCATTTATTTTGAAAACATTGACAACTTGACAAGTACAGACAAGTTTCAAAGTTTGACATTAAAGTATGTTACTATATACAATATTTTTTGGAAAGTGTTTTCCAATCCCCGATCCTTTTTTTGTGTAAGTGCTACGTCTAAATTCAGAAGAGGTACATTTTTAAAGACAGGATTCAGGAAAAACAACGTATCTGATGCAGGTCCATGACACAATGACGTCGTCGAACGTTGTTGCTGCATCTCCACGACCCCTTGTTAACGAAACATTGATTTACAGTTGGAGGTGGATAAGAAATAAACCAAGAGCCCTTCTGATGAAGACAGTGGGTTCTGACCTCGACTTTTACAACCATCAATAGTGAAATTTGAACTCATCCAGAGGAAGTAATAAAATGGAAATCGCGAAATTTAAACTCGAGACCTACTAACGTCAAACGATTGGCTACAAAATAAACCATTAACTAACGAGAATTAAAGCTTTACGAGAACAAAAGATTCACAGAAGTAATAAATTCACGGAAACAAAATGTTCCGTAATTCGCTATACCTATGTGTCTTAGATAATGTATGCACTGCGGACGACTGATTAGGCATTGACAACTTACCCGTTTCAGGTTACCTCGTTCTCGACGTCATCTTACTAGATGCTCGTGTGGGGGATGCCAGGCGAGATATTACGTACTTCGCCTTATTGGCTACGGTACTAATTTTCGGTTTGAATTTTTTTTACCTAACGTAATTTACATACTTAGCCGTGCTATTCTATGGAATGGTCTGGCCAAATTTATTGAATATTATATGTAATTAAGTATGTAAAGTAATCCGAATGGCATTAAACATGTTCTTCCCACTCTTCTTCATCCTGCCCTGGTCATCTCACTCACCAAATGAAACGGGAAACACCGGTATTCTGCGTGGCCCTTATACTTTCCCGGATGAGCCTGTCTATTCGTGCAACAGTAGCTATTGTAAAACGATCAAAAATAAAAAAGAGTGTGTGTACTTAGGTATATGCGCACGTTAGAAGTTACACTTCTTTAGCGTTACAAAAGAACAATAACTGAAAATTATATCCCCTGTACTCATTGTTAGTGAAAAAGACATTAAATGCAATTGATAACGGTTACAACTTGAAATTATAATTATGTAAATGTTAAAAAGTTTCTATCGATTGCCATGCCGTGACCAAGTATGTGAAGTCGGTTGCTTTTGGTTGCAAATACCTCGTGTCACTTTTTGAGGGTCGGTGTGCACGCATCATAAAAATTTTACTCTTATAATTTTCCCAATCCCAAAAGAAGTATAACTTCAACAACAAAATCAGGAGGACTATCTTTGCGATGACAAACAGTTAATTGATCAGACTACAATTGTTCATTAGTTAATTCATCATACACACAGATGGATTGCAGTCTTTGTAGTCTTTTGGAGATAGGGCTCCGATAACCTCAATCATCAGCCCAAACGGAGGAATATTTTTACTTTTCCCTGGTATTAGGCGACACCTACATATTTTCCTCCAAGAGACAAAATAAAAAACAATATCAGTTATCAATAAGGTAGGTAATGAATTTACACGTTTAGGTTATTTGTAACACTTTTAATATTTCGAATAATACTTAATTATTAACAATAATATTATACAATGTTAAAGCTAGCCCTGATAGGAATTACTTAATTTGATAATTATCGTGTTTTGCACTAAAGATGGAAGCCCATCTCGCGAGCAACCAAATGATGAAGCCAATGAAAAGGTACCGAACTATGACGTCGACTGTTTGCATTCTGAAATTAAACAAAGGAATAAGATGGAGTCGGTTAAAAAGTTACAAAGTTATAATAATATTGGTGGTGGGGCCACGCATCACTTCGCCCATGCTCGGTATGATGCGGAGGTCCGTCCGGAGATGTACCACGACCTCGCAGAAGACTGGCGTGAAACTGTAGTATTATGCTTCTGCGTTTCGTCTGATGAGTGAGGTAGCCGGAGCCCTCTGCATTAAAAGGTGACAACGCCTTTGCAACCCTATAGGTGTTGTAAATGTCCATGGGCGGTTATCACTTAACACCAGGTGAACCGCCAGCTCGCTTGTCATCTTATCACATAAAAAAAATCCGTGGAAGTATTAAATTCACCCACTTCTCTAACTTGTGTCACTCTGCTCTGGTTAATATAATTTTGTATCATACTATCGCGTTCAAATTTACGTTCATTTTAAATTTCACGCTTAATTCTCAGTTTACATAACGTTTACAAATATGAATTTTAATATCAATATTGAAGTCCTCAAAGTAGCTTAAATATAATAGTGAAATGCAACTTTAAAACTAGACCACACCTGATTTTTAACGCTATACCAGAAAAAAATGTAGTTCTCAAAAGCTTACATTTTCATGTGTCTCTTAGCGGCCGGTATGGTGTCGTCAGGTTCCTTTAAGATATACCTGCGTGTGGCTCTTACGCAGTCCTCGTAATAATTTGGAATATTGATGCCTGTAAAATCACTTATCTTTACAAAATAGATCTTATAAGTAAAATCACTTGTCATTATCAAATCCATTACTTTGTAAAGTCCGTCTAGCCTTTAAGTTAAGAAATTCGAGGTTGATTCTTTATACCTTTTTTTTTCAAGAAAAAATAAAATTATTGACAGAAAGACGAAAAACTCGTTCGTACTTTCAACCATCTACTAACCACACTCACGGCCGTAGCTAGGAGGGGGCATTGTAGGGCAATGCCCTACCTTAAAATTACAATGCCCTACCTTAAAAATACCAAAATAAAAATGCGTAAATATGACCACGTTTCTCAATTTCGTACACGTCTCAAGTGATTTCCCATCCTACTTCGCCGGAATTTGTATAATCTTTCTATGTTGTACCTACTGTGTTCTATTTCATGTTTCTACTCCACTTTATTTAAAGGAGAAATTTGATTGTGATGATTTGATTTGATTGGTAGGGCTTCTAGGGGAAGATCCTACCTTCTTCGAGGAAGCTCATTTTAAAGGTGCCAAATCACAAAACGTAATTTTTTGAAAAATCTTTTACCGTACAGGATTTTAAACTCTACTACTTGATTATATACTATACTAATGCACAACCTACGTAGTAAAGTTCCTTAATGCCATTAGTTGCCTGGAAGAGATCGCTTTGAAGTGATAAGGCTGCCAAATTGTGCATTCCATTAATTTGTTTGTCTATTGTTAATTTTGTGTATCCTTTTATGTGTGGTGTGTGAGTATTCATTCATTTATTCATTCAAAAACTAAGATACATTATTGTAAGAAAAATTGTAGCGATAGGTATCTCTTCAACTTTTCCTAACATACCACATTTCGTCAAAATCAAAATCATTTATTTATCGACTTAGGAAACATACATTTCATCTATCGATAGTATTTTTTTAAATCTATCATCGTTTCATAATGAGGTTCCTCTAACGGAGAAGAAACAGGCAAAAGAAACTCCGAAGGTATCCTCTTTTTTGTAATTTTTTTTTCTTAAAAAAATTAAAATATTATACAACTGTTTTTTTTTCTTTCTTTTAGAAATAGCTTGGGAGCGATCAACTTACCAGTGCGTGACATTCATTTCATATTCTAATAATTCTTTGTTCTGTGTACTCGTATAATAAAAATAATAATAAAATAGGCATTTGAATGATGATGATCTAATCAATTCGATTGCAAGTCTCGATGAGTTGAATGTTGATAAAATGCTTCCACTGAAAAGTTTGAGTAAGTTTAAAAAATTTAATAATCCAAATGATTTTTCATGTTCAATTTACAATTGAAACTAATTTTTAAGGTCTGAAAATTCCATCAAGAGAAGAGGCTAGTGTGGTTAAAGTTTACTTGAGTCGTAACGAGGACAAAATGGAAAATACATTGCAAGTGTTGTACAGGCAACGAGAGGCGTTTAAAGATACATAATATGAACTTTTTGCAACTGTGGCGACCATAGGATGTAGCACTGCAGTGTGCGAATCTACGTTTTTAACTTTAACTGCAATCAATAGGCCTCAAAGGCTGTAAATGGGTCACGAGAGAATGGCTGGTATTACTGGCCTTTGGAAAAAAACGTACAAAATCAGTTGATCTGAACGAAGTTCTTCGCATTTTTAATAACATGGCGAATCGAAGAATTCAGCTATTTTAAATATTTTTATTATTATGTTAATTATTGTTATAAGTCTGCAGAAACAATTTGATATAAATGGTATTTTTGGTCGTGTTATCTCATCCAAAAATTACTTATTACCCCACTCTCACTCAGACGTGGCTCTCTACATCCAAAGCTAGAAGTTCAACCATCTTGTTCGCTTATTCTTCATCATTAAGGATTTAATAGTGCTTAGATCCATGCTCGTGTTCTGTCATAGAAATTATTTGTCTACGAATAGCTATTGAACTGACCTAGAGGTCAGTGATATTCATGATGATTGATTTAGGAGCTCATGCTTCGAGGGCAGATCAATTATGATAAATTGTTTACTTCCGCCCGACCTGTAATCAATGCTGCCCTACCTCAAATTCAACTCTAGCTACAGCCCTGACCACACTTAATAAAAATAAATATGTTAAATTCAACTCTAGTTATACAGTAAAAATTAGAAACCGGATTACATAATGTACATGTATAGTACATAAAATAAAATAAGAAATATTAAAAACAATATAATAAATTAACTTTAATAGGGCCACACTTTTGCTTTAGCCCGAATCCCTATATTCTTTCTATTATATCATCCGTCCGTGAAGTGAAAGACCAGCGTGAAGTACAAGTATTTCGCGTTTCGTCGAATGTCAGGGCTCACAAAAATAAGTACCAATGAAACATGCCATAGTTGGTTACATCAAGAAACCTGAAACGATCGTTTTCGGAAGATTTCAGATGCAAATTATCTTCGTCGAAATGCAAAAAGTTACGTTTTTCTTTCATTTGCTAGTTAAGACGTATAAAGCAAGGTAACATTTGGCTTAAGTGTCTGTAACGTTCTCTTACCGTCTGCGTCGAGTTTGTAGTCCTGCCTTTCGCGTGCGTTGAGCAGGGTTCGAACCCGCTGCGCGTTGTCCGACTTGAAGTACCACTGGTGGTTTGCGAAGTATTCGAGCATTTCGAAGCCCTTGCTGATGCGACGGTGCACGCGAATGAGCCTGCCGGCCCGATCAAGCAAACTTTGGTCACATAAAACGTTATAAAACGTAACATACTCTTAAAAATTAAAGTCGAGCGAGTGCTAGTCTCTTTCTAACAAAGCTATACCACCGATGCAAAAAGAAAGAAATTATGACAGTGAAAGTGTTCAGTAACAACTGTGATAAGGTATAACAGTTTTTATCTCTTTCTAACAAGTGGTAAGCAAGAATAAAGAAAAACTTGTGACAGCGTGTTAATGAGCATTTTGTGTGGAACAGGAAGTGTTATTTAGGTTTGTTATGTATGTGCATTTTGTGTATGTATGTGTAGTGACAAATTAATGTCGTGTTTGATGTTTAAATGATTACGCCATGTTGGATGAATTTTGCGAATCTCACTTACACTGGTTTCAAATCCGAATATAAAGAGAAGCGTGTCGACGAAAATGGCGGGAATCCAATGGAACAGTACCGCGCAAATGTTGTGCGTTAGGCGGGAATTTTTAATCGAGCCACCAGGTACCCTGGAGATGAAAAGAGGTTATACTGATCAGCTGTCATTTGAGTTGCCAAAATGATGGTTAAACTCTTTGAATTGATCATTCTGGTCATTAAGAAGATCATTCTGATTTTAGACATGGAGACAAGGAAGATTCTTCAACAAATGTCTAAATTAAATAGGTTTGTCGCTTAAGTACAATTGTATTTCAATGCATATCTATTTATTTATTTTTTACTTTACCGCCTTTTCCGCGTACAGAAAGCTCTTACGAACAACTTTACGGCCAATTTCTAAACGTAGTAGAGAACTGAATATAGAAAGAGATTTTCCTCACCACACGGCTCCATTTAGTGGCAACCTGTTGAGTACGATGTCCTTGCCAGTCTCTATCAGCTCATTCCATGTGATCTTCACCTCCGCCGAGGTCGTCAGGTTGTAGATCGTCGTCACCTTATCGCTTCATTTGCGGGAAAAAAAAAAGAAATTGAAACAGTCCGCCCGTAAGCGAATCGATGAATCTAAACAGAGCCCATAAGCCATAAAGTCAGCCCTCGATAGTTCACGGATTTGATTCCCTGTTGCATGTATCAGTTAGTTTTACCAGGGGGATTCTTTTAGAACCACGCAGGCCCATATCTATGCGTTGTGAACGAGTTAATGAATCAAATCAATATCGGCATATTGCCGTCCACTGCTGAACGTAGGCCTCCCCCAAAGTGCGCCAACTATCTCGGTCCTGGGCAGCCCGCATCACGTTGTCAGCCCGCCCCGTCCCACACTACGTTTTCCTAACCGAGATGTCCACTCTAACACGTGTCGTCTCCAGCGACCATCAGTACGTCTGGAGACATGGCCAGCCCACTTCCACTTCAGCGTGCTAATTCTGCGCGCAATGTCGGTAACTTTAGTTCTCTGGCGAATGACTTCGTTTCGAATCTTGTCTGCCAAAGAAACCCCAAGCGTTGCGCGTTCCGTCGCCCGCTAAGCGACCTTCAATTTGTGGACCAGCCCCACGGTGAGTGTTCACGTTTCGGCTCCGTAGGTCATTACTGGTAGGACGCACTGGTTAAAAACTTTCGACTTAAGGCATTGTGGTCTTGACGACTTAAAAACGTGCCGTAGCTTCCCGAATGCCGCCCAGCCTAAGCGTATTCTTCGGTTGGCCTCTTTCTCAAAGGCCTAGTTTGGCCAAGGTAGGTGTATTCCTGCACAACCTCAAGCATAGCGCCATTCACGACCACTGGTCTCGGGATCACATGACTATTGGACATAATTTTCGTCTTGTCAAGGTTCATACCGAGACCCACTTGTCTGGAAGAATCACTCAGGCTGTTGAGCATGGCTTCCAGATCTTGCAGAGATTCTGCCATAATGACAATGTCGTCAGCGAATCGCAAGTGTGTTATTAACTGTCCAGTTATATTAATGCCCCGTCCGTTCCAATCCAGCGTCTTAAAGACGTCCAATGCATTGGTAAACAGTTTCGCGGACATCACATCCCCCTGTGTTACACCACGATGCAATTGGATTTACCTTGTACTTGGACGGGCATTGTTGCGGTCTAGTATAGACGTCTCAACACTTGGATATATCGATCAATGAATGTTTTTAATTATTTAAAATAAAGCATAATAAAATAAAAATAAACATAAAATTAACACCATTAAGTAAGACGGTAACATGAATGAATAAAATAACAACAAATTTAATTGATAAGACTTCCTTTAGTAATTTCATGGTAGGTACTGTGCGTGCGCATCGTATAAATTCACTCTTAACGTATTTCTTTAATGCTCCAAATGAGGATTAATTTCAAAATAAACACAATAAAAATATAAAGATATAATAGATGATGAATTATGAAGAATAAATGATGAATGATAAATTATGAAAGAATAAATGAAGACAGTTTTCTTTATTTGTTTCGTTTTAAAAAAATTGTCACTTAATTTAAAACCATTAATTGAAATGCGTGGTTCCCACTGAAGAATAACCATAAAGGCAGTTTTTTATTAATATAATTTTTTAATATTTTGTTTTTGCTATTTATTTGTATCATTTTAGCGACATTTTTTTATCCGATCTTCATATTGATGTGATTGAAGTCAATTTCGAAGATGATGGTGTCGTGATCGTTGGATTATGTCCTAAACACAGTCATAATGTGTATGAATACATACTTGACATTGAAGGATAGCTTTATAACTTCTTCGTGATGTTTTTTGCATTACGTAAATGTGTATATTGTAAAGTATTTTTTTTTTTAATTTTTAATTTTTTTAACGTTAATATTTTTTTATGATTATTGGCAAGTAGCGTTAGATGTGTGTTCACTTATTGTCGCGGTGGTAAAGACACGTTGTATATTATGTGTATAGGAATGGTAAAGTATGATTAATATACAGACTATATTCCTATGTCCATGTATAAGTTTAATTTTACCCGTGATTGAGGTAGTTCCAAACGACGACCATGATTGCGTTTATGAAGACGTCAACTGGCAAATAATCAGCATAACTGTCACTACGGCAGTACATAGTGCGTATAACGCCTTTGCCGGCACCTGAAACGAGTTCATTTTTACTACCAAAAAAAATGAGTTCGAATATGTCCCCCAATATACATTTTATATTTGTTTTTTAGGTTACCTGATGTATCTCCGGAATCAAAGGTAACATGTCCTTGTTTTATTTACAGAGGTGACGTTTAAATGTCATTAGTAACCCGTCTTTGATATTAATAATTTTCACGCCTTTCATTTATTTTTATTTGTAAACTCGGCTTACCAATCAGCAATCCCGTGGGTCCGTTTATGTTATCCGTCCATCCAGGCAGAGGTTCCCGCCAAATTGGAATGACTATGAAAAAAAATATCCGTTAAATTTGATACATACTTACTACTAAAAATTCAAGTAAAATACATGCATACACTGCAACGTTTAAGGGATATCTAAAAATTTTATAGGGTTATCAGTATCCGCTAATAAACATGTGTGCAGTTTAAATTTAAAAATTGCTAATGAACTAACTTAAAAATGTTTGTTTTTATCTACATATATTTAAATTCGACTAAACTTATGGCGGTAGGACAAGATGGCATCAATGAAATCAACTCTGCCTTTGGGACAGAGAGAGAGAGTTAGAGAGACAGAGAGAGAGAGCACCATTTAAACACCAGCAGAAAGAATTAAAATTTTTAAAACTATAAAAGTATTTTTGGCGCATTTAAAAGATTAGAATCATCCGATACCTAAAAAGCCCATTGGCTTAATCTGGGAACGTGGTGGCCACGGTACCGGCACGACCAATCCATTGACTCTCAAACTCTTCCGATAAATAGGCACGCACTGCCCCGTCTAGCGGGAACCAAAGCTCACGCAACTAGGCTAGTGGGATACCGTACACCATTGACCCATCGTCAACAAAAACTATCACAACCGGTTATTATCGTACCGCGAACGCAAGGATTATACCAAAATAACTGGGACTGCAAGTAAAACACATTTATTTATTGCTATTGCAATTTTGCTACTTTATTGCCACTTTATTGAATGCAATAGTACCGTGATAGATAAGTGTCTGGGCGCTCGCCTTTAATTTAACGTACTCGAGCAACCTGAATTCGATCTCAGGTGAAATTGTTAACTTTTAGTTCTGTCTTACGTGCTCAGCGGTGAAGGAAAACGTGGTGAAGAAACCTGCATATTCTCGAAATAATAACAAAAAAAATAAATATTTCGAAGATATATGAAGTCCGCCAATCCGCTGTGGGGCCGCGTGGTGGACTAGGCCCTGATACCCTCTGTGCGGAGGAGACTTTTGCCCAGTCGTGGGACATATATAGGCTGGTACTTTACTTTATTATTCCGGAATAACATGAGCTATATTTTAATTCATAAAGATATTTTAACGTAAAATATATTAAGGCAAAATGAAATTCACTGGGACAGCTAGACAAATACATTATTAATGTATATTTTAAAATGTGTGTTATGTAATGTGATAATAGTTGTTTCAATTATTCTCTCATAATTCGTGACTAATTATCGTATTAAAAAAATGATTACCTATTGATGGTCTGAGGATCAAAACGGGGATCCGCGTCATAGCTTCGACGGCTAAATGTTCTGCGAGGGCTTTTGTGAACGTGTATGGATTCGGCGAACTATTGAGCAGTCTGTGGTAGAAAAAAAAGATTCGGTATTCAGAGAGTTGTGATTGAGTAGTCTGTGGTAGAAAAAAAATATATCGGGTATTCACTCGGTATTTTTTCTTCAAATTATTTTGCCTACTTATGAGGTTGTTCCTCTTTTTTGAAAAGAAGACTTTTTCTTTTTTTTTTAATAAATTTAAAAAGCGGGAAAAAGAGTTAGGAACTTCATTATTGTGTTGTCAGCAATCGAATAGAAGCGGGTCAATATTCATTTAAAAATTAATCTTTGTTTGACCTTGTTCAGTTTGACAATAAACGTAATGAGGAAAATATTTGACGTTTCTTATATTCCCCATATTGGCAATTCCAACATAAAATCACTCTTCATCATTTCATTATAAAAGCTAGGCAAAAATAAACAACCAGAAGATATTTTTGATATTTGAAACCATTTGTTTACCATTATTGCGTCATTGGCGATATCATAAGGACCGCCAACTGCCTTAGAAGAAGAAGAAGAAGCAATTCCATCTTAAAACCTTAGAATTTTCATACTTAGGGGCGATCCTCTCGATGGCGGCTTCGTCCAAGAGTTCCGCGGCGGCGACGATCTTGTGGGGGTTGGCTGGAGGGTCGTAAGGTCTCTCCTCCAGCAGTTTCTCGTGGAGGTGGCAATACGCCGTCGATATGTGCACGAACAGCTGGGAGTGGATTGGTTTCGCAAATAGAATTGTCGAAGACTGACGAAACTGGTTGTGTTTTTAGGGTTTAAGACGGGACTCTATTACAAGAATCCGATGTCTGTCTGTCCGGCTGTATCTCATGAACCGTGATAGTCAGACAGTTGAAATTTTCACGGATGATGTATTTCTGTTGTCGCTATAACAGTGGGGCTCCTAGATATGATTTTTTTTATGTTTATATAGATAATGGTATGGAACCCTTCGTGCGCGAGTCCGACTCGCACTTGGCCGGTTTTTTATTACAGACCGTCTAGTGCTTCCTTACCATCCCCGTGATAATACCTCGATCCTACGGCTAGCGGTGACACAATCGTTACTGGGAAACTGGTGCTAACAAGAAAAATGTCTATTAACCAGCGTCGCAAACAACTCGAAGACCCATAATGCAGGGTTCGACCCATATTGGATCAAATGATCGCGTTAGGAGTAAGAAAACAGCTTTGGCCCCAATTTCGTCCAACGTTGGAAGTTCCAGCGTTGGTTTCTTTACCTTTGCTTGGACTGATTTGATATCATCGCAAGCGTGTGGACATTAACGCAATTTGTAACAAACGTTGGTGCCAACATTTTGTCAAGGTGTGAAGCCAGGGTAAGTTGAATCCCTTAGTTGTCGACAACAAGTGACTAGCTGAGTGTTTCTTCATCTTTGTCTAATAAATCGTTTTACTTCTATTTACAAAGGTTAGTAGTTGACCTCATGTTTATTTCATGCGCAATTACAATGAGCAAAAATTAAATGTGATTATTGTCAAGTAACTATTCGTTTTGGTTTTAAATCCGAGTTTACAATTACAGTTTTTTAACTCTGTTCCACTCCTTTATATTTATTTTTAACGTGTTTACCTTTAAATTCCTGCATTCCTTAGCCAAATCTAGAATGAGTTTTGTACCGCGAACGTTGAGCAGAATCGCCTTCTTCAATGTTTCGTCGAATCTAATAAATAATAATTATGTCATTACATGGAAACTGATATCAATAATAACGTCCTTAAAATAATTTTTTTTTGATTTTTGATTTTATACAATTGTGATGATGGTGCCTTCGATTTTATAAAAGCTGCAACATAGATCAATGCCACAATCACAACATATTAATTAATTCAACATTAACAAAATAACACCAATAACATTTCATTCCGAATAATCTCTTTTTTAAATTAAAAAATAATAGATGCTTTGGATGCAAGTTCCATTTAAAGTTTAATCTGATTAAATCAATGCTTTAATTAAATATACATGATGGAAATATCTCGAAGTAGGTTCATCCCTATTAAGAAAAAAATTACATATCCAACGTTCCTTGGAATTTGTATAACGAAACGGAACGAAACACGAAAAATTTGTCTGGCGCAAGTTCCAATGACGATAAAAATTCTTATACGAAAGGCGATTAATATATAGAGGAGTGGGGATAAAGAATTGTTTTTTGCATTTTTATGAGGTATAGGTTCTACTCTGTTAGTCTTATAAAGTCTTGATCAATACAAAATACAGTTGTGTTCTCCTACAGGCAGTAACAAGACACCGTGTGGCTTTTATTTATACCTATATATTATTATGTTTTAAAACGAAATTGATATCGAACTTTTTCTACTTGTGAACCTAAACCTACAAAGTCTCCAAAGTTGCTAGTGATAAATAAAAAGTAGCAAAAGGTTAACCCATCATCAAAATCTATCGATCACTTCAAATAGTAATTGGAAATTATACATGATTATAAACGATATAAATGTCGTTACTCGGCAAAAGGAAAAAGTGAAACGTCGTTAGATTAAAACAAAGTAAATATAAAGGTAAAACAGAAGTATTTCATTTCGTATTAATTCCCAATCCAAACTAATTGAATTGATCATTCTGGTCAATTCAGAGAGATTAAGTATACTTTTAGGAATTCAAATGACATTTGAAAAGCCATTTGACAGCTGCTTAGTTAACTTCTTCGATGATCAGTGTTCCAGAAACCGGGTGTCATATTCTACAATGTCCAGGATGACAGAACTGTGGTCTGTGGTTGCGAATGTCCGTGGACGGTGACCATGGATTAGTCGCTCCGTTATAAAAATCTACCAGAGCCAATCAGAACCATTGCCCACCTGACAGTAGCCGCTGCGTGGACAAATATGTTCACGTTGCCCACGACGTACTCGCGGTCATCAGCAGACATGGCAAGGTCGGGCTCGCTGGCGTCGCCACCCACGATCCGCACTTTCGCCAAGATCTTGTTCATACCACCTCGCAGCGCGACGACCTTCGAGAACAACTGCAGAGGCAATAATTAACGCGTACTGTCATGCATCATTGTGGTAGGACCACGCAACAGTGTTCACTGTTGCACGAAATGGCAGGTCCGTCCGGGAAAGTACCACAACCTCGCAGAAGATAAAAGTGTTGTTAAGTGGTAAAGTGATAGAAGTGTTACCCTTCTGCGTTCCGTCTGGTGGGAGAGGTAGCCTGGGCCCACTTTATCAAAAGGTCGCAACGCATTTGCAACCCTACGGGTGTTGCAATTGTTAATGGACGGCGGTTATCACTTAACATCAGGTGAACCGCCAGCTCGTTTGCCACTTTCTCACATTAAAAAAAATCAGCCGTGCCCAGATGTACTTCTTGACTGATATGCTTTAAGGGCCGAGGCGAGAGCATATGCTTTAGCTTGTCTGGTGAATAGTTAACTAGACCTCGAGATCTTCATCAGAAAACTAAACGTTTGCCCACTTAACATATCTCCAAGATCCAAGTTTTTCTAGTAAATAGGAAACTAAATTTCGCAGTATTGTATTCCTGCTGAACGGTCACATTTCAATTGTTATCTAAGAAAGCCTATTAATCCAGCGTATTTTTCGATGCCTGGGGATGATCTGAACAATTACTCACCGCATCGCTGAATACTTGCTCCAGTCTCTCCTGCGGACTCTTTCCTTTCTTGTTTCTGATGAGAAGTACGATTTCGCGGATGTTGGGACACTTTCTGCAAGAGCATTTAACAGTCACTTCGGGCCTAAAGCTGATATAAAATATCGTACTCTGTAAAACTTTTTTTCCAAGACTCGTTCGTACTTTTAGGAATTGTGTGGCTTCGATTAGTCGAAAGTCTATAATTCATTTTGGCTTTATACTTTCTACGGGTAGATGCCGTTACGATAGCCGGTTTTTGTTTGCTTCGACTTTACTTAGTATAATTATTATTAACGTACTTATGAATAAATTATAATATAAATAATTATTAATTAGAACCATTCTGTGACTTGTATACCATAGTCATATTTACAATGTCATCTGACGTTTCATTGTTTGCGGGATCTGGTATCCTAGTCCACATCCAATTTTGATATGGCATTTAGATTATGTGTCGAAAACCCACATCATTTGGTTAGTGGATTGTGTATCTTTCTTTAGGATGGTGCTGCGGAGTTGTAATGGCTCTGTCTGTCGCCGTGCAACAGCTACGTTGTTCGCTCGAGTTCCATTGATAATATCGTGGTATTTAATACATATTGTAGATTACAACTCAACAGAGCGTACAGCGACCTATAGCTATTTTTTATCTGTGCAATACAGCCTTGACCGCAAAAGCCAAGATACCGATTACCGACTAATTTAATTCACTCTGCAAGAAATTGGAGTTCACTAGGTATGAAGCGTGACGTGTCTTTTACAATTACTTTTTCCTCTTACAAACACTTACGAATATATTACATGTTAATAACTTAATGAGTTGACAAGTATCTACGATTTAGAATGATTTTTTTCTATCAATTCGAAGAGGCTAACGGAAAATGGTAATATGTAATTACGTAAACGACCACCACAGTGGTCGAAATTCGACCATAATTAATTATACATGGTATTGTGTGTAATGGTTTTTACTGATTTAGTGTATTTTTAATGCATAATTAAAAAAAAATATTCTGCGTTGCTCGTCCGCGCAATTTTCGTAAAAAGGTGTACAACATTTTTGCTTCACGTATTAATATATAGACGCGCTTTCGTTCTGTTACACTTAAGTTGGTAATTATATTATTTGCTTCTACTTACTTTGGAAAGCTTATCAGCTTTAATTGTGACTATTAATTTCAACAAAATTTGACATCGATAAATATAATATGTATCATATTATTATGTATTAGTATTACGTACCAACTCCTTGTCTTCATGACTAGCTGTCTTGTTAAGGTGACTTTAATACTTGTTTCAAGAAATGATATCCAAAATATGGATAATAGTTTACGCAGTGTTTGCTTTAGAAACAGAAAAAAATACTGCTTAATGATTAGAGCGTTTGGATGCGTAAGCCTGATATTGGCAAAACATTTTGCAACCGTATTATCTACACATTTTAGATTTTTAAACATATACAGCGTGTCGTTACAACCGCGAAATTAAATGAACACAGATATAGAGGATACCTTTTTAGAATGTAAATGTTTAATACAACATTTACATTCTTTAAACATCAATATTTACCGAGTTATTAAATTTTCCAAAACAAACAATTTTAGAACACCTTACGTATAAAACTGTAACGTCAAGTTCCTTTGTAAAGGTCACAAACCATATGAATGAATTTAAAAGAGATAAAACATACTTTTAGAAGGAGAGACTTGTACCGCGACGCTGTGGGAAAAAGTCTCTGAATGTATGAATCTGTCAGTTGTAGCTGTATAGGATGTTACAAATTTTGTTTCTTTTTTATTTAACTAGTTTGTTTGAATTTTTTTTTATTATGGATTTTTTAAAGTTTTTTTATGATATATATACAGCATGCAGCTACTCTTCTGTGAAGTGGAGATTAAGGCGCTGTATGCAGTGAATTTTTAAATATTTGGGTGGTTAAGTATGAGGTAGCGGAGGAGGGGTAACGCCGCTTGGCGGAGCGCAGCGCGCGAGTTTCGTCGACGCGCCGCTAGACCGCGTCATTCATTACCTAGTGTGTGTGTAGTTATGGGCCGTAGGATACTATCGATAGTATAATGGAAGGCTTTCGAAAATGTACATAGATGATCACTAAATATCTTTTATAGACCATGATTGTATTTTACTTTTATATTATAATGGGAATAATGAGAAAGTATGAGAAAGCAATCAAGAATTCTAGAAAATCTTCTTCCTGTTTATTATTATTTTTTTAATCATTGGAATTGATTAAAAATACATCTTAAAGTAAAACAAATTAATAAAAGCAAATTACTTATAATTATTATATTTTGTTTTTATGGTTTATATTGTGATTTTAAAGAAATGGCACATAAAATTTTTGCAGAAATTACGAATAAAACTTTTTTTATTACATTTTTTTATATATTAGGAATTTTAATTTATCCTTTAAATGTTCAAGACTTACTATGTTATATTACTTTTTCAACTAAATTGAAATTTAAAAAACTATCGTTAAAATCCTTATTTGTATCGATAAACGACAGCAATTATAAATAGAATCGAAATTTTGTCACTTTGCGCAGACCTCGCGTAGCCTGTTGGTCCGAGCGTCACACACAACGGTAAACTATTTCTGTAGTCCCAAGTTCAAACCACTCATCGAGTGCAGTTGTATTTTTTATATTATTTTCACTTTTAATTTGTTAGCCAACTAATTATTTTGTTTTTATTTTATAAAATGGCTCAATTTGGGAAATAAACAAATTATAAAAAAAAATATAAATAATTATTTTTCGTGTACAAGACAAATTTTCGTTTTAGGGTGAACAATTAAATAAATTAATAAGAAAATAGATGACGTTGAAAAATTTTAATACTAAAAGTTGGTTTATTTACTGATAAATTGTTCTCCAACTGTTTCAACTTTGAACAAATACAATAATATTTCGTCGTAATTATTTATGAAAATAATAAAATCAACAATAAGTACAACAAAAAATTTTGGGATTTGAACCCAATCCATAAAGAATGATGGTCCCATACACTGTATGTATAGAACTGATAGACCAATCAATCACGAGAAAAGACATTGAAATTATGCTTTAAATAAATAAATTAACAACTGTTAATACATACAAATAATTTATAAATACGAAATATGTGAATATATATTTTTTAGTTTCGTGTTTTCGAAGGTCTAATAAAATTAAAATTCTCAATAATAAATAAATACAAAACATATTTCGTAACGGTGAGCGGGCGATGAGCGGCATAGATTCATAGCAAGGCACCTCAGCGCTCTCTGTTCAACGTGTGGAGTTGAAAGAGAACCGAAACAACGCCGCGGTGGCGCGGTGTTTTGGCCATCGCGTTCGAATTAATTTTAATGAATTAAATTAATATTTACAAATATCATACTTTAATCAACAAATTAAGACAACAGTCCTTTTTATTAATATATTCACCTTAAAACTTAAAACTATGCTCGGAGTTATATACATACTAATTAAAAAAAAAACTTAAAAATCTGGCTAAGTGAGAGTCGGACTAGCGCACGAAGGGTTCCGTACCATCATCTATAAAACGCCAAACAGTCATATCTGTTTTTTTTTGAAAAAAATCATTTGTGGAGCCACAAAAAAAAATATATATATACAGCGTGTCGTTACCAACGCGACAATAAATGAACACACATATAGAGGATAACTTTTTAAAATTGTATCAAAAATTTACATTCTTTAAACATCAATATTTACAGAGTTATTAAATTTTCCAAAACAAAGAATTTTTGAACATCCTTACGTATAAAACAGTAACGTAAAGTTCATTTTTAAAGGTCACAACGCATATGAATGGGTTGAATGAATTTAAAAGAGACAAAATATACTGTTAGAAGGAGAGGCTTGTAATGCGACGCTGTGGCAACGAATGAAAAAGTCTCTGAATGTATGAATCAGTCAGTTGTAGTTGTATAGGATGTTACAAATTTTGTTTCTTTTTTACTTAATTAGTTTGTTTGAAAAATATTTTTTTTTTAATTATGGATTTCTTTTAACGTTAATATTTTTTTATGATTATTGGCTACTTGCCGTTAGACGTGTGTTAATTTATTGTCGATGGTAACGACACGCTGTATATACTGTTTTTTAGTATTTGTTTTTATAGCGGCAACAGAAATACATCATCTGTAAAAATTTCAACTGTCTAACTATCACGGTTATGAGATACAGCCCGATGACAGACGGACAGATTGATAGACAGACAGACAGCAAAGTCTTAGCAATAGAATAGGATCCCGTTTTACCCTTTGGGTACGGAACCCTAAAAACGGTATTGTTTTAAGAAACGAGTTTTGAACAACATTAAAATTTCTGTGCTGCGGCAGATTTCTCAAATATGGACACAGATACAAAGTGCCTATTCTCAGATTCGAATCCGAAGGACGACTGTGGCGCACTATGCTATTGGCTTCGGCAGCGGGGGTCGTGGGTTCGACACATGGGACAAGTATTTGTGTGAACTACAAATAGTTCTCAAGGATTTGGGTGTTCAACCCCGAAAATACTTGACGTCCGGTAGGGGTGGACGTTTGGTATCGTAAAAAAAATCTAGTCCACATCATTTACAACGTGATTCACGCGTTGTGCCGACCCTGTTTAGGAGGGATACGAGCAGGAGGAAGAAGTTTTATTCGAAACCGCTCAGCCTTTGTGACTTAGAGGCGGAACAAGCAAGAAGGTTGGGTTAGGTTACTTTGGCGTTCATAATATTAGCGTTATTGCTTAGGGACGTTTATAGTCTGATTTAATGTGTCCCATATCAAATCAAAATCAAAATCAAATGTATTTATTCAACATAGGAGCATTACACTCACTTATTGATAGTCAAAACACTACCACCGGTTCGGAAAAGAAAGCCACTATACTGAGAAGAACCGGCGAAAGAAACTCAGCGGGCTTTTTTTTTTTTTTTTTTTTTTTTAAATAAGCAGTTTGACATAAATTCGTTAAAATACAATATAAGAACTCCGATTGAAAGAGCCTGGAGCGATCAGTTCATTACCAGAGTGTGTTATCATTTAAATAATCATTAATATTATAGTAGCCTTTAACACACAAACGTTCTTTTACTATTTTTTTAAATTTAGCTATTGATGCATTTTTAACGTTTTCTGGAATTTTGTTGTAATAACGTATACATTGTCCCATAAAAGATTTACTTATTTTACGGAGTCTACTTGTGGGTAGGATCAATTTATTTCTTTCCTAGTATTTATATCATGAACATTATTATGTCTTAAAAATGTATCCTTATTTTTATGGACATACAAAACATTTTCAAAAATGTATTGAGCAGCAACAGTCAATACCTTTATCTCTTTAAACAAGTTTCTTAACGATTCTTTGGGGCCCAGATTGTAAACTGCACGAATAGCTCTCTTTTGTAAGATAAAGATTGTATTAATGTCGGCCGCGTTACCCCACAGCAGAATGCCATAAGACATATGCTGTGAAAATATCTAAAATATACCAAGCGAGCCGTATCAACATCAGTTAACTGTCTTATTTTTTTGACCGCGAAAGCTGCTGAGCTAAGTCTACTCGCCAGTCTATTAATATGGGGGCCCCATTGCAGTTTGGCATCAATAGTTATGCCAAGGAATACAGTTGAGTCAATAGGGTCCAACGCTTCCCCATATAAAAGTACATCAGTTTTTACATGTTTAACATTGGAGGAAGTTGTAAATTTAATACATTTAGTTTTTTTTTATTATTCAACAGTAAATTGTTAGCACTAAACTAATGTACTACAGTAGATAGAGTATTGTTTACATCGTCATAACTTAAAGAACGTCGGTTTACTTTAAAGATTAAAGAGGTATCATCCGCAAACAATACTATCTCATGATTATTATTAACAAGATAAGGTAGATCATTTATGTAAATGAGGAAGAGAAAAGGCCCAAGAATAGATCCCTGCGGGACCCCCATATTTACCAAGGCCCCGGGAGATCTCTTGCCATTCACGTCAACTCTCTGAATTCGATGGCTCAAGTACGATTTCAGAAGATTGAGTGTGGCATCTCTTATACCATAGTGGCGTAGTTTCCTGACCAAGGTCTCATGCTGTACACAATCGAAAGCTTTGGTTAAGTCACAGAATATTCCTAAGGCATCCTGCGACTTTTCCCAGGCTTCAAAAATATTCATAACGAGCTGAACACCCGCATCAGTTGTTGAGCGACCCCTAGTAAACCCATATTGCTTGTTATGTAATAAATTATGAGAGCTAAAATGCTGTAACATTTGATTCAACATGATTTTTTCAAAAACTTTACTAAGAGTTGGCAGTACAGAGATATGTCTAAAATTATTGGGGTCGGAAGTACTACCAGATTTAAACACCGGAATGATTTTACTATGTTTCATAAGGTCAGGAAATTCGCCACGATTGATACAAATATTAAAAATAGTTGCTAGGTAAGGTGATATTACATCAATAATAGAACTGATCACCTTAACCGAGGTCCCCCATAGATCTGCAGTTCTTTTAACATCTAAAGTTTTAAAAGTTTTAACAATTTCTGTCATGTTTACAGTAGTAAATTTAAAGTTGACTTTACATTCCATAACATTCTTTTTTAGTAATGACTCAGCAACTGTCGGTGAGGAAAGAAGTGACTTGGTTGTTGAAACTGGAATGTCAACGAAAAATTTCTCGAAGAAAGTAGCAGCCTGTTGATTTGAGTTAATAGAATTATTATCATTAGTTAACATTAGGTCAGATTTGCGCTTCGTGACTCTTCCCGTTTCGCTATTAATTATTTTCCAAGTCATTTTGATTCTATCAGGTGCATTTTTTATTTTATTCCTAATATATAGAGATTTAGCAGTATAACAAGCTTTTTTAAATATTTTAGAGTAGGCACTAACATAAGAAACAAAACATTGACTATGATTGTATGTCCTTTCACTATAAAGTTCATACAATCTACGTCTACTATTATGAATTCCGACTGTTGCCCATTCATTGAAAACTACAGAGCTTTTAGGTTTGACTGTCTTAGGAGTAAATATAGTATTAAATTCCACTTTAATTAAATTAAATAATATGTTGTAAAGTGCATTGGGGCTATCATTATAAGGTAGATACGTCAGCTTTTTTGTTATATTACTTCTAAACTTCTCAACCCGAGTTCTATTTACAGGAACAACCATTATTTTTTGTACCTTAGCACTACTATTTTTTATATATGATTTAAAAGTGGCAAGTTGTCCGCAATAGTCTAAAGTAAATATATTAATAATAGGCTTGTTAATTGGGTTACAGTTTGTAAATATGTTATCTAAACAAGTTGCGGAAGAAGTAGTGATTCTAGTTGGTTCAAGGAATAAATTGGCAAGGTTATATGAATTTAACAATGATCTGAATCTAATAGAGGTGGTAGAATTTTCTAATAAATTTATGTTAAAGTCACCATAGACAATAATATATTTATTAGACTCAGATAACTTCAACATCAATTCTTCCAAAACATTTTCAAAAGATTCATATAACGCACTAGGAGGTCTGTATACGCATACAACAATGATGAATTGCTCAAGCTCCACACAGGCTATTTCAATAGTCTGCTCAACAGAGAGGCTCACAACATCTTTGCGGTTCTTAAATTTTAAAGCATTATTAATAAGTATAAGAGAGCCACCACGTATCGCTTTTTCTCTGCTGAACAGACTAGCAACCTGGTGACCTTCAGTAATACATAATATATCAATATTGTTACTGTTCAAAAATAACTCAATTTCCAAATCTTTACTTAACATTCCTTGGATGTTTTGATGGACGAGGCTAATACAATTTAATTTATTACTACAATTAATGTTTTTATTCAATTTACTTACATGTCTCACTAATTTACTAGAATAAGTTAAGTTTTTAATTGAAGTGCCAGAGATTGCCTCTGTTGTCTTCTTATTCAATTTAAATTACTTGGAACGGATTCCAAATTGGTACATGTCAAATTTTGTTGCTGTTCAATAGAAGCAGCAGTCTGGTTATCCAAACAATTGGCTGGGTTTAAAAAAATGCAATAAGATAGCATATAAGATAACTGTTTTAAATAAAAATTGGATAGGATGAACCTATCATATGTCAAATCGGATGATTTATAATTTATAATATTATCAATCTCCTAACGAGTTCCCGCCTTGTTCAGGCCTGTAGCCGAGACTTGCTTGCTTAGTATCATCCACGGTGACGCCTGAACCCACATAGGAGAGGGCTACTTCGAGTGGTCAAGGAAGGTGGGGAAGCTGTTCGCATTTGCCAAGGTGTTGGCTTCAGCATCGGGGGTCGTGGGTTCGATTACCACACGGTACAACTATCTGTGTGACCCACAGATAGTTGTTTAGCATCTGGGTGTTTGTCCGCAAACTTACGTTTGTAAAACGTCCTTACAACACAGGATAATGTTATCCTAAAGTAAGGGCAGCGTTTTTAAAAGAAATAAAAAAAATTGAAGGGCAAAGAATACTACCTCAGGAGTTTCTCCACTAGCACCTTCCCCATGAAACCTGTGCCGCCAGTGATGAACACCGTCTGATCGGTGAAGGTCTCAGCTATGCGGTCCGGCAATTCGCAGCCCATGTCCGCGGCCATTCTGTCTCTCCTCGATCCTGCAACAGAAGAGTGCCTGGATGAAAATGTGCTAATAATTCATGAGGCGACGTGAACTCGGTGAAAGATGATATGAGCAATTGTTTTATTTAATAAAGTTTGGATAAAGATATTTACTGCTGTGTACTTGTCTTAGAACGTGACGAGTGACGTACTTATCGTTGATCCGGGCGCAAATATATGTCCGATTTTACGTGTTTCAAATTGGTAGAAGCATCGGTGCCGTTTTAATCAAATCCACAAATGTCTTACGGCAATCTCATTTTGAAAGAATCCGTCAGCATTTCCAACAAATCATAAACTCATTGGAAATTATACAGGAATTTAAGGACAATCCACGTGTCCCCATCCTAATCACTAAACTACGGAAAAAATATAAAGAAGCACCTCATATACCTGCTAAGACAGCATCGTATACTTTCACTAACTTACATGATAACATATCTATTCTATTAAAACTGCAGCCGCGGTTAGGATAGACTGCTTTTAGGAGTCAAAACGTAAGATAAACGAGCGATGGAGATATAGCCTCAAGACGCGTAACAAGACGCCTTCAGCCTTCAACAACTCAAATTCCGTGGGGGTTAATTCATTTGTATACGAATCGAAATAGAAAACAAAGAAAATGGTTAATAATTAAAAAATCCATACAATATCCATTACTAATATTTTATATTATAAATGCGAAAGTAACTCTGTCTGTCTGTCTCGCTTTCACGCCAAAACTACTGAACCGATTTAAATGAAACTTGGTACACGGATAGTCTAGAGCCTGAGACATAGACTATTTTATTATTGGAAATTTTTGTAAAGAAAGATTTATTTAAGGGCTTCAACGCTAGCGAAGCCGCGGGCGGAAGCCTAGTTAATAAATAATCTTAATAAGAGCTGTCATAAAGTGTCTAGTTCTGTTTGAAAAATCTGTCTACCAAAGATATACGACATACAAAACGACTTGTTGGAAACATTAGGGGATCCTACTCCTTCATATTCGACAGCACGCTGGACCAAAGAGCTTAAGGTGGGAAAAACATCCACTGAAGATGAACATCGTGAATCCCGAACTGAAGGTAAGGTGAAAAAATCTCGAAGATGTCGTATTGGCAGATCGCAGTGACCGTCAGGCATGTATCTGAGATGGGGACTCCTATGGCAGTTATATTGGGTGGACGTTCTTTTGACAGGAGGCAATATAGGCTCTGTGAATAGTCCTCTCACCTGAGAAGTTTCTACTGCCGTTCAACCGGACACTGTCTCTGACAAACAAACGGTTGCTTGTTGATTTCTTGATTTTCTTCTTAACGTTGTTGTTGCGACTGGACTCGAGGTCGAAATGTCTTTCGGGAATTTACGCGCGCCTTTTATTTCGTTTTTAGGATCCGCCCCACGCCAGCCCCCATTCCCCTCGTGCGACGTCTTCCACATAGCTCACTTATACATCAACGTCGCATGTAAAAATTTAATATTAGACTTGATTTACATTTAAAAAAACTTAAATTGACGAATTTGCATATAATAATAATCTTAAATGAATGTTTCAAAACGATGTCTCGAATACTACTTTATATATTAAGCAGTTATACATTGCAAAATATGAGGAAATTATGTAGGTATAATATCATCTCTTTATTTGCTTAGAAACTCAATAGTTAGCACCAACAATAGAACGATTATCTCGATAAAACTCTTTTTTGCGAACAGACAGGTGTGACGGAACTTCCTCACGTGTCGCTAACGGCAGTATACAAAGAATCCTTGCCAGCGAATTAAATGTGAAGAATATCACAGCGTGTTAGGTGCGTAGAATTTTTACAAGCAGAAGTAGAAATGTGTCGACATTTCAAAGGTGAATCTTGGAAAGTTCCGGGAAGACCACGAAAATGATTCGGCTGGGAAGGTTATGACCTCAGTTTTTTGGGGAAGCTGAACGGAACCATTATGGTGGAATATTTAGAAAAGGTAATCACTATACATGACTCCTACTACGCAGACCGAATAAGAAGATTGTGGGAGGCTGTTAAGTAAAAAATACACGGAACTGCGAGCCCCAAGTACTTTCATCAAGACAACGTAACCTTCACAAGGCTACAGTTGCGATGGTTACAATTCATGAATCTGAATTCGAACTTTAATGCACCCCTATTCGCCAGATTTAGATCCCAGTAACTCTCACCTCTCACCAATAAGTCAGTTCCCAAATTTGGTACGAAACACGACGTGACTCGACAAACTTAATCTATAACAAACTTAATCTTTAATTTTCCGATGTTTTTGATATTTAATAAACACACCAGTTATCGCGAATAAGCAACGCCAGATATTTAAAATGCGCACAAATAGTAAAACTACACGTGGGATCGGGAAATTTTCACTATTTAATAACCGAAATAAACGGGCAGCGGTCTTGGATACTTACGGTTGTCAAATGTTTTGATTGTCTGTGCCTCCGCTTCAAGCACTAACGAATCACCTTTCGCGCAACCGAATTACTCTGTGAACGGAGCAAATACTAAGAGTTGGCGGGAGAATTTTGACTTTTCTAAGTACCCCACCTGATCTAAACGATGATTTCGAAATATCCCTCTCGAGTGTAGGCCAAGCGGGGTACCGCTATAATCTCTATACTTTTAATTTTTATTTTTATTAGAATGTCAATACAAATGCTTATCTTAAAAAACTGGCTGAACACTTTTACGGATTGTTTAAACGTTTAAAATATTACAACCATAAAAGTTTATAATTGCTGTAGTATTTTGGATTGTTTCCAAACTCATTAAAAGTGCATGCATTTCTCAACGTACTTGCGAAGAGACTGGTGAATTATTGGTGTCTCTTTCCGTCTCTTTCGAACACATGATAATTAATCAAAACTTAGAATCCTCATAAATGTACATATAAATTCGTAATAGCTTACATAGCGAAATAAAACATTTCGAAATTATAAATTTATTTGCAGTTAGTAAAATAACCGCGATCCACGTCGATGTATTCGGACGACAGTTTTCCCTCCGCAAAGTTAAAAAGTTTATTTATAACAAAACGGACTTTGTTTATTTTGGCCTCTTGTTTTTTCACAATAATATATATATATATATATATATATATATATATATATATATAACTATTTCTAATTAAACGAATATCTTTCTTAAAATGTACAAAATTAACAGAATATAAAAATATAATATATGCATATTTTATAACGAGCCACGAGTTACTTTTCTAGATTATGATCCGATGATGTCAGAATCTGAATCAATGTTAATTAATAGGGAATTTTAATAAGTATTTGTTAACGCCGTTACGCCCAATTAAACAACTCAGTCAGCTGTATTAACATCACAGGATTCGTTTACTACACTATAGTTTGGATGGCTGAAATAATAAATTGCCGGTGCCCCGTCGAGGTGTATTGGAGAATTTTTCCTTTCCCTTCATTTGTCGAATTTTTCCTTTCCCTTCGAAACGGTCATTCATCATGTATATTATTGCCCATTTTGATTAGAATAATCAAATTTTGGCTTCCACTTAGGCGCTGCGGTAAATTGATATACTTATATTAAACGAAATATGAACACTTTCGATAATTACAAATCCAAATTTACAATAAATATAAAGTCTATACAATAAATATAAGATATCAAGAGAAAATTGATTAATGATGATAATCAATTTTCAGTGAAAAATTCAGTTTACAAGTGCATCTTTTGCGGTGGTAGGGCCAAGCAGCAGCCTCGGCTGTTGCACGAATGGGCAGGCCCGTCCGGGTAAGTACCACGACCTCATAGAAGACCAGCGTAAAGTGGAAGTATGACAAATACTTTCGCGTTTCGTCTGGTGAGTGAGGTAGCCGGAGCCCAATTTTCAAAGGTTGTCAACGCGTCTGTAACCCTCGGGTGTAGCAGATGTCCATGGGCGGCGGTATTCACTTAACATCAGGTGAACCGTCTGCTCATTTGGCAACTTTTCACATAAAAAAAAGAAAATCTAATTCTGACAGCATCTTAACGCTCTTGTCCCGTGTGAGAATCGAGTCCACTACCCCCGTTCAAAGCTAGGCCTAGCACTGTGTTATCGTGTAAAGCCAGAAGAGATAAAGATAACAAATTACCATATTGTTCAGCCAACCGTTTTCTAGCCCAACATTTAAAAGGCGGGCAGCTGTTGGGTTTACGCTAGAAGTATGAAATTCGAAAGGCGAACAAAACTTAAAAAAACCGGCAAAGTGCGAGTCGCACTCGCACGCCGAGGGTTCCGTAAAACATCTTCCTTTATTTTTTCATTTTAAAAACATTGCCGTTGCTTTAGGATAAAATTATACTGTGTTTGTAAGGACGTTTTACAAACGTAAATTTCACGCGGACAAAAAGAATATAATAGACGATGTGAAACAATTCTTTTTTTTTGTTTTAAGAATTTAATTATCTGAGGGTCCCACAAACAGTTGTCCCGTGTGGCGATCGAACCCACGACCCCTGACGCCGAAGCTAACACCTTGTCGCGGTAGGTAGTAGGTACAATACAAGCAAGCCATCTGACAACAGTTAACACCGCGCTGCCGCCAGGACCGGATTTACCCTTAGTGCCGCCCTGGAGCAACATGAAAAATGCCGCCAAATCCATAACCTGCATAAATTGAATAAAAGTTCAGAGCATAATCACTTTTCTTATTATTGTAAACACGCATCTACAGTCTACACTAAAATATTCGTAATGAAAATTATAATCACACCTATATGTATATTTACAGAGTTTGTTTGAAATTCTACCTAGGCACTAGCCCCTAGTGCCCCTAGTGTATACCTAGCACTGGCTAGCGCCCCTAATTCTGTAACAAAACATTTAGTTAGGCCAAATGCGGTAAATTTATTCATTTATTATGTATAATAATAATGTAACTGAATGATCGTTGTCTGTACATGAAAGATATTTGAGAAAAACTATTATTGGGGGCCTTTATCAACGCAGTAGAACCCAAAATAATGATTGTTAAAATTTTGGACTGTTTGTCTGTGCGTTTGTGCGCGCCAATCTCAGAAACGGCCCAACCGATTTGGGTGCAAGTGTATATTATGGTCTGCAAAATGATGATGATTGTTAAGTTTATGTAAAGTTAAAAAAATCGCTCAAGTGCGAGTTGGACACGATATAAAATGTAGTACACGCGGGCGGAGCCGCGGGCAAAACTAGTATATAATAAGTATATAGGTAAAACAGTGTAAACACTTGTACAGCTAAATTCAGCAAAATAATTAGGTAACGTTACTGACATCCATAAATTATGAAAGCACCCACCAAAAATACATGCTCTTACAAAAACATGAACTGAATTGAGGGGCAAACTTAACTTTGCCGATGGAAAACTATTGTCTTATACGAAGATTTAGGTCGCGGTCAGTTTACCAAATGTTCAAGCTGAAATAAATGCGCGGTAATTATAGCAAAACGAGATGCGTTACTGTAATTAACATTCTATTACAATTTGGAAGCACTCGCAGAATAGGCTGTGGTAACAAATCTGTTTTCTAAATCCAATGTAATTTTTAAAGTAGGCTAGTTTCTGCAGTCAACATAAGAGTGATTCGATACATTTTTAACGTCATTTTTAAGGGTCGTTAATTTCATAATTGCTATGTGAAAAAATAGTTAAATGTAAAAAACTTAGTACCGTTTAACATCTGGTATGGTTTTGACGACGAGATATTTCTGTAAATGTAAATATATGGCTAATTATTTTACACTTGGTCAACTACATACTACAAAATATTGGGTAGGTATTTATACGTTTTACTGTATTCCACGGAGTGTTAATGGCAAGTGTGCTTATTTCATGTGTTACGGACACTAGTAGCATCGGATTGTGTTTAGTTTTAATAGTTAGTTTAAATAGTTTAAATAGTTAGTTTAATAAGAGGTAGTTCTATACCACGATCCTTATGAAACGTAATTTTGATACTGATAGATGAAAGTAAACACACAATCCACATTAAGTTCGGTCCCATTGTTAGGGATCATCATAATTTCAGCCTGTTTGAGTCCACTGCTGAACATGCCACGAAGCACGATCCACACCACATGCATCACACCACATGCATCCATCGACTTCCACATGCATCCATCGACTTCCCACACATTTGCACAGGTCGTCACTCCATTTAGGTATGTAAGAGATAGGTTATACTTTCGCCACAAAATATACATATACATTTCGCCGTCCGAATTAGCCAAAGTTTTTGGCCATAACCATTGAAAAATTTGCAGCTTGAAGATACATGACGTAGATAAAATTTGCTCCAAATTAGAGTTACGTATCCGTGCTAAACAGATTCAAACAAATTGCGACAGCTTTGCGCCAATCACGCCTCTCTGTTTCGTCCATCTTGCGTTATAGAATAATTACATGGGTATTAATATTTGTAGAAAAAATACGAAAAAATTGTTGCCGCTGTGGGAATCTAACCCAAGTCTTCGGCATTCGCAGCCTGACGCTTTAGCCGCTAAGCTAAACGGCTGCCACACCGACGAATTCTAAATTTTTTTATGTTTAATCTTAAATTCAGATATTAGCACTATAAGAAATTCAAATTTCTAAAAGGCAATGGTGACATCTCTCGTCCGAATCATCTTTGTAAAACGAACCCACGTTCGATTCCCACAGCGGCGACAACCTTTTCGTACTTTTTCTACAAATTTTTATGTTTAATCTTAAGTGCAGAGATTAGTGCAGTCGATCAGGGCTTTCAAAGTGAAGAAAAAATGTCTCATGTCTATAATTTGCGCAGACTACTTAGACAATTGTGTACCACTACCTATTTAAAAACACCATAATGTGCCGACACCTCGTTTAAACATTTACGAAATTCGCGTATCATCCGACCCTATTTAAAATAAATAATTTAAAAATAAGCATTCGAAATAGTATATCCTCTAACAAACTACACATGCCTCACCATCGTACCACAATGCATAGCAGTAATGGTTATTGTATGGCTAATAGGATTTATAACAAATTACCAAATATAATAAAAACTTTAAATTTAAAATTAAATGCTATTATTCCACAAGTGATTATCTAAAGTGTTTAAAAAAAAGTCTAAATGACAAAAAAATTGAAATACATTTTTCTAAATTATGTTTTCTTCATATATATAAATGTAAAATTTAGACGCCTACACATGTGTTAACATTTGCAACGCCTGTAGGGTTGCAGATGAGTTGCCACATTTTGATAAAAGGGCTCGTGCAACAATTTCAAGTTGACGGGCTTTGTAAGTGAATCGCTTCGAGATGAATCAGGCATTCCACTTTTACTTACAACACAGGATAATGCTATCCTAATGTAAAGGCAAAGGTTTTTTTTTAAAATCTTCTTTTTATTTTTTTTACGAGAGAAAGTAGCAAACGAGATGGCGGTTCACCTGATGTTAAGTGATAACCGCCCCCTATGGACATTTGCAACACCCGTACGGTTGCAAATGCGTTGCGACCTTTAAACAAAGTGGGCCCCAGGTACCTAACTCACCAGACGAAACGCAGACTTGTAACACTACTTTACGCCGGTCTTCTGTGAGGTCGAGGTACTTACTCGGACGGACCTGTCGATTCGTGCAACACTGTTGCGTGGCCCTGCCACCGTAAAATTATAAACATGTTTTTGATTCTTAATAATGTTATTGTTTAGAGAGGAAAACTAAGGATGCCGAAGATGATGGTGAAGACAGTCAAAGTCAACATTGGATGGATGCTGCATTATCAAACTTCAATGATGAGGATAATGAAGAATGAAAAAATAAGAAGAAAAGATCACTTATTACTTATTAATGGATGATGATTAATATATAAATGAATCATTTTTAAATTACCTATTTTTTTAGGAATTATAAGACGCAAATAAAATACAATTTTATTGAATTGGTTGTTGTGGACAACCGTAAACTTCCTGAATATCCTTACTAATATTATAAAGGCGAAAGTTTGTATGTATGGATGTTTGTTATTAAATACTACTGAATGGATTTTAATGAAACTTTACAATAATATAGCTTATACATCAGAATAAAACATAGGCTATAATTTATATACATTTTTATGTATATCTTTCTTTCTTTTTTTTTATGCGAAAAGTTGCCAAACGAGCAGACGGGTCACCTGATGTTAAGCGCCGCCCATGGACATCTGCTACACCCGAGGGTTACAGATGCGTTGACAACCTTTTGAAAATTGGGCTCCGGCTACCTGACTCACCAGACGAAACGCGAAAGTATTTGTCATACTTCCACTTTACGCTGGTCTTCTGTGAGGTCGTGGTACTTATCCGGACGAGCCTGCCCGTTCGTGCAACAGCCGAGGCTGCTACGTGGCCCTACCACCGTTAGACTACCGACTTACTGACTGAATATTACGCCTTCTGGCTATTCTACGCAGACGTACTCTCGGGCAGCAGCTAGTAAAAGTAAAAAAAGTAAAGTAACAAGCTATACATGTCCCACTGCTGGGCAAAGGCCCATACAGAGGGTATCAGGGCATAGTCAACCACGCGGCCCCACTGCGGATTGGCGGACTTCACATATCTTCGAAAAAAAATTTTTTTGTTATTATTTCGAAAATATGCAGGTTTTCTCACGATGTTTTCCTTCACCGCGGAGCACATGATAAGTGAGCACTTAAAGTTAAAAACTTCATTGGTGCCGGCACTGGGGATCGAACTCAGGTTGCTCGAGTATATTGAATTAAAGGCGAGCGCCCGGACACAGCTCTCACGGCTCTTCCAGCAGCTAGTACCCAATAAAAAAACATTCTTAATAGTGGTGGGCGATACATATCGTATCAGATATGAAAACTAGATATTAGTACAATATCCGAATATCGCTTACTGGCTCGTTCAATATCTATGTATTTTACAATATCTGATATTTCCGAAATCTGATGTAACGTGCTCGCTCGCTATACCGACACGAATCGCGATATCATACGCGTTTGCCACAATATCTGATTTTTAAACAGAGCGACAGAGCACGTGAGATATAAATACTCACTAGTTAGAGCGGGACGGCAAGCAATGCACGATATCAGATATTGAGCGACAAAGCGCGTGAGATATAAATACTCACTAGTTAGAGCGGGACGGCAAGCAATTAGTACCTAGCACGTAATAGTAAGGGATGCCAACTTACTACTTAAGAATTTTCTGCCTAAATTAAGGAAGAAAAATATAAATGGAAATTTTTTAGGAGGTAAATTTTTTGTGAATATTTTTATTCGTTAAATTTTGTTCATATTTTTGGAAAAAAAATGAAACTACACAAAAAGAAAAATATAATTTAATAGTGCTGTGCTGCTTGGGTGGAAATCAGACCAAGGCTTATGTGCTTTGTGTGTATATTTTAAATTCTTCCGCCCTAAGTTATAATACTGAATGTATTATTTCTTACACAAATTATAAAAATATTGTCACTCATGATTGCGTGTTCTAAGAATATGTTAAACTCAATTATTAAGCGATATATAAGATGTTGAAATAAATCATTTTTATATTACTTCAATTTCTATTTTTAATGAAATTTTTAATTTAATCAGGTAATGTTTTAATTTTACCTTAATAGTATAAAAAAAGTGTGATTTTAAATTCAGTAAGGTTTTGGAATTTAGTCAATTTTAGTGGGTTTTCGAATTTATTTAGAAGTATTCTTTTTGAACAGTTGGTATCACTGGTAATAGCTTTAGTTATGTATAGGTATAATGATCGTCGAATGAATGAATGAATTAAATGAATCAACTTTTAAATACGCCTTCACAATTTATATTTATTATTATTATTTTTTTTTTTTTTTAGAATTCAAGGTGGATACGGGACCGTAAAATATCTAGATATTAAAATACATAGTTTCGAAATCTGATATTTGAAATCGAAATCTGATTCAGATACGGTACTCAGAAAAAGCGATATGACCCATCTCTAATTCTTAATAATAAGTCAACAACGGTACGTCCATAATTTTCATTACAAGTTTAAATGTATTCAAATTTAATTATTCTGTAATTATCGTTATAATTAAGAGTGAAAAAATTTCCATAAAATATTAATAACATACATTTTATGGAGCTACTAGTTTTTACACGGGGCTTCGCATGCGTTGAAGCCCTATTTTTTAAAAACCCCATTTTTTTAATAAAATGTCCCTATGTCGTTTTAATACTTCAAAGAATACATCGCTCCTCCCACCGAATAATATGGTAATGTGTTATAACGATACTTTGGGTTTTATTGCATATTCGTCATGTAGACATCCTTTTACATCTTGTAAATTTTTTTCACATTTTTCCTGTGAGTAATTTTGAAACTAGCATTTATATAATAACCATATCCTTATTATTCCGTTACAGGTTTAGTATAATTATTTACGTGAATAAAATCCTACTGGTGATTACTACTTGCACTACAAATAAGGTTTTAAATGTTGACTATGACGATATTATTCGAGTAAAAAAGAGCAAACTCGAGTTCTAGTAAAGTATTCTGACAATACTATTCCTGTGGTAATTTTATTTGAAAAATGTGGTAATGTTGGTTAACATTTAATTGTATTTAAAAAAAATACAGTTATGACCTTTGCAAAAGTTTACCGGGGCGTTGTTTACACTCAAATTAAGATTGCTGTATTCTTTATTACCACGAGCCACAAGTAATACGCATCGCTTTCTTTTTTTCTTAAGATAAAGAAAGGGATAGAGCAATACCGAGTACTCGGCACGTGCTGGTTAATCGCAGTGTTTGTTTACTTTAAATCCGTACCAAAAAATATTTAGGTAGTGAAGTGATGCGCTCTCAGTATCAATATTATAATAAGTATTTACTTACATAATTATCGAGTTCTTTTTGTATTTTACATTAATATTGTGTTTAGTGTGATTTTGAATACGATAAAATCACAAAGAATATGAAAAAGACAGTTTTGAAAAACCCCCTAGGCAAATTCTGGATTTACTGAAATTTCCTAAAGGTAAGTATAGGAGATTTATATACTTACGTATCTATATGCTTACGTACTGCTTGGCTAATAGAACTATGAACCTACCTAAAATGACCGTGGCTCGGGTGCCTTTGAGAAGGTTTTAGAGGTAACTAACTCTAATCCGTTGCCAACCATGTGAAGAGGGAGATACCTAGTTGTTGTACATGAAGACTAGGTATTCATCATTATTATCATTTCAGCCGGTTGCTGGCCAGTACTGGGCATAGGCCCAATCTAGTTTCTAAATTGATGGATTATCGCCTCAGCAATTTAAAAAAAATATTCAGTTAATACCTAATTTATACTGTCCCTCTACTTCATTTTTTTTTTTTCAGACATCCAGCCATCCACTTCAAGTGCACTGACTGAAGATGTCGTAATTACTGAAATTCTTCGGACAATTCTTCTTCTTCTGTACGTGACGATGACAGATCATATCTTTTCAGCCCAGAACTTAGCCACTTCGACAGCACAATTTGTTTTCTTTATTTTTTTACGTGTGGAAAGTTGCCAAACGAGCAGAGGGTTCACTGATGTTAAGTGAGTACCGCCGCCCATGGACATCTGCTACACCCGAGGGTTTGCAGATGCGTTGATAACCTTTTTGGAAATTGTGCTCCGGCCACCTCACTCACCAGACGAAACACGAAAGTATTTATCATACTTCCACTTTACGCCGGTCATCTGTGAGGTCGTGGTACTTACCCGGACGAACCTGCCCATTCGTGCAACAGCCGAGGCTGCTGCGTGGCCCTACCACCGTAAAACCGTACCGTTTTGGCATCCATCAGATCCTGCTGCGAACAGGTAAAAGGGCAGGCAGGACAGGACATCAGATGGGCCATAGACTGCACTGCTCCACACATACAGTCCAGTTCTGAGTTTTCTGAGAGTCCCCACCTGAACATATTTTCCTTGCTTCGGCCAACCTGAGTCCGAAGTCTAATTAAAGACTACCAGGTTGGCCAAGGTAGTCTATGACCAGCTGGAAGACTCTCAGAAAGCGGGACAAAGGGATCCGGAAGCGGAGTTTGAATACGCCACATGCTGCATCTCGCTTGAGAGGGCTCGGTTGTGAGGGGGACAACATATTTAAAAAAACTTTTTCGACTTTTCAGCCTTCGCGGTGGGAGCTCATGCACATGTAGGGGGTGCCGCTTATGGTTCGTAGGCCTTAGGCCTCTCTAGCGAGCTTGCCACGGCATGCTTACAACTGGCAGCGCTATGCCAGCCAGTGGATACAGCAACTTCACCGGGGTTGGCTTCAATTCAGACAATCAATCCGCTTGATAATGAAACAGACTTTAAAGACTCTGTATAATTTACGTGATATGCACTAATGCAATAAATATCAGCAAATAATATTAATATTAGGATTAATATCTGTGTATGCTGTGTGACAACGATTACTATTGCGCAAGACACGGCTGAGACAAACACTGAAGTAGTTTTTAATTCTAATAATAAAAAATTAACTAGGAAACGATCACCAAAAGACTCAAAAATAGCAGCGAATCTTATGAAGGTGCACGTTCAAAAAAACTGTATGCTACTAAAGACATCGGTCCTTCATGCTCATGCAAAAAGATTGTGGCATAACATTTTCTATGGAGCAACTACAGGCGATATTTGACACTTTTTTATAGACTGAAAGATCATGAACTCCAATGGCAATATATCGTGAGACACGTTCAAGCACAACCCGTGAAACGCATCACTTTAGAAAGAAAAAATAACAGGATACATACCATTTAATATTATTTTAAGCAGGACCATGCATCTATTCAAGTTTGTATTTTGTATTTTTATACTACGTATTACAGAACAGGTAGTTTTACAGCTCAAGAGAAAATAGCGCAGGACGAGACCCTAATTAGACAACAGAGGAACTCATTACAAAAGACCTCTGGGATGTCCGTCAAAAAAATATAATGACACATATGGAACACAGATGGAAACAGCTCATTCCATCTGTTGAATCTCATAATACACGTAAGAGATCCAAGCGCCAATATTTATCTGAATAACTACACCTTACTAAAATACTACACCTTGCTAAAATGTATCGACTGTATACCGTATGGTTTCTAAATCAACAATATACACCAGAACTATTTGCATCCAAACGCCAAAACGAATCTGTATTTAACACACAATATAATTACACATTTTTCAAACCAAAAAAGATCTATGCGGAACGTGCTCGTTGTATGAATAAGCTGAGAAAGCTAAATTCGAATAGAAATATAAACAGTATTTACTACGAAAGGCTAAAGTACGCCAACTAAAAGATGAAGAAATAGGTCGCTATTTCTTCATCTCAACAGACAAGACTTGACTTTGAGTCCACTGCTCTAAATAGGCCCCCCCATAGACTGTCACGAAGTACAATCCTGAACCACCTGCATCCATCGACTTGCCGCACATTTGCACAGGTCGTCACTCTATCTAGTGCGGGATCGTCTTGCACCGTGATGCCCAGTACGAGGCTGCCACCTCAAGAACCCTTCTTTCCCAACGGTTATCGGTTCTACGAGATATATGGCCGGCCCATCGCCACTTCCGCTTGCTAATCTTCTGCGCTATGTCGGTTACCTTGTTTCTTCTGCGGATGTCTTGGTTAGGAACTCTATCACGCAGAGAAATACCGGGCATAGCCCGCTCCATAGCTCGCTGAGCGACTTTGAGCTTCCTCATACGGCCAACAGTGAAGGACCGCGTCCCGGTTCCGTAGGTCATCACTGGCAACACACATTGATTGTAGACTTTTGTCTTCAAACATTGAGTGATATTAGACGAGAAGATATGCCGAAGTTTCCAAAGTATCTGTACACGTGTGCGGGAAGTCGATGGATGCAGGTAGCTCAGGATCGTGCTTCGTGGCAGTCTGTGGGAGGCCTAAGTTCAGTAGTGGACTCAAACAGGCTGCAATTATGATTATGATTCAACCATTTCCTGTCTTTCCCTTAATTAACGGTTTTCTTTCATAAAAAGCTATCGTTTTATTGAGAATCATATTTCAAGTAACTGATATTACTTTGTAGATAATACGATAAGACAATGGTATTCAAACAAAACTTTAATATGTAACATACATTACATGCGCGAAAAACCCCCTTTTAATTTATTACCGTTTATGTTTGGTTACCTTTCATTAACGAATAAAATTGTGGTATGCCATTATTGTTCATGGCATCTATTTTTTTTTTACACGAATAATATCGTAATATTATTTTGCAAATAAATGTTTTGTCTAGCATTTATAGTAAAAAATGTTTTCTATAATAACTTTATTTTAAGAAAGTACAAAATGAATAACTTTGTTTAAAATGATGTAATAAAAAATTACCTTTCATTTGATATATAATTCATCCTCATAAGTTAGACAATCTTTAAAATAATCGTCAAAATACACTCTTTTATTTTTCCTGTAAAATTTTAATTTATCGATAACGATATTATTCGGTTAGGGGAGCGACATGTACAAAGTTTCATAATAATCGTTTCATAATAATTACTACACTCATCGAGTATATGCTAAAATCGAACTTTTTACACATATTTATGATTAGAATAATATACAGCGTGTCTTTACCATTGCGACAATAAATGAACACACGTCTAACGCTACTTGCAAATAATCATAAAAAAATATTAACGTTAAAATATCCATAATTAAAAAAAATATATTTTTCAAACAAACTAATTAAGTAAAAAAGAAACAAAATTTGTAACACCTATACAACTAGGTACAACTGACTGATTCATACATTCAGAGACTTTTTCATTCGTTGCCACAGCGTCGCATTACAAGCCTCTCCTTCTAACAGTATGTTTTGTTTCTTTTAAATTCATTCAACCCATTCATATTCTTTGTGAATTTTACAAATGAACTTTACGTTACAGTTTTATACGTAAGGGTTTTCTAAAATTTTTTGTTTTGGAAAATTTAATAACTGTAAATATTGATGTTTAAAGAATGTAAATGTTTAATACAATTTTAAAAAGTTATACTCTATATGTGTGTTTATTTATTGTCGCGATTGTAAAGACACGCTGTATATTTACCGGGTTGCCTATCAAAATGTGGCTGCTAATATTTTTAATTAAATTATTGTTATTGATTTTTGGGAAAAAATTTCATTCACTTGTTTTTTGAATAAAATATGGACACTTCACGGCAATATACATAAAGACTGAAAAATCAGGGTTGCCGTTGCGCACTTGGCCGCACCTCTTCGCAGCCAGGTGTGGTTCTGATAAGTTTTTACGTTCATAACGTAAATTTATTATCTATATTATATAAAATTAAAGCTATTTTTTTTTTTCTGTTTATTATGCTATAGGTTGCCTAATTAAATCTTGCCGCAAATAAGGGTTGCTGACTAATAAAGATCGTAAATATTTAAGGTGAGTGTAAGAGAGCTAGCGCGTAACATCACTAGTCACACGAGGATAGCGATTGCCAGCTGTACGACGCTTTAAAGCCATTGCGCATGCTTCGAATGCCAGTGTTCTCAACCATCGGGACAGGTTCAAACAGTTGTAGGGATGACTTAATAAATACTCCAAAAGGAATGTTTTCTTTTTTTTATGTGAAAAGTTGCCAAGCGAGCAGGTGGTTCACCTGATGTTAATTGAATACCACCGCCCATGGAAATCTGCTACACCCAAGGGTTTGCAGATGCGTTGAAATGAGGAGTATTGGAACAAAAAACAATATATCACATATTACATTTTTTACGTAAATTAAATAATAATAGGTACATATGTCCATGGATTTCCAATTTAGAGATGAACAAAGTTTACTTGTATATAGTTCTTGTTATCACTGTTTTAATATCAAAATCACAGTTTTACTTATGTGTGCAGAATTTGATGAGAAAATTTCTCATAAAAAAAAAAAATCTTTTTAATGATCAGAACGATCAATTCAAAGAGGCCTTTGACTACTCAAATGACATTTGAAACGCCATTTGTCAGCTTATGACAGAGACGCGTAAATTGGTGCAGTTATTCTTTCTTCTAGGACACAAAACTATTAGACAATTCAATAAATTAATACTGCTGTTTTTTATTTCAAAAATATTTATTTCACAAAAAAAAAGATAACAAAACATTTTTCTTAGTTACAACGCGCAAAATCAACGAGCATCAGCGAGTCACCAAACAATGATCACAGATAATATTTACCATTAAAGGAGAGTAAAAAATGCCAGATATAATGTGTTACCATATTTTAATACAACCAAATTATGTCCTGACAGTTATTAAAAATAGCTATTAAAAATACCTCGACAATTTTATTAATATATTGAAATAACATCATCTTGCATTTTATAGTATATATATAGGCACTTTACCCGTTCAAATGTGGAAATGTGAGTTAACAATATAGGATATAATTATCAAAGCATTTTCATAAGTATTAAAAGACACGTATATCACTTTTTTTCATGGCCATATCATGGTATAATCCATTAAGATAAAACACATTAAATTTGTTTATTTACCTGTTGTTAAATATTTATATGTCTATTCTATAAACATGCCGGTGTGTCCTCTTACAGAGTAACAAATTTGAAGGAATAAAGCTATGAGTATGGTTATTTAAAATATCTCAACCATTATCATTGAAGTGACACGACATGAATTAATGTAACAAAATTTTTCTTAACAGACAATAAAGATTCTTGTTAAAGTACTAGTTTGTTTTGAAAAATACTTTGTGCTGAATAGAGAAATTGTTAAAATAGATGAATTCTTAAACACAATGATTTACAAACTGTTTTATTTTTATTCCAAAGGCATAAAAAGGTATTAACCATAACATGTAAAAAGCGAGCATACAGTCAGGCTCAATAGCAAGTAAACCTCCAGATCAATCATTAATATTATATCAAATATAATACTTACTGGGTTGATGTTTTGAATTCTTATATTTAGTTAAGGCAACATTATTTTAACACTGGTTAAAGAGATTGAATTTACTTTTTCGACAGCCGATATACCTTGATGTTTGACCCATTATATACGCAGTCAGTTCTTGATGGATACACACTCTTGAGATTACCCTCCGTGTCTACAACTGTGACCTGCAATTATGAATGAAACTTTCAATTTTTTTACATTTGAGAACAAATCATGTCTTTTGCGATAGATAGACTTCTTTCACTACCTCTTCACTTCACTCCCCTTATCACTTTCGATAAAGAAAAAAGTAAAAACCACCGAAATTTGTTTCCTCATATTTTTAACAGGAATACATTCTTTGACGTATAACACAAAGTACATGTTATTATTATGAAAGTGTGTATTATCTCTTAACAAATAAATTTACAACACAAACCTGCTGTACTGTTAGTAAATGGAATCCATCATTGGCGTCTGACTCTTGACCTATGCCAAGTAGAAGACACTCCTCGAGAAATTTGTCCATCGCATTCTTGCAGGCAGACAGAGAGACATTTGATGTTACTTCCACAAACATTGACTTAGATGCACTCGACATCTGTATAATTCATTTCATCATATTATTTGTAAAACCCTAATGTAATTAAGATAAATTGGTATTATTTTGGTGCATACTTTCGAAATAATAACAAATAATATATAAATTTCAACATATGTGGGGTTGCCCTAATAGACTCTCCACAGAGACCTATGACCAGCAATGGGAAATAAATATGCTGTTAATTTAACTTACTTTTACACACAGAAAAATAAAACTATATGTTGGGTCATCTTAACTTCACATAAGTAGTAGTGATCTATTTCTGCATATTTTACTTTACTGAAAAGCTAAATATAATAAAAAAATTAAAAATAGCCTTGTATAACAAAAGCTATATTTATTCATTTACTTATTAATGCTCAATTGCTCCACCTTTAGCTAAGGGCTGCAATAGGCAGACTTAATACCTAGAGTCATTCTCTCTGAAAGTCAACCCAAGTCATGGTGAAAAGTATATGGTGCTAAGGTGCTAACCAAAGAATCAAAGAAATAATAAAAAAAATGATTTTAATACAAAATTTACATTTTATATACAGGGAGATTTTTTGAGAAGTGCCCAAATATATACAGGAGGTTCAGACTTGGTAGTATAATCGTTTATTGAAATAGTTTTTTTCCAAAAAAATGCCATTCTATTCCCTAAAAAACAGAATGTGTTGACAATGCGGTAATCATTCATAAATACCTAAATTTTACCGTGCAAGAATTTGTGTGCGTGTTAGTTATGAATGATCGCGCGTAAAATAAATGAGTTGCGTATAAATCACGCACTTTTTGAGTAAGTGATTTTAAATATTTATAATTTTTTGTATAACATTATTATGTATAGAATTTAATAAAAAAAATTGAAACACTTAGAAAAGCCACCCCGTATAAGAGAAATAATGAAATAATTATATTATTCAGCGTATGCTATAAGGAAAATAAGATGTCTAACTGATGTAAAAACGGCTAGAATTGTGTATTTTAGTTACTTCCATAGCATAATGTCATATGGTATTTTGCTATGGGGGCACGCGGCCGATATAGAAACAATTTTTATTTTGCAAAAAAGGGCCATAAGAACTATTTATAATCTAGATTTGAATAGATTTGAATGCATCTTTGAGAGAGAAGTTTAAAGAAATAAATATATTAACCTTAGCCTCTCAATATATATATGAAAATGTTATGTATGTGCATAGAAATATTAATAATTTTGATAAGAATACTGATATACATAATGTGAACACTAGGAACAAACACAAGCTTGTAATGCCAGTTACTAGACTCCATAGAGTAAGTAACTCGTTCATGGGGCGGTGTATACGCTTTTACAACAAAATCCCAGTAAATGCGCAAAACCTGCCTATTAACAGGTTTAAGAAATTTATTAAAGAAAAACTTTATAAAAAGGGTTATTATAATACAAATGAATACATTAATGACAATAACCCCTGGGAATGAGTTGATCGCTCCCAAGCTATTTCTATTTCTAAAAGGAAAAAAATCAGTTGTATAATATTTGAATTTTTTGTTAAGAAAAAAAAATGAATTACAAAAAAGAGGATACCTACGGAGTTTCTTTCGCCTGTTTCTTCTCCGCTAGAGAAACCTCATTACGAAACGGTGGTAGATTTAAAAAAAAAAATGACTATTGACAAATGAAATGTAAGTTTCTTATGTCGATGAATAAATGATTTTGATTTGATTTGATTTGATTTTGATTGAATGTCTACTGTACCAACTAACTATACAATATAACCAATATATGTAGTATTTACATACATACATACAAATAATCATCATCATCTATAATACATAAAATGTAATCTATTTAGTTGAAAGTGAATTCATAGTTAGATATTTCAATTTTATTGGAACAAGTAGAAAGAAGAATCTGAAAAATGTGATATGGTTGCACAACCAAAAATTGGCATGTTGTAAAATATATACTTTGGTAAATGGAAAATGTTTGGGTGAGTAAACTTTAATTTCAGTCTGGTACCTTTGTATCTTCGGAGTTGGTGATTGGAGGGAAACTGATAACTTTCCCACTGGCATCTTCCAAGCATGGGTACTTTGGTTTGCCTTCCAATAAGTATAAATACCTGCAAGAAATATTACTTATGAAACAAATGCTTTTAATAACTCATGAAGTCAATAGGTTAGGGTAGAAGTATTTTTTAATTTTGATTCATCTGGAGAGTAAGTTATATTAAAGTTTTAACCACTAAGTGGGGTTGCCATAACATATGTATGTTGTTAATAGTATTGGCTAGGTTTTTAAGATCAGCCACCTGCCAGCCTGAATCGAACACACAACTCCCTTAATTAAATTATTTGTAAGATAAAATTGAGATATGTAGTAATTGAAAACCTACTTATGAATTCCAGAGTATACATTTCTCTTCTTTTCTTTCCTTAGTGCCTCTGCTTCTGCTATTAGTTGCTGGAACAGCTGCTCTCCCGTAAATTGACGAGCTCTAGATAATGGTGTCAGCTTCAGGGCTTTAGGGGGGTTTTGCAGTGTACATCAGGTCACCTGAAGTAATTGAAAATTGACTTTTAGTATAAATAACTTGTCATAACTTTTATTCCATATGTTGTAAATGAAGAAAGCTTATCTAAAAGTTAACAGAATATAACAGGACAAAAACACTGAAAGTTAAAGCAGGCAACCTAGCCATTTTAATTAGTAATTACACTAACCTGGAGCTATTTTACTAAGGTCATGAGTAGCAATTGTTGCCATGTTTCTTTTCTCACAAACTGTGTCATGCAGTTTTGTTTGCAACTGTATGAACTTCTTAAACAACTCATCTGTTATATTCAGGTCATTTACAATGCAACAAAGTATGTATGGGCGTACTGCCGCAACTTCCGATTCAATAATTTTAACCCTTATAGTATCATCCTCCACATGCAATATCTTCAAGGAGTGACAGAGACTGCAGATTTCATCAGGCTGTGGCTCTTCTTGTTTCTTTCCTTTCTTGTTTTTACCTTTGCCTGCAGGTTGGGACTGGTCTGATTTCGGACAATGCTCCCTGATATAATCTACAATCTGTTTTGTGCGGCACTGGTCGACTAGTTTCATCAGCCTCTTGTCTGATAATTTGTTGCCCTTAAGATTCAATTCTGCGATGAAGAAATATTATATGTAAACAGAAAGCACATTAAAATACAATATAGAAGTATAAATGCAAATACAAATTACATCATAATTTATGTGTCATACATCATCATACATAAGAAATATGATGCAATATATAATTGATAATTATATTTTATTTTAGTGGTAGTGGTTTCATGCAAATATTGCTTCTGTTTTATAGAAAATATTTTAAAAGTTAATTATATAAACTGTTTAAACTTAATTCTTATATTGTTAAATATCTAAATTAAGTTTGAAGTTTTATTGCACATTGTGATGTTATTTACCTTTTAATTTTGTTAGATTGGATATTTCTCCAGGGATAACTTTCAGTTGATTGTCACCGATGTCGAAATTTTTTAGACCAGGCAATGCACGCGCCACGTAGTTGGGCATAGTTTCTATACAGTTTCCTTTTAGTTTTAAATCCGTTAAATGTGGCAAATTCGCGTTTTCTATGTCCAAAAAGTTGGATAACTTGTTGTTTGATATGTCCAAAGTTATTAAATTTGGAAGATCGCCAAAAGTTGGCAACGCTTCAATTTGATTGGAGCTAAAATTTATGTTCATCAACTCTTTCATTTTATTAAGACTTTCAGGAATTTTTGTTATTTGATTGCGGGATAAGTCCAATACTTTGAGTTTCGGCAGTGAGGTTATATTTTCGTTAAATTCTTGAAGCTTGTTTCCAAACAAAAGAAGCGATTGCAAGTTAACGAGCAGTTTTATATCGTCAGGTATAGCAGTAAGACACGTGTCGCTGATATTTAAAAGGTTCAAATTTGTCAACTGAAAGACAGATTTGTCTAAACCCTCTTCAGAAATTCGTTTTGAAATTGCGGCACCTGCTAACTTTATTTCATGTCTATTTTCTGCTTTAGCAGTCAATACTTCTTGCCATACACCCATGTTAATACAATATATTTAAAAAAAACTTGTATTTAATAACTATTAAGGATTTTTTTAATAACAAACCACGTTAGCCAATTCAAAGTAGAAAATAAATAGTACGAAAGAGCGACATAGAACTTGTGGTAATGTGACAGTTGAGGTTGAGTTGACAGTTGCGATTTGCGAACTTGCGAAGATAAAAATATATACAATGTACATAGATTATACACATTTGATATTAATCAATTCACATTATCTTCATTACATTGGTAACACTTATAATTGATCGGAATTTAATGTTTTTATTTTTAATATAGTATAATAGAATCACGTTATGATACTATCTACCAATTAATTCTATAACCAATAAGGCGACTTACCTCTCAAACCAGCGTCTACTAAAATTATATTATGAAGCAAACTTCATGACTGAAGAAACTGCATAATAGGACGCTCGCAAGGACTTAGCAATACAAGCTCGAACGTGTCTATGATCGAAACAAGGCCACCGCGCTTACAATGGCAGATTTAGGCAAAGTATGGCCAAAATATTTAGGATGGCTAAAATTTAATAACGATTATGTTTTATTTCGAACCTTACTCGTGATTAAATCGCAATTTCTTCACGCCCTTAGAGAAAAAAGGTCGTGGAAATTGCATTATCCACTGCATTTAAAGCCGAGGTTTTTTTTATGTGAGAGAGTGGCAAACGAGCTGGTGAGTTACCTGATATTAAGTTATAACCGCCGCCCATGGACATTTGCAACACCCGTAAGGTTGCAGACGCGTTGCCACCTTTTAATAAAGTGGGCCCCAGCTACCTCACTCACCGAACGAAACGCAGAAGTGTAAAACTTCTACTTCATGCCGGTCTTCTGTGAGGTCGTGGTACTAACACGGTCTGACCTACCCATTCGTGCAACAATGAACACTGTTGCGTGGCCCTACCACAGCATAAAGGTTCGAAGATGTTCATGAGGAGTCATTCAATCGTATCGTAAGTTAGACGATTTCCCGTTTTTCGTCTATTGGGTTTGCGGAAATAGAGTGAAGCGTTTCATCGTGTAGGGGATGGCATCATCAAGTTATATTTGTGTTTCTTCATCAAGCTTTTCTCTCCAAAGTCCGTTAATTGTGTGACCGCGGATCTCTTCCAGATTGAACCTGTCAAAGCCTAACAGCGTCACACTTTATAAATACATATTTTCAACAATATACAAGTAAAAATATGAAAATCTCTCTGTGTTTAATTTACAATTTTAATATTATTATTACGAACAATTTTAATATTATATTTAATTAATATAATTATTATTATTGCCCTTAACGGAACAATTTAACAGAGAAAAGTCATATTTATGTACATTTCGTTGGACAGAAAGTACCTAAGAAAACCTTATTGGTGGAAAATCTTTCGATTCATTTAACGAGTTTAGATAAGCGTTTCAAAACTAATTTAAAAACGAGCAACGTACACAAATTATCAATTAAATTAATTAAAATTTGTGTTCGGATTATAAAGACTGATAACGTTATCAATTAATCTAAATTCTCTATCAGTTAATTACCGGATAGTCTTAGGTATCAGACCAAAAATTTAATTTCATCATTAATAGTATTTGAGACGGGATGGCTGCTTGGACTCTTTCAGTGTTTTTCTTGGCGGTCACTGCGGTTTCGGTAAATTACTTGTCACTATCATTATCAGTCTTAAAAAAAACATGTCCAGTATTTAAAACACACGTTTTGGGTCATAAAATAAATACTCAATCATATAATCGGTTTACCACTTAGACTATAACTTCCAGTAATTCAAACTGCCACTACAGCTAATATAAGCGTTAGGACTTTTCGTGAAGGATGGCATGACGTAATTGGTTGATTCTTTTTACTAAAATTTCATTTAAAACTCGAGATTTTTGTTACGATTATCTATATTTTAAATATAAAATCGTTTCGAAATTTCTAACTGCTATTATAATAACTTTGGTATTTTGTTACAATGACATTAGGCTAAGTTTATGTATCTTTTTATGTAAATTTTTATCACCTATAATTATTCTTTAATGCTACTTTAAGAACGGAGTATTTAGATGAAATGTGTAGATAAATTGGTGTGGAAATATACAATGTTATTAAATTATACAATCATTGTTGACTAATAACTCTCAACTCAACCCAAAGTTTCTAAACCCAAGACTGGTCAAAGAGTAAAGAAACATTAAGTTCGAATATTATTTACCAATGGTCTGGGTTTAACCATTTTATCCGGTCAGAAGGGCCAGAATATTTTATCACCCAATCCAAGATCACGGCCCAATCACAATGGCTCCTTTGAATCCTTCATATATTCGTGTATCAGTGGATAGCAACAGGTTTGCATGTTAATCTAAATTATTGATTCGCTCATAAAGGCACCTCATTTTTGACTTGAATTAGGGTCAATGAACTGTTATAAATCTAGTGCTATAACTGGCACATTAGTTTAGTTCAATATTTGGAAAGAAATAACTTTGCTGTTTCCTAAATTCTCACGCCAGCGATCGTTTTAGTGGTTTAATAAATCAAAGAATTGTTAAATGATTATTTAAATGAGGCCTTTTTTAGATATTTATGACTAAAAAAATATTGGTTTTCCAGGCGTTCGCTGACCCGAGATTGACTTTCCCGGAGAATGTGCAAGGAAGTGAGTATTTTTATCGGAATAATTTTGTACATACCCTACTTAAGTGGTGCGTTGCAATTTTATGAACTAATATGCCCGTAGGTAAGTTAATACGCTCGCTTCTTATAATAACTCTACTTGATTAAACTAAGTTAACGCGACGATACTGGCGCAAATTATTATAATTAACGTGCTGACTTAACATGTGCTCGACATTAAAGGTGTTAACAAACACTTAAAACCTTATTAAAGTTAAACGACACTTATAGCTAAAATGCAGTCAACGTAAGTTATAAGTATATACTCGTATGTTATTCCACAAAGAGTCAAAAATGTATGTTTATATTATCTTAAAACTGCATACAATACCAGAAGATATTGCAGAAGAACAGATTTTTTCTTTTTACCCCCAAAGGTGAGATTTCATTAAGAAGGTCGCACATGACGGGGTTTAACTGATGGTAAATATCACCGCTGGCCATGTGAACTACGTTCTACGCTTTAAGGATGTTTTAGGTTTATTGGTTTAACCTTTGAAAGGTTAGCCTTTGGTTTATAAAAGCAATAGTATAAATATTTCCAATTTCTATCCGATTCTCTTTGAGGTCCAGTGCCAGATTAAGCAAGCGCGTGTCCCTTAGCAAATTCTTAGCAGCCCTCGATTTGCTATGGATTCTTAAGTATAAATTGGTAAAAAAACAATTCAATACTCTTACTTATTTTTTTTTATGCGAAAAGTTGTCAAACGAGCAGACGGTTCACCTGATGTTAAGTGAATACCACCGCCCATGGACGCTTGACAACTTTTTAAAAGCTCCGGCTACCTCACTCACCAGACGAAACGCGAAAGTATTTGTCATACTTCCACTTTACGCTGGTCTTCTGTGAGGTCGTGGTACTTAACCGGACGGGCCTACCCATTCGTGCAACAGCCGAGGCTGCTGGGTGGCCTTACCACCGTAGTAATAAGTTTCACTAAAAATATTATGGCTTAGGCAGAGATGAGTGGGTTAAAATAATATGCGGGGCCCCCTTTGGCGCGGTGGCCGTAGCAATCGCTACTCTTGCTACGTGGTTATTCCGGCATGCTGGGGTCTGTTAGTTTTCCCGTGTATTCGGGTATCGTGTAGCAACGAGTCGATTCGTGGCTCTACCATATTGCTATTTACAGGAGAAAACCGGATTGTGTCCGGCTGGGAGGCGGAGGAGGGCCAAATTCCTTACCAGATCTCGCTGAGGATGGTCAACCCGGTCGGAGGCGTGAGCGCCTGCGGTGGTACTATCATCCACTCCGAGTGGGCTCTCACTGCTGCCCATTGCACTGCTAGGTAAGTCTTTGACACAAGACGCTGGTGGGGGCTTACTCTGATTCTTGGATGTGGAAGTGGATCTTGCTTAAGCTTAGAAAGGGTTACATACTTATTGAAGCCTATAATAATCTACTATATACAATATTGTATAGTACCCTATTGCTTTCACTAAGTATTTTGAATACATCTTCACTGTTTCACAGTTAGTTACAAAAATATTTTTTACGGATCAACAAGCAATTGTAATAGGCTACTGTGCATAATAGTACAGCGAAAAAGGTTTCCAAGACGTCAATTTTATAACAAAGTCCAATATACGACTACATCTGGTAGGGTAGGGTAAGGACTCGGCAAATACCCCGGCGAAACATATCTCGTGTAGTTTTGTCGAGAATGTGGTGCGAACTTTAGTGGTTCGTGCGACAGGGATAGACGCGTTATGAAGCCAAAATTAGCCGATTGTCTCTTTCCAAAGGTGCAATATTTATCTCCGAACATTGTCCCACTGTTGGCCAATGCCTATTTACTGAGGGTATCAGGGCATAGTACACCACGCGGCCACATCGCCAATCCGCAGGCGGACTTCACATATCTTCTAAAGATTTTTTTTATTATTAATTCGAACGCATGCAGGTTTTCTCACGATGTTTTTGTTCGCCGATGAGCAGGTGATAAGTTATAACTTAAAATTAACAATTTCTCAGAACTCAGGTTGCTCGAGTATATGGAATTAAAAGCGAGCGCTCGAACAATGAGCTATCGCCGAGAACTGCATTACATTTGATTGCCATTTATGAATTATCATATCTTAAACACAAAGACCCTTAATTGATTAATTTAGATAAAAATATAAACAAAAGTTTGCTAATAATACATGTCGCCGGAAGTAAACAATAGGGTATCGTTAATTGACTACAAGAAAAAATCGTACTTTTATGTTTCGGATTGTTCATTTGAAAGAAAATACTTATCTTATCTCAATAAATACTAATCTATGTAGGTTTAATTTGAGTTTTAATTGTTATATGTATAACAAATAACGTCATCTATTTTATGTCTTTGTTTAATTCGCTTCAAGTACATAGTACGTAGTACTCATTATTCTTTTATATTATTACACAGAATTTAAAGGCAGCACTGTGCATAAATTATAGATGATGATTAATATGCGAGGTATGTGGCGAAGTATAAGTAATTAGAATTTTCGTAAATACAAAAAAACCTTGTGTATACTATCGTACCATACACACTAATTTGCTATATACGTAACGTCCGCGTAACATCCCGGTATATTTCTCCCAGCCGCGTGACGATTGTGATTCGAGTGGGCACCGTCAACTTGACGAGGCCGGACAGCATCTTCGAGACGACCACTTACTACAACCACCCGCTGTACAACGAGGCATTCCAGCAGGTGGTGCAGCCCCACGACATCGGCCTGATCAAGTTCAACAGGAAGATCGAGTTCTCCGGTATTGTATCTCGGACCTTCCTCCTGTTTCTAGTCTTATGAGGTTTCAGGAATGGCCACCACTCAACCCTGAATATTCTATTTTCGAGTAATAATGGTATTAAAGGTATAAATACTAGGAACAAATATAAATTAATGCTACCCTTATATAGATTGTGTAGAATATTTAAATCTTCTATGAGACAATGTATACGTTTCTACAACAAAATCCCAGAAAACCTCCAAAATTAATCAGTTGCTAAATTCAAAATTATAAACGAACATTTGTGTGTTAAAGGCAAAATGATAGCATTAGTGATTATTTAAATGATAACACATTCTGGAAATGAATTAATCGCTCGTTCTAGCTTTTGTTTAATGAAATTTTGTAAAAAAAAAATTGTCCCGCGAGTTTCTCACGTCGGTTCTTCTCAGATTTTTTTCAGAACCGGTAGTAGTATTTTTTGACAATCAATAAATAAGTCTAATGCTTCTCTACATTGAACAAAGACATTTGAATTTGATTATGAAATCCTATTGTTACTATTCTGGCGTAGAGGCAAGAAACGAGTTCTTTTCTTTTTCCAGTCCGTGTCTCGTCTATTACAAATGTTTCTTTCTTTTCAGTGTTGTTAATACTTGAATATAGAGATGTCAAGATGATGAATACGTATATTAAATTTCCGTTAAATATTTTAGCGAAGAAGTAATATAATAAATCGAAAGAGTGCACCACAAATTTATTATTTTCTTACAGACAAGGTGCAGCCGATCAGATTGCAGCCGTCCAGTGACAAGAACAGGAACTACGATGAGATCAGGCTCGAAGCCAGCGGCTGGGGACGCACGTGGACTGGAGGTGGGTGTGTGATCGGAAGTGCTTTTCGAATGGCAGCCTCGTACTGGCCATCGCAGTGTTGAATCCACTAGATGGAGTGACGACCTGGGCAAGTGTGCGGGAAGTCGACGGATGCAGGTGGCTCAGGATCGTACTTCGCGGCGGTCTGTGGCCTTTGTTCAGCAGTGGACTCAAACGGGCTGAAATGATGGGTGATCGGATCAATTTCAACCGAATTCACAATATGATTAGAAGTCACAGAAATGAACCACAAAGTCGGGAAAATGATCTTTCGTTCGATTCCTTATTTTGACGCGCCTTAACTTCACACTTATGCCCTATGTATATTATACGTATTATGTATTATTTATCACTTTCTACATCGAAAGGATTATCTTTGTCTTTGTCATTTTTCTAGTATAATTACCAGTATCCGGAGGACCGAGCTTTGCTCGGTTTGTTTTTTTTTTTTGGTAAATCGTGTATTTTGGAAATTACATTTAGATACAAATTACTGAGTAATGAAATGTGCATAATATTTTTCGATCTTACCGACGTAATAATAAGAAAATATGAACAGATGTTTTTCACAAAAGAAATAACTAAAAAAAAGGGGAAAAAAATAACAAAATCATAAATCGACAAAAAATTAAAAATAAAGAAAGCAATGATCTGGAATCGAAAAAAGAGTAAAAAAATAAATGTGTAAATGATCGTGACACGAACCACGGCCGTCTGTTTTGGGGCCGCCCGATTACCGACCGAGCTATTATGACATTTTCTCTTGCGGCGAAATTTATCGTCATATTCGAATTATATTTTTCATTCCCTGAAAACAGGGATAAAAGGGCATTTTCTAAAAATGAAACCTAGCTAGATCGATTTTTCGCCCCCGATACTACGCACATACAAAATTTCATGAAAATCGCTGTAGCCGTTTCCGAGATTCCGATTATATATATACAAGAATTGCTCGTTTAAAGGATACGATAAATTTGCTTGTTTTACTTATGTAACTTGCCGTCGTCGTTTACATGGAATGTAAACTGACTGATACAATAATATCTTTGTATTAACTTACTATAAAGGCGTTGCCATTCCGCTTTGTGATGATAAATAAGTAAATAAATCACGTGCGTGATTTTATACTACGTCTAGCTGCAGCCCGCGACTATGACCGCGTAGAGGGGTGAAAATTTAGGGTTGTATGTATGTATGCTGTATCATAAAAAATAAAAACAAAATTTTTTAAATACAAAATAAAAAAAAATAGGGGTGGACCACCCTTAACATTTAGGGGGATGAAAAATATATGATGTTGTTCGATGTTGTCCGATTCTCCACCCTGGCCGACATGCACACAAAATTTCACGAAAATCGGTCGAGCCGTTTCGGAGGAGTTCAATTACAAACACCGTGACACGAGAATTTTATATGTTAGATAAAATTTTTGGACTGTTTTGATATCTCGTGCACTTTATACTTTCGCAGGTGCATCACCCGAAAACCTCAACTGGGTGTACCTGGTCGGCGTGACGAACGCCGTCTGCTTGAACGCATTCAGCAACAGCCCTATCATCGTCGACTCGACCATCTGCGCTAGAGCCTATAACGTCTCCAGCCAGTCCACTTGCCAGGTACAGTGACACAGCTTTTTTCGTAGTACTGTTTTTTGACAATCAGTTAGTAAGCGCAATGCTTCTATATTGAATAAAGATATTTTTGAATTTGAATCTCTAATCTACACCAACAATAGAGAAGTTGACAGCATTTGCAATCAGTCATTTTCCAGGCCAGACGCACTGCGGATGGAAATCACGGGCTTTATCCGCACTGACGCAGTGTCTATAAATTGTTTGCAATAATCCACTGTGGTAGGGCAACGTCACAGTCTTCGCTGTTGCACGAATGTGCAGGTCCGTCCGGGGTAGTACAACAAACTCACAAAAGAGCGGCGTGAAGTGGAAGTGTAATACTTCTGCGTTTCCTCTGGTGAGTGAGGTAGCCGGGGCCCAATTTGTTATAAGTTGGCAACATACCTGCAACCCAGCAGTGTTGCAAACCTTACGGTGGTCGGCGGTTATCACTCAACATCAGGTTAACCATCAACTCGCTTGCCATTTTTTCACATAAAAAAATATGTATCACCCTTATCATCAGATACGCTCAACTGTAAACTATCCCTACTCTTAGGCAAGCATTTGACGTGAAACGCCGGTTGAAGTCTCTGAGTATGGACGTTAATGGCCAACGCGTGAAAGAGAAAATTTATCCTACCATTAACATAACATGATGTATGCTTCAATCATAGCCGTTTGGTATCCAATTAATTGACATTAATGATATGTTGCGTATGGCATGAATGCCCGACAGCGAAGTTAATGGCGTAGAAATGCGTTGAAAAGTACGCTAGGCGTGGCTCTGAATGACACGTTACTAAATTATGAAATTAGGCATAGGAAAGTGTGAGTTAAAAGATATTGTTGTAAGGAATGTGCAAATTATTATTCTATAGTTTGGACACGTGTGATGGATGTGTTAAAAAAGACCGAGGATAATAGTTTAAGTAGCAAAATTCGGGTTTTTCAATTTTTTGTGAATTATTTTTCTTTATTGAATGGTAGACGCACAGATGAAATTTGCCCATCTGTAAAACTCCAAAAAAAAATGGAAAGCGTAAATAATACATGAACGTATTAATGAGTGTATAATCGAACCCACTTTTTCTGGATTCGCGCCCAGATTGCGGAATATTTTAACGAGGCACATTCTACAAATTTTAACGTTTCACATTAAGTGCAGAGATTAGCACTATAAAAATTCAAATATCTTTTTGCTTCGGAAATAGGGGGCGATGTTGATGGTCAACTCAATAGCAGAGACTTCTGGTGGAACCGTGAAGTTGACAGCGTATAATTGATTTTAAGCACAGTATCCTTGTCATATATTTTTATTGAGGGGATAAATTGATACTCGATTTGTTTTTAATCGCCCCAGGGAGACAGCGGTGGTCCTCTAATTACCGAAGATGTGGATGGCCTCCCCACACAAGTCGGGATTTCCTCATTCGTCTCCTCAACTGGCTGTCACACTGACTTCCCCGCAGGTAAGAGGTTGTTGTGGTTTAAGTCCAACCTGTTCAGGATAGTTATGAGGACGTCGATTAAAATATCGAATTCGGAGAGTTAAGCTATCGGTATAACGTTAAAATTTGTAGAAAAATTGACGAAAAGTTTTTAACCGCCTCGGGAATCGAGTCATCCCGTGTAGCGAAAACCTTTAACCACTAAGCTAAATTGCTGATTGCTGCTTCGACGAAAATCTCAACGTATTTTATCCTTGGCAATTGCGCCACGGAGTCTTCATACATTATCTAAAGTGCAGAGATTAGTATTATAAATAATTATCATATATAATACTTTCTATGTTATAAATAATCATTTAAACTAAGATAACATAGGCCTCCCCCATAGACTGCCAAGAAGTACGATCCTGAGCCACCTGCATCCATCGACTTCCCGCACATCTGCACAGGTCGTCACTCCATCTATTTGGTGGTACTCTAACAAGCTGAAATGGTGATGATGATGAAATTAAGAGATGTTTAAGCTTCAAATGTCGGTATCAAGAATAGAATCACGTAAACTAAAGAATAGAATCACGTAAACTAAAGAATAGAATCACGTAAACTAAAGAATAGAATCACGTAAACTAAAGAATAGAATCACGTAAACTAAAGAATAGAATCACGTAAACTAAAGAATAGAATCACGTAAACTAAATTCTCCGCTCGTAACATGTATCCATTCTAAAATTATTAAAGCTTCCGTGAGACGTTATTAACGACAACAAAACGGCATAATACATCGTACGTATCGGAGGTCCTTCATCAGGATTTTCGTAGATCCTATAAAATTTGTGCGTTCTGGGTCGAAACGTAATAGCAGTTGGCAGTAATAGAAATAGAAAAAACGAAAGAAAGAAAGAAAGAAAAAAAAAAATATTGCACAAATACGCCACATGTACATTAAATGGCAAACAAAACTGAACTATTTGTACAGCAGCCGCGGATCTTGATGTATATTTTGGAGGGATATTAGAGTTTGTCGAGGACGCAATAAGGACATATGGTAAAACATAAAAAAGTTTTATACGAATATTGAATATAATGAATAGGAACATTTTAGAATAGAATAAATAGTAAGATTATTGATTATTAAGGACTCTTAGAATAGAATAAATAGGATTATTTTATCTTGTTATGGTCGTGATCAAAAATGAAGATTTAATTAAGGAACCTAGTGACTTATCAAAAGATCTTGACAGGGATTTATGACCCCTCCCATGGGTCGGCGCCTGCCATCAAGCAACGTGGTTACAGTGTACCTTAAAACCGTCCCACAGCTTACCATGTGTGATGCGAGTTAATTGGTGAAAGAGGAATATCGCACTTTTAATACCTCAATTCTTTTTCCAGGATTCATTCGTCCCGGCCACTACCACGACTGGTACTTCGAACTGACCGGGATTAACTTCGATTGGGAGCGCGAGCCGACTACAACCGAACCGGAAACCGACGAGCCGGAACCGACCACCACAGAAGCAGAGCCGGAAGTGGCGCCGGAAGTCGAAGAAGAACCCGCGCCAGCTGATAGCCCGAAAACCCTTTCTTCTTTGGATTTTTTTTAATGTCAATCACAGTCGCACATTTCAAACGTATATGAATGTTTATTAATGTTTGAAGTTACATGTACCTATTATATGTGACACTGATGACTAATCAAAAACAAAAGGAATGTGTTTCAATTGCTCCCCTAAATACCCCAATTGCTCCCCTACAGTTCTTGCGTTTTCAATAAATGAATTTTGTGATCATAAAGTTTTATAATCTTAAAATACACTTGCCGATTCGTTTTGCTTTTTAATAAGATAAAAAACTGTACGTTTTATGAAATTAAATAATGTGTCAGCCCCGATCAGCTGTGGTAGGGCAAAAGGTTTTCAACGCATCTGTAACCCTCGGGTGTACCAGATGTCCATGGGCGGCGGAATTCACTTAACATGAGGTGAACCGCCTGCTCGCTTGGCAACTTTTCACATAAAAAAAAGCTTAATCTCAATTTAATTCAATACAGCCTGTTGAAATAAGAACTACACGTCACCATCAGAATACCTGGTCTGTTTTTAGGGACCGTACCCAATGGAAACAAAACTCTATTACTAAGACTCCGCTGTCTGTCTGTCCGTCTGTCACCAGGCTGCTCTCATGAATCGTGATAGTTTCTCTGCGTGATAGAATGCACATCATCTGCGGCGGAACAATGGTGATCGACATTACCGTAAGGATTGATAAATCGACGTGATACCAACCACACAGATCTCAGAAGAATAACAGTGGCCACACTTCCCTCTGGAGAAGAGCGCCTACTTTCACAAAGTGACGATAATTCCGGGCTTTTAGGGATGCTTGATCAAAAAAATCAAAAATATATTCTAGAATAGTCGTAAGGAATTTATTTTTTAAAAGAACATTTATAAAACAAAAGGAACATAATCTCTGAACAAAATAATAATAAATCACGTTTACGCTTTGACGACCGATCACCGGCTCCCCAGAGCGTAGCTCCGCACGAGTTTTTATAGGCAACTTCAATAATTTAACTCCCATACTATTAATTGTCTATACTCCTACCATACTATTGATCGTCTATACTCATATACTGTTAAACCTAAAACTCCCATACTAATAATCTTCTATAATATTTATTCAAATAGACGCCTGCGCGCTCTTATGAATCGTTAAATACATCAAATTATGTATATAGGTTCGTAAGGTACCACTTGCTATTTTTAAGGAGATTTAGGTTTGAAAAATTAAAACCGGTCAAGTGCGCGTCTACTTCGCGCACGAAGGGTTCCGTACCATTATTTATAAAAACGGCAAAAAAATTATGTCTGTTGTATGGGTCTTCTTTAAATATTTTTTATTTTATTCTGTTTTTTAGTATTGATTGTTATAGCGGCAACATAAATCAACATCATCTGTAAATTTTCAACTGTCTGTATCACGGTTCATGTGATACAGCCTGGTGACAGTCGGACAGACAGAGTATGGAACCCTAAAAATTACATTTCTCCGTGAAATAATCTTGAAAAGGGATCAAACGCGCAACGATTTGCGCTCACGTATATTTGATTCTAACACGCGTGTACTTTTAACAGGATGGGTATAAGACGTTTCGAATTTCTGGAAAATGTAACCGAATATTGGAACGTAATACGGTTATAAAATTTCACGCCGCGCTTTGCGGTCAGGAGGACGGTGCTGAGATTTCTCGACGGGGGAACATTGCGTAGTTTAATTAAGCAACCTCTCCCGTCTTAAACCTTTCAGTGTAGACAGAGATTGCCAAGCCATGTTTCGCAAAAATTCTTTACTTTCTGACATCTGTTGTTTTATGTTTCTATTCTTTCTTTTCGCTCGTATCCCAACTAGATGGGGTCAGCACAATATATGCGTAACTTTGTTACGGCCAATTAGTACTCTTTTACAACCAGCCGTTTGCATTACGTCAATCCTGCTTGGACCAAAACTTAAATTCCCGAATTTACGAATGCAGTGTAGCATTCATGGTCACGGACAATATTTTTTTTGTGAGAAGGTTGTTGCACCTGATGTTAAGTGGTAACCGCCGCTCATTGACTTTTGCAACCCCCATGGTTGCAGATGCGCTGTCATTTTCCAATAAAGTGGGCCCCGGCTACCTCACTCACCAGACGAAACGCACAAGTATAACGGCTACCTCACTCACCAGACGAAACAAGTATAACACTTCCATTTCATGCTAGTCTTCAGTGAGGTCTTCAGTGAGGACCTGCCCATTCGTGCAACGAAGACGTTAAACAAAAGAGTGCGGATAAACAGTCAAATAGAAAGATGAGGCAATGATTAGTTATGATTAACTTTATTTTTTGCGATGATTAAGCCCGAGCGATACTAACATAGGGGCATTCGTAACGCCGGACAAGATGTCTTTAATTTTTAGTTACATTAATACCTCTAACCTTCGACTACCTCTTTGATGGGTTAAAATGATATGTAAAAGGGGTACACCTATTCTCGGAACTATGATGACTCTGTGGCGCAGTTGTCAAGTCAGTTGTTTCGGATCTGGGTGTTTGTCCATCTAAAATTTATGTTGGCAAAACGCTCTTACAACACGGGATAATTTCGTTCTAAAATAGGGGCAGTATTTAAAAAAAAGGTTTGCTCATACTTCCTGCCTCGTTTTTACACAACACTATCCCAAAATAGTCATCTCTCGTACCACAAGCAAGTGCCGGTGTTTCAATTGCCTGTTACGACAAATTCCGTTTCCATCTGAAGGTCGTCGACGCATCGATATTTCCTCATCTAGAGTCGGGTATCTAAAGAGAACTAACTCACGAGAAACTTAATTATTATATAAATAACTAGCTTTTCGCCCGCGGCTTCGCTCGCGTTGAAGTCTTAAATAAATTTCTTTCTTTAAAAAGTTTTTCCAATTAAAATATAGCCTATGTCCTTTTTCAGGCTCTAGACTGTCTGTGTACCAAATTTCATTTAAATCGGTTCAGTAGTTTTGGAGTGAAAGCGAGACAGACAGACGGAGTTACTTTCGCATTTATAATATTAGTATGGAAGTATGTATTTGGTGATGGTATAAACCCGACGCCCATGGTTTTGATACGATTAAAATTCTTATCTTAAAGCACGAAAAAAATATTTAGCTGGGATTTACTATACATTGGTTAAGATTGGTACATCATATTCAGAGGCCCGTTCATAGGGGTATCTTGTGTCTAGTTAGCAGGTGTTATAGATAATAGAAATGTTTGTAAGACTGTTGAATGTCAGACTTGCGACCAAATATTTCTTTTAAAGCGTTAGAAGTGTAATTCCTGTAAGGCCACAAAGAAATGTAAAAATAGGCTCCCATTAGGCGACGTCGTATTGCAGTGGTTGTGTCGCGCGCATGCGTTGTGGGGATGCCAGCTTAGGAAAACGTCTTCCCAATTTCGGTTCGATATTTGTATCGATAATTGTGTTATGTATTTTAAATAATCCTTTATAACAAATAAGAAAATAATTTCACGATTGCCTCTCGTTCGATGGTTAGAGATATAATGTAATATAAAAAACACTATTTTATTATGACATTGACAAAGCGTAGAATATTTTTTTGTTTGAGACGGATAAATAGTTCAAAGCTAAAACAAAAACAAACACAGTACGTAAAAGTGAAGTAACTATTTATAGATCTGTACTGAAGAGATATTGGCCCATTACCCCTCACGTTGTGTCGGCTTTATTACGACCACACTATTTATTGATTACACACAACATTAAAAATTGTATACTATTTAACTTGGTGGACATCGCGCAGAATTATGATTAACTTTGTCGCGAAAGAAATGGTAATAACGGTGTCTAAAACAAAGCAGCTCTTAATGTTCCAAGTATCGAACTGTTATATATTATAGTATATTTTAGGGCTGATGCATTCCATGGCTCTTTGCTTGTCTAAGCTATGTCAGCATATTTGTAGTAGCTAAGCGCATCAGATGGAAGCTAGTTCCAGGTCAGTCGTAAGTCAATCTCAATCCATCTCCATCCATCTAATTTGTGTTTTGTAGCAATTAAACCAGTGTAATAAATAAGGTTCCATTTTAAAAAGGCAATTGCAATATCCCACATATAACAGAACGTTTTAGACGAGCACGGAAACGGGCGGGTGGGCGGCCATATTGCAACACCGCGTCGCATTTGGCGCGCGCGCGAATCGCTCCCTCAAACCATCATGGCGGCCGCACGGAAAGCGCGCCTCGCGTACACTTAGTTAACGGCGGGCCCCGACACTGCGTTGCGTTGGACCGGGCAATAGAACCACGCGACGGCACCGACGATGTTTCAGTGACCGTGTACGCGTCCCGCTACAGTGGGGGATTTCTTTGTGATTCAGTGTGTTCACGTTGTGTTGCATGAGTGGTCCCGATGGGGTGCTGGGCAGTGCGCGGGATGATGGACGCCAGTCACCGGCCAGCACCGACCAACTAACGTTAGTATCGTTAATCAAACGCTAAAACCATTCGCGGTGAGACACCGTCGACGAAGAATGAACTTATCGCTTTCACGTTGCTTCTATTGATTCCGAATGGGAAAATTCGAAAATCGAATTGACGGAAACGGAAGCGCCGCGTCTTTTCTCTCGTTCCGAATTCGAAATTGTGACTAAGCTGCCGCCGCTGAGTAAGTCGTTGAGTAATGCTTTGAAATTCCTCGAAAAGAACACTTTCAATCAAAAACTGAATTTGAAATAAGCGGAGGGGAATGCGGGTTATTAAAAACGACATTTGGTATTCTAGGTAAAGCTATAAGCGCTTAGGGGATAGCGTAGGGTAATTATTAAGGTAGGGCGAAGCCGACGGCCCACCGCACCCTTAAAAATCTTTTGTTACATTGATTACTTTCCATTGTATGGAGCGCCCGTTGTGAAACTATATTTCTGTTTACGTAATTATGAATATTTCATAGTACTGATGAAGGAACAACGAACGAAGCATTACTTTTTCATTAATCTAAACACATAAAGTATCAGCATATAAATCCGTTTATCACAAATAATTTAGAACAAAAATATAAGTTCGGAAATGAAAATTCATTGTACGTTGTTACACATATATTTTTATTATAAATTTTAGTATTATCTAGACTGCAAGATGTTTCTTAATATAAAGAATAACGTTATTACTAACGTAAAAACGAAAGCACAGAGGCTCTTCAAAATTGTTACTTTATATTATTAAACTGATTTCATGACACATAAGTAACGAGAACCGCATAATAGTTTATACAATTTTCAGTTTACTTTAGGATTTATATGTGATGTTATCTATTAATAACGTGTGGAGTAAGAATTACTTATGTTCAGGCAATGCAGCACTGCCACTCCTGGCTGTCCCATGGCAATTTGTGCCAGGTCAGAGAGAGGTCAACCACTCTGCAGTGAGCCGCCAGGATCCGGCGTTTGATGAACTATATATTAAAGATTTCCTACAATCTCTAATATTTGCGTAAATAAAATAATCCGCAACAAGAGCTTAGACATAATCTATATTATGCACAGATTATAGCCAAACTGGTATACAATATTAGTAACATTAGTAGATTATCTCAAATATCTGTCTTGTTCGTCTTGTGACTCTTAAATAAAAACTTGCAATAGCCGTCTGTCGCTGTACGCTTTTTAGTTTCTTCCAATATTGAAACATTATTTGTTTGGCACTTAGCAATTTACGTTATTAGATTTTTTTTTACATCCAATGCTTACTCCCTACTGTGAAGATACTAAAACATGAAAAGGAAACTGTAAAAAGTACCGTAGTTATTTCCTTTTTGCAATTGAATTTGCATTTGGAATACATCCTTTCCCCGTATTCTTTTGTTCCGAACTCGACTAATATCGATCTCTCATTTTGACAGATCTTGAGTGAGAATTGCCACCTGTTTAAGTCTCCCGACGCTCTAATTTCAGTTAACATTTTGTTTGATCTCTCAAATCCTTTGTGGGGGCAACATCTAGTGAAATATTAGCACGTGAGCGATGTTTTAAAAAGTTGGTATTGCGATATTGGATCTTGGTCTTGATTTTTTGTATTTTCATCAAATACAAAAATCACTATATTACATTTGTGACCAGCATACAACTACAATATTTGTCAATATTTGAAGTATCCCTTAGATGAGAGCAGTCAAAGAGTCTACAGAAGTAGCATCCAAAATGCATCCAAAATCTCCTAAGGGATCAAAGTCAAGCCATCGGGTCTCTTGCAATCGTCGCAAAATGACATGGGGATCTTAAATAGAAGGAACATGATAGAACAAGTGCTCCACGGATGATGTCACAAAGCACTTTTTTGATGAGAAATCCCGTGAAGACCAAATTTATCTACATTGACACCACAAAGGAATTTGTGTGGTTGACAAGCCGGTTCCACCTATTCTGGATTCCTGCAATGCATAAGCTTACATCGTTCACAAATAATGTGCCCAAGTTGCTTAATGGTAAAACATGAATCCAATAACTCGATTCATTAAATGATTCGCCTAGAAAACGAACTCTCAGTACACTCTGTTCACATTCAAAAGGCGGAATTCACTTAACGTCAGGTGAACCGTTTAACAATTGTTCAATTCACCTCAGGTGAACTGCCGCTTGGCAATTTTTTTCATATAATATTTTTTTCGAGTTTATCCAATCTTTCGACCAGCCGTTTCAGCTAAATTTCGACTCTTAAAATCCGCGATTGGAGGATAAGCGATACTCATATTCAAGGACGCGACGAGAACGTTTTCAGCGATCTTAAGGGTTGACGAACCTGGTGAACAACAAAATTTATTTGTTCAGAGGACCCTTATTTTCATTTATGGCCTACGTGAATGAACTCATTTGTTCTCTCACTCTCTAGTTTCTGGATACACCGATGCGTTTTGTATGCGTTCGTCTTTATTTTTATAATTTGAAGAAAACCTTTTGATCTCGGTACCAACTTACCTACCTTACCGGTAATTTATCCAATCCAAATATAAAAAATGCCAATAACGCCAATAAACTTGTCTCTGTCTAGTTTTTATTTGCATCTGTGGTATAAGGTAAATCACTTCAATGTTCATGATTCTTTTCTATTATTTCATTAGGAACAGTTATAAATACGTATCAGATTATAAACCTAACCGACAATCTATCTAACAATATTTTGCTTTAAATCTGAGATAACCTTAACGCGTAGATTAAAATACAGATAAATCAATTAAAATTAACATGGAATGTTACATAACAGAAATTAAGATTTAAATATGCAAAACTAAAATGTTGATGTCTTTTAGTTTGTATTTCTTTTATTTAGTTAACGGATAGCAACGGTATGATTTCAATATATTCGAGACAGCAAAAAAATTATTTATTGACCATGTTTCGGCCACGCAGCAGCAGCCTCGGCTGTTGCACGAATGGGCAGGCCCGTAAGTACCACGACCTCACAGAAGACCAGCGTAAAGTGGAAATATGACAAATACTTTCGCGTTTCGTCTGGTGAGTGAGGTAGTCGGAGCCCAATTTTCAAAAGGTTGTCAACGCATCTGCAACACTCGGGCGTGGCAGATGTCCATGGGCGGCGGTATTCACTTAACATCAGGTGCACCGTCTGCTCGTTTGACAACTTTTCACATAAAAAAAATGCCGAAAATTATTTATTAAAAAAATTAAGAATTCGCGATAATAAATAATATTACCTTTTAATAGAACCAATTAACATAAATACCTCCGGTCTAGTTTCGCTTACTATAATTTAATAATTTGGTAATTAGGTATTAATTGCATTTAGCAAGCCTCTGTCGTTTGATGAAGTCGTTGATTTGAAGGCATAAATTAACATATATGACATGTTAGGTGATTTCAATATTTTCATGACGAATATATCCGAACCTTAAAGTAGAAGAAGAGTTAGGAGTTGAAGGAAGAGAATGGAAGGTGTAAAATAGAACTGACAAAGGAAGGAACAAATAAGAACAAACCAACTTTTGATCAAAGGATGAAAATCTCTTTATTGTTACGAAGAAAAAGTTTATCGGACTGAAGAAAAGGATTCCTTATTTTAAGTCGGTAGTCGACTTTTACTACTTCTTACGACTTTAACTGGTTCATAATAATTTAAAAAGTTGTAATTGTAGTTGATTATAAAATTAAAAAAAAAAACTGGAATACTGTGGTTACTTGCATAAAGTAAAGTTACAGCCTATAAATGTCTCACTGCTGGGCAAAGGCCTCCTCTGTATAGATATCAGGGCATTGTCCACGACCGCGGTCCCACTGCGGATTGGCGGACTTCACATATTTTCGAACACAATAACAATTTCATTGGTGCCGGCACCGGCCATCGAACTCACGTTGCTCGAGTACTTACTAATGTTATAAAGGCGAAAGTTTGTATATATGGATGGATGTTTGTTACTCTTTCACGCAAATACTACAGAATGGATTTTAATGAAACTTTAATTGATTTTGAATAAGACATAGGCCATAATTTATAGACATATTTTATGTATATCGGTCTTTCTGTCTGAATGTTACGCCTTCAGCCTATTCTACGCAGACGTAGTCGCGGGCAGCAGCTAGCATTAAACTAAAGGCGAGCTCGGACACTGAGCTATCACGGCTCAATGCTACTTGCATGTTTTAATAAAATAATTTGCTGGGCATATGAATTCATTAAAATTATACTGAGATATAATATTTTCTTTAAAAGGGGGGACAACTGCTATGGAGAGTTATGTCAGCTTTATACTTAAACATATTTATATGTTCTCTATAGTGTTAAACTTTATATTAAAATATGTAGAAAGTGCAAAGATTAGCACTATAAACAATTTAAATTTTTTAAATTTATAGTTGAATAAAACAACTTTATCGGCACGACAGATACACGTTTTTCTGTTTTATCTCTTAAAGTATTAATAAATTATTCAATACGTTAGAAGATATAATAGAAAAACGTGATAAATCGTAAAACAGTTCATTTAAAATAGTGTACAATATTTTATGGAGTAGTCATAAACAATATAAAGATACTTTTATTTTACTGTCACAATATTTATAAGTGCTCAGTGGGTTTGTGATTTTGTGATAATATTCAAAATCAAAATCAAAATCAATGTCTATATTCAACATAGGAGCATTACACTCGCTTATTGATAGTCAAAACACTGAAAAGAAAGCCACTGTACTGAGAAGAACCGGCGAAAGAAACTTAGCGGGCTTTTTTTTTTTACTTTTTTTGTAATACAAGCAGTTTGACATGAATTCATTAAAAATACAATATAAGGACTCTGACTGAAAGAGCCTGGAGCGATCAGTTCATTACCAGAATGTGTTATCATTTAAATAATCATTTATATTATAGTAGCCTTTAACAAACAAACGTTCTTTCACTATTTTTTAAAATTTAGCTATTGATGCATTTTGAACGTTTTCTGAAATTTTGTTGTAGTAACGTATACATTGTTCCATAAAAGATTTAGGTACTTACTTTGCGCAGTCTACTTGTGGGTAGGATCAATTTATTTTTGTTCCTAGTATTTATATCCTGAACATTATTATATGTCTTGAAAATTTATCCTTATTTTTATGGACATACAAAACATTTTCAAAAATGTATTGAGAAGCAACATTCAATACCTTTATCTCTTTAAACAAGTTTCTTAACGATTCTTTGGGGCCCAGATTGTAAACTGCACGAATAGCTCTATTTTGTAAGATAAAGATTGTATTAATGTCGGCCGCGTTACCCCAAAGCAGAATGCCATAATACATTATACTGTGGAAATAACTAAAATAAAATATTAATATTGTGATTGGATAGTTTTTGAGTAATTGTAGAATTAATAATGTAATTTCAGTTGTTCAGTTTCCTTCAGTTTTCGACATATTGACAGACATATTCGAATTCAACTTGTACTTGTAATATCTTTTTAAAATATAGAAGCATTACATTTACTTATTGATTGTCATTTATATTTTATAAGTAAATTCTTCTACTGCCGGGACTGAGAAGAATCTCTAGAAAAGAAACCTAGCTAATTCCTGCTAAGGTATAAGATAGGACATTGTAGAAAATCATCAATAATTTTGTGTAAAAGATATAATATCGTGAGGTTTATTTAAAGCGTGAAAGAGTCGAATGTGTGACCCTTTATGTCTGTTTCCAGTTGTGATTTGATTTAAATCAGCCCTCCGGCTTATAGACGCAAAAAACATTCATAATGAAATGCAAGAACGAGATATCACCACGTCTTTCAACGGAAATAGGGTAGACGAAAATAGTGCGTACTATTAATGTTTAACCGAGATTATTAGCCGAGTGACACGCCACATAGAGCGAGATGATAACTCAAATAGAACTATCGCATCACTAGCGAATATGGGTCACGACTTCGTCATTCCGACGTAGTAAGACCATAGACCGGCAGAATGCTACCCATTGCCAAATCTTCGAGTGTTGTTTTTTCTGCTCGGTTACGTATTTCGTTCGTGGCCGAGGGGGAGCCGCTGGAATCTGTCACCGGGTCCGCGGCTGGCTTCAAGCCAAATAGCTGTTGACGTCACGACCGCGTCAGCTGTTGCGTACGTGCGGCGCTGACTGCCGCGCGGGAAGAGTTCTTTAAGTGGAGAATTGTGCGAAGTAAAACGTAATGGTAGTTGCAAGCGGCAGCTTCTGCTGTTGCAAGAATGGGCGGGCCCGAGGGGTTACAACGGCCACACGGCCACACGGCCGGCGTGAGGTGAAAGTGTTATACTTTTGCGTTTTGTCTCGTGGGTGAGTTAGCCGGGGACCATTTTTTCAAAGGTTATGAACGCATCTGTAATCTATCAGATGCAATGTCGTCTTAGGCCATATCGGGGCCAAGAGGCATACTTTGGTGCCCTGATGGAAAGTAAAAAAGTGAATGACAAAGACATTTTTCCGCTATTATCTTATGTTTCTTATTTATTCTATAAACCTCTGTTGGAATATATCTACCAAAAATAGAGAAAAATTTCTTTGTGACGACAGGGGATCTGGGCACGGGCCCCATGTGCCCTTATGGTAAATACTACCGTCTCGGTGGTCAGGTTTTCTAGACGTCCATGGGTGGCGGTAATCACTTAACATCGGGTAACAGACGGACAGACAGACAGACAAACAGCAGACAGACAGACAGAAAGCGGAGTCTTAGTAATAGGGTCCCGGTTTACCCTTTGGGTAGGAACCCTAAGAATATTTTTTTTCTATGGAACACGGTATATAAACTACACTGGACTATTATTGTATTTTTTTATCTATTTCAGTCTGTTAGCTCTACTAGAGCAGTGATAGCTCAGTGTCCTGGGGTTCGCTTTAATTCAATATGCACAAGCAATCTGAGTTCATTAGCATCGTTAGCATTCAACCCCGGCACCAATAAAAGTTCACTTTGACAAATTATTGTAGGCTGTCACTTATTTTTAATCGAACTAAACGCGATAATAAACTGTAGATATAATAAATTGATATTTCAGCCGTTTATTGTAGTGGTTAAAGCGTCTGAGCCCTAATCTGGAAGACGTGGGTTCGACTATCGAAGCGGTGAAAAAGTTTTTTCTAGAATTTTTCTAGAATTTTCTATATTTCACAGCACTTTAAAAATTTAATTTAAAAAGTGTTTTAGCGTAAGTTCAATCTATATGAACATATGATCGCAGGGACGCGTTGGATGCAAGCCGTTACCGACCGGTCGAAGTGGGAGTCGAGGCCTATGTTCAGCAGTGGACGTCCTACGGCTGATATGATGATGATGTATCACATGTTCCGAAGGGCAGATTTTTGTGCTGCACACATTAGGAATTAACTGACTTTGTACTGCCCTATCCTTCAACAATCGGAGAAGCATACACCTAGCGTGCCTTTAATATTTTTTCATTGACGTTACCCACATTCGATCGAAGACAATGATATTATATACAAATACGAAGTAGATATGACACTGGTGTACCGAAATTGAGGCACTCAAATTACACCAATTGATGTAATTGATTAGTTTGCTATCTCTTTCCGCGCAATACGTTCTATATCATCTCAGATCTGTCACATTCAATTACGTATGTCATTTATAATGTAGAGTGGATAGTTTTTAAACGTCACATTGTATGGACTTGGGTCATCGGAGACGTTTGCTTTATTTCGTAGCGCGTGCAGCTAAAGGCTTTCGGTGGTAGGGCCACGCAAGTGTTCGCTGTTGCACGAATGGGCAGGTCCGCCTGGGTTAGTACAACGACCTCACAGAAGCCGGTGTGAAGTAGAAGTGTTGCACACCTGCGTTTCGTCTGATGAGTGAGGTAGCCGGGGTTCACTTTATTTAAAGTTGGCAACGCATCTGCAACCCTACGGGTGTTGCAAATGTCCATGGGCAGGCGGTTATCATTTAACATCAGGTGAACCGCCAGCTCGTTTGCCACTTTCTCACATAAAAAAACACTGGTTCATTTTCATCCAATAGCACGTTGAAACCAACACACCACGTACACTAGAGTCCAGGTCGTACAAACAACTTTATTTGGAGACCACGAAAATATATTACCCAACGTCTTACGTAACGTCCACATAAACAAAGCTCCCTCCCCTCCCCGCCGTATATCGAAACTCTAGTCGATACGCGAACGCCTAGGTCGTCTTCTACTGACTTTCTCACACCATTCTGATCCATAAATTCAATGTATATCTCTCCCATTTGCATAGTAATATAGACGCCTATAAGAAATATTTGGCATTTAATATGATGATGTCAAATGAGAGTATTGCTTTATTAACAGCTCTCCATCATTTTTACGATGGTCATTGTATTGTTATTTATACTGAAAAGCTGAGATGAGTTAAATAATCATTTGTTTTTGATTCTTCAATCTTTGGCGGAAAAATTACTCGTGGGACAAGCTTAAGTTAAAATCAAATATATAAATCTGAGTGTTCGCATTTTCTGTTTGACATTTAAAAATATGAATTATACACGATGAGGTAAAAGCTATTTCTACAATATATCAACTGAGCTATTGCCACGGTGTGGAAAAGTTGGAAGTTTAAGTTTATCAAAATGCTTAACTTTAAAAAAACCAAAAATATCAAAAAAACAAAATAAAAAAATAAAAATCAAAAAAGACATAAAATTAAACTATAATGGTTTCAATCCTGTACAATGAAAATTATTAATAGCGATAAAACCCGTAAAGCCAGTTTCATTTTATAATGTTGTATTAGCGTAAACATAAGACAAAAGATTCCGAGCAGTCCGACGAAAAGTAAAAAAACCTTTTGCGGACACTGTGACTGGAAAATGTTATAAACGGCCATACTGAAGACCATATAATAAGGCATAACAAAGACTTCAAAATAAATAAAAATGTTAAATTGAATCGAATTTACTCGCGCTTTTTGTATCCGTCAATATTTCGTCCTCTAATTAAGGCAACAGTCGTAGGCTTTCTGCCAGTGTCGCGATCAAACACCAATCCCCATTTAAGTTTAACGATGCCCTGTAAAAGACTTACAGGCCTTACAAGGGCGGCTTTTAAGCTTAACTCCGTGAGACAGCGTTGAAAGGCAGAAAACGGTAGGGCTATTGAAAGTTATTCTATAAAAATATTTTTCATATTTTTTTATGTGAGAAGGTGGCAAGCGATCTGGTGATTCACCTGATGTTAAGTGATATCCGCCGCATATGGACATTTACAACACCCGTAGGATTGCAGATGCGTTACCTTATAATATAGTGGGCAATTGGCCACTACCTCACTCACCAGACGCAGAAGTGTAACACTTTCACCTCACACCGATGCCTTCATATTAGTACGGTCTTATGTTATTACGATCATAATTGTCCCCGTCATCGGCAAACAAAATAGTCTAAGAGTTAGCAACGTTTTCGAGAGAGAATTTCAGGTGGGCCAGTTTTTAGGTATTCTATCTCTCTCATGTCCCGGACGTCTGGGATATCTGGCTGGCTGTAGAGGTAGCATTCATCCGTGCTCATCGTACATCAACAATGCAAACAACAAACAAATATTTGTTCCGTTAACAGGCATATTGAATTTGTCAGTCTAAATAATTTTAATAGTTATAGTAATTGTAAATCACACAAATATATACTACCTTTTTTATCTAAGAAAATAAAATACTTCTTTACTTATAAGTAAACTAGGAGCCCATAAATATTACACTCCTGGGCAAAAGCCTTCTAAGTACAGAGGGCATTATCAATGAGAGCATAGTCCGCCACGCGACTCCACTGCAGATTGGCAGACTTCACATATCTTCGAAATATTTCATGTCCATTTTTTGTTGTTATTTATATTGTCGTAGTGAATTATTCAGACGAATGTTCGTATTCTGTCATATATTCCCCCATATTCGACGATTCCTTTGTTTGTTCCCTTGTGATAGATTAAGAGAAAAAGTAAGACAGCAAATGGAAATCGTTTTATTTCGGCTGACGAATATTAAAGCTTTTCCCACAATTCACACGTTTAATCCTCCAGGTGTTACAATTCTCGACAAGGGTAATATAACGTCACAGATTATTAATAGGTTTATCGTAAAATTTAATAATACCAGTGCGTAGGCGGGACAGCAAAGAGCATGTTGAATCTGTGAATTATATTCCAACTGATTTATTGGTTTTGGTCGGCAGAATGCTAGCCCAGTTTCGCACTAGCCACATGCTCTAGCAGACACGAATAAAACAAGTAGTGTTTGTCCTCTCCATCCATTCCACCAGTGTCCAGTTAGAACTTCAGTCGCTTGTTGCTAAAGCTATGCAAGTCGCCCTGCGCCCCTCAGCTGCCTGTTTTGAAAATTGACGGAATTCTTCTATTTCTCCCCCTATTCCTTAATGATATCCGACATGAAGCTTCGCTTGAAGGACGGTCATGGTACGAGGACCAGTATAATCTGCTATTATCTGCTATTGGTCCAATGTACAATGTTCTATCTCACATCTTTCGCCCCTAAACCTTATACTGACTCGAGTGGCGGCCGCGTTCTGGCCATCGCAGTGTCGGACGACCCCCCACTAGATGGAGTGAAGACCTGTGCAAGTGTGCGGGAAGTCGATGGATGCAGGTGGATCAGGACCGTGCTTCGTTGCAGTCTGTGGGGGAGGACTATGTTCAGAGTGGACTCAAACAGGCTGAAATGATGATGATGATGATGAACCTTATACTGTAGACGGCATCACCTCTAGACCCCACCATCACAGTTGCCTGAAGCGCAAAAACTTCCGATACAAATAATACTAATATTTTTGCTGGGCACTCCAACATCTCCCATCCATTTTAGGGTTCCGTACCCAAAGAGTAAAGGACCCTATTACTAAGACTCAGATGTCTGTCCCTCTGTCGACAGGCTGTATCTCACTAACCTGAAATTAGGTCATTGATAAAAAAAATATTGGGGCTCACATAAAACAACATGATTTTTTTGCCATTTTTATGGATAATTGTACGGAACTCTTCTTGCGCGAGTCCGGCTCGCACTTTTCCGGTTTTTCCTTTGAAACGTTAGATAACAACTTGAACTAAATATATTTACTAGTTCTCGAACACGACTAAATGCAAGTTGAGTTTTAATTTATAACGATTACTAAGAGAATAGTAAAATATGTGTTCACAAAGAAAGTAAGTTTCAAGTTTTCGAAGGCGTGGTTAAGTTGGCTTTAAAGGAAACTTACCCCGCGTGTAAGGGTAAAGCCGAAAAAGATTACTTATGTAAATCATTTAAAAAGTAGGTAAAGTCGTTTTTACCTCGCAGCACGTAGAAAAAACTCGCCTAACTAAAATGAAGTTTAATATTTCATTTTATCGGGCGGCGTCCGCCATATTTCTTTGTCTCAAGGGCTGCGAGCATCGAGCTTGAAAAGATTCAATGACGACGCGGATGAAGATAATCTTCTGCTAGACACGTTTCTTAACAAAAGTTAACAAAAGAGTGATCGAGAAGAGAGCAAAGAAATAATTTTATTTACAGTTTGTATTTTTTTCAATTTCCAAGTACTTATTTTCATTTAACGCTATTTTGCTATCCATACTTCCATACTATATAATATTATAAATGCGAAAGTAACTCTGTCTGTCTGTCTCGCTTTCACTCGAAAACTACTGAACCGATTTAAATGAAATTTGGTACACAGATAGTCTAGAGCATGAGAAAGGACATAGGCTAGTTTTAATTGAAAAAAAGTGTTGTAAAGGGCTGAAAGATACTTATTTAAGGGCTTCAACGCGAGCGAAGCTGCAGGTGGAAAGCTAGTTTAGTATAACTCCGACGTTTTAAAAATTTCACCATCCAGAGCAAGATTTGTCCCGTGACCATAGACTAAAAAAACCATATTATCTAAATAGAGTTTTTAAATATTTGTGTAAAAATGTACATTAAAATTATTTGTGATATAAACAATATCAAGTAAAAAAATTAAAAATAGTCATTCATTGGTTATTAGGCAAATTTGGAACATTTTAAACAAAAAACCATAAAATTCAACTGTGTTAAAACATTACAATATTAAATATTAAAACCCATGTAACTGTCACAATTAAGAACACTAATGTCACCTCATATATTGGAATCCATCAAGCCGTTTTGGGAACAGGGCGTGCCAATAAAATATACTTACATACATACACACGCTCGAAAAACATTACCTTCCTTCTGTGAATCACATGAATCTATTTTAAAAATACGTATTAGTATTACCCTATTTAAATATAGTTTTCTAATAATTGTTCCGTTGAAAGGATACAATACACAAGATTGAAAGATTTTCTACTTCATATTGAACATCGAACAATAATCGATCGAAAATTAAATATTTTATACTTGAAAATGATTACAGAGTATAGCAGACATTGCGAAATTAAAAGTGATAAAGCTCGTATTACAAATTTGATTTAACAATCCAATTTTTTTGCAACAGCAGTCATTGCAAAATTAAAAGTGACCAAGCTGGTATAACAAATTTGATTCAACAATCCAATTAGCCGTTATTGACTGAGACATGTCACCACACTATACGACATGCAATGCACATGCCGTAGATCGTGTAACTTGGGCGGGATGTCATTTCAACCCCCGTATTTCAACCTCATTCGGCGCCCCCACTACCCTACTTTATTAAAAGGCGAACAGGAATCCCCCCACTAGGTTAGGGTGTCGGGATGTTTGCCAAGGGGTCCAGTCGCGAGCCGCCTGAAAGTCGCCGCGTCGTCTGCGCTTTTGAGTAGGGAGTGCCCGGACCATATTCTGACAATGCACTCTTCTCGTCAGAGAGTACCAGTATATTTTCTCACGTACACGGAAAAAAAAAGTAAAGTAACAGCCTATACATGTCCCACTGCTGGGCAAAGGCCTCCTCTATACCGAGGGTATCAGGGCATAGTCCACCACGCGGCCCCAATGCGGATTGGCGGACTTCACATATCTTCGAAATATTTTTTTTGTTATTATTTCGAAAATATGCAGGTTACCTCACGATGTTTTCCTTCACCGCGGAGCACGTGATAAGTCAGCACTTAAAGTTAACTTCATTGGTGCCGGCACCGGGGATCGAACTCAAGTTGCTCGAGTATATTAAATTAAAGGCGAGCGCCCGGACACTGAGCTATCACGGCTCAACGTACACGGAACATATCACGTACACGGAAATACCATTAATTATGTTAAATTAATAATAACTGCTTTAACTGATGAGATTGATTTTTAGAAATTAAAATTTTTAAAAAAAAGCCAGTGTAGTGGTCAGTTTTTGTAAAGCCACTGTAGTGGTCATAGCACAACGAGTCAGTAGTTCATTGTTAGAATTTTGACTTCGTATTAGATTTGATAGCAGCTTGGTTTGCTGCGATTCGATGTCACTTCAAGAAGACGCCCTTTTTCAAGAGGCAACTTTTATTAATAAAACAGGCTGACGAACTTCTTAAATAACTGAATTTTTCGATGGTATATCAGACGCATATGTATACGCTAGATAGTAATTTTCTAGCGCTAGGTTCCCTCTACCGCGCAAAATTCACAGGTTGTGTTTTTAAAGAGCTTATATTATATTTCAATGTTCGAAACTATTATTAAATTAACCTATTTTTACGATGTCACTAACACCCGAACAACGACCGTGAATGATGCAAAGTATCCAATGAGTTTAAATTATCAGAAGGCGTAGATTTAAAAAAACGCGGAGTGTTTGAATACTTTTAGTTAATAGTGATGTACCAAGATACGATTATTCGATACAATTCCAACACTATAAGATTAAAATATGAGCAACAACAAATATGAAACTATTTTTAGGGATTTTAACTGCGTTAATTTCAAATTTGACCTTCCGCAATTTCAAATACTTAGCAGCGAACATGGTGACAGACAGACTGAGTGATTAGACATCGTAAATTCACTGAAAATGTAAATTTTATGACGATGACTCGGATGTCGCGGGTACGATTCCCACACGGGAGAAATACTTGTGTGACCCACAGATAAAAATTTCGGGACTGGGTGTTTGTCCACGTGAAATTTATGTTCGCAAAAGGTTCTTACAACACAAGATATTGTTATCCTACAGTAAGGGCAATGTTTTTGATTTTTAGTTCAAACAAAATTAAAAGATTACTAGTTAAACAAGATAAGTAGATCTGGAATCGTCTAATTTGCGTAAAGTTCGCGACAACGATCTCTCGCTTGGAATTTATTGATTGCATTTACCACCGGCTCGAGGGCTTGGCGAGCGCATGAGTCAGCTGATATTATCAGCTGAGCATCGGACCTGACGTTTTTAGGTGCGTCCGCCGTGTAACCGTCTGAATTAATGCTAAACGGGCTACCGGCGTGGACTTGGCCAGAGTGATTTACGACGTAAAGGAATGAAGTAACGCTTAGTAAATGGTCGAGGAATGTTGTGGTACATGTTATGCATCAGTCGCCGAATGGTGAAATAATAATGTTAATAAGTACCTATTAGTGGTCGCCCAGTGGTCGATATTCGACCATAATTAATTGTACATGGTAATTTGAGTAATGTTTTTCTTTATTGATTTAAGGTATTTTTTAATGTATAATTAAAAAAATTATCAGCATTCTACATTTCTTCTCTATATAAACTATAAGTGTGGGAAATTTCCGACCGCCAAAATTTCATCAAAACGGGTACAAAGTTTTTGCTTCACATAAGATATGTATATCTTATCCTTTAAACGAGCATTTCTTGTATAATAACGGTGGTAGAGCCACGCAGCAGCCTCGGCTGTTGCACGAATGGGCAGGCTCGTCCGGGTAAGTACCACGACCTCACAGAAGACCGGCGTAAAGTGGAAGTATGACAAATACTTTCGCGTTTCGTCTGGTGAGTGAGGTAGCCGGAGCCCAATTTCCAAAAAGGTTGTCAACGCATCTGCAAACCCTCGGGTGTAGCAGATGTCTATGGGCGGTGGTATTCACTTAACATCAGGTGAACCATCTGCTCGTTTGGCAACTTTTCACATAAAAAAAAAAAAAAAATTTTCTTGTATAATAATCAGAATCTCGGAAACCAGCGAATTTCATGAAATTTAGTATGTGCGTAGATTCGGTGGCGAAAAATAGATCTAGCTAGGTTTCATTTTTACAAAATGTCCTTTTATCCCTGTTTTTAGAGAATGAAAAATATCATTCGAATATTTTACCATCATATTACGCCGCAAAAAAAATGTTATAATAGCTCGGTCGGTAATCGGGCGGCCCCAAACAGACAGTCGCGGTTCGTATCACGATCATTTACACACTTATTTTTTTTACTTTTTTTTCTATATTATTTTTTTTACTTTTTTTTCTATACCAGATCATTGCTTTTTTATTTTTTTTTTATTTCCCAAGTACATGATTTACCAAAAAAAGAGCAATACTCGGTCCTCCAGGTACTTAAAATATAAATATCAAATATATCAACAATTATAATATTAATACAATTATAATATCAATGAAATATATCTCATTTTAAAGAATAACCTTTCTACTTCACTATGTTTCATTTAAACAAATTTTCGATCAATGGCATTATCATAAATTCTTTATACAAAAGAAAATGTATTTTGACATTATTAACTTTATTCTACGTATCTATTTCTAGTTAATAGAGGCATGCCTACGCCTTAAAATGGCGTTTGATGACATTAAGACACTAAACGACCTTTGAGAAATGATATAAATGGATATCGACGCGTCCTCCAGGAAATAGTCTTTTGCAGAGCTACTGGTCGACAAGGGGATTTAAACTGAGTTTGCTCGAGTGTATTGAATTCAAATCGAGGGCGCGGACACTGAGCTATTCTTAGCGGTACTTCCCTAAATACTCTTTATACATTATTTATTATCTGTACTCGAAACACTGTATTTTTATTTCGAAAGATCTGTTCGATAAATATAAACACTGCAATAGAGAACCGCCCCTTGAGAATTAATGACATTTGATTTGTTATCTGTTTATGTATCAACTACATTTTTCAACTCTACATTTGCCTGTTTTGATATTTGACATCTATCTCTCTCTGTTATATGTATATGAATGTGGCACTGTTACTAAGGCATTGGCGTCAGCGGCGGGGGTCGTGGGTTCGATACTCACACGGGACGACTATTTATGTGAACCACAGATGGTTGTTTCTCATTTGGATGTTTTTCCACGAGAAATTTTATCACACAGGTTATTGTTATCCTAAAGTAAGTGCAATGTCTTCAAAAAACAAAATAATATATAAATATATGTAAGATATATATAGCATAAGCTGCTATTTGGCATCATGCTATCGCCTTCACCTGAAAACTAAAAAAAAACGTTGAAAATTAAAGGGTATCCTCATACATACATAGTTGACGCCATGAACTAACTGAAGGAAGTAACTCTCTGAGTTGTACTCGTATGGGCGCTCATACAAATACAATTGTCTCTTTCTCTTTTTTTTTTAATTATTTTATCAATGAAATGCAACAAAATCCAATAAAGAATAAATAATGATTATTTTATGAAGAATACTTTCAGCATTCCATCCTTCCTGCACTTACGTATGCGTTAAACGCTATGAACTCCGTTAAAACGTTTCCCTCGGCCCAGACAATCGGCTTACTTTTTAATCCGGCTTATTACCTACTACCACGAAACCATATCCCGGCGAAATTTCAATTTGTTTCACGCGCCCGCAAAACGTTTACGTCAACGTTCTCCGTCCGACCGTAATCGCGACAGATCGTATCGCCGCCATAAATTAATGCAATTAGGTCGTTAAAGCCTCGACCGCGGGACAACGAACCTTGTGACGTCGTGTCTGACCGCAGCCGTATCTTCAAAAGGGGGATGCTACTCGAGCTGTGCATGACTTTGGCTCCATCAGTGCGTCATTGATCTGCAAGAAGTCCCAAAGATGCAATTGAATGGATACATCACCATCATCATTTCAGCCTGTTTAAGTCATCTGCTGAACATAGGCCACCCCCGCAGACTGCCACCAATTACGATCCTGATCCACCAGCATCTATCGTACATTTGCACAGTCCTATACTGCGATGGCCAACACCATAACCCACGTAACCTTCTCTCTTTCTGTCATGTCAAGTTTTATTTAATACTTGAGATTTCATGCATAAAAGTTGAAAGACAAGAAATCTCAGTGACACGCTCAGAAAGCCCACATCTTACGTGATCAAAATCGTGATAAGTATTTTTTGTGATATTTTTATTTTTCATTCGGATCACATGACAATATCGCGTCAAGTGCATCACCCAATGATTCCTGATTGGCATGAACTAGCAGGCGTTAACACGTCATAACGTCTCGCTTGCCAACACGTCGTGTGCCAATGTCAAGGATTAGAATCGACGCACTTCTCCATAGCGACAGCTTTAATAGTAAGCATAAAAAGAACCATCTAAGTTTCAAATTACATTTATCCTTCTATGATCTCACCTTATTTTCACAAAATATTCTAGATCTTTTCTCTAATAAGTAATTAGTAAGACAATATTCAAGTGTCTACGTATGAAAGAAAAATTGTAAAGTAAAAAGCACTTCATCCATTTCTATTAGCTCGATTCTTAAATTTCAAGGTGTTTAAGAAATATAAAACTTCATAGACAAAGTTATCAAAAGATCAGTGACATCTAGGGGAGGCACGTAACCTTTCTTTGGACTCACTAAATATATTCGTAATGTTGCAATAACCGATGTATGTTTTATGCAACAAATAACAATAAACATAAAATTGGATCGTCAAACATCTCAGAGTCGTAAGATATGAAAGATCAAATGTTTTATTTTATTTGTGGTATCGATACACGCTTCTTCTCGTGTCAATTATTTGAAGAGAAGTTGCGAAGGTGACTCTAGAACATGTACAAAGGCCGATCCTGGTTTCAATTTCTAATTATTAACGCCCTTTGTAGCTCAAACTTGGTAAAGCGAGATCACTTACACGTTTCAGGGAAGTTGTTGCATAAACCTTGGCCCATGTCTAGGTAAAAGACACGTTTCAGTTGTAAGCAGGCCCTTAGTGATTTGGTTACTTTTAAAATCTCTTTGCTCACTTTCTATGTGTTATGTATTTGTAAGTTATGTTAGAGGGTAAGTAATCGTTCCGATTACTCCCGTAGATGATGCAGATGTCTTTGCTTGCTGGTTGGTAACCACTTATTCATGTCAGGTATTCTTATTTTTGCATAAAAAGGCGTAAGTTGCAATCAAATAATTAAATATATAAGGTAGATAAGTGAATAGCTTAAAAAATAATTATTGTTATACCTACCCGTTATGCAAAAAGGAATAAAGTAGAATCAATAAAAATGTTTCGCTGGTTCTCAGATGTTAATTATATCCATATCTCCTTATCAATTTATTTGCAGCACTGAATTTGCAAAAACTCTATTTTTCCTATATTTTAGATTTATCTCTGTTTTTGCAACGATTGGCTCCTTTCTGTAGTTTACTTCTTAGTTACAAATTCTTATGATAAAACCTTTATGCTCTCTGGCTTACGAAAGTCTGTTCTTATACATCGAAAATTTTCCAGAAAATTAAAATCGTTAAAACTTAAACTTTTTCCCTGCATCTATCATGTGACAATAGAACGTTTCCCGTTTAGCGAATTCTTTAAATCTTCATACAAATGGAATTAGAAATGAAAACGTTCGACTCCATTTTGATTTTTAGTTTCACTTTTGCGAAATGAAATGCCAGGAGTGAGGTTATTAACAAAACCTTTTTTCTCCTTTTTGATTTTGCTGCTAATGTGTATGTTTGAAAAGAAAAACAGATTAAAAATACTACGAAATAAAAATACGACTTAAGAAAGTATTAGGCCAAGCTGCTGCGATGAAAGCACGTCGCTTCAAAAGTTTCGCGCTCGAAGCGCGTAGCAATCGGCCATTTTGTTACAAGAGATGGCGGGAATCCCGATAAGATTTATACGTAATTAGTTTCGCCCGGGCGTTGAATCTCTTTATTGTGCTTAAGTCACGTTCTAAATTAATTATTAAGTGTTGAAACTTTTACTATCCGTCTGAAGAATTTAAAAGGTTTTAACATACATCTGTACTACATTCAGCGATGGACTGTTATAAGCTGATGAAAAATGATGATTTACTAATGTACGTAATTGAAAGGTTGAAATGAAATTTAAACTTCCGGAAATCTGCATAGTTTGGAATTTCGCACACGTATTAAAAACCTACAAAATAACTAGAATTGCATGACTCGTGCATATGACTTTGTTATAGATGAAATATTTTTAGTTACAAACGAGTAAACTATCACAAGGTACCAGCCTAGCTCTGCTACTTGAAAGCGATCGAATTCACTGATCTGTAGAATAGATTTTGAATATAGAATTTGATGAATAGATTTTCTTTACGGTTAGCCGCACAAACTACATGATATACTTTGCTTTGATCAATGTTTACCGGGTCTAGAACCTCTTAACGGTGGTAGGGCCACGCAACAGCCTCGGCTGTTGCACGAATGGGCAGGCTCGTCCGGGTAAGTACCACCTTACAGAAGACCGGCGTAAAGTGTAAATATAGTACTTTCGCGTTTCGTCTGGTAAGTCAGGTGGCCGGAGCCCAATTTTCAAAAGGCTGTCAATGCACCTGGAAACCTCAGGTGCATCAGATGTCCATGGGGGGCGGTATTCACTTAACATCAGGTGAACCGTCTGTTCGCTTGGCAACTTTTCACATAAAAAAAATAAAAAAACCTACGAACTCAATGGATCAGCGTGTAAGCCAAATAGTTTTCTAATTTCGTTACTTCTAGATACCGTAGGGTTGCAAATACGTAACCATCTTTTATTAAAATGGGCACCGGCTTTCTGAGTCACCAGATGAAACGCAGAGGTATAACAGCTCTTCCACTTCATGCCGGAATTCTGTGAAGTCGTGGTACTGCACATTCGTTCAAATGCGAAGACTGTTGCGTGGCCCAACCACAGTTAAATAACTTAAAATTAAGACAATGTTTGAATCAGTGAAACTTTTTTTACATTCGTTATAAAATAGAGGGCAGGATAACGCATAAAGCAAGATGATAATGAAAACAGATTAATTTAATCATTAGTTACGTTTTTACCGATTTACGTAATTCCAATAAGAGACGAAAATTGGTAAAAGACAGTGCTTACTTCGTTTGACGTTATTTCTCGTAATTTATCGATCGGTGATTACGACGAGTAAACCTTTATAAACCTAAAACCACATTTATAAACCTGTTTAATGTGTAGTATTATATATCATAAAAGAGTATGTTATGTTGTCTCTTCCTCTTAAATTACAAACCGACAAATCAATATTAATGATTTGTGAGAAAGCAGGTCCAGCTTTACCGAATTTTTCCAAAAGAGTTAGGTTAAATTAGTGAAGATTGCAGAAAATTTTATACCTGGTGGAACTTGAAAACGTATACGATTTTGGGAGTTTAAAAATTTTTCGAGTTGCCTTCGGCGCTGTGTGTTTTCTGTATAACTGGTCCCAGAACACCCGCTTAGATTATATTAATAATTTTTTTTCGACAAACTTTTTTATTGAAGTCGCATTAAAATTTCGTCATGACTGCAGTTGGCACTAAAATTAAAAAAATAATCTTAAAACACATAGGATACAACTCGAAATCCAATATGGCAAACATGTCCCATAGTCGCTGAGCAGCTTGCCGTATCTAAGAGCATACGGAATGGCGTCTTCATTAGACCGAGAGGCACTCGAAAGCGCTTCGGTTGGCAACTTTTCTGCAACTTCTTTTTTCGCTAACGATTATGACATACATTTTGGAATACCATTCATGTTCAAACACCTTGTTTCAACAGAGCCATGATAGCTCAATGAGCCGTGATAGATGTGTCCGGGCGCTCGCCTCTAATTTAATACACTCGAGCAACCTGAGTTCAAACAAAAATATGTTTCGAAAATATGTGAAGTCCGCCAATCCGCAGTGGGGCCGCGTGGTGGACTATGCCTGGATACCCTCTGTATAGAGGAGGCCTTTTCCCAGCAGTGGGACATGTATAGGCTGATACTTTACTTTAACCTGAGTTCGAACCCCGGTGCGGGCACAAATGATATTGTTAATTTTAACTGCTGACTTATCACGTGCCCAGCGTTCATGGGACATCATCAACTACAGAACGTCGAGAGATTGTCCAGTCATTGAATCAATACAAGCAGTAATTCTCCAAAGTTATCCAAACGCCGGGAAATTTAAATTTAGCGCGATAAAATCCCTAAAAATCCTTTCTACGAATGAAATACAATCTGCACAGGGGGAGGGGAGTTTTGGTAAATTTACGCAAGTTGGTATTACAAAGTGCGAGTGTGGAGGGGAAACATTGCTGAACAGGGTGCGATGTAGGACAACAAATATTTTCTTACCAAAGTAAAAAGCGTTAGCGAGAAATATAAATATTTTGATCGACTAGTCTTCGCCCAACAGTCTTTGGTCGACCATAACCATTATTGAAAAGATGAAAGCATCTACGTCATTTAAATTTTTATAGTGCTAATCTCTGCACTTGAGATGAATTCTCGTAAGGAATACAGCTCGCAGTCAGCCGTTTAGCTTGTGTTTCCAGCGTCTGGGCGCGAATCTGAGAGACGTGGGTTCGATTCCCGCAGAGGCGAGAGACTTTTCGTCGTTCTTTCTACAAATTTTAATAATTTGTCGTACAAATTTTTCCATTTTTTTCTACTCTTATAAATTCATTGTACATAATTATCTGACAAAGATTTCACAGAAAATAATTCAGTACCATAATAAAGTTGGAGGGTTTTTTTTTTATTCATAAGCTTTTTAATCTATACCATCAAAACGAAAGAAAATCGGTTGACAAAGCGAAAATTAAGTGAAGAAATAGGTATAGAACTGTTATTTTCTACTTATTGTAAAGCAACACAACAAAAATGACTCCAAGAAAGAGACAATTGGACCCCACATACAGCAGTGGATGTTTAAAGGGTTCCGTACCCCACCGGGCTGTATCTCGTGAACCGTGATAGTTAGACAGTTGAAATTTACACATGATGATGTATTAATGTTGTCGCTATAACAACAGTATAAAAAAATATTTAAGTGGGGCTCCCATACAACTGGTATAATCGTGCGGAACCCTTCTTGCGCCAGTACGACTCGCACTTGTTTTGATCATCAATTGTACCCGTTACGTCATAAAAATGACGTGCACTAGTTATTACTGCTCACCCCAATTGAAAAGACGAGGCGTTATTGCACCAAATTATGATATGTTCTGGGATTGGATGTACGTGTTACTACCCTAGTGAGGCAAACATGCTATAAAAGATGGTAAACAGAAAACAGTGACGCAGTTTGGGCCGTAGCAAACAGGGTATAAGGCCTTTGTCCTTTTATGGTTAACGCAGGTTATAAATAAGTCAGGGAGTCTATTATGTATTGCACGTAAAGACAGTATAAAGAACTGTTAACTACCACAGTAAATAGTTCTTTACATAGAGGATTATGTAACAAAATTAAAAGATTGTAATTGAAGACAAAATAAATGTATTATATTATTATTACATTTATTGCCATAACACACTTTTTAACATTGTGTATTACGTTAAGTGTCCATTGCAGCTTTTGCTTTTGCAATGGTACTCCCAGGGAACCACAGCCTCGCATAAGTATTATCACTTAGCGTTTCATCTGGTGAGTGAGGTAATAGGAGCCCACTTTTTAAGCGTTGGTAATGCATCTGCAACCCTTCATGTGTTGTACTTATCCATAAGCGGCGGCACCCAACGGACCGCTGGCTTTCGCCAACTTTTCACATAAATAACACACAAGAAATAACTGTGTTAGGGCCACGCAACAGTGTTCACTATTGCACGAATGGGCCGCTCCGTCCGGGTAAGTACCACGACCTCGCAGAAGACAGGCGTGAAGTAGAAGTTTTACACTTCTGCGTTTCGTCTGGCGAGTGAGGTAGCCGGGGCGCACTTTATTTAAAAGTGGCAACGCATTCGCAACGCTACGGGTGTTGAAAATGTTCATGGGCGGCGGTAATCACTTAACATCAAGTGTGAACCGCCAGCTCGATTGCCAGTTTCTCACATAAAAAAAAAAACAACAGTGAAACATAACCCTGTTCGTACCCAAATACTTAAGACGGATGTAGACGCGGTTAACTTAGACCACGGCGTAAATGAAGCATTTCAATATTGGCTCGATAAAACTGCTTAAACAGCTTTGCTCGTTTTTTTTTTTTTTGTAAATCATGTATTTTGGAAATAAAGAAAATGATCTGGTATAGAAAAAAAGTAAAAAAAATAAGTGTGTAAATAAGCTTGATACGAACCGCGGCCGTCTGTTTTGGGGCCGCCCGATTACCGACCGAGCTATTATAATTTTCTAAAAATGAAACCTAGGTAGATCGATTTTGATGGGGCCGTTTGAGATTCCGATTATGTATATACAAGAATTGCTTGTTCAAAGGATAAGATATATTTGGTATTCGGCCATGATAAAAGTTGCCGAATAGCCGGAATATTGGATAATAGTCGAATATTTGTTGCAAGTCAAGTGTTAACCGTAATCGAATTCTGTATGGCCTGTCAAGTCTCGACTGCCTGGGCCCCCTGGCGTCAGCACACCCTTACCCGCTCTTCGTACACATCCTGTTGGCCACGCCCATCTGTGGGCAACGCTAGCCTGGTTTCCCCTTATATTATGCGCTTCCCTTTAGTGGCTACTTGGCAGGTGCTTTCGGACACGGGTTACATATCGATTCTCCCACTTCTGGCACGGCTTGGAACCTCAATCGAAGGCGAATATTCACGCGGCTCGTGTATAATCATTTCTTGAAAAACTTTTGAGCAGGATCCGCTTAAGAGCTTTTTAACGTTTCTCAACAACTCCGTTTTATTTTCTCGGTTGGTAAGAAAATTGGTAATGGAATTAAATAAAAATATACTTAGTAAATGGCTATGCGAGAGACAAAATTTTTGAAAACCAATTTCGGTGCCATTATTCCGCCATTTTAATTTTTTATAATTTTAATATTATGGAAATGAAGCATTTCAAAAAAGAAAGTACGTTTATTTGTTAGAACATAGTACAATATAGAACTTAAAAACTGTGGATCCTTTATGTTCTACAATTTCTGGTGTATAAATATTTCATTTTACATTAAAAACATGCAAAAAACGAAACAAAAGTAAATATAATCTAGAATTACTGTTTATATAAAATTTTATCATTTAAATAATCCCCTGTGGAATAATAACATTTACTTATCAAAAAGTTAAACAGATTTCGCTTAAACAATTTTAAATTCAAAGTTTTTAATCTATTTGGTAATTTATTATGTATCCTAATGGCGATACAATAACAGTTTTTGCTGAACATTGTGGTACGATGGGAAGGCATGTGTACTTTGTTCGAGAATCTACTATTTCGATTGCTTATTTCTAAATTACTTTTAAAGAGGGCCGGATGTTTATGAGCAAATATGCAAATTTCGAAAATGTATAAACAAGGCAGCGGCAGAATATGGTGTTTTTTAAATAGTTGTACACAACTAAGTATTCTGCGCCACTTATAGATTTGAGACATTTTTTTTTGCGCTCTGAAAGCTCTGATCAAGTCGACCGAATTACCCCATATAATTATTCCATAATGCAAAATGGGGTGAACATATCCGTGATAGGCACAAAGAGCAGCGCTTGGTGTCGCAATTTGTTTTAATCGGTTTAACACCTATACTTAACCTTCTAATTTGGAACAAATTTTATCGACATGTATCTTCTAGCTGCATTATTTGTCGATCGTTATGCCCAAAAACTTTGTTGATTCTACTTTTTCTGGCATCTTATTATTATTTGTAACATTTATAGAAGTTAAGAAGAAGATAAGAAGTTAATAGTAACCCTATGTTACTGTTGTAAGTTTGAAATTGAATAAAGTTGGTTTTACTAAAGTTTAAATTTAAATTATTTCTAATCATCCATTCAGTAATATTATGCAGAGTTTGATTTATTTGTCTTTCATAGGTATCTTTATTTTTGCACTCTATTAGTAATGTTGTGTTATACGCATACGAGATACATTTATATGCAGTCGCATCTGGGAGATCATTAATGTAGACTAAGAATAAGAGCGGCCCCAAAATACTGCCCTGTGGTACACCACATCCATTCCATTGATATCGAGATCGTTGTAATTTTTGTATAGACCTGTAAAAAGTATGGTATTTCAATACACTGATAGCGATCTGAAAGGTAGCTTTATATCCAGTATAATGCATTTCCTCTGATACCATGTTTATATAGCTTTTTTAAAAGTATACTATGGGATACAAAGTCAAAAGCTTTGGACTAGAGAATATCTACAAAAATAGCTGTTGATTAGGGAACCTTTTGATCCAAATATTCCGTTATTGTTTTAACTAATGTAAAACAAGCTAATGTGGTCGAGTAGTTTTTCCTAAAACCAAATTATTCTGCTTTTAAAATATTATGTTTTATTAGGAAGTTATATAACCTATTATGGAATTATATTAATATATATAAAACTTTATATAAAAAATTAAAAAATTATATAAAAAATTTAAAAATTAAAAATTATATAAAAAATAAAAATATATATAAAAAATTTTTCAAATACCTTTGACAAAATTTGAATTAAAGTTACCGGTCGATAATTGTTCACGATGGTTTTATCCCCATTTTTAAAAAGCGGCTTCACTACAAAGAATTTAATCGTGTTGGAAACATACGTTGAAAGAAAGACATATTTATTATATTACATATAGGACCAGATCGCCTCGGCACATCTTTTTACCATTTTTGTGTTTATTTCATCATAAACTGCAGAATAAGTATTATTAAGAGATATAATAACGTTATAAACTTCGTTCCTATCAACCGGATTCACGAAAATTATGTTAGAGTTATTTGGTAGGGATTTCAAAATTAAGTTATTGTCTGCTGAATAAAATAAGACATTAATTCGGCCACCATCATTAACAGTGTTCTTGTGTTCTTCTTCTGCCGTTAAATACATCCATTGATATACATAATTTAACAATTAAAAAAGAGTATAGAGAAAGACATTGAAAGCGAATAAAAGAAAGGAGAGTTACAGCTTCTACAAGTTCAACTGCTCTTTTATTCCGAAAATATGCAGGTTTCCTCACGATGTTTTCCTTCACTGCGGAGCATGTGATAAAGTCAGTAAGTATTTCAAGTTAAAAGCTTCATTGGTGCCGGAACCGGGGATCGAACTCAGGTTGCTTGAGTACATTGAATTAAAAGCGAGATCAATAACTTGAAACAACACAATATACGTATATTATACTTACACCATTTGAATTAAAAGCAAGCGCCTGGACACTGAGCTATCATATTTATTCAAATAACTTGAAATAACACAATATACATCATTCATACTTATACTAGCAAATTTACAGCATGAGGAATCTATGAGTGTTGTGATGATGCGGTGGAAGGGTCTCAGCTTTAACTGCAAAGCGGCGCTGATCTTTAGTGTAAACTGCAACACTGCAGTGCTGATCTTTAGTCGGCCTTTTGCGACCGTACGTACCGGGCAGGCCACATTAAGCGAGTATCACTACATAGTATAAAACAAAGTCGTCCCGCTGTCTGTCTACGCTGTCCGTATGTATGCTTAGATCTTTAAAACTAGGCAACGGATCTTGATGCGGTTTTTTTACTAGACAGAGTGATTCAAGAGGAAAGCATATATGTATAATTGCACCCGCGCGAAGCCGGGGCGGGTCGCTGGTTTACTTATAAATTTATTATTCAATATCTAATGTTCGTTCGCAGGAAATGCGCAGGAAAAGAGCCGGACTGCGTGGCGATAGGTAGCAGGCTGCGCGGCCCGATGGGCACCAGGCCGCCGGCGGAGTTCTGGCCCCAGCTCTGGGCGACGGTGGTGCGGAGCCTACTCCTCAAGAAGCGGGACACCAGGAAGACCCTAGCTGTCAGTTCCTCATCCTTTTTTCTTTCTTTTTCTTTTCTTAAAAAAATACATTGCCCTTACCTTAGGATAACTCTATCCTGTGTTGTGAGGATGTTTTGCAAACATAAATTTCACTCGGACAAAAACCTAATTGCGAAACAACTATCTGTGGGTCACAAATAATTGTTTCGTGTGTAGCTTTGCATGTGTGCCACAGTGTCACCACTCCCCCATTTTCACTCAGCGTGAAGTAATATTTTTTGTATATCGTTACGCAAGAGATACCGTAAAGCTGTTTTTATGTGAAAAGTTGCCAAGCGAGCAAACGGTTCACCTGATGTTAAGTGAATACCGCCGCCCATGGACATCTGCTACACCCGAGGGTTCCAGATGCGTTGACAACCTTTTGAAAATTGGGCTCCGGCCACCTCACTCACCAAACGAAACGCGAAAGTATTATACTTCCACTTTACGCCAGTCTTCTGTGAGGTCGTGGTACTTACCCGATCGAGCCTGCCCATTCGTGCAACAGCCGAGTCTGCTGCGTGGCCCTACTACCGTGGAGTGTTTTAGAGCATGCAACAGCTACGGGGAGTTTTGAAGTGACTGTCATCGACCTTAACACTGGAGTGGGCCATGGGTAAATCTATGGGAAATGTATAAGACAAGCCCTCTAGGTGTTAAGCAAAAGTAAAGTAACAGCCTGTATAAATATGTTCCACTGCTGGGCAAAGGCCTCCCCTGTCCAGGCGGTATTAGGGCATAGTCCTCCACGCGGCCCCACTGCGGACTGGTGGACTTTACATAATATCTTCGAAATATTTCTTTTTTGTTATTATTTCGAAAATGTTCCAGTTTCCTCACTATGTAACGCATAACGTATAAGTCAGCACTTAACAATTTCATTGGTGCTGGCACCGGGGATCGTACTCGGGTTGCTCGAGTATTACTGATTTAAAAGCGAGTACCCGCAAAATGAGCTATCACGGCTCTTTGGTTAGGTGTTGTTTATATGTGTAAGAACATTTGTATGTTCGTTAACTTGGGTATATGTGGATAAGATATATAATACAGTGTGTAAACATCCACACACTATGTTCATCAAACAATATTTTTCCAGAGATCGAACCCACACCCTCTAGCGAAAGAGGCACATTCACAACTACTACACCTATTGGGTCGTCATTCGGGATTAAAGTATTCATGATGTCATTAATAATTACAGTTAATTTGTTTTCAACACCATATGTTGATTGGTACATATGGTCCCCTTTTGTGTTCTTCGCTTTCGAAGGCATTGCATACCAGTCTACAAAAATAGGTCCAATTGATTGGCAAAGACATCGGCACTAGTGCGAATCGGCAGAGCTGACATATTTTTGAAATATTTCAATTTAAAGCATACATACGTATACATATATGGTAATTAGGGGGTAATGCCTGGATACTGAGTTATAACAGTGTATGTATATATATTTTAGTGTTTGTTTAAAACCATCAGTATATTTGTGACGTCATGAATGAAGCCTTCCTAAGAGTTTATTCATGCACAATCTAGGTTATAGTAATCAAATTAATTTAATCAGATTATGTAAATTTTATTAGCCAGTAAGACTGACTGCAAAAAAAAATTCACGCAACCATCATGCTTTGAAGTGTGAATGAACAAAGTAGGACTTTATCCATCCATGCAAGAGTATCGCTATCGTCTAGCTATTTGTAACGCTTCATCGGACGAGAAGCGAATGCTAGTTTCGATGTCTTGACGCAAATGTTTGCCAAACGTGCTCATGTATGGCGAAACGTTTGGTACGTTCATTCAAGAAACTAAATGTACATAATTCGAGTTTAATCAGAACCAGCTTTAAACAACTACGAAGTAAGGTTGGCGGTTCTGTCTTTGTTTGGCTCTTCAGGAGCATCCCATATAATTTGACGAAAGCGATGTTAAATTGGTTAAAGTTTTAGCTATAATACAGCGGGGCAATAGATCGTAGCAGCATCAGGTATTTCATAATGAAATAGATACGATAAAAAAAGTTACATCTACAGGCTAGCAGCGTTAACAATAAACAAAACACTTCGTTAAAACAAGAAAACTCTTCGAATTCCAGGAGGTACTGGTTCCCCTCTACTGCCTGGGCGTGCTGATCTTCCTAAAGATGCTGGTGCCCAACCCCAACTTCCCGGAAGTGAGGAAACCGGGCCGCCTCCTGCGTATTCACCACGACGCGTTCCCGGAGAACCATTCTGTGGCGGTGGTCGCCGATTGGGCGACGGCAAACGGAACGATGGTAAACCAGAAACAACATCAGATTCTCAGTTAAATGGTGATAGATATAAATTATGAAGACTATAAGATAAAAAAGATAATGGCTAAAGACTAAACGATACTTGGGAAAAGTAACAACACTTAGTAAACTTTTCCCACTTTCTCGCTTCCTTCTACTATGGTTAGCGATGTCAGTGCTTTCGGCGGAACGCCGCTGTCCCCTTTGCTCTAAGCCTATGCATATCCCCATTGATCGTACCGACCTGACAAGCTTCATCGAACTCAGGGTATTGTGCCACGCTATCATATCTAATTCTGGATATTTCTTTAAATGGATTACGATCAAACATTTGTGAGAGAGAAGGAAAGGAAGGAGAGAATTTCGCTGACAGCCTCTGTAACCTGAACAAAGCGCTTAGGCCAGACGGTGCACCTAAGGATAAGTACTCACCATTGCCCTTTGTTCATTCAAACACCAGGTGTTTTGTCGAACCAATCATACAGTAACAGACACTGCGTTGATTTTCCATTTAATTCTGGAACGTAGTCGTTTTCATTATAGCATATATACCTCTAGGGCTTCCTGGACGAGATCAACAACCAACTGATGGATTCCGGCCAGCACGCCATCAACTGGATCCGGTACAACAACACAACTGAGCTCAACGACGCCTATCACCTCAACGCACGCCACTTCCCCATCGCCGTCATCTTCCACACTGATCCCAGTGCCTTCGGGGAACCGCTCAGGTACTTCCTTAAAAAGTGGCTATTTCGATTTACAAAATTACAAAACAGCGTTAGTACATAACCATTTTTTAAGAGTATTGAAAGGAATTATTGATATAGAATTTAAATTGGAGCTTTGAAATAAACGAGTTTTTTATAAGATCCGAAACAAAATAAAAGATTAGAACCGAAGACGTCGATGATTATGATGATTACGCAGTGATGAAAAAGTACTTTTTGAGTATGAGATGAGATTATAAATTCTTAATTAATAATACCTCATGCCAGACATCGAAAAAGGTACTGATATTAATCAACCTTAATCTTCAAGAACGCTCGAGCTTGGTAAAAACTCACAGTCATATTTTTATGAGCATTACATGTAATTCATTACTTTACATTTTGACTTAGAAATAAAAGTTTTACAAACTACATACGGAATAATTTTTATTAACACACAACCTGTTCCGTGTGGAGTTCGAACCCACGGCGCGTATAGGTTGGCAAGTTGAGCACCTAAATCATTGCGCTATCCGGGCATATACAGTTGGAATACTTTACAAATGATAATAACAGAGATGCCCTGCGATGCTTTTCTATGTTTTATCGTCGTCCCATCCTCGTCAGGTACACGATCCGAACGAATCCATCCCACGCTGGCACCCCATCCACTCGCACGCTGACCACGTCGCCGGTGAAGTGCCGAGAGCGCACCGCCGTCAAGGACTGGTCCTCGGACTGGTCCCGTGGCGGGCAGCTGATACCCCTCTCCGAGATGCACAGGGAGGACACCTGTCCAGTTCTACAGTACTACTACTCCGGATTCCTGGCGCTTCAGACCCTTATCGACTTCGTCAAGATTAAGGTACTCCTCCAGACCGTTATCGACTTCGTCAAGATCAAGGAAAGTAACAGCCTATACATCTCCCACTGTTGGGCAAAGGCCTCCTCTATACAGAGGGTATCAGGGCATAGTCCACCACGCGGCCCCACTGCGGATTGGCGGACTTCACATATCTTCGAAATATTTTTTTTATAAATTATTTTATAATTTTTTTTGTTATTATTTCGAAAAAATGCAGGTTTCCTCACGATGTTTTCCTTCACCGCGGAGCACGTGATAAGTCAGCACTTAAAATGAATAACTTCATTGATGCCGGCACCGGGGATCGAACTCAGGTTGCTCGAGTATATTGAATTAAAGACAAGCGCCCGGGCACTGAGCTCTCACGGCTCTTAAAGATTCAATCTCTTAAAGATACTTCTCTTTAATGAACCGGCTAAAACTTTACCACCATTCCACCCGATGGCTGTGACGGCGGAGGTGTAATGACTTAATTTTAAAGATAAATAATATTGTAACAAACCCTTGAGCAATAATATGGTTTATTTGTTTGCAAAAGAATATGTTCGCTAACCAAAAATTATTAAAGTCCGTGCATGTTTTTATGATTATGGTGTTCTGAGCTAAGACAACGCCTGTTAAGCAAGGGGCGTTTACCTACCGTGCATTTTCTGTCTTATGCCTATGAACTTTAACTGCATTTTACTTTAAGAGAGGGAAGTCAATCGAAGGAAGAATTATATTGTGGTAGAGAATTACAGCTTCTGCCACAAGAATTGATCAGCTCGACTGAGGTATTCAAGTGTGAGAATAAAATATTTATACAACAAAAAGACGTGTGCCATATCTTGTTTTTTGAGTAGAGTCGTGTGCCATGGATGGCGGTCATCTCTTACCATCAGCAGAACCGCACGCTCAGTTGTCATTCCATAAGAATAAAAAAAGCATATTTAAGAAGTCGAATAAAATTTAATGTCTTCATTAATTTCCGAATGTAGCTGGACACTGGTTCACCCCTTCCGCCGCCGAGAGTAGACCTCCGCCAGTTCCCCAAACGACAACACACCGGCGACTGGCTGGTCATCTTCAGGGTGATCATGCCGATGTACATGGTGATGACTCTGTCGCAATTCATCACCTACCTGCTTATGTTCGTGGTCGGCGAGAAAGAGAAGAAGATCAGGGAGGGCATGAGGATAATGGGCTTGAAAGACTCCGTTTATTGGTAAGCAAGGCATTTCTACATATGTTATCCAGTTTTTCTTGTCTAGTACAAGAGACTGTAACTCGGAACAACATAAAATTTACATCGCTAAGACAAAAAACTAACGTCAACGTCATAACTTAATTATTCATCGCCTTCATGTCTAAATTAACTAGTTGATATATTTCTGTTTGCTAGTCATGCACAGTATTGTCAAGGGTCTTATTTGAAAACACAAAAATTACTAAAAACACGATACCTCAAAGCTTAATGGCAAATCGTGGTTTGATGTTAACATGATTGAATTAAAAACAAAAAAGGGATAATTGCAAAGGACGACTTGTAGACATGCATATTTTGTGTACATAAAGAATAAATAAATGTACTTAAATGAAACTTTTTGTAACGAACTTATAGCGTTTATTTTTGACCATGAACGCTTTAAAGGGTTCGAAACGTCGGGAATTAAAATTAAAAATAAACACGATAAATACGGATTTTACAAGAAATTATCACATAAATAAATAAATATTCTTACTCTAGGGGCTCCTGGTTCCTGATATACGCTGTTTTCGTAACTATACTGTCAATAGTCAGCACTGTTCTTCTATTCACGTTAGGGGTAAGTGCACAATCTTAGTCCACAAAAATATCTACTTTTTATCCCAGGTATTTTAAGTTTGGGCACATTTATAATTCAACACCTAACAGTTTTCTAAAGGCTGGAATATGTAGGCGCGTTCAATTGATGATTCATAAATTTAATGGATTTTTCCTTAACCATAAACTTCGAGTTTGCGTAAATACAGAAGTCATCACTTAATCGAAAGCAACAAAGGAGCTCTATTATACTATTAAAACATGTAGAAATAGTACGAAAAGATTGTCGCCGCTGTGGGAATCGAACCCACGAATTTAAAGTTGACATCTCTCGTTCGAATATATCGTTGTAAAACGATATTCGAAATTGTTTGTATGCTGGAAAGGATATAACAATAGATGCGCCGAGCATTGCTTCAAATGCTAAATAACAATGTAGAAAGAAGGCGTTAAGATTTTCGTCGCCGTGGCTATCAGCCGTTTAACTCAGTGGCTAGAGCGTCAGGCCGCGAGTACTGAAGACGTGGGTTCGATTCCCACAGCGGCGACAATCTTTTCGTACTTTTTCTACATGTTTTAATGTTCAATCTTAAGTGCAGAGATTACCACTATAAAAAACTTTAAATTTAAGCTCTATTATACGTTACTACTACACTGCAAACTGAATAGCAACTTACACTAGACAAAATCGTTTGTAATGTTCTAATTGCCATGTAAGATCCGTCAGTTTAACAGGTTGAGTCGTTTTGTATAAAAGTAAACTTATGGCTAAAGCATATTATACCATTGGGGAATATTTCGACGAGGTCAATGTGTGGATTTAATACTGTTGATACTCACGTAAGCTCAAATAAGAATATAATACCATGATATGTTGTAATCTGACTTTTTTTTTAATAAACAGCAACTGTTGGGTTTCTTGCCAGTCTCAACAGAAAGTGCCTTCCGAATCGGTGGTAACTAACTTACGAAATTGTGTATCAATTATTATGTAAAATTCGACTATGATAAGAACTTGCAAGCGTCGTATTTGAATTGAATAGAATTACACTCTGCCGTGTTCTCATTGCGATTCCCCTTCCAGGTTTTTCAGCATTCGTCCTACGTTCTCATATTCCTTCTGATGCTTCTCTTCGGATTTACCATCATCACCTTCGCGTTTATGTTGACGCCGTTCTTCGACAGTGCCAGGGTGAGTTTGCCAATATCATATTCAAAGAAAAACCATCTATAATGTAATGTACATTAAAGTTGATTTCTCCTTGAGCCAGGGTAAGTCAATACCATATTCAAGGAAAAACCATTTATAATCATGTATCTTTCATGACCAACGTGTTACGGATTTTTGAAATTTGTTATAATCGCAGAAACAATTTCTGTGATCTATCCATATTCTGTTTCAAACACAAGAGGAAAACAAATCGTGTATAATTCTATATATCAATACCACGTGAAGCAAAAAAATTGCGCGGACGGAGAAGTATGAAATTTCCCACACTTATATATAGGGATGGAGTGCAGAATGCTAATACTCTTTTAAAATAATGCATTCAAATTACATTAAATCAATTAAAAAAAACATTACACTCCCTACGATGTGTAATTAATTATGGTCGAACTTCGACAACTAGTCTATGTAAATTAATAATATGTAAATTAATAATATCTATATAAATATCTTCTAATTTGAATGTGCTTACCTCGTTGACTGTTTCTAAATGAATATTTGAATAAAGTCTCATGTGGGACGTGCCATTCAATAGAATATTAATGGATTATTACTTGCAACCTGCCGTAGACCGCGGGCATCCTTGGCAGCTTCGCGGTGAACCTGATGAGCTGGCTGTACTTCATCCAGGTGTTCGTCTCCAACGCGGACTCGCTCGCTTTCTGGTTCGTCTCCCTGATCAGCTCCAGTTGCTACGCACTCGCCATGGACAAGGTAACGGTGTTATCCAGGGGCCCGTGCTTACATCGTAAGAAAATCTGATAAATCTATATGCTTTAAAAAGGAACTCATGAACCCAGTAAAAATCTTTACTAAGTTCATCATCATCATCATCATTTCAGCCTGTTTGAGTCCACTGCTGAACATAGGCCTCCCCCATAGACTGCCATGAAGTACGATCCTGAGCCACCTGCATCCATCGACTTCCCGCACATTTGCACAGGTCGTCACTCCATCTAGTGGGGGGTCGTTCCCCAACGGTTATCGGTTATGTTACTAAGTTATGCACAAAAAATTAAATAAATGTCTACCTACATTTTGATGACTTGTTGTCGCGACGCAGTTGCTGTAACGTCGGAAGTCGTGGACTAGATTCCCACACCAGAAAACTATTTGTGTGATCCACAGATAATTGTTTCAGATATGGATATTTGTCCATTTGTGACACAAATACCTGGACTTGCGCATAGGATATAGATTATTATAATCTTCAAATCTATATAAATAAAAATTAATGTGGGTAAGCGCATAGCTCGAGAATGGCTGCACCAATTCGGCTAATTTATTTTTTATATGTTCCTTAAAGTCCGTGGACAATAGTAAAAACAAAAACGTTACATTTATTTAATCTTTACTATTAACTTTTGACAGAACGAAGTTTGTCCGGGCAGCTTGTACTATGTATATAAAGTAATAGAAAATAATATTCATATGGTGGAAGAATTTCATAATTCATGTACTGTCCATAAAGACATTTTTTTAAATTTTTCAAAATCTTTAATAGTAACCAAACGTAAAAGACATCTAAAGCTGTTTCTTTAACGCCCGGTTTCTGAAACACTGATCATCGTAGATGTCAACTAATCAGCTGTCAAATGGATTTCAAATTACAATTTAGGTACCAAAAGGATGATTAAAATCTCTGAATTGACCAGAATGATCTTCTTTATGATTAGAATGATCAATTCAAAGAGTTTAAACATCCTTTGGGCAACTCAAAGGACATTCTCGGTCTCGCAAATATTCAGATTTTAAAATAAATTTAAGTATTCTAAGATAAAAATAAGGGAGTTATTAACCACAGTCGCGATAGACAACGCCACCTGCCGGGAAATGTTACGATGAAGTTTTAAACTGTTACATGTCAAACGAAAAATGATGTTTAAAGTTGACATTGATAAATAATTAACATATCTAATCGTGACATTATTCTGTTTACCGGTTTCCAATTTGCATAATTTGCAATGTTAATCAAATATAGGTCACGCTTAAAAGGTTTATTAATTTGTTTATTTGAAAAAATTTTTAGTCTGCCAATCCATAAACATATGATTTTTTTTAATGTTAAGGGAACTGATCAAGAAAAGTTCTTAAACTTTTTGAAACAAAAAATGTTCGCCCGAACAGGGACTCGAACCCTGGACCCTTGGATTAAAAGTCCAATGCTCTACCGACTGAGCTATCCGGGCAATAAGTTGAGCTCTAAAATTGTTTAACACATAATTGTATTATAAAATATACATTTTTATTTATTTTAATTCTTTGAAATTATTATATTATATTTAACTTTAATAAGCCGACGTAAAAATTCGGAAACATATAACTTACTAACTAATAATATTGGTAGTAACGATATTTATGTTCAAATTGTCATTTTCAATATTAATAGTAAAACTACCATGTATTAATAATAATATGGTAAATGTTAAAAAATCACCGAAAAATGTGACGAAGATAAACTCTGATCTTGCGGATTTTTAATAAGAATCCGTATTATTCTCGCCGTTTAACAGCCTCGATGAAATCTACTTCACTTAACAAATAAACGAATGGTCATTTAATGTTATTTACTAATTATCGATCGACTAATTAATAATTAGAGCATCTGAGCGACTACATAACAGATCGATACAGAGTAAAGACACGCACAAAAATCCCGTTTGTTTTTCTTTCAAGATTGCTAATAAATAGGATATGGTGTTGTTGTATAATTTTATTATTTTAAGAGTTTTTGTACCAAATAACCATTCCTTTCTTCTTTTCTTCTTTCTTATTATTAGTTACTAATGTTAAAAAAAATCAATAAATTTGTTTCTTTCTTTACTATAACTAGGAAACGGTCATTTTACTCTTTTTCTTTATGAATTAGATGTACCTACGTAATATGTAATTGTACGAGTATTTTTCTTTAATAATCATAAAAATAAAATGTACCGCTGAGTTTCTTAAAGAATGAAAGACTGTTTGAATGGCTTTTCTTTTCCGAACCAGTAATAGTATTGTGACAATCAATAAGTAAGTGTAATGATTCTGTATTGAATAATGATAATTAATTGAATTTGAATTTGATTAGGTTACTGGAAAAGTTTGAAATAAAATGTTAGTTGGTACATGATACCAGGGCGCGTTGATTTTAGAAAACGACCAACCTCAGCAGTGAGTTATTGGGATAAGTATATCAATGTATGGGGCGGAATAACAGGGCAGTGTTGGGATAGTGCTTGGACTGGTCGACACGCCATTGAGTTAATTTTAAGTTCGAACCCCTAAAACGCTAATTAAATATCTGTTTTAATAATTATTACTTGGTAAAGTCACTACGTGTAATACCACTCGTGGGTCATAAACAGAACAACCGAAAAAAACTGTGCTTTTTACAAAATTATGTGAAAAAATACTTAGAACATTATTATTTTTGGTAAAAAATACAATTAAACTAACATTTTATCAATTTATTTTAAAATAGCTTTATTATTGCTAATTATATTTGAACAAACATAAAAATTTTGTCAATTTCATCTCCTTTCGTGGACTGTTTCCAGTCTATGCTCATAAGTTAGATATTATATAAAAAAATACTCTAAACGAAAAGTTTCAATTTTTCATCATTAATTTGGTTAATAATATCCTATAGTTATTAAAAAATTATATTGTGAAAAATAATCATCCTCAATTATAAGAATTATTATGCATAAACATGTTGTTATCAGTGCTTGCGACCCCTTCCGTGGTACAAATAAAATATACATTCGATACAGTATTTAACAAAAGGCAACATGACTTATTTATTTCTGTTTGCAACACTATTTAGTTGTTAGTTGAAACTTATCGTTGAAAGTCGTGAATTTGCTCTGTGCAAAAATAAAATAAACTTTTGTTTAATTAAGTGATTTTTTGTTATTTATGGCAAAGATCGTTTCAACTTTTCTGTTACGTTAATATTTCGGTAAGTATTATCATGAAAAATACTTGCTGTAATTTTCCTATTGAGATATCGGCGGCCATTGGTAAAAACTCTATAAGTCGTTTTCTAACCACAAAATTTTGTGTTTTGTATAGTAATTTATAACTTGTTTTCCTTTTCGTGGACAAACTTCTCAGTGGACACTGTGAACGCCGAAGGGTAAAGGAACCCACGGAAGTGAGTTTTACTAAGTTCCTTAACTTGTATTAATACAAATTTTTGTGTTTAGATTAACTAATATTCTAAAGCAAGTGTTGCTTCGAGCCGTCTGAATGCTATTTATTATTATGTGCTCTGCTTTTTTTAATTATATTTAATGGTTGAAGTAGTATGAGATTTTTCTATATTTCAAGTAAAAATTCTGCGTACCTAGATCAAAACTCCTCAAGTGATGAAGAAAAAAGAACAGATGACGTGAACAATAAAATTAGTATACGCCGAGCATGTATAAAACTGGATGCAACGGCTAAGGTAGAAATACGTAAGAGGGATAGAGAAAGATACTATAGCAAGAGGTAATATTAAAACGATTGGCCAATATCTTCCTAGAAAACAGCGCCAAATAAGAAAAATGTGGCGACTAAAACCTCGAAAACGTCGTGAGTTATTAAAGATGCGAGAAGCCACCGCTACGGTTCTTGAAGATAATACTTCGCCGATGAGTCATTCTTCATCATCTTCGACCTGTCCTTTATAGAATCAGGGAAATAAGTCCCAACTTACCCGAATTACATTTATTGAGTGATGGGCCAAGCATCCAATACAGAAATTAATCTATGTTTTACTTGATATTAAATCATAATGGCAAAGAATTGAACAATTTTAACAATATTACATGGCACTACAGCGAAAAAGATCATGGCAAAGGAGCTCCTGATGGCGTAGATGGCTGTGTAAAGAGACTGTAATAATTCAGTTGGGTAAAGAAGAGTCCAATTATGATTGTATTATGACATGTTTAAAGGAAAATTGTAGGCGTATAGAGATTGAGAGTAATTTCCAATTCCGATGAGTCTGATATAATATTTCCTTTGTTGTCAACTAAAAAACGAACAACCATTTGCCTATGCAAATGGTTGTTCTTCATCTTCACTGTCTATACAGTGAAGATAAAGAACAACCTAGATTCTATATCTTGATTAGAAGTTAACATTTTTCCTATTGTTACATTTTTTTTTCTTGACATTTCTAATGTCAACAGTAGAGAAATCACTTCCTTGGACAATTTTATTTTATTTTTAAAGTCAACAAATGTTGTATAATTTGTTTCGTTTTTTATATTAAGCACTTAAGTACAGTGTAATTATTATTTTGTATCAGTTAACAGAGTTTTGAAAGCACAGTTATTGATTGAGAGCCTAGTTTTATCTTTTCTGTTGATTCTTATGTCTTTTCCGTGGACACAAAAAATGGAAATGTGGCCTATCTTGTAGAGAATAAGGTTTTGATCTCTGAATTTAATCATAAAATGATCCTTTTGTTACATTTTATAATAAAAGTTGATTTTTTACATATAAAGTAACTTTTTTATTTCCAAGTTTTGATTCACACTTTTGTTTATGACCCTTGTACGCGACGAACCATCGCCTATGTATTCTGACACGCGATGAGAGTTCATAGGTTTGAGAGTAAGCTATATCGATCATAGAGAAAGAGACATCTGTTTCTCGATTTTGAATGGCAACGTCCAGTGAAGAGTGACGTCACCGTTTTGTCGTTTCGGGAAATTATCTGGTAAAACGGGATAGCAATAACTACTTTTCTCTCTGTCATTATATTTATATAATACTAGAGGGATTATGTTTCTCGATTAAGATTCGTTGGCGCAGATGTTAAGCTATTGGCGTCGAAGTAAAGGTCATGGGGTCCACTCGCACTCGTATAATAAGTATTTGTGTACTTCAATTTTTCTGGATCTGGATATGTGTACCAAAGAATGGTGGACGTCAGGCAAATTTTTTGTTATGGTTTAAAGTAAAGTGAAAAGTAAGCCGGTTTTGCTGGCTTTAAAGGTGGCGTCGCCGGGAAATTAGAGAGAATCAAAATCAAAATAATTCATTCATCGACATAAGAAAAATACATTTCATTTGTCGATAGTAGTTTTTTTAATGTACCATCGTTTAGTAATGACGTTCCTCTAACGGAGAAGAAACTCCGTAGATAAGATTTCCAATCGTCTGTGACAGGCACTGGTGCTGGACATGGCGGGCGTGGGCGTGACCTGGGACAACCTGTGGAGTGGTCCAGGGGTGCCCTTCGGCGGCAGCCTCATCATGATGGCGGTAGACACGGTCATCTACGGTCTGGTGGCTTACTGGCTGGACGCCGTCATACCCAGTAAGTTCCGCGAGCTAAAGCATTAAAAGAACAGTGTGGCGAGATTCCTTCCTTCTTCCCCTAATTTTATTCTAGTCCTGTTACTATAAATCAAACTAATTTTTCGGATTTATCGCGTTTATTTTTTAATTCCCGTCGCTCCGAACCCTTTACAGCGTTCACGGTCACGGTACAGACTTCGTAAAAATCCGTAAAATTAGTTTCATTTATAAGGTAATGCTTAATCGCGTAAATACAAGAAATAGTCCTGTTACTTCAATTCGATTTTCGTTATCAATACACCTTTGTAGTATTTGCAATGAGTATGTATATAAATATTTATGGATTGTGTGACTTAATGCATTGATTCACACACTGAAAGAGGAAAGTTTAGTAAACTCCAGTTTAGAGAAGAGCTAAAATAAGATTATATTGAATAAAGTAATTTTTGACTTTGAGTTTGATATCTCACTTTTCCAATAGACCCTTTCTACCTCACTCCGTTGCAAATTATATCTCATTTTGCAATCGAACTTCTAGAACCGTCTCTCTACTTTACGCCGTTTCGATTGCAGGTGAATACGGCATCAAGCAGAAGCCTTGGTTCTGCCTCATGCCGTCCTACTGGTTGGGCAGCCGGAGGGGCAGGGTCTCTGCGGTGCACTTCCATTCCAACGGCGAGGCTGCCCACAACAAGGATATCGAGCCGGTTCCCAGGTTAGCGGATAAAAAGACTTTACGTGAGGAGGTGGCTAGCAACAAACATTTTTCCCTGTACAACCATTTTGAATAGTTTTTTTTTTTTTTAAATAGTTGACAACCCTAGTCGAAGATCCTCCAGTTTTAAAGCAGCTAAGTCACTTACTGTAGGTACCAAAAGTATACTTATGTATAAGTTCTTCACGCTGGTTTTCTTTTAGGCTGTAAGTATTATAAAAACGTAAGTTTGTTTGTTCATTTGTACGAGTATGTGATGGATATTCTCTCTCTTTCTTTTTTAGTGAAAAGGTCTATAAGGAAAATATTTTGAGTACGACGACGCATGAAAAAGTAAAGTAAAGATTTATAGTATTTTGAGTGAACCATATCATTTGTCAACAAATTTCAATAAATCATATCATGTGAAAAGAAAAAACTATGTACACATAAAAATTACACCATATTCCCTTCTCAAACTTGTTTACGTCGTACTTTGTCTTTCATAAGAGTATCAAACACCATAAACAAAAAAAAAAACTAACGAAAGCAGACATTGACTTTGAATTTTACATAGAGCTTAAGAAGCATCCTGAAGAAGCAAAAAAACAAACGAAATCACCACCCTTTGACTTTGAACCTTACAGAGAGCTGTTAGACAAGGAAGCGATCAGGATAGTGGGCCTGCAGAAGAGCTTCCGCCACTGCCGGAAACCGGAGATCAAGGCGATCGACGGCATCGACCTCAGCATCTACGAGGGTCAGATCACGGCCGTGCTCGGCCACAACGGCGCTGGGAAGTCCACGCTGTTCAACATACTCACGGGACTCACGGCGCCCACCGCTGGCACCGCTTACGTGTATGGATTGGATGTAAGGTGGGTTTGCGATTCAAATGAGAATAGGACTGAGCTCGCGCCATCTTGTGACGTTGTTAATTGCTAATAGCGGGATTTTTTTCGTGCCATGATGATTACTCTATAAATTTATAATGCAAAATTTGCTTCCGCATGTTTAATTTATAAATCGTACGGTATTGTAGAGTAATGGCTGTATGATGTACACAGCTTGCCCTCGGAAAAATATCGTATTGGGTGTCATCAATGGGAACTAAATAAACTATTGCTTAGAGACGTACAAAAAGTTGCCACTTACTTTATGATTAACTCGAGCAACCTTAGTTCTATCCCTGGTGCCGGCACCAATGAAATTGTTAATTTTAAGTGCTGACTTATCACGTGATCAGCGGTAAAGGAAAACATTGTGACAAAACTTGCATATTTTCGAAATGGTAAACAAAATTGTTAATACCCTCTGTACAGAAGAAGCATTTGCCCAGCAGTGGGACATATATAGGCTGTAAAAAGTAAAGTAAAGTAACAGCCTATACATGTCCCACTGCTGGGCAAAGGCCTCCTCTATACAGAGGGTATCAGGGCGCAGTCCACCACGTGGCCCCACTGCGGATTGGCGGACTTCACATATCTTCGAAATATATTTTTTTTGTTTATAATTTCGAAAATATGCAGGTTTCCTCACGATGTTTTCCTTCACCGCGGAGCTCGTGATAAGTCAGCACTTAAAGTCAAAAACTTCATTGGTGCCGGCACCGGGGATCGAACTCAGGTTGCTCGAGTATATTGAATTAAAGGCGAGCGCCCGGACACTGAGCTATCACGGCTCGCAATATATACTGTATGCTGTTACTGTTACTTAACTATAATCGCGGAAAGGAATTTTTACAGAATTTCAATATACGACGGTGACATGATAAGGACATGGCTTTTAGTCTCATGGTTTTCAGTGCGGTTGGACCCACACTGTAGTTTCTGTTCAGTAGTGGGCAGGTTCCACGTGGAAGTACCACACAGACCGACATGAAGTGAAAGTCTTATAGTTTTATGTCTCGTCCAGCTAACCAGGCCCACTCTTTTAAAGGTGGTGACAACCACTTCAGGTTATACACCTTATGTTAAGCGATTGGCACTTTCGCACATAAAATTTCAACTACTTTTAATAATCTTACTATTTTTAATAATCATAAATTGAAAACGCTTCTTGAATAAATAAAAGATTTTAAATTTATTTCCAAAGAGGCCAAACTGCAGTAGTTTTATCCTGTTCGGCCGTCCTCCCCCTCTACTTCCCAGCACATTTCCAACACCATTTATTACATTTGAACATACCACCTACAGGGACCCCAACGACATGCACGAAATTCGCCAGATGATCGGAGTGTGTCCCCAACAAGACGTGCTGTTCGATTTGCTGTCTGTCAAGGAGCATCTACAGTTCTTTGCCGCAGTAAAGGTAAGTCAGATGAAAGTTGTTTTTGCCGGATTTAGAACAGTAGAGTAGAAATTAACATAATAACATAAAGGCAGAAAATCAGACCAACAACGCCGGTCGAATTGCATTGTTACTCTGAAACAGCTTTTATGTTTTTTGCCACGTTACGTATTTCTAATCAACAATCTGTAATTACATTTAGAAGCTACTGTGACTTATTTTGTTGATTTACTTTTTGAAAATGATTTACATTCTCCCTTGCTCGCAACTCGCTGAAGATTCTAAATTAGTTCTGAAAAAAGCAGTTTAATAATTCGTTATACTTTCCGTAATCCATCATAGTTAGCAGTTATTAGTTAATCTGTCTCGTGACCATGAATGCTTACTGCTTATTGCTTTGGGTGTTGAAAAACATGGTATAAGTCCGATTACGTTTGACGTATTCCATATAATAAATTACCACAAGTTCTATCATTAAGTATTTCATACGTGAAAACAAATGACTCATATTTTCATTTCCTGTATTTATGTAAGGACGTGCTATTAATGTTTCGTGAGCTGTATGTAAAATAATGTCCAAAAGACTATACGAGAAATCAGTGATAGGCTATCACTGTTCTTATAGGGTATCCCTCGCAAACGTCTACCGGAAGAAGTACACAAAGCGATGTCGGAGGTTGGCCTTTTGGAGCAGGCGGAGGTCTTCTCGAAACATCTGTCTGGAGGTCAAAAGAGGAAACTAAGCATAGCGATCGCGTTCATCGGTGATCCAAAGGTGATTTCTAGTCTTGTAATGAAATAAAATTCAAAACAGAATTCGACCGGCAAATGGACTAACGAAGTGATAATATCGAAAGTTCGATAATATATCGTTCATAGCCGCTTAAACATAAGACAGATATATACTCATATTTAAAATGTTCTTGACGTACCTGAACTAACTAACAATTTTAATATCAGCCAAGCCAAGTCATTTTATTTTCAGCTTTAAAAGGCTTTTCCTTTTTGAAGATAAATTAGTTAACGAATCACTTGAAAAGAATAATTCGTCTGTCAATTTTACAAAGAGAGGCATAAGACTAAAAAAATTCGCCTTTTTGTTGCGTGTACAAAATATGTCCAAACATTAATTTTACTGTTTTATGTATCTCGATTGATTTGAAGTAAATCACGATTTAAAAAAATATTTAGCCAGCACTAGTGACTACTTAAGGCATTGAATTCCTCTCTAGATAATTATCCTGGATGAGCCAACCGCTGGGGTGGATCCGGTATCCCGGCGGCAGACGTGGAGAATCCTCCAGCGCGCGAGGAGGGGCCGAGTTCTGCTTCTAACCACGCATTTCATGGACGAAGCTGATATTCTTGGCGACAGGAAAGCCGTCATCAGTAAAGGAAGGGTAAACACAGCGAACTTGTTTAAAACATTGATTAGATCCTCGTAGGTAGAAGGTTCCAGCATATGATGAACAGTTGTTCAGTTGAGCCGTGTTAGCTCAGTGTCCGAGCGCTCGCTATCCATTCGCAATTCCATATACTCGAGCAACCTGAGTATAAATACCGATGCTGAGACCAATTCTTAATTTTAATTGCTAACTTTACGTGCTCAGCGGCGAAGGAAAGCATCATGGAGATCTTCATATCTTCATTTCATTAATTCATGAATTCCTATAGTATGTGAAGACTGCCAATCCGCAGTGGGGTCGTGTGGTAGACTATGACCTAATACCCTATGAAAAGAAAAAACCTTTATCCAGCATTGTGATGTATTGAGGCTGTTACTTTTAATGCGATGGTTATCCTCTACTTTGTCTAATGCTTCGCACAAGATCGAAGAACTTTACCTCACTTGTCCATTAATTGAAAAGCGCTGAAATGCGTCCAATTAAAAATTAATTTATTACCAGAAAGTATTGCTCAAATTTCTACACACGATCGAAGGTAATCCTCGGCTTTCTTACTGTGCCCAACAACGGATCGCTGCTACCGCTGGATTCGTACCTGCAACATCCGGAAAGCGCGCATTTTTGAAAGGGGAAATTTACCGAAAAAAGTTTTATTTAGATTATTTACATTCCAATTATTCCACAATTTATGGTTCACCTTAGTGTAGTGACTATCCAAATGTATTAAAAATAAAATTAATTAAAAAAACTTGATATCTCAATTAAGAACTCTGGGAAACCATGGTAATGAAAAAAATAGTTTGTAGTAGTGAAAACATACATTAATATATAACCTCACATACTAAATGTCTCTGGACTTCACCTAAATTTTTATAAAAATTAAAAGAATTTACAACACAACATTATAATTGACCTTCTATTTAATAAATTTATTTCATAATTTAAACATAAATAGCCTGTTTATCATTTTTTTCAGGTTCGCTGTGCGGGAACCTCGCTGTTTCTTAAAAACAAATTCGGAATCGGCTACCATTTGACCTTGGTTTTGGACGGTAAGATACCGTGTCTTGATTTCATCAAGACAAACTTGAACATAATATATATTTATTCCGATATTGATCCTTGCTTCCTCGCTTCTTTGAAACAACCTGTTATTAGTCAATGCAAAAGCAAAGCGTTATAATAAGTTATAATATGTTTTTTCAGAAGATTAAACAAGTTATAGATAATATAAAGTTAAAGCAAATCGAGGAGTCATTAAACAAAAACAATACAATACTGGCCAAAACATTACAATAAATAGCCTCTCGCCGTCCACTGCTGAACGTACGACTTAAAAGAAAATAATAGCCTAATTAAAGGATAAAAGACTTTGCTATGAGGCCTAAAAGCGGACACGGTTCATCCTCCGGAGTGTTCTCGTGCGCTGCCATGCAAGGTATCTTTGAACACCTCCCCCACCCCTCCCCAAGTAAAAAGAAAGAAAGAAAATACATTTACATTTCCTGAGGTGTTCTCATTTAAGGTATCTTTGAACTTGAGGGAGGGGCCTCAAGTAGAAATAAAGAAATAAAGAAAATACATTTACATTTCTTTTCTTTCTTTTCTTTCTTTTCTTTCTTTTCTTTCTTTTCTTTCTTTTCTTTCTTTTCTTTCTTTTCTTTCTTTTCTGTCTTTCTTTCTTTTCTTTCTTTTCTTTCTTTCCTTTCCTTTCCTTTCCTTTCTTTCTTTCCTTTCTTTCTTTCCTTTCTTTCTTTTCTTTCTTTTCTTTCTTTTCTTTCTTTCTTTCTTTTCTTTCTTTTCTTTCTTTCTTTCTTTCTTTCGATCGTTGTTGCGCGCAGGCGCATGCCGCGAGCACCAGATCACGCGGCTGGTGCGCGGGCACGTGCCGCGCGCGGAGAAGGCGCGCCGGCACGGCCGCGAGCTCTCGTACATCCTGCCCCACTACGCGGTGCACCTGTTCCCGCCGCTCTTCCACGCCATAGAGTACGAGATCAAGGAGAGGGCCAACCGGCTGGGTGAGTGGAGCCGCGGCGGAGTGCTGCTGCGGCACAACGCGGCCTCGCAGTCGCGTTTCGAAACACATAGGCTATAATATAGCCGAGGTGTCAGTTAGTAAGCAGAAGGGCTAATAAATTCACACCAGAAGAAAATTCACATAATTCGCAACATTCGAAACAATGACAGTGTCCTACAAGTCTCCTCAACCTCTCATATGTATAAATTTCGAATAGATATGTTTACAATTGACGACCCAAATGGCGTAGTGGGTAGTGTACCTGCCTCCTGCGCCATAGGGTGTGGGTTCGATCCCCACTACTGGAAAAATATTGTGTGATGAACATAGTGTTTTTCTAGTGTCTGGGTGTTTAAATATTGAGTTACACGATCTACTACCGATATTCAGTTCCTGAATCATCTATTACAAAACAGTGGAAGTGAATTTAGTGATAGTGAAAATTATAATAGTATGGTTAACCCAAAAAGCATTGGTGTAGGGAACATAGCATTCTTTGTAATAGTGGTATCGTGTATTGTACTTTTAGCTTTTAAGAATAATTAGGAAAATATGTAATCGTATTTTAGGAAAAAATCGGGATCTCCCCACCCTGCGGATAATCGATCCGTTACACGATCTACTCCCGTTCCTGGTCCTTTGTTCCTCAATAACGCGTAGTTAGCTTCCGCGGTTCCCACGCATCGTATGTCGACTCCGACCGTATACGCGAAGTGGAATGTTTCGACGATGACGAAAATGCAGAGGCAGCAGTTCCAGCCCTCGATCTTTTAGTGTTAAATTTAGTCGTAAGGACAGTCTGTATTAAACATCCGATTGTATCACTCACTTGTAATTTTTAATTAACATTAAATATTAAAAATCGATTTAGTGTCTTTTTAAAAAGCAAGTTGCGCCTTCCTCAAACTTGACTGGCGCAGCCGGTAGGATTTTCCGAAAGTTTCGCTAATATATACGGTCGCGTTCGCCCCAAACTTGGCGAAAATTCGAAAAACCGTTTTACGCGTACGAGGAAAATCCGTCGAACCAAAAATAAAATTCGTCTCCCGGGGAAGCGCGCAAATTGGGTGTCGGAGCAGACTCAGGAGGACATGGGACCGAGCAGAACAGCGTGAGTAAACCTTTTCACTTCCTGCAATTTCCTTTGTCTTTTCCAACATAATATCGCATTATAATTTGTAGAATCTAAGTATTAATTTTATTTGATTTTGATTTACACAAAATAGGTAAATCGCTTAGCTTACTACCATATCTTTACGCAATTGGTGCTGTACTATCCCAAGGACCTATAGGCAGCGACAAACCGGTAGCTTACGCGAGCCGTACTTTGAATGACGCAGAAACACGCTACAGCACGATCGAAAAGGAATTCCTAGCGATAGTGTGGGCCACAAAACATTTCAGACCTTACCTTTACGGACAAAAATTTATCATATATACCGACCACAGACCACTTATGTGGGCCAAGTCAATATCAGAACCGAATAGCAAGTTAACAAGATGGAAACTGCGGCTTGCGGAATTTGATTATGAAATAAAACATAAGGAAGGAAAACAAAATAGTAATGCCGACGCTTTATCAAGAATCAAGGTGAACGCGTTAAGTGAAGACGACGACGCGTCAATGCAGGTGAACGTGGATAAAAAGGAGCAAAAACTCAAACGCTATATTGCTGAATTAACTAGTGAAATAGAAAAATTGAATCAGAGGAATGCAGCATCTACGTCACATGAAAGCTCACCGACCCCGATAGAAATTTCATCCGACTCCGATGAGAATACCTTATCCATCCAGAGAAAGAGTAGACAATATCCATACTCCATACCGACTACAAGTAGTACTGCAACTGCATCTGAAGGACGAGATGATATGAGTACCATAGATACAATTCATTCAGCAAAAGATCTTGATACAGATGGTATGCTTATATTACAGGAAGTCATAGATACCAAACCAAACTAAATACTCGTACATACATGGAATAGAAATAAAATATCCGTTAAAGACTTATCTAAGGATAAGCAAAAGGTCCTAGAAATCCACCTACCCCTGGACAACCCAGAACTAATTAAAGGATTTCTGAAAAGCTATATAAGACCCAAAATAAAATACTTTCCTTACTTCGAAGACCCACAGCACCGCAAACAGTTCTCAGAAGCAATATTGAAACTTTTTCAGAAAGGAACGGTAAAATTCTACGAATGCACAAAGAGAGTAATATATGTGGACGACGAACAGGAACAGCGCGACATCATAATTAAATACCATGCAAGCAAGAATAGCCATAAGGGTATAAAGGAGACTTTACTGCACCTTAAACGTACGTTCTACTGGAATAACATGAGTCAGACAATAGCTAGCATTATTGATGCATGTGAAGTTTGTAGAAAAATGAAATATGATCGTAAACCACTGAAACCGGAATTACAATTAACACAAACACAAAATAGACCATTCCAAGAGTTATTTATCGATATCTTCTCGATTGACGGAAAGCAGTATCTCACAATCGTGGATGCCTTTAGTAAACTAGGTCGATCGATCGAAATTAACAACAAGTCCACACCTGAAGTTATTAGAGCCTTAATAAAGTACTTTTCTTTATACGGAACACCCAATAGAATCAGTTCAGATCCTGGTACTGAATTCAATAACACATTAATGAAGGAAATGCTCTCTTTTTATAAAATAGATATCCACATAGGCACTCCTCATAACCCAAACTCCATGGGGGTGTAGTCGAGCGATTTCACTCCACCATCATAGAAATATATAGGATTGCCAAATATGAACAAAAGATAACAGATGCTGCATCAGTTATGGCATACGCCATAATGTCCTATAACCACACAATACATTCTACAACGGGTCTCACCCCATTTGAAGTAGTTTTTGGCCACACGGAATCAAATAACGTATTTCACGTCGATTTCAACAAGCAATTTACACAACAACTCGTAAAAGAACATGCCCGACGAACGAAATACTTATACAAATATCTCACAGATAAGATCATAGACAAAAAACAGACGAAAAAAAAGAAGCGAGGTGGTGATACAAATTTCGACATAGACATAGGTGACACAGTGTACATAAAAGGGGTAAACACTAGGTGCGGCAAAGATAAACCACGGTATCAAATGGCTCAAGTTACTGGAGTCATAGAACGTAACGTGGTACCCATCACTACGAATAATAGGAACACCAAGGTACCTATTAAAGATATCAAACGCCCTCCGCAGGTTACTCCTTCTGGTGGTCCAGACGGGAGCCTTTCTTCTACACCGGATTGACAAGAACCCCGGACTACTACCTATTAAAGAAGGACAAGCCCTGGTCAGCCATGACGATTGGACACTCATTAAAATTTTAGATTTAGAATTATTATATGAGGAACTAGAATCCAATATGAATAGTTACGTAAAGTTAAAAAGCCAGATCAAAAACTGTTTTGATAGTAGAATATTAGATTCGGCCCTTTCCGACGTCGAAACACAAACCGATTATGTCATGAACATAACTATAGAAAAATTTAAACAACTAAACCCGTCAATAAGATCTAAGCGTGGTTTGCTAAATCCCCTTGGCTCATTAATTAAGACAATCACTGGCAAACTTGATAACGATGATGCTGTAAGGTATGAAAAATTAATTCATGATGTTCAGGCGAAACAAAACACTTTAAACAGTAAAATAACAATCGTCGCTGAAATGTTGGGTTCATTCTCAAAAATAGCAAATTCTACCAAAAGTAATTTTGTAAAAATTGAAGAAAGCATTGAAGATATTATTCACAAATTAAACGAATCAAAAGTTTTACAATCGATTAATAGAGTTGTCCATATCTATAATGCTTTCCTCAACCGATTTCAAACTCTCTATCTAAGGCTAAATGAAATTGAAACGGTCATTGCTTTTGCCAAAGTAAACCAATTACACCAATCAATAATACATACAGACGAACTAATAGCATTATTAAGAAAAATTGAGAAAACCGACAAGCTTGTGTTTCCAGCTAATATAGAGAATATAGTAAGAATAGAGCAATCTATAGAATTAAAAGCCTACGTAAAACAAAATCAGATAAAATTAATCATGCAAATTCCTCTAATCAGAAATGATGTCTTTAACTACTTTAAATTGATTCCCGTACCTATCTATAATACCAGAAGCGACCTTTCCTCCCTCATTAGTCCTAAATATCCTTATATCCTTGTGAAAGGGTTGAAAGCAATGCCACTCTCCCAGCCATGCAGCGAGATCGATGAAGCCCGCTTCCTATGCTTCGAAAATAATATACCACCGATGGAAGATGACTGCATCACTGATCTCATGAAGTTTTCCACAAACATTACTTCCTGTCAGCCAGTATCCGTGACCATAAATAACGTAAGAACATACCTGATACAACCAAACCGATGGATTATTCATGCTAAAACAGAAACACTGTTGACCAAGTATTGCAACGACGAAATTTCACAAGAACCTGTTTTCGGAACTTACCTATTAACCATAGACGACGACTGCGAAATTGGAATAAAAGACCTCAAGCTGAAGAAACGCCAAAATCGAGGAAAAGAAATATCTTATCCGAAGTTCCCAAATATCCAGTTAACGACAATTCAAGCAAACCCAACGCCTGGTCTCCAGAAACCCGTAAACCTAAACAGAGTGGACCTTGCCGATATTCAGTTCCTGAATCATCTATTACAAAACAGTGGAAGTGAATTTAGTGATAGTGAAAATTATAATAGTATGGTTAACCCAAAAAGCATTGGTGTAGGGAACATAGCATTCTTTGTAATAGTGGTATCGTGTATTGTACTTTTAGCTTTTAAGAATAGTATTAGGAAAATATGTAATCGTATTTTAGGAAAAACTCGGGATCATCCCCACCCTGCGGATAATCCCGATCTTGCGGAGGGAGGAGTTACACGATCTACTCCCGTTCCTGGCCCTTTGTTCCTCAATAACGCTTAGTTAGCGCCCGCGGTTCCCACGCATCGTAACGCGAAGTGGAATGTTCCGACGACGACGAAAATGCAGAGGCAGCAGTTCCAGCCCTCGTTTCTTTTAGTATTAAGTTTAGTCGTAAGGACAGTCTGTATTAAACATCCGATTTTATCACTCACTTGTAATTTTTAATTAACATTAAATATTAAAAATCGATTTAGTGTCTTTTTAAAAAGCAAGTTGCGCCTTCCTCAAACTTGACTATCTATAATATGTATTTATTTACCAAAAAAAAAGTATGTTTAAGTATGTTTATCAGTTTTCTAGTACCCATAATACAAGCGTTGCTTAGTTTGGGACTAGAAAATGTTTTGAAAAATGTGTCCTAAAATAATTTAATTTAATTTAATATAGTGCATAGATCAAGTAGATGTTTTACCCTTTCATCTGCAACGAATAATCAGGCATAGAAAGACGATAACAAATTACTTATTTTTTGTTTGTATTACGTTTGTCCAGGCATTACTAGCTACGGCGTTTCCATGACGACCCTGGAAGAAGTCTTCCTCAGTCTGGAAGGGGAGAACGCGGAGGAAATAGATGCCGTGGAGGGAGTATCATCTGTGAAATTGGTGCGAGCGAGAGCTCTGTCAAGGAGTCTGTCCCTACAAAGCAAGACGCTAAGCTATCAGGTAATGAGCTGATGGGATCAGAAATTGTGATATCAAATACTGCCTATCAGACCTATCAGATTACAGAAACGAGGCTTTCCGTGTCGCAGACACTGTCTTGATAAGTCCTTATAAGTTAATATCAAATAAAGGACTTGCAAATATATTGTTGTTCCACTTAGTTTAAGATAAAATGTAGCCTCTTTCTTTCTCCTGACTATATTCCACCAAGGCGGGGTAGGCATAACTTGTGAATCTTGTTTTTAAAAGCTCTGTTATATTTCGATCGGACGCCTACCTGACATCAACCTATCATCCATCATCTCCTTGGGAACAAACACCCGGTTACTATATTTAAACAAGCCAATAGCTTGATATACAATACTGCATCATACAATATATACAAGACTGTATCACGTGTACCATATAACTCCTACTGTTCGTATACTTGACAGGAGTTAAACGATAAAGAGCAGCAAAAGACGACATCGCTGCCTACACCACCGGCGTCCCACGCACTGCACTCCACGACACACGGCGTCGAACACGTGAAAGTAATAAAGGTTTTCTTATCGTAAAATTTAGAAGTTTCCGCTGTTGCAAGAATGGGCGGGCTCGTCCGGGGAACTACCACGGCCTCACTGAACACAGGAGTGAAATGAAAGTAAAATTTTTTGAAGGTGCGTAACGCTGCTAATGAGCGGGCTTCACTTAATGTCAATTGAAACGCACTCCTCGCTTTGCACCTTCTGAATAGAATAAAATAACCTAAAAACCTATGCATCACAAAATGTATCATCCCAACGATTATGACACAAGCATAGATAAATACGACAATAATAGAATTCAAATTTACCTAACAGAAGTAAAAATTATTTGCCATAACCTAAGTGAAATTAAAATCAAAGATCATAGTACAGTAATAAACAAACGCCGTGCGGGTGATGCGTTTCGAATTTGCAACAGTAGAATTAAGTATTTGCCATAAAATAACTGGACCGTAAATCAAAGATTGTGTAAGTACAATAACAAACAAACTTCGCTGTCCAGTTGACGCTTTTAGAATTTGAAACAAAAGTAGTAATTATTTGCTAACAATGTTGGCAAAAAAAGGTTTCGCATCTGGGTGTTTGTCCACGTGAAATTTATGTTTGTGAAACGTCCTTACAACACAGGATAATATTATCCTAAAGTAAGGACAATGTTTTAAAAAAAAATAACTTGACTTTAAATCAAAGATCGTGTACAGTAATAAACAAACTTCGCTGTCCAGGTGACACCAGAGGTGCCGGTGTCCGTGGACGCTCTAGGCGAGATGGTGAAAACGAGCCCTTCGTGCTGGCGTACCTTCTGCGCCCTCGTCTACATCCGCATGGTCCGCATGATCCGCGACCCATACAAACTCTACGTCATGATCTTCATGCCTATAAGTGAGTGCGGATTGTCTGCTTGGAACTGATACGTCTAATAATAACTACAGCTTGATCACATCTATGGTGACTCTACTAAGTATAGCACAAGCGTTTTGGATCTTAGTATCGATTTTGTTCACGAATCTATATTGTAATTTATTGCACACCACGATTGCTCCTCACGGCGCGAGTTGACTGATAGAGAATGACAATAGGCATTAAGTCCGGCCTTTTTAACGTGTTTATAAAGTGCCAATAAAGATTAAGTAAATAAATACTGCATAATACGATTACTTTATAAACAATTAATTTTTTTATTAGCAAACTAGTTTCATCAGAGTCATAAGGTTTAATAAAGATAACATTAGATAAAACTTTATAGATTAGCTCTTAAAAATTTCGCATTCGTATTTATCATTCCCGGTAAAGAATATTTAAAATTAATATCGATAAACTAGATCGTAATCATTAATAGCCTTTATTTCAAACTGAAATTGACTAGTAAAGATCGTATAACTTTGATGTAATAACTGATTAAGAGGCCTTATTTCTATAACTGTTCGAGATATTCATTTTAGATCATATTATTTTTTCTCCAGTTTCCTGCGCGCTGGGCCTGTACATCAAATCGCGTCAGATAGTGTTTTTCCGAATGCAACCGCTGAAATTGGACCCCAACGCGTATTTCAATAGGACTCCAATCGCGCTGCATAGCGAACAGGATAACATAAAAGAGCTCGCCGACTTCAGGGACTCCCTAGACATTTTGGGCGCCAACCCTATCGTGGACTTCGATGGGAACTTCTCGAGCCTTCTGGACATGGAGAATTTCGGCGCATTTAGCTTGAGGGACAGCGTGATACCGTACGGAAAGATAGTGGCCTATTACAATAGCACGTACACCCACAGCCTGCCCATCATAATCAATTTATTGGACAACAGTATTTATAGGTGAGTTAATAAAGAAAAAAAAACATTCAGTATCGACACACAGAAATTAAAAATCATTGCACAAAATTCATTTACTAATTAACGATTACACATAACATAAACTCCTCACTGCTGTATCTATTGTCAATTAAAACATCAATTTATAACATAGGCCGTAACGCTATGGTCCCATGAATTACCCAGATTTTCTGGGTCTGAAATTATATGATACTTATTCGGTCCCTCATTAACCATAGCTTCTTACCGCTTATTCCTCATGAAAAAATAACTACATAGCAGTTCACCCCGTGGTAACTGTTCAATACGCATGGACATCAAGATTTGCAAGCCTTTAACAACGTAGGACTTCCCGCTCAAAGGACGAAATGTAAAACCATAATTATACTTTCACAGGCATCCTTCTGACAGGCCGTACTTCTTCAAACAAAATGATGTGGTGTCGTGGGACACCAGGTTATGTAGAACCTCGGCTAATGTAGAAACCACTCGGCTAATGTAGAATCGACACAAATTGCAAAAAAAATCGTGCTCAATTTTATGTAGGTTTTCTTGATTTTTCTCTTAAATTTTGCTGATTAGTTTTTATTTAAGTACAAGAAAGTATTTAGGAAATTCAGTATTTTAGGATATAATAAATTACTTAAAATAAAAAAACATCGTAATTCAAATTATCAACTAAAATAACACAATATGTCTCTTTATTTTTGTTTGACAACATAAAATTATGCGACTGTCGCGCCTGCGCACGTCTCATTTAACGGTTTTATTCCACGCACTTTTTTCCACGGATTTTTTCTTACGGTTTTACTATCACATTTTTTTCAGTTCGGTCGCGCAGCAAAATCCCTATCCCCTCCAAGCCTGCCGTAAGGAACTTCGTTCCAAAAACTTCAAAACTAAAAACTTCAAACTCGGGACTTTAAAATTCTTTCTTACATCTTCTTTATATATATTTTTTTATTTATCCTTATTGCTTCTCTGATTAACTTTAATTTGAACCCCTTCAACCTCCTTCTTTACCCAGGGTTTTGATGTCGGCCTCGAACCAGCTGGCCAGTTTCAACCCCATAGAGGTCCTGGCGCACCCGTTCCAGCAGACGGAACAACAGGAGGAGTTCAATCTAGGCAATATGGTCTGCGCAATCTTCATGGGGATGATCTTCGCTCTGGTGCCGGTGACCTTGGCCGTGGACATTGTATACGACAGAGAGGTGAGTAGACGGCGGAAGTGTATAAAAGTTTCGCCGTTTGAGTGTCTTATTCTGAAAGAAAGAAATAAGAAATAAAATACATTTATTTACCAAAAAAAGAACACTCACAATAAAATAGAAAAAAAAACTAAAATATAACAATTCAGTAAAGCAAAAGAACACAGATACATAATTAAAGTATAAAACAAATTAAAAAGAACTTTAATAAACCAAAAATATTGTATGAATTCTCATTGAAATGCATCGTTTTCCAGATAAAGGCCAAGAACCAGCTGCGAGTAAATGGACTCTCGATGAGCATGTACTTCTTAACTTACTTCACCATCCTGATACTTATAATGGTCGTGACCACCGCTGGCGTGCTGGTGCTGGTAAGTGTATTGACGAATATTCGATAATAATGAAGCAACATATCAAAATAATGACGGCATTTTCTAAGCAGCCACTCCTTTTGAACAATAATTCGAATATTTTGTAGATATAAAGTATAATAGATATAATACATAAGATATAAGTAAAAATATATTATTAGATATATAGATATAAAAGTTTTCAATAAAGATTCATATAAAAGAGCCGAAATGTATTTCTAAGATTCTAACGAAACTAATGCTATAACAGTTATAATGAAACAATTTCTTACTAGCTGTTAACCGAGCCCGTGCAACCAGTGGAGTGCAAGAAGAGCTCACAGATTGCAGAATATTTCCTACTCACTTGACACTTATCGTTATATTTTGGAAAATTCACACAATATCTTCATAAAATATTGCCTATATATTATTCTGGTGTATAAGCTAAGTATACCATTGTAAAGTTTCATTAAAATCCATTCAGAAGTTTTTGCGTGAAAGAGTAGCAAAAATCCATATATCAATACATACAAACTTTTGTGTTTATAGTATTAGTAAGGATAAAGGAGAATGGGCGTATTTTAAGTAACCGGCTCTTTATCCGTTATTCCGATGAAGAGATAGTATAATTTTATTAACTAATTCCATTTCTTCGCGTGTCTCTCTAAAGGTTATCCTCAACGACATTCCGAGTCTCACCAACGGCTCCGCGATCACGATGCTGTCCGGTCTCCTCTTGCTGTACAGCCCGTCCGCCATTTTGTTCAACACGTGCCTCTCCTACGTGTTCGACAAAATGGACTCCGCTCAGAGCATCATGCCCAACATCACCACTTGGGTCGGCGTGATACCGTTCGTCCTTGTTGCCGTGCTGGACACTTTCAAATGGGGTGAGCTTAGACAATTTTATTGGAATAGTTTAGCAAAATCAAAAGAGGGAAAGAGAGGTATACATAACGATATATTCTAAGCAATTTAAGAACTTTGCAGAAGCGGAACACTATCTTACAATTTACCTCTTTATTTAGGCATTACAACTGTAACTATCTGTTATTTTTCTCATATTAAGGATTATATGTATAAATGAAGGTAATCTTGTAGATATAAAACAGGTATGTCAGAAAGTTACGGATGCAATGGGAGAAATGTTATATAATATCAACGAAAGAACTTTTAACGAATTTGTGATATCTAACTGTAGAATACGATTTTTGTGTGATTAACGCGGCCTATGGATATCTACTACATCATATGGGTTGCATATGCGTTTCCAACTTATCGAAAAGTGGGCTCCGGTTACTTAAATCGCCAAAAAAAATTTGGTAAAGTATGATAGTTCCGATTTCCGCCGATTCTCTATTGCTGGGCAAGCCTGTCCTTTAGTGCAACAGCTGGAGAAGCTGCGCCTTGAGAAACTGTGCGCCTCCTACCTCTATCAAAAGATTGATTATCCTCTATCTATTCAATTGATAACATTATGTGTAAATTAAATCAGCCAGGGTTACTTAATGTGTTTAGAATCGCTACCAGGCAGGTCACTTTTAGAAATCGGCCTATCCCCAGATGAACGGCCTACCCGTTTGACAGTCAGATTAAAAATCTTATAAGTGAGTTCCATCAAAACCATAATGTCATCAAAAGTACAACATTTTTACAGGCAGCGACATAGCGTTCTACCTTCACCTGGTGTTCAGTTTCCTGGATGTGATGTACATACCTTACGCCATCATATATTACGTGGACAGGTAAGAACTATTTGAATCCTCGCGGAAAAATCTTAAATCAAATCAGAATTAATATAGAAATTATTGATATTGTGATCTTTGATAGTCGTGTAGTCAGTATTATAGATTAACTAAGTAAAAAGTGAAGAAAGTATACGATATCACATATAAATATATATGTAGTGTCAGTAGTAGTGGATTTCCCTACATAAAAAAAATGTCAGTAGTAGTAGACAGCCTCGTTCATTTCATTATTACGAAAAAAAACGAAAAATTACATATTTAAACGAATTAGAGTCCCACTATTTGCAATATACAGTGTATGCAAATAGTGATTTCAAAATCGATGGCTAATTAAACTCTCAAAAGAACCTGATATGATTCAATCCAGCTCTAATTAGTCACGATTACTAAATATCTATAAAAAATCTATATTTAAAGCAAAAGACAATTTAAAGTCCAGAATTTTGTGATAAACATTGACCTGGGAAAATGAACAAAGATGTACTAAAAGACAGTGTATGACTCCCTAGCGCCGTTGTCAAAATATCGGCTTCGGCACCGGGGGTCCTGGGTTCGACTCTCACACGCGACAACTATTTGTGTGAACCACAAACAGTTGTTTCGTTTCCGGTTTTGGTTCCCGTGAAATTTATGTTTGTAAAACACTTACAACACAGGATAATGTTGTCTTACAGTACTGTAGGGCTTATTTTTTTTAAAAAAGAAACAAAGACAAAAGAACAGAAAACAAAAATATAGACAGTAAATTCAAATACCACCACATCAATTTAGCACGAAGGAACGCTCGACCGTCTAAGGCGCTTTAAGTTTTACTGACACACCTAACGTGATGCAGAGTGTACCTGACGTGCAACTTGCGCGGGCTGTGCACCACGCCGGAGCTGTGGAGCTACTTCACGGCGGAAGTGTGGGTGCTGATAGTGGCCATGATGGTGCACGTGCCGCTGTGCGGTGCCGCGCTCCTGGCGGCGGACAGGCTCAAGTCCGGCGGCCGGATTTGTCCGGTGAGCCCCCCATCCTGACGCCCCCTGATGGGAACATCAAAACAGATCGAATCATTTATTCATCGGAGTAAGACATTTCATGCATCGATATTCATTTTTTCCACTATGTAATCTACCACCGTTTCGTAATCGGTTACTTTAAAGGAGAAGAAACAGGCGAAAGGAACTCAGTAGGTGTGGTCTATTTGGTCATTTTTTCCCCTCAAAATTTTATGCTTAATGTTAATTATACAGTATCTTCTAAATGCATTTCGTAATATTGCTACGACCTTCGGTGACAGCCAGTACAGTTACACGTACGACGATGTTATTTAAATAGTCTGAGTCTTTTAGAGCAGTTTTTTTGAAATATCGTACGATTAAAACTTGTGGAAAGGTACAAAAAGATTGTCGCCGGTGTGGGAATCGTAATTTGTATGCTGGAAAGGATATAATAATAGATGCGCCAAGCATTGCTTCAATTGTTATTTACAATGTAGATAAAAGACGTTAACATTTTCGTCGGTATGGCAATCAGCCGTTTAGCTTAGTGGCTAAAGCGTCAGGCAGCGAATGCCGAATACGTGGGTTCGATTCCCACAGCGGCGACAATCTTTTCGTACTTTTTTCTACAAGTTTTAATGTTTAATCTTAAGTGCAGAGTTTAGCACTATGAAAAACTTTAAATATCGTACGATTTTGATAGATTTGATTTACGGTGATCGGGCCGCGGAACAGTCTCCGCTGTTGCACGAATGGACAGGTCCGTCCGGGTAAGTATCACGGCCTCACAGAAGACGGCCGTGAGGTGGAATTGTTATGCTTCTGAATTTCGTCTGGTGAGTGAGGTAGCCGATGTCCCACTTTATTTGAGGTGGCAACGCGTCTGCAACCCTACGGGTGTTGCAAATGTCCATGGGCGGTGGTTCTCCCTTACCTTCAGGTGAACTGCCACATTCTCAAATAAAAAAAAAGATGTAAGGAAGGAAGATACAAGAAAAAGAACTTATAAATTATTAGGACCCATTACATTCATTTACGTCGATGTTTGTTATATGTTCCGAGCCTTTTTGAGCTGTTGTTTTGGAATATTTTATGACTTTTTCAGAAGAGTCCTACGACTCAGAGCGCGCTGGACGCGGAGTCGGAGGTCGGCGGTGAGTTTGGCGAGGACGAGGACGTGAGGAGGGAGAGGCGCCGGGTCGCCAGCATCCTGCACCAGCCTACACAGCACGCGCCGGTGCTGGTCGTTCACGTAAGTCTCTCTCATAGAAGTGAAAAAAGAGAGAGAGAGATAGCGTGGTAGGGCCACGCCCTCATGTTTACGCGAAGAGTATAAAAACATATGGAGCCTGCGTATTTCATATCTTGAGCTGACTAAGGATGTGATAGTGTTTGCAACGAGGACCACAGTAGAACAAGTAACCGTCAAAGCTCAGAAGGTTAGCAAGCTGAAGTGGAGATGGGCTAGCCATAACTCGGTGAACCGATAACCGGTAGGGAAGAAAGATTCACGATTGGCAGCCTCGTACCATCGCAGTGTAGGACGACCCCCCACCTGTTGAAGTGACGACCTGTGCAAGAGTGCGGATGCAGGTCGCTCAGGAAGCTTACTTCGTGATGTGTGGGGAGACCTATGTTCAGCAGGGGACGAATAGTCTGAAATGATGATGATGATGATGGAGGGATTTCATCAACAGAACCTCCGCAAAGAGTACAAGCTGCGGGGCGCCAGCACGTCCAAAGGCGCGGGCTGCTGCGACGGGGAGGAGCCTCTACGGAAGGCTGCCCTCGCCCGACTAAGCCTCGCTGTGCACGGCGGTGAAGTGTTCGGTCTGCTAGGCCACAATGGAGCGGGGAAGACCACGACCATGAAGATCATCACCGCAGAAGAACGGCTTACCTGCGGGACGGTGAGCTAGAGATTTGCTTTCTCGTTTTGATATTGAGTTTGGTGGTCGTAGGTAGGTTAAAAAGCTCTTGATATTCAGAAATTATTTCAGTAAGGTCTTTTCATGATATACGTTTCGTCATCAATATTTATAGTTGTAATTAGACTGATTTTTACTGCCTAAATAAGCTCTTTACTTACTCTTTATTTTACTTCTACTCCTTTCGGCATGTCATATTAGCAGAAATAATTGTTACTGAATTATTCAACCTGTTCTTTGTCTAAATTTTCAATACGCAATTTCAGACACGTAATTAAAGCGACTAATTAGTACTTCTTAGCCTCCAAGACATGAAAATATAAGATCGTGAATTCCTTTGCGACCAGGTGATGCTGGGCGGGAAGAACATCGACGACGCGCAGACGTCCGCGTTCCAGATGCTGGGCTACTGCCCGCAGCACGACGCCCTCTGGAAGAACGTCACCATCCGGGAGCATATCGAGTGCTACGCCGCCATACGCGGGGTCAGCAAGAGCGACACTCCCAGGTACTAATATAATACTTTCTATCTTCTTTTTTCCCATTTCTTTAGAAAAGGAGACAAATAAGCACCTGGTGGTATGTGTTCACCACCGCCCATGGATACTCGCAACACCAGAGGAGTCACAGATGCCTTTGAGGAAGGGAGAGATAAGCAATGGGCTCCCTTTTCAGTTTTCAGTCCGGAAATGCAGCCGACAACCGATACCGCAACTTGGTTGCGCGTGGCACAAAGTTCCGTGAAAAACGCAGTCGTACTTCTCCGTCCGCTGACCTTATGCTGTGGCGGAAGTTACGTCTTTATCACATCCACAGAATAGTGGATTCTTACTTCAACGGGCTTCAAATACGGTTGCACAAAGTTACGTGTAAAACGCAATGTCGTACTTCTGCGTCTCCCACCTTACGCTGTTTTGGAACCTCTTTATTTACCTCTTTATTCACACCCCCAGAATAGTGGAAGTTACGTCTTTATTTACACCCACAGAATAGCGGATTTGTACTTCAACGCGCGTTTCACAAATTTATATCTAAAGCGCAAAGTCGTACTACTGCGTGTCCCACCTTACGCTGTGGTACTTACCTCTTTATTCACGCCCCCAGGATAGTGGAAGTTACGTCTTTATTTAAACCCACAGAATAGCGGACTTGTACTTCAACGGGCGTTTCACAAATTTATGTCAAAAACGCAAAGTCGCACTACTGCGTCTCCCACCTTACGCTGTGGTTCTTACCTCTTTATTCACGCCCGCAGGATAGTGGACGCGTATTTGAACGGGCTGCAGATAATGGAGCACGCGGGCAAAAACGCCGAAGACTGCTCGGGTGGGACGCGGCGGAAGCTGTCGTTCGCCCTGGCCATGGTCGGCGACCCTCGGGTGGTGCTGCTCGACGAGCCCTCTACCGGCATGGACCCGAGAAGCAAGCGCTTCCTGTGGGACACCATATTGGCCAGCTTCCAGGTGACGAGACCTTTTTTAAATAAATGAAGCGACTACAATATAGAAGATAGTGGTCGCTTATACCCTCTTGAAGTATATCTTTGACTACTTACAATTTTTGCTTTTGTTCGTACTTTATGACGTAAGTTAATCGTTGCTTTAATAAGCTAAGTGAATGAATGAATGGATGAATGATGTTTTGCTATCGTAGTGGTAAAAGGAAGGAAGAAATCCATGAAAGCATGCAAAACTCAAGCACTCGTGCCGAAGTTCAGATCAAAAGTTTATGAAGTAATGAAACAAAAGTCGTTTTTTTCTATTTCAAACCGAAAATAACGTCCCCTAATGCCATTTACCCCATGAGTCATTAGTATAATTCTAACTAAAAAGCTTAATAATGGAGAAACTTTAAGACTTTTTTTTTTTTTCAATTTATCTTCCACAGGGTAAAAAGGGTGCCATACTGACGACACATTCCATGGAAGAGGCTGACGCGTTATGTTCTAGGGTGGGGATAATGGTGAAGGGAAGCTTACGGTGAGCATTAACAATTTCATGTCAAAATAATAGCTGAGCGCATATTATACGCTTTATTGAACACCATAAAATATAAACCGTCTGCTCGTTTGGCAACTTTTCGCATAAAAAAAGGCGGTCTTATCGCTACGAAGCGATCTCTACCAAACTTGTGGCTAAAATTATAATATGTTGGGCACCGGTAGGTGGTGTAAATGATAATGTTACATACTAAGATATAAATAAACTAAACAAATATATTACATTCTGCATAATAATAATGTACTAATATCGTAAAACATATCGCCTTTCTGTGATATAACACACGAACCCCTAGCCAGGGTGTTACATGATTATTTTTTATTACGGATGTTACATATGTCCAGGTTTAGTTATTATTTACCAACGATAAGTGAATAACATATGATATATTAATATAATAATTGTTATTCGAAATAAAGCCAATTTTTGCCACGCACCAGTTATCAATAAAACTTTGTAAAACCTAATTACTAATTCAAAATAATCGAACAGCAAAAAATTATGGACTAAAAAGAAGCAACAGTTTTTATATTACAAAGAGTAAAGTGTATTTTAATGATTCGTTTAGAAATTACGGAACCAGATGATTCACTCATTGATCAGATTATCAAATACCACCTTTAGAATATCCCCTTTCTAATGCAAGAAGAATAATTCAAATCAGACAACTTGGTTAAGAATTATCGGTAAATTATCTAATATATCAAATTCTCGTGTCACGGTGTTTGTAATTGAACTCCTCCGTAACGGCTCAACCGATTTTCGTGAAATTTTGTGTGCATATCGGCCAGGGTGGAGAATCGGACGACATCAATTTTTCATCCCCCCTAAATGTTAAGGGTGGTCCACCCCTAAATTTTATTTCTATTTTTATATAATTTTTTTTGTTTTTATTTTTTTTATGATACTGCATACAAAAATACATACAACCGTAAATTTTCACCCCTCTACGCAGACGTTGTCGCGGGCAGCAGCTAGTATTAATATAAAACAATTGAGAACCTCTTTCTTTTTTTTTTTTCATTCCGTTACAAAACGTCGGTAACGGAGCACGGTGATTCCGTTAGGTCCCTTAGACATCGAGGCTTAGAATAAAAATGTCCCCTTTTATTGTTCAGATGTATAGGTTCCACGCAGCATCTGAAGAACTTGTATGGCGCCGGCTATACACTAGAAATGAAGATTGGACAGAATAATCAGAAGGCCTCGGTGAGACAACCATTTCTAATATTGACTGTGTGTTCGTTTGATTTCTATCATGTACCACGAGTAATATTATTTTATTTGGCATAAAGATGACTTATGCCCATATTGCATGGCGTTAAACTGTTCAGTTTTACATTATATGACATATACAGCGTGTCGTTACCATCGCGACAATAAATGAACACACGTCTAACGCTACTTGCCAATAATCATAAAAAAATATTAACGTTAAACCTAATCCATAATTAAAAAAAAATATTTTTCAAACAAACTAATTAAGTAAAAAAGAAACAAAATTTGTAACATCCTATACAACTCGCGTCACAGCGACGTATTACAAGCCTTTCCTTCAAGTGTTTTGTCTCTTTTAAATTCATTCAACCCATTCATATGCTTTGTGACCTTTACAAATGAACTTTACGTTACGCTTTTATAGGTAAGGGTGTTCTAAAATTCTTTGTTTTGGAAAATTTAATAACTCTGTAAATATTGATGTTTAAAGAATTTAAATGTTTAATACAACTTTAAAAAGTTATCCCCTATGCGTGTTCATTTATTGTCGCGATGGTAACGACACGCTGTATAAGTGAATGAGACAGATGATATAGAACGTATGATACGGAAAGAGATACCAGTCTATAGAATTGTAATCTGTACATACCAATTGGCGTAGTTTGAGTGTCTCAGTTTTGGTACGTTAGTGTCATATCTACCTACATATATAAATATAATGTAATTGTAGTTAGCGTCTCTGTATACCCATACCGGCAAACAAAACAAAGGGAAGGATTATTTTGTCAATACATCTTGTATTCTGTTGGCATGGTAACGAGGTTTTACTTAACTATATCAAAATTTCGGGCTAGTAACTTTCGATATCCAATTATTTATATATCATCTTTATTCAGTTTTAAAATTTCTAAATAGGCCAAATGTCGGGTAAGAACGGTTGTCCATTATTGTAATCTATTACTGTACTTAATTGGGTTTATATTACTATTACTTTTAATCTTGTTACCCCTGCTTTTCTCTTTTCAGATGTTGGATTCAGATATGTCGATGAGCTCGTCGCCGCTCAGGTCGAACGAGAACTCGCCGTCATTGGGAGAGGCAGATGAAGGTGTATTTTTCATCTCGCCATTTATACGGGACTGTTTTTAATGAATGTCGCACTCGTCACTCTGTTCAAGCCTAAAAAGTAACAAATAAAGAAGATCAAATGTCTTGGAAAAGCCTTGATCTATTTATTTAAACAACAGTAATGAAATAATCCAAAGAAATCCAGGTTATCCAGCGTAAACGCTATCAACTTACGAAAAATTTCTTTACTCTTTATATTCTGATCTACTTACTTTATGTTTTGGTAAAGAATATGACAGTATTCATTTAACCAGGTAATGCAAAAAGAAATTTGTTATCAAGTCCAATCCACTTACTTTATACGGCATTTTCACGGCCTCACAAATTAAAAATGTTATTTTTTAATGTTTCAATTTAGTTCATTTGTTTTTTCAATAGTTCATTAATTTAAAACATCTGTGCCAAGTATGAACTATGAATGACTTATTATTATATCTTAGAAACAAAACAACAATCCACCCAGATGTCTTTCGTTCAAAAGTAACTCTTAAAACGTTAGTGCGAGATGTCGGTTAAAAATACAAAGCATACGGGTCTTCTCAGTTTCTGACAAATGATTTTCTCCCTGAATGTTCAGAAAACTTGAACGATGCCGCCGCATACGCTGCGCTGCTGGGCTTGTGTGAGGGCGCTAGTTCTCAGACGGTTTCATCAGAAAATTTAGTTTTCAACAAGGCGGCGTTTCAGGGGGATCGGGTGGTGGCTCGGTATCGGCTGAACCGGAAGCGGAGGGCGAGGCGGAGGCGGTCGACGTCAGCATACACACGCCGCTGGTCGCGGGCACACCGCCCCCGCCGCGACAGGCGCACCACAGGTAGGGCCACGCAACAGTCTGCTTTGCTGCACGAAGGGGCGGGTCCGTCCGGGGAAGTACCACGACCTCGCAGAGGACCAGCGTGAAGTGGAAGTGTTATACCCCTTCCTCTGATGAGTGAGGTACCCGGAAGCCCGCTTTAACAAAAGGTAAACGCATCTGTAAACCTACGGGTGTCGCGAATGTCAATGGGTGGGGGCGGCTTTCACTTAACATCGGGTGAACCGCCAGCTTGTTTGCCACCTTCTGACATAAAAAAAGGTAGTGAATGTTGTAATGATATCATGGATTCAAAATTGAGTGTGTAACTTTTAGTGTGGTGCATGATCTGTTTGACTGGACAGAAGCGTTTATACGACGATTTAGATGACACTCTTAAAGCTTTTCTTTTTAATGAAAAATTAGACAAACGGGCCTGAGGCTCACCTGATAAGAAGTGATCACCGCCGCCCATGAACATCTGCAACACCAGAAGGGTTGCAAATGAGTTGCCAGCCTTTAAGAAAAGAATAGGCTTTCGTCTTGAAGGTTCCCAGGCCTTTAAGGTTCGGAAAAACTGTTTAAGGTTGCAAATGAGTTGCCAGCCTTTAAGAAAAGAATAGACTTTCGTCTTGAAGGTTCCCAAGCCTTTAAGGTTCGGAAAAACTGTTTAAGGTTGCAAATGAGTTGCCAGCCTTTAAGAAAAGAATAGGCTTTCGTCTTGAAGGTTCCCAGGCCTTTAAGGTTCGGAAAAACTGTTTAAGGTTGCAAATGAGTTGCCAGCCTTTAAGAAAAGAATAGGCTTTCGTCTTGAAGGTTCCCAGGCCTTTAAAGTTCGGAAAAACTGTTTACAGCTGGTTTCACAGAGTGGTTGTGCGTGGGCGAAAATGCCTTAAAAATCGCGCTGTTGTGGAACACTGAACATTTAGTTGGTGTCGATGTAATTTCTTAACTGTCTTAAAGATGGAATATACCAATATTCATCGCCTTTAGCATACCAATGCTTTACCCAAGGGCGGATCCAGGGGGGGGGGTCATGGGGGTCATGACCCCCTCCCCTGGGCTGGGTCCAGGACCTAGGTGGACCTAATTAAAATTGTTAAAAATAATATTTTCATATATTTTTGCCACAATATAGATTTTATGTAAGTACCTTCAATATTAATATAATATTTTTAACCGACGTCAAAAGAAGGAGTTTCTCAATTCGATTGGTATATTTTTTTCGATGTATGTACAACGATTACGTTGAGATTTATGATCCGATTTACGTGATTCTTCTTTAGTTCGATGTAAAATTGTTGCCATTTTGTCCCATAAAAATTTACCATAGTAGTACCAAGTAGTTTTCATTTTATGAACATTTTTACAATATTTTAATGTTTGTCGTCAAATCTTGCAAATTAAATTTGATCTACTTCCCGGTTACCGGTTGAGCTGAAATTTTGTATACAAGTGTAAATCGCGAGACAATGCAATATTTTTATGATATGGTGCTGATCTGACGATGGAGCTAGAAGGTGGCCAAAGGAACTTCGCAATGAAACGACAGAGCCTCATCGCGTTTCGGTATTTGAATCGTATTGACGAGTAGTTTATCTTTCACTTAGATAAATAAATAAACAAATTAATTAATCTCATAGGTAACCAGGATCTTATGATGGAGCTCCGTCTTCAGCCGTCCATAGATATATGCATAGGGTTGCAGATGCGTTTTCTCCTTACAATAAAGTGGGCTCCGGCTACCTCACTCGCCAGACAAAACGCAGAAGTACTTCACGTCAATCTTCTGTGAGGTCTATTATGTGAAGTTCCTATGACCACTCTGTCATGAAACGACTCAACCCCATCTAGTTGCAGCTCGTTTGAGTAAGAGTACTTAATTTTTAGATGGTTAGCAGGGTCTGATCTGAAGATGGAGCTGGAAGATAGTAAACAAACGACGCAACTCTATTGTGTCTCGGCTCGTTTGATTCGTTATGAAGAGTTCTTTAGTGCTAGTCTAAAGAACTCTGGATGGACCGTTTTTGATGGGTGGTTAGAAGTGGTGGTTTAGTGCACGTGAGTATGCGACCCCATCTTTGGGAAATAAGGTTTGTTCGTTCCGTTTGTTATGAATGTGTATTATGTCTGTGATTAGATGGATGAGCGCTAAATATTATGAATGAATGAATGAATGACCGAATAAATATTTTTTTTTGTTATTTATGATCATTTTTTTAACGTGGACGATGAAATTTTTAGTTTGTGTAAATATAATAAAATAGCCGTTATTTTAGGAGTTTTCATTTGGGTTTATTATACAGCGTGTCTTTACAATCGCGACAATAAATGCACACTCATATAGAGGATAACTTTTTAAAATTGTATTAAAAATTTATATTCTTTAAACATCAAGATTTACCGAGTTATTAAATTCTCTAAAACAAATTTTAGAACATCCTAACGTATAAAACTGTAACGTAAAGTTCATTTGTAAAGGTCAATGTATAAATGTATGAATCAGTCAGTTGTAGTTGTGTAGGATGTTACAAATTTTATTTCTTTTTTTACTTAATTAGTTTGTTTGAAAAAAAATTAATTGTGTATTTCTTTTAACGTTAATATTTTTATATATAAAAATATTATAACCAATACGACTACATAAAATCTGGTAACGAAGAGATAAATAAAAAGAAATTTCAACAATAAGTAAGCCTACCAATAGCTACTTTTTTAAGTACTATACAGGAAGGCTTTTCTAAGTGTATCCATTTTTTAATAACTACATAAAACACATAAATAAAGTTATATAAACATGATAAATATTTAAAATCACTCGTATCATTCATTTGAACTTATCTCAAAAAGTATGTGATTTATGGGCTTTTATTTTACGCGCGACTATTCATAACTAACACGCACACAAGTTCGTTTCAAAAGTATTCGACGCATTTATGAATGACTACCGCATTGTCAACAAGCTCTGTTTTTTAGGTAATGGAATGGCAATTTTTTTGAAAAAAAAATAAGTCTGTTTTTATTTCAATAAACGATTATACTACCGAGTCTGAATCTCCTGTGTATTTGGGCATCTTGAAATAAGCCAACCTGTATTATATATGATAATAAAAAGCAACGAATTATTACGAACAAAAAAAGAATTTTGCAAGTCCATCTATATATGGCGAAGTTATGCCCGAACATACGAAAAATATATGTAAACATCCGAATTGATAACCTCCTTCTTTTTGAAGTCGTATCATGATTATAAAAATAAACCACGACTACGTGACGCCCCCCTGGCACCAAAGCTGGATCCGCCCTTGGCTTTACCCGGTTAGTTATGACCATGTACAGAGGCAATCCCTGACCATAATGTGGTGGTTGAACTGCCTGCTCGTTTACCACCTTTTCTTGCGAAACCCATTGGTTTGGTGCATGTTTAAGTGGTTGCAAATTTGCGTCGTGGTCCATCGTGGACAGGACGTACTCATAAGTGAAATTAGAAAATTGGTTTGGAATTTCTGTGTGTTTTACGTCGTCTGCAGTTTTATGTGTGTCTTTATTTTAATGAACGGTTCACGGAGCACATTAATGTTAGAGAACAGGATTTTATTTAAATTTAGAACGGAAATAAATCATAATTAAAACATCATGAAACATCTTAAGAACAGAGAAGTTTCGGATCATGTGCATCGCCAAGAATTATCTATAGAAATGTAGTGACGGCTTAAATGCTTTCCACTGCTGTCTGTACAATAGCTTCTTATTTGGTTACCTATACAATAATCGTTATCATAAACGAGGTTCATCACCTTTATCAGAGTCAGCACACTGTCAGATATGCTCATTGTCAGTTGTGTAATTTATTCCAGCATCAATTATTTAATATATACTATACAAAGTAAATAAAGCGTGTAATTTAATTTTGAATATCAAACTAATCATGCCAAAATTGATTTGCAACACAAATTCCTCGAAATTAATTAAATTTCAAATTATATATCGCTATTTTGATTTTGTAGAATCATCATCGTTCATTGAATTCAATTACAAAATAAAAATATACATTTCACGCTTTGTAAATAAAATTTATCTATTATAAAATATTATATTACATAATATATGTCATAAAAAAAACTGTCTTAAAACGGTGGTAGGGCCACGCAGCAGCCTCGGCTGTTGCACGAATGGGCAGGCCCGTCCGGGTAAGTACCACGACCTCGCAGAAGGCCAGCGTAAAGTGGAAGTATGACAAATACTTTCGCGTTTCCTCTGGTGAATGAGGTAGCCGGAGCCCAATTTTCAAAAGGTTGTCAACGTATCTGTAACCCTCGGGTGTGGCAGATGTCCATGGGCGGCGGTATTCACTTAACATCAGGTGAACCGTCTGCTCGTTTGAGAACTTTTCGCATAAAAAAATATTAAAAATACGTCTGCTTGTTTGAGAATTTTTCGCATAAAAAAATATTAACAAGAAATAAAAGGAAACGCAAACAGAGTAATTAAAAACTTATTGCGATACCTACTGTTAGGAAAACAAGTTCAAATTTAAAAACTAAGCACACACAGCTATCGCGTATCGTAACACAATTAATTACAACCACGACATTTCGCAAATAAATCAAGATATTTGTCGGGTGCGGAATAAATTACTTATCTCGTAAACGTTATCAATGCCCGCCGAGGCAAATATTGGCTAATGGCAGAGAATTAGTTTTCCCTCTGGCGTCACAGTTTGCGAGTGTTCAAGATTAGATGCCAATTTATGGATAAAAAATTGTGAAGCCCACACGACTGGTTTCAGTCTTACTGTTTGTGGGAGAAGGTGTCAAACGAGAATGCAATTCCCCTGACGATAAGTGAACCCCACATTTCGCGGTATAAGGATTATATAACGCGACATGTGGGGTTATGCTTTGTTGCAGAATTGTACGCTACCCTTAAAGTCATCTGGCAACTTCACTGACTAGACGAAGTGCAAATGTATAAATACTTCTGTTATACGACGCGCAAAAGGCGTTCTGTCGCTCTCTGAAGCCGTGGTGCTGCTCCAAACCGCACCATCACATTAAATGCACTGTATCTCATATTTATTCTTAGCATGAAAACAAATTATATTTTGGAGAGAATGACGGATGACTGCAAAAATCATTTTTCCTAAACCTAATGAATGATAATTTTGGTCGTTTTGGTATGCCCACTGGCTTATACGTTATATACGTTACAAAAGAAAAGACATGTTTTTCCTTTGCAAAATAAATGCTCTAAGAATACAGGAATTGAATCGCGTGAGTCTCAGAACAGCCAATGGACTACTGTATTTACACTAGGCTCATCAGTCTCTTCCATGGATTGTGTTGGCTATTTCCAATTAATCCTAACACTAAAGGGCATTTTGACTTTAAACAATATCGCTACCCCGTTGATATTAGAACGGAGTCCAGTGGCGGTGGCGTAAGTGCCGAAGCGGCCATAGCGCTGGTGGGTCAGATCTTCCCCTCCGCCGTTCTAGAAGAGAACTTCGCCGAGAGATTGGTGTTCTCCGTTCCGCAGTCCTCCGTCTCCAGCTTGGCGAGGTGCTTCCAGCAGATAGAAGATGGTAAGAGAAGATAAGAACGTATCGCTCGCACTCGTAAGCGATAATTCGAAAGACATTTCGCTCTCGCCTCACGTCGTTAATGAAACTTGAAAGGAAACAAGCTGACTTCTTTAGTTTACGTTACATTTTACTTTTTTAATATAATATACCTACTATTATATTAATTATTGGGCTTTTCTTTGAAGATTGTACACTTAACTGTACTATCTACAAAGAAAAGCCCAAGAATTATTTTATCGTAATGTCAGCTTGCAATACTACGTCCAAATAATTTATTTCGTATGATTGAACGTGTTCTAAAGTGCTACTTATAACTTTAATAAAAAGTTTGGCTAATATGGCCTAATTGTGGAATTATGTATCCTACAATCTTCTTGAATCTTCATGATTTTTTTTTGGCCTGGATGAGCCACTGTTGGCCTTAAGAGCCTTTACAGATCCGACGGGCTTGAGGTGGCTTGGCGCACGAGGCGCCTAGCCTGAACCTCGCGTATTATTATTACGCGTTATGGTGACTAAGCTCGAGGGCTCCCGGGGGAACCTCGGCTCGGGCCGTCACGCTATTATTTCCACCAGTTTGGGAGGCCGCCAAGCTCTTAAGGCGCTTTGGCGGGCGCTCCATGGAGTGATCAGGCTCAAGGGTCCCCGAGAGGGGACCTCTGCTTGGGCTGTCACTCAGCACGCGTTTAGCATTCCATTTTATTAATGCATGACATTCGACTTAAATACTCCGAATATTTAAGATTTTTTTTCTTATTTTCGCTATGCAGTGCTGATTTCGATTTTTTTTTCAATTATTTCACAGCAAAGGAGAAACTGAACATAGTCGAGTACAGTTTTAGCCAGACAACGCTGGAGCAGGTGTTCCTGAAATTCGCACAAACCGAGAACGTCGAATCTTCAGACCAAGAGCATTAGAAAAACGTTGATCGTATGTATTGTAAGGTTATACGCTGTTATTGGCGCTTGGTAAACTCTGTAAAGTTAAGGTTTTTTTTTCTTTTCGCCTAATCTCGAGTTAACAATAAAAACTTGTAACCTTTATTAGTTAAAAAAAAACAATCCGGAGGTAGTAATCCTAAGTAATAATATTTTTTATTACATGTAACAATTTTATTTCAACTTTCCTAGCCTGATTAATTATAATTTTCCTTCCCAAAATTGACCCTATCAGAGGTTACCAAGTGATGAATCAAAAGCGTAAATTTGCGCTTTTAAAACTATACTATAAGGAATCGCTTCTAATATACTCTGTAGTTTATTTCGTTGAGTTATCAAAAGCTTTTTTGTATGAAATTTTCCAGTTCATGAGAGAATATTATATAGGTGCCGTAGTATTTAATAACAATATCGTACTCCGTGATGTGACAAAAATCTGTTGGCCTATGTATGAATTAACATTACCTACTTATCTAAATTTTTAATTTTTCTAATACTTAGAACTAAATAAATCGCCTGATTGTTGAATGGGAGAACCGTAAGGTTGGCAGTGTACCCATACAAAAATATGAAATTATGTGATTGATATAAATCTCATTAATAAAGTAGTTGTAAAAAATTGAAATGTGTGGAAAGGGATTCAGTCACATTCACGGCGCATGATCTGTAGCTCGTATTGACAGTGTGAAATGTTTTATAATTTCATACGTTCCGCAGGGAATTTTATACGCCGATTCACTACGAAATAAATATTTTTACATCTGTACATTGAGATTAAATATTCACCACTCGAATCTCGATCGCCACGTTGTATTGCCCATGAGAATCTGAAATTTACCTCAAACGTTAAATTACTTTAGCGAAACATTAATTTAGCGTTAAATAAAATAAACTTCGCGTCGATAATTTGGCAAACTGAAATCAATTCGAGATATATTATCAATCGAATATCATCAAAAAGTTTTTAGCTTAAGTTTATCCTTTTACTCTCTTAGTATAATGTCATACAATTAAATATTAAATTAAAATTTGACCTAAACAATCATGCTTTTATGTTACCTATATGACTATTTTTCTGTCCTAATATGGAAGGTTGAAGTACTTCAACCCTCCATATGTCCTAACAAACTTGATCTTTTTAATTTTTCACCACCCCAAAGTGGAATTTTTCATATTCAATTAAAAAAATTAAAAGGCTTCGTAATAAGTCTCTTAAATTATTGCTTATCTGTGTTATAGCTAAAGATATTATATCTCATAATCGACAGGTGTAAGAATTTTTATTTTTGTCCAAATTTACCAACATAAAAATATTAACATACAGTCAATATGTTAGGTACATATTTTATTTCTTTATGATTTATTATAAAAAATATTAAACTACTAACTACCGACTATAATTATATTAGTCAACGATTCATCTTGTTCAAGTATTTGATAAACCTTTATAGGTTATAAAAGTTGTTTTGACAGGTATTTGACATTCGCTATGTAGAATAATAGATCAAAATTTATTTTTGTGATTAATTAAGAACTTTGTGATTTATTTCTAGTCACGATTTTATCATGTAGGTAATTATTTTTAAATTTTAAGTAATGTTATGATGTGTGATTTATTACAAAAATAATAGACAATAGTTGATAAAGAAGGGAAACTAATGTGACAGATCCAACATCTTTTTCACTGTTAAATAATATTATTAAATGCCTAAAGATACATACACTAAATTTATTGTCTTAGATTTTATACATAGTATGAAGGATAAAGGCTACGTAAACATTAAAATTGTTGCGATGTAATAGAGACAACGGATTTTTTTATTTAATAAAAAGTTCATTGTAAAACTTTTAGTGAAAAACAATGTGAATTCTGGAGCATAAAAATTTTGCAAGTTTTGTACAACACCATAATTATTATGCTACCGTGAGGTTTAATACGTTGATGACCTCGAATACGGTCTATGATCGATTACTTAAGGACTTACTGGTGTTTTCTGTGTAATTATTGAAATAAGTAATAAAATATTCTGAAATATAACTAAAATAAAATGATTAAACGCCCGACATAAGAAACTGTAACTTAATTTTTTAGCCAAGTTCATCCAATACCCTGGAGAGACTTTACAGGTGAACTGGTCAATGTATGTAATTATGTGGTTAATTAATTTCCCGGAATAAATTTTTGAGTCTCTCTATGCAAATTTATTAAAATCATGGCAATTGATCCACTGTTTCTCCACGATTAATTTTCCTAAACACGTATAGAACAAACTTATATACACAATAATTTGCCTTATGACTGCCCAAACAGGAACTAGTGATCGTCGACAACCCTCATTTTCCACTTTATCTACTTGCAGATAAATGGTTACTGACTTAGACATCAACAAAAAACTTTACAAGCAAGATACGAACCTGTTTTATCACATCGATACTAAATGCTGAAAAACTTTACATGATATAAATTAACGAAAGGCAAATGGAAGGAAGCGTCCTATGTAAACATCGTTTCCTTGAATATTCTAAAAGATAATTTACGAGTCAAACCGTCTTGGTCATTGGTGTGATAAGCTAGCCGTGCGTGTGCATACTTTGTGCACACATTAGTCTGGTAGTACTTTACGTATACAATAGAAAAAAAGAATGTGGAACTTTATATGACAAAAAATACAGTTTTTTAAATACACTATGATACGCGGGACTTTGACATTAATATACTAAAGTGACATTACGAAATAAAGTACTACATTGTTTAACATACATTTTTTTGTTTATAATATACGGAACTTTATATATGTATGTCAATGTCAATGTCCCTCGTATCAACCTATATTTAACAAACTGTAAGTAAAGACAAATGAAAGGAAACGTCAATAGAGGGCAACATCGGATCATATTTTCAATCCACATTGATGAACGAAACTGTCATGTCCATGTCTCATGTCCACTCGTAAATAATTGAACACTCGATTCTTGAACTGACAAACAAATAATTGTTTATCGGTCATGATTGTCCCCTTAGTTAAATTTATGAGCAGAGTAAAATTCATTTGGAGGCGCGTTTCTCAAGTGCTTACGTGAAAATAACGAAGACTTACTGATATGAACCGAGCATTTTCAACAGGAAACATACAGGGTTGAATTTTAAAAAATTCAATCTCTACAACTCAGTAAGCGGGTATTTCAATAAACTTCTTGAGTTTTCAGATGGGTGGTAGTAAAATCGGGTTACGATGCTTAAGAGACAAAAAGGAGGCAGTCAGAATAGGCCCATTACAAAATTAGGGCCACCATCTAAAATCAAATTATATATGAAATTTATTTATTATGTTTTCTATTAAATCATGGATTAAAAGAGTTTTATAGAATACCGGAACGCATGAAATCAGTGTAGGCAAAAATTACAATACTTATTATTATCATTATAAGTATTTTAATTTTTTACCTAATTCAAATGAATTTTTAATTTAGTCAAATATTAACATGGGATACAGCCTAAATTAACAACGCGCAGGCTGAAAAAAAAACTTGTACAAATTTCTTTAAAAAAAAATCTTTACACCATGACACCTTTGCTTACAGCTGTTTTGGGAGTCTATGTAAACGTTGTTGAGTATTGTGAAATATTATTTAAGAGTCAAGCCGTCTTGGTCATAGGGGTGTGATGAGCTAACGCTTTGTGACCTTGTGTCTGACCTTGGAAGCAGCGCAAAGATGCAAAGCTGGCACCTTTTGTGTTTACTCCAATTTTAATACAGGTGTAAATAAACGGGTTATTTGCTCTATTAATTTACGACAAGTCAACAAACAATTTAAGTTAACTAGTTAACATTATATTGTCAAAAGAATCGAATGCTAAAATTATTGACCGCTAGGTAACTTAGAAATTTATCGAGCTGTCGTGGAGATCTTCAAATCGAAATGTTTTTCTCTTCGGATAGTGTCAAAGACACTGCGACACCTACCTTAAGATTTCGAAAATGTACGCTTCTATAAATGACGGTAATTCTATAAATTACGTACCTACCTAATAAGCGAAAACTACAGTAACAGTAGTGCGTTTGATAAAGTAAATTTGAAATATACAATACAATATAACCTGTGGTTTGTAAAAAGCATGGCATATGAGTTTTATAGGCTCTATTTACCAAGGATGTCTATGATTATATGATATTGATAATATTATAACCAAGCTTTCAAGTGAACAAAACCATAGAGTTAAAATCAGACAGACCCCTATTGTAAGTCTATGATAATACTGTAATAAACTAAAATAGTGTTAAATTTATCGCGCTGTCTGTTATTGTGGCTTATGCTTAATACTATCAAAATGTTGATTTTTTTCATAACTAGTATTAATAAGGGAAATCTAACGTATCCATGTCAGCTTTAAGTTACAGTATTTAGTTGTTATTATCGTCTCATTTTAAGCAAATTGTGTGTTTTATTCATAAGTGTATCGACCTACGAACTTCGGCAGCCTTAAATAGTCGAAGTCTTATGTAGTCTCGGTATTTGTATATCAATTTATATGATTTTCATATCGATTTACCACAAAACTCATGCAATGTTTAAATGCAAAACTCGACGACATGTCAAGAGAAGATAGCATCGTGTGACGCCGCCACTTTGAATCGCGTGCAAATATTGCTTAGTCTATTTTAAAACTTATTCTGATCAAATAAATGCTCTATCGTTAAATCGATGTGGTGAACTTAATTTCATTTAAATCCAACATTCTACTAATCTCACAATTTGTGGTCGCATCGACATAAAACAAGACATTTTTTTCTTTTATTACAATCTTAAATGAAAATCAACGCTCTACCTTCAATGTTGTTAATGTTAAATACGTCGACATTTGTTATTTTCAATCCTTGAATAAGAGACTTAAAAAGTCCTAAAAAGGTTATGTAAGTTAAAATGCGATGTGTAGTATAGAGAAACCGTTTTAAAATTGTCGTGTTTAACAGTAAGTGTTAATTACACTTGTCAAATGAAACATTTTGAATACAGTGCAAAATGAAAAACTTCTCATTTCTAATCGAAGTAAATCGTAATATGTTAAATCTTGCGTTATAAGAAAAAAAAAGTACCAATTTTGTTGCCATGGACATATAAAATGATAAATAAGTTATTTTTTTTATATAATTAAATCTCAATACTATAATGTAGAGATGTCTCTCGTCCTATATATACGTTGAAGTTGTTACGGAAGGATCCTTTTTTATGTTCATGATTATTACAAAAATTATATTCTTTAATTATTAATTTTCGAGTGAGGAAAGCTTTTGTGTCTTCAACATGTTTTTCATATTTTGTGGCAAAATATATTAACGCGATAACAAATAATGGTCATGGAAAGAAACCAATTACATCAATTGTAAAATTTTTGCTTTTCTTTACATTACGATGTGTTTGATTTATGTTTGTTAGTGAATTTTAGTCAATTAATTTAGTATCAAATAAAACATTCAACACGTCACGTTGTTTCTTTACTATGCACTTTCGAAGTGTAATCGTTCCCCTTCATCCATCTTTGTGTTTTAATTTATTTCGTGTCATTTATTTCATTATACATCCCTTATCACAACAAAGCTTAATTAACTTCTAAGTCTTTCAATCTCTTACCATGGACTTTTGTGTTTGAAAATACATAAAAATGCTTAACTTTTTTTTTAATACTACACAGGCAAGGTTCTAAATATTAAAAAATAGAAATACAGTTGTCAGCTTTGCGCGGGAAACCTGAAACGTTCATTACTCATTAGCTGTTATCGAATAAATAATTAATAATAACTGGCGTCAACTCTTACATCATAATACATCAAAAAAGTAAACTCGTTACCTAATGTTGTCAGTTAAGATTATCCTAAATTAAATTTACGTCGTAATTAGAGTTATCGCATTATTACGTGTTTCCCTCCAAAAGGTTGTAAAACATTTTGCATGCTGACCTCGAATTAAGTGTACAGAGTGCCTTAAGCAAACTAGTATACCACCGAATTTCCAGTATCTAATTCGATGAGTTATATAAAAAAAATCCCACTGATTATCCCACTTATATAAGCTTAATCTAATTTACAATCAAACGTTTTGCCTCTGACACCGTCAGATCACCGTCCCACAGACCCACAGTGGTAGGGCCACGCAGAAGTCTCGGCTGTTGCACGAATGGGCAGGCTCGTCCGGGTAAGTACCACGAACTCACAGAAGACCGGCGTGAAGAGGAAGTGTTATACTTCCGCGTTTCGTCTGGTAAGTGTGGTGGCCGGAGCCCAATTTTCAAAGGGTTGTCAACGCATCTGGAACCCTCGGGTGTGACAGATGTCCATGGGCGGCGGTGTTCACATAACATCAGGTGAACCGTCTGCTTGTTTGGCAACATTTTACATAAAAAAAAATCTGATCATCTCAAGGAAAAATCAAAATGGCAATAAGGATATTGCAAATGTGCGGCGAAATTTCACACCAGCCAGGGTAAGACCTAAGCTCGAATATGCCGTCTTATTTGGGGCTGCTATACAATGATGTTTAGCGTGGCGTTAAAAAATAAAAAACCTGTGGCACTCGGGGAGTGCAGCGGTAAAGCTATATTGCATAGCATTTTTATCACCTTATGCAATTATAATTGTTCATTTATTTTTTATTAACGCAGTATTTTTTTTTCTTTGATATTAATTCAAATTACACTTTTTGAGCGTGGTGACCGATAAGAAAACAATATTTTTTCTTGCATAAATGAGAAGTTAATATCGTTTAAAATATTTTTATTATCTTACAATACATGTAGGTTACTCAGGACTAAAGGTTTATGGTAACTGAAATAAGAATCATATGATAGTATAATATTATAATATCCATCCGTGCGAACTTCATACAGTCGCACCATATATACCGTCAGGGGGTACTCATCCCAACTGGCCTGTCCGGCAGTTGTGGTATGGGATGCGGGTACGCGACCCCGGCTCCCCGAGCTGCTGCTGTCTCATCCGCATCCATCCGAGACAGTAGTATCCCTACCTTTATCCTCTCCAAAGATCCAAACCGTTCCTCTCCCAATTTCTTTACAGCGGCTCCCTCCCGCTCAACACACAAAGTCTATTTCGGTGGGGAAGACTCACAGCAGATATGCAATGAGACTGACGAATCCGACGCGATAGCAAGGCCTGGCGGACGGCCTAGGGCGATGGTAGAGGGCGTAAAGTTACCATCGGTCAGACACATCATCGGAGCCCTTCTCCGGTCGTATCGGTCTCTCCGTTCCACTGGATCAAGAAGGGGGAAGACGAGTGTGTGCACCTGCGTTTGCGCGCACGTTTGTGCACCTAAATATCTCCCGCGCACTTGACTGCTTCAGAAATAAGGACTCCGTGAAAACCGGAGTTAAGTGCAGTCGCCGTGGCCGAAATCGGCCGGGAGGAATCATCATCATCATCATCATCATCATACACGTTAACGAACGTTCGGCCGAGCTACATTGTAGGCGGAATGGGGGATGTTAGGTTTTATTTTCGTTACGGAATTTCTTGATTCGGTCGCCGCGCTCAAAGCCCGCTATAAAAGTTAGGCAGGAGTGAATAGGTTTTTAGTGAGCTAACGCGCTTACCATCAAAGGCTGCATCGCCACTTACCATCAGGTGGGATGGCAGTGAAGTGCTGGATAGTTCTAAATGAAAAAAAAAGCTATGCAAAATGTGAATGTGACAGATGATATAGAACGTATAATATGGAAAGGGATAGCTGTCTATAGAATTGCAATCTTAACCAATTGGTATAATTTGGGCGCCTCAATTTCGGTGCGCTTGTGTTATATCTTGTATATAATATCATTGCTGCTATCATTTGATAGCAAAGGCCAAAGGACTATGAATTCGGATGCATTTATTTATTATGCCTCCATCCTATATACACTTGCTACCGTATTAGTCGACATCATAACTTCATTTGTTACGCTACGAGAATTGCCAAGGAATCGATCTGAAAAAAAATTCGTTGAAACATCAACAGCCGTTAATGATGCACGCTAATTAAGGGAATAAATATAATTTAATTGCCTCATAGCCCCTTTATCGATATATCGCCGATTCATGCCTCGAACAATAACGAGTTACATAACAATAGCGTTTATTGTAATGTAACTGTGGAGTTTTAAACACGTAATAACAAAGAAATCAACCGACGTCTAGGATTGGAACCGACATGCGATTACAAATGAGGTTGCAACGGAACGTTACCGCGAAGATTTATTGCAACGCGATGTCAGCTGATCTAATCGGTGCATTTAATTTTAAAATGACAATCTGTTAACGATATTCTCTTATATATAAAAATGGATTGCTGTTCGTAAGTCTCGCTAAAACTCGAGAACGGCTGGACCGATTTGGCTAATTCTGGTTTTGATATATTCGTGACAATCCAGGGAAGGTTTAAACGATGAGAAATAATGGGAAAATTGCGTGGAAAATCGAAATAGCAACAATTTTATTTTACCATACAACTGTACCTGTCAACCTCTCAAATGATTTTTGAACCCGTTCCGATTCCTCTAGAAATAATTTATATGGCAAAACAACTTTTGCCGAGTCAGCTAGTATAAAATAATAAAACTACACAACAGTAATTGAATAACTATTAATATTTTGCATAGTATTTATAACTTAGCTTGACATGAAGTTCAATATTAATCATTTGTAACACCCCTGTAACATGTTAAAAGCAATAAAATGTATATTATCATAACATAAAAAAGTGGTATGGGTAAAAAAGTCCCTGCCCTTATCCCGTATAAGCGAACCAAGAAATGAAACTTTAAATAATGATTCATTATAGAAGTTTACCTTTAATGTACCCGTATTCAACGTGCAAATTATGCATTGATATGAGGCGAGAGAGAGAAGCTCTCTCAATGAAATCTTTGAAAGTGGACGTTACAAAATTACATATAAAATTACATATCAAATTGAGTGACAGACTTGACCATATATGTATGTAAAGTAAATAACACACGAGAATACCTCGACATGATAATTCGTACGAGTAATATATTTTTGAAATTGGAGGCCACAGCAGTGAACGCTAATAAAAAAAATTAATTTGCGTCCACTGCCCCACACAGATTTGCCATACCAAGACGGGGCATTAATAAGGTAAGGTTAAAGATGCTATATGTATTAGCCAGTAAGCTTACAATATATAATTAATAAATATTATGTCCCCTGATCCTTAATTCTGTAGTGTTTGAATCGACGGAAGTCGGAAGCAATTGTTATTTAATTGATAAGTAACCGTATGTGTGTTTTACATAGTAAAATATAATAAAAAAGCATATATAGCATTTAACATGGTAACTCTAAAGAACAGCTGCCGTTTAACCGTAGATATAAGTGTCTCATTCACTGTTTTGTTGTAGTAAAGAGTGCAGAATACATCAGAATACATTAAGATGAAAATGAAGAGGGCGTTATTATTTTAGATAAACAAATCGACGGAAGTTACAAATCAAAATGAGTGATAAAGATAAAATAAGATATAAATTAAGTAAATTAGTTTTATTCGCACGAGCAAAAAGTAAATACACTAAACTGATAATAAAACACCTCCCAAACAAAGATTAACATGGTAGCACATATTGTACGAACCTTCGTCTGTTCAGTAAATATTTGCATAAAGTATTATTTCAATGCTAGATAGAGAGTTCGCTTGTAAAAAGCTTGTAATGCCGTTATTAATAAGTAAGTCATTCATTTTCATTTCATTGCGAATTTGGAAACCGTAAATATTTAGTTATATAGATGGTGCGGCTGATAAATCGCCAATCTAATAACAACAGAGAGCTTTAGCTGAAAATCAAAGCCCTTCCCACGACTCTCCCAGTTTTGTTAGTACTCTTTTTCATGTATCAAATGCGTCGCTTGAAAAATGTGTGAATTTTGCTTATGCTTTTCGTTTAACTAATTAAAGATTTCAAATCTTAGCTGCAACGTTAAAAAGTGCTCTATCGATTCTAAATTGTCCAGTAAATGCATTAGCAAAATTCCCGCGCAAAATTGCAAATCGGCGGTCATCTTGTTATTTGAAAAGGTCGCGTTTGTAACACAAACAGGCTTTGGAGGTTCAAGGCGCGAGTGCGAAAGGACTCATTATGGATTTAAAAACAAACGATAGAATGTGAAGAGGCAATTAAAAGAAAACAAATTATACAAGTGCTACACAATAATCGACTCGGCCGGCCGGGGAAATATTGTGTGTTATGTTTTGTTTTTCATCTGGTGTTTAAGGAGACCAGAGATTTTTCATTACTTCCACCTTATTTTTTCCTCAAAACATTTTTCTTTCACTCACCAAATAAATGTAATTCGTCAATCGTCACCTCCAATTGTTGTATTTATATGTTATTCTTTTCTGTCATGGTTCCCAGTTTATTAATGATTCCGTTACGATCCTTCCTAATTCCTTTCCTCCAATTGGGCTTATCTCCGAGAACGTTGTTAAACTCGTATTCAACAATGTATTTTTAAGTTAGTTCTTGCGTCTAGCTCTTGGTGAATCGAGTTGTGGGCTGGAGACCCGTTTAGTTTCGAAACCTAGTCATGATATACACGTAGTACGAGTAATAGTTCATCCAATCAAATAGTTCATCCTCTACGAGCGTCTACGAGCACAGTGATACCAATACAACGCGTACACAAGGTACAGCTACGTTCAAGCGCGGTCCACACCGACCCAAGCCAACGATTAACAGGAACAACGGCCAGCGGAGCCACGGGCCATACCGAACCCACAGGCTGCCGGAGCTGTAGGTAAATTCCTCCCCTAATAAATAACGCATATATTAACACAACGAGGAGAACTATGTCAAGCTCGTGGATTCAGTATGATGTGAGATGGATGTTGCAAGGATGATAAATTTCACCCGGACAATTACAAAGATCCTAAGCAATTGTCTGTGTGTCACACAAATTAATAGTTGCCTCGTGTGGGAATTGAACCCATCAAGATGTATAACAAACTACCGCAAATATTAAAAGACGAAAAACACGATAAAACTTTCTTGAAAAAATTAAAAGACTTGTTACTTACTAAGTCATACTATGACATAAAAGAATATTTTGGAGATACTTTGGATATTATAGATATAAATAACACATAATGATCTCACATCATAAATATATTAAACAAATTACTTATAAGTAATATCTAAAATTAAAACTAATAAATGTTACTTATAAAAATAAATAGCTACTCATTGTCCGAATTTGTTTGGATTTGTTTTGTACTATGCTCTATAAACAGGGTCCATAAAGTACTGTTTTACTAATTATCCTAACACCTTTTGTTACTTAATGGATATGCAATAAACAAATAAATAAATAATTAAATAAATAAATAAAACCCGGCGCCGAAGCCAATATCTTGATCATCTCATACAGACAGTATCTCATACTGTCTCACATAAAAAAGTAATTACTTACCAGGTAAGCCGTTCCGTCGTTAAAATTAACCTCTTTGAAATACCTTGTCCTTTATCTTAATAAGTCTAGTAATTTTAGCGAGCCAAACACGCGCGAGTGATGTTGCGGCAACAACTGTTGCGAAATACTCATATGCCATTGCTTCTTTACTATTTGTTACATTAAAAATACTTCCGATTCTTAGGTATTATTAACTGCCTCATAATTATTACCTTGCAATGAATTTTTCTCATAACCGTCTCATCACTTTTTAAACCATCCCATTATGGCGGCAAACTAATGAAAACAACATAAATCGTATAAATAAATAATGAATAAAACTTTTAAAAAACACTACAAAAATTGTGCCTCAAATTTATCAGTTCTGCGAATCTCTTAATAAGATCATCGAACTAGTTTCTTTTCATTAATTTGTAATTAAAATTAAGCGAAGATTACGTCCAATCCAAATAAATAGTGGATCCCTGAAGACTAGAAATGTGGGGATATTCCTAAGTGAAAACTATAATTTATTAAATTAATCGTTTAACATCCAGAAAACAATCACACTTCTTTAGATATTTTGTTATATGATAACACTAATATACTAGCTTATGTAATAGCTTCCTCGCCTCGTCATCGCAATAGACCTATAGTTATAGATTGTTCCATTTTATCATAGATAGTTAACATACTGCTGTCGAATATGGACTTCTCCCAACGCACACCACATAGCTCAATCTTCGGATATGCGGATCCAGATGCGACCAGCAGCCAGTGGTGTCCTACTCCTAGAAACGGTTACCACTCATCAACAGGTCTACTCCTAAGATGTTGGCCAGCCCACTATCACATTTGACGGCATATTTGAGAATTTAAATCGATTACGTTAGTTCTCTGATACACATTTTTAGCAGGATTTCACATGAACATAAAACCATGGAATCAAAGTATATCCAGTCTTAAAGTTTCCTTTCGTAAATCACCTTTGTCATCACCTTTGTCACAAATTTTAGTATCAACCCTAGCTAGAAGCTTCTATGTTAGCATTTTGGAGGCAGTGCGGGAAGTGACCTGCGATTTAAAATTGCTATTTTTGGGCTTTAATAGAGATAAGCCAATAGTTATAAAATGTGGGCTCGTCTCCATAATTATAATATGCCTTAAACGGAGCCTGATCGGTTCACCCAGGGCCGTGCCTGACGGGCGTTCATTGCGTGCACCGCACGCAGGCGGCCGAAATTAAGAGGCGGCCAAATCGTTACAAGTTGTTTACTGGGCAAAAATACAATCGGTTTGTTTTCATTAAGATACGAAGTAAAAACAGTTTCTCTAATCTAATCTATCTAAAAAGAGTTTCTCAGAAATAAGAAATGTATAAAAACTGATTAGGTCGTTGTAGTATTTATATACCTAGTCATGCAGCGAATCCGAATTTTTTCGAACATTGCACGAGCGACGAGCCGAAATAGTTTTTTCAATTGACCGGCGTCGCGTAAGCGGTCTTATTCGTCTTATTAGTCGTATTAGTCTATAGACTAGCGAGGATAAATCGTTATTTGTGTCCTGTGTGTGATCCGATATTATTAAATTCTTTAATTTAACGAATAAAAATAAATTGCTTAATTCCTGAAAACTTTTAGTTGTGTGTTCGTGTGGTGAAATTTAATAAAAAGTTTATTTATCGTTCTCGATTTCGAAAGTTTTCTCGATTTAAAAAGTTTTTTTATCGTTCTCGATTTCGGTTAACCAAAAACTGATTTTTTTCCCGGTTTGATGCCCTGTGTAAAATAATAAACATTAAAAATTAAAGTAGTTTTTTTTAATGTTATCCTGGGGGCGGCCATACAGACTGGCACGCAGGCGGCTATATACCCAGGCACGGCCCTGGTTCACCCAATTGCTTTAAGTCGTTCAAGCAATTGGGTGAACCGAACCTAGAGGCTCAGATAGATTAAGTTCAGCCATGCTCTGATCTCATCGTGCTGACATAGATGCTCGACTTTCTATAATCGAAAAGCCAGGACTATCTATGGTCGCTGTAAAACACGCATCAGCACAACTGTCAAAAATAAAACTGTAAATTGGTACTAAGCCTTTTCATTCAACTATTTTCTATCCAGATAAAGCACAACTGTCAAAAATAAAACTGTAAATTGGTACTAAGCCTTTTCATTCAACTATTTTCTATCCAGATAAAGATCTTAGTAATTTTTACACTACGCCTACCTGAAATCAACAGCCAACCCACTAATACCATTCATAGCTACACAGGGTATATACAGGCCTACAATAAAAGTACCGGGTAATCTTTAAGCTACGTCACTAAAGCATGACTTTCAAATGCAGGACTGTCCGTGTAAAAGAAAAACGCATTCTTATCCTATTTATGGCCGTTCTTGAAATCGTAAGAGCCGCATTTCTTAGCTCAGTTCCCGCGTGGCGTTAGTTGAACGCGTCTTCGCGTATCGGTCAAAACGGAACGATGCCATAGAAAATAGTGTTCATGACAATAGTGTCTATTAATTACCTGCAATCAAGTGTTTTTGTATCTGTGCACGACATGCGTTGAACGTAAGTCGGTTAGTATTTTTCATTCGATTTGCTAGTAAGGAATTTTTTAACGTTCATAAAGCGTCTTATTTTATATAATTTAATTGTATTTTTATAGTAAGTGAAATAAACACGTTAATAATAGACACGTTAACATTTCTCTTTATATGAATATAGAATGCAGCGATACCGTTATCGGAGATATGTGCGCAAAAAAAAAACAATTTTACGGGGGAAATAATTTTAAAGACTATTTACATTGCTGTGTTATTAAAATGTCTTACAATTTATTTAAAAAAAAACTTTTTTGTTTATACTATATGATGAAATGTAGATGTAAGTTTTATACTTAATTGTGGAGTAAAATATTAGGATACATGAGAAGTGCAAAGTAATATTAAAGTGAAAAGTTAATATATATTTGGTTATTATAATTTGTCTTACATTATGTATTAGTTTTTTTTAATGTTGTATTAATGTAAAAAATTAAATATAGTAATGTTGTATATTATATGTTAGATATAACATTGTAATATCAATATCGTCCTTACCATTAATTACAAAATAGTCAAATATTTATTCCATAATCATAAAACGATGAAATAATAATAGTAATAATTTATTTATAAATATGGTATACAAAATTTTCAAACAACGTTTAAGAAGCAATTTTAATAAAGCCCTATATTCATCTTTATTAATGTAATTATTTATCATAATATTTGGATATTTTAGAAAACTTGGTTATATGTCTATTTATACACAACTAAAGGGGTAGGCTAAGGTCAGTCAAGTCAAGTGAAGGTAAGGTAAGTCATCTTGCTAACAGCCGTCGCACGCCGTGATATGGGTTCAATCCCCACACAAAACAAAAACTTATGTGATATGCATCACATAAGTTTTTGTTTTCTGTATATATCAACAGTTTCCTGGGTCCGATTATATCGCGGTGGTCTTTTCTTTAATGATTTTTTGTGCGAATTGAATTTAAATTATGTACTATATAATGTATTTATTAATTGTTAAGATTATAACTGCGGAATAATTGTAATTAAACGACTACTGCACAGTACTGTAGGATATTTATCGTCTGTCGTTTAAATAATGCAAGTTTTAAGAAAGCACGCGCCATGCGTTTGCGTTCTATTAAATGGTATTAATTCTAATGACGCGTTTAATCCAAAATGAACGTACATAATTTCATGATTATAAAGTAATCATGAATATAAAAAATAAATTCGTAGCATAGATTTTATTTTACTGTTGTAACAAAGTATGCCCATAATAAATTGGTAAAAATGAAGTGAATAGTTGCAGTCGTATCGGCCTCCACAAGTGGCCGGTGTCTTTCTTCATAGCTTGAAGCAAGTGGGGCAGGCTATGTGCAGCCTAACGGTGCGCCTTGTCCGTTGACTTCTATCCCGGTACGAAATCCTGGCCACGCGAAACCCGTTCCACCAGTTCGTTGGGGCTGAAAGCTAAAACAGATTATTACTACCACACAGCACATTCTTATACCTCGGTAACATTCAAACAGAAATTTGTTTTTATAAAGTTCCACGACAAAAGCATCTAGATTATGAGAAGCGTCTACGTGTGGAATCAAAAAAGCAAACCAAATCTTTTTTTGGAAGTCTATAACGTTCATTGTATAGACTCGCAAATGCCTTCCGATTTTACCTTAATTCGATGTGACCTTAATCAAATGGTCAACTAGTTGGTATTTAGCACATTCAGCAGAAATTTTACTGCGAAAGGTAGAATTATCCCTCACGGAAGACGATGTAAAGTGGAAGTACCTTAATGCTTTACCTTCCATCTGGCCAGTGAGGTAACAAGGGTCAATCCTTAATGTAAGCAACGCTACTACATGTGCCTTCGGGCGGCCTAACACCTGAGTGGTTACTTGGTCAGATTCCCTAACATTTATAGAAAATCTTCTAATGTTACTTCCCGCCAATACCTAATTAGTTGATGAAAATTACTTTTTCTACGCACATTTGAAATTTTCACGGATGATGTATTTCTGTTTGAAACAAAGAATAAAAACAAAGAATTTTAGAACAACCTTACGTATAAAACTTTAATGTGAAGTTTATTTGTAAAGGTCACAAAGCATATGAATGGGTTGAATGAATTTAAAAGAGACAAAACATACTGTTAGAAGGAGAGGCTTGTAAAGCGGCGATGTGGCAACGAATGAAAAAGTCTCTGAATGTATGAATCAGTCAGATGTAGTTGTATAGGATGTTACAAATTTTGTTTCTTTTTTACTTAATTAGTTTGTTTGAAAAATATTTTTTTTAATTATGGATTTTTTTACGTTAATATTTTTTTATGATTATTGGCACGTAGCGTTAGACGTGTGTTCATTTATTGTCGCGATTGTAACGACACGCTGTATAAATAACAACTGTGTGCCAATAATGCACAGATAGCATTGTAACAATAACAGTTACTAGTGTGTATTGCTTTAGTGGTATTATAAGTTCATTTAAAATGGTCGATGTATGTTATGGCTCCGTGGCGCAGTTGCCAAGGTATTGGCTTCGGCGTCGGGGGTCGTGGGTTCGATTCCCACACGGGGACAAATATTTGTGCGACCCACAGATAGTTGTTTCGCATCTGGGTGTTCGTCCACGTGAAAATCATGTTTGTAAAATGTCCTCACTACACGGGATAATATTATCCTAAAGCAAGGGCAATGATTTGTGCTAAACAGATAGACAGGAAGAGGCATAGATAATATAAAAGCCTTAAAAATTTACGCCCATAAAGCGGAAATAGATTGACCATATCTGTTAGCAACATTATAGACTCGTAATACATAAGACAACAGTTAATTACCATAATGAGTCTAATGTATATACATAACACACGTAGTTACCGAAACTTGTTTTACCAAACTTTATAATAAATATGTTCTCTTTTTATGTGACAGGGTGCCAAGCGAGCTGGTGGTTCGCCTAATGTTTAGTGATAACTGCCACCCATGGACATTTGCAACACCCGTATGGTTGCAGATGCGTTGCCACCTTGTGGCAAGTGTAAAGAAGGCCCCGGCTACGTCCCTACCAGACAAAACGCAGAAGTATGTCACTACCACATTACGTCCGTCTTCTGTGACTGTTCTATATAAAAGAATATTTTTATTTTCTAATTCTCAAATTATCTCGAACTTTTTATGGGGACATCCATACCATTCGGTCAAGACCAGAAGCTGATTTTAAAGTACTAATTAACTTTGAATACATAACGGTTAATTTATCGTTAGGTCATCAACCCGATTAATTAATAAACGGTATTGCAATAACCAGAATGATATAGCGATTAAACTTGTAGGAACGAGCAGTTTTTTATGTTTATAATTATACATCGTGTCTTTACAATCACGACAATAAATGAACACAAATGTAGAGGATAACTTTTTAAAATTGCAGTAAACTTTTACATACTTTAAACATAAATATTTAGCGAGTTATAAAATTTTCCAAAACAAAGAATTTTAGAACACCCTTACGTATAAAACTGTAACGTAAAGTTCATTTGTAAAGGTCACAAAGCATATGAATGGGTTGAATGAATTTAAAAGAGACAAAACATACTGTTAGAAGGAGAGGTTTTTTTTTTTTATGCGAAAAGTTGTCAAACGAGCAGACGGTTCACCTGATGTTAAGTGAATACCGCCGCCCATGGACATCTGCCACACCCGAGGGTTACAGATGCGTTGACAACCTTTTGAAAAAAATTGGGCTCCGGCTACCTCACTCACCAGACGAAACGCGAAAGTATTTGTTATACTTCCACTTTACGCTGGTCTTCTGTGAGGTCGTGGTACTTACCCGGACGGGCCTGCCCATTCGTGCAACAGCCGAGGCTACTGCGTGGCCCTACCACCGTTAAGGCTTGTAATGCGACGCTGTTGCAACGAATGAAAAAGTCTCTGAATGTATGAATCTGTCATTTGTAGTTGTATAGGATGTTACAAATTTAGTTTCTTTTTTACTTAATTAGTTTGTTTGAAAAAAAAAATTATGGATTTTATTAACGTCAATATTTTTTCTGATTATTGGCACGGTGCGTTAGAAGTGTGTTCATTTATTGTCGCGATTGTAACGAGACGCAGTAAAGTAAAGTATCAGTCTATACATGTCCCGCTGGGTAAAGACCACGGGGCCCCACTGCGGATTGGCAGACTTCATATATCTTAGAAATATTATTTTTATTATTATTTCGAAAATATGCAAATTTCCTCACGATGTTTTCCTTCACCGCTGGCACCGGGGATCGAACTCAGTTTGCGCGAGTATATTGATTTAAGGCGAGCGCCCGGACACTGGGCTATCACGGCTTATATGTATAATTATATGCTTTACATTATAATTATTTCTTATTACAGGGTTTTAAAAACATTATAATAACCTTAAAATTCCACATGAAATCACGAAAATACCAGCTGAAAATACCACAAAAAATCATTCCGATTATTAAGAAGAATCATTCTGGTCAATTCAGAGAGTATAACCATCCATTTGGCAACTAAAATGAAATTTGAAAAGCTATTTGAGAGCTGATCAGTTGAAATCTACGATGATCAGTGTTTCAGAAACTGGGCGTTAATGTCAAAGATGTAGGTCCAGTCGCTATTACGGATAGATTCCATGCCATTTCTATAAAAGTGGAGCAAAATTCAGACATAACAAACATCAAGATAGGAAAAATATATCATATCATATCAAAAATATATATTAGTAGTCACGACCCAACTGAACAACTGGTGTTAGACCAAAAAGAAAAATTTTACCCATTTGAAAGTTTAGTACTTATAAAAAAAGCTTAAAGAAATCTTATGAACCGTGTACTCATTTTCCATTTTCTATTTAAACGTAATGACATGAACATATTGTGATGAAAAACGGATCACCTACGACAGAACGAGTGAAAAAGATCGTGGTCAATGGTAATCATATTAAATATATACAAATAAGAGGGAGAGATACGACACTAGCGCACCGAGATTCAAATTACGCTAATTGGTGTAATTAGAGTGCAATTCCCATAGACTGCTATTTCTTTTATATGCATGTATCATACATTCTATATCGTCTGCCATATTCACTTACATATGTCATTTAATGTAAAGCGGAATAATTTTTAAACAAGGCCTCAGTATGAAGATGCAACATCTATAATAAAACATCATTGGTCAAAGGGCCATTAAGCTCCACAAACTAGTGAAACCCAGATGCTGTGTCTGTGTGTATGGTGGGGATTGGAAGAGCATCCTTAATTAATGACTTTCAATACCAAGCAAATCGATTCATCGATAAATAAATCATCGATCCGGGTTTCTACCGCCAACAGCTGATAAGATTCAAGCAACAAATAAAAAAAAAGACAAGTACGAGTAGAACTCGTGTGCCGAGGTACCTACCCATTATACCGCCATAAATTGGTATAAATTTTATTGGTGGCAAAGTTTTAATTAAGCTAGTCCTCCAAATTGTATGAACGTCCATTCGGAGTTCTATCTTAATTGGCGCCAGCTATGTATGCATGGGGTACCCTTTAATTTTCAACTTTTTCTTTTGGAATTTTCCCTTTATTAGTGCTGTATGACCTTGCATTTTAGCAAATTTCGTGATTCTAGACGAACGGGACCTACCCGTACCCTATAGGTTTTTGACCCAAAACCTACAGGGTACTTCCGGTTGACCTAAAATTGACAATTTTGGTTAAAAGCAAGGTCGTACAACACAAGTAAAGGAAAAACTCCAAAAAATAAGAAAAATTGAAAATCAAGGTAAATTTTGGTACTTACAAATTTTCGAAAAACTCTATATTTGCCCATATCTTTTAATCGTGTTTCGTGTGATTTCTGAAACATCAAGGATTGCGTTCTGATCTGAACTCAACGCCTTCCACTAAGACCTGCAGGAACTCTATCTACGCAACTAACTCTAGGTAGAGTTCCTTTAGATATTTGTTTTCTACGAGTGACCCAAAAATACTACTGGTATTTTCGTATAATAGAACCATGCACTTCTTTGTGCCACGCGTAACCTTCGTCTAGTACAGTCATAACAAAAAATTGAAACCATCGGACCCCTTTGCTGAAAAGCAACTTATCAGCAGCAAACGCGGCTACTACAACGAAATGAGCGAAAACTGGTCACAGGTGGTAACTTTTTTGAATAACGGAATCATAACCATCACCGAAATTCTCCGTTACGTTAGGTACACGCTACAGTTTAGACCGGCGTTAAATAGAAGTATTAATTAATTTACGCAATTTTCTGCCCAGCACAATTTCTGTGCGGAACGAGTTGTCGCCGGCGGTATTTCTGGACCCATACGGCTTAGGACCAACCGCATAATAATGATAAATAATATTGAGCAAACTATCATTTTGTTCAAATGTTCCCGTTTATGTATCGCGCGGGGGGGGGGGGGGGGGGGGGGGGTCGATTATAATGTGCGTTTAATAGTGCTATTGTAATACGTAAGTAATAGATGTAGTGAACACCAATTAAAACAACATGGCGATAATTTTTCTTTACTAACAATTCCATAACAATGCACGTGTATATAATAATTACAGTACAATAATTCTTACGTAAAAAGGCTTTTCTGTATGCATATTTCATAACAAATTTTCAAAATACAGAGTCACTTAGATTTAAAAAGCACCACTTTGGTATACTAATATATTTATTAGTATACCAAAGTGGTGCTTTTTAAAACTATATAAAGCATACCAAAAATTACAGATACAAACCTATTAATTTTATACTTTACTCTATTGTATGATCCCAAAATATTGCAAAACATTATTATGATGACAATATCAGATACCATAGCTCTCTTGGAAATATTTTATAAGGCAAAACAAGCCAGACAAACTTAGTACTTGTCTTTGGTGAGTTATTGTCCGATTTCTCTTGAGAATGACCCATTGTTGGTTACATTAAAATATAATATGTCAACTATTACTTTATTAGTAACTTATACATTTATGGCAGACTATCATTAATCACATTAAATTTTTGTTGTACTATAATACTTATAAATTGAGTTGACACAACCTAGTTGGCCTACAAACTGAATCACAGACTATTGACTAATTAAAATAAGACCCAGGATGTAATTTTTGCCTGTTGATACGGCAAATAATCATTTTGACCATTGAAATAAAATTTACATATAAGTGGAAACATATCAAATATTTGAACACTGGATACCTATTTTAATTTTTACATCTACAACAACAAAACTGTAACATTATTTCTCACAGCCTAAAAATTCCTAATCAACCCAACCATAAACAGTAAATGAAACTAGTTTACGGATTTTATCGCGTTTTAAGTTAGATTTTTATTTCCCGACCTTTGTAAACTAGTTTTATTTACTATGTGTAACATTCACATAAAATCAAGAAATCAATATTCTAACCATACACCATAAAATTATGTCAACTTTGGTTGATTACCATTATTAGGAATGTATAGCATATTTTATGAGTCTTCATTTGCTACAGATTTAGTGGTACAACTTGTACATTTGTGATTCATAAATAATTTTTGAATTACTTCAAATTACATTTGAAGAACATTACAGAATCCAATTTCTGTATGTTGCATATTTATTAATTTAAACAAAAATATTCATAGCTAATGAGATTCTATGAAAAACATAAAAGGCAGGTAAATTATCATAGATAATTCAATTCAAATTTGCACAATGCTAAAGAATCTGCATTTCACCTCACAATATCATGTCCATTCAATTATAAATACAGTTAGTAATATAATTTTTCTTAACAATAGGTAAAATTGAACACATCAATGTCCTTATATATTTTTTGGTTTTTAATTTTTGGTGTTAAAATTCCAATAATATGGAAACCGATAAAAGTTCATAATAATTGGTCTATAAAATAATAATGAGGTAGATCTTAACTTTGTTGCGCTAAGAAACAATAGAAGCTTTGGTTCATTTTCATACAATTCAAAATTTATGTTTAAGACCTTTATTTAGACCAAGCTAATAATTTATGGGCTACTTTTAACCCACCTTCTGTATGTGAGATTCATAAGCAGTGTTACTCCATTATCAATTGGATGCACTATGAAAGGAATAGAAATCAAACCAACACCAACTGTCATTAAATTCCTTGCGGTAACAGGTATTCTGCAGTAGTTTCTCTTGAAGTATATTTGACTGTGGTGACATATTCTGAAACATACATTTTGAAAAGCATAAGTAAAAAGTTAAGGAAAAGCCTTGTATCAGTTGTAACAAGAATATGAAAATATAGGTGACATGTTAAATTATATGCCTTATTTTGTAAGTTTTTGAGTTTTGTTTTATCAAGTCAGCCAAGTATTAAATTTCTAGTTGGAAGCATCCGAATTCGGCCCTGTTCAATTCTGATCGATAGCGGTTGTAAAGCTTTTTTTGGCGTTTTTATCTCTAATCAGTCATCAGAATTCAAAAGGGAGGTTATAGGACCAGTCGCTCAACAATTTCATTATGGTTTCAGATATTTCATTGGTTGTAGCCATGTAAGATCAAGGCAATGCCAGTCCACTACATCTTTGACGAAGGACCTCACCGTCATTCTGGTCTAAGATACCATAACCGGACTGTTATTCATGGAAAGTCTCTATCAACTTAACATCAAGCTAGATTTCCCTGATTAAAATTGGTACTTTATTATGCTCAGCTGAGTATCTGGTTGGGGTCGCATGAGTGATCATATTAATGTCTTGATCTTGTTAAGCTGATAAGTTGAGTTGGCATGAAGGCACTTGGTAATGGCTTATTTCAAATTACAAGGGAAAGCAATACCAAACAACAACAAACCTGTTTATAGCATATCCTGGTATGACAACAGATGCTAATGTTTGCCAGATTAATGCATCCCCTGTTTCTATCAAGACATTCTTGGGTCGTCCATCTTTCTGAAATATTAAAGTAAGCCATACATGAATGGTACTAGTAAAACAATAATAATAATAAATATTTCAGGACATAATTACACAATGTTATCTAGTCCCAAACTAAGCAAAGCTTGTACTATGGATCCTATGTAACTGATAAACATATTTAAACATACTTTTTTGTAGATAGTACTATAAACACCCAGATACTAGAAAAACACTAAGGTCGTCACCACGGTATTTTTGGTTCAAGGGACAAGTTTAGCTATGCGAGGGTTGTTTAAATTATAGTTAAATGATAGAAATATTCCCTTAACAAGGAAATTATCTAGATATGATATTGTCTTTAATTCTCGTTACTTTAAACATAATTTTCTAAGTTTTCTCAATACATATTGTTTTATTTTTTAAACTTGAACTTGGCTTTATAAATATACCTTAAACATTTTCCAACCCTTGTCCACAGTGTCAGCAAGCACATATGCAGTAGCCAAGGCGTAGCTGGCTCTCACAACTTGCACAGGCACCATCGCCCTAAAAGACTCTCCAACTTCATTTGCGTAGCCTGAAGAAGACAATGGATCTTTTTAGTGATCGTTACATAACTGGTGATGAGGGGTAAGAAATAAAACATATTTTAACCAAATAAACGATCAAAAGTATACATAGGTTTGCCATTTTCACATCGGTCATCTTAAATGTGAGGTAAAAATAAAGGGAACCTTTAAGAAATTAAAAATATGAACATGCATAATTTAAAGCTAGTTTAAGTACGAACTGAGATAATTATATGGGCGCAAATGGAAAATATGATTACCTAAGTAACGCACCCACGTATCCCTATAAAAATCAACTTCGTGGTTAGGCATCTTCAGATCTGTTATCACGAGAAAATAAAACTCCACTTATGAGTTACACGATTGCAAGTACACTTGAGATTTCATTCACAATATATAAAGGAAATGATTAAGTTAGATAACCTGTACTGGCAAGATTTATTAATTAAAAACGACATCAGATCACGATCAGATGACCAGATCGTCTGTATCAATGAGCCTTAAAGATAAAGACATTTATAATAATAAAAATATACCAAAATTAATGAACAATTTTGTCAAATTTGCTTCCAAGAGGAAGTAAATCTGTTAAATAATATCTTATTCTCCCTGAACATTCTTTCAAATAATTTTTGAATTTATCTCCATAACTTCAAATTGACAACTGTGACGTAACTGACATTGACGTACCTGAACTATTGCCAGCTTTTCAAACGTAAACTAAAATACTACCAATACCAATTTAAAATCCAATTGAATTGAGAAAAATTCAAAATTATAAACTACAGAAACGATAGTATTTATGAAAAGTAAAATAGATAATTTTATTATTAAATGTGTTTAACTTTGCCCTGTATTTTTTTTATTTAATGCCAAATATTTAAATTAACTAAAAAGTAGAAATTTTCAATAAAGGTTCCCATCAATCAGCTGTTCCTTCAACCTTCAAAACATGAATTTAACAGAAGTGTCTGATAAACTAAGCTGTAGTGACGTGAGTGAAAGGTTATAATTTAATTGCTTTAATTTGACTACCGATATAATATAAGTGAGAATATATATAAGTGTTTGTCAGAAATAATTATTAGAACGTTTAAGTTTCTGACAGCGTCAGTTGTCCTAGTAAGTGATTTTAATTGTCTCCTGTTATCATTTTATTAATATTCGCAAGATCATTAGTAGATTGCACACTACGCACACCAATGTATCTTATTTTTAAATGCACTTCAAATATTAAAAATAACAAAATAATAGACTTAAGCCTCCGAGCTGATAGTCGGTAGTTAAATAATAATCTGTTAGTGTACTACATCAGTACTACTACTTCTGTACAGATAAAATTACACAAAATCAAATGTTTAGGTACCTGTTGTTCTGTTAGTCCATATAAATTTTCAACGCACAAATTACATCAATGTATTGTGACTTAACCCAAATAACGCTAACCATTGGTTAGTAACCAAGCACTCTGTAAGCGAGCAAATACAATACGAATACTGTCGTCTTTGCATTAAATTCCTGTAATTAAGTCAAGATCAAGAACAAAACTATACTATTGTACGAGTATTATTAAAACTGACGCAATGAAATTTTGTACTCGTAAAGGAATTTTTAAGTGATCTACTTTTATACATAGTATGAAATAATACTTCAAACATTTACTACTCGTCCGTGAATTGATATGTCATGCACAAAAAAATTTATATAATTCAACAGTGCTTCGGTAATAGCCTGATATATCTGTCGCTACTTTACCTATTAAAATATAACTGCATATAATCACGATAACTATTTACTATTGACTATACGTAGTTTCTATTAGTATAAATAGTGCCTATCACGAAATAAAAATGTAGATTTACTATATCGCTCTCAGTTCATTCATTGCGCATATAAAAAACCCAAATGCGTCATAAAGCCGCTTGCAAGTGAAACGGAAATAAGAAATACAAATAAGCTTTTTTTTACACCGCAAACAGTGCGCGTATCTTCAAACAAAACAATTTACATTTTGTCTTCACACCATTTGCGACATACTTTTTTTACTACCGAAATGCCAATGCGACGATAAATCGATAAGTTATTTGGTTGTTTTTAATAATTCACGCCTTATTTCTCTTTCTGCATTTCTGGCTGAGCTCGGCTCTTACTCATTAGATTTTACTTTACACGGAAATATTTTGACAGATATTTTAGTTACGTAAAGTAAAAGCCTTTTTTTATGTGAAAACTTGCCAAGCGAGCAGATGGTTCACCGGAAGTTAAGTGAATACCGCCGCCGAAAGCGTTGACAAGCTTTTGAAAATTGGGCTCCACTCACGAAAGAAGACGAAACGCGAAAGTATTATACTTCCACTTTACGCCGGTCTTCTGTGAGGTCGTGGTGCTTACCGGACGAGCCTGCCCATTCGTGCAACAGCCGAGGCTGCTGCGTGGCCCTACCACCTATACCGTACATTCCGTACGTTCCACTGCTGGGCACATACCTCTGTACAAAAGGTATTAGAGCGAAGTGCATTGCGGATTGACAGACTTCACGTAATATGACTATAATAACATAATTTCTTTGTTATAATTTCGAAAATATTCAGGCTTTCACGGATGATCACGCCATAAATCGACACTTGAAATTGCAATTAACAATTTCTTTGGTGCATCGGGAATTGAACTCGAGTTGCTCAAGCATACCTACATTTAAATCGAGCGGATACTGTGCTAACGCCGCGTTTTTAGACCACTAGAAATGGAAAGTGTAACCGTTTACGAATTAATCTCCACATTAAAACGCGTCGTGTTGCTAAAACCTCTGACGTAATGGCTGCTTTTTCACAATGCATAGAGATTAAAAATATGGATAGAAATACGTATATCTATTTACATACGCGTAATCGCTTTCCTTAGAAGATCACGCAATTATGTAAACTCTACGAATTACGGCCGTGATACTTATGCAAAGTTCTATTCAATTGTAGTTATTTCGTATCGTTAAAATACAGTTCCTTGTAGTTTGTTTCAAGCTCTTATGAATGTCAAAAACTTACTCTTCGTCCACTGACTAAAGACCACTCGAAGAAGAACCGGCTCAAAACGGCGATCATGTTTGTATATTATTTTTAGGGTTCCGTGCCACAATCTTTTTCATAGTTTTTTTTTATAATCGCCCAGAAATAGGACGTACGTAGCGGTGTAATATTTAATATTTATTTTTAATGATAAGCAGGCAATATTGTACATTTTTACTCTTAAAATCTAATTACGGCTGCGTTTCGTTTTCGTTTAAAAATATTTAAAAGAGAAAAAAAACACGAGTCGCGGCACTGCACGTTTAACTAAACAAAATGTTGACTATATTTATGTTCAGTAAGGTGTGCGGTGTACTGGCCATCGCATTGTGGGACGACCCACTAAATGGAGAGACGACCTGTACAAGTGTGCGGGAAGTCGATGGATCAGGTGGCTCAGGATCGTACTTCGTGGCAGTCTGTGGGGTAGGCCTATGTTCAGCAGTGGACTCAAACAGGCTGAAATGATGATCATGATGATGAAGGTGCGACTTGGTCTTCAATATATGTTCATCAATATTTTAAACATTCACGTATGTCGTAAAGGGGTTGACAGAGATTCCACGATCCGCGATGGATTGATATTAAGATAATGAGCGCGTTGAACATGTTGTAGTCTTCACGTCGTTTTTCGTACATTTTTTCCCTCGATGTTTGATGAGAATAAAAAAAAATATTTAAGTGGTGTCTCATACAACAGACAGGTTTTTTTTTGCCGTTCTTATAGATAATGCTACGGAAATCTGGGTTCGCGAGTCCGACTCGCACTGGGCCGGTTTTTTTTAAAGTAGACAACGCATCCGCAGTCCCTCGGGTGCTGCATATGTCACTAACTTTAGAATAAATAATTGTTTGTTATGACGTATCAGTGGAGCCATAGTAGGGAAAAAAATTGTTTTGTTAATTTAAATTATAAAATAAAAAACAACATTATCAATATTATTCCCAATTCAAACAAAAAGAGGACAATGAGCAGTTAAGGAAATCACACACACACTGCTTTGCGAAAAGTTTAACAAAAGCTAAAACACTGCGCCATTAAACTATTCGCAAGCAGACTTTATTGTACCTAATCATGTCTTCACTAATCAATCGCGATCACGAATGACCGAGCGAAAACATCAAGTGGCGAGTTCACATTTCGGGGAAGACCTGAACTGTGTAGATAAACACAGCGTTGCACATGTGTGTGCGTCGTACAGTTACCTAAAAACACAGCGTTGCACATGTGTGTGCGTCGTACAGTTACCTAAAAACACAGCGTTGCACATGTTTGTGCGTCGTACAGTTACCTAAAAACACAGCGTTGCACATGTGTGTGCGTCGTACAGTTACCTAAAAACACAGCGTTGCACATGTGTGTGCGTCGTACAGTTACCTAAAAACAGAGCGTTGCACATGTTTGTGCGTCGTATGCCTTAAAATTGGGTGATTCAAATCATCGCAAACATTGTGTTTTCCAATAATAACGCTGCATATTTTTCCTTTAAATAAAAGCACCTAAGATTAATTTTGAGGTAGAGATTTCAATTCAATATATTATTTTTTAACCGACTTCAAAAAAGCAGGAGGTTCTCAATTCGATTGTATTTTTTTATGTTTGTTTGTCACCTCAGAACTTTCGATTGAGTGGACCGATTTTGATGATTCTTTTTTTATTTGAAAGCTGGTGCTTCCCATGTGGTCGCATATTAATTTCGATGGTATTGGATCTTGGGATCCGAAGATACTTAGGGAACTCTTAAAAATCAATTATAAAAGTGAATACAGAGCGAGATATTTGAAGTCGACATTGTTTTTCGTCTATAAAAAAAATGACTTGTTAAGGCAAGAAGCATGGTGATGGCAAGCGAGCAGACGGTTTACCTGATGTTAAGTGACTGCCGCCGCACTTGGACGTCTGCAACACCTGGTGGGTTGTCAACCCATTTAAAAGTGGGACACGGTTACCACACTAAACAGACGAAACGCGAAATGCGTCTATCATACTTCCACTTCTCGCCGGTCTTCTGTGAAGCCGTGGTACTTCCCCGGACGAGGCTGCGACAGTGTGGTTTGATGTAGTAATATCAAATCGGTAGAGAAACTAGAAATTCGTAAAAACAACCAGAACATCATTTTGGCTGTTATTGTACGATAAATAATTGCAACCACTAAGTATGTGTAAGCAATGAGCCGTGATAGCTCAGTGTACGGGCGCTCCCCTTTAATTCAATATACTCGAGCAACCTGAGTTCGATCCCCCGGTGCCGACAACAATGGAATTGTTAAATTTAAGTCCGCCAATCCGCAGTGGGTAATTCTACACTCTCTGTACAGAGGAGGCCTTTGCCCAGCATTGAGTCGAGTATAGGCTGTTACTTTACTTTAAGCATACGTATTCAGTATTTAAGGTAAATTGGTATAATAATATACTTAAACATTAAGGATATACGACGCTAGAGCAGACCCAGATGAGCTATCATAACACTAGAAAATATTTCTATTCAGTTTATTTATATCTTTCGATTCAACGCATTTAAAAAAAGTTTTCATAAAGATAAAAAAAAATATGTTTCTGAATTCACCGTTCAGCCACGGTTAAGTCGGTTTTGTCTTAATTAATGTTACCAACAATTATTACCTCGTTGACCTCCTCTGAAGAAGCTATCTAAATAGCTAGCAGATTTAAAGTTAATTGATGGTAACTATATAAGACAATTGTGGGGAGTCCATTTAAATTTATATTACTGAAGTATATTTTAAAAATCTCAATGGTCGTGTAGAGAAAGAAAGAGAAAAGAAAAATGAAGGGTCTGATGATTATGTCATGCCTTCATCAGACCACCATTTTTTGAGAACAGCTCAACGTATCATCGCCTTTCTAACAAAGGAAATTTATTAAAATCGGACAAGATACGGAACGATCGCTGAACATACAAAAATAAATATTCCGACGAATTACGAAACTTCTCCGAGTTTCGGAAGGGAGGTTGTTTAAAATATTTAAGATTTATATTCTTCAAATACTTAACATTTATTTCAAAATAATTTGGGTAGTTTAAATGATTTCATAGCAATCAAGTATTCAACCGCATTACAATTAACTTGATGTTAATTTTACCGAAAATCTGGAATACCCTGCAACATGTTTGTAAACATAGCCAGTGTTATCTATACATCCTGTAGCTTTGGATACATCATTAAAATGGTTTTCATTCAGCAAGTCGGCAACCACCGTTTATAAAGAAGGAAAGAGATGGTTAATGAATGTTACTAAATTATAAGTAACGTGTAACACTTAGAAGAGTCGATGTACAGTCTAACTAGGAATCGAACTTTCCAGATTCATCTGTCGAATGAACCTCTCAGATATAATGTTTCATTGACTGCTATAAATAGAATTGTGATTGTGACTAACAGTGGATAGCACACTGTTATATAAAGGGTTAATGAATCCTACTAAATTATAATTGTGTGTACATTACACGCAGTAAATGACTACAAGTGTTAATGTAACTACAATTTAACCCTAGGATTTGAACTTTCCAGATTCATCTTTCTAAAGTACATATGTGGATATGTGGTGCATGAATGCTGTTAATAGAATTGGGACACAGGTCCTGCAACTCTGGTTTTCAACCTTTGAATATATACTTCTCTTTGATTATACAGGGAGGCTGTTTTAAGTGTATCAATTCTTTTTAATTAAATTCTAAACATAAATAATGCTATATAAAAATTATAAATATTTAAAATTACTCGTAAATAATTGATTACATTCATTTAAACTTATCTCAATAAGTGCGTCATTTATGGGCAACTCATTTATTTTACGCGCGATCATTCATAACTAACACGCACACAAGTTCGTTTCAAAATTTTACGACGCACTTATGAATGACTCCCGCATTGTAAACAAGTTCTGTTTTTTAGGGAATAGAATGGCAATTTTTTTAAAATATAAAAGTTTGTTTTCATTTCAATAACGAGTCCGAACCTCCTGTGTGAATTTGGGCACTTTTAGAAAACCCTGTATACTTGACAAGACAACAATCGATAGATATAAAATGAAAACTTTTCTCATTCTAAAGGCCCATTTACACGGTGCCAGTTTCTTGCCTGTTGTATACAATTAAATTGAAGCAATAAATGAGTTGCATGGGAAATGGTCTAAACAATTATTGCGCGCAATTTATTGCATTCAATTATTGCTCTTGTATGTTCAAGAAAATGGCATCGTGTAAATGGGCCTTAAGGATGGGAAACTTATTGTAAAGTTAAATAATTACTTAAACGGCTGGACCGATTTTAATGAAATTTGGTGTGTGTCTTCAGCCGTTTAGGAGGAGTTCAGTCACATACAGACACAACAACAGACAGACAGATACAACTCCTCCTAAACGGCTAGCCCGGAAATTTTATGTGTGCTCAAGTGGATTCGAGAATGGCTTAGATTCACAAACTCAAAAAATTCACGGATTTGAGACATGTGTTATCACGGTGGTAGGGCCACGCAGCAGCCTCGGCTGTTGCACGAATGGGCAGGCTCGTCCGGGTAAGTACCACGACCTCACAGAAGACCGGAGTCAAGTGGAAGTATAATACTTTCGGGTTTCGTCTGGTGCGTGAGGCCGGAGCCCAATTTTCAAAAGGTTGTCAACGCATCTGGAACCCTCGGGTGTAGTAGATGTCCATGGACGCCGGTATTCACTTAACACCAGGTGAACCGTCTGCTCGCTCGGAAACTTTTAGCATAAAAATAAAAAAAAATGTCTGTCGTATCCGCTAATACATTATAGTAAACGTATTGTATTGTTTTATTCCCTGTTGGTTTTATTTATTAATGCTGCGGTTTTTATTCACTTACACACACACACACACACACACACACACACACACACACACACACACACACACACACACGCGCGCGTCTGTGTGTGTACACAAACGCAATAATAAAAATATCAATCAAACACGCAATGATAAAAAGCTCCAATGGAACTTAATTGTGGTGACGATTTAATAAAAATTTCCACCGCTTTTTTGCTTTATTTTCTTATCTATTAGAATTTTTTTTTTACCGGCACCTAATTGTTGCTTGGTAACCGTGCATAACCTTCACTTGTACTCGAACACGGCGTTCGATGATTCGATTAAACCGCGTATTTTTTTTTTAATATGTTTGCATAAATTGCCAGTGCCTAACAGCCGTGTCGTCTTATGCGGTAAACGCCCTAGCTTAGTAAAAAGTTTTTAATTGAAAAAAATACTCGCACACAAGAAACACGCGACGTCACATAATTATCACGTTCATAGGAACGTAGGTTGATTTGATACTTATCGGCCATAATGTTCACGTTAGAGGAAAATTTAGCAGCCTTGAAGACGAGTATCTATATATCTAAGTACCACTCAACTGTCTTACGAGTTCATATTTTTCTTTGCATTCACAATGTCTTGTGACTATAAATTTTTTTATAATATGAATTTCAGCTTTATGACTCTGACTTAAAGGTTAAATTCAAACACGGAAAGCGAAGACTTAATACACATACTTATATAGTATATTTTCCCAATGTGCATTTATTTTCAATCTCATCAAAATTCATCAAAATATATTTCAAGTTACCTAATTTTAAAATAAATTAAAGTTTTCGCGGAAATACTATTAGTTAGTTATTATTAATATTTTTCGCGCGCAGTAACATCATCTATGTTTTTAACGCCAAGATCCTGCAAAATTTCCTTAAGAACAATGTTCAGGTAGTAATAAATTCTACATAAAATAACTACATTCGGCACGCAAGTAATATGACGTGAACATATTATAATTAACACATTTGATTATTGACATTGACCAAACAAAAATGGCCATGACAACAAAATGGCCCGTGGTCGATAAATTAAAAAAAAAACTGTTGTAAATTGACAGCTAATGTGAGCCGCGCGCGGGAAATCTCTGCGATTGCTATTTTTGACAAGTTAATTGTTTCGTTCGGTAATAGGATAATAATTAGAAAGTCCTATTGTACTTCATTTGAAGTAAATATATTTGAGGAAATTCATGGAGAAAATCGAGTTAATTTTATTTTCTTTTAAGTTAAAGTTTAAATAATGGCAAAAATCCTAGAAACATGTCATAACAAACTAGGAATGCGAGAAATAAATCGAATACATAAAAAAATAGGACATATCCTTCAGTCTGATAATCCATTTTGATTTTTTAAATTTCTCATAAAATACTGCACACATAAATCTAGATACAAGTAAACTTTGTTCATCTCTAAATTGGATATCCATGGAATTTCCCGAAAAAATGTAATATGTGATATATCGGTTTTTGTTCCGATGCTCCTCATTTAGAATCATATAAATATATATTTTTCAAATGTACTTATGCTTGCGAGGTAAATGGTGTTTGATGATTACCCGTTTCAGTCTTTTTTTTTTATTAGGACTGTTAACTTTTGAATATTATCTATATTGCAGCAGTACGATAATGTAATCCACTTCTTTAAAAATTATTTCGTTAAGTAATGTAATTTTATGTAAACAGTTAATACCTCTAACATTATTATTTTTATTAATGTAAAGATTAAGTAATAATCATTATATAATCATGATATTAATTAATTATATTAACTACAATATTACTTAATTATATTAGATTGGTTTGAGGAGGCGAGAATCACTATTAAGTGACTACCCCGTTTGTTATTGCGTTTCGTCTGGTAAGTGAGGTAACCGGAGTCAGATTTAAAGGTGGCAACGCATCTGCTACCCTTCGGATGTTGTAAATGTTCAAGGGCGGCGGTTATCATTTAACGCCAGGTGAACCGCCAGCTCGTTTGCCACCTTCTCACATGAATAAAAAAAATCATGGTGCCAAGTACTCAGTGTCGGGGGTGAAAATCTTAAAACAACCGCGATAAAATTATGCAATCATATCACAAAACAGCTTTATCCAAAAACTACTAATTAAATTGAGACATCGCACTCATTTTTAATTGCTATTGTTTAAATATTAGCAGCCGAGCGAACGGCTTGAAATGAAATTTCAAATAGAGACAGCTTACACTTCGGTCTGGTAAATCGTATGGATTTCAATACTGTGTTGACACATGATTCTCTTTGTTTCGAACTAAAATCTTATACATCGAATACAGGTGTCGCTGCGGGCTACGCCTAGTTTTAAATAAGTGTGGGGATTATAAGCAAACATACTAAATTGAGTTATAGTAAACATTAGCCCGGCCCGTTCGTAAGCGGTTATTATGTAATACTTCTTATTATTTAAGTGGCGATGGGTCGGTCATACAGCTCGAAGAACCGATAACCGATGGGGATGAAAGGTTCTTGAGTAGCAGACCGTTATTGGCCATCGAGTGTAGGACAACCCCCAACTGGATGGAGCGACGACCTGTGCAAGTGTGTGGGAAGTCGATGGATGCAGGTGGCTCAGGATTGTGCTTCTTGGCGGTCTGTGTGGGAGGCCTATGTAGTGGACTAACAGGCTGAAATGGTGACGATAATGTTGATTAAGGTGGCAAAGTATAGCGTTTGTGAAATAGTCTTTAGTAGTTCATAATGTTCTGTGCACCTACCGAATGTCTGTACCACCCCAAGGTTGACTGGGAGATAATGCCTGTAGCATTAAGTCCGCCTCTGTACAGTTTGTGCATAAAGTATAAATAAATAAATAAATGTTCTCGAGCGACGACAAAATTTTCTTATTGCGTAATAATAAATTTTAGTAGGATAAATACTAACAAAACGTCATGTCCTCAGTTATACACAGGTCTGAAAAGGTTAAGATATGGTACTGATGCAAGTGTTGCGAGCTATCTCGGGATTGCGTTATCCTGTGAATGTACTAGTACACACTGTTTAGTATTTATCTCTCATAAAACAGCAACAACGTGTTTTCTTAGATTGCTCTGTGATACGGTCAAATAATAATGATCACCTCACTTATTATTTATTAGTCGTCTCAATCAAAATATTTTCCAACACATCATAAAGCGAAATCAGTTTTTTTTTTATTGAGTTTTATGATCTCAAGGAACTTGGCAGCTTTTGTTAACGAAAATTGTTTATTGATGCAATAATTTCGATGCCTCAAAATACATCTTAAACCTTTAAACGAGCAATTCTTGTATATAGATACTAGAATTGGAAATTGAAATATTACTCACCGAAACAAAAAATGTTATATTAGCTCGGTCGGTAATCGGGCGGCCCCGAAGCAGAAGGCCCTTGTTCGTGTCACGATCATTTACACACTTATATTTTTACTTTTTTTTTTCAACAACAGCCCAAATAAATGTGCCGATTGGTAGGAGCATTTCTTATTTATTTATTTACTTACAGGCTCCCAATCTGACATTACAAGTTCGAATCGGTGTTTCCAGCGCTGATGAGCTCCCATCTTCTTTCTATTGTTTCTCGCTGTTTTGTTGCAGCCATTAATAATATGCATTATTCAAAAAGCTTTGTAATTATTCACTTATGTGAAAACTAGTTTTGTTATCAAAACTGAAATAGATCGAAAAAATCTCGATAAGTTAGATAAACAAGAGCATACCACTGCGTATGGATACGACGTTGCTGTATCATTAAGTATTTTTCAAACGATATTGACGAAAAACGCCTTCACACTGCGCCGAATAAAAAATAATTGTCATAAAACAATATAATTATAAACCGTCATAACTTAGCGTCCGGAATCAAATCCCAGTGCCAGCACCAATGAAATTGATAATTCCAAGTGCGTACTTATCGCGTGCACAGCGATGAAAACCTGTATATTCACGCGTGGTCGCGTGATGAACTATGCCCGGTACAAAGGAGGCCTTTGCCCAGCCGTGGGACATACATAGAATGTTTCTTTTTCGTCTACTTTTTTCTTATATAAAATCGCAACGTTATCGGACAGAACAGCGAAACGTTAGCGAAACAGACTCACTGAACGCGATAAAATTCGTTACGAATGCGTTGACAACCTTTTGAAAATTGGGCTCCGGCTACCTCACTCACCAGACGAAACGCGAAAGTATTTGTCATACTTCCACTTTACGCTGGTCTTCTGTGAGGTCGTGGTACTTGGTACCCGGACGGGCCTACCCATTTGTGCAACAGCGGAGGCTGCTGCGTGGCCCTATCACCGTTGAGTGTTCCCGTCAACATATAACATTATTGTGTACATTTTTATTTGCCTCGACCATTAGAAATTAGCACTTATACATATAGACACTCGCACATTGCACGCAAAGGCGAAAAATTATTGTATAGTAACCTATTAGCGCTTCGACTAATCGTATCGTTCGTATCCAAAGGAACCATGATTTTTGTATGATTAAGGACAATAATTTTTTTGTTATAATGGATAAGGGTTTTTGCATAATTAATGATAAAATTAAGATTAATTTATTGAAGCGCTTGCAATGATACGCACACATTAAAGTTTGTTAATGTATCTCAATTTTACCCTTAGTTTTCATTGTACGTCCAAGATCTCTCTAGACTGGGGCTTATGGTAAACCTACCAGAGTTATCTCTTATATACCAATTGAGATATTATTCTTATCGATTATAATCTCAATTGCCGTCACGTGGTGTGCGGCACGTGCCAAGTGAGTGCTAGACGATGGCCAGACGTGGAACGGTTTTATTAGAAAATACCGACATACATACAAGTAGGGCCATGCACGCAACAACCTCGGCTATTGCACAATTTGGCAGGTCCATACCTGAGGTAGTGTGACGCAAGTCCTACGTCCCATCCACTGAGCCATAGGGGCCGTCCATTAATCACGTGAGGCTCGAAAGAGGTGGAGGACGAAAATCACGAAATATCACAAGGGGTGTAAGATATCACATGTATTTATTTTTTCGTCAAAAGAGCGATCTCTAAACTGAAAAGCGGCGTGACCCTGACTCGCCGATACATTTTTATCATGGTCCTTAATTTCAGAATAAAAACTGGTTTATGCTTTATACCTGTATTTAAAAATGACATTATAAAAAATACACTAGATTTTGGATGGGGTGGGGGGTAGTTCAAGCCTCACCACGTATCACCAAGGGGGAGGGTAAAAAAAAGGTTAAAAAAACATCTCGTGATTAATGGACGGCCCCTAACTGAATTAAACCAGCTATTCGTTCCGACTTGTTAGTCTTTCTATTCGAAATTTGAAAACTATCCCGCGTTCCGCGGTTATCGCGGCCACCGAGTACAGACTCGCCTCGCCTAACGCCATCTCATTGCTAAAGGAGACGCTAACATATATCGCAAATAGTCTCGTTCATGTCACTCCACAATCATATGTTCACTTCAACCAGCGTAATGATAACACGAGACACTTATATCGCTTAGTGCTAAAGTGACGTCAAGAATATGCTACGATCTTTGTTGTAAACGTTTAACTAACAAGTGTCGTTAAGTGTCGACAATGAAGGACAACGATAAGGATTGGGAAAAGGAAAAACTAAACCCGAACGGATGGTGAGTGATATTGAATATTCATTTTATAACTACATATTTCAAATAAAACAGTAACCCTCGAGTAAACCCCAATAAAACAGTAACTTCACATTTAAATTAACGCCATCTCGTGTCAGTGAAGAGAAACGCTAAAGGGACACATCGGAAATAAATTTCAATGCGGTGTTTTTTATAAAAATAACTTGTTGTTTGTTAAAATATGATTGAACTATCTGCTGTCCGCGACTACGTCTGCGTAAAATAGACTGAAGACGTAATATTCAGACAGAAATACATAAAATATGTATATAAATTATAGCCTATGTTTTATTCTGATGTATAAAGTTTTATTAAAATCCATTCAGTAGTATTTGCGTGAAAGAGTAACAAACATTCATCAATACATACAAACTTTATAATATAAGTAAGGATTGATTTATTGAAATGTCAATAACAAGATTAACAGTTGATGTTGATGTTAGAGTTAGGTTTGAGGAAAATCAGTGCTAGTGCTTTATTATACTTCCGGTAGATGTCGCTTATTAATATAAGTAAGGATTACTTTAGATTATTATCAGTATCACATTAACCGTTATCGCCTTATCGCCGTATAGTTGTACGACCAATTAACATAATTCGATAATTAACTTAATTAAATAGGTTTAACAAATATGGTATCAATTTGTCCTAAAAATAATGCATTATGAATTAATGAGTGTTCGCGTCTTGTATGATTACATTAATAATTAATAATAAACTCAATAAAGAGATTTTACGGGGACTCATATGGCTCATTATTTTGTTGGGTTCGAATCCATTTCTTGTTAACTGGCAATTCTTTGTTAAATCGCCAATCGATAACGTTTAGTTACGTCCGGTTTCTGTAACACTGATCATCGTAGAAATTAACTAATCAGCTGTCAAATGGCTTGTCAAATATCATTAGAGTTACCAAAAGGATGGCCAAAACTCATAATCACTCTCATAATTAAAAAAAAAAAAACATTCTGATTTGATTTAGAACGCTCGTCTAATGTAGTGTTATTGATTTCTTGATTTTACGCCATAATTAAGTATATACTAAATTATAATCTACTCAGATATCTTTTTAGAGATTAACATACTCACTGTCGCGTCTCAATATATTTATTGTAATATTTTATATGTAAGATATAATCCTAATTATTATTTAAAGAACATTGTGTTAGAATTTTTAAACGTCACGCAGTATGGACACAGGTCATCTCTATTAAAAGTACCTCATTTTTCCACATTTTTTATTTTTCGGAATTTGCTCTTTTACCAAATTTAGTGATTCTATAAATTGTACCATTGTGTTAGAGGTTAAATTATATAGGTAAGATTTTTTAAGATTTGATTTTATCAAATTAAGTATTCAATATTTCAATTGAAATTACTATTAAAACTTAAGGTTTAAAATCAGTAATAGTCAGTTGTATGTATACATAATATAGTCATGGCAATTTCTCCGCTCCTTGGAAGCGCAGACACTTCGTAAATAATCAATATTTTCTTAAGATAAACACACCTCGGTCAAACAACGATATGAAGACGTCATAACTGTCCAAAGAGACAGACAAAAACAACATTAAATTTTGTTTAACTCTCAGGGTAACTCTCCGAAAAGAAAGAGACACAACATTTAATTTAATTAAACTCTCAGGGCATCACTTTGCGACATTTGTTGTACGATAGACAATGTCTAGGTTAATATATAATTTATTACTAAAGCTGTGACATGGAAGTTATCATGTTTGTAAGATGTAACAGTCACTCACACACGTAAAGGTGTTGAAAAAGATTTTGGGCCAAACTCGCCCTTATTAAGGTAGCGAAAGAAAGGTCACTAGACACAAAAAGGAATAGAAAAAGATTTTAGAGCAAACTCGACATTATTAAGAGGAAAGGTAGTAAAAGAGAGGGGAGAAAGTAATCTTCAAGTTCCGAGGTTAGTTGGCCGGTAAATTGACGCCGCACTTTGCCGTATCGGATTCATCACATGACTGTGGTAGCATTTGTCGATAACGTGCCAGACGTATTAAATCCGTCACAGAATTTGTCATAACTTCCATTTAATTCGTGATTATGTTATTAGTGTAATATTAATTAAACTTTATCAAGTGCAGTGTTGCACTGTAAAAATTAATATCCTTTAAAAAGTGTTTCAAAAAAGTCCAAAACAACCACTAGTGCTTACTACACTGTATGTTTCTTTTTGTATTTATTAACCTTTGTTTTTGCCACACATCTAACTTGCAAATTTTTTAACCGGTTTTTAGTACACGATCGAAGACCCTAGACCTCGTGTCTTCATGTTTGCATCAATTGATGGATCTCCTTGGACACTGTTCACTCACTCCAACCAATGAAACCGCTGAGTACAGTGACAAAACAACCCAGACTGCCTCGCGAATATCTCAGCAGCGTAATTTTTTTTAGTGGTGTGGGTTCGATCCTCTCCGCTGGAAAAATTTTGTGTGAGGACCATAGTATTTTTCTAGGGTCTGGGTGTTTATATATGTATTTATTTACAAAAGAAAAGTATGTTTAAGTACAAGCGTTGCTTAGTTTGAAACTAGAGAACGTTGTCTAAAAATTTTTCCTAAAATATATCTTATTTATATAAGGAAATTCTCCATTCAATTCGTGCACGAGACAAGTATGGTTTATGGTGGTAGGGCCACGCAGCAGCCTCGCCTGTTGCACGAATGGGCAGGCTCGTCCGGGTAAGTACCGCGACCTCACAGAAGACCGGCGTAAAGTGGAAGTATAATACTTTCGCGTTTCATCTGATGAGTGAGGTAGCCGGAGCCCAATTTCCAATAGGTTGTCAACGCATCTGTAAACCCTCGGGTGTAGCGGACGTCCATGGGCGGTGGCGGTATGCTCGTATTTACTTGCCACGTACGCCTTCGAGTGCGATCTCTTTCTTATGTGAAAAGTTGGCAAACGGGCAGGCGATTCACCTGATGTGACTACCACCGCCCAAGGAGTTCAACACCTGACCAGATGTGTTGCTTATAAAACTTGGGCCCCAGCTACCTCACTCGCCAGTCGAAACTCGAAAGTATTACCGGTCCTCTGTGATGCCTTGCTTATGTAGCATACTTCCTGGATGAGCCTGCCCACTTGTGCAACAGCTGAAACTGCTGCCTGTACCTGGAAACCACTGGAAAAGAATCCGCTAACAATAATAAATGTCGGTCACAAAAATAGTCATTCGACAGTAATTTTCCGTTAAACTATCCACTTAAACTAGCTTTTTTCGTTTCCGCTGCACAAATTTCGGAGTAATAAGAACACTCCTTATCAATAACTCTCTATGTACTGATTTGTTAAGAAATACGTCTCGTTCTCAAAAACTTCGCACAATTATTGAGTCAGTCAACCTCCACATTCTGCCTTTAGCGGCTACTCATCACAATGTTCACACTGATGACTCGTGGATTGACCTCATTATTACAGCTTCCCCTGACCGAGTTATAAAGCACGGTCAGCTTTCTGCTCCTAGCTTTTCCTTACATGATTTAATTTACTTTTCCTACAAACTTATCCCTCCTAAACCTGTTCCCACTTTCTTAAAATTGCGTAATTTTTCTAGAATTCAATTGGACAAACTCAGGAGTGACGCATCGCTCATAGATTTTGCCTCTTTTGCAGCAGCGCCTACTGTTGATGATAAAGTGTGGCAACTAAACAATATTGTACTAACTTTGTTTAATGTACATGCACCTGCACATCTTGTAAGAGTAAAGCGTCCTCCTGCCCCGTGGATGACTAGAGGTGTTAGGGCGGCAATGGCGAGACGGGATCGAGTTTTTGGAAAATTTAAACGGGAACGTACAGAAGAGAATTGGGTTCATTTCAAACTGCTTAGAAACAGATGCAATCAGATGGTACGAAACGCTAAACGCCATTATATCCATGAAAATATTAGTAATGCGTCTACCGCTGATGTGTCGAAATTTCTCAAGTCTCTTGGGATTACCAAACCTAGTCCATCAGACCATGCCTCTTCATTAACCTTGAATGACATAAACCAACATTTTATCTCTACACCATCTATAGACCCCACAATACGCTCTCAAACAATCACTTCTATTGGTCAATTGCCACCTCTTCAAATTCCAGACTTCAGTTCACACCGGTAAATCTCAACGAAGTTAAAAAGACTATATTAGCAATCAAATCCAAAGCTGTGGGAAGTGACGAGGTTAGTAAGCAAATGATAACAATGATACTGTAGTACCTTTTACCTGCAATTACACACCTAATCAATTTTTCCTTGGACTCTGGTCATTACCCAACCCAGTGGAAAAGGGCTTTTGTCCTGCCACTTCCCAAAATCCCAAATCCCTCTTTTATACCTAACCATTTTCGTCCGATTTCTATTCTTCCATTTCTTTCTAAAGTTCTTGAGGCCTGTGTTCATAAGCAAATCTCCGTATTTATTAACAAACATAACCTATTGAATGCTTATCAATCTGGGTTTCGTCCGGGCCACAGTACTACCACTGCACTTATCAAGGTCACTGATGACATAAGAAAAGGTATGGATGATCAAAAGGTCACAGTGGTGGTGCTTGTGGACTTTTCTAATGCTTTTAACACAGTTGATCACGACATCCTTAGATCCTATCTTACTTACCTTAGATTTTCGACCCCAGCTTTGGATTGGTTTTCCTCTTATCTTCGCGGTCGCCAACAGTCAGTCCGCTTAGGACAGCAGTGTTCTGCCTGGGCGGATGTTGATACTGGGGTGCCGCAAGGCGGTATACTTTCTCCAATTATGTTTTCGTTATTTATTAACTCTATCACCTCAGTACTCAATTATTCGTATCATCTGTATGCTGACGAGCTACAGCTTTATGTCCAAACAGATATTAAAAATCTTAATAGCTGTTTAATGACTGTTAACGACAATCTTGAATCTATTAAAGATTGTTCACATAGGTTTAGGATTACTGTTAACGCATCTAAATGCAAAGCAATTATAATTGGTGGTCCAAGGATGCTTGCCAGGATTGATTATGGCAGCCTTCTCCCAATTTCTTATAATGGATCGTTAATTCCGTTTTCTGACTCGGTCAAAAATCTTGGCTTGCATTTGGACCAGTCATTTAGTTGGGAAACGCAGATTGCCGAAGTCAGCCGGAAAGTTATTGGTACCTTACGTTCTCTCTACCGTTTGAAAAATTTCCTACCCTTTAAAACTAAGCTTCTGCTTGTCCAATCACTAATTTTGCCCATTATCGACTATGCTGATGTGTGTTATCCGGACCTATCCCAATCTCGTCTCGAAAAATTGTAGCGTCTTCTTAATAGCTGCATTAGATTTATTTTCGGTTTACGCAAATATGACCATGTATCTTCCTACCGTCGCAAGCTTAATTGGCTTTCCATTCAACAGAGGCGCAGCTCTAGAATTCTATTAACATTGTATTCTGTATTATTTAATCCTAATTCTCCTTCTTACCTTAAGGATACCTTCCATTACCTTCACTCTGACCCTGACAGAGTATCTCGTTCCATCAACCAACTTAAGATTCACATTCCTCAACATAATACAGGATACTTTAACTCCTCTTTTACCGTTCAAGCTACACTCCTCTGGAACGCCCTTCCCTATAAGATCAAAACAGCTCCAAATAAGTATATGTTCAAAAAATCAATTCGAGAATACTTGTTAAATCATTGACTTTGTATCACTTGTTGTTAGAAATATTTAGTCAATCCATCGAATAGTTTTTGAGTTTTGTAGACACAAACATATGGAAGGTAATTTTTATATACGTAAATATAAAAATTGACTGAGTTCGATCCCCGGTGCCGGCACCAATGAAGTTGTTAACTTTAAGTGCTGACTTATCACGTGCTCCGCGATGAAGGAAAACATTGTGAGGAAACCTGCATATTTTCGAAATAATAACAAAAAAATATATATATATTTCGAAGACATGTGAAGTCCGCCAATCCGCAGTGGGGCCGCGTGGTGGACTATGCCCTGATACCCTCTGTATAGAGGAGGCCTTAGCCCAGCCGTGGCATAGGGTTAGCGTATAGGTTATTACTTTTATATAAAAATTAGGACATATTACTTAAACGTGCTAGACTAACAAGAAAAAGTTTTATCATCTGAAGGAGAGAATTCTTTAATATTTCTTCAACGTTGCCAAATGTTGCGCGCCCATGCGCATCGGCTTTCGTTATCAATCTTAAGTTTAACAACAGGCGACAGTTACCGACTAATCGCTGTTTTAACTGAACGTCGACCGCTAACATTGTTACAATTCCTTTTCCGGAATGAACCAGTGACATGTGTGTGGTTCTGAGAGATTTTTCTCGATCGCCGTCGATTTAAACTGTGGAATAATCAATTGTTATTAATTAATATCGCTGCTATTAGTTTTCGGTTAATATGGACATCGGTTTGTACGTTCGTGTATCGATGCAGTTGAAGACGCTTTCTCTTATCGTGATTTTTTAGCAAATACATCAATTGAATACATATCTGGAAACAAATTAAATGTAACACGAAACGCTGGTCAAAATTTTAACTTGAACTAGGATCACATTCCGATGTCTAAATAGTTCCACGGAAGAAAGAAAATTAGATGAGATGTTGGTTGGTTCAACAACTCGCTGATATTTAACGGCGGTCAAACCTTTCGAGTATCTAATGGACTTCCGCACTTACTTCGTTTAGTGTGGAAACGGATACTGCGGTGTAGTGACGATGCGGATGAGAAAGACCTTCCTGCTGTTCGATAGGGACTTCAGGGATGAGGGGACTGAGAACGAGCCTCTGCTTCGAGATGACGACAGCGGCGATGAGGGGCAAGTGTTGGTTGAGATCATTGAGATATAGAATCTTTATTGTTGTCAATTGCTACATATCTCTAGTAGCCCGCGAAGAAACTATCAGGTAAAGCTTTTGATGGTCTCACACAGCAGCTTCTGTTGTTGAAAGAATGAACAGACCCGTACCACGCCTCACAGATGACCAACGGGAAGGGGAAGTACTATATTTTCGGGTTACGCGTGAGATAACCTTCCCACTTATTATAAAGGTTAAAACATATATGCAAGCCCTCAGGTGATAGATTGTAAAAGTTCATGGGCAGATGTATTCACTTAACGTCAGACAATTTTGCACATAAAAATATACTCTAGTCAAGGCCTGTAGATCTGTGCTTTAGCAGCCGATTTTAGTTTGTCAGCATGAGTTCCGATGGAATTGGGTATTTTAAGTGTCGACTACTTCTACTTGACTGTGGAGGAAGACATTGTCATGGAATACCTATACCTGAGAGATGATTCAAAACAATTTAAACGGTGTGTCAAGGCTTCGAGTAATAGACACACATGCAACTAGAATGCTTTGATCAAAGTACATAAATGTAGACTATTTCTTCCAGTTTCTTTAGCTGAGAGTTTGGATAACCTCACGTCATGGTTGAACAGTTAACCGTTATGAAGTATCTGATAGCAAGTGACATCTCTCTGTATATTATCTTTTAATCTTCACGGAACACTCTCACTCTTTGCTGCTGAACATTTTAAAAGCATTCTAATGTCTCTTGTCTTAAAAAAAACTATACACTCAGAGTTTCATGCCGGTTCTTGCTCATACAGATCTAAATTCGTGAACGGGCGCTAAATCTAGACTTTAACAATTGCTCGAAACTAGTACATAGTATGAAATGTTTTGACTTTCTATATTATGTGACCTCTATCGAAGTCAGGGGGATGTTGTGCAAAGCACGTTGCGTATACCCTACTAACTTATGAACTGCACTGGGCGATATCAGTCTGACCTTATTTTACATTGTATATCGTCGATTGCAGTCTCGACATTGTGCTGTATTTTATCCGGCTATATTAAAACACCCACGTTTCTATATGCGTTTTTTATCCCCCTGTCTACAATAACGCTAAGTTTGATCGGTGGCGAGCGCCTACGGTGGTCGGCTTTCGACTCCTAGCTTTGACGAAATATCCCTTTTCTTTTTTCTCAGTGGATAGAGAGTCAATCGGGTGAGTATCCTGGAGGAGGCAGGTTCAAATCCTTGCTGCTGCGAAAAACTTTACGTCCATTATTCTACAAATTTGTATATAAAAGTATTGTAAAATAAGCTTTAAAGAATTGCTTACATTCATAAAGGGAAGTATCATCTAAATGCCTACGAAATAATTTGAAAAATTATTCGAAGACGTACTAAGGCTGTGGTGGCTAACCATGCCACTACACCTCATGTCTTTTGTCATTCTTAATTTTTAGTTTGTTGCATCTGCAAGACACTCCTTCGTATGTCCACTCCTCGTGGTATATAAACCTCTCTATCCATTCCATCTAGCCTAGTCTCTCACTTATCTCCACCTTGCACTTTGGGAGTTTCCAATTCTTACCTCTTAATTTCATCTGTGGCAGAGCCAACTGTCCATTTCCGTCCACCGACACGGCTTCTCAGTGAACTTCAAGACCTCAACCACAAAACAAAGTTGACAAAGCATCTACGAACCTAAAGGACTTGATTGACATAGATAGTCATCACTTAACATCAGGTGGACCTCTTATCCGGGCATTATTAGTGTATTAATGTAAACGTGATTTTTTTATTCAAACCTAGATTAAATAACTTTCGTCGAAGATCACGAAAGCATGTTCGAAATACAAACGGCTGACACTTAACTCTCAATGTAAATTAAAGCAAGGTCACACTAGCTGACGAAAGGAATCGAAAGTTTGTTACGCTCCGTAACCCGTGAAATAGGAACATAATTGTCGCTGAAAAAACACTGGCCCACGAAAATATCCCACGAGCGTTTATGAATAAAACCAACGTTTTGTTTTTTTTTTATTTGGAGGGAATTTATTAACCTGAGGTTTTTACTCGCGTTTTTACTAGAGAAGGAAAAGGAACATAAGAATAATATAAGAACTCTATTTCTGTTTTATAAGGGAAACGTTAAGGGGGGGGGGGGGGGCTCGTTTTCGTGTGGTAGGGCCACGCAACTGCGGCTGTTGCACGAATGGGCAGGTCCGTCCGGATAAGTACCACGACATCACAGAAGACCGGCGTGGAAGAAAAGCATAAACGTAGATGAACTGTGATGTCGATAATGAAGATGATGGAAGTCCTGTGGCATGGCAGATGATGGACCTGTGTCCGGCAGTGAAATGAAACACTGAAATGATGGTGATGATGAGAACTGAGTTGACTATAAACATAATGGCATTATAACACGTTCGCATAAAACACCTCAGTAATCCGAGGCTTCTGTAATACGTGATCTTAGCGTGTTAACGTCCCACATAACTTTTCAGGCTCCCGTCGCGACCCAGTCAGCAGTTCAACGTGGTGAGGCGCGTCTATCAGCAGGAGGCGCTCAACAAAGATGCTGATTACCAGGTGCCCGATTCACCACGTAAGTTTGCCAGAATAATAGAGAAATCTAGAATTGAATGAAGTCGGTCCGAAAATCGATTAACGTCCGCTTCTATTTAGACACTGAGATCTTACAGATCCTGAAACACTACGGAAGTGCCAATTGCCTTAAATTGAAAAATCGGACGACTGGACTCTGAATAAGTATGCGGTATGACTTCTTCATACATTTCAAAAAGGCTGCGTACGTATACGACACGAGACCAGGGCTTATAGTGTGATAGTCTTTCCTGGCATCTGAATCTCTTGAAATATTTAAGCCCTTTCTCTTTCAACAACGCTCAGTCACGGTGATTGTTTTAATAAGTTCGTGCTAATAGTCTTAAAAATAATTTATTAAAGGATTGAAATTAAAAGTAGAAAGAAAAACATTACCACTCTCTACCCCCAATGATAATTGATCCTAAAATTTTATTATATAAATGTTTTTGGTTTGATTCTTTGCATAATTTGCATTTAAAAGAACAAAATGTATAAAATAACGTTGAAATGGATTCAACCTTGATGGAGAGCGGTGGTCCCTCGGACCAAATACGTTATTTTTTTTTATAACTACCAAACGCTCTCCTCAGTCAGCCACCGCTGCAAGAAGGCGCTAAAAAGTTGTGGCTTCGGTGACTGCCTGCTAAACTCGGTGCCGATCGCCAAATGGCTGCCGAGGTACAGCCCCAGGCGGGACCTGGTGGGGGACCTGGTGGCGGGCGCCACCACGGCCGTCATGCACATACCTCAGGGTGCGTACTCCCCAATTCTTAATTTTATCCCTCACAGGACGTTAACTTTGTTTTGGGAGATGCTGGAAGAATTATATTGTAAACTGACCATTTAAAAAAGAACAACTGTTGAGTTTCTTACCGGTTTCTTCTCAACAGAAACTGCTTTCCGAACCGTTAATTTCTTTGTAAGATTTTGACGTTTATGTGAAGAAAGATATTTTATTATTTATTTTTTATTTAATGGCTGGCGGTTCACCGTTCACCGTGTTAAGTGATGATCGCCGGAAGTGTAATACTTCTACTTTACGCCCGTACATGTAGTCTTGGTAACTACCCGGACGGACCAGCCCATTCGTGCAACAGTGAACACTGTCGCGTGTACCTACCACAGTTGTCTATTTGTTTTTTGTTAAAAAAAATGTATAAATCATCAAGTCAGAATCTAAAATTAACAATTTCTTTGGTGTCAGCACCGGGATTTTAACTAGGGATGCTCGAGTATATCCGATTAAAAGCGAGCGTCCGGTTACTGAGCTATCGTGGCTCCTCAGATATGTAGATGTATTCCAAGTGTGAACGTATCATCGGTATGTTAGGTATGGCGTACGCGCTGCTGGCGGAGGTACCGCCTATTGTTGGTCTCTATATGGCTTTCTTCCCCGTGCTGGTGTATGTGGTCTTCGGCACCTCGCCCCACGTGTCCATGGGCACCTTCGCGGTCGCCTGCCTGATGGCGGGAAAGGTTAGTTTTTATTTTCAATTTAAATTTTCGTTCGCTATTCATCATACTTGTAATTAATTATAAATATCAGAATTGACAAGTAATCCACGAATAATAGATATTTATTCCTATGAAGAGACTCGATTTTAATTGTCCAATAACCAGCCTATGAATTAATAACACTCCCATGAAAATGCAAATTACTTTTTCGTGCCCTAGGTGGGATCACTTAAGTGGGGTCGCCACCACGTGTGTGTCCCGTTTGTAATGTTTTTTTTTAATGTGAGAAAGTGGCAAACGAGCTGGCGGTTCACCTGATGTTAAGTGATTACCGCCACCCATGGACATTTGGAACAACCGTAGGGTTGCACCTATAAATAAAGTGGGCCCCGGCTACCTCACTCACCAGACGAAATGTAGAAGAGTAACAATTCTTCTTTACGCCGGTCTTCTGCGAGGTCGTGGTACTTACCCGGACGGACCTGCCCATTCGTGCAACAGTGAACACTGTTGCGTGGTCCTACCACAGAATTTTTTGTTTGTTTGTAATGTTATTGGATAGACGTTGCCTGACGTCTAATAGAACCGATGACTCCCGGTGGAGAAGGCGATAGCTTAACGTCCGCGCCGCTGCATCATTCGATAGAAATATCGAACGAAGTATAGAACTTAACGATTCCCTACAAAGAACCTCCCTGTTTTATCCAGGTAGTGACACAGTATTCCGCGCATCCTGAATACGCGAACCTGGTCAATGCGACGAACGTGACAGCGGGTACGTACAAACATACAGAGGATCACATCATATACCGCGTGTCTTTACCACCGCGACAATAAATGCACACACGTCTAACGCTACTTGCCAATAATCATAAAAAATATTAACGTTAAAAAAAATCCATTATTAAAGAAAATATTTTTCAAACAAACTAATTAAGTAAAAAAGAAACAACATTTGTAAGATCCTATACAACTACATCAGACCGATTCATACATTCAGAGACGTTTTCATTCGTTGCCACAGGGCCGCATTACATGCCTCTCCTTCTAACAGTATGTTTTGTCGCTTTTGAATTCATTCAACCCATTCATATTCTTTGTGACCTTTACAAAATACTAAAATTCTTTGTTTTGGAAAATTTGATAACTCGTTAAATATTGATGTTTAAAGAATGTAAATCTTTAATACCATTTTAAAAAGTTCTCCTCTATATGTGTGTTCATTTATTGTCGCGATGGTAAAGACACGCTGTATATCTGAAATTGCTGATAATCTAATAATCTCATAATCTACCAAACTATTCATCTCAATCATTACTGTCACGAATAGTTTGAAATTAAGGAACCTTTATTTCGATGACTGTTCACGATGACGTGAAAAAATTCCGTAATCCATCCAAGACTATTAATTATCCAAGATTTCAATTGCTTGTAATTAGGTACAAGTAAATGTTAGAAGTGACATAAATGTATCGATAAATGTTCTTATTCAGCAGATGCTATGATGGCAGCACCACAATACACGCCACTCCAGGTCTTGAGCGTAGTTTGTCTGACCGTCGGCTTCTTCCAGGTGAGAGAGGGCCCCAATCTGAATTTCTTTCGGCGTTCCATTAGCCACTACTTCTAGAACCCGTCCTATTATGAATTGTGTGAGAATGGTGGTCTAGAAACTGCAATGAGGACTACGAATGTATGAATATTTATACCACTTTTAAACTATAAAATCTGCGCAGAAGATATAGGTGACCCCAATTTGTATTGGAGAAATTCGCACCAGCACTTTAAATGCCATTAAACATCACAGAGTTGGAACTCGATTTCACTCGACGAATTACCTAATGTGTTTTATAATGCTTTCTTTTAAGACGAATAATACAAATTGTTACTCTCAGCAGTGGTCTATTAGTGCGGTTTGTGATCTTGGTGTGAACTAATTGCTTCCTAGTCTCTTATCGGAAGCCATTCAGGATATGGCTTAAAATTTGATGCGAAAAGTCCCTTATCTGGACTGACCTTTTAGAATGCAAGGAACATCACTTAATATAAGCGTTCTCTCATATATAGAATGCATCACATGACAGGCGTCGGTAACATCTGCATCTAAACTGAACGGTCTGAATGATCTATCTTTGATTATAATTTTGCTGTCTTCCCTCCCCCATCAAAAAGACAAAGGACGTCCGTAAAATCTGGAACTAAACTTGAATGTTTTGAACATTTTGTAAAAGCTTTCCTAATAGAAAGGGCATTTTGGACAAGGGTGTATGGAAAAGACTCTTGCTCTGCATTAGCAAATCCCTTGGCTGCTGTTGATATTATACTCAAATAATTTTGTAAACTTATATATTAAAATATGTAGAAAAAGTGCGATAAGATTGTCGCCGTTGTGGGAATCGAACCTACGTCTTCGGCATTCGCGGCCTGACGCTCTAGCCACTGAGCTTAACGGCTGATTGCCACACCGACGAAAACCTTAACGCATTCTTCTACATTGTTTTCTTAGCATTTGAAGCAATGCTTGGCGCCATCTATGGTTATATCCTTTCCAGCATACAAACAATTTCGAATATCGTTTTACAACGATAATTCGAACGAGAGATGTCGCCATTGCTTTTTTAGAAATTAAAATTGTTTATAGTGCTAATCTTTGCACTTAAGATTGAACATTAAAATATGTATAATAACTTATATAGTTAAAAAAAAATATAGGTAACACCGCAGAGTTTCTTGCCGGTTATTCTCTAGACAGTCTAGTTTAATTAACCGGTGGTAGTTTTTGATATTGAATAAAGAAATTTTGACTTTGACTTCGATTTTGACTAAATGTCTGAATAATAATAAACAATAAATTTATTAATTTTGAATAGACTATTTAGATTCTAAATTCTTAGACCCTTTATATTTCATTCGGTTAAGTTACAATAAGAGAATATAGACTACACTGTGAATTGGCAGTGCCTGTATCTTGGAAACCGGAGTGTGCTTCACAAAAAGAACAGACGGTTAGATTTACAAAATAGGAATTATAATAGCATACACGTAGGTAAGCATGAAAAATCTGAAGACGTGCACGTGAGTGCGTGCATGCGTGCGTGCGTGAGCGCGTGTTTAATGTTTCCTCGTAGTGGATGATTTTACTTTGATTAGAATTTCACTGTCTCCCCTCCCCAATCAGTGAAAGAGTGACGTTGACATTGACAGATAGCCATGTGGGCTCTACGCCTCGGGGCGCTGTCCACCCTGCTCTCGGAGCCGCTGGTCTCCGGCTTCACCACGGCCGCCTCCTTCCAGGTGCTGTCCTCGCAGCTGAAGGACCTCTTCGGCGTGAAGATACACAAGCTCGGGCCCAACTACAAAGTGGTGCTGGTGAGTTAGCGTCACACTTTGCTTGACTCCTTGCGATTTGCTGTTCCGCCCTCCTAAAATTTGGCCGGACCATAATTCTCGTCTAGGTGGACGCTTATACCCACTAGGTTTCTTGAGATCACAGCGGTTATATAGTCTTTAGTTAACCGGGTAGTTGTTAATTTTCATCTCATTCTAAAACATTATCCACGCCGGGTGATAATTATGTAGTTTCAGTGCACCGATTACTCTCTATTACGATAATTTCTAATGTGTAGGAATTATTGTTTTTATGTCCAAAGTTGGCAAATGAGCAGGCAAATGAGATTGTCGCCCCCCATGGATATCTTATATCTCATTAAAAATTAGGCCCCAGTTACCTCACCCGTCAGACGAAACGCGAAAGAACGAAATTCCATTTCTCACTGTTCGTAGAGGCCGTAATACTTCCCTGTAATTGAAACGTTTCGTAACTTTAAACATATACGTAGGTACATATTCTTATCCCCTATATACAGCGTGTCGTTACCATCGCAACAATAAATGAAGACACGTCTAACGCTACTTGCCAATAATCTTAAAAAAATATTAACGGTCAACAAAATCCATAATTAAAAAAAAATATTTTTCAAAGAAACTAATTAAGTTAAAAAGAAACGAAATTTGTAAAACCTATACAACTCGCGCCACAGCGTCGTATTACAAGCCTCTCCTTCTAACAGTATGTTTTGTCTCTTTTAAATTCATTTAACCCATTCATATGCTTTGTGACCTTTACAAATGAACTTTACGTTACGCTTTTATAGGTAAGGGTGTTCTAAAATTCTTTGTTTTGGAAAATTTAATAACTCTGTAAATATTGATGTTTAAAGAATTAAAATGTTTAATACAACTTTAAAAAGTTATCCCCTATATGTGTGCTCATTTATTGTCGCGATGGTAACGATACGCTGTATACATAGATAGTAACGATAAGTGCAATTATTTTTTATTAATAATTAATAACGAAAAGCGTTAGTAACAAGTAATCGAATTTCCTTCTAGACCGTGATAGAAGTGGTAAAGAACATGCCGTACCTCAACTGGGCCGCGCTGGTGATATCCATAATCACCTGTCTCATCATCGCTCTGAACAACGAATTGCTGAAGGTAAGTACAATTTAGGAAAACTGTACGAATATCCTTTCTACATTGTTTATAGTATTTTTTATTTCGATAGATTAAGAAGAGCCGTGATAGCTCAGTGTCCGGGCGCTCGCTCAATTCAATATACTCGAGCAACCCGAGAGTATGGGTTCGATCCCCACTACTGGAAAAATATTGTGTGATGAACATAGTGTTTTCGGAGTGTCTGGGTGTTTGTATATGTAAAATATCTATTTATTTACAAGAGAAAAGTATCTTTAAGTATGTTTATTATTTTTCTAGTACCCATAGTACAAGCGGAGCTTGGTTAGGGACGACAGAACGTTGTGTAATTATGTGTCCGCAGAATATTTATTTATTTATTTTATCAACCTGCGGTTAAAATATTTGGACTTATTTGAATAAGTCCAAATATTTTAACCGCCTGGGGGGGGGGGGGGGGGGGGGGGGGGTTCTCAATTCGACTGTATTTTTTTCCCGACTTCAAATATCTCGCTCCGTATTCATTTTATAATTGATTTAGGAGTTCCCTAAGTATCTCCGGAGCCCAAGATCCAATACCAACGAAATTAATATGGGACCACATGGGAAGCACCAGCTTTCAAATAAAAAAGGAATCATCAAAATCGTTCACTCAGCCGAAAGTTCTGAGGCGACAAACAAGCATTAAAAAAAATACAATCGAATTGATAACCTCCCTCCTTTTTTGAAGACGGCTGCAAATGGACTTGTCGTTAATAAAAAAAAAGAAATACTGGGTGGAGTCCCCCCGCGCGGAAGAATTCAAACTTCGAGCGCCACGCATTCATCGCTCTGTCTCTTTCTATTCCCCCTCCGCAGGAGCGTTGAACGTTTAACGCAACAGTGCTTAATACCCCCTCCATGTTACCGTTAAACGTTTAACGCAACCGTGCTTTTCAAAGTCAAAGTCAAAATTTCTTCATTCAACATAAGCTCTTATTGAACGTCAAAAACTACCACCGGTTCACTAAACTAAACCTGCAAGATAAGAACCGCCAAGAAACTCTGCGGTCATTATTATGTATTTTTGTATTTTTTATTTTTATTTTTTTTTTAACTCTTAACAATCAGCGTAAAATGCATGACGTGGTTTTTCTGCACAAACTGTTAAATAACTCAATAAATTGCCCCGACGCTCTACAAAACATTTCACTAGCTGTACCTTAAAAATTTCCACGCAAACCGATTACAAAAATCTTTTATACACCAACCGTAAAAACTAATCTTGGCCTCAATTCACCTTTGGTAAGAATGTGCAAAGAACTTAATATACTTTTTAACCGTGCTGAATATATCGACATTTTTAACGATTCCCCTTGTTTACAAAAAGAAAGTACTGGAGTCATTTCATTAGTATATATTATAGTATAGTATTCTTCAATGTGAATTTATTTTTTAATTATTTTTGATTCTTTATTGTTAGTCTATTCTTTGTATTTAATTTTTTATGAATTAGTTTTTTTTTTTTACTAAACTTTGTCACAATATTGTAAATGTTGTACACACCTGTTATAGGTGTACATATTAGGTCCAATGTTTTTTTTAATTTTTCCTTTTTTGTAAGTTGTGTAAATATGTATACTGTTGGTGTGTCTTAAATAAAAAAATAAAAAAAAAGTATTTAAGTATACACACAAAATTATTTTAGTATAATTTAGCAGGAGCCAGGGACTTGCAAGTGCAGGGCAAGAGTCATTTCCACCTCGCTTTCACACCGCCTCCATGGTAGCGTTAAACGTTCAACGCAACCGTGCTTTCGTACCCTCTGCGGTAGCGTTGAACGTTTAACGCAACGCTGTCTGGAGTCGCATTAGAGGTCGGTTCAAAATGGACTCGTTCTTCCATCAGCCGTGGGTGAGCAAACGCTGCCGGGTTCCTGTGCCGATCGAGCTCCTCGCCATCGTGGTGGGCACGCTGGTCTCCAGGTTTGGCGGACTCAAGGAGCAATTCGGGATCGCCCTGGTCGGGCACATACCAACTGGGTGAGCTGGTTAAGCACTGGCACCAAAAGCATCGGATGCCACTCTTTTAAAGCACCAAACGCCAATCTTTTAAGGCATCCGCAGAAAACCAGTGCCGTGGAGTAGTAAAAAGGGTTCTGTCGCGGTACGCTGAGCTTTTTGGTGCATTTTTATGGTTCCGTACCCAAAGGGTAAAACGGGACGCTATGCTAAGACTCCGCTGTCTGTCTGTCGGTCTGTCCGTCACCAGGCTGTATCCCATGAACCGTGATAGTTAGACAGTTGAAATTTTCACAGATGATGTATTCCTGTTTGCGCTAGAACTACAAGTACTAAAAAATAATATTTAAGTGGAGCTCCCATACAAAAGACATGATTTTTTTGCCGTTTTTATAGATAATGGTACGGAACCCTACGTGAGCGAGTCCAACTCGCACTTGGTCGGTTTTTTACGCTCTTAGTGTTATTCGTGTTCATTGTTTATTTTTTTCATGTAATCTAATGCTTCGAATTTTTTTTTTTTTTATGCGTAAAGTTGTCAAACGAGCAGACGGTTCACCTGATGTTAAGTGAATACCGCCGCCCATGGACATCTGCTACACTCGAGGGTTACAGATGCGTTTTTTGAAAATTGGGCTCCGCTCTCACTCAGTGTATTTGTCATACTTCCACTTTACGCCGGTCTTCTGTGAGGTCGTTGGTACTTACCCGGACGGGCCTTTTGCTGCGTGGCCCTACCACCGTGGCCCTACCGTCGAATAAACATTTCTTTCTTCCTTTCAAAAGGAAGAAAGAAATCCTTTCAAAAAGTGAGGTAGCCGGGGCCCACTTTGTTAAAAGTTGGCAACGCAACAGGTGTTGAAAATGTACCAGAATCCAGTAAAGGATGCTGAATATCATAAAAGACATGTCTTGCGGGGTTTTAGTTCCCATAATATACTACCCGTTCCTGGGGTGACGTGGTACAGGATACTATTTTTTTTACGTGAAAAAGTATTAACGAGCTGGCGGTTCACCTAATGTTAAGTAATAACCGCCGCCCATAGACATTAGCAACACCCGTAGTGTTGCAAATGCGTTACCACCTGTATCATAAAGTGCGCCCCGGCTACCTCACTCACCAGACGAAACGCAGAAGTGTAACACTTCTACTTCACGCTAGACTTCTGCGAGGTCGTGGTACTTACCCGGACGGACCTGCCCATTCGTGCAACAGTGAAGACTGTTGCGTGGCCCTACCACAGTTAAACATATAAAATAATATCATAAAGCTCAATATACCTGGGGTCCTCGATAGTTTCCATCATGGACCTGTTCCAGGTGTGAAGTTTAAAGTCAAAAGTCAATTTTGGGGTTCTCGATAGTCCTGGATAGTTATGGACCTGTTCCAGGAAAGGATACAAAATATCATAAGAGTCAGTATACTTGGGACCTCCATAGTTTGCGTTATGGACCTGTTCCAGGCGCCGGTAACAATACTAAATATCATAAAGTCAAAGTCAAAGTATATTTATTCAATATAGACCTAACTTAAGCTCTTATTGAACGTCAACAAAAAATCTACCACCGGTGCACTAAACCAGACCTGAACAGAGAAGAACCGGCAAGAAACTCTGCGGTCTTGTTCTTTTTGTTATATTTTTTTTTTGATGCAATTATACACACTTATTTAGGTATAAAATCAGCAGCAGCCAGGGGTCTTGCAAGTGCAGAGCAAGAGTCATTTCCAAACATCCTTGTCCTCAATGCATTCTTGGACATTATAGTAGACTCTTGCCATTAAGGTAGCTTGTACAAATTGTTTGAAATTGTTTATACTTAGTTGTTTATCGATGTCACCTATTATAAAAGTTGATGCATCTTCCAAGAAACGACTTCGTCATCATAAAGGTATAACTTGGGCTTCTCGATAGTTCTGGAGATTTCTGGACAGTCATGTACCCGCTCTAGGCTCCCGGTGCCGGAGCCGCCGCCCGTGGAGCTGGTGCCGTCCGTGGCGCTCGACGCGTTCACCATCACGATGGTCACCTACACCATCTCCATGTCGATGGCGCTGATCTTCGCCGCCAAGGAGAAGTACGAGATCGACGCGAATCAGGAGCTCCTCGCCCTGGTGAGTTCTGTTGTTCCATGATGGTACGCCCCTCTTGTTAATATTATAGAGGGTGATTTTATAGACGACGGACATATTAACAGAGCATAATATGCAGAATTTGATTCTAAATCTGAGCCTAGTACGTACTTGTGACCTTTTTTTTCCAAGATTATTTTTAATTTTTCAAACATTATGGACACCCTATCAGAAATTCTAGCCTTACCGTCTCAATACAATATATGCATTACTATAACCTATTCACGAGCACTAAAACTGTTCGCCGAACGCATCATTACTAAACCGCTTATCAATAGGGTGACCACTCTTAACAGGATAGAGAAACAATGTTTGAATTGATATTTTTCTGGTTTTTTTGTAGTCAATTTTTTTTAAATTACGAAATGCTTATTTAACATTATGTCAAAGTAAAATCATCGTGTATTGTCAATATTTATACAGATAAATAAAATTGGAGTGTCTGTTTGTTACATAGAAATAACCGCTTTTTACTAAGTGCATATGGATTTATACACGGTACATGTATCATAATAACATTTTGTTTTTCTAGTGTATGGTTGTTTATATATCTATAATAACGTATTTATTTACAAAAGAAAAGTATGTTTAAGTATGTTTATCGGCTATCCATAGAACAAGCGGTCGAATGTTGTGTAAAAATTTAAAAATGTAATTCATTTGCTCATACGTAGGTAATATATTTGATTGCATTTTTTTTATATAATATCCCGGGTGTACCTTCACCGTCTCCCGCCTCCAGGGTGCCAGCAACGTGTTCGGCTCCTTCTTCTGCTGCGCCCCAATCTGCGCCAGCCTCTCGCGCTCCTACATACAGTACCAAGTAAGCGACCTCTTTTTTTTTTTATGCCAAAAGTTGCCAAACGAGCAGACGGGTCATCTGATGTTAAGTGAATACCGCCGCCCATGGACATCTGCTACACCCGTGGGTTACAGATGCGTTGACAACCTTTTGAAAATTGGGCTCCGGCCACCTCACTCACCAGACGAAACGCGAAATTATTTGTCATACTTCCACTTTAAGCTGGTCTTCTGTGAGGTCGTCTTATCCGGACGGGCCTGCCCGTTCGTGCAACAGCTGAGGCTGCTGCGTGGCCCTACCACCGTTAAACCTCTGTGGCACCTTAGACCAAGATGCAATAAGGCAATTTAAAACTTGATCATGAACGAATGAATGTATGAATAAATATTTATTCAAAGTATGAAAGATCGCACCTGACCTTCAAAAATGGACACCTATTCTATTAAAATTTGTAGAAAAAAGCAGCGAAAAGTTTTCCGGCGCCGCGGGATCTGAACAGAAAGTTCGGGATAGAAAGCCCTAACTAAGCTAAGCGGTAATGATCTCATATGACGTCGTAACACATCACTCATCCACCCACAACCGTACACAAAACCACGGCTTCGACAATAAGTAAAAGAAGGAACTAGAACGACGCTAAAGCCCCCGATGTGTCGTGTGGCAGGCCGGCAGCAAGACGGGCTTGACCACCGTGGTGAGCGCCCTGCTCATCCTCTGCGTGCTTCTGTGGATCGGCCCGTTCTTCGAGCAGCTGCCCCGCTGCGTGCTGGCCTCCATCATCGTGGTCTCCCTCAAGGGCATGTTCATGCAGGTCAAGGAGCTGCGGAAGTGCGTGCTTCTTCTCTTCTCTTCTTAAACTTTAACGCGTTACCACCTCGTGATACCCACCACTTCAGAAAGGGAGAGCCTAGCAAAAGTAAAGTGTAATGTGTCCCACTGCTGCAATCCTCTTCTATACAGAGGTTATTAGGGCATTGTTTTTTTTCTCCTCAAGTTTTTTTTTTTTTTTAATATATTTATTAGGTCTACAAAACGGTATACAATTATTATACAAGTTCATCAACTTCCCACTGTTTCAAACACACAAAAGCGTGCATTCCTTCATTCATTAGTACTGAGCATTGAGGAACAACAAGACACAAGAGAATATACAGACGAATCGTCAATCACGAGAGTATTCAGTTACCTCACTCATAAGCGAAATGCAAAAGCACGAATGTCTTCACTTAACGTTTTACTGCTGATACTGTTACATATATTATACATACGATTTGTCTAATTTTTGATCGCGTTATTTTTTTTTTATATGCAAAGTTGTCAAGCGTTGACGCGATTCGTCTGATGTTAAGTTACCGCCGCACATGGTCATGTGTAACCAGTAGGGTTACCGATGCGTTGCCATCTTTTATGCCCGGTTTCTATATTCAACGAACGGCCGTTAGTTACATAGCTTCTAGCCGTGACTTACTAGCGTTCCTTTAATCTAAAAGTCGCTTTTAAAGTTACGAAGCTATGTAACTAACGGCCGTTCTTTGAATATAGAAACCGGGCATTAGTAAAGTGGGCCCCGGCAACCGCACTCACCGGAAAAAACGCGAAAGTATCACTTACACTTCAGGGAGATCTTCTGTGAGGCCGTGGCATTTCCACAGACGGGGCTGCCCATTCGTGCAACAGTTGCGTGCCACTAGATGTATTTGTTTTCTATTCTGACCGTTCGCTGGTAGGTTCTGGCGGCTGAGCAAGCTGGACGCGATCGTTTGGCTGGTCACCTTCCTAACGACCATGCTCGTCAACATCGACATTGGGTGAGTTTGAAGATCTACCTGAATCCAGACAACACATCTTCTAAATCCTTACTTCCTTATTATCCTTTCTCTACTTATAACATTATAAAAGCGAAAGTTTCCATGTATGGATGTTTGTTACTCTTCGACGCAAAAACTCTCGAATGGATTTAATGAAACTTCACAATAATATAGCTTATACATCAGAAAAACACACGGGCTATAATATATAGAGATAATGTGTGAATTGTCCACAATATAACGATAAGTGTATGTAGGAACCCATTCTGCCATCTTCGAGATGTTCTGGTGTATAATAAAAAAATATATAATGAATTAATTTTTCAAAGGGAATTAAAAATTAAGAAACGGTTGGCCTTTCATATTTCGTCCACATGTCAATTCCATTTCATATCAAATCGGTAAAAAGGATAAGGTCTAAAATTACTTGAACCAGGAAACGATTGACGGTAATATACAGTTGCAATGTTAAGTTTTTACACGTTTACAACAGTTTTACTGCTTTTACATCCTGAGTTATACACTAAATAAGCCTGTCTAATAAGCCCAAATATGAAATGCCCTTATGTAATAAAATAGGTATGGATCACATTAGTGAAGAAGTAAACTGTATCTGTCATCGATATTATTTAATATATTCCAGGCTGGCTGCGGGTCTGTTGGCTAGCGTGGCGACGCTGTTCTGCAGGTCCCAGAAACCGTACACCTGCTTACTGGGCCGCGTGCTAGACACGGACCTCTACTTGGACACCAAACGCTACAGGGCGGTAAGGTTTAAATGACTTAAATTGATAAAATCAGCTATTTCATAGGAAATCACAACTTTGTGTGGCGAAACGTGCAAGCTAGCTGGCCGTTCACCTGATGTTAAGTGTTAATCGTAGCGTAAATGGACACTTGCAACTCTGCTAGGGTCAGATGTTGCCACTTGGCAATAAAGTGCACTTTAGTAGACTCGTATTTGTATATGGTATACTATTTCAATATGGTGTCGCGAAATAAGGAGGTATAGTTACATTTTATTGAAGATGGGTTTTTTTATTTACTAATTTTTCTACGGGCTTTTATTATTTTAAAGCGTTGTGTAGTAACAAGAAAAATACTGTAAAAAAAAATGGTAATATCTGTCTACCCAATACGTAATTTTATTTTAAACTAACAATTCCAGCACGATAGAAATATAAACTTTTCGAAAAGAAAATAAAGAGAAAGGGATAAGCACTATAAAAAATTTAAATTTCTAAAAAGTAATGGCGACATCAACTCGTTTCGAATTATCGTCGTAAAACGATATTCGAAGTTGTTTATATGCTGGAAAGGTATATCCTTACAATGGATGCGCCAAGCATTGCTTCTAATGCTTTTTACAATATAGATAAAAGACGTTGAGATTTTCGTCGGTGTGGCATTCAACCGTTTAGCTTAGTGTTTAGGGCTCGAATCTCGAAGACGTGAGTTCGATTCCCACACGGGACAACTATTTGTGCGACCCACGGATAGTTGTTTCGCGTCTGGGTTTTTGTCCGCGTGTAATTTATGTCCGTAAAACGTCCTCACAACACAGGATAATGTTATCCCAAAGTAAGGGCAATGTTTTTTTAAATAATTTAAAAAAAAGATTACTTTCTTCTAATCTCTAAAATCTTTTTAAACTAATATCAACATCAAAGAAACGTAATTTTTGGGCGTGCAAAATAGTTTATTCATCGCGCGTCCGTCGACAAAAGCATGCCCTGGCTCAGCACCTCCAACTCCCTATCTTGATGCAGCGACATCACCAAGTAATTTATGCACAACATTATCAGGATGTTGAACAGTATGAAAATCCACCATCTCACAAGGTCGAAGGCCCCCACCTCGTAGTTGAGGCGATAGGGCACTCGTTTGTCGGCGATAAGCCTCATCGTTTCTAGATCCTTATTTCTTCTTTATCCTTCTTCTTCTTATTTCATCCTTTTTGGCTCGTCTTTTAAATTCTAGATTATTCCTTGACAGTAAAGTTGTAACAACGTGGCGCAAACCATGACACTATTGTTTGTATATTTGTTGATTGTGTTATTTATTTTAGGGCTTCCGCGGAGATATCAAATCTGTTTCTTTTCTGAAGATTCACTAGATTTTCGCGCCCATGTCTCCGTTTGTTTCGGAGTGTTTTATTTTCTTGCTATAATCGCGTACGTTTTGACAGCTGTCACATTGTTATTGGCCATAACCGAAATATACCATAGTCAGTAGTAAACTCCCTCTTTTAATCGATGTAACAGCTTATAGCCGTTATTTTTATCTTATATTACATACTCTTATACATATTATATATACTTTAACATAAAAAGAAACTTTTATGTGGTGTCTATAAATCTTTGATTGAGTTTGGGGTTGTAATTTAAAATTAATAAGAAGTTAGTGGACTGGTGTAAGTTTTCAAACGAATGGTAGATGACTTACGCGAGAACTTTCGCGAAGGCTAGATTGTATACAAAAATTTTGATTAGACTGATACCCTGGGCATAGAGAATTGACTCGGAAATACCGTGACCAGTTGACCACTTTCTAGAAAGAGACGAAACGACTTCACGGCCAATATCTGTCTCTTTTCTGTAGCCCTGTTGTAGACAACTGTTTGTAATACTTATCATTCGTATTTAATTCATAGCTGGGTACATATAGAGAGTCTCACTCCAGTTTCTTTCTATGGATGAGTGACAATTAGTTTCACAAGACTGGTGAATAACTCATACTGGTCACTAATAGTATACAGCGTGTCGTTACAACCGCGACAATAAATGAACACACGTCTAACGCTACTTGCCAATCATAAAAAAATATAAAACGTTTAAAAAATCCATAATTAAGGAAATATATTTTTCAAACAAACTAATTAAATGAAAAAAACAAAATTTGTAACACCTATATAACTAAAACTGACTGATTCATACATTCAGAGACTTTCATTCGTTGCGCACAGCGTCGCGTTACAAGTCTCTCTTTCTAACAGTGTGTTTTATCTCTTTTAAATTCATTCAACCCATTCATATGCTTTGTGACCTTTACAAATGTACTTTACGTTACCGTTTTATACGTATGGGTGTTCTAAAATTATTTGTTTTGTAAAATTTAATAACTCGGTAAATATTGATGTTTAAAGAATGTAAACGCTTAATACAATTTTAAAAAGTTATCCTCCTAATGTGTGTTCATTTATTTTCGCCGTTGTAACGACACGCTGTATAACCTAGGACATTTGTCCAGCAGTATGACGTATATGTTACTTCTAACCCACAATTTAACCGAAAGGTTTTTTGGGTATCGAAAACCTTTGGTTCTCAATTCTACTGTATTTTTTTGAAAGCTGGTGTTTCCCATGTGGTCCCATATTAATTTCATTGATATTGGATCTCGGGCTCCGGAGATACTTAGGTTACTCCTGAAATTCAATTATAAAATGAATACAGAGCGAGATATTTGATACTAAAAATTAGACTTGTTTTATTGTACTTTTTTCCCGGTTGTCTTATTTTTCTCTTCTTTGTGATGTTAAACTTCTTCCTTTCCTCCTAAACCTCCACCCAGGCCGAGGAGATCCCCGGCATCAAGATATTCCACTACTGCGGCGGGCTCAACTTCGCCACCAAGAACCTGTTCAGGTCGACGCTGTTCCGCAAGATAGGGTACCTGAAGGGGGCGGAGACCTCGCCGGATGAGGACAACCTCACCAGGAGCGAGTCCTGCGAGTGGGACCCCACCATTGGGAACAGGGTCGGTTGGCTTACACCCTTAGTATAGAGAAGTAAATTAATTTTTATAGCATATGACGACCCGAATGGGCGTAGTGGGTCCTGCCTCCTGCGCCAGAGGGTGTGGGTTCGATCCCCACTACTGGAAAATATTGTGTGATGAGCGTAGTGTTTTTCCAGTGTCTGGGTGTTTATATGTATAATTTATTTATTGTGTATTTATTTACAAAATTTATTTGTAGTGTATTTATTTACAAAAGAAAAGTATGTTTAAGTACGGTTATCAGTTATCTAGTGCCCATAGTACAAGCGTTGCTTAGTTTGGGACTAGAGAAAGTTGTGTAAAAATGTGCCCTAAAATATGTATTTATAAAATAAGACCGTTCATCAGACCCCAGTTGGCAAACTCGACTTTAGCTTCCTCTGTTAAGCTACTTACAAAGCTCCCATATAAATGGGAGGCTAACCTCTCCATGGGTTTAGGGGGTCTTGTTGTGGCTTAGGTCATTAGACGTATAAATCATTGTGTGTTTTTTTTTTGTATGTTAAAGGGGATTATCCCTATTAATTTGCAATAATGTTTTCAATTGTATAATATTCGAATAAAATACTTTTTTTTAGTTGGAAATTAACGTTCTGGACGTGTTTGTAGATTGAACAAGAAAGTTTTGACGCTCTGAAGTTTTCCACCTCTATGGCTGTCGCTGCCATAATGTGAACAACCAACATGTAAAGGTTTATGTATTTTCTTATGTGAAAATTTGATAAGGGGGCATGTGCCTCACGCGATGTTAAGTGGACCCTGCAGAATGTGTGTCAACCACAATATTGTTAGTGCACTAATTTGTGATACGCACAAAAGTTAACTACCCCCGAAGTCCCCGACCATTATACTCGGAACCGCTGTGCGACCACTGATTTGCGACCCGCAGGTGCAATGCGTGATCATAGACGCGACGGCTCTGTCGTACGTGGACGCGCCGGGCATCAAGAGCCTGGTGGCGGCTCAAAGAGAGCTGGCCACCAACAATATCACGGTGCTGCTGGCTGGAGCCAATGGTAAGTTTAGACGCCAACGATGCGATAATAATACTAGCAATTAATAATAATTCATAGCAATCTAGTAACTAAACGTGTCTGAACACCTAAAATCTAGTCGAGTAGATTAATGATTTAGTACAGTCGATCCATTTCAATCTAGCTTAATCGGAGAGTATCACTTGACTAAATACTCTGCACTCAACTGAAATACTAGCATACTATTAACTAAGCTTGATGAAATGTGGGTAGTAGTGAAATATTATAACCAACATTTCACGAAGCCTAAAAAATAAGCTATTGTGTATGTTGGAGTAATAAAGATATTTTTATATAAAACGAAAGAAAAATCTGGATAACAGAGCTGGACGAATAATAAAGAATCAATTTCAAGGTCCGGTATTGGAGATGATAGAGCGTTACAACTCCTTGGAATCGGAACGGCTGCAATTGGACACATTCCCGACTGTTCACGACGCGGTCGTCTACCACAAGATCCTCATCTCGAGAAAACCGGACCCCGCGATAACCGTTGTGACGTGACAATCGCCGCAGATTAAAAATAACACTTAGCGTTAATTAACAGCTAGTCTAGATAGAAACGTTTTCAAACACATCAAAAATCACGCTTAGCTAATTAACAGCTAAGCTATACAGTTATACAGAGACGTTTTCGACGGCTATTTTCATTTGACCCTTTGCTGATCCAGTTATCGTAACATTTTTGTATACAAACGAGTACCATTTTTTGTGATATTTTAATAATACGTAATAATGAAATAGTGAAGTAAGCGCCGTTAATAAAAAAAATTATCGAGTTGACATCGACACAGTTTAATCTGTCATCAAACATAAAATTTAAATTTCAAATGTCATTTTGACAGCACGACTTGAGTGCATAGGGTAAATGACCACAGACTACACACATTTACTGTAGTATTTTTTTAAGATTAATTAAAAGTAATCCGCAATTGGGTAATTATTTTTTTACTATTTTAAACTCACACTTAAAAATTAATATACATTTCCGTTACTTAATTTTTTAATGAACAAAGCATTGTTTTTTTTGTAGATAAATTAGCCAATATATAGTTAAATTATCAAAGCTTGGACTTGTAAAAACTTGGGATTGTCCAAAAATTATTCTTGTTAAATAAAATATGATATACCTGAATCTGATCAGGATTTCCTGAAGCAAATATAACTCTTTAAGAGTGTTTGACCAAAAACTAAAACAATGTCTCCATGTAGCTCCTAAAGGCTGTTTTAAGATTTGTCATACATAAATACCGGATAGAATGACTTTATATGTATTAATTTTTATACATTTCAATTGCAAACAGACGAACGCCAAATATTTTATCAAACGGGATTGCATTCAACAATCGTACTTACTGTGAGTACGTAAGTGGTGTAAAACATTGACTGTGATAACTTTTACATTAGTAAATTGTTAGAACTATTTACTTAATCAAATCGCACGTTAAAGGACGTTCATGTTTCGTTTGCGGTGAAAGACTAATGCAACAAATCATATAAATCTAGCTGAAACTGTATTTTTCTCAAGGAAGCTTTGCAAAATCGGCGAACTGAAAAATAATGTCATTGCCTGTAAATGTGTACTTCTTTTTCTTGTAAAAATGGTGTCAATCACTTAATACACAAGACATCGTTCTTCATTACTTCTTTTGTAAAATGTATTAATTAGAATATATAAATAATAGAGATCCAATAAAATAATGTAATTATTGTATATAATGTGATGTTCCTAATTACAGTAATACATACATGTATAAATTAACATACAAATCAGATAAATAGTTTCTTTTAAGAAAAATGCAATATGCAATTCATTTCGATATTGGAATTGGAACGAGATCGAGCGTCTCTTTCGTTTACCTATGCGAGAAAGAGAAGATAAGTGTTTCCGCTATTGTGTGTGTAACGAAAAGCAAAATATTCTGAATGATTCGGGAAACACTAGATAAATTTTCTTGAATTTAGATAAATTTGTTATAGCTCTTAATATTAGAACAATTTTTCTAATATGTAATATGGAAATTTCTTATATATTATTTAAGATTTTTGTCCTACGGTGCTCTTTACTTAAAAGTGGAAAAAATGGAAAAATCTTTCACCGCACAAGATAGTTTGGCATACTATTATTACTGCTGGAAGTGTATGGCATATAAATATATTTTTAGGAAAATGAAATATTTACTGGTGTTGTAAGTAATGTAAATATGTTTTATGTCACTTTAATAGTAAAGTATTTATTTTATAATGGCCCAAATAGAACACTTGTCAGTTTGAACCATTTAAAGGCCAGCGATATTCGACTTTGCTGTTACAATAAAAATGTTTTCTTTGTTTGTTCCTCACTTTAAGTTCGATACTTTGTGTCATACTTGTATGGATTAGTTGTTTAAGGGTGGACTGAATGAAGTTCTACCAACGATGTGATATTTTGTATCTTAACGGATATGCGTAACGATTGTACTTAGTTGTAATAAAACGTTAGTTATGTTACCATGAGTTTTATTCCCGCAAACAGACTGAAACTTCGAGTAAGTGGTAATTAGTAGTAACATACTTTACAACAACCCAGATGTCACTACGAATTTTGTAATTTAAAAAAAAATAACCCATATTTGTAGGACATGCGCGTGCACTCCATAGGTACTTGCAAAAGAGCTTTGGAAAAGCCCAAAATACTAGTATGTTACAATTTTTTTTTTTCACAACCTTTTGAAAGGCCACTTAGGATATCATGTGATATTGTTTTCATAAACCACTTAGAGAATTTGATAAGTTTTTCATACCCTGTCTGAAATTCTGTGCAACGCAACGCAGGATAACAATTTCGTGTGTTTTAAGGACTTTCTACATATACTAATTTCACGTAGACCAACACCCAGATTCGGAACAATCATCTGTCAATCGAAAATCGAACCTATTATATTATGTACCCCGCAACTGCGCCACTGCTTGTAATTGCTCTCTATTGTACCTTTACGACAGTAAAATAAAAAAAAATAAAAAAATTCGTGACATGTAAACACATAGAGTGTAAAAAATAATCATCAAAATCGGTTCACTCAGTGGAAAGTTAAAAAAAAACAAACAAATGTAAAAAAAAAAACTACAGTCGAATTGAGAACCTCCTCTTTTTTTGAAGTCGGTTAAAAAGCAACGTTGTCTCGTCCCAAACTAAGCAAAGCTTTTACTTTGATATATAATATATTAGGTAACTGATATATATACTTTAACATACGTCTCTTTTGGTGAATAATAGTATAGATCAAGGATGAGCAACGCGCGGCCCCTTAAACATGTTTAAGCGGCCCGCCAAGCATTTCTGAAATTTAATATATTTTATCGAATTTCTCCCATCAATATATTGTTATAAAATTAATTATAATAAAATGGTAGTACATACTGAACCGAAATATTTTTTGTTCGTTTTTCTGTCCTTTTCTTGTTTGTTTTTATTATAAATAAAGTTTCGTAAATTATTATGTGCGGCCCGCCAAAAAATTTGAAATTTGAATTGGCCCATTGATTAAAAAGGTTGCTCACCCCTGGTATAGATATATAAACTCCCTCACTAGAAACACAAAACTGGTTTGAATTCACTTTAATATTTTCCAATACTGGTTTGAATTTACACCCCGTGACGAATGAGACAGCTTCACTATCGAATTGGCCAACAGGGTCTGCAATCCAAACTTCTTGTAGAAAAGAGAAACGATACTATTACTTTATTTATCCAAATACCACTTAATTTGATGGTAACAAAATATATTTTAAAACAATATTTCCAAGTGTAAATAAAAGTAATTTTCGAACTTTCAAACATTTCTGTTGTCAAACATGTCCTTAATGACTCATCACATGTTTCAAACACGTCAATTGTGTCCGTCCCGTTTAACGTCCAAATGTCATAGTTATTCCCATAGAATACAGGGATGGATTTGATCCGTTGGTCGCCCTAAGCATATATGCAAGATTGCCGACCAGGTAGGTACTTTACAGTGAGTACGCTATGAAGCATGAACTTTAAATAAAGTATAGGAATAAAACTCGAAAATGGTACCTGTGGTAGGGTCACGCAACATTTTTCACTGTTGCACCAATGGGCAGCTCCGTCCGGATAAGTACCACGACCTCACCGGAGGTCGCGGTCACCTCACAGAAGACCGGCGTAAAGTAGAAGTGTTACACTTCAGCCTTTCGTTTGGCGAGTGAGGTAGCCGGGGCCCACTTTATTTAAAGGTGGCAACGTATGTCGAACCCTACGAGTGTTGCAAATGTCCATGGGCCGCGGTTATTACTTAACATCAGGTAAACCGCCACTTTTTCACATGAAAAATTAGAAACTTACCCATCATTGTCGCTTGATTTATTATATTTTTTACAATATATCGTCTACACAAAGAAGCGGGAGGCGAAAGGCGTGGCAACTTAAAAAAATCCCACCAAGCTTTGCCGCGCTTATCCCGGGACTACTTGGCCTATAGAGTGTTCGATCCTCAAGAAAAAATACCTAATTTAAACGCCTAAAAATTCTCGCATTACAATTTTTGTTAATCTTATACGAAATTGTGCTTAGAACAGTGATTAGTTAATCGCTAATCCCGATTTAAATAATTATCTTTTTCCAATTTTCATACACCGAGATTATTATATTTTTTCATCAATCAATGGTTATCTTTATGTTATCTCCGAATTAAATACAAGCTCCGATTAGCATTCGGGGTTTATTAATTAAGCCGTAAACAGCAATTAGTTGATTGGTGAGAAGTATGGCGAACGTTTACTTCTTGACTCTACTCTCCGTTTTGGGGCTCGCTCAGGTATATTACAATATGAATCCAAGATTATATGAATAAGTCCTTATATTATTAGAGTTGTGTTAATTAGATCGCGGTGTTTTATTACGTAAATATGTATTTAAAAGCTGGGGCAGGATATGTCCTTCTTAATAATTGAAATAAATGTTGAAAGAAATTTAATTTAATTAAAACAGTGACGAGGAATGGAAAGAAATCAGTTTTATTTGAAAGAGTACAAGTATATAACAAATGACAAAATGATATTAAATACTGTAATAATCCTATTAATATGCATGCTATAAATGCGATATGTATAAGAAAAAACTTAAGCACGTATAACTCAACCAAGCGACAACGGCGAGAAAAAGTTTAATATTAGTATGATTAATCACTGTATCTCTTTTACGTGACTGTAAGGTTCTTATTAGAATAAAGTTTAAACTTAAACACGTTACGAGTACCCAACGCGACTAATCTATTCCCCTAATTACATAACTGTTTTACTATCACTGTTATTTTGTAATAAACTGCAGTATCTTAGGGTAAGTTCATTATATTTTTAATCGAAGAAATCAGAAACAAACAAACGATCAAACAAACGATCATCGAAATCAGAAACAAGTTTAAGTTGAATGAGAAATGTTGTTAGAAAAATTCAAAACCGAATGCTAATGCGGCTTTTGACACGATGTCAAAGAAATTAGGAGACGTCCTAGATGTAAGTGTAACTAAGTATAATAAGACGATATAAATAAGTTTCCTCCCACTACCTTACGAGTAAACGCACGCCCTTTTTAACCGACTGCAAAAAAGGATTCTATGTTCGACTGTATGTTTTTTTTTAATTGTTTGTTCACCCATTTCTCCCCAATTTGTGGAGCGATTAGTTCAAAACTTGAACTGAAGTCTGAACTTTGAAGTTCAAATTGATGCGAATCAAATTGGAAAATAATGCAAATCAGTTAACAAATATTCGTTCAATCTTTAAGCGTAATCATTGATAAGTATTTGAGATATGGTTTATACTTGTACGTTAATTTCGTCTTACTTTCTAACTCAGTGTATCGCGAATTTATAATAAATATAGTTCGTCTAGGCGTCTTCTACAGATTTCCACTCCATTTCGAACTGTAAATACTTGAACATAACATACTTTGTGCACATTTCAGGCGATTCCTTCAACATGGACAGCCCAACCCGCCATCATAGAAGATGTGAAGGAAAGTAAGTATGAATACAACTTTCCTTATCGGCGCATATCGTTTTTAATCACGTAAGCGACATGATTCGTCAAAAATCTATAATCAAATTTATTCATGTCCGGTTTAAAAAAAGGTTGTCTATGTTTTTGTATTAATCCATATTTGAACACATATAATTATATGATACATGCTTGTGTGTGTGTGTGTGGTAGGTATTTACGTTACGAAATCAGGCATTTTTCTTGTTCAACGTGCAAATTATATCTTCACACTAAACACATACCAAAGTCCAATCTTTTGTCCTCTATCTGGACAGAAATAACTAGCTTTTCACCGAACTTAGTCGAATAGACAGATAACTTATAACAGAATTCTTACAAACAGTCGGAGACTAAGGAAGACTTCTAATCTATCTAGAATGAAGGGAAATAAAACTCACCCCAGCAACTGGGGCGAGAACTACATCGTTAAAAATAATATTTAACGCCAAGTAGCTACCTATAAAAAGTACATATTTATTTTTCTGCTGACAGTACACATACGAAACAACGTCTCCAAGCTGAATCAACTATTTTTGACTTTGTGTGATAACGACACGTCCATGCGCAGGTAGCTCCAGGATCGTGGCAGGGTGGGAGGCAAGTGATGGCCAGATCCCGCACCAGGTCAGCGTGCGCATGGTCAGTGCGGCCGGCCAGGTCTCCTCATGCGGTGGCTCCATAATCCATCACGAGTGGGTGCTTACTGCCGCCCACTGTCTCGCGAAGTGAGTGCGCTAGTTCCCCTTCTTCCACCTGTAAACTCTGTTTGTCACCATTTTTATACTGAATTTGAATACTTTAGTTATCAGCCTAAAGTTCACGCTGTTGACAAAGATGAAACAACGAACTTTGCCCGCTCCAAAAAACATGTTCGCTTCGCAAACAGTCATGAACTATTTTTTTTTAATAAAAACACAGTCGACGGCCATCGGGGTCTCGGTCCGAACCGCAACTTCGATGGCCCTTAGACGACATGTCGTAGTTAAACGCACGCATGAGCACATGCGCGGCTCTACCCACAGCGGCGGGCCCAAACCCATGGGTTCTGGCTAGCCCACTGGTTCTGCGTCAGATGAAGCTTTAATAGTCTCGGGACTGAAAGCAAAAACATCAGTTAATACAAGATACACTATTTTATAAACGCCATCTTTTTTATCCGCTAAGTAATCCAGCGTTCTCTAAGTAATCGAACGTTCTCCAAGTTATATAGGCTTCTAAAAGGACGTTACGAACTTACCATCATATAAATTGTTCTACAATCTGGAAGCTTCCACTGTGCCGAAACTAACGCGACCTCTTTTGCATTGTGAATTTGCGTCGTGAGGTAGCTGTAGTCTATTCGCTTAAAAGTATACAAAACAACAACCCCTCTTTACACAAAAAACACAATTTAAAACGCCTCTTTTTAAAACATTACACCTACTGTAGGGTAGAGTAACCTCTTTTATATTAGTACCTGGAGGACCGGTGGTAAATCTTGTATTTTGGAAATTAAAAAAATTAAAAATAAAGAAAGAAATGATCTGGTTTAGAAAAAAAGTAAAAAAAAATAATCTAAAATAATCATCTCTTATTATATACAAGCAAATAAAACAGAACAGAAGCAGTTGCTTGTAAATCAAACAAATAGTTATAAAAGCGATCAGTAGACCGTCAGTTGGTGTACTACGATTTGTCTTCTCCAGCCGGATCACGTTCGTGGTGCGTTTGGGCCTGACGAACCTCACCAGGCCGGAGTACATTGTGGAGTCCACGCGGAAGTATATCCATCCGAAGTATAACGAATTATCCGCCGGAGTCCAGACGGACGACATCGCCTTGGTGGGGCTCGAGCAAAGCATACCGTACGGCAGTAAGTTTACTTTGATATATATAGTATATATATATGCTAGCGGACCCCACAGTTTGTGAATGACAAGTTTGTGAATCTAAACCATTCTCAAATCCACCTGAAGACATCCAAAAAGTTTCGTTAAAAACTGTCCAGCCGTTAAGGAGGAGTTCAGACGGAGAGTTCTGTACACACGCACAGAAGAATTATGTATATAAAGATATACGGCAGTAACACAACTGTGCTAGGGCTACGCAACAGTCTTCTCTTTTGCACGAATGGGTGGGTCCGTCCAACGAAGTACCACGACATCACGTGAACCGGCTAGAACTGGAAGTGTTATACTTCCGCGTTTCGTCTGGCAAGTGAGGTGGCCGTGGGGCCCACTTTATTAAAGGGTGCCAACCCATATGCAACCCTACGGGTGTTGCTAATGTACATGGGCGGCGGTTATCACTTAACATCTGGTGAACCGCAAGCTCGTTTGCCACCTTCTCACACAAAAAAAAACATTTATTTGGCATACCCGTTAACATAAGCGACATTCCAACAAAACACAAAATTGGATTGTTTACACTTGTTTCTTTGAGTGTAATGCTTCTATATCAATGTTATTACAAGTAAGAGTTCCATATGACACTAGCGCACCGAAACTGAGGCACTCAAATTACGTCAATTGGTGTAATTACATTGCAATTCTATAGACTGCTATCCCTTTCCTTATCGTACATTCTATATCATCTGTCACATCCACTTACTTAACCATGTCATTTATACTATGTATACGTCATCTTTATACAAACATCATTGTTCTATAAATCAAATCATATCAAATCACTTATTCAACATAATAAAAATGTAGGACATTTCATCTATCGTCAGTCATTTCTTAAATCTACCACCGTTTCGTAATGAGGTTCTTCTAACGGAGAAGAAACAAGCGAATAAAACTCCGTATGTACCCTCTTTTTTGTCGTATATTGATAGACATCTGAATTTAAATTGGACTATTTCCTAACGGAGCCCGTGCAACGCAGGGTACATCCAGCCGTGCAGACTGCAGAACAGCGAGACGAAGAACACAGACTACACGGGCGTCCGGTTAACGGTCAGCGGCTACGGGAGGACTGACGACCCTTGGAACGGTAAAACCCACCACCACAGTACAAAATGCTTGATCTTTTAAGCGTCACGACTACCGCGAGTATCGCCCGGTTTCTGAAACACTGATCATCGTAGAAATTAACTAATCAGCTGTCAAATGGATCAGAATGACGTCGTATGATCATTTCAAATTGTTTGACCATCGTTTTGGCAACTCAAATGATTTTTTTTTGGGTTGGATGAGCCACTGTTGGCCTTAGCAGTTCCGACAGTTCCGACTTAGGGGCCTTTACAGTTCCGACGGACTTGAGGTGGCCTGGCGCACGAGGCGCCTAGCCTGAACCTCGGCGTAACTCAAATGACATTTGACAGCCAATTTATACGATGTTTAGAGTTTCAGAAACCGGGCATATGTCAGGCAGAATGGTCTTTGTAATATTTGTTATCTATATTTATATAAAAGAGAATGCATGTGTGTATGTTCATCTAAAACTCGAGAACCGTTGCACGGACTGAAAACCAGTGCCGGGATCGGAACGAATTTTAGTTACTGTATCTCGACTTTTACCGAGTCCCGTCCGTTTCACGGTCTTATGCTGTGCTACACAGACCTTCACTTATTGTTATTATTTTGTTTGTTATGTTTACATTTATTTTTAAGTTTTGTATGTATCCATTGCGCTTAGACCGTGAATAAACGTTTCTTCTTCTTCTTCTTCAATTGATATGAACTCAGCACACATATAGAGGACGATACGACGTCGATCCATGGCGATAACAATAACAATAATGCAATGTGCCGGTTTATCCAACTGAGCGTGGTACCAGGCGGTGCGGCATCCGAGAAGCTGCTGTGGGTGTTCCTCCTCGGCATCAGCAACGAGGAGTGCAAGCGCTGGTACCCCGCCAGCACCGTGATCAGCTATGAGACGGTGTGCGCCGCGTCCTACAACGACACCGCCCAATCTTCGTGCCAGGTAAACGAGTATTTGCCGGCACAACAGTGTACTTACTACTTAAGTTTTTACGATTCTACGAAAGTTGGCATGTCGGATAGACTGGAAATTTTACTGAGGAAGAAAAAGCTATTAGTGCTTAAAAAAAAAAGTAAAGTAACAGCCTACACATGTCCCACTGCTGGGAAAAGACTTCCTCTATACAGAGGGTATCAGGGCATAGTCCACCACGCGGCCCCACTGCGGATTGGCGGACTTCACATATCTTCGAAATATTTTTTTTTGTTATTATTTCGAAAATATGCAGGTTTCCTCACGATGTTTTCCTTCACCGCGGAGCACGTGATAAGTCAGCACTTAAAGTTAAAAACTTCATTGGTGCCGGCACCGGGGATCGAACTCAGGTTGCCCGAGTATATTGAATTAAAGGCGAATGCCCGGACACTGAGCTATCACGTATTAGTGCTTAAACAGTATTTAATTCTTTTCTCTGCACCTGGAGTCTTATTCATGTTTAGCACAAGTGCCTTTCGTAACTTTTGCCGCAAACGTATATTCGTAAAACCCGAGTGTATATTGAACATAGGATGAATAACATCATGATAACGTTATTATGATGATATTTTAGTGTATATTTAATTTTCATTGTATATAGATTTGACGATATTATTTAAAATCATTTATACTCGTATGTACAGATTTATACATACGTCCCTCCGTGTGTGGCGGGAAATGATGATTGATCGTTTATTCCAAAAAAAATAATTACGAAAATAATACAGAAATACGCCATCTGTGAAAATTTCAACTGTCTATCACGGTTCATGAGATACAGCCTGATGACAGACGGACCGACAGACAGCGGAGTCTTAGCAATATGGTAACGTTTTACTCTTTGGGTACGGAACCCTAAAAAGGATGAACCCAATCTATATCTCTCATCGTCTATTTGTTGTCAGGGCGATAGCGGTGGTCCTCTGACGCTGGTGGACGTGGATGGTGAGCCCACTATGATTGGTGTGGTTAGCTTCGGCTCCTCCGCCGGCTGCAACAGCCCCTTCCCAGCAGGTACGCAAACAGTTTTACTAGGTAGCTTTTCTATGTGAGAAAGTGGCAAACGAGATGGCGGCTCACTTGATGTTGAATGATAGCCGCCGCCCATGGACACTTGCAACACTCGGTAGAGTTGCCGATGCCTGATCTTTTAATAAAGTTGGCCCGGGGTACCTCACTCACCAGACGAAACGCAGAAGTGTAACACTTCCCCTTCAGGCCGGTCACTTTATTCTAAATTTAAACTCTTTGAAAACCGATTTGATAGGAATAATTATAATTGTGAAAGGTGTCGGTATTGAGATGACGGCTGATAGAGGAAATTGAAAGGAAAGGACATGTTGCGCCGACCCCACCTGTGTGGGATAAGAGCAGGAGAAAGAAGAATAACTATAATAATGGTTGTATTGATGATTCTGTGGTGCCGTTGGTAAGCTATACAGCGTGTCGTTCGTCCATCGCGACAATAAATGAACACACATACAGGGGATAACTTTTTAAAGTTGTATTAAACATTTAAATTCTTTAAACATCAATATTTACACCGTTATAAAATTTTCCAAAACAAAGAATTTTAGAACACCCTTACCTATAAAAGCGTAACGTAAAGTTCATTTGTAAAGGTCACAAAGCATATGAATAGATTTAAAAGAGACAAAACATACTGTTAGAAGGAGAGGATTGTAATACGACGCTGTGGCGCGAGTTGTATAGGATATTACAAATTTTGTTTCTTTTTTACTTGGTTTGTTTGAAAAATATTTTTTTTATTAAGGATTTTGTTTAACCTCAATATTTTTTTATGATTATTGGCAAGTAGCGTTAGACGTGTGTTCATTTTTTGTCACGATGGTAACGACACGTTGTATATATCGTCTTCGGCCTCGGGAGTCGTGGGTTCGATTCCCACACGGGACAAGTGTTTATGTGACCCATAGATAACAATTATTCCCACATAGGCAGCCCACTTTCATAAAAAACGAAGCAAAACCGCTTTCAGCATGATTTTCTCGTTGTGCCGACCCCACCTATGTGGGAAAAGAACAGTAGGTTGATGATGATGAATAATGTTTGTATTACTAACATGTATACATAATATGATATTAACTTAGTGCAACTTTGAAATTAATCGGCGTTTTGGAATTTGCCCTTTTGTTGTTTCACGAATGGGCGGACTCGTCCGGGGAAGTACCGCGACGAAAGAACAAATACTTTCAGCATTGAGAGGATCATTCCTGCTTCTTATTGGGATGCACCCAGCCACAGCCTATATTCATATAAAAAATAAATCTTTCGCGTCAAATTATACAGCAGTTTGATAAGAAGCTGGCCACATTAACAATGCCCAATTCCAGGGTACGTGCGCCCAGGCCACTACCACGAGTGGTTCCAAGAGGTGACCGGGATCAACTTCGACTGGAAGAGCGAGGATTTGGAGCCCATCCGGCTGGACTTTCAAAACGCTTAAATAAACCGTCCCATCGTACGGTTCTTCAGGGAAAGAAAAATAAATGTGTTATTTATATGTTCTTGTTTAATTTGTATTGCCTAATGTTCAATTATATTGCTAATGTGTTGTTATGAATCAGTTCAAATCGATACAGTGACAAGCTCTTGGCACAACATTGGCACAACACCTACAATGTCTCAGTGTCAAATAAGTCTGAAAACACATGTTATTTGTTGGAATCATAAGTTAGTGGGTTTAATAGAAAAAATCACAGCATAAGCAAAACCATATTCTTGATTAAATGCGATACCGGTTATGTAAACATTACACACACGGCTCTGTAAAACATAGTTTTCACTGCAGTCCTGGCCACGAAAGAACTACTGCCCACTCCACTAGGTCGGTTGTTCTTCCCCACAACCGACCCTTCATCACTGAACTTGAAGGAATCCCGTTCACGATACCCCACTGATCTTCATCTACCTGTCCGCTCCATCTTCATTCGCAAACTCCATGTCTGGAACCTTCTCGAATATCTCCACCAAGGTCTTCAAGCTCTCTCGCTCGTCGTCATACACGGCCTCTTGTAGTTCCGGAGCGCTTGAGAGTTTCTCCAGTACCTGCTTCAATCCAATCTTCGGGTCTTTTAGCTGCTGCAGCGCGACCGGGTCCAAACTCTCGACTAACGCTAAGAGCGCGTTGAGGACGCACGAGGTGCCCTCGTCCAGACCTCTCTCGAGCTCTCCGGCCAGGATCCCGATTGTGTTGTTCTCAATGAATTGCGCTGTAATCAGAAACATTACAGATTTTAACTGGACAAATAAAATGAACTTGTGATGGGAAGCAATGAGTAAATACTAAAACGAAATAATCGAAAATACTTAAAATTGTTGTATAGCATTGTCCATGGGGGGCAATAAAATAAATAAATAAATAAATATTTAAGGACGCATTTTTTACACAACATTCCCTAGTCCCAAATTAAGCAATGCTTAATGGGGTAATATTTATTAATAATGCAACTATGGGTACTAGATAACTGATAGACATACTTAAACATACTTTCTTTTGTAAATAAATACACATTATACATATATAAACACCCAGACACTAGAAAAACACTATCACATTGGTCATCACACAATATTTTTCCAGTAGTGGGGATCGAACCCACACCCTCTGGCGCAGAAAGCAGGTACACTACCCACTACGCCATTCGGGTCGTCAGTTCGTCATAGTCGTCGTTCAATGATCACTTGCCGTCGGATAAACCTAGCTTCCCCGCCACCTTAGTACGGGAAAGGGTGTCATTCGATCCGTACCTCTCGCCTGTGCGTGGTGCCTGCCCAAATAGGCGACGAGGAAGGCCGCCTTGGTGCGCGCGCGAGGCTCGCCGCAGCGCAGCACCTGCGCCAGGCTGCCGCAGCCCCCCTGGCTGGTGAGCTCGCGGCAAGCGGGCTCGAAGTTACGCGTAACGCCTGCCGTCAAAATACCTTCATTATATACTGTTGCACGAATGGACAGGCTCGTCCGGGTGAGTATCACGACCTCACAGAAGACCGGCGTGCAGTGGAAGTATATTAATTTCGCGTTTCGTCTGGTGAGTGAGCTTGCCGGAAACCAATTTTCAAAGAGTTGACAACGCATCAAAGAATGTAGAAAAAAAAGAGCCGTTTATTAAAGCGAGAATCCATAAGATGTGGGTTCGATTCCCGCAGCGGTGAGAAACCTTACATCCTTTTTTCCACTAATTTTAATACTAAATGTATTAAATTACACAACCACGACGATATGGACGGAAGAAACAGAGAATTTACTGTGGTAAATAATTTTGCAATAGTGAATATATTTACTGTGGTAGGGCCACACAACAGCTTGTGCTGTTGCACAAATGGGCAAGTGCTTCCAGGGAAGATTTTTTCTTCTGTGAAAAATTGTCAAGCGAGCAGGCGGTTCGTGTGATGTTAAGTGAATACCGCCACCCATGGACATCTATAACATCCGATGGGTTGCAGATGCGTAGACCTTTAAAAAAGTCGGTCCCGATTACCTCACTCACCAAACGAAACGCGATTTAATACTTCCACTTCACTTCTGTGAGGCCGTAGTACTTCCCAATCTATATAAATATATAAGAGATTTTCACCGATAATTAACTCATCACGATATCTCTGGAACTGAAATTTGGAGGGAAAAGTAGGAATATTCCTTTCGCCGAGTAGAGGTCAGCTAAGAATGGATTTTACAATGGATTCCACAAAACAACGTTTGCCGGATCAGCTAGCGTGTATTACAATATAATAAATATTTTTATAATAATCACATTCAGTACTCACATGAAATAGCATAGAGGCACTTAGCGAGGGCTACACCCTCCTCGGACTGTACTAAGTGCAGGAGCACATTAAGCAGACCAGACTCCAAAGCTCGGTTCTGACAGAACGGGTTGTTTTGGCACACCTCGGCTAGGATCGAACTGGCCTCCGAGCGGACGGTGGCGTTCTCGCTGCCGAAGCACACGGGGAAGATTGCGAAGCCGCCCAACTTGTAGAAATCTGTAAGCACGCCCATTGTTCAACGCCCGTTTGACGGTGGTAGGGCCACGCAGCAGCCTCGGCTGTTGCACGAATCGTCCGGGTAAGTACCACGACCTCACAGAAGACCGGCGTAAAGTGGGAGTATGATACTTTCGTCGCGTTTCGTCTGGTGAGTGAGGTAGCCGGAGCCCAATTTTCAAAAGATTGTCAACGCATCTAGAACCCTCGGGTGTAGCGGATGTCCATGGGCGGCGGTATTCACTTAACATCAGGTGAACCGTCTGCTCGCTTGGCAACTTTTTACACAAAAAAAAAAGGTTACAAACCTCTGTTGTGGACCTTAACTGTGTAGATGTTTGAAACTCAAATGTGACAAGTCTAGAAATATGCAAGGAATGGTGACTTTTTTTAATCAAAATATTGAAAAACTTGTTGGTGTCCACTATTGAGATTCGATCTGAAGATTACAAATCTGAATGTCTAGCTTCAAAGTGAATCTAATACTCAGGGAGTCTGTTATTATAAATAATATTTACTTTAGTTATGTATTTAAAAACTTTTTGCACAATAGCGTACAATGCCGTCCACCATTGAACGAACGGTGGTAGGGCCACGCAACAGAACGGTGGTAGGGCCACACAGAACTACGGTGGTAAGGCAACAGGCAACAAGGCAACAAGGCAATAAGGCAACAAAGTGTTCGAATGGGCAGGTCCGTCGGATTAGTACTACGACCTCACAGAAGACTGGCGTAAAGTAGAAGTGTTGCACTTTTGAGTCTGGTGAGTGAGGTAGCCGGTCACGACATTATTAAAAGGTGGCAACGCATCTGCAACCCTACAGTTGTTCCAAATTTCCATGGGCTGGCAGTTATCACTTAACATCAGATGAACCGCCAGATCAAAAAAAAAATGTGAGAGAGTTATCTAACACAATGGTAGTTTTGTTTATTTTGTTCTGTTGCTCTACATTCCATTGTCAATGAACAGACACTAATTAAATTATAATTACTTCTATATAGAAAATCTAAGGTTAATGCACCACTTATTAAATATTAATATTTCATCATTGAATTTAACTGTATGCACCTATTTCTTCTAAAGAAATAACTTACCATTAGCCACATCAATATCAACCACAAATTCATGAATGTTACTAAACGCAATTGCAACATCTTCAGGCAAGTCTTGACCAAGTTGGATGCTTTGCATTTTTTCAGTGTCCACAAGGAGTTTGATTGCTTTCTGGAGAACCTCTGCTACATCAACAGTGAGGCTTTTCAATGCTTCCTCTAAAAATTTTCTTCTCTAAAAAGATAATACAATATTTAGTTTCCAAGAGGTCCAGATCAACAAATTAAAACATATTATATATTACACTTGACTAGGCACATTTCAAGTTACTTAGACAAAAAATATATCATCGTTACACAGTCTATAACAAAGTTGCTCCTGCTATTTGTACCCTTAATCTTTTTAATTATGCAACAGATTTAATTGCAGTTTACAGCAAAGTATAGTGTGATTAAAGAAGAAGGTATTAAATATATAGTATACATGCATATTGTAGTGTAGAAAAAACAATAATAATTTTAAACTAAAAAGTGGTAAAGTGAATCTACCTCTTCATCCATAGGACCTAATTCAGAGACACCTGGTGCATCCTCAGCTTTTGTTGCTTCCATGGCGAATCTCAGAAGGCCCTGTAAAATACAAGCTATTTATAATCAAAGAAATATTCCTATTGAATAGGTTAAACGGACGACTTGGAAGTTATCTTCAGAATATATATATATATATATATATATATATATATATATATATATATATATATATATATATATATATATATATATATATATATATATATATATATATATATATAATTATAATGTATATATATATATAATTTTATTTTAATATAAAATGATCAACCATATTGTAAATGTAGTACGTATGATCAAATTTATTTTAACATATATTTCGATTTAAATAAGGGCTTTCAATACCTGTAAATTTCGGGGCTGTCTAGGTTGTATCGGCACCGACTCCAAATGACTATCATCCCTGGCAGGAAAAGTTAACGCTCCAACTATCTGATTCCGGTTTTCTGAGTTATTTGATGCCATAATGCTCGTAAACTACGCAAATTTTACAAGAATTCAAACGCGCACCAATAACAATGGCTAATGTTCGTGATAAAACAAATATTCAAATAAAAGCAATGGCTATACAAAGACTATAGTCTAACGTGTTCACAATCCAATGACGAATTAGTATATTTTTTTCAAATATCAGCTTTGTATTTATAAAGACAAGTTTAATTTCTAGAATAATAAAGAAAAATCTAGAAAACGAACAATGACAGCTAAAAACGTGAATGTGACATACGGCGACATCTAGCAAATTCTATTACCACAGAAAAGTGTTGCCTGTTCACTGGATGCTAAAAACAAAAGTTAAGTCTAATGCAAGCTAAAATTTTTAAAATATATTATATAGAAGAATTTTATTTTTATTACTTCTTAAAAATATTGCATCATACTCACTGTGCGAATATTTTCGCACACGTATATGCTTGAATAGCATAGACGTGTGGGGCATATATGGTACTAAAGTTCCAATGATATTATTAGTTTAAACCAGCGCTGAAATCTTAAATATAAACCAAAAATACATATAAGCATTTATAAAGATGACTAGATAAATGTTGTTTCAGTTTAACATTTTATTTATAAAGGAAGAGAATTATTTTTTATTTAAGAGAATTATATTACAATTTTTACGCTTTGTTACTTTTACTATAGACTGCTGATTGCTACTATTATTGATCGACTGTAAAAAAAATTATTTTTCCGCCATCTCTTAACATCATAGCAACTGTTGCATGCAACTCTCATAGTCGATTATAAACTCTGAATCTATTACTCTTAGATGTCGCCATGTCGCAATGTAAGAAAATGAAAACGCCGCCACCTCATGACATAAATCTAAAACCAATAAATCTCACGATTACTTGTATTATTTATTTATTACTTGGAAATTAATAATTATTTATAAAAAAAATAAACACCGTTAAAGCCTATCTGTTATTGAAAAAATAAGTACCTATATTGTAATAATTGTAGTCGATGGATGCAGGTGGCTCAGGATCGTAGGCAGTCTATGGGGGAGGCCTATGTTCAGCAGTGGACTCAAACAGGCTCAAATGATGATGATTATGATGATGATTTTAATAAAATGAAAAAGGCAAAAATTTCATAGGCCTAACGTCTTTTATTAACCGACTGCAAAAAAGAAGGAGGTTTCTCAATTCGACCGTATATATTTTTATTTTTTTTATGTGTGTTCGCGGATAACTTCGTCGTTTATGAACCGTTTTTTATGATTCTTTTTTGTCGTAAAGGAGATATGCCAATGGTGGTACCATGATAAAGAAACCCGGATCTGATGATGGCATCCCAGAGAAATCGAGGGTCCATCATTAAATATTATAAGTATTAACAATGTTTTTAATTTTCTGATTGAAGTCGGTTTTTTTTTTGTTAAAAATTATATTTGTTCTTTATCTAAAACAGATAAATACATTATATTAAACTACAAATTAACTTATATCTTTCCATAAAGAGATTTATAAGCAAACGATAAAAACGTCATAGCTTAATATATTGGACTACAAATTCAAGTTATTAATTTGAAAGTGTAATTGCTAAGTATGTAAAATATAAGAAGTATTAGCATTTTCTTTAGAAAATACATATAAATTCATTGCTATTTAAAAAGATAAGATTGTGTTTTAATCAAATTCAATTGAAAACCTACTCGAACCAATCGATACACGGTATATTAATATGAATAATTTGAAATATATACCGGATCATAAATATTTAGCTTGATGGCTAGGGACTGAACCTATTCGCCTTCTTAATGAAATACTGCAAAGAGGCTCAGAAGTTTACTTCAGATTAATGTGATATAGCGGACAGGTGGTATGGTGATTAAGAACCATAACAACGATAAGTCAACAACAGTCGTGAATACTCACCATGTCTGATATGTAATCAAAAATAATGATGAATTAGTATGTCAGTATGTTCCGTATTTTCGGCGGAATTAAGACTAAATAAATTTAAACTCGTGTGCGAGAAAGGTAGCATTTTCCGGTAAACATAATTTTAGACGAATACGTCCAAAACTAATAAATTAATCACATATATACGTTTATATTAAATTTTAATATAAACTTAATCACAAAGTTGTGATAACTTAACATGTGGTATTTTTACCGATGTATAAACGTATCGTCTCCACTATAAATAGTATAAATAAATAGTAAAAAATTATTTTGTTTTTCCGGGATTAATAAAGCTATAAACTGACGTGCTGATAATTCTGTTATTCAAAACAATTTTACTCTTGAGGTAAGATTGAAAAACAATACAGAAAGCCCTCACATCAATAAAGGCGTATGACAATATTAACAACACAATCTTACTGATAAAACCTGTATCTTATCAAACGCCGATAGACCAGATCTTAGAGTAAAAACATGTGTTATATTTTCATACGCTGTTGAAGATTTACGCCTTTCAGCTGTTATATTATTTTTTAATTGGTTGACGTCAAAAACGCGCATACGTATAAACAAAAACTTCAGCTGGCGGTGAGTGTTGTTACATTTGGTTGATAAGTGTAAAAAACGTTTTGTAAATGCATTAATGAGTAGGTACATGCAAATTACTTCTACAATAGCAGATCAACAATTTTTAATGCGTGTAAGTTATGAATATCAAATTGCCAATATCGCCAGGTATTAAATAGAATCTAAAAAATTTATACGTAATTATGAAAATAAAGTAGTAATTTTTAAATGTATCTATTAACCTTAAAACATGTCAAGTAGGTAACATAAATTATGTAATCTACAAAACATCCCTAAAAAACTTGAGATTGTTGCTTATTATTAAATCGGATATAGTATAGTACGATTATACTAAAAGTATATTCGTACCTAATAAAAACAAATCTATTAGTTTGCTTGCTGTTATTTTCCTCGTATTATTGGACTGAAGCATTGTCGCATAATTATCTTCCAGACTAAGTTTAAAATAACAAAGTAACCGCGATAATTCACGCATTCCAGCGATGCCCCCACGTCAGGACATTGTGGTTCAGCCGCAACGGATCCAGGTCGAGCAGGCGAGGGCGAGGCCTCCTCCTCCGCCGGCCCCGGGGCGCCTCCAGCGGCCGCCGCACGACCACCCAGCGGTCTACATTCACAGACCTCAAAACACAAGATTAAATAACAACTCCACCTCCACAAGTTAAAATTGCAACTTTGTTCTAACATTGTCTTACTAAGTAACTCTAAGTTTCTACTGAGCTTTGTAATTACTTTACGTTTATATTAAAATCATTCAGCTTAATTTTCAATAAATTAGACCGTAAAATGGAATATTTTTTGTTGGCTAAAAAAAATATTTTCATATGTCACTTTTTCGCGCCCTTTTCAAATAATTACGATGACAAGTAGCTTAGATCGGAATCAGTACACGAAATCGGAATCAGTACTGGGCATAAATCTAAGAAGTTTTATATTGTAACTGTAAGTTTTCTACAGTTGTCACAATTAATTTAAATTTTTTCGTAGGACATAGATTTATAGGTAAGTTAATTTGTAATTGTATTATTTATCCTGCTAATAACAGGCTTGTAAATTTTAAAGTATTATAAGATCGTTATAAATAATAGACTAAATTTTAGTAAGTAGTAAATTTGAACTAATGAATGAATAAAAATAAACTGAAGAAAAATTCAATCGAAATTTTGTTTTATCTCTTTTCTTCGGTTCAAAACGGCACTCTTGAAGATATTAATGACTGTTTAGTTCACTCCAATTGATTTATTTTTATATTATCTATGTATTCCTTCATTGAAAAATATTTGCAAGTTTTTGCATAGTATAGATACGCAAAGATATATTTGTGATGTGGTCACTATTTATAATTGTATATGTGCTGTCACATAATCACAAATCCAATTGTCAAACCGTACAGCACGGCGTAGGTACCTAATCCATGTGTGCGACGTGCGTATATGTCGGATACAATGGCACCAGCCCACGACCGTTACAACACAAAACAGTTCATGTTTTTGCTAGGCTATAATTTACGTAATACATTTGGAAAACAAATGTAAAATATTGCAAGGAAATTACAATCTACCTAAACGCAAAAGAATATATCTAAAATATGATGGAATACTATGATGAATCACAGTATCACAAAGTCTTTAAGAATCTCTATAAAATACGATACTGAAAAAGTTTGGCTTTCGGCGCAAAACCAATACATATTTCAGCTGTCTCTCTTGCCGAGCAGGCAGCAAATAATTTAACACGAAAAAAAGGATTGTGGTAATTTATTGTGTACGATATAAACAAGAATTTTCGACCTATTGCCAACAAAAAGGGAAAAATTTCAACTCAGTACTAGGAATCATCGTACGAAAGCATGAATGAGAATATTAATTTTTATACATACGACTAACTTTCTAAATGGTTCACATTTATTACTTGTAGCGTGGATTTAAATATTTTTTTTAATTCATTTTATTTTAAAGATATTTTGTATTTTTATTATTACTTACCTTCGATAAAGTTATGCATCTAGCAACTTTCAAGTTTCAGAAATGACAACACAGCTTACCTGATCCTACAATGATAATGAATGAAAATAAAGAAAAAGAAAATTATTTTTTAAGGTAGTCTTTTGAATTAGTTAATTTTTAGTGTCCTCATATGATTATACCAACCTTTCAAATTATACCGTAGAAAAAGGTTTACATATTATCTCAACAGATGTCGTTACTTACCGCTTACTATTACTACATTTTGTTGCAATTATTCTTAGTAGTGTTGAGGTATGCTTTGTAAAGCTTCCCCAAGCCTAAAAAATAATTGTTGATTTATATTATGTGCACACCAATATAATCCTTTCTATTCGGAATCCGGTACTTATATAAAAAAAATCAATGTTTTCCTTTTGAAGATAAATTAATCAAGTCATTCGAGTTAAAACAAACTTTAGAACTCCGAATCATATAGATGAACCACTATAATTTATCATACCATAATTCTAGTATCTTATAAACTGTCCAGGGCACCATAAATAAATTCAGTGTGTGACAGGAAATAGTCAAAAACTTAAACTTACCAACAATAAATTGCAGATTATCTGATATAGCGATTACGCTAAAAACGCAAAGGGCGAATACAGTAAATGGTAGACGTTAACAATGGAGTATAGTGTAAGGAATATTACTATCTCACATCAGCTTTTACCTGAAAAAGAGGCAACAAAAATGTGTACGATAAATGTTCAAGAATCAAGAAATGACCAGAATGGGACTAACAATAAAATAAGAGAAAGACCGGAATAGTCAATTGATATCGTAGTGTAGGGAATATTCTAAGAATGCTTAGCGCTTTGAAATGTATATAACTTATGGATACTGTAACGCCATCTTGGTGTACTCTCTGTTTTATGGAGACTTAATCCATTGAGATATTACTCAACACTCCTAGCGATAACCTAGTACCTACATAGGTGACATAGCGAAATCATATAGAACGTGTACATGAGGTATGAAAGGTAATCTAATCCTCAAATTTGGGATCGAGGATCAAATTTATATAGAAGCCCCTCTAAGGAGATCACGTAAACGAATAACTGTAAACGCTACATTGTAACTCTGTAGTTCGTACGTCATTGCAATGAATGCAGGGGAAATGGGGGGCTAGTCGACGGACGGGCGATAATGTCGTCCGCAGGTGTCATTATTCCCTCCAATAATTGATTGGCAACAAAAGGTAAAAATAAACATGGCGGCAGGACGGGCAAGTGGCCGGCGCTGGCGGCACGGCAACGTCGCAATATCGATCGGACGAGCCGCCACGCGGCCGGAGCGGAGGCGCCCGAGAAAAGTTGGGCCACGCACCCGCTGGAAACCCGCCTAAAATTGTTACTCTACTTCTTCGCATTTCTTAATATGCGAAATGTCAAAAACATAGATAAATCACGCATAAAAAAGAACAAATCTATTAAACTCATGGTTATGTGGTTTCTCTACATCTCAGAGACTTACTAAACGTACTTATTAAAGTTATACTTACAATATCTGTATAAATTTGTTGTTAAAGTACGCAAGGGTAAGCTTTGAAAGACTTTACTAACGATAAACGTTAACGTTAAAACTATTTTTATTTCACGATTACCTACAACTGGTTTTTATCTAATATATTAGGTGAAGGTGAAATGGGATTAAAGCAAGAAAACAAAGTTTGTTTGCGGCCTTCCGCAGTTCGGGTATTTTTCGAAATTTAGCTTTTTTTTATTTTTGGAGCCCATTTTCTTGACCCACTAAATATATTTCTAAGCGTTAGACAGTCTACATTTTTCTTAAATTCTACATTTAATTCATTCTATATTATATTCATCGTGGATGTTACTTAGTTTTAAACAAAGTATCCAACGTCTCTCATCCCCTCTAACTTGTGCGAAATCCTTAAACTTCTTAAGACCTACGGACCAAGTTCTTACAAGTACCTACTTACATAACTTGTTAGTAACTTTGTAGAGAATTTTCAGGGAATACTTCAAGTTATTATTAAAATTAGGACGATGTGGTCATGTGTGTGTGTGTGATATGTTGTATAACCAAAATTTGTTCAAATTGGTGTAAGTTTGTTGTTCATTGGATTGTTTATAATTAAGGTAGGTACCTAAATCTGTTGTTCGCAATTAAGGTAAAGCTGATTGCAAATCAGTTTTACCTTATGTTATTGAAACACTTAAAAAAGGTTTCTGTCGGGGACCGCTTGTAGTATTAACAGGTCTAGTGTAACATTTCTAGAAGGACTTTGCCCTTCAGAAATTCGCAAAAAATTCTGATCGCGCATATGTTGTAAACGTTGTTGATATCAATTGCATATGTAATGCATACGCTATTTTTACGCTTCGACAATACGTGCCACAATCCAGGACGAGTAATTTTATAAACAACAGTTAAACAATACTAACCACAAAGCATTCTTCTACGTAAAGTTTACATGTTGTTGTAAATAAAAGTAGATAAAATAATATTCGACGCAACGTTATAAGTCATGAGACTCGAACCATTTCTTATGAACGATGCCGACCCAGCTTGTGAAAGTAGCATTTCAAAAGTTTCCTTTTACCGATCATTGTTGTGGTTGAACGAGTACGGTGGAAAAAAGGCTTTCTTTCGTATGTGTGCGGCAACGCGGTCTAGTTGTGCGTGTGTGTGCGTCAAGGTTAAGCCGGGCCGTGTACAGACGCACCTCAACAGGCGCACGGGATTGAGCCAGAAATGCGCCGAAACAATTTACGACAGTCTACACTTCACACAGTTTGATTTTCTTCGTACATCCAAATGGACTATGGATGGCCGGCTGTTTCGATACACGCACGCGATGCAAACGAGACGAATGTTAATGAATGGAAAGCTTTCGTACAATAGAACGTCGAACACGACAAGATTAGTTTTCATATGCTTAAAAATATTATTTCACAATAAATACAATCACAAACGATGACTCCTCTTTAGTCATATTTTACTCTAAATACAATCTACTATAATCAAAGGCCAATATATGTTGGACATAATAAATAATATTAATTACATTTTTTTATTGATTGGTTCCTAAGTAAAATCAATGAGACATAGTGTTCTTACGGCAAAAATAACAAAGATGAAAATTAATATTCAAATGAAAAATAAAATCTAAACGACAAATAAACTAAACTTGAACGTAAAAAAATTGTCTATTTGTAATTATTTGATGCTAAATAATAAAATACTGCATGAAATAATAATAATTAGAAAATTTTTCAGCTCAAGAAAGCCAAGTCAAAATTAAATAATTAAAAGTACCGACATTAATTTGCTTTATAGGAAAATAAAAGAAAGATATAATTCGTAGTTATGAAATGTAGAAATGTAGGTGGTACATTGTTCCTACATTTCATAATGACGTAACAGAAAAAACAAAAAACTTAAGATTGTTTCGTGTACACAGTAGTCCGAGGTAAATGAATGGCGGTTTTTTTTTTTCATATTCTTGCCTTGTTTTTCTGTTACTTTTTCTATTTAAGAAGAAATATTTAAATTTAATTATAAAATACTATATTGAGAAGACACAATTTTTTTACAGGGTGCAAGGCCGTATGCGAGATCCAAACGTTTGTATCAGTTTTTCAAATTACCAGACTGGAACAAACATGGGTAAATGATCACCTGTATGTCGCCTGGCTAACAAATATAGCAAAAATGTTGAGTTGATATTATATTCTCATATCATGTTGGTATTTTCAGAACTTCTAATTTCTATTAATAAATTGTATGAGATCAACACCATAGCATGAGATGAAAGTAAGAAAGAGGTAAAATTATTGTCCAATTTATTAAATTACATTATTTTACATCATTTCCCCCGGTTCTTCTCAGGTTGGTAGCTTTCCTTCCGAACCGGTGGTAAAGTTTTTTGATTATCAATAAGTAAGTGTAATACTTCTATATTGAATAAAGATATTTGACTTTGACTTTTCTTAGATTAATTTATAAATATTTCTATCTTCTTTTTGTGTTTCATAGCTTGTTATTGATGTTTATCTCTCCATTTTTTTTATCCCAAATAAATAAAACGAAAAATAATGTTTGAATACTATTGCTTAAAGTTGTCGCTAGAACTAATAATCTATGAGTTCTAAGTATCGTTACAATTGTCATTTTGTCTGATGGCAAAATCACCAATTCTGGACGATTATTGAAACAAGGAGCGATAGCTTTAAAACTATTATAGTGTCACAAAGAAAAAGACTGTTCTGCCCGTCCAGAGAGTAACCGTATAGGTGAAACTTTTCACACAGTGCCAACGCCAGTTATTGAATCACTGTGATGTCTGACACCGCATTGTTTGCAGTGTCACCCATTGTTTGCAGGAATCCATTGCGCACACCACACTTACCGAGTATTGCGAATACGAGACAATCTCGTGTCGTTCTGGGCGCTTGTCTCTGGTATTTTTTATTTGTATGCGTATATACTCGGTAAGTTAAGGTTATAAACCTTTGGATGCTGAATGATATCTAGTTGACTCCTGTCCTGTACGACTTCGTGCAAGATTTTGTCAATTCGAGGTGTGAACTTCCCAGCTGATGTAATCTGATGCTCTTGTTACTGAAACTGTGGTTCTGAAAAAAACCTGATTCACATTTTAAAATTGTATCATCGGTTTTTACAGATATAATGTAAGATTAAAAGGCCCGTAAAGTACAATACGTTCAGGTATATTTGCTAGGAGCGGGTAGGAATTCTCGAGAGATTAAGGAGCTAAAAAAGTGGAGCATCTCACAAATTATGTACATTCAACATTTTTGAGGTAGAAGACAGAGAGATACGTGTGACGCGTGTTATTTAACCTATTTAGTGCTATGGGGTATAAGGGAAGGGTGGTGTGATAAGATGTCACCTTGCTATGGGTTCAAATGTGCGAGTAGTTTTTGCACGTAAGATGTTCTTATAACATACGCTAACTGGAACTTCTTCTATGACTATATTATATTTTACGTTAGATTTATCGAAACAATCCAGCTTAGTACTTCATTACAGCTATAAAAACAGACCGAACTGGCACCATAGCCAATTAGCCATTAAAAGCAGCTGTCATCTACTAAATGGCGCCATTTTTGTTTATGTCAAATAATAATCCGCGGGAAAGATTTCTGCTCACATTACGTACCGATCAACTATCGAGATGCACTATTATCGAAATGTATCAAAAATAATAGAGCATCCACCTGAATCCGACGGTTCGCGACGTACGCGGTGCTATTTTGCTGCATCGCGGAGGAACGACAAACCAGGTGCAGTAACCGTTGTGCAAACGCAGTCGCACTGTCGCCCGTCCGGCTATGCGGGATGCTACAAGTACAAGCTACAATACACGCGTAGATAATATAACTCTGTGTACGATGCAGTGGAGTGGCCGTTGTAGGCCGGTTTACGGGACATTCCAGTGGGCTTAGTGAAAATTGGTCGATTTATTAAAATGTATTCAGGTTTACTAGTTCTTTAAGCGCGATAACTCAGTGTCCGGGCTCGCTTTTAACTCAACATACTCAACTCATATATCGTTACTTCGTGATTTACCACACGCTCGGCGGTATAGGAAAATATAATGAGGGGACCTGCTTAATGAAACATTTTGGAAATTTGTGAAGCCTGCCAATCCGCAGTGTGGCCGTATGGCTAACTTCGCACAAAATCTTTTTATAGTGGCCACTTTATTTTACCATCAGTCGAAAGTATAATAGGTACATAAGCTATTATACTTCACTTTACAGCGTACATTTAACCTCTAGTTCATAGTGTCATAGTAATTTCATATTTTTATATCAGTTACGGTTAAATATAATATTGAAGTAATGACCCACACCCTGCTATTAATTTTTTTTACACTGTTCATAATTATTATTTAATATACAATTTATGTATTGTATATAATATTTCAGTGTAGAGATTTTTTTAACGCTCCAAAACAATTTATGTGTTAATTTTATTATTGAGTAATAGATAATTGTAATAAATACTGGGGGTTAGTAGGCCATCCTGAAGATAGAAAATATCATTATATATATTTCAACATGCCCCAGGCACGTCAATAGTGCGGTGTCGGCAATAATATATTAAAGCATTCCTTAGAAATTATAACTATGGCATATACATAAAATTGATAATGAGAATATTGTATTAAATGTCTCAAATAGACCTAGAGCGTATGGTCATCCTACAGAGCGCGCGACGTTGCCGCTCCGCCGAACCGCTCTGCCAACCGACACCGACGCACCCGCGGCATTTGGCGAGTAGAGCCGCCACGATAAGCCAGTGGGTGTTAGACTTAGCTACTCTAGCGAAAAGTATGGGCGAGAAATAAACTCGTGAAAACCAGAATTTCTGTGAGATAAGTGCTCTGTGCATCTTTACATGGTCATACAAAATAGACAGGGATTGGAAAAAAAATTGAATTTGAAGTTGCATTAGATGCAGCTGCTGAATGTAATTGTTCTGGCTGTGCCGTTGTAGAATTTGTGCACGCCTGAAACTCATTAGGAAACGGTTGTAGATTAAAAGAGAAGACTATCGATAGAATGGAATGTATGTTTCTTATGTCGATGAATAAATTATTTCGATTTTGATTTAGTCTTTTGACTACAAACTAGAGTTCCAATAAATACAGCCTCGACGTCCCATAAACCGTTATGGGGCGTCGAAGCTGTATTTATCTGCTGTTTTCATCATCATCGGCCGGAAGGCGTCCAGTAAGTCCGCGTAACAATGGAGAGGCACTAAGAATACGACGATGGCAAGTTTTAGCTAGTGTTTACAATTAGAAAACTTCATAATCATTTCTTGTATTTACGCGATTACACATTACTTAATGAAACTATGTTTACGGATTTATCGATCGGGTATTAAATCCAAAATAAACGCGATAAATCCGTAAACATTGTTTCATTTAGAAAACTTCATGTTTAAATTAACACATGCATTTTAACCGTCATTTCGTACGGATCGCTTTAACTTTTCTTTAATACAAAGCTTCCTCGACGATATAAGGACGTAATTTTGCGTAAAGGAGAATTTCAGGCGTGCACAAATTCTACAACGGCACAGCCAGAACAATTACATTCAGCAGCTGCATCTAATGCAACTTCAAATTCAATTTTTTTTCCAATCCCTGTCTATTTTGTATGACCATGTAAAGATGCACAGAGCACTTATCTCACAGAAATTCTGGTTTTCACGAGTTTATTTCTCGCCCATACTTTTCGCTAGAGTAGCTAAGTCTAACACCCACTGGCTTATCGTGGCGGCTCTACTCGCCAAATGCCGCGGGTGCGTCGGTGTCGGTTGGCAGAGCGGTTCGGCGGAGCGGCAACGTCGCGCGCTCTGTAGGATAACCATACGCTCTAGGTCTATTTGAGACATTTAATACAATATTCTCATTATCAATTTTATGTATATGCCATAGTTATAATTTCTAAGGAATGCTTTAATATATTATTGCCGACACCGCACTATTGACGTGCCTGGGGCATGTTGAAATATATATAATGATATTTTCTATCTTCAGGATGGCCTACTAACCCAGTATTTATTACAATTATCTATTACTCAATAATAAAATTAACACATAAATTGTTTTGGAGCGTTAAAAATCTCTACACTGAAATATTATATACAATACATAAATTGTATATTAAATAATAATTATGAACAGTGTAAAAATTAATAGCAGGGTGTGGGTCATTACTTCAATATTATATTTAACCGTAACTGATATAAAAATATGAAATTACTATGACACTATGAACTAGAGGTTAAATGTACGCTGTAAAGTGAAGTATAATAGCTTATGTACCTATTATACTTTCGACTGATGGTAAAATAAAGTGGCCACTATAAAAAGATTTTGTGCGAAGTTAGCCATACGGCCACACTGCGGATTGGCAGGCTTCACAAATTTCCAAAATGTTTCATTAAGCAGGTCCCCTCATTATATTTTCCTATACCGCCGAGCGTGTGGTAAATCACGAAGTAACGATATATGAGTTGAGTATGTTGAGTTAAAAGCGAGCCCGGACACTGAGTTATCGCGCTTAAAGAACTAGTAAACCTGAATACATTTTAATAAATCGACCAATTTTCACTAAGCCCACTGGAATGTCCCGTAAACCGGCCTACAACGGCCACTCCACTGCATCGTACACAGAGTTATATTATCTACGCGTGTATTGTAGCTTGTACTTGTAGCATCCCGCATAGCCGGACGGGCGACGGTGCGACTGCGTTTGCACAACGGTTACTGCACCTGGTTTGTCGTTCCTCCGCGATGCAGCAAAATAGCACCGCGTACGTCGCGAACCGTCGGATTCAGGTGGATGCTCTATTATTTTTGATACATTTCGATAATAGTGCATCTCGATAGTTGATCGGTACGTAATGTGAGCAGAAATCTTTCCCGCGGATTATTATTTGACATAAACAAAAATGGCGCCATTTAGTAGATGACAGCTGCTTTTAATGGCTAATTGGCTATGGTGCCAGTTCGGTCTGTTTTTATAGCTGTAATGAAGTACTAAGCTGGATTGTTTCGATAAATCTAACGTAAAATATAATATAGTCATAGAAGAAGTTCCAGTTAGCGTATGTTATAAGAACATCTTACGTGCAAAAACTACTCGCACATTTGAACCCATAGCAAGGTGACATCTTATCACACCACCCTTCCCTTATACCCCATAGCACTAAATAGGTTAAATAACACGCGTCACACGTATCTCTCTGTCTTCTACCTCAAAAATGTTGAATGTACATAATTTGTGAGATGCTCCACTTTTTTAGCTCCTTAATCTCTCGAGAATTCCTACCCGCTCCTAGCAAATATACCTGAACGTATTGTACTTTACGGGCCTTTTAATCTTACATTATATCTGTAAAAACCGATGATACAATTTTAAAATGTGAATCAGGTTTTTTTCAGAACCACAGTTTCAGTAACAAGAGCATCAGATTACATCAGCTGGGAAGTTCACACCTCGAATTGACAAAATCTTGCACGAAGTCGTACAGGACAGGAGTCAACTAGATATCATTCAGCATCCAAAGGTTTATAACCTTAACTTACCGAGTATATACGCATACAAATAAAAAATACCAGAGACAAGCGCCCAGAACGACACGAGATTGTCTCGTATTCGCAATACTCGGTAAGTGTGGTGTGCGCAATGGATTCCTGCAAACAATGGGTGACACTGCAAACAATGCGGTGTCAGACATCACAGTGATTCAATAACTGGCGTTGGCACTGTGTGAAAAGTTTCACCTATACGGTTACTCTCTGGACGGGCAGAACAGTCTTTTTCTTTGTGACACTATAATAGTTATAAGCTATCGCTCCTTGTTTCAATAATCGTCCAGAATTGGTGATTTTGCCATCAGACAAAATGACAATTGTAACGATACTTAGAACTCATAGATTATTAGTTCTAGCGACAACTTTAAGCAATAGTATTCAAACATTATTTTTCGTTTTATTTATTTGGGATAAAAAAATGGAGAGATAAACATCAATAACAAGCTATGAAACACAAAAAGAAGATAGAAATATTTATAAATTAATCTAAGAAAAGTCAAAGTCAAATATCTTTATTCAATATAGAAGTATTACACTTACTTATTGATAATCAAAAAACTTTACCACCGGTTCGGAAGGAAAGCTACCAACCTGAGAAGAACCGGGGGAAATGATGTAAAATAATGTAATTTAATAAATTGGACAATAATTTTACCTCTTTCTTACTTTCATCTCATGCTATGGTGTTGATCTCATACAATTTATTAATAGAAATTAGAAGTTCTGAAAATACCAACATGATATGAGAATATAATATCAACTCAACATTTTTGCTATATTTGTTAGCCAGGCGACATACAGGTGATCATTTACCCATGTTTGTTCCAGTCTGGTAATTTGAAAAACTGATACAAACGTTTGGATCTCGCATACGGCCTTGCACCCTGTAAAAAAATTGTGTCTTCTCAATATAGTATTTTATAATTAAATTTAAATATTTCTTCTTAAATAGAAAAAGTAACAGAAAAACAAGGCAAGAATATGAAAAAAACCGCCATTCATTTACCTCGGACTACTGTGTACACGAAACAATCTTAAGTTTTTTGTTTTTTCTGTTACGTCATTATGAAATGTAGGAACAATGTACCACCTACATTTCTACATTTCATAACTACGAATTATATCTTTCTTTTATTTTCCTATAAAGCAAATTAATGTCGGTACTTTTAATTATTTAATTTTGCCCCAGGCACGTCAATAGTGCGGTGTCGGCAATAATATATTAAAGCATTCCTTAGAAATTATAACTATGGCATATACATAAAATTGATAATGAGAATATTGTATTAAATGTCTCAAATAGACCTAGAGCGTATGGTCATCCTACAGAGCGCGCGACGTTGCCGCTCCGCCGAACCGCTCTGCCAACCGCCACCGACGCACCCGCGGCATTTGGCGAGTAGAGCCGCCACGATAAGCCAGTGGGTGTTAGACTTAGCTACTCTAGCGAAAAGTATGGGCGAGAAATAAACTCGTGAAAACCAGAATTTCTGTGAGATAAGTGCTCTGTGCATCTTTACATGGTCATACAAAATAGACAGGGATTGGAAAAAAAATTGAATTTGAAGTTGCATTAGATGCAGCTGCTGAATGTAATTGTTCTGGCTGTGCCGTTGTAGAATTTGTGCACGCCTGAAATTCTCCTTTACGCAAAATTACGTCCTTATACAGTCGAGGAAGCTTTGTATTAAAGAAAAGTTAAAGCGATCCGTACGAAAGTGACGGTTAAAATGCATGTGTTAATTTAAACATGAAGTTTTCTAAATGAAACAATGTTTACGGATTTATCGCGTTTATTTTGGATTTAATACCCGATCGATAAATCCGTAAACATAGTTTCATTAAGTAATGTGTAATCGCGTAAATACAAGAAATGATTATGAAGTTTTCTAATTGTAAACACTAGCTAAAACTTGCCATCGTCGTATTCTTAGTGCCTCTCCATTGTTACGCGGACTTACTGGACGCCTTCCGGCCGATGATGATGAAACAGCAGATAAATACAGCTTCGACGCCCCATAACGGTTTATGGGACGTCGAGGCTGTATTTATTGGAACTCTAGTTTGTAGTCAAAAGACTAAATCAAAATCGAAATAATTTATTCATCGACATAAGAAACATACATTCCATTCTATCGATAGTCTTCTCTTTTAATCTACAACCGTTTCCTAATGAGTTTCCTCTAACGGAGGAGAAACAGGCCACAGACATTCCGCAGGAATTTTCTTTTTTGTAACTTTTCTTTCTCAAGCAAAAATCTACGAATAAGAGTTGCTTAAAATAGCGACAGTTTTTTTTTGTTTCAATATTTCACCCGTGACGGTAAATACTAACAAAAATTCTACAGCCAGCGATTTAAAACTTTAAAAACATGATAGTTTGTTAATTCTTTTCATTGAATGAGTTTTTATACAATATTATAATATAATTCGCAAATCTTTTCGTGGGTTTTTCAAGATCAAGTATAAAATGTGATTATCTCAATTCTAGTATTGTTACGTATACACTTGCGTCCGCCATATAGACATATTTGTTTGACACCAAACACTCAATTTGAAAGTGATTTTATAGTGACAGTGCGTTTTATTTAAAATCGACCTTTCGCTACATCTATATTCAGCAGCTGCATCTATCACTGCATAAATTAATCGAATATTTGTTTACGTTAATTTAATTTAGAATATTTGTGATTAGAAAAAATGTAGCGTTCTTTACCTCCAGGGATTCTTCGCTATAGTTAGCTATCTGCGTTTTATGTGCTAGATCTGTGGGTAACGGCTGGGCGTGTAAACAACATCCAAGCCAATGACTTCGCCAGCAGTTTTTTGTTTACCCTAATAGAGTTTATTCCGTAGACCGTGTCATGGAGTAAAGTTTGGTAGAAACTCAATTCTCAGTATTGATTGCACCTAAGCTAATAGCTTCCATAAAACGACTTGCATGGATAGGACGACCAGCACAACTCCACAACAGTAAGTAAAAGTAGCGAGTAGTTTTGTGCATCTTGCTTGGTGAGGGGGTTAACTAAAGGATTCACGCTCAGTACGTGGCGCAAGTAAGTCAGAATGAATACTTGCTCACTTGCCAAACAAATGAAATTAAAAAAGATAGTGAATAAATTAAACTAAAAATAATATCAGATATTAACAAAGGAATTGTTGATAACATAGGAATAGACAACGAAAAAGGATTCTTTTTTTATTACTAGAGATACTAGTATTATTCATGAAGAAATATTAATAATTTTGTGGTAAAACAAGTGAAGTTAGGGTACATCATTACAGTATTAACCAAAGCGACGCTTTTTAAAAGTCTACTTTTGTCGGCCGCCCGGTGATTTTCTTTCTTTATTAACCATAAGTATTTTATTTCTTTAGTCATTAGGCTTACATAAATTAACGTAGGTTACTGCAGACTGTGAATAGATAAATGGGTCATTGATGTATATGTACTCTTTAATAGGTTTATGTCACTGCGACATTCAAAGTAACACAAGTTATTGCAACATGACAGTGTAATAAGATTTCAACATAAAAAATAACCAAGTAAATCTTTGTAAACCTTTCATTTATCAATTACTAAATAATAATAATAGTATATTTTTGCATCTAAACATGGTATACAGTGTGGTGTTACAAAATACTTGGATTGATTAAAGACGTGGATTCATCTATTTGAGCGCTGTCACCGCTGTCTGCAAAGCCTCGAAATTCTGTTCTGTTTGGCGACGGATCAGAAGTGGAATGAAAACTTTTCTCGGAATGCATCCAACGTGGTCTTCCAACAAGGAATCCAATGAGTCTATTGTGCGGGAATTTTGGCCGGGACAGCGGAAGTAAACAGCTTTTATTTCATAAATCCTCAACTTCTCCCATTGGCAAGCGTTCGCGGTTCTCGATATTGCATTGCGCAGTTCTGACGCAGATACGCGCCCGTGTCTTCGCTTGGCTTTCTTAACTTAAAGTATTTCACTCCCTCTGCCGCAACCAATATGACTCCAAACTGTAAATGAATAGTTGTGTCTTAGATTATACTTTATTATGAAATGTTTAACAACGTTACGTTCGAGCATTCTTATTTTTATGTGAAAAAGTGGCAACTGCCGCACATAAACATTTGCAACACCCGTAGGATTGCAAATGCGTTGCCACCTTTTAATAAAGTGAGCCCCGGCTACCTCACCCAGCAGACGAGACGCAGAGGTATGACACTTCCACTTTACGCCAGTCTTCCGTGAGGTCGCGGTACTTCCCCGGACGGACCTGCCTGTTCGTGCAACAGCCGATGCTGTTGCGGGGCCCTACCATATTCTTATATAGAATTCGTGACACAATTAAATGGTTATGTTTACAAAAGTTTCTACATAGCTTATTTATTTGCAGTGGCAAAAAATTGCATGCTTAACTTCAAAAGTGGGCCCTCATCTACCGGACGTATAGCTTTTGCTATTTGCAGAAATACTTCCAGTTTACTTTAGTTTATAGTAAGACCTTCTCCGGAAGATTACACAGCATTCCAGAGCAGATGCAGCTATGAGACTCTAAAAAGTCATCTCGCAGTCTCTCTGTCCCTATGTATGCTTAGATCTTTAAAACTACGCAACGGATCTTGATGCGGTTTTTTTTTAACTAGATAGAGTGATTCAAGATAGTGATCAAGTGCGAAGTTGGGGTGGTCGCTAGTTATGTATAATACGACATCACAGAAATTTAATCGTTAGTATTTTAAAAAAATTGAAACATTTATTAATCATTGTATTAGGAGTCTCTTGCAGTATGAAATCAGTTTATCTCTGTTGCAGTCACAGTCATAAGTATAAGAGTTCTAATATTATTACTTCGATTCTAATATTTAAACTAATTCTGGACTTGAATATTAACAACCATTATAACGACAAACAGCACTAGTGGTTATATCACCGTCCGGGAACTCAGTCGAGAAGCAAGTGACCGCTGCTCCATGCGACCATGTGTCCCTTCGCTCGAGAAGTTAACGTCATATCCGGTATACAGTGTTGCCAGCGCCAACATAAGTGAGGTCATTGAGTATAGAATAGACAATTCTAACGCTGAACAGCCCCGATTGCATTTTGCAAACCGCCCAGTATTGAACTCTACAAACAGTTACTTCCGAGTACGAAACACTTTATTCGATGCAATTTAATTTTGCCGAAGACTCCCAAGTCGTTACTCGTGTGATAATAGAAGTACAACCACATTCATGTTTCATCGAGCAAGATTGGAGCATTCAAACTTTATAGATGGTATTTTTAACACGCCTTTATAGGTTTCATGCCGCTGACGTATAACAAGATTAACACTCGCACCGAATTCGCACCAGTAACGGCCTCGCTGAGAGACGTCAATAGCTGACAAGATGCAATAACGTAATGCTAAAATTAACACGACGGTAAATTGATTTAACAACTAATCAAAAACGAAACGGTTAGTACATAAATGGCGTTGTTAATTCAATTTTTAGAAAGATAATTAATCATCCAAAAAAGGTATCTCCCGGGTTAACGAACTCGAAGTGCGATCACGCCACTAATTATATGTTTGAATTATTCAGTTAATTTTAAACGCGAAGTATTGAATCTCTTACAAAATATCCTATTACGTGTAACGTAGGGTCGATGTGCCGCGGTGGGAGCGAACAGAATGATTCGCGGGAAATATGTTAATGATAGGTAGTGAGGTATGTAACGTGGTTACCCACCCCTCGCCGAGACCCGGGAGCGGAGGGTTGTAAATGGGATGGCGAGGGGGCGGCGACCTTCGCGGCACCCCTGCTCCAGATTTACCGCCCGGAGACTGCGTGATGGTGCCCGTGCCTTGCGGTACACTTCGCTCCTTTTGCAAGCTCTGACTTTTAGTGTTGCCAGTTATACGTAGAATAGTGTTTTTTTTAATCCAATCAAACCTTTCTCCGGGCTCGCTTAAACGCCCAATCTATGACCAACCGAAAAATAACCGGCACGAAGCTCGAATAAACTCTTAATCACTTTTCTGTTTCATTTACACAAATGTGTTACAATGATTATATATTAGTATTAGATTTTCTATAGGTTTTTGGTCATAATTAATCTAAGGTTTCATTCGCAATAACACAAGGAATTGTTTCAGAATGTTTTTGAATAGAAGTGGGTATATGCGGCGCACCTATAAATCTAGATATTTGAGATTACTTTCTCACACGAAAGTATTCTTTAAATAACCAATCCGTGCTTATGCGAAATTATATTTGTAATTTTTGTTGGATGGAGTAAGGTATCGACGTGATTATTTGTATAGAGCTAGTTCATGATCTGGATGGGGTCAGCGATGTGGAACATTTTTGTGCCCGCATTAAGTCTGGGAATTTCAGGCATGTGTTAAATTGCAATTTTCGAAAAACGAATAAAACAGCAAATTTATTTGCATTTAATAAATTTACGATGTTCCAATAAATATAGCAGCAATATTTATGCTATACTTAAATATGAAATTGTGGTACGGTTGTGAGGCACTCAACTGTAATAAGTGAGTAGGCAAAAATTTATATTCCTTGATCTTTATTCTCTGACATTTGATATAGTTTTTATAAATATGAAGTTGTTATAGAGGTTTAACTTATAGATAGATACGTACTGTACAAAATATGTGGCGACTTTCTGTCGCATAACATATATTTCAAAATATGACCCAACGAAGAAATGTTGCCAACCCTCGAGAATAACAGCAGTTGCTTTCGATCTTGGATGACTTTATATCCGCTGATAATGTTCAGCGAAGACTATACGCGTTGAGAACTCGAGATAAACAAGTCGCAAATGAAACACGTCACTGATCCCATCGGTAACGCAGGGACACCGCCTGCGAAACCGCACAGCGTCAAACGGCACGACCAGAAGATGAACGATGGCAATTAATTCCCACCCGTGGGACGAGACAAATGTGCTCCGCCGAAATTAGGCCCCGCGTACGCATTATTACATCTGACTGAGTTGGCAGACGGCTAGATCTAGAGGATCTTCTGTTGGTGAGTGGTAAGCACAAAAATCTCTTGCCTTGCACACGCCCTTACATTTTCCTTTAAGTTCTTTTTCTTTAATAATTGATAAGCGGGCAGTTCACCTGATGGTAACTGATAACTATCGCCCATCGACATTTACAACACCCGTAGGGTGGCAGATGCGTTGCCACCTTTTACTAAAGCCGGCCCTCGCTACCACTCACTAGACGAAACGCAGAAGTGCAACACTTCCACTTCACGCCGGTCTTCTGTGAGGTAGTCTTACTTACACGGACGGACCTGCCCATTCGTGCAACAGCGAAACCTGTTGCGCGCCCCTACCACGGTTGAAGTGATAAGTGTTTTGAATGGCGAATGTAACTTCAGCTTAACTGCGATATTGCTGCAGCATACTCGAATAAAGGGCTCATCGGTAGAAGTCTCATGTTCGCACAAAAGTCAGCCGGAAGAGACTGTTATTAAACTTGGCAACACAGCCGCATCCTCACGGGCGTTGCAGCTATCCATGGGCGACGGTAATCAGTTAACATCAGGTGAACCGCATCGCTCGCTACCGTGTTACGTGAAAAGCAACCCATTTGCTTTACATCTATGCCTTTTCTGTGTGTAAGTAGGGCGCAGCCGGCTACTCTTTTTTTGCCAATTGGCCTATTTTAAATGTCCCCAAAACATTTTTTGAAAATTTTCGTATATGCAAGTTTCATCACGAAGATAGGTTACAACAGCACTTATTAATTAACGGTGCCAGCACCAATGAAATTGTTGATTTCCATTTTAAATGCCAACTTATAAAGTGCTCGTCGGTGAAGGAAAACATTGTGACGGAACCAGCATATTTTCGCAATAATAATAAAAAGTATTTCGAATATAATTTATGTGAAGTATGTTTTTCTGTCATTCCGCAGTAGAGTGACGTGTTTAATTTGATCGATTTTTGATTGATAGTAACCTATCAACTTTACTTTTCTTTACTAAAAGCTTTAGCAAAGATATAACTTCAATGAAATTCAACCTACCCTAATCTGGGGTAATGCAACTTTTGACATTAACCTTAAAAATGAAACAACCCAGCAAAATAACAAATTATGTTATTCCATTATTCTAGGAATATACATAGTATAGAAATGATAGGACACTGTTTAATATCTTGCATGCAACGTATACATGTTTTAACAAATAAAGACTAACTATCTAATTCACCACAAATTAAAACCATCTATATTAGCAGTGAAGATAAGTTGTGATTCGCTTATATACATAAAAGCTAACAGAATTTTTGTGTATAATATGACTAAATTTTGAGACCCAAAACCGCCGCCGCGTACCGGCTTTCGTATGGGACGTAAACATAAAGGGCATCTGTCCTTTTTAGCGCGATTATTTGAACCTTTTCGCGGGGCGGCCGCTTGTACTGGCCCCGGGCGGTCAATGACCCCCTCCCTTTCCACGTCAACCGCTCCCACCGGTACCTGACAGCGTTCGCCACCACCGGCCACCGACGCCATCTTTCCTCGATAAACGCGCGAACCTTTTTCGTAATACTCTTCGATTCGGCTTTCCTTAAACACGTTGCTAATTAAAATCTGACAAGAAGAATATTTAAAAGAGAGTGGAGAGAAGCGATATGTAATTAAAATTAAAACTTTTCGTGAAGAATCGGCAAAGCACTGTGATCGCATTTTTAAAACAAAATATAATGTAATTAGATCACACACTTTTGTCAAATCAAATCAATTCATCTTTATTCGCGAAATATGGTAACTTATGTCCTTAATGACGTAAACCTTATCAATTAGGGTTATCTCATTATATATTATCCTTTATTATTTTGAGTTCTCACATCCCTTAACATTAAGTTAAATCCAGTTAATTTATTCGTAATTTTAGCACAATAGAAAGTCTTACATACCTTTGCATTATTATTTACGACTCTAGAGGACTATTGTCGTGCCATGATCCTCGTTTGTACTAAATTGTCATGAAACATTCGTTATGTGATTAGGAATGAATTGAATTTAATAGACAAATTGTTGCAAAAGTTTCGACGCTTTCATTATTAAAACCTAAATTTTCTGGGTAATGTGCCCAGGCGTCATAGCGAACTGAACACACGATTTCCTCCTCATTTCGTCGCGGACGTACGAATTATTTTCTCATGAGCTAAAAATCGAAATATTTATATGAACATAAGTTCCGTGACGTAACTTTTCATGAAAAAAAAAAACCTTCATAATATGATATAATGAATACGTAAAGTAAACACCGCAGAATAACATTTATAAGTCCTTTAACTGCCGTTTATATCTCTTTTCCTTAATTCTCTTTTCCTTATTTTCTTTTCCATATTTCTTTTACTACATGAAATGAGTGTGAAATATTGAGCACAGGCGAATCGATCATCGTGGCCTTGGATTTAAAACGCGTGTTTGTGAAAACAAGGACGCGATGTTTTCCTACTCCAATCCTTACTAATATTATAAAGGCGAAAGTTTGTATGTATGGATGGATGTTTGTTACTCTTTCACACAAAAAATACTGAATGGATTTTAATGAAACTTTACAATAATATATCTTATACATCAGAATAACACATAGGATATACTATGTAAAGATATTGTGTGAATTATCCAAAATATCAGTAAAGACAAGAGTCAACTAATTAGGAAAACATTTAGCCATCTGCGAGATGTTCTGGGATATAATAAAAAAACTCATTGTTAAATCCTTTGGCTGCGCGGGTGAAGCCGCGCATAACGACTAGTTAGGTAATAATGCTGCACAGATATCGCAAGGACTCACGTGGACACTTAACCAAATCCTCGTACATTGTGCGTGGGCGTTACCCAAATAGACGTGCCGAGTTCGGTTTGTTATAACTCCCGCGAACCGTTCACTATAGCCGTAGTATTTTCTAGACGAAATATACATTCCATAAATTTAGTTCTCAAACTTAACATTCATAAAGAAACTAGCCGCAATCAGTTAATTACGAAAGATTGTGCCGTCCATCCGTCGGCTTCATTAAGAGTTCACGCGTTTTAATTACTGCGTAAATTAACTTTTTAATTTGGCTTTGGAAGGGACGAGACTACGCTGCGATCGGCGCTTACGAACTCCATATTTAATACGGTTCATCACCATCATCATCTCAGCATGTTTGAGTCCACTGCTGAACATAGGCCAGTTGTTTTTAATGTGAAAAGTTGTAAAGCGAGCACCGGTTCACCTGATGTTAACTGAATACGCCCATGGACATCTGCATCACGCGACGGTTTGCTGACGCGTTGACAACTTTAATCAAATCAAAAATCAATCAAAAATATATTTATTCAAATAGACGCCTGCGCGCTCTTATGAATCGTCAAATTTTACATCAAAGATTATGTGTATAGGTTCGTAAGGTACCACCGGTTCGGAAAACGGTTTCTGTTGAGAAGAGACCGGCAAGAAACTCAACAGTTGCTCTTTTTCAAAAATATCAGGGTACAATATAATATACAGGTATAATAGTCTTATTCTAGCCTACGTGAGTATCAACAGTATTAACTCCACACATTGGCGTCGTCGAGATATTCCGAAATGGTATAATATGCTTTAATCATTAGTTGATTTTTAATTTTACATTTATTGGTCAAGCGGCAGACTTAATATCGACTGTGGGATTTCATTATACATGCGCACACTTTACCCCATGAACGACTTATTTACTTTTTGTAGACGAAACAATGGCGTAGTAAGTTTAAAAAATGTGAGGCCCCGGTTACCCCACGCACCAGACGTAACGCGAAAGTTTTACACCTTCGTTTAACAGCAGAAACTGTTACGTGGCGATACCAATATCTTATCGCAGCATCGCCCAGTTTCTGAAACAATGATCATCGTATAAGTCAACTAATCAGCTGTCAAACGGCTTTCCAAATGTTATTTGAGTTGCCAAAAGGATTGTTGAACTCTCTGAATTGATCAGAATAATCTTCTTAATGATCAGAATGAACATAACTCAAATCACATTAGAAAAGCCATTTGACAGCTGATTAGTTGAATTCTACGATGATCGGTGTTTCAGAAACCGGGCGTATGTCTTTTGTAAGTGTGACAAACGAGTGGGGCGTTCAACCGGATGGTAAGCATATGTACATCGAAAACTCCAGGTCAAACAAACAGACGAATAAAGATACGAAAGCCGACCTTTGCCCGAGTCGGCGGCAATTATGACATCATTGCTAATTCCAGTCAGTACAAAAAACGCCATTATCAGTTCGGACCGCAGACATAAACTGAAAACTTCATTAAAAAAATCTAGATAAACACGCAATAAAACTGTTGATATATTTGTTTAAAATTACTCAGCTTACTGTCCTCGGCTTATCCAAAAGCGAGATAAAGGCAATTTAAGATACAAGTTTTCTGTTAACCTATACATAACAATCTGCCGAAAGTAAACGTTGAATACTTGAATAACGCGAGTTTCGCAAGTCGAATACGTATTATCATTTATACTATGACATTCAACTGACCTATTTGGTGGTAGCACGCCACCAACCAATTGTATAAATAGTTTGTCTGCTATACCTTTTAACGGAAGGGTTTATTAAGGTTTTTTAACCGACTTCAAAAAAGGAGGTGGATGTTCTCACTCCGGGTGTATGTTTTTTTATGTTTGTTACCTGAGCACTTCGCCATTTATGAACCGATTTTAAAAACTCTTTTTGCATTCGGTTCATCTTAGTGTCTCAGTTCCCTCCTGTGGTCCGATATTAATATCATAGTTCAGTCACATACACACGCACAGAATAAATATGTGCAAAGATTATACAGAGTGTAATTATTATATACTTATGATTACTTTGCAATCTCTGGAAGTTGTGATCCTACTGAGATCACTCTTATACTATTTAGAACGGACATAATATTCCAATTGAACACAGGGTATATATTACGTGTGTGATATATACCCTGTGTTCAAAAGTTTTAATACCCTGTGTTATAAGCTTCCGTCACTATGTCCAAATGACTACGGCGCGCGTTGCGTCAATTGCGAAAATAGCACGAAAATAATGTATGGCCGAATTGTTTCTGAAGGCTTAAAAAAGTCCGTGACAGTGCTCATTTAAACCAATATGGTGTAACATAAGAAAGAAAATGTAACCGTCACTATATTTACGGGAGGACTTGACTGTAAATAATTTATTGCACCTTCACTGAGCCGTGCGGGTCACTAAAATAACTTGATAGTATATATAGTGTCTATAATAGTATATACCATACATAAACGATTATTTTCTTCTACAAGAGGAGTGTAGCAAGCAGTTCAACCACTAGTGGGATTGCAATTGCGTTGCCCACTTTCAGAGCGGAATGGAACTCCAGGGCCCTTGATCAGCAGACGAAAGTACTCAAACTATCCGGCGGTTTAAAGCTCTGAGCCGCTTAAAAAGCGTTGGTCTTTACAGCTGTAAAATAACCATTGCTATCGTAATATTACGCTAGTTCGCAAAATTGCAAGCCTGTTCGCTCCCACGAGGATGGAGCGTCAATTTACGAATACAATCAGTAATATATTAAGCCAGGTATACAGCGTGTCGTTACCATCGCGACAATAAATGAACACACTTTTTAAAGTTGTATTAAACATTTAAATTCTTTAATCATCAATATTTACAGAGTTATTAAATTTTCCAAAACAAAGAATTTTAGAACACCCTTACCTATAAAAGCGTAACGTAAAGTTCATTTGTAAAGGTCACAAAGCATATGAATGGGTTGAATGAATTTAAAAGAGACAAAACATACTGTTAGAAGGAGAGGCTTGTAATACGACGCTGTGGCGCGAGTTGTATAGGATGTTACAAATTTTGTTTCTTTTTACTTAATTAGTTTGTTTGAAAAAAAAATATATTTTAATTATGGATTTTGTTTAACGTTAACATTTTTTTATGATTATTGGCCAGTAGCGTTAGACGTGTGTTCATTTATCGTCGCGATGGTAACGACACGCTGTATAAGATAAAACAGTGCTGTCATACAGTATCGAAAATAGTACATTCTCCCCAAGGGCGTAGTATCCAAACAAAATTGCGCCTCAGGGAGGTGAACGCATAAAGAATGGCCACTACCTCGCACCGTTGAAGCGTACATTTTCAACCGACTTCGAAAAAGGTGGAGGTTCTCAATTCGACTGTATTTTTTTTTATGTTTGTTACCTCACAACTTTCGACTGCGTGAACCGATTTTGATGATTCTTTTTTTTATTTGAAAGCTGGTGCTTCCCATAAGGTCCCATATTAATTCCAGTGATATTGGATCTCGGGCTCCGGAGATACTTTGGTAAATCCCGAAAATCAATTATAAAATGAATACGGAGCGATATATTTGAAGTCGGTTTATTTTTCGTTAATTAAAAAATGGGGTCAGTTTTCTTTGGATATAAATCGCAGAGTCCTATTACACCTATTTTGTTAATGCCCTGTCTACACAAAAAATGAGACAAGTTACACTTTTCTAGCACAACATATTTCGGGATAACATATTTTTACACAACTATGTCTAGTCCCAAATTCTAAGCAAAGCTTGTACTTTGGACCCTAGGTATCTGACACACATACTTAAACGTCTTTTTATTTTGTAAATCAATACATAATATAGATATATAAACACCCAGACACTAGAAAAACACCATGTTCGTCACACAACATTTTACCAGTAGTGGGAATCGAACCGACACCCATCTGGCGTCCGTTATTAGTAAAATTGTAAAATATACATCTTAAAAATCGAAAAATTTTTCGAAATAAATTTTAAAGACTATTTTAATCTAAATTTATTGTACTGCTTCACAAAGGAAAGATCATGGCCTGCGTCACAACTTAGTATTTCCTATAAATTTTATCCCAAAAATAAATTTTACTACAGATAACGTCTTTAGTCGTGTTTTATGTAAGTTTCCATTAAACGTCAACCCACATTTATAATACAGATACAAATGTTATTGTACAAGAAAAATATATTAAATACTCAAAGTTATCTAAAGAGATATTGAATTCCAGCTAGCGCTTTAGATAAGGGAGATGGATGAACGATACAGTTCAAATAAAGGTATAAAATGTAATTAATAAAAAGCAAACGATAACGTGATAAACGTGGAACAATGAAGTATGCTATTTCTATAGCGGTTTCATTTCTATTGTAAACGGTGCATCATACAACAACATAATCCGTTAAATAATTACGCGTCTCACATCGCCCGTCACCTAGCGACAGTTCGCCATAAACGATTTATCGTTTTGTGACAATTCCCTATTCACAAAACGTAAAATATACAAACGTAAAATCTCGCGGAGCGGGCGAGTTTACGATTCGACGGCAGTGCGAACGAACACTTTTACTCAGAATATAAACAAGTGTATAGCTATCTAGCGCAACGCAGCAGACGCGTACGTATGTAGGTTAGATAGGGCACATCGCAATGGCTGCGTGTCTAGGCTAGGTTCGTTAGGCAGGTAGGTACCGGTATCAAAGGGCCGCGGGGATTTCGCTGACACTTTCGTAATCCGTGGAAACGTGGGCACCGAATGCCGCGGAGGGCTGGCAACGTCGCGCCTCCGACCGACGACCTCGCGTTATCGCCACCCGCGGCGACGCGTACTACGAAAAGGTCACCAGTCGCCGCGTTCGCCATCATCTGTTAATGTCTTCGCCATCTAAACAATCGCAGTTTCGACACAGAATCCCATAAGCACACCGTGATAAAATATTCTCTCGCGTTGCGTTGCGACGTGGCGAGCGACGCTCTCCGTCGTCGGTCTCTCGCTCGCACCCACCCGCTGCGTCCCGCCCGGCTCCGCCCCCCTCTGATCGTGTCGCCGCCTAGCGGCAGCGCCGCGAAATGTATACGACGTCTATACAGCGTTGCCACTTCGTACCTATAATTTCGCTCGACGTAAATTTCTACCGAAACAGTTCAATGGACTTTCCGAAAACTCTAAACGTGTCAGGTAACGTCAAACGTCTCGTGTTACTAATCAAAATAAAAAAAGTGGTGTTACGCAGTTTGTTCTTTAGAAATCTGTGTTAATTGTGTGTAAGTTCGTGCCCGCGCTTGTGAGATCCGTGACGAGTCCAACAGGGAAATTGTTAAGCTGTTTTAGGCTAAAAGGTGAGTATTAAAACCCTGGCTACATCATTAGTATCGTCCATGTGTTATATCTAGTGATTTTAGTAAGTGAAAACAACTGTTCCACTTCCTTCTACTTTCTTAGTTTGTCATCAGAAGTTCAAGTTTCTAGTGTAGCTAACTTTGTAAATTAACTCCGTGAATGTTTTAGGGTCATCTCTTACTTGTGGCTTACGATACTACATAAACTCCGTGTGGGGCATGTGTTGTGGTGATGGTGGTGCACGTGCTAGGGAAACGGTTATGTAAGGTTTGATACATTGTTACATCCGTTTACAGTCGTCCTTTAATTATTTACCGAAAATAACCACTTATTCGATGCCGGGTACTTCAACATATAGTTATTGTGAATGGTCGGACCTAGACCGTTTACCCGTCTTAGGCCTACAAGGCTAACAAGCATTTGCATCAACACTAGCTGTTCCTCTCACTTATTCTTATTCTGTTTTGTTTCCTGAACTTAAAAATCGAAATATCGCAAAGTATACACTTCATTTCGTTCATGCCCCAAAAATCCGTAAAATTCATAAAAATGCAATCTGCAGCATTCTTTATTCATACAATAAATGCGTAATTTTTGGCGGGAAAATTTGTCGTAAAATATGGATATTATTTCGGCATAAATAAAATGACCTGCTTATTACGAAATTAGTAATTTTATACATTGTGATTTCAGAAAAAACGCGCAATAATGTTAAATTACAATTATTATATAAAATAATAATTTACTATGGAAAGTAGAAAAATTGTCGCTAATATATTTTCCACTATCAGCATAGATCTTAAACCATAAACGATCGAAATGATTGCGTTGTTAACATTATAACACTAAATTTGTTACTATCTCGTTAAGTATATAAAAATTTTACAAACTCGTGACTTGGCTAAAGTCCAATCTATTGCAGTAAGAAAAATCGTTAATATTGTTGTTAAAATGTACTCGCATTTTACGATAGCACAATGACTGTATCAATTGTATAGTATGCATCGAAGAACTTATCGTTTTCATCTTCACCACCACAGTAAAAATTACAAGTAAATTTGAAATATATATATACGAGTATATATGTATATATATATATATATATATATATATATATATATATATATATATATATATATATATATATATATATATATAATGTTACGTGGACGAGACGCGGAAATGAAGAGGTACTGTTAAAGTTTAGTAAGCTAGGTACAATTATTGAAAAAAGTTAGATTCATATCTGCAGGGATCAAAAATTTTGTACATCACAAATAATATAAAATATACGGTAAGTTTACTTAAAAACGTCAAATAACATACTTGGTCATGTATCATACATAATATTCGAAATTTAAATTTAATTTTGAGATGTAGTGTAGAAATCGCTTGACAAATATAAATAAATATTTTCGGACACATTTTTTACACAACGTTCTCTAGTCCCAAACTAAGCAACGCTTTTATGAACGTAAAACTGATAAACTTACTTAAACATACTTTTCTTTTGTAAATAAATACATATTATACACATTATACATATTATAAACACCTAGACACTGGAAAAACACGATGTTCATCACACAATATTTTCCAGTAGTGGGGATCGAACCCACACCCTCTGGCGCAGGAGGCAGGGTCACTACTCCCAACGCCAATCGGGTCGTCAATATCATATGCAATGTCAGTATATTTGTTAAAATAAGTGTCGACTAATACGAACATTCAACAATTATAATTTTAACAAATATGTTAATGCTTAAAATAAATTGAAGTTACATAGAGCATAATTACTTTTATTTGTAGCTATTGTAAAGTTTAATTTATGAAATTAAACTGTGGTTAATACCCTAAACGACCATGATTGTGTCCTGAAACTTGGTCTTTTTTGAAGTATAATTGTATAGATTATTTGTTTATTATACTGTGGTAGGGCCACGCAGCAGCCTCGGCTGTTGCACGAATCGGCAGGCTCGTCCGGGTAAGTACCACGACCTCATAGTGGACCAGCGTCAAGTGGAGGTATAATACCTTCGCGTTTCGTCTGGTGAGGTGGCCGGAGCCCAATTTAGTGTGGAGCATTTGTTTCACGATTAAAAAGAAGTTGTATTCCTTTTATCGTTTCGAAAAGCACCAGCCTGCCACCACTACTGTCTGTACTAGATTGGTATTGTGTTTGTGCGAACACAAAAACAACTTGCGGCATTAAGTTTCATATAAAAATAATAATGGCGCTTCAGTTTTTGCTATGAATCCGGTCGCTTTATTTTTGGCAGAACTATTAATTCATGTTCCCACGCCGCGGCGGAGGACAGCTACTAATTTGCTTAGTCGGATGCAAATTTAATTATAGCAACCACGCATCTATGTTCGGTCAATTGGCGAGCCGTTTGCGTTGGAAGTGTAAAGATTGCACAAATAAGAAGCCTTGGGTTGGGGGTACGCGCCTCCACCACGCCAGATACGGCAACGATTCTTAAATGAATTCAATGACACGTGGATTGCATCGACTGCGTCTGTCCACTCCGTTTGCGCACAATGGCGTGAGTGCTGATTATTCTGTACGTATCTATTAATTTCATTAAAATGTAGTTAGTTGTTTAATTGCTCTCACAAGAGGTCCCGAAGATACCTCTTTAAGCAGCGAAAGTTAAATCAACTCATGAAATTTCTATAATATTTTTAGGTGTTTCTACTCAATTTAAATCCGCACGTATGATATTCGTGAACTCGTCAAAGTTAACAACATTCAAAATGGAAAATCAGAAAAAAATAACCCAACCGCTAAAACTCTAGGCTTATGATACTTCTTACAAACTCAAAAAATCTTTTGTTACACTAAAACTAATATAAGTCAATAGACCCGTTTAAATTGCAACACAGCAACTTATTTTCATAACAAGGTTTTTAATTAGCAAAGTTCTTGGTAACTATAGTATGACTCGGAATTACATGAAAATCGTAAAGTAATTAATCACAAACTATGCTAAAAATTGCCTTGAATTATTCCCGTTGTCTATTTTTGTTCGAGCACGCAGAAATTGCTCAGTATTTTTAACTATCTACCCCCGCGTCAGTAGTAAGGTTATATCGGGTAACGGGTTTACGGGGCCACGTATAAATATCATTAAAATATAAATATTCGAAGATATGTTTTTACACGACGTTTATTTCGTCTTAAACTTAGCAAAGCCTGTATCATAGAGACTAGGTAACTGATAATTTTGTACTATAGGAATCGACCACAAGGCCTCGGGTGCAAAACGCAGTTTCACTCACAACGCCTATCGGGTCGTCAATAGCCGGTTTGATGCGACGTCCACGTGACCTTCACAGCTTTCATTAACGCGAAAGAAAGGCGGTTTCTAACTGACAGTACCGGACTAATCAAGATTGCTTGCACGTTGCACGAGAAATTCTATTATCACCTCACAACGCTTTGAATTTTTCGTCCCGTGTTCCAGTAGCATCCAAGTAGAACGACGCGTACAATGTCCTAATTATTAGACCAGTGTTTACTGCTGCCTAACAGAACTTTGGTGAAACGTCTAAAGCAGACAGCAGTATGTAATATTGGATTAGAATGTTGACTATCGTCATACCAAGCAGTGATGCATTCGTATTACATATTGTATTTACTTATAAATTTATACAGTTTTATCGTGTCGCAAAAAATTAAAATTGAAGTTAACAATGGATTTTTGTTTTTCGATGTGATTTAGATTTCGATGTCAATTTAGTAAATATACAATTGTGGTTTTTTGTTAGGCCTTTTAGTTTACCCTAATTATAATTTGAACGGCCAAGTTAGTTGCGTGTATATTTTTCTCTAAGAATAACATTCTTTGGCTGTTTTTTTAATTTCCAACTCTTCTTGCCGAGAGTTAATTTTCTGTATACACATAATATACTTTCTCCCTTCGACGGAACCCTTAAGAAGATGATTTTGAACACACCGTTGTGTGTGTTCCAAAGTCTGAAGCAATCCATTTTTATTCTTCTTATTATATTTTCGCTAAAGATAGCCACAACCTTTTGAAGTCCAATTGCAGGCCGGATGCATCGAATACGATTTCAAGCCGCGGCAATCACAACACCGCTCTACCGAACTGAATATTCAACGTTTCCATTTCGATTGAGACTTGCAGACATCCGCAGAGATGTGTATTAGTGTAAAGAGATAATTTTAACTGGATACGTTAAAGCTAGTTTGTAATGCTTCAAAGCGCGGCAGACTGCTGAGCTCGAGAATTAAACATGTATATTTATTGTATTGTATTGCTGTACTAGCTTCTCGCCCGGCTTCCCACGGGTGTAATATATTATATATAAACCTTCTCTTGAACCACTATCTAGTAAAAAAAAAACCGCATCAAGATCCATTGCGTAGTTTTAAAGATCTAAGCATACATAGGGACAGACTGACAGCAAGACGAATTTATTTCATAATGTAGTGATTAATCGTCAATTTAATTAAGAATTCCCTCGTGTGTATTTTATAATGATTTCGTTTTGTTTCGATCCGACGTCGTGGTTTACGATTCAGTATAAGGTACTGTAACTGCTTACCGTTATTTGCGCGTCGACTCAAGGACAGGGAGGCATAAGGCGTGAATTCTATTTTAACTCTGTCGACATCGAGCAGCTCTTACCTTGGTACCTTTTCTCATTTTTAATTTAGTCGTTGGTAAGAGATATCGTTGCAAATTGCCATAGCTACGGTGGTTTACGATGTGTTTCCGATTTTTAAGTGAGTGGATATGGAGAGTGGTCTCAGTTACCAGACGATATCCAATACAAAAGTACTTTTTACGCCGGTCTACTTTGAGGTCAGGCCCCCTAGATCCGCAGAATTACGGAAGCTCCTCCATGACATTGTATATTAAAAAGTTTATACGTGAAATAATGAGCACCTGAGACCCGTGCGTTGCTAGTACACCAAAATTAATTCTAGTGTACCTCAAAAGGCATAAACTTAAGACGTGTATATGATGTCTATGGGTATATGATGGCCACGTATGTGTGATGCCCACGTGTATATGATGTCTACGGGTGTATGATGGCCACGTATGTGTAATGCCCATGTGTATATGATGTCTATGGGTATATGATGGCCACGTATGTGTGATGCCCACGTGTATATGATGTCTACGGGTGTATGATGGCCACGTATGTGTGATGCCCACGTGTATATGATGTCTACGGGTGTATGATGGCCACGTATGTGTAATGCCCACGTGTATATGATGTCTAAGGGTGTATGATGGCCACGTATGTGTGATGCCCACGTGTATATGATGTCTACGGGTGTATGATGGCCACGTATGTGTAATGCCCACGTGTATATGATGTCTATGGGTATATGATGGCCACGTATGTGTGATGCCCACGTGTATATGATGTTTGCGGTTGATGGCCACGTATATGTAATTTCCACGTGTATATGATCTCTATGAGTATATGATGGCCACGTATGTGTAATGCCCACGTGTATATGTTATCTATGGATATATGATGGCCACGTATGTGTAATGCCCACGTGTATATGATGTTTGCAGTTGATGTCCACGTGTATATGATATCTATGGGTATATGATGGTGCGTATATGTAATACCGACGAGTATATAATGTTTGCGGTTATATGATAGCCACGTATATGTAACACCCAAGAGTATATGATGTTTATGGGGATATGATGGCTATGTATATGTAATGCCCATGTATAAGTGATGTTCACATGTATAATATGTAACAGTGGTTTTCTGTGTGTTGCGTGTAATTCGAGAAGTAAACACACAATTTCAAAGTAAATGTCATTCGAACCTGCTATACCGACCACTAGGGTCGACGCTGGCACCATCACTGGTGCAAGCACTCAAAATGTTAATCAAGCTTTCCGCCTATAACCTTTGGTCTCATCACCTTTTTCTTTGATGAAAGAAACTATGCATCTCGGTGAACAAATACATGTTCTTTTCATATTTACGCATTTTTTTCACGTGAGAGCTCGGTGTCCGGGCGCTCGCCTTTAATATACTCGAGCAACCTGAGTTCGATGCCCTATGCCCTGTGCCGGCACCAATGAAGTTTTTAACTTTAAGTGCTGAGTTATGACGCGCTCCGCGGTGAAGGAAAACATTGTAAGGAAACCTGCATATTTTCGAAAAAATAATAACAAAAAAAATATATTTCGAAGATATGTGAAGTCCGCCAATCCGCAGTGGGGCCGCGTGGTGTACTACGCCCTGATACCCTCTGCATAGAGGAGGCGTTTGCCCAGCTGTGGGATATGTATACGCTGTTACTTTACTTTTTTTACTTTTTTTTCCCGTCGATAACTCTATTGCATTTAATGTTCTACATAATCATTGAAACGTCTTCATAATATAATAATATAATATAATTCTATCCGTTTCTAAAGATTCTAACCACCGGTCCTTTTCGTCACTACATCTAGTGGGGGGGTCGTCATACACTGTGATGGCCAGTACGAAACTGCCACTCGAGAACCTTTCTTCAAACTGTTATCGGTTCTACGAGCCTGGACATGCGTCATCTTAATTAAAACATTGATTACGGGTAGTACTTATACCACTCTAACTGACTAGCCTCTGTTCAGCACCACAGACTTCATAGATCATTCTTCCATCCTTCCCTCGAGCTCAAACCATTTGGGCATCAAATTTCTTGCTACTTGCTAACTTATAACCACCTCGTCTATTTATTTCTTTAGGGTGGCACTACACGGCGGTTCGAGTGCTTTACTGCGCGTTTGTTGCGCCAAGCGAAACACTTGGCTCACAGGCAAATACGGCCGTCCGCACATGGGATGTTCATTGTCCGCTCTCGTGACTCATTCCTCGCATCGGTCTGTTTGGCTGCTTTGATGCGCGTCGAGAGACCGACCGAGTGTGTGGCGAATGCTGTTTTCGTATTAGTCACATAACATATCGGTGTGAACTGTTTATTTATTTAAATTATCTCGTTTATCAGTGATCTTTGTTTGTGGAAAAAGACATTTAATGCTATTGGATAACGGTTTAATTAAATAACTTAAATTAATAGGTAAAGGTCGAAAAGTTATCGTCAAGTTGCTATCGTTCGCCACGGTGACACCACGAAGTTGGTGTTAGTTTTAGTTGTCGTCGTATAAATTCACTATATTTTTTCCCAAACTCGCCAAATGAAGTATAACTTCAAAACTACGCGAGTAGGCGTTAAATGTTTTAAATCGATGATAACTGAGGGCTAGGTCCACTTTATTTAAAGGTTGCAACGCATTTGCAACTACTTAACATCAGGTGAACCGCCAGCTCGTTTGCCACATTTTCACATCAAAAAAAGAGGTAGCCCTAGTGGGGCACATAGGCAGTTATTATTGCCACCATTATGGCATGCATCCATCGTTGGTATGCAATCACGAATGAAAGATAGAGCGTCAGATTAGATTAGTAATGCTCGTGACAAGTACAGTCAAGAGCACTATTATGTTTATTATATTTTTCAAATATTTAAGATGAATTACCAATATACCCATTATTGCTTATCGTATAATGACACAATCAATTTGAATCCATCGATTATATCTACTCAGATTTTTCTTTAAACTAGAGTAAACTTAAATAAAATATTGCCAATGTTACTTTGTTAAATTTCATTTAACATTTTGTATTATTTCTAAGCCACTTGAAATGCCACCATTACGTGCAAACGTAACTTGAAGCCTTTACCATTTTTCTTCTGTGTTAGAGAAAGCCACGCAGCGTCTTTTACTACAAGTATGGGCTGGCTCAGAGGAGTACCGAGGCCCCAAGGAGCGAATATAAAGCGGAAATATTTGCTGCTGTCGATACAGCAGCAAGTATTAATCCTTAATTACGCCTAATACGGCACCCTGATGGGTGCCGTGCCGTTTTAGGCTTAATCGCTTCGTTTACCACATTCTTCCGCAAGTGCCAGCAGAAGCAAGCCCCTGGCGGTTGACGATTTTATGCTTTTTTTTATGTGAAAAGTTGACAAACGAGCAGACGGTTCACCTGATGTTAAATGAATACCGCTCATAGACATCTGCTACACCCGAGGGTGTGCAGATGCGTTGACAACCTTTTTTGGAAATTGGGCTCCGGCTACCTCACTCACCAGACGAAACGCGAAAGTATTTGTCATACTTCCACTTTACGCCGGTCTTCTGTGAGGTCGCGGTACTTACCTGGACGAGCCTGCTCATTCGTGCAACAGCCGAGGCTGCTGCGTGGCTCCACCACCGTTCAAATAAATTGGTATAATTGTATACCTGAAAGTAAAGAATAGATAACAAAACCGCGGAGTTCCTTGCCGGTTCTTCTCTGGTCAGGTCTATTTTAGTGAACTGCTGGTAACTTTTTTGACGTTCAATAACGGCCGGTTTCAATATTCCATTTTATATTTGGTCACTAGCAATAGATATTTGACATTACCTCCACAATACTTACGTTGAAGTTCTATCCTCAGTAACCAAGTCTTAAGAATATTGAAACCGTAATTATATTAATAAAAAATATTAATAACCGTAAATTTCAACTTTATAAGAATTCTAACGTTTTTACTATGATTCTAATATTTAAACTATTTCTGAACTTGAATATTAACAACTTTTATAACGACAAGCAGCACTAGTGGTCATATCACCGTCCGGGAACGCAGCCGAGAAGCAAGTGACCGCTGCTCCATGCGACCATGTGTCCCTTCGCTCGAGAATTTAACGTCATATCCGGTATACAGTGTTGCCAGCGACAACCACTTTGACTTTGACTCATCAGCTGCCACTTTGTCCGCAGGTTGATCGGTGCAGTGTCCGCCCCGTGTTGTGTGTGCGTGTTTGTGTGTGTGTGCGTGCGGCATGGCGAGGAGCTAGCGGCGCGCGCACGCGGCATGCGCCCCTAGCCATGCCGCCGCGGCTCGGCACCACATGGCGCAGTACACACAACGCTCACAGCCGATGCACAGGTCAGTGGGTTCTGCCGCGCGCGTTAGACCTAAGCTTTAGGTGGCACCGAGGACTGGAGCGCAACTTGTGATCGTTAGTAGTTAAGCTTTAGGTTCCGTGTTGCTGAATCGCCGAGGGTCTCTCTCAGATAAGGCCAATGAAATACTCGAATAATTTTCATGTATACTTTAACGTTCTTGTCCGAGTTATAAGATGTCACATTGCAGAGGTTGGCTCGGCTGAGAATTTTACATGACAGTGAGGCAATGTGTTTGTTGTCTTGTGGGTAGTTTCAGTGTTTATGACTGAACCTCATGTTACTTTGTTAAGACTGCTGTTTGTTCTAATACCTATATTTTGTTCGGTAAGCGTCTTACAAAGGGAATGACATTGTAATTTCATGGTAACGACTTTCTTTAATTAATAATATTATCTCTACGCAGTAGGTGACCCATCATTATCTTGGGGCGTTATGTTAGCATAATTAACATCTATATGCTCCACAATTACCCCCCTAAAGATCTTTCAACTCAAACATTTCTCAGTCTATCCAATCCGTGAACCTTAGTTAAGCTCAAACTAAAATTATGCTCAAAGACTACAATCCATCATCAACGTTGGCATCAGCAGTAAATCGCCTTTAAATTTGAACACGGAATTAAACCCGAACTTTTGTTTCGAGCACCGACCGGTCCACCAAATCCATGAACCTCAGTTAAGCTAAATTTATTGTCAAAGATATCCCAATCTATCAACGTTCAGCAGAAAATCGCCGTTAAAACTCAACACGAAATTAAGCCGGAACTTTTGCTTCGAACACAAACCGGTCCACTGAATCCATGAGCTTTAGTTAAGATTAACTTACGGACGAACATATCGCAATCCATGAACGTTCAGCAGTAAATCGCCGTTAAAATTGAACACGAAACGAAACCTGAACTTTGCTTCGAACTTAAGCCGCTCCACCAAAACTATGAGCCTTAGTTAAGATATTATTATATATATATTCCATCGACGTTCGGCAGTAAATCGCCGTTAAAATTAAGCACGAAATTAAACCCGAACTTTTGCTTCGACCGGTCCACGAGATCCTTAACGGTCCGCCTGGTCGCTCGTGGCACGCGGCGAGCGAAGGTTGCCACGTCGAACCGGTCGAAGCGGAGAACTTTCTAGAAGCCGCGTGGGTAGCGACCCGACGCGACCCTGGCCGCTTACTGTTTTCTCATTTTTCAAACCGATGCTGGTGGTGTGCCACCCGTAAACTGTATAGTTAGCAAATAACTAACGCCCGGTTTCTGAAACACTGTCCATCGTAGATGTCAACTAATCACCTGTCAAACGGCTTTTCAAATTTTATTTTAGTTGCCAAAGGGATGGTTCAACACTCTGAATTGACCAGAATGATCTTTTTAATGACCAAAGGATCAATTCAATACAAAAATAACATTTTAAATGCCATTTGAGAGCTGATTAGTTGACATCTACGATGAACTTTTTTCAGATGACATTACATTCCAGTTGCCAAGTAATCGGCTCCGGCGTCGGGCGTCGATTACCACACGGGACAACTATTTGTGTGAAACACAGATACTTGTTTCCCATCTGTTATGTTTGTAAAACGTCTTTACAACACAGGGTAATGTTATCCTAAAGTAAGGGATATATTTAAAAACAAAAAATCCTAACGACACGACGGATGGTACTTATTTTTTACCGATAATTTACAGTTAATCTTGAAGTTTAGTTAAACAAGGGAAAAATATAAAGATCGTTTAAGAAGTCGTTGTGATGACGTCGGAATCGATTCGACGATTAATACGAAACAATTAGCGTCGTATTATGTGCGTATTATTTATTTTGTTATTTACTAACACATTATCGTCTTAATGCTTTGTGAGCCATTTAACGCACCTTAGGAAGATTCCAATCTATGCTTGACGTGTCTCAGGTCAAATGCGAATAGGCCACAGACACCAACTTGCACAGTCCAATGCGACGTACTAAAGTTTTGCTCTATCTAAAGTCTGCAAACACCGTGATAAATATAGGGTTAAATCGTTTTTAATGAAAACTTTGACCACTCATTGTGGAGTTTACCACCATTGTTGACTTCCATGTCTCGTAGTAATGACTTATGACCATTAGAACCGCCCACACGTTTACCACATTCTCATTTTTTTTATGTGAAAAGTTGCCAAGCGAGCAGAAGGTTCACCTGATGTTAAGTGAATACCGCCGCCCATAGACATCTGCTCAACCCGAGGATTGCAGATGCGTTGACAACCTTTTGAAAATTGGTCTCCGGCCACCTCATTCACCAGACGAAACACGACAGTATTATACTTCCACTTTACGCCGGTCTTCTGTGAGGTTGTGGTACTTACCCGGACGAGCCTGCCCATCAAATATCTACAAAATATTTTTTTTCTTGTTATTATTTCGAAAGTATGCAGGTTTCCTCACGATGTTTTCCTTCACCGTTGAGCACGTGATAAATCAGCACTTAAAATTAACGATGTCGTCGATTCCGGCACCGGGGATCGAACTCAGGTTGCTCGAATACATTGAATTAAAGGCGAGCGCCCTACTTAGCTATCACGGTATTCGTTTATGTGACCGTTAATAAATTCCCACAAATCTCCGTTGTCTCGTTGGCACATATGAAATTCTTGCCAGTGCACCGGCTCAATGACAACTCGCGCCGCATTTGCATAATTAGTTCGATGACTCAACACACGGAGCGGCCTGGGGTGGTCCCTGCGAGCGTGTTCGTGAAAATTGCTGACGTGAACTAATTAATATCGAAGCCGTTGGAGAATGTAATTGTACTTGTATAAAAGAAATTAAGCTAAGCGAAGGCCGACTAGTCATACCCAGAGGCCCCCTTATAAAGGAATGAGACATTCGACAGCCTTCGACGTGCGTGACCAAAAAATATTACTAAAGCTGATATAAGTTATATTTAAATTGTCAAATTAACACAATCTATGCACTTAAGATTAAGCATTAAAACTATTGTAGAAAAAAGGAACCAAAAATTCTCGCCGCTGTGGGAATCGAACCGTCTTCGGGATTCGCGCCCTAACGCTCTAGCCACTAAGCTAAACGGCGGATTGCCACACCGCGACTGACATAAGCTAGCCTCTTACACTCTACTTATCCATTAAAGAAGTAGGTACTTGTTTTATTTCGCATGTCCGTTTTTTATTCGGTCCGAATAAATGATGCATGCACATCGTTAAATATAATTGGATTTTCCTTTAGGTGACCTTGGAGTGGCTAAAATACTTGGAATATTAAAACCCCACTCGTGTAAAATAATGTGGAATAAATTTGCCTCGGGACAATTAAAACGTTTTTAGGGCGCCTCTTGTTGAGAGACGGCGGCGCCCGCTGCGAGCGTCCCTTGTGCGGGAATTTGGCAACCGAGTTGCCAATTAAATTTGGCACGGAAATCGGAAAAAGAAATGTATTACACGAGGAACCCGAGTTTTCTTCGCATATGTTTGTGACGTGTTTTGTTTGGATCATTTGATATTGTTTGAGCGAGCGTTATGCTGGGGATTTTCGGATTTCGGGGCGCCGTGAGCGTCTTCAAATTTCGGGCGGTTTTAGGGACTGAAATCCTCAACCCCACCCCCATGCCCTCCCCTCGTTGCTCTGTGGAAATTGGGCTTTGTCTGCTATTTTAGCTCGACATTTGTCTGCTTACATAAATATGATTTACTTTCTCGTTACCGTCGAAAATCATCCTCGCACAAAACGCGCGGTATGACTTGGAGATCCGATAGGAACGTTTGTGCGTGTTTTGATTGTAGGACACCTGAAATGCTTAAACTGTGAAGGTAACGCCAGCATGCCGTGCCCCCATGCGGTCGCCATTGTTTAAATTGCCAACTTGACACTCGCTGTGTGCACTCAAAAAAGTTTTACATGTGTAGACATTTAGCAAAAGCACCTACCTAAGAGGGTTATATGGAGGTTATATACTCAATGGACTTACGAGTTAACCGCACTTTATGCTGCCATCGCTTTGAAATATCAAAAAGCTACCGAAAGAAAGCCGCGGTACATACGATACACACCGCATGTACTCAGTAATATATGCGCAAACATACAAAAGTTTCTAGCTGTATAAATAACTGTAAATCCATTAAAGACTGAGAAATTCAATTTATTTAACTCCATAGCAATTGAATAAAGGAAGTTAGTTGTTTCTTTATTGTTTCTCACCAAAGTAACGAAAACCGAGCTGTTTATGAGAATTTTTTTATTCCCAATTAATAGCAATTAATAACCATTGTTTCGAATTCAAATGCCTAAATTTTGTTCATCATCTTCTGATTAGCGGTCACGTTTAAACCTAAAATTCAGTGTCGGCTGGAATCAAAGAGTCATTTCGACGAGAACGGAAAGTTCCACGTTCACAATGACGACGTAGGTATTTAATACGAGCCGCTCAACTCATACCGAGAGATAAGCGCGCCAATATATTCATTTATTCCGCGCTTTAAATTCTAATAAAGCGCTTCGGATTCTTGCGCTGCTCGGCCCTTGTATATCCCAATGAAATTCGCGACGTCTGCACCCTGACGTTGGCCGTAGAAAAATAAATATCGGACTGCGCGCAAATATTGTAACTGCGGCTGTTTGTGTGTATGTTAATCAATGATATCATACAGAAATAAGAGGCCAGCACACCGAAACTGAGCAAATCAAATTACACCAATTGGTGATTGCAAGTCTAGAGAGTGCCTGTCTCTTTCCGTATCATACGTTCTATATCATCTGTCACTTTCACTCATATATGTTGTATTAAAACATTGTTGTTAACCCTCACGGCGCTTTGATAATATTACTAGCTTTTCGCCTAGGGCTTCGCTCGCGTTGAAGCCCTTATATAAATATTAAGATATTTTCAACCCTTTACAACACTTTTTTCCCAAATAAAAATAGCCTATGTCATTTCTAAGGCTCTAGACTATCTGTATACAAAAATTAATTTAAATCGTTTCAGTAGTTTTGGCGTGAAAGCGAGACAGAGTTAATTTCGCATTTATAATATTAGTATGGATTAAGGTAACGATTAGGATGCGTTTTCACAGTGTTTTTATTGCGAAAGCAAAAAAAAAACACGCGAGGGAACTGCAGACCAAAAGTGCACGGTTTTAAAGGTTTGCGATGGCTGGATTTTATTACATTTGGGCAGAACCCATTTGGTGCTTTTGTCGACGCGACGAGTAATGAAAATGGATGATGCTGGAAATCGTGTCTGATAAACTGGTTGGACTCTAAAATGGCAAATGGCGTCTGCTGTTTGGACTCTACATGGCTGAATTTTGACCAGGGAATGGTCCGCTGAATTTCACTAGTTCTCCTACCCCGGTTTGAAAGCAATCTCTGTTATTAAGTTATTAAAATATTTTACTTTAGAGCCGTGATAGCTCAGTGTCGGGCGCTCGCCTTTAATTTAATATACTCGAGCAACCTGAGTTCGATCCCCGATGCCGGCACCAATGAAATTGTTAATTTTAAGTGCTGAATTATCACTTGCTCAGCTGTGAAGGGAAACATCGTGAGGAAACCTGCATATTTTCGGAATAATAAAAAATAATTCGAAGAGATGAGACCGCGTGGTGAACTACGCCCTAATACCCTTGTACGAGGAGGCCTTTGCCCAGCATTGGGCCATGTATATGCTGTTGCTTTACTTTTACTTAAATAGTAATATCCCGTGCCTTCTGGTATTACGTAACGATCGAATTTTATTATGCTCGTCAGGTGTTATCTCTTACTAATCGTAGATTTTGTACGTCGTGACCTTGAGGTCATATCCACAACATTTGTTTTTCTGACGATATTGAATAGTGAGGCTCGAGAACAGCACCATATACTGTATGTATAGAATCAACTACAAATAAATAAAAACTCTATTTAAATATTTCCGACATATCAGACTTTTTAATGTCGCTACCGTAACCTCCGTCCCTTTGATGTCGAAATACTTTGGCTCTGGATATAATTTCACCAGGTTCCGTTGTTTATGTAACATCTTTTTAGAGCGCAGTCACTCACTGATACGATTTTGTTTCTATGTCTGTCTGTAGTTTTCGATTTAGGGACGTGCAAAATATCACTTTTGAAGCCGGATTATTCTGTTTATATAAGAGGCTTATCTGTGTTTATGACGCAATTCGAGTCTTAATTTGTTTACAAGAAGTAAGTTTTTTTTTTAAAAAAACACAAGTTATTTTTATTTTTTAATGACGATTCAAAGTTCTGATGAAGAAAATCTGATTTATTCAATCGAATCGTAGCGCCGTCGTTCTGTTATGTCTCAACGTATTTATTTTAGCCGTTTCAAAGGATAAACAATTTCTGTTAACAAACACTCCATTAATTTTATCTCCGTTTAAAGTCTAGGTTTCGCGTCGCTGAAATGAGATAAGACATCTCTAGATATTTACTTTAAATAATCATCTTTAGTGTACTCATTATCAATCCGTAAATCTTTCTTACTGTGAAATGATAAAAACTAAGTCATACATTGCGTATTTTCATGACAAATAAACCATAAACAATAATAAATATTATTGTTTATGGTTTATTTGTCAAGAACATGTAAGTATATCAATATATTTTCTGGAGCTTTCTATATTGAATTATTTCATTAGATATTTGTAAATAAATGTTATTTATGATGGGCGATGCTGGTATCTTTCACCATAAAGGGAATATTGTACTAATAAGAATCTTTTGCAAAGAGTAAACGGGATAAAAAATGGATGGATTTAATAAAACAGCACGGGAAAGATGATAAGCCACTTAATAAGAAATGAGAGGTTAAATTTACAAGATCATGTAAAGAAAGATAGAAAGCGAAAAGGGAGATTAAAGATAAGCTATGGATCACAAATTAAAAAGAGTAATAAATTGAGAAAAATATATTTAACATCTTATTTGTATCAAATCTATCAGGTTAAATTTAAGTTAAAAAGCAAGCTAAAACAATGGGCGTAACCTCGGCAAGACATAAACAGTTATTAAACGCGAGCTGGTTTCGCTGACTTAGTCTTCAACAGTCGAACTATAATGACATGACAACACATACAAATTAATATCCAAATTCCATACACAGTTGAAGAAAATTGTACGCACTATTCGCCGAAATCCATACACAAGGGAATAGAATATGAAATCCCGACATGACGCAACCTATGCGAACACAGCTAAGAGATAATTCGCCGCGAGTCGAAAGCGCTGGCAGCCTGCCAACTGGCGGCGCATGCTGCAACCGCTATTAACCTATTAAATGAACCGCTCTTCGTCATAACCTTGGTACTGTTCACATTCCACAAATTCGCGCAGAACGCAACCACCACGACGTCCCTCCACCGCCATTGACCGGGACACAATGCTGAATGCTATTTAAATCCTCCCTCACGCTGCATTAAAGCCCTCCGATGTTCTCCGCTTCGGGTAAGTAACGCAGTAACGATGGCAGTAATATTAATTTATTTATACATTATACAAAAATTTATTTATTTATTTATTTTTAAAATTCATGCACAAAACAGTACATAGGCGGACTTAATGCTGACAGCATTTTCTACCAGTCACCCTTAGGGTGGTACTGAGAAGTTGAGGTAGGTGCACAAACACAGTTATAAACTAAAAAAATAAAGTACTTATTAAAATAACATTAATAACACTGTGTACAAATCTGGCTCCTGTTCTAGGTTTATCCTGTGTTACAGAAGTGCCCTCCACAACTTTACATATATGTCCAAAATTATCTACAATTTTGTTACAAAAATGATCGCTTGCCCTTTAATGTATAGTAATAAAGACTCGAGTAAACCATTCGCTTAATGAATGCGTTGCGTATATATGCGTTCAAGTATACCTAGCGATTTCACATCGTATTTTTCGGTTCAACGAATTTTCCCCATAAAACTTCGCCAGTGGCGGAACCAGCGCCTTCCATTCGCTCCTCGGACCGTTATAGCAAGGTGAGCGAGCGGTCGCTTCTATTTTAAACTACAGCGGAACAAACTTGCCGTGCGGTCGGTTCTAAATTTCAAGCATGGAGGGTTTAACAATCTTCAACTAATAAGAATTGCCGTGCCTCATATACCACTCATCAACTCGGCAAGTTATCCGAATTGTTGAGCGCATTTGTTTGAAATTTTCTATTCTTTTCATATACTTATTGAACGTCCAAGGGTTTTAATTTTCCGATGGTATATACTGTGGTATTAGGTGGTAAACGCCCTAGCTCAATAAAAGTATTCACTTTTGCCTTGAAGCAATCGCATTGAACTCCGAATCCAAATGGTCCGACCACGTACTGAGCGCTTGCTGTCGAAGCCACTCGACCTTTTGACCTTGAACAACACTACGCACACACCACTACGCCAACCGAGTGCGCAAGTCAATTCCTTTATTCTAACATGCATCTAGGTGACATCGCAATTTGGACTCGTGAAACCGAGTTCAACGACACTTGTAATATCCTCACCAGAATATTCCACCCCATGCGCGCTGCGACAACCTTGCGCGAGGGAACTAGCTCCGCATCTGCGAGCGAATTTAGACCTTATTATCATGCACCAAAGCTCTGTTACACGACAAAGATAACGCAAGGTGCATCGTGGCCCGATAATAAAATGTCCAAACAGCTGTGGGCCAACGCCCCCTTTCGCGGCCGCCGAGCAGCATTTTTGTGTAGTCAACCAATTTGCAACGCGGATGCGGCCGAGTATTTTCACTTTAGTATCGAAAAGGTTTTTATATTCTCCTATAATATGTTGAGAAACGTATGGTGCGACCTAGAGGTATGCGGAAATGACATTTTCAAACGATTTAAAAAAGGAAGAATCTTAATTAGGTCGTTTTTTGTTTGTTACCTCAGTCATTTATGTAGGGATTTAAAAAGATCTTTTTGGATTGCGTACGGTTTAGCTCCCTCCCTGGGACTACGGAAATACATCGGGGATGTCTTCAAATATCTTCTACTCGTATAGTGATTGAGATATTTGTTTTTATATCGTTATGATCGTTGTTATGATATCGGTTTTGTTTTATGTTATTGAAAGTCTACTTGATATCTTCCTTATTGAAAACTTTGTTCTTAATGCTTTCGCCTCTTCTCTCGCACCGATATGGAAGACTCATTTTATTATTTATTGGCTAGTTCTGGATTGCTGCAATATTTTTTTTTTACCTTGTTTTATTTACGTAACGCACCTATAGACTGCTCGCAGCTGTCAACAGACGGCACCCATCGCAGTTGAGGTTGCAATCCCCCGTTTCGACATGTAGCCGACATTTAAAGATAAAATCCGCATGACGAATCTTGCTTTATTCAGTAAGATTAGACATACTGATCAATTTTACCATGTTTTCACGTCACTGCTTACCAACGGCGCAGATGGTTTGTAATTAAAAGAACTACAAAAAGTCAGCATACTCGCGTATATGTAGTCGGCAGCGGAATGCAGAAGATTACGTAATGCGTAATGATGCAAGGGACAACATCACCATAGATTTTTTTTGTTATTTTTTTTTTTTTGAAAAACATTGATCTTACTTTAGGATAATGTTATCCTAAAGTAATGGACATGTGTTGTAAGGACGTTTTACAAACATAAATTTCACGTGGACAAACACCCAGATGCTAAACAACTATTTGTGGGCCGCAAATAGATCGTGTGGGAATCGAACCCACGACCCCCGACGCCGAAGCCGAAACCTTGGCAACTGCGCCACAGAGTCATCATACATAGATCAAAATCAAAAATATATTTATTCAAATAGACGCCTGCGCGCTCTTATGAATCGTCAAATTTTACATTAAAGATTATGTGTATAGGTTCGTAAGGTACCACCGGTTCGGAAAGCGGTTTCTGTTGAGAAGAGACCGGCAAGAAACTAAACAGTTGCTCTTTTTCAAAAATTTACATATGATAAAGCCCCATTAAACGGGGGGGGTATCGTGCCCTAGGCAGGGGACCGTGTAACGGCTTGTACACTCTGTGCGGACCGTAGTTGTAGTTTTGTTTGCCGCTAATCGAGTTGGTCTCGATTGGCAGGTTGAGTCAGCTTATTCCATATTCAACTAATACAATGCGTACCGAAAGGAGATAACGTGTTACTATCAACGATACCATATAACCAACAAGGAGTAACAGCCTGGCTGTCTTAAATAAAAAAACTATCACTTAAACGCATGACGAAAGCGCACGTGAATGAAATTGAATAGATTACTATGTTGACTCCATTAATTGTTTCCAAGAAGATAGTATTTCTAAGGTTAAGCATAAGTTAAGCCATTATTCAACATTGCGCAATAAAAGAATTGTTGTTTACATTTATAAACCAAATGTGTGTACCCACTAAGCTACATTTTTATATTAGCTTTACATCATTTACAAGCAACTTATGCCCGCAGCCCAAACCCGTGGGTTCTGACTAGCCCACCGTTTCTGCGTCAGATGAAGCTTTAATAGTCTCGGGACTGAAAGCAAAAACATCAGTTAATACAAGAGTACACATACATAATTAGTAACGGAATTTACTTGAATACTTAAACACATGTATTGAAAAATATCGAAATGTAATGTTCAGGGTAATGTAAGTAAGTAAACCATTTATAAACAACTTTTATTGAAATCCATTCAGCCGCTTCGGAGCCTAAATAACTTCGGGAATAGAGTAAATAGCAATTTACATTTAAATTTGTCATTTATTCTGTAAACACAGATACAATTGAATTTTATTATTGGTTTAAGGTTTTAGGGCGTTTAAACTATGTTTGTTTTTGTTTTATGAAGATAACCTTTAAAGTTACGGTGTATACAAAATAGAATTATAGGTACATAATAAATAATCGTTGCTCTGCAATTGTAACGCGGATAACGTTTCGCGAGATTTAGTGGCTATTATTTACAACAGCACAGCTGTAATTAATGGTACTGTAGTATTGTACCGCTCGCTCTATCTGAAGGAAATTATAGGGAACGCCCACAAACATTTCCAGGACGTGTATTTCATGTCGTATGGCTCTTTATTACATGAATGGGCAGGTCCGTCTGGGTAACTAACACGACCTGAAGTATATGAAGTGTTGTACTTCTGCGTTTCGTCTGTTGAGTGTGGTAGCTGGGACCCACTTTATTAAAAGGTGGCAACGCATCTGTAACCCTGCGGGAGTTGTAAATGTAAATCATTTGTTGCACAGGCGGTTATCATTTAACATCAAGTGAACCGCTAACTCGCTACTTGACTGGAAAGTACTAAAGAAGTAAATAAGAATAAGCAATTAAATTGAGGTTGCGTGGCCCAACCACCGTTAAAGGAAACAATTCAATACAAGCTTTGCTTGGTACATATATGCGAATGCTAGAGGCATTAAAGTCACGTGTAAGTACTTTGATAAAAAAGTTTAATTTACATTTAATTATTATTTGTACCAGATTTCTTGTGTAGGTACAAAGTTTTGACCAAGGAAGGCAAACCTTTATGTCATGATACCAAAATATTATTGACAAAGCTGACATCGTACAGTTCTGACGAATTTTAACGTCTCTATGAGAAATATTTTTCAAGGAACATGCCGCGGTTCACCTGGTGTTAATTGATAACCCATGGGCATATATACAAAACCCGTGTCACTGCGGTACAGCCAGCCCATTCGTGCCACAGAGGCTGCATAGAATTGTGTATCTCTTTACGAACTAAAAATTACACATTTAAAGTATTTATTAAAAAGCAGACATGACTCAATGATATCGAGTGTTAATAAATGTCTACGCTAATTACACAATCAACACCGTTTACCACAGTTGCATTAAATAAGAATTAAATTTAATTACTTACAAATCAGTCAACTGTGTACATACTCCAGTTATTTTGTACAGTTCTAGTATTTTATGGTTTTTTATTATAAATCAACAACATAATGAACACGATGAAGTGATAATAATAAAGAATTTACTAAAACATATTTTTTCTTGAAAAAACTCTTTTTATGGATGAAACATTAAACACGATTAATTATAATTAGCAATTTATACCGACCGTTGAGTGTATAAATTATTATTCTTATGATCAAATTACGAAGCTACTGTAACGTGGAAGATTCAGGTTGTTGAGTACATGTGCAAATCTGAAGTTTGTGCTTTGCTATTGATATTTTTTTATGTGACGGGAGCAGTCGGTTCTCCTGATGTTTAATGAATTCCGTCGTCCATAGACATAAACAACACCCGAGGGTTTGCAACTTTTTCACTCACCAGACGAAAACGCGAAAGCTTTACATCCAAGTTTTGTTCAAAATGGAAACAGTATAGATTAAGATAAGTAGTTTTCATTTGTTAGGAGTTTGAAACGTCTTCACTTGTTATCATAACACGCTAGTTTAAATCTGAATACAGAAAAATCTTAACAAGACTATGTCGACTGGAATTCTAGTCAATACGACAAAGGTCAAAATACTACTAACTTGATTTAAGTTGTTTAAACTTGAACGTATTAGTTTTTCTTCTTTTTCGAATGACTCATTGAAATTCTTTGACGAAGATCTAGGAAATTATTTGATCACGAAATAACTTGGAATTTGTATATGTAGTTTTAAAATATATTATTTACAAATTTTAAACTAGCTTTCAATTTTTGTTCAAAATGGCACTCCTATATTATCAACTTTAACTGAACACTTTAATGATTATTTAGAAAGTGTTCAAATGTGTTTCTACGTACTTAAGTAATAAACAGCTTTCATACAGACCTACCAGTATATAACATAAAGTCAATCAATCAAACATGATTACGGCAGCAAATGCAACCTCACCGGCTACTAACTTCTCCATTTTAATGAGTCCACAACAGAATTTTCGCTGGCAGTGTGATCGATGACGCTTCACAGTTTACGGTCCCCACATAATCCCTAAGTCATCAAGATAAAAACCTTCCAGCGACTACAACTTAATATGAAAAGTTTTATGTCTCGTAATCTATACATATATTTCCACTACTTTTTACTCGCGGTGCTTTTTCGAATCTCTCAGTCGATTTTACGACGTAAAACGTAATAAATGTGTTATTTCTATCACCGCTTCACGTTTCATTCGCACAATAACCTTGTCGGTGGAAAGAGCGACGAAGCAAGCACGGAATTATGTATATTTTCAATTTGTAATATTGACACGATGCCGACCCTTTACTCGGTAAGCTCTTTCGTCGTATACGGGAACGGCTAAGGTTTAAATGTCCACATGTCCTGCTGGGCAAACAAAGGCCTCATCTGTTCAGGGGGTTTCCTCGCGATGTTTTCCTCCACCGCTGAGCGCTTGACTAAAGTTGCCGTAGTACGTTGAATCAAAAGCGAGCTAACCCAAACTAGATCGATACTCGATTCGTTCGCGCGTACCCTAAACCGTATATCAAGTGGGCGAGAACGCTCAATGGAGCGGTCTAGGCCTTGACAGTCGCCCGCGCCCACGGCCCCGCTCGCTGAACAGAGACGCTTGCGTAACTAATAACCGAGTACCGCTCGCGCCCGCGATCGCCGATGCATCGTAAAGCCGGTCTCCACGGCACGAACGGTTCCGTAGAAACGAAAACACCTTCCAGAACGTTCCTTTCCCGTTGCTCCGTCGACTAGTTCTACCATGGAGGTTTTATATCGCGCTTGAACAGCAGATCATTTTTTTGTCCCTCAATCTCGCAATGAATACTCCTCAATCTTGCACTGTACACGCTGATTTATTACGGATTTGTTTATTCAGTTCGCATTTGCTGTTGCCGGCTTAAATCTAGAGAAACCAGTGGAAAACATTCACTTGTTTGGCATTAAAAATCGAAAGCAATATCTAGAAATTCTTAACCTAGTTTTTTCCTTTATATATATATATATATATATATATATATATATATATATATTTATATATATATATATATATATATATATATATATATATATATATATATATCTTTATGGTATAAGTTATATGAATACAGACCGCCCTTATGACTTGTAATAATAATGTAAAAATCGGTAAAGTTTGTCAGTCAATCTAACTCATTTTCATACGTACGATACATTGAATAAACGAGTTTGGCGAAATATTATCATTAAACGTATAAAACGTTGCCTCAAATCATGTTCATCCAAAATAACCTCGAATCAACGTCCCAACGAAACAGCCGCCTAGAAAACGTTGAATGGGTTAGACATCGATAAATATGCTTTTCGTGGCTGCTCGAATTATTATCCTATAATAAAATATGTTATTTATTCTCCAGTCATGTAAAGCCGTATTATAATTTATGGAAATCAATTTTGCATGTAAATGTGTTTTCTCCTAAGTAAAATCACAGTGTGAATTATTTTCTGTTGTTATGATAGTTTCGTATCAAGTTGAAATATTCATAATGCAAACGAAAGCACATTGAATGTTATACATTCACGAAGTGAAATAATTATGGCATATACCATGATGTTTTTTTTGTAAAGAACAGGATTTAATCGACAGTTTAAACCGTCGAACACGTATCCTAAATGAAAATCATACTAGTTGTTAAATCTTTTACAATGATTTCTCGGATAGAAAAAAACATGGGTAATACTGTCCCGACGCTAAGAGTGGGGGAGAATCACAACCAGCATGGCATGCGGTGTCGCGCGTTGACGTTGGAATTTCTGGCCACGTGTTCAAAATATGCACACGAGCCGGAATAGTTATCAACTGGTGTAAAGTTCCGCCACCCAACTCGGACCGTGTAAATTGCGCCATACAAGGTCGTATGGGCAAGTCCAGTGAGGTATACAGGAGCTACGGATATCGTAGCTCCCCTCGTGTCGGGTATGGGTCCTCGTATGTGTATGAATTACCAAATATTAACATATCTCTTTGAGAATTTCATTTATCTATTTTCTTAAGATTGGATAATATTGCATTAATGAAAGTATTTAAAAAAATACAAAAAATTCTTCGTAAACGTTCCTATAATTATAGGCCAACCAAACTAAAAGTACCGCTGCGGCTTAAACCTTTCGCATGATAACTCAAACCGAGATGGATGAACACAGAGGAAAAACATTTGACTTCGAAGAACCAAGCATCGCCCGCTGGCAGAAGCTAGTTTAATTTCTAGGGCCTCACCTTTGCGAGCGATTTGGCACGACGCGCTAGGCGCCGAAACGCGTCGCGTGCCTGCCAAGCCACCCCCGGAGTTGGCCCGATCGATTCTTACTTGCGAAACCGTTTCAGAGTAATCGCTCCGACGTTTTCTTGAACGCATTGCTTGGGATCTTGTACGACGAAAGGCAGGCGAAAATAATAAAAGAACACTTCAAAATAAAAATTGAATTGCGACGTATAAGGCAGTTCATAATATATGTATATGAATTGAACCACTCAACACAGTGTTCGCTGTTGCACGAATGAGCAGGTCCGTCCGGGTTAGTACCACGACCTCACAGAAGACCGGCGTAAAGTAGAAGTGTTGCATTTCTGCGTTTCGTCTTTTCGAGTGAGGCAGCCAGGGCCCACATTATTAAGAGGTGGCAACGCATCTGCAACCCTACGGGTGTTGCAACTGTTCATGGGCGGCGGTTATTACTTAACATCAGGTGAACCGCCAGCTCGTTTGCCACTTCCTCACATAAAAAAATGAATACTAGCTGGTGGTGCCAGCGACATCCTCTTCGCAGGATTAGTACTTCGAGTAGCTTATTTTCTTCTCCAAGGTCCTATCTATCTTTATACCAAAATTCATCTAAATTTGTTCTGCGGTTTAGTCGTGAAGGCGTTCCAGACAGACAGCCACTTTGAGAGACCATTGTATCTTTATAAATTATAGCCTGTTTTATTCTGTTGTATAAGCTATATTATTGTACTTTTACATTTGCGGAAGAGTAACAAACATCCGTACATACCAACTTTCGCGATTATAATATTAGTAAGGACTATTCGATATTTTTGATACATCTGGTTCTTCTTAATTTTCACTCACCTCGGACCCTGTCATTCCAGAGACCACTTAAGAAACAGTGGGGCGGGGTTTTAATTAGTAATATCAATTAGCAATATTTGTTCTTAAAAATGTGCGGATAAATCATCAATCAAATCGAACGTCGTAAGAAAATCGTCGAGAATGTCTAAGATATTCCAAAAGTGTCTGTTGGAATGTTGAGTGCGAGAAGATACTTCAAGGAGAGTAGTCGGCATATTTGATCGAGAAAAGCATTCTTTACATTTCTCTCGCTTTTTGCGTAACTCGCCAGCGTTTCGATGGAAGGGTCACGAGAGGGCCATTCGAATTTAGAAATAATCAGAAGCCCATTCGAATGCAAAAGCCGAAGAAAATAAGTTGGAAGTAGGAGTGACTTATTCGTAATATCAAGTACCTGTTACGCCTGTTCCTGTTACTTGGCCATAACACCATAAATACCAGCTACATAATAACAGCCAGCTATTTCATACTAAGTGAGAAATAGTTTGTGTAGCTGTTGCCATAACCCACTTATTTAATGTTGGAAACGCATTTGAAACCCGTCAGCTGCTCAGTCGGGGGTGTCAGGGCGGCGGTAATCACTTAACGCAGGTGAACTACCAGCTCGCTTGCCAAGTTTTTGCATTAATAACGAAAAACAAAACCGATTTCAAATATCTCGCTCTGTATTCATTTTACAATTGATTTTTAGTAGTTCCCTAAGTAGATCCAATATCAATGACATTAATATGGGACCACATGGGAAGCACCAGCTTTCAAATAAAAAAAAAGAATCATCGAAATCTGTTCACTCGGTCGAAAGTGACGACCCGAATGGCTTAGTGGGTAGTGTAACTGCCCCCTGTGCCAGAGGGTGTGGGTTCGATCCCCACTACTGGAAAAATATTGTGTGATGAACATAGTGTTTTTCTAGTGTCCGGGTGTTTATATATGTATAATATGTATTTATTTACAAAAGAAAAGTATGTTTAAGTATGTTTATCAGTTATCTAGTACCCATAGTACAAGCTTTGCTTAGTTTGGGACTAGGGAATGTTGTGTAAAAATGTGTCCTTAAGTATTTATTTATTTATTATTTATTTATTTATTTATAAAAGTTCTGTTTACGTTCAGCCGTTGTGTTGATCTCAGTATCGGGACACAAGCAACCGTCACTGGAAGTCGGCAGGGGCAATCGAAACGCGCCCCAGTAGCGGCGTCGGGTCATCGATTTCCCATTAGGGACGGGTCGCGGCGGCTGGCGTAGGCGCGACGCCGCCCCCGCCCTGGACCGGTGACCTCGAGCGCTCGTGTACACAGCGGGTGCACTGCAACACCCCTCCGATGTATCGCACGTAATGCGAACTAGCGACGCGCCCCGGCTTCGCACCAGTGCAATGTATTATACATAACCTTCCTCTTGAATCACTCTATATAATAAAGAAAACCGCATCGAGATCCGTTGCGTAGTTTTAAAGACCTAACCATACATAGGGACAGACGTGATACTCGCCTCGCGTGATATTCACACACGACGTACCGGATGAAATTTTGGAGAGTAGACAGCTTTCGTCGACTTCAATACATTGATGTATAACAGGGGTGGCTCATTTTTCTTTATAAGATGGGATTTTAAATTTGAAATGCTTCGCGTGATCTATTTATTGACATAGGCGGTAGGGGCAGTGAAGGGGAGTTAAATTATTTAAATGGTTTTCTGTGTGTGGCCACCCTTGATATTTAGGATTTAATAAAAGTCCCCTTACTTTGAAAAGAGTAGAATAAGAATTCTTGATAAAATCACAGCTTGTAGCTGTTTTATTGTAAATGAGTAAAGAAGACTTGTTTAGTTGTATAAACTTTATTTGATCACTTACATGATATGCACGTTGGGCGTTGACAAGAATAAGAAGGAAGTAATATCTATGAACGACCCAATATATATAATAATAATAGACAATAATGTTACATGCCCCTTTTTTACAAATGAAAAATAACGATCATTGACATTTGCTAATGACCAGGAATTTGTTTGTTTGTTAACAATTTTTAAAAACAATTAAATTAACAATCAAAGCTTAAAACTAATGAAATGAGGGGGGAAATATCTTTTATTGACTAACATATAGTTTTAATTTTTTTAAATACATTTCCCTAAAAGTGAAATGAATGTGACAATCTTATACAATGAAATACAATGAAGTGTTTACAAACTTATTCTTATAACTTTGAACTAAAATACAAATTATAAATATAAACACATTTCTTTTCTTTATTAATCTTCCTCGACTACTATACTTAGGTGGCTGAGTAATTACTATGATTTACATTTTCTTTTGACTTAAAATAACTTGTTACAATCATACTATCATCCTCTTTATCTAACAAAGAATTATTTGACATATTAATATTACTAGGCTTAGTGTGATTGTCTGACTCTGATGGTATGTATGCTGATTGTGATGATTGTTTGTTGTATCTTTGACGGATGTGTTGTGAATTCCTTCTGTAAGTAGTGCCATATTCATCTTTTATAATATATGAACGGGGAAAGTTGGACTTTGAGACAATAGTACCTCTTGACCAAGAAATACCTTTAGGATTCTTTTTGAAATATACTAAATCTTATCATTAAAATCTGAATACTGATGAGAATTTTTATCATAATAAAACTTTGATTTATCTATGTTTTGTGTTTGTTTTGTGAATGTATTGAAAATTTTACAACTTTAGGTTTTTTATTAGCTATTTTAGAAGGTAATTTGGTTCTTAGCTGACGTGACATTAACAGTTGTGAAGGGGAATTTATGTTTCCTCTAGGTGTTGTTCTGTGTTGTAAAAGTCCTAAATAATAATCTGTATTTGACTCATCACATTTTTTATTTTTTATAGTTTTAACAGAGACTTCTGCTAGACCGTTTGATCTGGGGTAATGAGGACTTGACATTATGTTTGAATATCCCAATCATATATAAGAAATTTTTAAAATACAGCTGAAATTATAAGGGGGACCACCATCATGACTAATTGTAAAGGAATTCCATGTCGAGCAAATATTGATTTTAATTGTGTAATTACTGTTGAACTTCTACTATCATGTTCAAATAAGCTATTTCAATTCAATGTAATTTGAATAGTAGTCTACAACTAATAAGTATTTCTTTCCTTTATAATCAAACAACACAGTTGCTACTTTTTGCCGTGGATTAAATTGTTCATGTGACAAGAGTGGTTCTTTTAAGGCATACATCACATTGCTTTTGTAAGTCATGCGGATTCATGTTTAGTAAACGTTCCTCGGGCTAAGTTTTTTGTTTTTTTCCATGCCCTGATGACCTTCAGCCAATAGAAAGACCATTTCTCGTATCTTTATTGGAATTACTATGACTGAGACTTTTATTCTTGTATAATATGTATTATTTCTTTTACATTCAATAAGAAAGAAACTTTTGGATCACAATTCCGTTTACTATTAGGCCAAAACATTTTTACAATAATCTCTTTAATTTTAGTAAAGGACTATCGTCATATTTTGATACATCTAGGTTCTTCTTAATTTTCACTCATTCATGAACCCTATCATGTCTCTAGAGTTAAGTCTTTAATTGAACAGTGGGGCGGAAGTGTTTTAATTAGTAATATTAATTAGCAATATTTGTCTTAAAAATGTGCGGATAAATCAATCAATCAAATCGAAACGTAGTAAGAAAATCGTCGAGAATGTCTAAGATATTCCAAAAGTGTCTGTTGGAATGTTGAGTGCAGAAGATACTTGAAGGAGAGTATTGCGGCATAGTTTGACTTCGAGAAAAGCAATCTTTACATTTCTCTCGCTTTTTGCGTAATCGCCAGCGTTTCGATGGATAGGTCACGAGAGGGCCATTCGAATTTAGAAATAATCAGAAAGCCCATTCGAATGCAAAAGCCGAGAAATATATTTGGAAGTAAATAAGTTGGAAGTAGGAGTGCAACTTATTCGTAATATCAAGTAATTTACGCCTGTTCCTGTTACTTGGCCATAACACCATAAAATACCAGCTACATAATAACAGCCAGTTATTTCATACTAATGAGAAATAGTTTGTGTAGCTGTTGCCATAACCCACTTATTTAATGTTGGAAAAACGCATTTGAAACCCGTCAGTGGGCGGCGGTAATCACTTAATGTCAGGTGAACAAATACAAGCTCGATTGCCAAGTTTTTGCATTAATAACGAAAAACAAAACCGATTTCAAATATCTCGCTCTGTATTCATTTTACAATTGATTGTTTTAGTAGTTCCCTAAGATCCAATATCAATGACATTAATATGGGACCACGGAAGCACAGCTTTCAAATAAAAAAAAAAGAATCATCGAAATCTAAATTTCAATCGGTCGAAAGTGACGACCCGAATCACTTAGTGTTTTGTCACTTTTTTTCAATAGTGTAAACTGCCCCCTGTTGCCAGAATAGGGTGTGGGTTCGATCCCCACTACTGGAAAAATATTGTGTGATGACTCATAGTGTTTTCTAGTGACCGGGTTGTTTATATAAGTAAATAATCTATGTATTATTTACAAAAGATAAAAGTATGTTTACGTATGTTAAATTATCAGTTATTTATCAACCCATAGTACATTTGCTTTGCTAAGTTACAAATACTATTTGGAATGTGGTTGCCTGTAAAAATGTGTCCTTATGTATTTAAATTTATTTTTTATTTATTTAATAAAAGTTTGTTTAGACGTTCATTTGTATCAGCCGTTGTATTGACATTTAAGTATCGCGGATCCATAAAGCAACCGTCAATTTGCCAAATCCTGGATGTGGCAGGCGCAATATAAACGTTATTATTTTCAAAGCGGCCGAATCGGGTACATCGTACTTACTTTATTAGGGACGTTTGAAAAAACGCATTGGCAAAATGATTTGGCGTACGCGACAAACTTTTCCCATTTGCGACATTTAAATCCGGTGACCCATCGAGAACATTGTTTCTTATATTGACTTGTCTGGCTGCGACTACTTGAAATGTTTCTTGATGCTGATGACTGCAACATACGGATTATCCCTTCTCCCGATGCTTCTTGAAATCCTTTTTGGCTGATATTTTGCGACATTTATATTTAATTGTTGACTATTTTGTAACCCTGACCTATTTTGCACATTTCTATGCTTTTTGCATATTTACGGCATTATATTTCCAACTTGTCCTTTGTAACAAATGTTCTTGGATTTTACGGCTTCTTATTCCAATAATAACATGTCTTTTATTAGAGAATTTTGGAGACTTTTGAACTCGATGAATGACTTAGGTTGGTCAGACTTGTGACATATTCATCGATTGTTTCACCTTCCTTTTGTGTTCTTGTGAAAAAATTAAATCTTTCGACGGTCACGTTTTTGCATGGATTAAATTTTGCGTCGAATTTGTCAAACACGTGTTTTAAGGTTAATGAAGAATCTGCTCTGTTAATATTGAATGAATTAAATACCTTTAATCCTTCGTCGCCGATTGCGTTTAAAAGGATTGCGACTTGTTTGGTTGGTGATCGGTTGTCAAGCTCGTTTGCTTCCATAAAAAATTTCGAATTTTTGCTTCCATGTCCGCCATCTTTCACATATTTGTCCGTCGACAATGAGAGGTCGTAGCGTGTTTGAAATTATTATGTTAGACTGATCTGCCATAATTATTTTTCTTGTATTTGTATTAATTTTTTCACTTCTGACACCATGTTTTATTGTAAATGAGTAAAGAAGACTTGTTTAGTTGTATAAACTTTATTTGATCACTTACATGATATGCACGTTGGGCGTTGACAAGAATAAGAAGGAAGTAATATCTATGAACGACCCAATATATAGTAATAATCATAGACAATAATGTTACAGTAGCAGCCTATCTGTAACTTCGCTGTTCTTGTATCAGCATACAAGATCAGCGAAGTTGTGCACAGTAGTTTTCTTTAAAAGGTATTTGGCTGTTGAAAGGGTTTTTAAAAAACTTCTCCCAAGGAGAAGGTGGGAAGCTGGTGGTTCACCTGGTATTAAGTGATAACTGCCGCCCATAGAAAACCGTAAAACCCGTAGGGTGGCAGTGGTGCCACCTTTAAATAAAGTGGGCCCCGGCTACCTCACTCACCAGACGAAACGCACAAGTGTAACACTTCTACTTCACGCTAGACTTCTGTGAGGTCGTGGTACTTACCCGGACGGACCTGCCCATTCGTGTAACAGAAAGTTGCGTGCGAAGATAGTCGCTTGGCCCTACGTGGTCGGGTTTGAATCTATGAATAAGTAAATATATTTGTGTCATTTTTAAAATGGGTCACATGTATTTTGTTTCTCTTATGTTCAAATATTTAAAGTCAGACCATAACTAAAGTATAAACTAAATGGATATCTGTCACTATAATTGAACAATAATTGTTTAAAATGTCCGCAAATCATTTCGACAGCCTCGATACGTGCGCAAAAACTACTTTCACGTCACTGTATCTTAAGGTGTCACTTGCTCATTCAAGCTTATCATTATAACATATTGATTTATTTCACTCGACTATTTTTCGATTCATATTAATGATAATATATTGCTAACTAATAAGAGATAATGTATTTTGCATTGAATGAAACATTCGCACTCAACTTATTTCAATAATCGGTCAATTAAGGTTAATTAAAATTCGACGATTTGATTTTATAACCAAGGGATCATAGTTCGAAATTCAGAAAATGTGAAAATTCAATAATTTTCTTCAACGTAGCTAATACCACTAACATGATATGCATGGTGTGCCGAACCCACATAAATGATAAGAGATAACGTAATATTTATAAAGAAAGAAAAGAGAGAAACATTTATTTTTTACATATAAACTGAATAAAATAGATACTTAAAAATGACCATAATTAAAATGTACCCAACTCATCTTTAGATCACGAAGTTGACAAACCTATTCGCGTGGGTTCATTACTGTTCATTTCGGAAAGTTCTTACCGACGCCGAAATTAGCTCGACTGATACTCAACGATCATTGAAAATAATTTTAGAACGACAATCGGGCGGCGGGCCTAGAAATGCAGCGGCGAATGGCTATCGATTCGTATGGAAATAAACCAGACCCAGTTCCAACCGGCCCCCAAACGAGGCGGCCCTTCTAATTTGTCGGCCTTTGTCTTTGTACTATGTGTCGTTGCCTTGTTAACGTTCAGGCTGCATTGAGAGATGCTGGTTAAATCTCAGCACAGCCTCAAACTACTTTTTGAGAAGGTGGGACGAAACGCAGAAGTATAACACCGGATGGACTTGCCCATTCGTGCCTCAGCGAGGACTGTTGCGTGACCCTATCAAACTATACATTATTTATTGTTCAACAATCTCTCTATTTAGACCTTTTCATTTGTGACTGGTGAGTTATGTAGAGTGCGATTGAAGACAACTGATGACTAAACAACCGACGAGTCCGCCCAATGACATCAGATGTATCCTGCAGCAGATTGAAAAATACGCATATTTAGTTTCATCAGGCTTATGGCACGCATATGCGTGAAAACAAAGGAAGCCTGATCAAACTAAATGTGTACTAAAACAAAGGAACACAACATTCTCACACGTATGCGTGAGAATGTTATATGTTATAGTGAAAAATGTTACTTTTTTTTAGAAAAATAACCTTTAAGAGCATAACGCCATACTTCTTAAAACCTCTACCAACTGTCTTGCAAAGGCATCGACGTGACGTAGAAAAATTATAAACTATTATTCGATGACTTTAATGGCGTAGTGGGTAGTGTACCTGCCTCTTGTGTAAGAGGGTGTTGTTCGATCCTCACTACTAGAAAAAAATATAGTGTGAGGAACATAGTGTTTTTCTAGTGTCTGGATGTTTACATATTTACAAAAGAAAAGTATATTTAAGTATGTTTATCAGTTATCTAGTATCCATAGTACAAGCGTCGCTTAATCGGGACTAGAGAACGTTGTGTAAAAATGTGTCCTAAAATATGTATGTTAGTATGTATGTATTTATTATATAGTTAGCATTCCATGGGAATTAAAAAAACCACGCTAACAAATTTCCACTGGGCTGGGTGTTAAAATGTAGTTTTAATCTGAATAGCTTAGCAAAACATTTTTTTCAATTTGAAAAGAAAAACACAAGATGCTCTCAGACCGCCAGTCGACATCAACATTACGCAGAAGTTTGAAGTAAAAATAGAACTTTCAACTTTCATTGAACCCGGATAAGTTTGTTGTTCCGTTGCAAATATTTTTGTAGAACTTTTGCAAATAGTTTTCTCAGAGAAGTTTTGTGTAGTGCAAAATGCAATTTTGTCGGAAGCAGTGAATGCAATGTGGTAAGATTTCCCGCGTGAAATACAATTTTATTTGGGTCAAGGAGGATGGTTGTCCACTTGGATCCGCTAGAAGGCCCTCGGTGAACGGTTTATATGGCCGTTAATTGGCCATAAAACCGGTCGATGCGCGCTCGCCCTCCTACGTCGCTACTAGCTTTTTCCCGCGGAACTGCGTCCGTTGCTAAATGTACACTTGACAATGGAAAGGATTCTAGCTTCATGGAGCATACAAGCTATCTCCATTCTCGATTCCGTTTAAATGAGTTTTGTTGTTGCGTGAATAGAACTAACGCACACAGTTCCGCTTTTGTAATGTTAGCACGGTGCGCACAAAGGCGCCTTTAGTATAGGCTTGGTCAGGCCCTTTTAAAGCGTAGGTACATTAAGGCGTAATGAAATGCTAACTGCAAATTGGAACCGCCATCATGTGTATGCTTGTTTGAAACCCAAGGCCGAGAATTCCAGTGAATTCCAGTGTCGTGCCACGATGAGATTTCCGTTTTTGGGATTTGTTATGAGCGCAGAGCATATCGTCTATATCGATAGTGACTCGATAAGTTTTTGGGAACTAATATCGTTAGGTATGCTGTTTTTTTCCATCCATGTCGTTTTACCACCAACCTGATAATAATTTCATCATCATTTCCTCAATCCCACAGCAAGGAAACGGGACTTTTAACAGATTCGTTCATTGGTCTCTGTCCAGGTCTATAGTTTAAAGGTATTTAGGTGCAACTGTCACGGCCCAGGTCTGACGCATCCTTTTGAACGGAGGGCCACGTGTAGTTCTTGGCCGTCCTCGTCTATAATTTCCTGCAGGTTGCCAGGTCAGACCTTATTTAGTGAGGTGGTTGTCAAGCCTTCTCAGGGAGTCTCAAATTTTCCCAAAGCCACTTTCTTTCGAGGATTACCTTGTTTATCGGTTTCTGTCTCGCTGTTCTTCAGAGCTAATAATTTACACATTTTTAAAGATACTGTTTTAACGGGTAGACTATCCAGCCACTAATATTACTGCAAATTATTCAAATATAGGGAAGTAAATTTAAAACGTGATTAATGCCTAAAATATTTTGATTTAATAATACCAGCATAAGCAATGATTCAGTCTTACGTGGTAAACGCCCTGGCAATAAACTCTGTTCACTCCTCACTCTTTTCTATGTTCGTCATCCAAAATGGTTGCTGCCAATGCATACCTACCTGAGTATTGTGTACTAAAGAAAAATTACATCTCTTATTCCACGAGTTTGCTAAAGCTAGAGGGAGAACGAGAAAGGTTTGGATGGATCGTATTCCTGAATGGCTCATTTTAAATATATGTAGTAGCTATTATCCCTTCGTCTGAAAGTGTCGTATGACATAAATTGTTAACAGACCATTAATAACGTCATGATACGCGGCATACGCCTGCTCGAAGTAAAATAAAACGGGACTTAGATTGCCATTTCGCAGTTAGGAGCTACCTGCGAAATGGCGGACCATCGTTGTACCATGCTCGATTTTTTTGCACACTTAAAAATGTCCTCATAAACCGATGTGCGATAACGTCGTAAATTATGAAACCATAATGTTTATGTGACTCGAGCACCAGTGTTCCTGTTTAAGTGAAGTTTTTTTTTAAATGTGAATACATATCAGTCATTGATATCAGTTATTACATTTCGTTATCTATGTGCAAGCTTCGGCATGGTCTCTATATTTTGGCTTTCGAGAAATTTATATCATTCGAATAAATTTCTAAAATTGAGCGTAGACACAATTACATGTGACGATGCAGACAATGTATTCGATCTGATTGTGCATTTAACCAGGGTATTTGAACCAACGCGCAAACTCACCTCCAGACCATAATCAAAACATAAATAAATGAATAAAATCTCCTGGCTATGCATGAATCACAGGACCTTTGTTATTTTTATTCACAGCCATGCTATCTTTGACAATATAATATTTATAGGCTTTCATATTATAATAATAACGGGACAGGCTCTCTTAAGGATTATAAAAGCAGCGCGATGTGAGAATAAGATATAAAATATCTTTTGTGTTGTTTTTCTCCTTCTCTTAGCCCTTTCGAATCTAGGCGACCTGCATTACGTTATGGAATTTAAAATAATGTGCAAATTTCTTTTTTTTATGTGAGAAGGTGGCAAGCTAGCTAGTGGTTCACCTTATGCTAAGTGATATCCGCCGTTCATGGAAATTTGCAATCCCGTCGTTGCAGTTGCGCCGCAAAGCCTCCGGTTACCTCACTCACCAGACGAAACGCAGAAGTATAAAACTTCTATTACTTCTCTCTACACGCCGGTATTCTGTGGGGTCGTGGTACTTCCCCGGACGGACCTGCCCATTCGTGCAACAGCGAAAACTGTTGCGTGGCCCAATCACAGTACTAATAACCCGGTAATAACTTAACATACCCTGCGTGTGAAACGCTTGCTTTGCATAGCAAATTAGCATTGTCGCTCTTGCGCTTTCCGAATAATTTCCATGTCTGACTATATTGTACTCGTATACATACATATATTTTGATTATATTGAGTATACACCGCATATGGTTTATTGTGTATATAAAATCTACTTTTATCATAAAAATGTCTCAGGATCCAGTTACTGCCTCGAACATTGCCGAAGTTCGAACGGGAGGGATGAAACTAAATACTTCTTGTTGTACCGACCTTCTTTAGACAGGATGTACAAAATAGTACTGAATATACTGAAGTACGATTACACTTTCGCAACCTGTAGTTAGATTTTGACAAGCCTTATGTACCATTCAGAGTACGGTAAAGGTATATTATCTATCTCTGTCTTAAACTAATCTGACAGTCATGTGCGTCTTCGAGGTATAGCGAGAAAGTGACTCATAACGGCCCGAAGACTGAAAGACAGGCAGGCCTCTATAAACATCCCTTTCTTTAAACAGTCGGTGATGGCGTGGTCGCCGGTAGTGTATCTTGCGATCGTGGATTCGAACAGAAGAGTATTAATAAGAGTTTACAATCGATTACAGTGGTAGGGCCACGCCACAGCTTCGGCTGTTGCACGAATGGGCAGGCCCGTCCGGGTAAGTACCACGACCTCACAGAAGACCGGCGTAAAGTAGAAGTGTTGCATTTCTGCGTTTCGTCTTTTCGAGTGAGGCAGCCAGGGCCCACATTATTAAGAGGTGGCAACGCATCTGCAACCCTACGGGTGTTGCAACTGTTCATGGGCGGCGGTTATTACTTAACATCAGGTGAACCGCCAGCTCACTTGCCACCTTCTCACATAATAAAAAAAACTTGGATTTTGAACGTACACAACCTGTGTTTTGCAACTGTTCGCTATTTTCGTTGCCAGGCCGCGACATGTTTCGTTCCGGCCTAAAAATGCTTGATAGAACTGAGTACAAAGTTTATACCCGACCCGTGTTGCTTTAAGACGGGCTAGCTCATTGTCAAGAAGTAGCATCGAACTCCTCAGAGAGATGGCAAGCGTCATAACAAGTCTAGTGTTCTGTGCATAAAAAACGGCCAAGTGCATGTTAACATGCTATGGAAATTTTATGACGCCGCGTATAACGTAGCGATTTTTTTAAAAAATAAATTACAGTGACGCACCCAGCGTGCCTTTGAATTTCGTGACCCAAATACATTTTCATCGGTCGCAATGCGATATGAGTTACGCCCGCTATTAATTTCGTCTCTAATCGCACACAGTGGATCTGTGACGTGGCTGGACTACCGAGCGAACGAACTAATTTCTATCTCGACCTTTACAAGGGCGGACGCAACGCCGCCCCACGCACTGAGGACCCCAAAAAATTTGGGCTTTTAAAAAAACCATACTTTTACTAGCAGAATTCATGTACATCCGCCGTCAAGTGGAAGTATAACACTTACGCGGTTCGTCTGGTGAGTGAGGTAGCCGGAGCCCAATTTTCAAAAGGTTGTCGACGCATCTGCAACCTTCGGGTGTAGCAGATGTCCACGGGCGGCGGTATTCACTTAACATCAAGTGAACCGCCTGCACGCTTGGCAACTTTTCACATAAAAAAAAAACAAAAGATCCACTTCTTTAAAGATTAATACATTTACAGCCTATCAAATGTTGCACATGTCCATTTTTTTGGGGGCATGGGGGATGTGTCGATGCATACTCTAACTCGCGGGTGCAAGAGCGGGCTATTTCTAACTCGCCCTGACTAAAAACCTCTGATTTACGCGTCGCGGGATCGCTTTCGCTGACCTCCGCGACTCCTTTTTTTTGGTACGGGGGGAAAATCTTCGAAAGATACCCCTGTCACCTTACATGACAGGGTTATGTGGGGTTCTTACCCAATAAAACTCCCTCTGTGGCCACCCTCCGTACATGGGAGATCCGGTGCTCCGGGATCTCCCATGGAACGCACCGGTGTCCCTCGGTACAACGTGTGAGCAGCACGAGACCACTTCGTGCTGCTGCCCATCCGTGTCCCCTTTTTGTCGCCTTTTACGACAGGCAGGCGATACCTTAGCCCTATTCTATGAGCCCGGGACTACAGGGCTGACCTCCGCGACCCTGCCAGCACCTGCCGCTTTAGTAGCCTTTCCACGGGAGGCAACCATTTCTCGTCCAGGTATAAACTGCTTGAACATTAAGCGACCCGCTGCACAGAGGCTATGGTACCCGGGAGAACCACTGCTAACAAGCATCAAGTCTCCCGGCCCCCTGCGGCATAGATACGCAGTAGGCAGGCAGCGGGCCCATGGTCTATGGTTTCGTCGCTCACCACCATATTTTTACCATGGTCCGCCCAACAACTTCTGCTGTTGCACGAATGGGCAGGCTCGACCGGTACCACAGCCTCACAGTAGACCAGCGTGAACTAGAAGTATTTATACAATAGCTTTTCGTCTGGTGAGTGAGTTAGGCAACCGGTACCCTTTTGTACCCAGTTGTCACTGTCTGCAAGTCCTTGGGTGAAAAGATGTCTTTGGACGCCGGTATTCACTTGACTTCAGGTGAACCAAAAAAGATCTATTTAGCATATATAGCCTTTAATCCAGTTTGGGTTGAAATGGTTCATTTTGCTCGATCATTGTGCACTTAAAAGCCTGTTACCAGCATTACCCGCCTGTTACAGCATTAGCGGCTCCCCCCATCACACGTGCACGTTCAATATACATTATTTCGTTTTTAAATGGAAACACGAACATAACCTTATAAATCGAATATAAAGCCAAATGCTCCACAAAGAACGGGGGCGCCTTCACGACTGAAACGACAATAGTCACTAAAAACCTCTCCATTTTAAACCATTTAGTTAAAGTCGCTTGAATGACGAAGCTCGGCGTATATAAAAAAGTAAGTGTCACTCAATTCCTTTACGGACTTTTTCATCTTTAAATAGATATCTGTTCTCGGTGAAAAAGCCTTTTCAATATACCTCGTTTCTATCTTGTTTTTCATTTCCAAAGGAAATGAATAAAACATCAAAAAGTATTCTTTTATCAGATCTGTGGAAGCTGTTAGACAAAGAAATGGAACGAGAAATGTGGGTGCGTTGCTCTCGGGCGCGGCGCAGTCAGTGAAAGAATTTTTTACGGCTACAACAGTGTTTTTACGATTTATTAACATTAAAGATCGCGTGTAAAAATGTTTTGACCTCCTTGTTATGAACTCTATCCTTAAATACAGTTCGTGATAAACATAATCTTTTACTGCTGCTTTCAACCTAACGAATGATATATTTTTTAAACATTTACGACGACGCGCCAATGTTGGACAATAGTGCACCAACTCAAATATAGCGTTCCGCACAGCAAAAACACTCAATCGACGAGCGGTTTTATTAATAGCCGTACAAAATCGTAAATTTCCGAACGCGCACTTTTGATGCGAAGCGCCCTGGCCAGCTGATCACGGCTATACAGGCGATAGGTATGCGTATCGCGTAGTCTCCCGACCTGACACGCGGCCGGCGGAGCGGCAACGCGGCGTTCGCGGCGTTGCCGCCCCGCGCGACAACGTGGCACGATGCCGCACTTACCCGTTCGGCCCGACTTGTTTTGCTGGCTCAGTTATAGTAGCTGTCGCTTCGGTATCACGGGTACGATCCATAATTCACGAGTGTACGTATAGTTCGCAGTTAATCACATACAACAGTACCGGTCGGTGCAAGTTTGGACGTGTCCAATTTGCGATGTTTTCCGAAACGCGGCTCATAACGGTGCCTGCGGCCAATTAAACGTATAGCGGCCGTTCCCAGCGATTCCGATTTCGCAGTTAATTGGTCCGCGGGAAAGAAACGAAAGCGTACAACGCGACGGAGGTCCCAGGTTCGCGCCTGCTCGTTAACTGTACCCGTTTTGGCAGTGCTGTCTCTTTACCGCTATTTCTCCGCGTGCAAGTTTTACTTTGTTATTTACCAAGCCTGGTTACATGGAGAGTGTTAAATAACGATAATTGAATAACGCTGTTATGTACACGTGTCAGATAATTACGTCACTTGTTATGCTGTAGGGTATTTGCACGTTTTATCTGAACTTAATTAATAATAATAACGCACCGGCATTATATTGAACTTTGTGTTATGTTCGATGCTTTTATTGTTTCTTCAAATAAATCTTAACGGACTTAGGTCGGCAGATATAGGTCATATTGAATACTCGAAAATGAATACGCGTCATATTCTTTCCGTTAGACTAGTAGTTTCTTTCTAATTGTCTTGTTTGTATATGTCCCACTGCTGGGCAAACGCCTGAGGTGCCCTATAGGCCTATGTATAGAGGATATTACGGCATAGACCACCACGCGACACCAATGGGGATTGGTGGACTTAAAATTTGTTCGAAAGTTTTTTTTTTGTTACGAAAATATGTAGTCCTCACGATGTTTTCCTTCACCGTTAAGTAAAGTCTCATAAGACAGCATTTGAAATTAACAATCAACATTGGTGTCAGCAGCGGAATTTGAATTCAGGTTTGCTGGAGTATATGGAATTAAAAATGACCGCCCGGACACTGAGTTATCAATATTTTACGTTATCAGATATTTTTTATCTCGGCATGTTATGTATGACTTTTGTTAGTAACTTTGCATTAAAAATCTAAAACATTAATCTAACACCTATGAGGTGGATTTGCAACTCAAGAAGTGACGCAAAACTTCATTCTGTGGACACCACTAACCGTTGCAACTCTGTAAGAGACTACTAATATATCCCGGAAGTAATATTGTTACCTAACGATAAAAAACGGGATGTGTTATATTTGCCCCGGGTTCTCCACATTCTTAGAATTCCATATCCATTTCCTAATCTATCGTTGCAAAGTTGGTTTAAACCGCTTTTAAAAAATACAAGGGTCAAATGTAATCACCTGATTTGGTTCAGCCGAACCACTATACGGCAACACTGGGCCCAATGTCCGTAGACAGCAGTTAAACAATTTAAAAAAAAAAGTCCTTATACAGCGATCAGCGGCGTTGCCATGGCAATGAAGCCGTTAAATAGTGACGCGATAGAATGCAGACGAGCACGCTCTCCCCCGCTCGTTACGATTTTTTCATCGGCGCGCCGCGATAAGGAGCGCATCGATCGCGCGTTGCCGCTCCGCTCGCCTCGGGCGGCGGGCGCGTTGCCGCACCGCTCGGCCTATTATTATTTATTATATTACGGACGCTGCACGGGGCTTGCGTCACCGTGCAATGGCCGAGTTCGGCCGCATATTGTCTTTTTGTTTTGCCGCTCCAGCGCCATCACGCCTCGCTCCCGGAACGGTGTGCACAGGCTTTGTACAGGTCTTTGGGTGTAAAGATTTATATGAACTACCTATTACTGTATAGTATTTAATACTTTTGCTCGACTATTTAAATTTTATCGATGAGAATTCTTGCAGCTGATGCTTCGATAGAACTTGTATCTTGATTCTACATTCCACATCTACAGATGGATTTGAGGATATAACAATAATCGTACTATATGTATGAGCAGATACCATTGGCATATAAATGTGAATAAATAATTACTTTATCGACGTCGCGCACTTCAGTTAAACCATTAACAAACGCGTCGTTCACATATCAAGATACGATTCCACTTATCTATTACTGTGTTAAATACACGCTCGTATCTCGTGATGTACACTCATTATAGAGTAAATAAAAAATTACATGTAACTAGATAGAAAAATACTTCGATGGTGGCGAGATAAAAATTTCTCCTCCTGGAAAAAAATCACAATTCTATAAGATTTTGTTTGAAAAACATTTGAAATACTTCGTAGGAAAGATGGAACTAAGCTACATATGGCATGTAGTTTTTAAAAAAACCCCGGGGGTCTTAAAATATTCTTATATGCAACTTAATTGTACCCTCGATGCACGCTATCAACTACGTTTCACTCTGTCGCGCGCCGTTCCACGACAACGGGTAGGCATGCGAGGGAGGCGACCTTTATAGCCACTAAAATGTTACGTTCCGTACTCTTACGTCGCTACAATAATTGAATATTTATTAACGGCCCGTTTCAATATTCAATCTACAGATAGATTTGGTTACTGGAGATAGATTTTAGACGTAAGTATTATGGAAACATATGCACAGTAAGTACGAAAAGATTGTCGCCGCTGTGGGAATCGAACCCACGTCTTCGGCAAGACAATCCGAAGACGTGGGTTCGATTCCCACAGCGGCGACAATTTTTTCGTACTTTTCCTACATATTTTAATAAGTGCAAAGATTAGCACTATAAACAATTTAAACTATAGCTATTAACCAAATACTATAATATATTGAAACAAAAATTTGCAAGCATGTAAAACTAAATCGAAAATTGTATCTATCATATCCAATTGTTGTGTCCTCCTTCATATTATTGTATTACTCATAAAGTTAAATAAAACAGTAAAACGGATAAACGGCGCGGTTGCTAAAGCCGGTAATAGACACGGTGACTGGGACGTGGTTTCGACACACGTCCTGAAGACCCAAATAGTTTCTCAACATAGTGTAGAATGTCTGTCAGCTCTGAAAGGATGCCTATAACAAATAAAACGACTCGAACAACAAACGTGACTTGGAGTAATCAACGCAAACTACAAGTCATAGATTTGCTTACATAAAAAAAAACCAAGTTTTAGAGCGTCGTCTAATACCAAGACTCGAGAGCGAAGTCCCGACCCTCGACGTCAATTCCACCCGACGCAGGCGATGATGGAGGGTACTTCGTGCTGCTGGATCACATTGAGAAAATTCACTCCTAAAGTTTGCCTTCGTCATACAACGTGTCGGTCAATGCTTGAGTATACCTCAATTATACGTCTTCGTTGAGCGCTTGCAACTATTTTTTTAAAAAAAGTAACAGCCTATACATATCTTATCCTTTAAACGAGCAATCTCGGAAACGGCTCCAGCGATTTTCATGAAATTTAGTATGTGCATAGATTCGGGGGCGAAAAATCGATCTAGCTAGGTTTCATTTTTAGAAAATGTACTTTTGTCCCTGTTTTCAGGGAATGAAAAATATAATTCGAATATGACTGTAAATTTCGCCGCAAGAGAAAGGCCGTGGTTCGCGTATTTTGTTATTTTTTTCCCTTTTTTTTTTAGTTCTTTCTTTTGTGAAAAACATCAGTTCATATTTTCTTATTATTAAGTCGGTAAGATCGAAAAATATTATGCATATTTCATTACTCAGTAATTTGTATCTAAATGTAATTTCCAAAATACACGATTTACCAAAAAAAAAAAAACAAACCGAGCAAAGCTCGGTCCTCCGGGTACTATATATTATAGGCTGTTGTTACCGGGGGATATCCCGCTGCTGGGCAAAGGCCTCCTGTTTTACAGAGGGTATCAGGGCATAGTCCATCAGGCGGCTCCACTGCGGATTGGCGAACTACGCATATCTTCGAAATATTTTTTTTTTATTTCGAAAACATGCCGGCTTCCTCAAGATGTTTTCCTTCGGTGAAAACGGTGATAAGTGAGTACATAAAATAGAAAAATTTTGTGATGCCGGCAGGGATCGAACTTGGTTGCTCGAGTAAATTGAATTAAAGGCGAGCGCCCGAACACCGAGCTATCACGGCTCTATTTAACTACAAAATAATGGTTTCGTAGTCAAGAACTAGCCAGTACGTTAAAAAAATGTAACAAATTACTCACATGAAATTTCTTAATATGTTCCACGTAAATCTTACTTCCTCTCTTATTTTTACGATGATTACTGTGTTTATTTTTTATTTATCTTTCGGCTTTCAATTCTTTGTAATCGGACAATCTAAACTGTTAACGACGATTGTGGTATATACAGTTCTTGGCCTAGCTGTGGGGCATTTATGGGCAGTAGAGATCGTTTCCAGATTTTTTCGAACAACATCGTGTAAAGCTTAAAAGGACTATTTAAAACAAAACTCATTATTTTTATTATTCATTCTTTTCTTTGAGCTTCAAATTAAAGTAACTTTACAAGGATGATAGAGCCAGGGAACTTGTTTTTTTTTTTAAATATATTACGAATGCAATACTGATAACAAAAACTGTATCGATTAGCCGCACCATCGAGTAGTCCCCGAAAAGCCGGACTATTTTGCGTCGAATATTTAATGAATGATGAATGAATGTCTAATATCGCAACTGTTGGGTAATATGGCAATGTTTTTTTTTAAAGAGAAAATGTGAACAAACGAGCAGACGAACCACCTAAGTCTTTATCTGTTACCTAATATGTATCCATAGTACAAGCCTTGCTTATAACGATAACTAGGTAACGTTGTCTAAAAATATGTCCTGAAATATTTATTTTTTACTAGCTGACTGCGCAAACGTTGTTTTGCCATATAAATTATTTCTAGAGGAATCGGAACGCACGCATAGTGTTTGACAGGCATAGTAGACAGGTTGACAGGAACAGTTTGTATGGGAAAATAAAATTGTTTCTATTTCGATTTTCCATGTAATTTTTCCACAATTTCTCATCGTTCAAACCATCCCTGGACTGCCACAAATATTTCAAAACCAAATCAAATTCAAAGCCAAATCGGTCCAGCCGTTCTCGAGTTTTAGCGAGACTAACGAACAGCAATCCGTTTTTATATATATAAGATTAATCAAAAATATTTATTTATTTGTTGTACGCTTTCGCTGGCGTGATGCCACTTTCTTCCTAGCGCTCAAAGCAGCTCGCAGACACGCCTGCGGTCACTCCGGCTTCACTCGCCTTAACATACAACTCGGATATTAAGATTCCCATCAATCACTGTAACATGATGGATGTGGCGTGGGCAAAAACTGATTACGTTGCCCGCTCGATAAAAACTCCGTTGTCTGTCCAGCTTTTGGTATCTCTCGACGACTGGCCAGTAGATTGGCTTTTTTGGTACGAATCAATACTAACTCTCGACTCTGGCTCGCGTGATTTCGACACTTACGCGATGATCGTTATGTTTTGTTTCATTTATTTGTACATGTTCTATTGGTGTCGGTACGCCGAAATAAAACATGAATATATTCGAACACGTTGTGATTTTAAGTAAAAAAGGTAAGTAACATCCTATGTATGTCCCACTGCTGGGCCAAGGCCTCCTCTGTACAGAGGGTATAAGGGCATAGTCTGCCTAATTTAAGCAATCTGACTAATTTAAGAAATTTACTTATTAAATAGCAGGAACGTACGTACCGAATAATTATCATGATATGATAATCAACATTTCATATCTGCATGGCAACCATTTTATATACACTACATTCCCTGTATCAAAGAAAAAGATGTAATACCTTCTAAGCTGTTTCTATAAACTTGTAATTACTGTAATTGTTTTGCTCTACCTATAAAAAACCACAGGGTCGATTGTTTCTCGAGCAAAAAACTATAAACTTCACCAGCGTTATGTTAATTATGTTCGTTCAATTAAACATTATTTTCATATTCAATTCCGTTCCATTATAAAATAGGTCAGTATTATTAAATAGACTTGTCTTTCCAGCAACATTATTACAATAAAATCATTAAAACTTTCGTGAGACATTATTCTTGCAATTTAATGCAATAACATTATTACTTTGTCATATGTAAAAAGTAAAGTGACCCGACTGCGGATTGGCGCACTTCACATAACTTCGAAATATTTATTTTGTAATTATTTCGAAAACATGAAGGTTTCCTCACGATGTTTTCCTTCACTGCTGAACACGTGATAAGTCAGCACTTAAAAATAACAATTTCATTGGTCCGGGGATCGGACTTGGTTGCTCTTGTAAATTGAATTAAAGGCGAGCGCCCGGATAACCTGGACAGCTGTATATGTAACAGATAATAACCAATAGTATATTTTTACGCTATAAGCAGTCACTATACATAGCATACAGTAAAGCTTTTTAAAATGTTAGCAAAAAGCAACAATATAACACGAAATTAATCTTCAATCGCCCGTTAATCGTGAATCGCTATTTAACTTTCGTGCAACTTCGAAATCCGTTTACAAAGGCCGGTCTGAAAGACCTTCTCTGACCTAGAAAGTTGTTTTCCATGTTGCTATGCTTTTAAATACCCCACTTGCCAGTTTCTCCGCACTCTCTTGACAGTTGATATAGTTTGTAGAGAAAGGTTTATGTGACATATACGTGTATTTATGTGTCTTAATCGGTTTGTTTTTTTGGTTTTGATTGTCGCAGGGCCCCCGAAATTGATAGCTTATCTTCCTGCTTGCTAAAATCGACATAAGTCATGCAGAAGTCTACTTGTGTGTGTTTTATTGTATTTTATGTGTATCTACTGGCGTTGTGTCATCGAACATTGGTGTTTGAATGGCACAAAGTCAATACTTTCAGTTGTTGTGACCTGTATAACTTACGATGGGTTGGCGTATCGTTACAGATAAAAATCCCATAAAAAAAAAGATAATAATAAAAAAAACTTTCAGTCTGTCTTCTGTCTAAAGTTTGGCCGGTATCGGAAAATCGCTATGGAATATGAACTATAATATTAACCGCGACCGTGTACAGACGCGCTCGCGTATAGCCCACGCCGTACAGTTGTTGCGCAAACAGTCTTTGGTAAGGAATTTTCCAGATCGACGTGACGAATGCCAAATTGGTGTTCGGCCCGCCGTTTCGTTAGCACCGAGCCGAGAAACAATGCTGCTTGTTTATTGTGCGCGGCCGAAACGCGAATGTCATTCTCCCGGTATCCCCTCCGCCCTTTCCCCCTTCCAATGGTATAGTCGACGTCTGTTTGTTTATCTTAGCGTACCTCTCATTTCAGATCCAATTATACCTAAATTACAACGTATAATATGCCAACTTTACGTTTGACTAATGCAGAAAGCAGTCAATGATTTTAATTAAATCTTAATGGTTAAGATAAATTCCGTTTAGAATTCATCAGATAACTCTCGTGCTGGCTTTAAAAAAGGTTATAAACGTCGTCGCGAGTAACGGACGTCTAGTGCTTTTACTTAAGTCTTTAATTAAACGAACGCCGAGTAATAAAACTCGACCGTTTTATGTTCACTCGTAGCGTAATTGGTGTGTGTACGGACGGATTCGTTGCTATCGAGAGGGAATCGCCTCGGGTCCTGATGAAAATATGTTTGAAATCGTCGCAAATAAAAACGTGACATCCGTCCACCCGATTGGGAATTAGAAAACATCGCTGCGACCCCTCCGAGAGTGAAATAAAGTTTTCTCAGAGAAACTTTGCTCCGTTGCCTCGTATCTCTAGAGAGGCTCACTGCTTTTTGTTCGTCTCGCGGGATTACGCGACACCGTCCGGCTTTCCAGGCCGAGGTAACATACAACTGTAACTAATCATGGAAATATCGAGAATCATTAAATATACATAGTGTGACAGGCAGCCAGTACTTACACGTTCGGTCCTCAAGCAAACCGCGCAAATTATCATATCATAGTGTATCATTGTACCTATATCAAGTTTGTAATAAATTCTAATATCATTTGTATCATAACCGGTGTGAGGAGTTAGCCCCATAAGTGGTGTCTCTCGATTATGTGACAGCAGAAACTTACTATACCTCAGATCGCACTATAAAGTGAAAACTCATACGATTTTCTTATAGGTAAACATATAATAATTACGTTGATATTATACGAAGCATGGCAGAGGCCGAGTCGCCTCATTCGGCGTCATTGACCCCAGACTGATTTAGCTCATTGCGCGGAAACGTTTTCACCTCAAAAAAATGCAGCCTCCGAAACAACAAATCGGCACACATTAGCAAGGAACCAGTCTCGGCTCGGCGGCACGGCATTGACATTGTCAAATACCTCTCTTTGCGCAACACGACGACTTAAAACGTTCCGATTTCGGAGCGTCGGCGTACAAGACGCGACAGTCGGCCGAGAATTGATTTGCATATTAAGCAGACCGATAATAACGCCATGTAATTCTCGGCTTTCGGGCTCTTCCTTCCTATTCCTAGACGATTAATTAGAAGGGACTCGCGTGCGTTCGGCATAGGGATGTCGGCGGTGACAGAAAGTATCGATATTTATAAAAATATCAATAACGTCCTCCATCGAGGTCGATATTAAATAACATATCGGCTAAAATATCGATATATTTTCAATAAGCCTAGTTCGGGAGTGGACGTGTGCGTCATGCGAATTTCGACTTGTCGTTTGCCGTAATTCCTTCGACACACGGCCTTCTCGGATGAAAAAATAGATAACCGCGTATCTTTCTCCATCTCTAAACAAACCCCCGCCCCCTCGGGGGTGAAAAGATTATCCTGCCACCCTGTATTTATTTTTATTTATGAATTTGCCATCACCGTTCCTAGTGCATTTCTCATCATTTCGTTTACTGCTGTCAAATCAACTCGACATTTTGCCCTAGCGAATCTGATAAATCTCAAATAAATGTAATTTCATAATTTATTTATTTTCTCCATACATTTTTTTTATGTGAAAAGTTGCCAAACGAGCAGGCGGTTCACCTGATGGTAAGTGAATAATACCGCCGCCCATGGACATCTACCACACCCGAGGGTTACAGATGCGTTGGACAACCTTTTGAAAATTGGGTTCCGGCTACCTCACTCACCAGACGAAACGCGAAAGTATTTGTCATACTTCCACTTTACGCTGGCCTTCTGTGAGGTCGTGGTACTTACCCGGACGGGCCTGCCCATTCGTGCAACAGCCGAGGCTGATGCGTGGCCCTGCCACCGTACTAATTTTTAATACCTACACTGTTTATTGCATTACATTTAACTTCTATATATATATATATATATATATATATATCTAACTATAAGTATATACATATCTAATAGGAACGAAACGACGTACTAACGTTATAAAAGTTCCATCTTCTGTTACCGTTTTTTATCGAAGCGAATGGAGCTGGTTTCGTTGGACTTAGTTGGCGAAATCCTACAATCAGCCATTGCCTCCCTATCGCCCTTTTTAGTGCTGTAGTTTACTTTTATGGCTGCCTCCCACTCCAATCTTCGAGTTGAGCGCAGAGGAGTGGCCTTTTCGCTTTAGGGCACGGCCGTAGAGCGCCGGCTCATTCATCCAATATTGGCAGCGTGTAACGTTTCTTTTATAGGATGGTGCATTTAATGATGGGATATTTAATAAAAGATATATTCAGTTTAATTCAGTTTAATGTTACAATCCCTGGACTAGCTCAGATACAATATATTTTCAAAATATAACAATAATAATGAGTTGGGCGCCTTGTCTGTTAGGAACAGACTGTTGTAATAAATACAATTAAGTATCTCAGGGAGTCGTGAGTACATAGGGCCTACACATTACCTTGTGCGACCATAAAAGGTTAAATAATTAAATTAATTTGAGATTATGAAAGTTATGCAATTCAATTTAAAAAACAAAGTCCAATCAGGTAGTTATTTTAAATATATGTCACCGCAGACACCAGCCCTGTGTGCACAGGTCAGCGTTGAGCTCAGAGCCAGTAGAGAAAGTCAGGCCAAATGTAGTGTGTACAGCCACACTGTTGGGGGGTAAGTAGGAGACTCGCACTCCTGCCAACAAACACTACATTGTAGAACTAAAAAAGGCAGGGATATGAATCCAGCTACAATTATAAGATGTGAAAAACTTACCAACTGGAGGTAAAAAACAATATTTAATAGAGCAGCAGCTCAGACCAGCTTGCCAGCCACCTATGCCTTCAGCATCCACCTGTGATATTCGAAAAACCATACTTAGAAACACGAGACAATAAATTCTCAACCTACCTTCATGTGAGATTTCTAAATACATTCACAATGCAAGTCTTTTACAATTTTAGTAGGAAACCAGTGAAAATAACAAAGGATCTTACCACGAGGGATAACAAATCCAGCACAGAGTTTCCCAGACAGCAATCACAAATAATACGACCAGGAACGTGTTCTGATTTCAACCTCTAGCCATGCACTGTAAAAAAGCGAATTGATACGAAAACGAAATACGTAAACAAAACAACCACTGGCATGAACAAAACCAAGCAACTACTTACCAGTCGAAGATAATGGATCCACAAAAACTAATTTATCCAATGTCAATTCGAACCGGCGGCAATCTCAAATGACAAGTACGACCAAATGAAGTTAACTTTTACATTCGTCCTTTCGAACAGGCAAAGGTTCATATGACATGCAGCCTAGTCTTTAGAAAAACAACAATTTCGACAAAGTGATGAAATCACACGTTACAAGCGGAAATATATTTCTGACGCGCTTTCATTTACATCATATTCATGTAATATTTAATGGATTTACCTTTATCCCAACTTCATATGGTTCCCGATATCCGAACAGTTTTCACAAGCAAAATAACAGAATTATTTAAAGTTATTAAATGAAGCTAGTTTACGGGTTTTAGTCTTCATTTTGATTTTGTAATTCCCGACGTTTCGATCCCTCTCCAGCGTTCATGGTCACGGAAGAGTCTGTGCCGTGACCAAAATAAATGCACAAAATAAAAAACGCGATAAAATCCGTAATATAATATAATATTCGCGTAAAATCAAGAAGTCAGAATTTAAAGTTGTAGTCTTCTTATGATAAAATCATGATTCGGAATCTCGAAACGCGGCAAGAAAGGCAACTCGATATTAGAAAGTAAAGTTTAAATAATAATAATTTTAATAATAAGTAAGTTTAAATAATAAACATAATTCCCAAAGCCGAAATCGATCACTGGAAGGAAATTCGCGTCGGGGCGGCAAGTACCAGTCGCCGAGGGCTCTGGCGAGTGGAGTGTTCGCATTGGATCGATACTTACGTCATACATGTGAAGTGCTCGAGACTTGGTAGTGGATACTTGGTACATAGAGTCACGGGTTCATCTTTTTCAACGACTTTTTTTATGTGAAACAGTGGCAAACGAGCTGGCGGTTCACCTGATGTTAAGTAATAAGTTCGGCGCCCATGGACATTTGCAACACCCGTAGGGTTGCAAATGCGTTGCCACCTTTAAATAAAGTGGACCCCGGCTACCTCACTCACCAGACGAAACGCAGAAGTGTAACACTTCCACTTCACGCCGGTCATCAGTGAGGTCGTGGTAATTACCCGGACGGACCCGCCCATTCGTGCAACAGTGAAAAGTGTTGCGTGGCCCTACCGCAGTTAAATGACTTGAATTAACTCAAAAGTATAAATTTTTAATATTGTCGACTCGATAACTCAATGCGTTACAATTAGTATTTGTTTTATAAACAGAGAATTGCACCATTGCATCATAAGATTGTCTGCACGCAATAATTATAATTATAAAAATTGTATTACAACGTTTTACTGGAGGGAGCTTAAAACGGGGTTTTAAAATTTAAAGTATCAGACAAGTAGTTCTCTACTGCCAGACATAAAATGCAGCTATAACTTTACTTAAGTGACATCTACAAACAGCTGAATCAATATAATTTAAGAGTCAGTAAAACTACACTAATTAAAGGGGATTTTATATTATTTACAACACGTGTATACGATCAAGTTCTGAGCGAATTTCTTTTCAGAATGTGCACATGCAGACACAGGCTTATTTTCAACTAAATACTATTCAAAAGCTACTAGCCTTTGTTGCTTTCAATCAAGGTAAGAGAACGGTAGATTTTAACCGCCTTAAAACCACGAAAAAGAAGTCTGTATTGAAATGATAGAAAGAAATATTTACTTCAAACTCACACATTCAAAAGCATTTTCCCCAGTTTGGGATATCTTTAGCGTTTCGCTGATAAAACAAACACGTCATCGCCAAAATCTGATCGAAATCGGCGCTTCGTTCGTTTCGCAGACCGGTTTCGAGTGTTGGGCCACACGTGACGCAATTTACGATAATGGCGCGGCCTTAGCGTAAACCGTTTAACGATTTCGTAGAATGAGCGATTCTGTCATAGGTTAGAGTTGACGGACGTAAATACGAACTGTTTATGTATGCTGTGTCTAATTTATTATTGAATATACGTTAAATTAAGAGTGGCTAGCGGAGAAGGCAGGCGGTTACTGTTCACCATGGATATGTAAAACATCTTTGTATATACTTGTCTAGATAACTCCATTAATCGTACCAAACGGCGCAAAAAAATGTCTACTAAAATTGGTAGACCCGTGTTTCACTTACGTCAGTGTCATTTCAATCGCTTACGGATAACGTGCTCACGAAAAATAATCAATTATGCCGGTTTGTGCTGTCAGATCGTGCCACAATTATGTGGGAAAACCGTATAATAATACTAAAATCACTTTTCATCGATAAGTTTTTTTATTTAACCACCATTAATTTAAGAAAACGCGTTTTTTTATTCGTTATCTCGTAGGTTAGTCTGGATGGCCGGTGTTGTCAGTTTATTACTAGGAAGTTTTAGGGAAACTATATAACTAGACGAAATAAAAAGATCATTACATCGTCTTTCTATCAGAACAATAGTATTGTTTAAAAATTACATTATTTATTTTATCAAATAATTCAAACGCATCCAAAACAAAAGTAAAACATCTGTTAAATTGCAAATAAGTTTTCAACTATTAAAAAAAAGACCCCGGTTACGTCACTCACCAGAAACGCAAGAACAAAATCGTTCTACTTTACGTCTACTGTTCTCACAGAGGTAATTCCCCAGGCAAAGCTGCGGCATGGCGCTACTACGGTAAAATTAAGCTATTAATCCTAAAACGTCGCGTTCAGTGGTTCGGGAGACGCATAGCTGTGTCGAGATGTTAGGTTTAGAGCGTCGAAATTCCGTACGTATACGTACGCCCACTGTTTCGTGGGCCGGTTATAAATATAGAAAATGCATTGAAATGATAAAATACTCTGGCTGCAGCTGGTTACACTGATATGAATTCATGTAACATGTATTAGTACACGCCGCAGTTTGGTTGCTGATGGTTCAAGAGAAAAAAAACCTTTCGAAAAGATCTACGAGGCGGGTGAAGTGGTTCAAAGCTAGTTTTAGTAGAAGCAAGCTTATACAGGATGATTTTTTAGACGAAGTACATACTTTGACTTAACGGTATTGGAGCATTCCATAATTCAAAAAAAATATGAATATTTTATTTTGACAAGTTAGAGTAGACACACTATTGAGAAGCGGTTTAGTAATTATGCGTTCAGCGAACAGTTTTAGCGCTCGCGAATATGTTACTGTTTTGAGGCGGTCAGAGAGTTTGAGACGGAAGTCAGGAATTTCTAATAGGGTGTCCAGAATGTTTGAAGGGGTCACAATTACGTGCCAGATTCAGATTTAGAATCGAATTCAGCATATGCTCTGTTAATATGTCCGTCGAATATAAAATCATCCTGTATGTAGCCCGGGTAATACGCGAGCGGGCGAAGTTTCACCGTGAGCTATCGCACGTGCCCTCTCCGAGTAACTCGAACGGAACTCGAACGACCAATATGTGTGTCAGCGCACGAGACACGTTTTTCCACCACGTCCTATTAATTTCACCGCGAGGTAGTTTCAGACTCAATTAAATGTCATCTTAACCTAATCAGAGTTGGAGATCGAAACAACAGTTTAAGTTTTTGAGCGTACAGGGTGTGCAGAGATATTTACTGTCATATTTTGATATCTAAGCATTAAGAATAAGGCTGCGTAAAAAAATCATATTACTCTCTATTGATTCCTAGGGTACGAATCTACGACTCGGCTGAATTATAACCTAGGTCCTATTAATAGCCCAAAACAAGAAAAAGACTTGAAAGTATTGTAAATATTTGAATATGTTACAGAAAGTTGTGTTATTTATCCAAAATAAGGGTCTTCCCCTGCCAAGTCGAGGGTCCAATATGAACTGAGGGCTTACTGAAACTCGATGACTAGGATTTATTAATAAGACACCTTATTATGAATTAATAAATTACACACCAAATTAACCTAACGATAACCGTTCATTAAATTCTAAACAGTGAATAATTGTGATGGATTGACTGACTGATAGTGAATGGCTTGAGGCATTAAGTTACCTCTTTAATAAATAAAAAAAAATCTCTAACTCAAGATATTTTTAAATACACAATATGCTGTTTTTCGTCCCTCATTTGCATGCAAAATAAACTAGTTTATATCAGTAAGTGCCACGATACTTACACATACTAGCAGGACGTACATTGAACGCCGCAAAACATTCTCCAAGTACCTACCCAGTTTTCAAATACAAGCCGCCTATTCGGTAAACAGACGGAAAAATATGCGGCGCTTCGAAACACGTGTTTGAGTTTTGGTTGTTTCTTCAATCGGATACAAATCGCGCAGCCATCAGTTAAAATCAATTTCTAAAAAGGTGAGACGTCCTTATCTTAGTTATGGGTAACTTGCATGTTTACCTACCGGTATTTACTGCATTTTTGCTCATAGTATTCCGAAAGTTACGCTTCAGAAAACAATATACAAAATATTTTATTAGCCGTATTATAATACTATTAACAATTGGATAAAAATATATATTTTAAACTGAAAGTATATTTTTTTAAAGTAATTATATCTTTAACTTGATGTCCGGACTCGTTAGACTTTGTTTGGAAAGACGGGTATTAAAACAAAATTAAACTTAACGCAAAATAACATTTATTTAATAAAATGTACTATTCCCGTAAATTCAAAAAATCTTTGCTATAACGACACACACAGACTAACAGTCTGTGTGTGAGCTAACTTCTTACCAATCAATCCGATAATTTAAGCTTTTACAATTTATTGATTTTAGAATTTTAATGAAATACAGAATAAAGCATACGCTTAACTTAAGCTTTATTAAGCCATCGCTTTTGCGAGCATGTATACTCGTAAAAGCGTCTTTAAATACAATTCAGTGGAGATTTACTAGCGACTTAATGTCCCTTGCAGTTGAAACGGCAATCCTTGCGTTTGAATTTAATCAATGGAAATCCATGGATAATTTTCTTATTTACTGGCATCACAAATGCAAATGCAGACATTTTATATATGATATCTATATATTTAACTATCCAAATATAAATTTTATAAATCTTTCTATGGACATATCGTTATGATTTCTCGATTGACGTCTTGATTGGCAACGTCAAGTCTTGATGGTCTTAAAATACACTTTTTCTAGTTTTTAATTCTTATTCTAAAAAAAAGACGCCCTTATTTCGGAACATTAAATAAAAAGACTCGAACTTCGGCCCTATGTAAGGGGCACTGAGCGCGCTCTAGAGTTGAGTGATGACAACAACACAAAAAAAAAAGAACGAGAAAGTGAAGAAAAGTAAAAGTGAGAGGTAAAAATAATGGGAATGGAGAATGGTGCAATATCAAGAAGACCTTCGCGTTTGTCGAATGTTGAAATAAAGACAAGATTTAAACATCGCCCATCTACTCCAATCGCAACGATATGAAGACCCAGAATAAGTTCCGAAGTCAACATCATAATAAAACCCCTTACAATCAAACGCAATACATAGTAACTATTTTGCTAAGGCATTTGAATGCCATCGCAGAACAAAAGCTCCCTCGGATACGTCCTCTACCACATTCGCTTTGTGCCGAATCACGCTCAACGTTACGGAAAGAACCACTCTTTGAGCCTTTCGTGCGGATCCCTTTCGTCGGGACGGTGGATGTTTTCCAGATAAGCAGCGCTTTCATCCGCGCTCAGTTTACTCTCGTCTGTGCGTTTGTTTGAGAGCGCACGGTCAGTTTAACCCGTCCGAGCTTTTGTCCTGTCCTGATTAAGTCTGCGTGGAGTCTGGGGCCGCATTGTCTGGCCAACGAGCCGTGCTGGCGTGGCGCAGTGGACGGAGAGGCTTTTGCAAACGGACCCTTACAAAGTCTGCTATAAAGCGCAGGGAATGTGTACGCAATGTGCGGCGATTCATAAACAGTTATGTAACAAAAAAAAACAGTTTGTTAGTTGATTACAATTATGTTTTCTATTTCAAAAGCCCAAAAAAATCCATAACTATAACCACAAATATATTTTTGGCGATTCTTTTTTCGAAAGCGTTCGGTGACGATGACGCGTGTTTCACGCATTTTGTTCACCCAAAAAGTGCATAACGCACCTAAAGAAGTTTTCAATTCAAAATATTTAGTTATAGATTATATACTAGGTTAAAGATTTTATTATATATTAGGTTAAAGTTCTGTCTTTTTATACACGAGTATCGCAAGGAAATACCTAGATTAGTGGGTCGAAATCTACATGTTAATATCGCTTAGCAACTGCCAACCGGCCCATAAAGCAAGGTAATTTATGGAACTCATCGCCAGTAAATAGTGGAATTCCACACCTCGTGACCGTCGCGAGAAAATATCGCTAGTTAAACGAGTTTGGTCTTAAGTAAAACGATTATTCTAAAGGAAAATGATTTATAGTCAGCAGCACCAATGCAAACAACATATAGAATTACGTTACAATCTATAGTTATATTAATGCTGGGAATCTGGAAAAATGTTTAATATATTTTTCATCCTTACGAAGCTACAAATATCCTTAATGGGTTTTATATCATTTTTATAGCAGCTCTTTTCTTTATGGTCGTTTACACCAACCGAAATTGACTAAGCTGACCTAGATAAATTAAAGCAAAAAGCCTGTCTAGCGTATAAATTGGTACTTTTGTAAAATTATAGGACTTGTACAATCCGGGTTAAATAATTTTCTCATCGATGTCGAGCAAATATGATCATTATTTCAGACTGTTTGAGTCCACTGTTGAACATAGGCCTCCCCCATTGTCTGTCACGAAGTACGATCCTGAGCCACCTGCATCCATCGACTTCCCGCACATTTGCACAGGTCGTCACTCCATCTAGTGGGGGGTCGTCTCACACTGCGATGGCTAGTACGAGGCTATCACTCGAGAATTTTCCTTCCCCGATGGTTATCGGTTCTACGAGCTATATGGCCGGCCCATCGCTACTTCCTAATCTTCTGAGCTATGTCGGTTACTTTCGTTTAATTGCGGATGTCTTCGTTACGAACTCTATTACGCAAAGAAATTCCGAACATAGCTCGCTGGGCGACTTTGAGCTTCCTCATAAGGCCAGCAGTGAAGGACCACGTCTCCGTTCCGTAGGTCGTCACTAGCAACACACATTGATTGTCTTGAAACATGATCGGTTGTTCCCTATTCTCTTTTGTTATTTTAGAAGGTGGCACGCGAGCTGGCGTTTCAGTTGATCTAAAGTGATAACCGTCCTCCATTGACATTTGCAACACCCGTAGGGTTGCAGAAGCGTTGCCACCTTATAATAAAGTGGGCCCCGGCTACCTCAATCATCAGACGAAACAGAGAAGTATAACACTTCCACTTCGCGACGATCTTCTGCGAGGTCGCGGTACTTACTTGGGCGGAACTGCCCCTTCATGGAACAGAGAAGACTGTTGGGTGGCCACGAATATTCGTAATTTTCTTTTCAATTTCAAATTCCTATGCGACCCAGAAAGCCGGCAAGGGAAGACTCGCCGCTCCCGGGAACAATGAGAAAATAGTAAGATCGTTTGGAATATTTAAATTTTCACGAAACGGTCCGTCAGGGACTCTTGTATAAGGGCCTTTTGAAAATTCCAAAACTTCGCTTCATTAAGCCGGACTCAAGTAATGCTCATGTACAAGGGAATGCCCTTCGTAATGGTGACAAACGAGACAAAAAATTGTACTTTATACAAAAAGTTTGAGATTTTGCTTAGGTTAATTTACGTAAAGATACACTTTGATTTAAGTGCGGAATCAATCTTCCATTCGATATTGCAAGATTATTCTTTATGTTCCCCTACATTATTTTAATCACAGCTATAGCTATAGTATGAAAATGTTTTTCTTATTATGCTGGAAGCGTTCAATTAAAATTAAAATTATTTTTCATTTAAACCAAACTAACGGCCCCAAGCTTTCATTTCATTGTAATTGATGCAAAAACGAGTGTTTGATCCCTTTTCACCCGGGAACTGCCCCATAAATTCGTATGAGATTCGTCAAGGAGTTACTTTGACACCGTACCAACGTACAGAATAATTTATACTGGTGGATATTCAACAGCGTAACGCGAGCGCGAACGGGTCCGCGGGCAAAAGCTAGTCACGAGCGCACCGTCAGGTATGTCAGCGGAGCACGTGTTCCCTTTCTGCGACACAACAACGCGCCTATACGTACCTAGCTGTGGGGCATCGCTTCGGAAGGGTCAAACCCGGGCCGCGCCATCCCTTCCCCCCGCCACCCGACCCGACGCCCGGGCGCCTATCGATCGCGCGCCGTTGCCGCACCGCAACTTTCCCCGCGCCGTTGCCGTCCCGCTATTTGGACGCGCCATTATGTACGGCCGCACAAACATTGTACATTTTATTGTTATTATGACTTGTTGCTGTCGCGGCGTTCAGCTCCTACCGTCAGCCGTTACGTAAAGCCGGGCTCGAGATGTTCGCATTATTCCCCACACAGCGAGTTTGGTAGGTTGGTAATGGTTTCGGTCGCTCCAGGCTTGTTTCGAAAGTTTTACAGTTGAAATAGACCGGCACGAAGAGAACTGTGCAGTCAATATGTATGCAATTTTTATAATAGTATCGCGCGTATAGTAGATAAGCGCACCACTCGATAGCTACGGCGACAATGAATGAGAGAGAATTGTATGAATTGTGCGAACGGAAGGGAGTGTAATGAATGAAAGTAGTGTTATATTTACAAATCATGTATTGAACGGTGTTGTGTTAAGTATCTAAGAAATTAGCTGTTTTTATCTCACTGCCTGTCGCGTAGAATAAGCAAAAATAAGTTCGCATAGTTTACAAAACCCATAGAAGATGATGGTTTTGTCTTGTTAAAATTAACGTAACACTATAACTGAATGCAAGTAGAATTCAATTACAGTGTTCGTTATTGTGACATCGGTCGTCAAGATATACATTTAATTATGGTGGGGCCGTTCAACAGTCTGCAGGAATGGGCAGGTCCGTCCGGTTAAGAAGTACCACGACCTCACAGTAAAGTGTTATATTTTTGCGTTTCGTCTGGTGAGTCAGGTAGCCGGGGCCCATTAAAAGGCAACGCATCTGCAACCCTAAGGGGTGTCACTCAGCCCGATGAAGGACCTCCGATTATTATTAGGTAAACCCTAAGGGTGTTGAAAATGTCCATGCCACTTTCTCACATAAAAAACCTAATAAGAAACAACGTTGAGCAATTTAAGAAAATTTTATATCAAAATGAGTGACATCCAAAACTTAAAAATTAAAATCCAAACCGGGCAGTATCAGTTAATATGTCGTAAATAGTAAATGTGAAATTCAAATTCCCTTTGTTAACTCCTCAACGGCAAACGACCTCGCTCATGAATATTAATTACTTATTATAATTACGCTACTTTTTAAATTAACGATCCCGAGACTTACTTTACGAGTTTTTTATGATAATCGACGCCGTGTTCGTGTGTTCGGATCTGACGATGAACGCAGTTGTCCGTCACTCGCAACAGTCGACGTTATTTATGATTGACTACCCAATTGGCGTAGTGGATAGTGAAATTGTCTCTTGCGCCAGAGGGTGTGGGTTCGATCCCCAATCGAAAAAATATTGTGTGACGATGATAGTGTTTTTCCAGTTTCTGGATTCTTTATATATCTATAATATGTATTTATTTGGAATAGAAAAGTATGTGTATCAGTCATCTAGTTTCCATTGTAACAAGATTTCTATAGTTTGGGAATGGGTAACTTTGTGTAATTAGGTCGTGAAAAAATATTCAACTGCAGCCACGTCGATTTAAAAAACGATCGAGATTTAATGTCTGTAAAGGCGTTTACTTACTATATGGAATGGTATATACTTTAATTACATAACGATAGTATCTACAAATAGACGTTAGGACGGGTCCGCTTTGGTTTTCCCCTCGCAGTTCCTCAGCTGCTTCACGAGGCGTATGACCTCGCTGCGGAACTCCAGTTTGCGGTCCACGTCGAACTCCCTGACGGCGGGAAGAAGCGACTCGAAGAACGACCTATCCTCGTCCTCTACGGGGTAGCTGCGTCCATGGTCGTGGCACGGCGTGTCGACGAAGTCTATCTTATCAGCCTTGTTCACTCTCTTTCTCCTTCTTGGGTTGTCTATGACCGGAGGTTCAGCACTGGCCAAAGCGCTGGCTCCGCTGAGCTCGTGTCTCTTGCCCGCCGACCGCTTCCGGTGTGCCGCCTCACCGTGCTCCCGGGGGTCCTCGCTTCCTGATCCCTTGCTGCTGCTGTACAGGTCCTGGAGGAAGGCCAGCTGCTCTTCGTAAATGTAGCCCCGTCTGCCTTCCTTCCTCCTCAGGTCGCGGACGTACGAGTCGCGGATGTTGCGCCATTTGCCGTGCAGCTTCTTGTCTGAAAGACGCGCCTCGTGATTAGTTTGGTCGAGGCGATGATTTACGGCCGCATTCAGAGACAGTAAAGTAGCAGCCTATACGTATCCCACTGCTGGGCAAAGGCCTCCTCTATACAGAGGGTACAGAGACAGGTAGCGAGTAATTAGAATTGGGCAGCGCTAGAACCAAACACATTCTAATGGAAGATAAGCGCTAATTGTCCCCTGTGGTTGCTCGTGTTGCAGTTACTAGTAGAATGATCATACATAATAGATAGATATATATTATCGGCATCTGTAGCCAATAGGAGCAGGTTCGAACGCCCTTTGATGTTTACGTGAAACGAAATCGACGCAATACTCTTGCGTAATGAACCTAAGTTTTTTAAGGTTTTCAACTCGGATTGCTCGAGTATGACGTACTAAACTCTACTGCAGACAGAACTACCACGGTCTGACGCTATAGTGTATTTCGCATGCGGCAGATCTCAGCTTCGTGTTTCGCGGCCCCTTGGCCTATTTCCACAGCGAGTGTTCTACAGACATGCCTACGCAAATGGAGCCACATACGGATGTTTGATATTTGTTGCTAAACAGAGCAATGAAACGCAATAACACTCTTCTTGACTTTCTTCTATCTTACTTTTTGTTCTCTTGACCTCAATCTCATTCTTTCATAAGATCGCTATTGTTATGTTTATTTTTGTATATTTTGTAAGTAGTTTTCCCGAAATAGACTTTTTTAATTGGATGTCCCTGACCCTTGTACTGTAATTAACTCGGTGTTTATTTTTATATCGTATCGAAAAGGCCGTGAAATTTTCCACTTAAAATTTCGGCTAATCATCGAGCCCGTGTAGATATAAAGGTGAAACCTTTATTGTACTGTATTGTATTTCAATATTCATTTGTAGTAGTAGTAGTATAATTCCCGTTGATTTTGTTGGAGAAGACACTTACACACTTCCCGCTTCTCGCGATCCGGCATCGAGTCGAAGTCGGCCATGAAAACGCGCGCGATCTGCGCCCAGGCGCGCTGTTTGCTCCTCCTGTGCCTGTTGCCCTCGCTGTTCAGGTCCCAGATCTCCGGGTGCTTCGCCACCTGGCAGATGAACAGCTGCACGTCCAGGGATTGGGTCATTCCGATGCCATGTCGCTCTTCGAGCGGCCGTGCGCGCGTCTCTCGCACGTGCGTTCCGCGGCCGAGTGGCCGCACTCGCAGCGTTGACGGCGCGGCGCCGCTGCGGCTCGCCGCTCTGTGCCGCGAGCGGCGCGGCAACGTCGCGCTGCGGTCGAGCGACGTTTTGCCGCGTCCTTACGCCCGGTTTATGAAACACTGATCGTCAAAAGCATGGTTAAACCATCAAACCAACCCATAGACTTAGGATCTAAGTCTATGGGTTAAAAAGTAAAAGTTGATCAGAACGATCAATTGAAAGATTTTAACCATCCATTTGATAGCTGATTAGTTAACTTCTACAACGATCAGTGTACGAAAATCGGGCGTCAGTCTTTCTCCTTTCAATTACTACGGAAATTAACTAGGTATGGCCCAGCCTAACTGGGACGTTGGAGTTATCAGTTCGAGTTTACTCGATTTATGCTTGTCGCTATCACTTAGGAAAGTCAAGATCTTTCACCGGTTCCCGAATAGAAAGACCCCGATTGAGTTACTCTGCCGTCTAATGTGTTGTGATCTCTTGAGATGTTTTTGTGATTTATTAAGAAAACACGAAAAAATATATAAAAATTACGTTAAATCATCAAAGTTTTTGGACTACATACGAAAACTTCGATAAACGGTATTTTACCAATTTTTTTTCTTGAATTTATGGTGTTTATGCCGAGAGTACGACTACAGATTTTTATCACTCATATCCGTTCTGTGCCCGATTTTTTTTCTCTACCTTGTTTATTTGTTCTTGTAAAATGTTTTTACTACAGCCGGGATAATTTTAATTAAAGAAAAAATAAGACTCAGTACTGTAATTGTTTTGTCTTATATAATATATCACACAGCTTATTAGTATCTTTTGCTTAAAATCGGTGCGTTTGAATTTGTATTTTATTTGGAATTAATTTAAACTTTCCTAATGGAGCTATATTATTACATTCCGATGTCTTCGACCTAATAAGATATTTCCTTGAAACGTAATAATATAGCGCAACATTCGTCGAGTCCATCGATGATTTTTACGTTAGCAAATACCTACTACAATTGCCAAACACATTTTCTTAGTTCAGTGGCATTAAAATACAAATTGCACTTAAACTTTGCGCAATTACTCATTGGGATCGTTTTGTTCGCTTTTTGCTAACGAATCGAGTACACGCGCCCGTGACTTTAGTTCGAGCTTTTTTCGCGACCTTCGGGCACCGGCTGGTGTCATTATCATAAATAACATTGACTTTGGGGCGGTCGGGGTTTTATTTTATTGTTTTTTTGTTTTATCGTATGATTAATGTTCTCCATGATGAGTACATCCGTTGACGTGGCCCCGAACTTTTGGAGGACGTTCCGCGGAGCGATTGCGCGGAGTCCGACGCTCGTATTGTTGATACACCAGTCCGACAGGCGGAAACGCAACGTAATAAAGTGGGCCCCCGCTACCTCGCTCAGTGTAACACTTGTACTTCACGCCGGTCTTCTGATAGGTCGTGGTACTTACGGACCTGCTCATTCGTGCGACAGCGTGGCCCTACCGCAGTTAGATTACTTACCTTTAGACTATTACAATAGACCCACGACGTTACTGACGCGGTCGTTGCTGGTACACTCGGACACTCAGTAGAAAACTACTCACACGTGTCTTAAAGGCACCCGCTTTGTATATTAATAATTTTATACATGAATAGGACGCAGATCGTTTTATGGGCGAAACGTCTACTGCAAAAGGAGAGCAAGTCGTGGCCCACTGACTGAGGAGACCTAATTTTAGATGATGCGCACTGTCATTATTATACGCCAAAATGTTGGCAATCTAGCAGGCGTTCCCTGATGTTAAGTGACTACCGTCACTCGTGGACGTAAACGCTTGCGTTGTGAAAGCGTTGCCAACATTTTAAGAAAGCGGGAACCGATTGCCTCACTTCAGACGAAAAGCGACAGTATGATACTTCTACTTCACGCTGGTCTCCCGACAGGTGTGATGTTTCAGCAGAGGCTGTTGCGTGGCCCTTAAATAGCGTTACCATCAAATAGTTCAACCGTTATTTATCCAGGGGCTTGGCGATGGTGCCGACCCATAGATTTAAGCGTGGATGCGGATAGTTCATCCGTTTCCCGCAACGACATTCCCCATGTGGATATTTTGTAGGACGGTTTACTTATGTATAGTGCTAAATTTCACAGGAAGTTTGTCCTAAAGTAGGTGCAAAGTTTTAGTAAAAAACATTAAACAATAAAACACATTAATATTTGAACTTGCGCAGTTAATCCGATATGAAAAATCGAGGGAGATTTTCTCTTCGCTTAAAACGCTTTACGGGCGCTACCATTCCGCTCCTGGTTCCAGCTAGCCCGCGTAATGGCGGAACTTTACGTTGAAATATCGCAAGTTTTTCAATTTAAAACATTATTCCTACATCCGTGCGGGATACGCCTTTACGTCCATTGCGGCTGAGCATGATTTGCCGCTTAACTTCACACATTAAACATGCCGGGGTGGGCAGAGTACGTTAAAGCCCTCATATGCAAACTCCATTGCAGCCATAAGAGCCACGGAATATATCACAAAAGTAACTAAGCTCGATGGAAGTATTTTAAAGTTGGCTCCAACTCGATTTAAACTCTGTTTAACTTTAAGGTTTAACTTTTTGATTTAGTCCCTTTAATCAAATAACGTTAAAGTTGGAACTCATTACATTGTCAGTAAATTACTTGTCACTTGAATTTTGTAAGATAGTGTTATTTGGTGTAGAAGAATAAACTAATGTATAAGGCATTATCACCCAGTTTCCAAAAACGCAATCAATTTTATTTTACGATAAATCTCTTGTCAATCTTTGCTTAACATGATCTGAGTTGCTAGAACGTCTGAAAACAAATTGATTTTGATTTGCAATTAGTCACTGATTAACGGACAATCAAAAGAAAATCGAGTTTCTGAAAGCGTTTTTCGTTGGTCAACGAGCTGTCAAAAGTTTTATTAAGTAATCTGTCTATTTGGACGATCAATCGTTGGTTAAAAATGTATTTTATCAAAAATCTTAGTTTTTATTAGAAATAAACATAATTCCCTAATACGTTGTAAGGAAATTTATGTGTTCTATTACCTATTTATTATTTATTATTATGCGAACATATCATGCGATTAGACAAAATAGAAAATGCAATTCAAAAGTTAATAAATAATATGGATTCTTTCTTTTTATAATACTTACTTGTTTATTATGAATAACAGTTAATTTTTTTCACGTTCTGTAATGTTTTTTCTTGACATTTTGCATGTATTTATATAAATTAAATTTTATTATAGCTCGGATTTTTACGTTGGCAATCACACGTTGACAGGACTGGATAGTGACGTTAATTTAAGGTTTGTTTAAAAAGGGACAGCTATACAATAGAAAGAGTTAGTTGAAGTAAATCATTCATTTCATTCATTATCGTTGGTTATACAGTGATTAGCTAATTTTTCTTGAACAAACCTACCAGAAACCCAAGGCAGTTTAACAAGAGATTAACAGCTGATCATTTTTGACATAGTGTTATGTGATTGGTCTTTCGGAAACTGGGCATATATGTTGCTATATCCCATTGCTGCGAATTCAATAGTAAATATTTTTTTAAAAATATATCTCAATGAAAATACACTTTCTTATCTAGCGATAAAGTCTATAAATGTTTTGTTGTCTTTTTTTATCACATAATATTATAACATATTTTAAAAACAAAAACAGTTTCGTGTTGTCAACCTCACATCCATGGTTCGGTTGTTTATGTATGTTATGTACATGAGAGTGGGAACCACAATAAGTTCTCCCGCCCATCTACAGCGGGAGGAAAGCCGGCCATCTTTATTCATCGAGTGTTTTATAAACACTCGCGGCAACCAAAACATGTTTTGATATAACTCGAGTAACGTTTGGATTATTGTTTGTTGCAGGTACCTAAGCATATCGAGGTGAGCAGCAAATGAAATATTCCATATCATAACTAACAATTTATTGTAATTATTGTTTTTAACGAACGCCAACGGTGTTTGCTATAAGCAAATACCAAACTTTCCGTATATATTTACATACATAACAAATGCAAATTTAAAAGCTTTAACAATCATAATAATCTTACCCTAATGAGGTCTCTGTTATGCACGGATTTTTTGAATTCAATCAACGTTGAAGGCTTACAAATGATTGATTTACGCGTCAAGTCTCCCGTTGGGTATGACGGATTGGAAAAAGAAGCCAGGTTTCGTATTCGTGTGTAAAATTTACGTACACGTTTATTCACAACCGTATTTTTCGAGTCTAGATATGTATCGTTCCTATCGCAGTGGTGTAGAAGGAATGAAATCGCGTATATACGCCACCCCAACTAACGGGAGACTGATGCCTGGTTCCTATATTCAACGAACGGTCGTTAGTTACATAGTTTCGTAACTTTCATAACGACTTGTAGATAAAAGGCGTGTACGCCTGGTTCCTATATTAACAAATCGAGGCGTTTTCCTCACGAACCGTTGCATCACCTAGGGAAAGTGAGTTACCAAGCGTTCCTTTAATCTACAAGTCGTTATGAAAGTTACGAAGCTATGTAACTAACGGCCATTCGTTGAATATAGGAACCGGGCATAAGCAAACGTCATAAGGAGACCACATCCATAAACGTGGTCTCCCATCGTTGCACGAAACCGATGTATGCGAGAGACTGGCCGTTACTTCCTCAGTCGCTGCTGTCTTTTATCTGTCGCTTAATTTCCGCGCTCCTGTCGCTGAGCGCCGCCGGTTGCGTGTTACTGTAATGGCACGCGACCGCCTCCTGCATCACGTTCGCGATCTGAGCCCGCGTCCACATCTTGACGTTGGGCGGCAGCTGCCTCATCTCCGGCAGGAAGGAGAGCAGGAACAGCTTGTCGGTGTCCGAGCCTATTTCGCTATTAACCTCGACGTTGTTGAAGACTGGCATCTCCACCTCCTCGGGGCACGGGCTCTCGTCCGAGCTGGATGCCTTCGCGCGCCTCTTCCTCCTCGGCCTGGGCTTTAAAGGCTTGGCTGGCTTCACGTGCCCGTTGACCAGCGGATCCAGCTCCGCCGTGGAATTGTCCTCGCTGCAAACATGGTGACCTTAACGTTGAAGGCGATAAACACAAAGGAACACCGCAGTTTAGCCACTTGCAGCGTTCCAATGTCTTTACGTCTTCAACGTGTTCGCGTTGAGATTTTCGCAAGTTTCGTTTCGTTAGGAACGAGCGTTTACTATTCATTCGCTTGGCATGAATATTAGTATCACGAGTAATTCAAATACGTACAGAGGTTCAGAGATCTTAAATATTCCGTCGGCTTACAAGATCTTCTCGAACTTGCGGAAATTTATCGGCGTGGAATAATTTTTCGCGTGACCTGATTTTCTTTTTGAATAATGAGAAAAATTATAATTTATAAGTGTCGGGAGTTTAAATGAATAAACCTCGATAGCATGCATAAACTTGATTAATTATTCGCTTAAATACAAAAATCATAAATTTAAAAATAAAATATTTAGTTAAAATGGCCTCGGCTACGATTTCAAATATGTTGCATGATAAATTCAATTGAATCAATTGAACCGTTTTTATTACCAGTTGGTGTAAAATTCAGGCCTTCTGTATAATAAATACAGTAATTTTCTTTATAATTATGTCTTTGGAAAATATGAATAAAAAATATTATAAATATAAAGATATTCGCGTAAATAAGAAAAATGCTTATGACTCGATGTAATCAAAGCTCACGCAATTGAGTTGTCATGTGTACGATACCCGTGTTTATAATCAAACGCATGAGTAATAAATAATATGTGTACATTCTGTACAGAGCAAAGATATGAAGACGCCAAGACGAAAAGATTTCAAAAGACGCCATTAAACTTACGAACTAGTATAAAAGAAATCATTAGCCGCCTTTTCATCTAGGATGGCCGCTCAACTGTAGTTGAAAACGTCTAAATTGTTCTGTAATTACGAATTACTAATGGACTTTGAACATGATAATTGTCGGAAGCAGGAAGAACAATGGAAACTACTCTCATTTAATCCAAATTAAAAAGAAACTGGGCCAATTAACCTCTTTATACATGTCGACACGATATTCTTAAACTTTTTGTACTATAATAATTTGAAGCATATATATATATAGCGTCGCCGTCAAGCGGCGAAGTACTAAGGAACTGAATGCTACGTGTATTTGACATTAGGTCCATAATGCTTATATCAAAATTCTATCGCCAATTACCAAATCTAAAGATAGATTGGTTATTGAAAACGGCCGTCTATGTAACGCACGATAGCTTTGCAAAATCCCGATCCGTGTGACGTTAAACGATGGCATAATGGCCACCTCCGAAATTTCGCGCTCATGTGTTCAAAGTTTTTGTTACTCCGAACGCCGTCTTGCTGTCTGCGTCTCGCCCCACATTCGATGAGAATTTGTTTTTGTTCTCGATTCGAACTCGATTTGAAAAGCTTACCCTCGAACCTAATCGAAACTAGAAATAAGATCGTGCGTTATCAAATCCGTCAACTGTATCCGGCCAGACATTGCTTCACAGAAAAATGTTCCATGTTTTTTTAGATAAAATGTTAATTGCTTAAAATTATTCGATCTTAGTTAGTTCAAATTAGAGCCACTACTCGATTGTGCGCTGGCGTCAGATTCAGTGGTAGGAACTGGCATGAGTTCGAGTCAAATTCGATTGATTCAGAACTCGAATCTGTCGGGAGTAGGCCTGCTGGTCTGGCGACACTCACTCTTCGCTCAGCGCGCCCTCGAAGCCGCCCAAGAAGCTCATCCTCTTGAAGTAGACGTAGACCCGGCGGTGGACCCTGACCCCTGATCGGCGCGCCCTCAGCTCCCGGTTGTACGCGTCGCGCAGCGAACGCCATTTCCTCTGTATCTGCAGGACTGAGCAACGGCCCTCTGATGAGTTCGCCCCCAATTCCATTTCCGTCGAAGACGCGCGTCAAATGGGAATTCGCAATGCTCTTGTTGTTAGTATTAGTTAGTAAGTTGTCCCGAAGTCCCGGTACCGCCTTGATTGGTGGTCTTCGTTTAAATTTACAAGCGAGCAAAGTTAGTGCACGCTAAGCATTATCGCTCCCTAAGCCGATAAGTTAGTGTTGTTTGCTAATTTTAATTTAATATTTTAATGCAATAATCATATTTATGATTCGCGAACTAAACTGTACATTTATAACGGAGGAGATAAATGTCAACTGTCGTAGGGCCACGCAGTAGCTTCCGCTGTTGCACAATTGGTCAGACTCTACGAAGTCGTGTGGTGCCACACACGAAGACCGACGTGAAATTGAAATATTATATCATACGGAGACTCCGTGGCGCAGACGTCACGGTATTGGCTTCGGCGTCGGGGGTCGTGGGTTCGATTCCTACGCGGGACAACTATTTGTGTGACCCACAGATAGTTGTTTCGCATCTGGGTGTTTGTCCGCGTGAAATTTATGTATGTAATAACGTCCTTGCAACATAGGATAATGTTATCCTAAACTGAGGGCAATGCCTTTTTAAAAAAATAAAATAAAATAAATTAAATATTACATACTTCTGCATTTCGTCTAGTGAATGAGGTAACCTGGGCCCATTTTTTTTGAATGTGGTAACATATCTACAATCCCACGGGCGTTGCAGATGGCCATAGGCGGCAGTTTTAACTTAACATCAGTTGAACCGCCAGTTCGCTTGCCGCCATCTTCACAGATCACATTTAAATATATTTTTATATATATCAATTATATATTCATACATATTTTCTATTGTGATGAAAAGGTACTTATGAAATCTCATGTTTAATGTGTACTAGAATCATAATAAAACCTGGCGAGAAGTAAGTCCCATTACGTCCGAACGATTATGTATGAACGTTAGCAGTAAAAAGCAGTTGCCTAACTGCTTAGGAAATTAAATCCGAAATCAATTGTCCCGAGAATCGAACCCTTCCGAATTGTCGATTTGCGAATCCCTCCAGCACTGGTCCGCGCAGTCGTTGACTCAAGTTTTATAAATAGACGCGCATTTATCATACACACGACGTCAGTCGACAGTGCGACAATGTTACGACGTTCCAACTTCCATGCGGCGCCATTGAGGCCACATAAAGCCATTCCGCAAACTCGCGCGAAATGGGGTTAAATAATGTTTTAAATAATGCATTAAATGTCGCCAACAAGGACATAACTGCCTCATGGACGTAGGCGTAGAATAGAAAACGCTCCAGTACCAATGAACACGCAAAAATCCTAGAGTACCCAAAAGAACGCCTAAAAATAGGTAAATTAAATTTTATTATGAATTAAAGCTTTCTTATCCTTGTATATTTAGTTGTCGATCTTCCACAATTTGCAATAAACTTTTTTCTGTAAGAAATTTAAATCCCGAACAGTGTTACTACACTACCTGCCCGAGTACGAAGAAGTCTATGGAATGCTCTACTGAGCATTCCATAGGCTTTTCGCTCCACAGAATTTCCGCTGAATATTCTTATACCATTCACATTGCTAATCGTATCAGGAACTCATGATATAATAGGAGGCAAGTAATGTTCCTACGCGACTATCGTCGCTGCGGTCACTCGATTTACTTCAGCATTACACCGGCCACCTCCAAGTGAACTAATTCAGTTCTTGACACAGGAAATACCTTAAGACTGGCCAAAGGAAACTATAATTCAATTCGGTTTATCTCGTACCTCGGTATCGATTAATTCCCGCGTATGAATCACTTTTAGTGAGCTTGGATGCAGTCTATTTTAAAACCATCACTTCCGTATAAAATTCTCTAGACAAAATTTTCTTCATACATATAGTATAAACTTTACTTATACTTCATACGTATAAAGGCTACTTCCGTCGCGATTTCTACCTGTATGGTACACGGTAGCTTTGTTGAAGGTCCCCCAGTTGGGGAACAGCGCCGCGCCGACCTCCTTCCACAGCTGGAGCCGCTCCAGCCGGTCTTTCGAGTGGCCTGGCTCGTACAGCCCCGGCCGCTTCCGCACCTCCTCGATCAGCCGCAGAGGCCGGAAGCTGGAGTCCATCGCATCAGCTGTCTCCGTCATCGAGCCAAGCTGCTAACTTGACTTAAAGAATGGAGCCTTCTCATAAAGTACGTTCCCGCTAGCAAAGCTCCCGTTTACGGCAGAAGCGGTGGCTCGCTAATACTCAGCCGTCTAGTTCGAGTCTGTGTACTAGATGAAACGCCGTTTTGCGAGCAACTTAAACCAGTCGAGAGTGAGATTATTATAAACGTATAATGCGAAGGTCGGAATCGTGCGCTCGACCGTTCGTCGACGCGGCTTGCGACGGAAAAGACGCAGCGGGCGCTCCGCGGCAGCGACTGGACGCGACTGCCGCGCCTCCCCTCCCGCCGTCGACGGCCGCGTCGCTCCGGCCGCTGCGACCGCCCCGTCGCGTCGGTCGCATCTACGGCCGTTTCCAATACTATCTGTAGATTTCGTTACTGACGACAGGTTTTTCTTTTTTTTTTGTTTTTTTAAAAAACACCGCCCTTACTTTAGGATAACATTACAAACGTTTTACAAATATAAATTTCACGCGGACAAACACTCAGATGCGGAACAACTATCTGTGGGTCACACAAATAGTTGTCCCGTGTGGGGATCGAACCCACGACCCCCGACGCCGAAGCTGATACCTTGACACCTGCGCCACGGGGTCATCAAGCTCAAGGCATATTTGACATCAGGTCCATAATACCTACATCATATTTCTATCTCCAGTGACCTAAACTACAGATAGATAAAATATTGAAACCAGCCTTTAGCGATGTAGTCTTAACTGCAAACTGGCTATGAGTTGCTCGGAAGGTGGAAATAAAAAAATGCAAAAAGGCGAAAAGAACTGTGGTAGGAAGACGCAACGGTTTGCTGTTGCACGAATGGGCAGGTCCGTCCGTGTAAATACCACAACCTCATAGAAGACCGGTGTGAAGTGGAAGTGTTACACTTCTGCGTTTCGTCTGGCGAGTGAGGTAGCCGGGGGCTCATTTTATTAAAAGGTGGCAGCCCATCTGCAACCTGCAACCCTATCGGTGTTGCAAATGTCCATGAGCGGTAGTTATCATTTACATCAGGTGAACCGCCAGCTTGCTTGCCACATTTAATATCGCTCAAATCCGCGATATTAAATTACAACGTTATCAAATCGTTTTTTGGTATTTACGACGAACATTTTTCTCTTTCCTACCTTCCATAACACGCATACAAACGGTAATTATTCCGTGAAAACACTATTCTCACCTTTATTCACAAACACCTACTCCGACAGAATGTTCGTCCAATTATTGTAAGGCGAACATCTGCTAGGGCCGATGAACCGTGGGCGCTTACCATTCTTCACTTATGTTACATAAAAATTCGCCTTTTGAACGACACCGCCTCCGTGTAATAACGACACACAGCTTTGATATTTCGCTTCTCTTAATACCTACCTCTCAACCAAAGAATGTGAAATGGTAATTTTCCATGCCTCGTGCTTTTTTTTTTTCCATTTAAAATTCCCGCCAGGTCGCCGTTTTAAAGTAAATATTATTTTTTATTCGCCGGGCGCACGGGCGCGGCGTTGCCAGATCGCGCTAAGTGCGCGACGTTGCCGCACCGCTCGTGTTGTCTTTTTGCTTTATACAGTAACAGAGCCTTTTTGTAGTGTGATGCACTTTTCGTGTCACGCAAAAACACTGTGTCGATGGATTTTGTTTTTATTAATAAAGTTACATTTAATATAGTTACATTTATAATACATAAAATACAGCAAAAGATAACGTAGAAATGTTGCCTTGGGCATTATTTTGTTATTGATAAATATGTTGGGCCGATATAGCTTAGTGTACGGGCGCTGGCTTTTAATTCATTTTACTTGAGCAAGCTGACTTCAAATCCCAGTCCTAACATTAAAAAAAAAAATTGCTAAATTTAAATGTTGGCGTATCGCGTGCTAAGCGGTGAAGAAAAACATTGTGACCAAAAACCTGCATATTTTCCAAAAAATATCAATAAAAGGACATATTTGTATCAACGTTTGTTATAAATTTCAAAATTGTTTCAAACAGTTTATGTAAAACATAAGCAAAAATATTCACTGGAAACATTAAATTTATCAACAACTGTGGGATCAGTTTACCTTCCTTAAATACGTAACACAGAATATTTGGGGTAAAGTTTATAACAATACGAAGTCTAAATTTGCCCGCGGGAAAAGTATAAAACGTAGGCGCTTTCAAATAGTACTCTCTCTACCTCAACAACTTTTATTTAATGTTTATGATTTAGAAAAAGAGAAACAAATGCTTAACTAAGTATTATGCTAAAAACAAAAGTCAACAACAGAAATAACAACTTTGGTTTCATAATGATATTATGATGTTTAATGAACACGACAAAATAATTATGGTTATTATTCTTCACTTATTATGTACGGATCAATTATAATGACGATGACTACTGTTCATCGATAAGCAAGTGATGTTTCTAGACATGTGAAGGTAAGCGATTTTGTTATTTTAGGTAAAACTGCTCCATTCCTATCGGTCGCGAGCAGAGAAGTCAATTAGTGCTTAAATGCCATTAAATTATTTTTATCACTGGACTTCATTTTATGCTATTTAAGTGTTAAATATAGTTTCTGAGTGTGGTCGTATGTGAATCGTTCGTAAGCTCATCCAATTTGAGACCTCCACGCATTTCTTCGTGTTGGTTTAGGAACGAGCACGGGAGATATGAGAAGCGGCTAATGCGTCCTTTGTTTCGAATTGAATCGAACGCGGCGCGGTGGCTGCGTATACGTTAGAACGGGCTATCTTTAAACGGCGTATTAAGATATCGCCGCAGACGTGACGTAAGCGCAATAAGACGCATTGCGCATCCAAGATATGTATGTTATCTGCGTGTGCATTTACTTATAATATTATCGATCTGTGTGTGTTCGGCCTTTTGCATCGCGCATTCACGAGAATGTCGCGAAATTCGAAAACACCCTCTTCGCTATGGACGGGTGTTGCGGCGGTTGGGCGACGTTGCCGCGCCGCGCGGTACCGCTATGCGACGTTGCCGCCTCGACCCACTTCCAAGGCGGCGGGCGCGCGCTTTTTTTTTTTGTCTCCCCCTTCCCTACCTACTACTACGCTGCTGTATTCCCCCCCGCACTGTTTATAGCTTAATTGTGGACGATTTTTAGATTCCCGAGGTCGTCCTTCCCGGTACCCGGCGAAGGCCTCTGACGGCTCGGGAGCTTTTTGCGTGAGTTTTTTAGTCGCAAAGAAATGTTATTGTTATTATAGCAGTAACCGGGTAACGACATAAAGCTTTTTTTACGACCACCGTCTCTCCGTTTCTATTTAATTCTTGCGCAACTCCTAATGGATACCGTCTAGTATAATGCTTCGCTGTGTTCGTAACGATATGACGCATGAGTGATTTTTAATTGGCAATGTTATGTGTCGGCGTATTCATTTTTTTTTAAAACGGTTGAAATAAAGTCAATGTCACCTTATCTCTCTAATGTTATTCGTACGAATGTAAGGTCGGGTTGCAATGCCTATTCCCATTTTGGAGTGATTGACGTAAATAGCCGCCGCAGACGACTCGCCAGGCGCCTGCCAAGTGCCAAGGCGGTTTGGCACTGGAAACGGCTAGCGTCGCTTCCAAGGATTTCGTTTCGACCATTTTCACTATTCCGCATGAAAGCGTCTCTGATATATACTTAGCTATTTTATTTCAAATTCATTTCGAATTACGGTAGGTTTCAATATTCTATCTACAATTTGGTTACTGGAGATAGAATTTTGACGCTAGTAACCAAATCTATCTGTAGATGTAATATTGAAGCCCCGGCCGTTAATCGTTATATTTCTATGATTTGCTACTCTATGTTTGTTATTAGATAATCATATAATAAAGTAAAAGTAGAGTAACAGCAAATATATATCCTACTGCTGGGCGAAGGTCGCCTACTATACAGCGTATAATATAATATATAATAGGCCATACACGACCTTATGTTACAAATATTTCGAAGATTTGCGAAGTATGCATTATTTTGAAAATATGCTGGTTTCGTCACGATTTTTTCCTTTACCGCTGAACACGTGATAAGTCAGCACTTCAAAGTAATAAAATATGTCATCGGTTCCAGCTCCGGGATATGAAATTAGGTTGGTCGAGTGTATCGAATAAAGAGCGAACTCCTGGACACTGAGCTATCACGGCTGTGTCCGGGATTATAATATAAACATGGACGAAATGACTAAGATACTTCTCCCTATTTGTGTTACATGCATAATTGGCAACGGATAGAGATTCGTAGGTTGTCAGAGGTCGTTGCATTCGGTTCCAAATTGCAACGGCGCTGTTGGGCAAGAACTGCGAGAAGTGTAATTATTGTGATAGTTGCTTCACAGCTATTTGCATATAATGGCGGCTCTGGGAAGCGGTCTGCGGGTGGGGCCGCGCGATGTCGATACGAATATGTTAAGACTTAGAGAATGCTAGGAGTTTGGTTAGGTTAGCCGATATCCAGTGCCCGAACCCATTTCAAAAATCAAAAAGCGACCAATAAAAATTTATCCGTACTTAGGTTTTTTCAAGCATCATTCGAAAACGACAAGAGATTCGGTGTGGGCAGATTGGTCTATTTATTTTACATCTATCAACGTTGATCGACGACTTTCGATCAGCTCAGATGCCAAGTAACAACCGCCGCCTAAACAACTGCAACAAACGTATGGTTTCAACGCGTTGCCACCTTTTAGCAGTGTGCAATGCAACAGCAAAGACGTGGAGCACAGTCTAAGCTGGTGCGACACTCGAATAGGCATGTGTCAACCAATTTTGCGCAACGACCATAGTCGATATGACACATCGACAAGTTTGCCCGACAGTCGATAAGTGCAACGTGCCGAGGCGCAGCACTAGCCGGCGTCCGCTAGTACAAATCACAATGCACATCCGGCGCATTGTACTCGTATGCTCCTCAGATGTGCATCTTCACGCTCCGCGCGCAGCGGGCTGGTAACAATCTGCCTGCGTGACGCAGCGCTGGCTCGCTTGTGGGCAACAGACATTCGTATTCTGTACTCGGACATGCCTTATCCTTGTCACAACTAAGCGCTCGCGGAGACCATATCTATCTAACTTTAAAATTGAATAAACTCGGGCATTTTGAACGATACTCGCTTGGTTTTATTATTATGATAACTTTCTCTTCGCCCGCGTCTTCGCTTTCTCAAAAATTGTTATGAACCGACGACAAATACACAGTTCATACATATTGAAGATTTTTTTTTAATCAAGAATTCCAATTTAATAGGAGCTTGATATTCAAACACATTTAAAAACAATTAATAAAAGAATCCCATACCCTTTTTAATACCTCTAAGAATATGTGTACAAAGTTTCATGATAATCGGTTGAGTAGTTTTGGCGTGGAAGACGTAACAAAACTTACATTCCCATTTATAATATTAGTAGGGATTAGGGAAAACTAAACAATTCAGCTTCGTAATTGAGGTGCATGGGCCGATCTTTTTAAATGTTGGCAACGCACTAACAACGTTTGTTTTGATTTCGATACTTTACAGCATTCGGGAATGTCGGGAATTAAAAATTAAAATGAATTGTAAGTTAGTCTTATTAAATTGAGAAATTATTATAGTTCACAAGTCTCCCGAAATATCTTAGATCTATAAACATTGTCCAGTGCGAAGAACCTTTCTAAATTTGCTAGTATTCACGTTCTGCTTCTTAATGTCGTTTAGAAACCCTGGTCTAGCCTGTGTAGTGTGCACTAAAATTACAATTATATCGCCAATATATTTTTCCTGGTACGGACCTAACTGATGTAAATACGCATTGTTTGTGTGGGCTGTGTTACTTCATTTAATGCCGCGATACGCCGGTCGCCCAACCCTCGCGCCGCGCCCAATGCCTTCTCGGAATTTCTAACATTTTCCACGTAGCCCCTGAGTCATCGTTTGTCTGTACGCAGCCCACTCACGGCAGTAAGCGTTCCACCATCACATAGGATGGCAATGCTTTACAGGAGAATCTCCCTTTTTTATGTGATAAAGTGTCAAAAGAGCTGACGGTTCACCTCATGTTAAGTGATGACCGCCGCCCATGGACATTTGCCATACCCGTAGGGTTGCTAATACGTTGCCTATAAATAAAGTCGGCCCCGGCTACCTCACTCACCAGACGAAACGCACAAGCATAGCACTTCTACTTTACGCCAGTCTTCCGTGAGGTTGTGGTACTTGCCCGGACGGACCTGCCCATTCGTGCAACAGTGAAAACTGTTGCGTGGTCCTACCACAATAAAAAACAAACTCTCTACTCATCAGATGATATCCCTATCAGCCCCAGGGTATAAAGTCACCGTCATTCACGGAACCAGCGATATGAGTTGCCAAGCGCAATTTGGTTGATTTCCCATTTATAAGGCTCTTCAGGAGTTACGGGCGTGAAGTGGAAGTAATATATTCTGCGGTTCCTCTCGTGTGGTAATAGCGACCGACTCGGAAGGTGCCCATGGTTAGAATACTACCTACGTTAATTAAAAAACTTTTAGTGTATAATATAATCACACTAGTGACAGGGTCACAATCTCAAGAAATGTATTAAAGATAAAGTTTCTAGGAATAAATTATTTGTATTTCCGTTATTCTGCGTCGTGTTATCTGTAATTAGACACAATTCCTCGTCGCATGCAGCATTTATTTATCAACATTCTGTAAATAAACTGTGTGTAAATGACCACGAGTTACCGATAATATTAGAAAAGCTATATATTGCTGGACGTGGCAGTTTCGTTCCTTCGTCCAGATAATATCGTATCGTTACATTTGAAGAAGCTTACGTCAGTTTTATTATTATGTCAGTCTCTCTGAACACAATCTTGTACCCTTTAAATGTGGTAGGGCCATCTGCAACTCTATGGGTGTAGCTAATATCCATGGGGGGAGGTTACCACTTAAAGCCAGGGGAACTGCCAGCTGGTTTGCCACCGTCTCACAAAAAAAAAACATCCAGACAAACCACCTCGGACGCTACGCAGGAATCGAACTCGCGACTGCCGAGCGTGCGCCACTGAGCCGCGTCGATAGCGAACGCATTGTGAGAGCGAACAATGCGAGTTGAATGTAAATTTTATTATAACTGGTTCAATGACATCGATAAGGAGACCATTACGTAACGCTAACTTTGTAAAGACTGCTCCGCGGAAAACGCGCCGCGTAATCGAGCGGTAATTTGATAATTTATTGCGTGTTTCTGATAAGCGAATCGTTTTCTTAACGCCTTCGGATTGTTCTGGACGGTTTGTAAACGGACCTCGTTTCGTGTGATACGAACGGACTAGTTATTTAACTTACTGCAAAGCTTCAGTTTATTGTTTAGACATTGTTGTCGCTAACCGGTTAGCGGTCGAATCGAGTGAAAAATGACAAACTACTAAGTGTAAAGGATTTCAAACATTTTGTAAAAGCTATCCTAATGAAACGATTTATTATAATGTCAAAAAATACATTGTTTGTCGAAATGACTCTTGCTCTGCATTTAAAAGTCCCCTGATCGCTGCTGATTTTATACTTAACAAATTTTGTACACTAATATCATTTAAAAAAGGATAACAAGAGCACAGAGTATCTTGAAGTATATTCTACTCAGAACGGGTTTATTTAGTGAACCGGTGGTAGTATTTTTGACGTTCAAAAGGAGCTTATTTCGACTGAATGGTTCTTCCAATTTCTGAATCACTGAAGGCTGAAGGAGTTTTCATGTGTGAATTCAACTTAGAGCAAGCTACCGAGGGGTGTAGTGTTCTATTTCAACGTTACCCCATCTTCTCACTAAGGGCAAAGGCAGCACTACCCAATCCACTCCCGCATTTCGGACACGTTTTATCGGTCGGAATGAGGGACAAGGGCCGTCAACCGAGGTACAAGGGCCGTCAAATATTTAGACAAACTCGGTCCCTACCCCAATTTCGATGAACCCGAGGACTCGTCGAAATTGCTTCTTCGCCCACGCAGAGCTAAATAGCCGCACGATTACGCAAGTAGAAATTCTGGTCGGTATTGAAACGCAATTTGTAGATTTTTTTCAAACAATTTTTAACAATTTTTTATGTCCGATCTTTGCAGAGGGAGAATTTTTAAACTTTCGAAAGCGTTTTACAGAAAGTGTTTGTGTAAGTATAACATATGAGCTTTCATTACTCGTTTCTGTGTAGTAAGCACTGTAGAACCAGGCGACCAGTGATTGGGAAATACAGATTCTATCCACTATAAGCCATCGAACTATCGACATGGGCATCTTGATTGTCTAATGTGGGTACATAAACCTTTCTAATATTATAAATGCGAAAGTTTTTATGTATGGATGGATGTTTGTTCCTCTTTCACGCAAATACTACTGAATGGATTTTAATGAAACTTTACAATAATATAAGTTATACATCAGAATAAGGCTATAATTTATATACATATATCTGTCTTTCTGTCTGAATGTTAAGCCTTCAGCCTACGCAGACGTAGTCGCGGGCAGCAGCTAGTTTTCCATATAATACGAATGCTTTTTTCATTTTCACAAAACACGGACTCACACTTTTCAAGAAAATAAAACAATATTCTGTATCTTATTTCTGATAGTGTATACTATATTTATATAAAAACATAAATTGTCGTAAGTACGTTATTAAATTATTTTGTAATTCCAAAAGTTTACACGTCGTTATTTATGAAAGGCGAACAAAGAATTTGAAACAAAGAAGATTATCAAATTATGATTGTTTGCTTACATATCGCGCTAAGATATCTCGGCTAATTAGCATTCCGCCGATAAGAGCAGGTTATTTACTTCGTCCTTTCACAATGGACCTGTTGTTTTGATAAACACTCATTTACAAACAATCGGCGCTATTCGCGAGCAACGCTCGGTCGTTAATTGCGTACAATTATAATGCCACGATAGTTCACGTAGAAAATGTTGCGCAAATTGCGCACATCCCACCCGCTTTGATTAATTCCCGTTTTTAAAGAACGAAAAGGAAAAAAAGCTTGTACTCGTAAAAAGATTCATAGTTAAAATTCATGACTAATGTCTCGTAAAAAGTTTATAATTAGTAACTCGCCTCCGTCGAAACTTCTCGGCGTTCGTAATAGCGTTACTAGCGGCGCGGCATTAAGGTCCCCTTGAAATTAAAAGTACAAGTTGCAACCAAGTAATAATAATAAATCTCGCGGCTCGGATTCTGAATGTGTACTGCTGAATCAGTGCGCGGCGTTGCCGCTCCTCAAGCCGCGCAACGTTGCCGCTCCGACGGATACGCTGGCGCCACGTTGCCGCTCCGTGCGGTGCGGGCGGGCGCCACGCGGCGCTGCCGCTCCGCGTGTCTAAACCGTAAAATACCATTCATTCAATTAGAGTGCGGCGTGAAGTTTTTAATGAATTCGACGGGAAGTTTCGCGCGTCGAGAATCTTCGGGTCGGCACAGACTGCGGCGTCGGGATCGGTGGCGCCGTCACTGGGTTCTTTGTGACGATTCCCCGGCCGAGACGCATTGACCCCGTGCGCGAACCACGCTCGATTTCGCCATTTCCGCACCAACGTGGATTGTCAGCGATTTGTTGAGTGTCTCATCTATTTCAGTATATATGTATCATCTATGGTTGTCAGTGTTGTCACATCCACTGCGGGGGCTGCTTAATATTGCACTCCAGCGCGAAGGACTGTCCTATCAATTGCGCAAGATGGCGAAGGATTTGTTTTGTAGAACCTATAATATAGCCTTAGATGTTATGTAATTAGATGAAATGTAAATTGCCCGAAGGCGGCTAAATCACCTTTGACGAGATTTTAATATCTGCCCCCGAAACAAGCGTCTTCCGTGCGCAGCCGCTTTATAGAGTTAGTGTTTCCTTAATGTATCTCCTCCGAGTTCCACGAAGCATGTATAATTTAACGGGTTAATGGTTTCTGGGAAGAGTGACGTAGTGCAGGTACCTCTATTTTATCCACGTCGGGATGTCAGTCCATCGGCACAATTTTAGACGTTAGTTATGGTCGGCGAGCAAAGTATCCTGACGATTTGATACTGACGACTTTTGACGTAATCGTCGGAGACAAAATTAAGACGATATCTTATGTATATATATTTTGGCATTGCAATAATCGAAAAAATCGCAGAAAATCGAAGAAATCGCTACTTATTCCTGAAATCGTTACTAAAAATAAAAAAAACATAAAACACGACTCTAAATGACGTCATAGACTAAGCAAAATCTTGTTTAACTTTTCACACTTATTTTTCCGTTCACCAAAAACAGTATGTATATATAAAATTAATTAAGATAGTAATTCAGCACTATTACGCTGGTTCGTGCGTCAATGAATATTAGTCATTAATGAAAAACGTACTCGCCGTTCCATCTATCACAGAGGATTTTTGTTACAAATTTACATATAAACTGTGGTAGCCCCACACTTCGGGTGTTGCACGAATGGGCTGGCACAACACTGCCTCACAGAAGACCTACGTGAAGTAGTATTTATTACTCTTATGCGTTTCGTCAGCTGAGTGAGGTACACGGGGCCGACTTTTTTAATATTGGCAAGGCATCTGCAACTCGTAAGCGCTTCAGATTCCCATAGGCGGCGGCTTAACATCGAGTGACCCCCTGCCTGCTCATTTTCCAATTTTAAAATTAAAAATGTCCCTTGACCATGAACGCTGAAAAGGGTTCGAAACGTCGGGAATTAAAATTTAAAACAACTCCGTAAAATAGTTTCGGTAATAAAAAAAATGAAATTACAGGAATGAATGAATATTTATTTAGTTTCAACAAATATAGTTATGCTAACAATTAAAAGAATATACAACTAAGGCATGAAACATTGGCATGTACATTAATAGATTCGATTAGTTTTGCATGCTTACTGCCTCCTACTGGGCTATTGTGGTCACAACCAAGGCAGCATCACTAACAATAAGGAAGTTGAAACACCAAATTGTCCAAGATAAAAAAACACCGTGGAATTTTTCGAGGTGGGCGCCGAGTAACGGTACAGTCGCCGACGCGTGGGCACTGGGTGTTCCGAGAAGGGGCCATTCGGGGATTCTTCGCCGGCGTCGTCACCGCATGCATATTGCATTAGCCCGACACGAGGCGTAACAGCGAAGCGAAATTTCAATATTTTTTTATGTGAGAAGTCGCCAGTCTAGCTGGCGGTTCACCTGATGTTAAGTGAATACCGCCGCCCACGGACATCTGCTACACCCGAGGGTTCCAGATGCGTTGGACAACCTTTTGAAAATTGGGCTCCGGCCGCCTCGCACACCAGACGAAACGCGAAAGTATTATACTTCCACTTTACGCCGGTCTTCTGTGAGGTCGTGGTACTTACCCGGACGAGCCTGCCCATTCGTGCAACAGCCGAGGCTGCTTCGAGGCCCAACCACAAAGATCAATGGCGCCAAGCTCTAACGCTGCACGGAAGCTGACCCCGTTTTGCTTTTAATCCCACTCCATTGACTTTGTCACCTGACGAGTATCGGCCAAACATCCTTCACGATTGCAAGAACGGGCGGATCCAGGTAAGTAACGCGACCTCACAGAATAACCGCCGTGAAGTGGAAGTGTGTACGTCTGGTGAGTGAGGTAGCCGGGGCCCACTTCATTGAAAGGTGGCGACGTATCTTCAACCCTACGGGTGTTGCAAACGTCCATGGGCGGTGGTTAACATCGGGTGAACCGCCAGTTCGCTTAAAACCTTCTCTCATTAAAAAATTGTATTTACTACGTAATGATTTCTTGTTCATACGTGAATAATAATGCGTTGTTAAAAAATATTTTTACAGGTTTTATTGTGTTTTTAAAGGTGGATTCATTTCGAATTGTTTACAGCGCTCAAAGTATGTCGATCAGGAAGTCTGTTATTTTGTGTTCGAATGTTCTAGATCGGTGCCACTTTGTAAACTGACTTGGAACCGGTGGAATTCGTATTCGTCCACATTTTACGACGACTTAATCTGGTATGCAGACAGTTTGAATTACGAACTGGCTTGACAACTGTATCATCCATCTATCGGCAAATAGTGGTATGGAGACAAATTCTGCTTCGTAAACAGTGTAGCCAGGTCCAGTGCGTCAAATTTCAGACCGGATTTAAAGTGATCGTGATTGTTTTTTTTTTAAGTCGGGCAGTAATGGCTACAAAAAGTCTGGAATACGATTGATCTTGCAGCTAAGTCCACAAACTTCTCATTGTTTTCGAGCTCACAGAGCTCTTAGCTCGAAAGCGTTTTTATTACATTTTAATGCTTTTGAATGTCGAAAATTATTTTGTCTTGCCTTCAACTGCAAGATCCAAAAACTCGAGAAGGTACCTTGCCATACGACCTTAATACTTTCCTTTTATTTCCACCTTGCCAAATAGGACGTTATGGTAATGTATGTAAAAGTTGTCGGTTTGGTAATCGAACTTGTTTATTTTTTTTACCGGCTGTTACCAATAGGTAATATTCCACTTGTTAGTAACGGGGCATACATTGTACGGCCTGCAATGCGACTAAATAATGACAATGACGAGAAATAATTGATTACAATTTTCGCTTGCATTCGGGCCTTCGATAATTTCACTTAGTGCTTGTATTTGTTAACGCAAACAACGTTTTTTTGTGCCAATTATTTTCTGCCAGTACGTAAAACTGTCTATGAAAAAGATACTATGTAGGTTTCTTCTCCTTAAGATGTATCCAACAGAAACCAAAGAAATGGATTGCCTAAGTATCCTCCGCGGCCCTTAAATTGAAAAAGGGCCTCGATACTCTCCGTGATGATGCAGCGATGATAACATACAAACGAACAAACCTACAAAAACACCTACTCATTTATATTAATAGGGTTTAATTAAGTCGACGGCTATCGGGGTCTCGGTCTGCACCGCAACCTCGATGGCCCTTAGATGACATACCATAGTTAAACGCACGCATGAGCACATGCCCGGCCCTACCCACAGCGCTGGGCCCAAACCCGTGGGTTCTGGCTAGCCCACCTGTTCTGCGTCCGATGAAGCTTTAATAGTCTCGGGACTGTAAGCAAAAACATCAGTTAATACAATATACAAGTGTTTAATTATCTGATAAAAGCAACAACCTATGAAGGTAAATATACGTAATAAACCTATCAAGTTATATCAAGTCATATACGAACAGGACTGATTCAAACTGATATACCTAAAAGTAGGAAACCTTATTTATACGATCTCTTCTTTTTAGTGTTCCGTACCCAAAGGGTAAAACGGGACCCTATTACTAAAAATCCGCTGTCTGTCCATCCAGGCTGTATCTTATGAAACGTGATAGTTAGACAGTTGAAATTTTCACAGATGAAGTATTTCTGTTGCCGCTATAACAACAAATAAATAGAATAAAAATTACGTAAGTATAACAGACCTGATATTTTTGCCGTTTTTATAGATAATTATTATGTTCGTGTTTCACCTTTAGTTTTGTCTCTACTGTCTGTTAATAAGTAGTTTTTACCTATAATTAAGGTACCACTCATAACTTTTTTGCAAACCTTGTTTATTTCTTCTGTTACGGTGTGTACATTGTTGGCGATAAATAAATAAATAAAAAATGGTACAGAACCATTCGTGCGCGTGTTCGTCTCGCACTTGGGAGGTTTTTTTACCGAGAAACTTTTGCACATTCAACGTGAAAGTTGAAAGTGAAATATTACGATCGTATTTTTAAATATAGACTTGCTTTTTAGCAATAAGCTAATGACGAATATAAGAACTCGCCGTTTTTGGGTATTCACAATGCACTCGCTCCCTTTGGCCAACTAAATCGTTATTTGCTGTTTTTTTTGTTTTATAACCAAAAATTTCATAGTATTGGTAAATTAAACTATTTTATGGATTTTATTGTACGTAAGGTTTCCAGAAACATAAAAAAGGTTAGCCCGTGACATTAAGTAATAGTGCTAGAATTCTAAATGTCTAGAATTCTAGACTTTCTAGAGTTAAAAGCAATAAAATCGATATAAAGGTAAATATTAACTTTACCTACTTTTTAAATTTTGTAACTATTGTTTTTGACTAATGAGTTCAATAAAAAATTAACATTGCAAAAGATACAATATATCATGGAATATTTTATTAATAAATAATTTTGCGTCAGATCAGACATCGGCACTATTTTTTTTTCAACAACAATTCGACGTTATGGGTGTTTCCTACTATTTCATAATAAATCATTGCAATAACACTTTCCCTCGAAGTTTTTCCCACCTTATCCCGTGTCGCATCAGGGACGTTGATAAAGGGGCTTTCGTAAGAAGCGACCGTCGTCAGACCCCGCTCGGGGGGTAGCCAACCCTTTTTCGGATAACGTTTCGTCGGAACGGCGGACGAGGAGGTTTGGAAACCTTACGCAGTTTCTGATATTAGAAATGTGCGGTCGAATGAGTGTAGGATTCCAGTTTATTGAATTTCCGGTTGAAAAGGTAACTTTGTATGGTGACCGAAATAACTTTTTCCATCACTCAAGAATAATTCACGCGTGCTAAATTAAATAACTTTATAAGTAATAATGTCATAAACTATGACGGTGTAGACTACGTGGCGCAGTTTCCAAGGTGTGATTCAAAGCCCTTAGATCACACCACGAAAGTTAGTCGTTCGTATGAAGAAATAACAAAACCTACTATTTCTTCATACGAACGACTTATATAAAGCAATTTTAATATTTTGGTCACGTCAAAGTGTACCCGCGCGCAAATCTTTTGTGTAGACGTTTAAATAAATAATGTCATTTATTTAAACTTCTACACAAAAGTTTATGCACAGATACATTAACATGAATAAAACATTGTTTGTTTAAGCCTAGATTTTCCAAGATTTTTCCCGTCGTGTGTAAAAATAAAGTTTTCACATGTAAGGTTCAGTTTAATTGCTGACTCAGGTGGTCTTGTAGCGATTATTTATCTTTAAGTTTATAAGTGCACGTCATCAATATAGATTGTTGTTCCGCCTACATTTAATTCAAGTGTGACACGTGTCTGCATAAACAACTTCGAGGAAAGAGGAGGTTATCATCTTATTTGTGTCAAGCTTTGCAATTGGCGAGCCGTGCATAGTTGCCCGCTTTTAATTCCATATAAAACCTGAGTTCGATCCCCGATGCCGGCACCAATGAAATTGTTAATTCTACGTGCTGACTTATCACGTGATCAGCGGTGAAGGAAAACATCGTGAGGAAACCTACATGTTTTCGAAATAATAACAAAAAATATATCTCCAAGATATGTGAAGTCTGCAAATCCGCAGTGGGGTAGCGTGGTGGACTACGCCCTGATACCCTCTGTACAGAGGAGGCCTTTGCCCAGCAGTGGGAAGTTTACTTTTACGTGGTGTAGAAAGTCGTCTAATCTGCTGAAATATGTTACTTTGTGTTGGTGAATGTAGGTATCTGGGAACGTTAGTATGTTATGTAAATAATGTTGGCTCTCCAGTAAGTAGTGATCTCTAACCATTACCAGACACCTACAGAGTTTGTGTGTTGCACAATAAACTGACTGCACGCAAAATGCTTATCAAAGTCTACACCGTATAGTAAATTCTACACATTGTTATTTCGCGCTGATTTGATTCATACAACCATTACGGTTCGCTGGTTTATACGGAGTGTAAAAACGAGTGTGTTTCTCTTGAGCCAATTAATTATTTAACTGTACCTTGCGATATGCAGCTAATGAGGCGGTCTGGCGTTTCGGGGAAAAAACCGGCGGCCTTTCGATTCCGGATCGGCCCCGCGTTTACGACGATATTTTCGCACTGCTTTTTTTCTTTACAAGGCCTGCTTCTGGTACAAGGGCTTTCGTTTCGGAATGGAAAGGAACGTAGAGCCTCGAAAGCGGTTGACATCTGATAAATGATACTTATTTAATTAATCGAAGTGTTCGTTAAATTTATTGCGGTAAAGGCACGTAATAGTTTCCAGTGTTGCACGAATGGGCGGGCTCGTCGGGGAAAGTACTACGTCTTCGCATAAGAGCAGCGAGAAGTAGAATAGAAGTAGAAGTGTAATACTTTGCATCTCGTATAGCGAATGAGGTAACAGGTGCACAAAGTTTATTGGTTGGTAACGGATAGCAACCCCACAGTAAAATAACAACAAAGAAGAAATAACTTTAACTATTACTACTACAAATTAGCGGTGGCTTGTTTACTTTCAAATTAACGTGATAAAAAATTAAAGTTAATCATTTTTAAATTAATCAACATACTTTTAGTAGTTAATATTTTCTAAGTGCTGTGAGAGTTTTGAACGTTGTCCTATCTTTAGTCTTTGTTCAAGTACGTTGTAACTTTTTCAAAGAAAAACGGTAAAAGACTTTGAACAACAAGTTTGATGTATATCTCATATGTTTTGTTAAATATCCGTCACTGCCACCGGCATCGAGAACATATTACAAAACAAAAATATTTATAGTTATTGATAGACCTACGCACGCCTTTGCGTCATTGAAACATAACTTCCACTTAGTTCACAACGACACGAACATGATAACTTTACATGAAGTGATTAAAACAATTTATTAGAAATATTATTTTATTCTGTTGAACAATTCTTCCAAAGATAAGTTGAGATGACACTGGCTCCTAACCTGCCTACACTGGTGTGGTGTATCATAATTATTATTTTTTATGTGAGAACCTGGCAAGCGAGCACGTATTGGTAAGTGATAACCGCCGCCCAATAGCCGCCGCCGCCTAATAAAGTGGGCCCCGGCTACGAAACGCAGAAGTATACACTTCCACTTCGCACCGGTCTTCCGTGAGATCGTGGTACTTCCCCGGACGGACCTGCCAGCAACAGCGTACACTGTCGCGTGGCCCTGCCACAGTAAAACCTTTTACTTTTGTTTTTTATTTATCTTCGCAGTTTAAATGTACACACTTAAGACGTTGAAACTGTTCAATCATCATGTATTTGTGCATTAAATATCTTCTCTCCTTCTGTTTCAAAGTTAACTACTAACTATTGTTGTATTTACGACAATAGTGGGGCCGTTAGGTATTTTCGTATATTAGGAGGCAAACACTGTGTACAGACAGTCACAATCCATAACAGAATAATCAACACAGGCACAATATACATGCAAGACTTCAAAATGTTACTTGCCTTGCAGCGAAATTTACGATACAATTTATGAATGCAACACTCGTGTGGTATTTGCATTGTGAATATACTCGATTTGCATGTTATTATTCGCCGTGCATTAATAACCGATGTCACTTCGCGTTTTATCTGGGTGTGATAACGCTTTTTCGAACCACAAACCGATTTAATCGCAACCCCGAAGGCGTTGTTGGGGGAGGGGTGAAGTGTCACCTCACAGTCACTGGCAGACTACCGGGCGTCGATATCTCGATGGATCTGTGTGACAGCTTCCACTTTCTTTGGTTCTTTAAATTACCGCTCTTCCGTTATAATCGCTACGAAGGCTTGGTCGAAACATATAACTACTGAGCACCGGTAACTTATTACGGACGATACTAAATTCTAACTAAAACCGCCTTTATTGCAATTATGTGCAATGCAAAGCTCAAACCCGAGGCTCTGTAGAATTACAATTATTTTGTAGAGTTATTTATTAGATTATTTTTAATTAGTAACATTTATTTATATAATGAATATTCTAATATTTAACATAGTTATACTGTTTCGGACCAGTAAAATTAATCAGAATGTATTATTGTAATCTCATAATTATTTCAATTACTAAAATATACATAATTATATATAAACAGCTTTGCCGATGGCCAAGTCCGCGTCATCAGTATTTTTTTGAAAAATAATGAAATCTCATAATCATTTTTCTTCTTTACGTATGTTTTATAGACAACATAATATAGTAATGGTACCATTTAAATTCTTGTTGCTATATCGCGTTCGTAAATTTATTTCGTCGTTATTAACCGCTATCCGATAAAACATGAAAGTTGTTTGCAATCGCACATAAATCTTGCGCAAATCCTATCAATTAAACGGTGCACCCCGGGTTTGGTGTTGTGTAGCCGTGAACAACAGAAATTAATTAGTCGATCTATCATTATTTTATTATACTGAATTTAATTAAGCATTTTATTTTTATTAATTTATTTGAGATTCAAAACTTCTCTTGTAATTTTTTTCATACAACTTTTTATTTAACTGTGAGGGCCACGCAACAGTTTTAGTTGTTGCACGAATGGGCAGGTCTCTAGGGTACTCAGCCCTGTAGTCCCGGGCTCATAGAATAGGGCTACGGTATCCCCTGCCTGTCGTAAAAGACGACTAAGGGGGAACACGGATGGGCAGCAGTACGAAGTGGTCTCGTGCTGCTGCAAGAGGGTGAGGGAATCGGAGAAGGTTTCTTCTCCGAGGAGTGCTCAGGCGTAGTACCGAAGGACACCGGTGCGTTTCATGGGAGATCGGGATCTCCCGGAGTCCCTCCAAATGTCCGTAAGGTGGCTACCGAGGGGGTTTTAGTGGGTAAAAACCCCACATAACCCTGTCATGTAAGTTGACAGGGTTATCTTTCGAAGATTTCCCCCCGATACCAAAATAAAAATAGTCACTGGGTACCACGACCTCACAGAAGACCGGCGTGAAGTGGAACTGTTAAACTTCTGCGTTTCGTCTGGTCACTCTGGTGAGTGATAACCTCACTGCTAACACTTGAAAATGTTGAAGTTTTTTAAGTAGCAATAGCTAGAACAGTGACGGAAGACGGTTTATTTATGATTGAACTTTTGAAATAGAACAAAATACGCTTTCGCAGAGTCTAACCAGTAGCAGTTCCTCGGAAGCAATTTTCGGCTATTTGCTCAAAATTCTTTGGAATCAATTGGCACAAGCCATTTTAGAATTGAATCTTTCAGTATTATATTGCAGCAATGGCACATTCAGCTAGTGCTCGCAGTTGATTACTTTATTTCAAATCTCTCTTTAAACTTCACAGGCGATATCTGTACGCCGGTCAATTTTATTCATACGTGCAATCCAATCCAATTTAAATTATTCATAATTATGTGCAATAAAATTCGCTTATGAGCTTCACTTATAATGACTTATATTAACTGCCGTCACGTCCGCTGTTGGATAACGAATAAAGCGTTCATTCATTATTTGTTATAAATCTGAAGCCGCTCAGAACTAGAATGCGTTCAAGCGAATTTCAGTTTCACATACCTATCATAATGATTACTTTCAATTAGGTCGTCGCGTATTGAGTGAAACAACTTATTTGCTCTTTTAACCATTGATTAAACGTCACATGTTTTTGTTCTAAAACTCTTAATACTGGATCTGATTACGTGAATAATGCATGGATGAATATTTTTTCTTCTTCACCTGTTTGGAAATGTACGAATGACTTGGACTTTAGTATCTATCTTAAGAAAGATTTCAATATCAAGACATACCAATACCACATGACTTACAGTTTGTGTAGCAATTAGACTCGATAAAATCGCGTTGAGGATTTATTATTTATTGTCATTAGTATTATTTGACCTTGAATCTTAAATTATTTATTGGATTAATGATATGTATAAGATATATAATACTTAATTGTTTATAAACAAGTTATTAATATGTAACTGTTATTAAAGTTTTAGTTTTCTTATATTTTTCTCACATTTGTTTATAGATATTAAATTATTTTAATTAGGCTATAAGTTTATGTTAGGAGAGTTGTGTTCACCTGTAATTGTTTGGACATTTACGATTTTTTTTATCCAATGTTGGTAAACATTAATAAATGAATAAAATAAATCTAGTGATTAAATGAAGTGCAAATTCCTGGCTGTGAGCTCATTCCACTCCACTACCCGGATATCAATTCGTACGATAGCGTATCGTGACCGAGTTCACCTCAATTAGCGATAACAGGGTTGCCTTAGCGAGTGCTGTGACGTTTCCGCCGTTTGCCCTTTCGATGAGTCGTTTCGCAAAGGCGGCGCGTTCGTTATATGGAATTTCCCCGGCGTTCGGCGCTACGTGGGCCCCCGGCGGTATGCGCAGCTGTTCTCGTCCGGCCAGGGCTGCCAACGGCCCCGATCAGTTCCCTCGCCGGATCACGCCTGTCGCCCCTAATAGGCTCGTCGAGGGAGGAGAAAGTAGCCCCACGAGGTTCAACGAAGTTTATGAAATGAGATATGTAAGAATCCTTAACCGATGTTGTGGAGCAAGCATATGGAATGAGAAAATATTTAAGAATTGTTAAGTGATGATATTGAACAGCGATGATGAAGTTCGCTCCATCTGGTCTTATAGATCTATACTCAAAAGTCTCTAGTCGTAATTTTCGTCCACTGACAGAAATAAATTGTTATTTGTATTAAATCCAGTGGCAGTAAAGGAATTTCGACACTTCAATTTGTTTCTTTTATGTGAGTAGGTGGTAAGCGAGCGGTTAAATGTTTACCGTCATGAGTCAAATTTTGAAGGACGAGGCCTTGGGTAACTCACTCACTAGATATAGGTACTCGTACTGTGTAAGATTGTCAGGTTACGAATGTAATTACCTAGTCAGAGTAACTCGATTTTCTTCCTAGAAATCGATATGAACATAACCTCTTGTATCTTGTATTAACTGATGCTTTTGCTTTCAGTCCCGAGACTATTAAAGCTTCATCTGACACAGAACCGGTGGGCTAGCCAGAACCCACGGGTTTGGAACATGGCCTGGATTGAAAGAAAGGTTAAGCTAATTCCAAAAACTAGCTCAGCAACAGCCTATCAGAATGTTAAGGCTAGAGTTCCGTCCCCCTTTTAATTGTGAGGCCGCAGTAATCATGCCGTAGCGCGGTGTCAGCCAGCCCTGCAGCCGGCCGAGGCGGTCGCACGGCTTCGTGAAAGTGTTCCATTATATCCGCTGCGGCAACCCGATACGACCGCCTCAGTTGCGCCCACACGCCGCCGGCGCGCGCTTACCCGCAACGCTGCCAATCCCGTCCAGTGAGGCTGCTCGCTCGCCGTATTCTCTGCAGATCACGCAATATATGGGTACGAGTAGGTCCCCATATCGATTGCGATCCAAGCCGATGTTGGAACCTCCATCTGAGGGGCCCTTGGATCGTGTCGTGGGGACACGACACTGTTAGTCAATTGCCCATCTTTCGTTAGCAGGGTGTCGCGGAGTGCAGCGGAGCGGACGGCGTCTCCGTTTCGTTACTTTGCACCAGCTACGTTGTTACGAGTCCTCTACGTCCCGAAGCTGTCTGCCAAAAAAAAAAGATCACGCAACAATAGGTTTAGCCTGAATTTGTGAGCCCAAACCACATCCGACTTAGCTCATGCCTGCGGCTTCATATGGTTGTCCGAATACGACCTTAACTTGTACCCCGTAGCGGTAGGTATCTGACCTTTTGTCTTCCCACAAAGCGGCTCCGTTTTGCAATTTACGTACGAAAGTCGGCCTGACAAGTAAGGTATGTTAGGTGTCAAGTCGGATAACAAATCGGGCCATGCTCTGATGACATTTCGTCGAAGGTTGCAGTCGAGTGCTGACTACATATATCGCGTATTGTAAATAAATTCGAGTACAGACGTTTTTGTCCTATATTAATACGTTATTAAATAAGGCCGGTTATAAAAAGTCGACAGGAGCCGTGATGCGACTTAGTCATATAAACATGGTACGAAGATCCGTATAAGTAAATGTAATAAACGAGCAATACGACAGTCTTAAAAGATAATAGGCTAGCGGACCAAGATTGGTCTATCTCGATCTACTGAAATGGGCCCTTTAGAGCCGTGCGCGCTGATGAAGACTGCGGGCGACTTCGAGAATATACCAATGATTTTTTTTTGTATATAAATTATCGAAACCACTCTTATAACCTTATATCACTGACATGATTGTTGCCTATGAACTACTTATATTGCTAAGTTATAAGACAATACATGTTATCTAATAAAAAATCGTGATAGCGTTATTTTATTCATTATTAGACCCCGTCGAAATCTAATCTAATATCCGTCATTTGTTTTTGTTTCATTAGCAATCATTTTTGGAATTTTTTTAATTTTCATTAAATAAAAATGCTACCTAATTCCGAGTAGCTTAGTCTTTTTGTTATTTTGTTCAAATGAAATTTTGTTTTCCTGTTACATATTTATAAATTAATTTGGAAATTAACGCTGAAAGTGATTAACGTATTTCTCCGTTACTAAGCAAACAATAAATAAATATTTCATTGTGTTCAATGACAAAAGCCTTTCCGTATCCAACATTTTAATTTGTAAATCGTAACACAGATATTTTCGAAAAAACATACTAAGTCGGGGGTGAAAAAGTTACTAATTTCAAAAGCATTCAAAGGCTATAGGTATATATTACTAGGACAAACAAAATATACAGTACTTTTCTTTAATTATAGGGCAGATCTCAAATAAAAAAATACAGAAAAAAGGCCGAGAAATACGTTGATCCTCAAACTGCACGCGATAAAATCCAAAAATGGACACGTTGGATTAAATTGAAAAGTTGTGCCTCGTGTTGGCTTCGTCAGTGCCTCGTGATGTACACCGTTCGGATCCGCATCAGGAGACCGATTTCATGTTATTGGCCCCGACGTGGCTAACACGGAAAAATCTCTAAGAGATATGAGCATTATATTTTCGACTGGACCGTTCATCTTTATTTGGTCTTGAGTTTTACGGATCTCCGGCACAGAATCCTTATATTATCTAAGTTTTATTTATTTATTTGGCTCCACAAATCTTGTGTATGAGCGGTCTTAATGCCTGAGGTAATCTCAAGCAGTCAACCTATTAGGTGGTCTAGGAAAGATATAGCTTCCCGAGGTACGAGGAAGTATACTCGCATGTAATGAGAAAATTTTAAGAATCGTTAAGCTATGCAATTACAACTTATAATTACTTACTTATAATTAAATATAATATAATACATATAATAAATGTATAAAAATATAAACAACTAACGATGTGAACTTAAGCAGGAACAGTTTACCGACTTGTTTTTAGTTTACCATCTTATTGCCAAATCTTATCTTATCGAAAGTTAAATTATCCTTTACTAACAAAGTCAGTATATTATTTCATTAAAAGATTTAATATACCTACTTTTTTGACAAAACCACACTCGATTCTGATATTGTATATGCTTCGTGCTTTCGCACAGAAAATTCCAAATGAAATCGCGAACCACGTGTAGAGAAGTTCCATCCTTTAATCTTTTGAAAAGCTCTGATTTCCATATTGCGTTTTAGCTAATCACGAGCCGCCTGTTTCGAAGTTATTTAAAGCAAGCGAGGGTTTCGTTTTGAGCTTAACGATAAGCGACAGATAGCGTGAATAAGAAAGTCTGGGAATTATGATAATTTACGACGTCCTTTCATTCATTTCGGACATTGCCTTCAAGGGCGCGGCATAAAGGGCGACCGGTTTACAAATAAATATAGAAACCAGCTTGGTTAGTCTTTTTAATGTGAAAGAGCCACGCAGCCGTTGCTGTTGAGTGAATAGTGCAGGGCTGGTCGTTGTGGTGTTATGATAAGAATATCTAGAATGTGTGTGCGAGTTAAACGACCCCTTTTCTACGTATTTAGGGTTCCGTACCCAAAGGATAAAACGGGACCCTATTACTAAGACTCGGCTGTCTGTCTGTCTGTATCTTAAGAACGGTGATAATTATATTGTTGAAAATTTCAAAGATTGTGTATTTCTGTTGCCGCTATAATAACAAATACTAAAAAATTAAAAATACTAGAATACTAGAAACTTAGTGGGGCTCGCGTAAATCACACATTTTTTTGCCGGTTTTATAGATTATGGTTCGGAACCCTTCGTGGGCGAGTTCGATTCGCATTGGGCCGGTTTGTTAAAGGCTAGCAACACGATTGCAACCTCACGAGTGCTGCCTTGCGGCGGTAATCGCGTTACGTTGGTCGGGTCGACAGCTTGTTTATACTTTCTCCCGAATAAAAACTATACGCCTCGGTCCGTCCACTTCTATAGTCTGTGGCCAGTGCCGAGCGGCGCGTCCTTGACTAATGAAAGCGGACTTTAGCAGACATCCCTGAAGTACACTCGCGGACGCACTCGGCCGTTGCTGCGTTTTTTTTTTAAATGTGAAATGTTGCCAAGCGAGCAAGCGTTTCACCTGATGTTAAGTGAATACCGCCGCCCATGGACATCTGCTAAACGCGAGGGTACCATATGCGTAGACAAGTTTTAAAAAATGGGCTCCGGCCACCTCACTCACCAGAGGGAACGCGAAAGTATTATAACTTCCACTTCACGCTGGTCTTCTGCGAGGTGATACTCACCCGGATTAGCCTGCCCATTCGTGCAACGGCCGAGGCTGCTGCGTGGCCCTACCACATTAAAACGCGTCGGAATATTCATGCTTATTTCCCATTCCCTTTGCCGCGGGGTCGTGCGTGCGTTGCGAGTTCTTCAACTGCACCTAGACTTCGCCCTCTCGTAGTTTCGAACTTCGTTCACTTGTATATTTTATCATGCCTTTCGTTACTATAGACGGCTCGCGAGCTATCCGTCAGAAGATAGATATTAATCCTCAAACGGTAGCGGCTACGAGATGGTACGAAATAAAACATCTATAAGTGTTTTTATTAATGTAGAAAACAGACTTCCTTCTGTTCTTCTTACCTCTCTCAATATACATTTTTTATTGGATTTTGTGAAGTTCCATGACGTTCTCCGGTGTCCAAGGTCCAAATACCTACCTACCTAAATACCCGAAATTAAAATTGGATAAGGTGAGAAATAAACCGCACCTAGCCAATGCAAAAAGAATTTTTTAAATCGGTTAAATAATGTTGTTCTGAGGTAACAAAAATAGAATATACCACGGAATAGAGCTTCCTTCTTTTTTGAAGTCTGTTAAAAAGTCTTAAATATAAAATCAGTTCGGTGGAGTCGTGGAGTCTGTAATTAATACTATCGCACTGTATGACTTTTGTAATGTCGAGTCGTAGAGATTGAGTGTAGCTGTAGACAGAAGTATCTCAGTGCAGCCGTAATAGCGTCCAAACTATTATAGAACCTCGTCACCGATTTTTGTATGTGTGTTCGCATCATTTTTTATTTTTTCGGCGTTGTTTCTGTATGTCGCCAAGCGTACAGCTTGTCACTAAATTTCCTCCATTATTTGAAAGCCCGTTCAATAACGCACCCTTTCTGTTCTAAATCCTTGATGCCATAATCCCATCTCGCCAACTAAGCAGCGCTCCAAAGCGCATCGCTCGCAACGCGGCTCGTTGGCGCAGTTTAATGAAATATCAATAAATACTATCGGCCGTTAAATTGAAGGTCAATCTTACGCCGCCGAACAACGCCGGCCTCACGTGTCATGCGCCGCACTGACAGATGCCACGCATGTATGTAGCTGGAGGGACGGGGGGAGCGGGGGGGTGGCCGGCGCGCGGCCTGAGCCCGATATTATTAGCGCGTACCCAACGCCCCGTAATTTATAACTAAAACATTGTTTTTATTTTGAGCGAGCGTGTCGTAACAGCGCGCCCGCCATCCGAATTGCAAATGGCCGCCGCCCGGTGCGGCAACCGCGCGCCGCGGCCCGTCCGCCGGCGGTGCGGCAACGCCGCGTCCGTGCGTAATTTTATCGCGGCGTACGATCGCGCGGGTTATCTTATCGGGGGATGTATGTATGTAGGTATGCCTCCCGCCTCCTTGAACACGAGACCATTGTTGGTTCTGTAGTAAACTCGCCCCGCGTAGGACGTGGACGACAACAATGGGCCGGAATGCGGCGTCGCTCGTCCTGAAGCGGATTACGTAAAACGCGTATCGAGATCATAGGGGCGTCCTTCGTAGGAACACGCTTCGATGGCGGCGATGTATTAAACCGGCCCTTTTTGTACGACTCGGAGCGGGCCTTTTCATTATAGAATCTTTTCATTTGATCTAGGATGAAAATTAAATCGCTTTGATAATTTTTTTATTCGTTATTTAAACTGTGGATTAGGAAAGTATTAGATCGCACGAACATAATTATGGTCAGTTGAAAGAAGCGCTTTTAGCTAAGGCAATATTCAAAAAGTGCAACTATTTCGCAAAGGAAACTTTGATTAACTATTTTTCATGAATAGAGTATTCTTAAAAAAAATATTGAATTATCGGCACCCACCCCGGTCCCGCGAGGGTTTCGCGAAGGGGTGAAATTTCGCGCGTGCCACCCGTAGGGGAGCGTTTCCACCCCTCCCACCCCTCCGGCCGCTCGGAGGACCTTGAAGCGACCCCGCCGGGGAAACCGAATCAGCTGTTCGCATTGTAGAGTCGATTTCCCCCGTATTTGACGCGAACTCGCCGCCTTTGAGAGATATTACGTGGGTAAAAAAAATGTCGCACCTCGCAATACTCCTGCTTCCTCCTTACCCACTTTCGGCGTAGAAACACGCACGAGAATGTTTCCCTTGAGTAGGTTAGAGTTTTCAGCCGAAATGTCGTTTAAAATATTTTAAATCGCCTAATCGTAACTGCATTATTTATAGGTATGTGTTCTATTTATTCACATATCCCTCAGAGACTCCATTATTAGTTACGTAACATGATATTCGTGCCTTTGCGAAGTATTATATGATATAAAACATATATTAAGAGATCTATTTATAAGCCCACATTTAATTTCAGTTAAGCGCGTCGTTTAGATAACTTGCGTCTCTACGGCCTGGTAATAATTTTTTTGGCTGATACAGTGGTACAGTTTTCAATTTTCATTTTTTTTTAAATGAGAAAAGGGGCAAACGAGCAGCAGGCTCACCTGATGGTAAGTGATTACCGCCGCCCATGGACATCTGCAACACCCGAGGGCTTACAAATGCGTTGCCGGCCTTTCAGGAAAGAGTATGCCTCTTCTTGAAGGTTCCCAGGTCGTAACGGTTCGGAAAGACCGCCGGCGGCAGCTGGTTCCACAGTGTGGTTGTGCGAGGCAAGAAATGCCACGAAAATCACGCTGTTGTAGAACGCTGGACATCGAGGTGGTGTGAATGAAATTGTTGGTTCTGGCGCGATGTCCGATGGTCATTAGTTGACTTGCCCATACTCGCAATTTTTAGCAACTGGCTCAAAGATTACGATGTGAGTTCGTAGACCTAAGAAACTTAAAGAAAACCGTAAGAATTGCGCTCATTTTAACCGACTTCAAAAATGAAGGAGGTATACGCGAATAACTTCGTCGTTTATGAACCGATTTTGATGATTCTTTTTTTGTTGGAAAGGATATCCCAAGGTGGTACCGTGATAAGGAAACCCGGATCTGATGATGGCATTCCAGAGAAATCGAGGGTAATCCTCAAATGTTATAGGTATCAACAATGTTTTTTAATTTCCGTTTTTTTTTTTGTTAAAAATTATTATATTCGTTTTCAATGCGACGACGAGTTAAGTATTCCCCTTTCTGTGTGGCAAACCAGGTGCATTTTTAAGAAACGAATATTCAATTCTTCCATTTGTATAAATACGTTACACCAGGCAATCATGTGTGGTATTTCTTGTACCTAGACGCTGTTGAAGCTGTGTCGCCTGTCAGTCTGTCTGTCAGTGTACTGGCCGCATTCAAAAACCCTCAATGTTTATTTACCATAAAGTCAATGTATTTATAAAGTGTATTCTTTATAAGAATTTAACGAGTGTACGAATTTGACGATTTTCACATGTTCACGAATTAGCTTGTAGCTAATGAGAGCCATGACTTCGAAATATATACAAACCTACAACATCCCTTTCCGACCGCGTCGAAAATAACTTGATGTTGGCCTCACAACAATACATTTCGTGTAAGGCTGTCGTAAAACGCAGACAAAATTAACGGCTATTTAGGCGATGCGAGTTTTACGATTCTATTTCAAAGTAGGTTCCTTTCGTATAGAACGTGTTGGACCAACGCGACGGTGTCGATCGCGTTTAGATTTAGACCGCCTCGAGATCTCTAGAGCGGCATCAGTCATCGGTATATATAATTAGACTGGAACAGTGAAAGTACGCCAAGAAACTGCGATCCGAAAATAACATAAGTCCATAATAAGATGCACAACTACATTGTATTGATAAATACATTAATTTTTTATTTAAAACAAAAATCAATACAAATTAAAATTAATTTAAAAATAACGTATATACAAAAGTTTTTTTTTTAATAATAAATGCAATATCTGTTGTCTCCTCACTAGGCAAGCCTGTATCGAGAGGCATATTGCATTTTCGAGATTTTAAATATATATATTTTACATGTCGACTGTCGTAGTATTAGGATAGTCTCCTGCGTGATTGCGTTCGTAAATTGGTAAAAAATATAATCGAGCGTAAGTAGCAGACCAGGCGGTATTGCAAGCCTGTTTTTTACGGATCGGTTCATAGTCACTTCTATAAAAACTTGAATTTAAACGTTTGGCGGATTAAAATATCTTAGACTATAAGTCAAACACGTTAGTAAATGAAGGACATACATAACTGGACGCTGCTAAAGGCCGGGAATTTAAAAGCAACGAGATAGGCACTCTATTCATCAATAGAATTTCATTTGTGTTATCTTACGTACTTCCATAGCTCCCCCGTTTCAAATTTACTGCTGGTCGCTAAGCGACAGCCGACCGACCTCCCAAGGACGCCGTCTCCTAAGCTAATCAAACACTCCACCTAGAAACACGAGCAGGGACCTTGATCTCCAATTACTTTATTAAACTTCAGTTGGTGTAGCGCTCGAACAGGCTTTACGCACGTTTAGAATTATAGTGACCTATATAAAAAAAAAATCATTTTTGGAAAAAAGTAAAATAAATATTTTTGCACTTAAGAACTAATGTCCGGTGGGGAGTAAAACAGACTGAAGTTTATGTTATGTAGCTTTCTAAAATCGGCGCTTGTTGAAATAAGGAGTCAGCAAGGAGGAGCATTAGTAAAAATCATGATTTTTCTTTTATTCGAAAGGTGCGATTTGTTCGCAACGAGATGTTTTGATACCGACTTTTGAAGTCACAATTTTCTAAAAATAAATCTAAAATCTTTCGACTTTTCATTCGATGAAAAAGAACTTTTAGAGCTTTGTTAGTTATTTTGTTATATCTAATTTGTAATTATATCTAATTGTTATAAATAATTATCTAATATATAAAGTAGTAACTTTCATAGTTTGGAATATGAAGAATAGTTAACTTATTAGTTAACTTATTATGAGGCCTATGTTCAAGAGTGGACGTCTTGCGGCTGATGATGATGAACTTTGGAGAGAAAAGTTAAATATGACTTGTTTCGCCTTTAAAGGTAACATAAATCGTAATACTGTAGACAAATTTGAAATAGTTTACTTTCAGTATTTTCTTTATTTGATGAAAACAATGAAATATTAGGTTTTTTTGTTCATCGATGCCTTAGATGCGTGGGAATCTTAATGATAAAGATTCCGAATACATTAAAGGATTTTATATTAATTTAAATTGTGGAAATACAATGTCTAGTTTTGATAACTCCGTGGCGCAGTTGCCAACGTATTGGCTTCGGCGTCGGGGTTTGTGGGTTCGATTCCCACACGGGACAACTATTTGTGTGACCCACAGATAGTTGTTTCGCATCTGGGTGTTTGTCCACGTGAAATTTATGTTTGTAAAAACATCCTTACAACACAGGATAATGTAATCCTAAAGTAAGGGCAATGTTTATAAAAAAAAAGAATAAAAAAAAATAGTTATTTTCTCACGCTCATTAAACGAACCTGCTGACCTTTATGTATCGATATATATTGATGATTAGTGTGATATAAATCCATAGTAGTTGTTAAATTGTTGCCGTCTTTATAAAGGCTCTCTTTAGTCGGTTTTTTATCAGAAGTGAATATTACCCTTGGATACTTTTTGGAAAGTGAGAGTAGTTCGTAGTATAGTATACGCTGCCGGCCTTTGAGGGCAGACTATGCTCCCCAGAATCGTATCGGATATATGCTTTCACTTTTCGGTCATATTAAATAGGTACTTGTTGCAGAGTGAGGTAAACACGAAATCCGTGTGCTCATTGGACGTGGGCGAGCGGAATGGCCCCGAAGAAAAGTTGTCTCGCATTCCGCCCTCGTCCACACCTAAACACCCACACCTCTATATCTACCCAAATAACACTTATAACAGACACGGTGTGTTTCTTTATCATTTATTTCATAAATAAATGAGTTTATTTCTATAGGGCATAACTACGTTGTCACCGATAAAAAGTAGACGGTCATTTATTCAAATTATATTTAATTTTCTATGTAAGTAATACCAAAAGACACAGAAAACATTGATAATAGGTAATATTTTTATAATTTTATAAGTTGGTAAGCGAGCAGGCTAGGCGGTTAACCTGATGTTAAGTAATTTACACCGTCCGTTGACATGTCAACATGCGACGGGATGCAGGTTTATTGTCATCCATTAAAAATGTGGGCACCGTTTACCCCAAGCACCAGAAAGTCGAAAGTATATTACTTCCACATCACACCGGTCTTCTGTGGGGTCCTAGTGCTTCCCCGGATGAGCCTACCCATTCGTGAAATAGAGAGAGATATATTCAACGTAATCTTGTATTGTTAAGTGCCATTAAATAATGAAATAAAAATGTAATTTACTAAACCGTATAAATGTTAGTCTGTTGGTCGGTTGCTGGTGTAGAAAGTATGCCATTTATCTATATACAGCGTGTCATTACCATCGCGACAATAAATGAGCACACGTCTAACGCTACTTGCCAATAATAACAAAAAAATATTAACGTTAAATAAAATTCCTAATTAAAAAAAATATTTTTCAAACAAACTAATTAAGTAAAAAAAGAAACAAAACTTGTAACATCCTACACAACTCGCGCCACAGCGTCTCATTACAGTATGTTTCAACAGTATGTTTTGTCTCTTTATAAATTCATTCAACCCATTCATATGCTTTGTGACTTTTAGAAATGAATTTTACGTTATAGTTTTATACATAAGGGGTGTTCTAAAATTCTTTGTTTTGGAAAATTTGGTAACTTGGTAAATATTGATGTTTAAAGAATGTAAATCTTTAAATAAAATTTTAAAAAGTTATCCTTTATATGTGTGTTCATTTATTGTCGCCATTGTAAAGACACGCTGTATACATATAACATGATGACTCCGTAGCGCAGTTGCCATGGTGTTGGCCTCGGCGTCGAGGGTCGTGGGTTCGATTCCCACACGGGTATTTGTGTGACCCACAGATAGTGGTTTCGCATCTGGGTGTTTGTCCGCGTGAAATTTATGTTTGTAAAAACGTCCTTACAACACAGGATAGTGTAATCCTAAAGTAAGAGCAATGAAAAAAAAATTAGAAAACGTGTAAAGCGGAGAAATATATTGCCTAAGTCATCGGAGCACCCAAAAGTAGTAAAAATTGTAATTTACGCCGGTGATCTGCGAGTTTATGGTGCTTTACCAGCCGATACGTCATTTCATCTATTTCTGCTCGCATCTGCCACCGTATGACCAAATTGGCAAGGCCTTAAAGTAGTACCGATTGGTTAATGTTCGAAAAATTCGTTTTCCATACGTTGAAATACCTTCCTCTGCACAGAGGGTAATAGAGCAGCATCATCATCATTTCAGCCTGTTTGAGTCCACTGCTGAACATAGGCCTCCCTCCCCCATAGAACTGCTACGAACAGAACCTGAGCCACCTGCATCCATGTATTAGAGCGTAGTCCAACATTATAAGACTACACCGTGGATGGGCAGGCATCACATATCTTCGAAATATTTTTTGTTATTATTTAAAAATATACAGATTCTTCACGATGTTTTCTTACGTGATAAGCCAGCACTTAATATAAACAATTTCATTGGTGCTGGCACCGGGATTTGAATCCAGATTGCTCGACTATAATGAATTATAATCGTGCGCCCAAATGTGGAGCCATCTCGGCTCTAGAAATTTAATTAGAAAATTTTGATCGGCATAAAAAACACATTTGAAATTTAATTAGAAAATTTTATTTTTTGATCGGCACAGAAAACACATTTCAAAGCGTTTTGACAGTATGCAGTGTATTTTACGTTCAGTACTCGCGCACCTACAATGCTTTATAACTAAATTATCATCAGTGACGTTAACTTTTAACAGAAAAAAAAATTAATGTTAATTCCGAAACGACTGTCATAATAAACCAATACGAGAACGAGCCCAACGCGCGTACCAAGTGTAAAATTTGCTGACAGAGTTTATTTTTTGTCAAATGACAATTTTGTTCTAAGTTGTCGAATTTAATTCGTGTGTTATGTGTGTGAATTTAAGTCGAATTTAAGACAGGACCAACGTCTGTTCGATTCGCTAGTTATTATATAAATTTATTTTCATACATTTGATTCTCGTTCACGTATTACTACGTACAAATTTGCATATTACTCAGACTTCGGGGAAATAGATCTCGAAGATGTTTTGTATTATATTTAAAAAGCAAGATTACAAATTTACTTCTAAATTTTTTTAGTGATTAATATTTATTTATCTAATATCTATCTAAAATTACATATTATCTAATAAACCTAATCCACGCGTCATTTAATTTGATTTTACTTGTTTCATTTGAAATTTAATCCTCGAACTATCGAACACTTAGCATTATGGTTATGAGACCATCACTTTATTTAATAATGTGCACTGTTCCTAAAACCTGACTGAATAATTATTCTCTACCTTGACTTCGTATCTCCCCAATTGTGAGAAGTTATATAGGTTAAAACAAGGGCACTTGGTCAGTTACAATAGCTAACCTACATTCAAAATTTAGAAAAAAATCTGTATTTATTCATGTACTCACACTTTCATTTGTCTCTAGGTACCAGTTTTCCTTATTGCGTTTCGCTGCTGGGAAAATACAGAGGCGAAGTTATTTTAAGAACGATTTCGTAGTTTTAAACGATCATGGCGAATAAAACCTTAAACGAAGAACGGCGTCTTGGGTAATCTAAAAAATTAATTTCAAAGTGTCATCTTTATGATTTAGTCTACGAATTGGTTTGATGAAGGTTGCATCAAGGTTGACGGATAATTATATCTGTCTAAACCAGCCACTATAGCATAGCTAATGTATTATAAAAATTAATCGTCACACTTATTTTTAAATTGAAAAAGTTTAAGACATCATTTTGGTTTTATGTTTTGGTTTGGTTTAACACCACATTCACGTGCTTTTCACCACTTCGAATAGTGACATTAATTCTAAATTAGCATAAATACTTAACTACGATTCAATATGTATATTGAAACGTAGTTAAGTGAACGTATATCTGAATGTTTGTCTGCTATTTAATTTTTTTGAAGTTCACATGCTAAAATTATTAAGAACCTGTTAAGATTTCCGTAATTAACGTATAATTTTTTATTGTTTCAGGTAATAAACGTACGCGTTTTGTCGAACCGTACTTTGAACCGTTACAGCGGTAAGAACAAGTTGAGCATGCTACTACTAGAGACGATTATTTAGGTCACAATGTCGTTCACTTGTTTTGAGTTGTATCTAGGAATTCCTATATCGGCCGGTGCCATTTAACTACAAATACGTGTAGCTCTTTTACGTTCGCGTTCTCGACGGTGCAGCGTCGGGGGTCCGTTGGACATGCGTTCGTGGCACCGTTTCCTGCTCGGAGGCGATGGCGTGGTAGGGACGTGCGCGCCATTCGGCGGCCCGGATGCGACTGCCGCGCGTTCCATTCAACAGGCGAAAAGGATGTGGGCGGGGCGCGCGGGAAGCGGCGCCATTGGGCGAGCGGCCGTCGCGCCGCAATGGCCGCCGCCGCATTCGGCCAATGAGCGGCGCGCGGACCGAACGCGTCCGGCCACCGGCGTCCGCGGCGTTGCCAGCTCGACACGAGAAAATACCAGATTCGACCTTCTTGGGACCCCCGGGTGCTTTTTTTTATGTTTGGGCCCGCGTTATCACTCGGCGTGCGTCGGGTTCCTTATCCGTTGGGATGTTGGACGCGGCGACTTGGTGGACCGTTTGTGCAGTGATCTAGTGTAATATGGTGTGGCCCACGCCTTCCGGGGAGGTCTTGATTGACATCGTGACAAGGTAACTGGCCACAATCCGTTTTCTTCGCCGAAACCGTCCTCTCCGACGATTGAGTTTCGATCCTCTAATCGAAACGAGCTCGGAAACGCGTTTCTAGACCGAGGCGGGTAGACACACCGCAGTGGGTAAGTGGCTCGAATTCGAACTGGGAAACTCTTAAACTGTCTATAAATTGTTAATGACACACTTGGCTTGTATTTGGTTACATCAGTACCGTACTTAACTTGTTTGCTATTTTGCCACGTTAGTTGCACCAATTACTCTAATTAGTGTCGGCATTAAATAGGTCAACTCGCTCGTGTTTTGTGTACGAAACACGTGCCCTTAAAGTATTATATCTCAACGTCACTGCTAACCAATAACAACCATTTAAGTTCAGTAATAACTTATGCGGGACTTCAAACGTCGCTTATAAGTAACTTTCTATATCGTCTTCGTAACTTTTAGCTTTGTAAGTGAGTGTGCAATTTCATATTGTGAAATAATGTAAATGCTCATGGAAGACGTAAACTCGTATGTTCGTACAACAAGTATGCAATGGTTTATGAATAATTTGTTTGAGAATAATATTTTTTGTTATCCATACATTGCACGCATTAATGTAATGACTCCTTTTACCAATAGTTATAATACTATAACAAATACACGATACGTTATAGGAATGTTTGTGTGCCCTGAACACATTTCCAGCTATCTTCAATCATATATTTTTCTCACCAGGTTAGCTGGCTGAGAACTCGTGTATTGAGTTAAGCTTACTCTTGTACATTATTTACATTACATTTCATTTTTTTTGTATCTTGTGGTTTGTGTACAATAAATAAGAAAACAAAATTATTTGTAACAACTAAGTTCTAACATTCCTTAGGCAAACTTTCAAGATTTAAGGAATAATAACAATTCGTATAAATGTATTATTATACAAATGGCCACATAAACGCCAATGAATGCTTAATTGACATTAAAGTAGCGTATGCCAAGTGAAGTTCTATTAGTGGGACAGAACTTCGTAAATAAATAACGGAGCTATTAGCTAATCCACGTCCGTGTGTCATCTTAATGGCCTTAGCAATGAACGCCTCATACATTAATCTGGCAACGGTCACCTGGACTCGGCGTCTCGTCAACGGGCAGCATTATCTCATTATCTCGGACAGATTTTCCGCGAAGGTCGCATCGAGATAAGGTCAGGCGTATCGTTGATAGCTACAGCACTGACCTTGACCCTATGCAATGACTTACTGCGATTTATCGCCGACTGAGCAGGTGATCTTATGTACTGCGATCACATTTTTGTTCCGGGATATACCTAATTAGCTTTCAAGTCCACCTCAGAGTTACCTCGGACGAAACTAACGTAAAAAATATTAAGTTGTATTTTGAGTACTTGTAGGACTGCACCATACGGAGATCAGCGATAGTATAGTTTAACCGTACTTAAGTAGAAACTATATCCTTGAATTTCGTCTGATTTTAACACATTATTTTGGATGATTAATTCAACGAGCAATGGCTTTATGGTGGTGGGGATGCCAGTATTTTTGAGGGCAGATTTAACTAAAAAAAAGCAATATAAATAAATCATAAAGTTATACAAAATTTTGGAAAAATCACGTTTTTGTAAAACTACTAAAAGAGAAAAACTTGTTTATAGTATTTTTGAGTAGGCACTACAACTAGCTGACATAAACGAAATAAATTGCAATATGAAATATTATAGTACAAGTATTGCAATGAAACAATATAATAAGAAGTGATACTGCTCAGCACTATCTGCAAAAAAAAATAATCTTAAAAATCTTTGAACTGTCCAAGATATATCAAGTCACGATACCATAGATTTGTTTTTGAATGATTTAAACGGATATATGTAAGCTATCATAGTTGACCAAAAAATTTAAATGAAGTAATTTAATCCATTATTTAACTTAAAATTCTTTAAAAATTTAAATAAAAACAAAACTGTATTATTGTTAGTTATAAGTAATTAATAACATCTGTTTCGTGGGATAACAATTTGTAAATTTTTAAGGTCATGTACGGTTATGTAAAAATATAAAAGTAAAATAAAATAATAACCTATACATATATATTCCACTGCTGGGCAAAGGCCTCCTCTATTAGAGGGTATCAGAGCATAGTCCACCACGCGACCCCATTGCGGATTGGCGGCCTTCACATATCTTCGATTTTTTTTTATTATTTCTAAAATATGCATCTATTTGAGCCCATGATGAGTTATCACTTAAAACACTTTACTGGATTACGTTTATGTTTATAGCGCCGACTAGTAACCGGGACGTCAAACATTCAATTCTTTGCGTTCCAGGTTCTTACAACAGTGACGTGACTTCCTATTACACCCAACAACTACAGTCTTGCGTTTTTGAGGTTTAATATTTCATAGATTTGACGTAGATAGCATTATTTATCACCGTTTACATTTTAAGGAACTTGTGTGGTATCTCTTATGAAATAACGTTTTTTTTTTTATGTGACAAAGTGGCAAACGTGGTGTCGGTTCACCTGATGTTAAGTGATAACCGCCGCCCATGGATATTTGCAACACCTATAGGGTTTCAAATGCGTTGCTACCTCACTCACCAGACGAACCGCACAAGTGTAACACTTCTAATTCAGTGCGGTCTTCTGTGAGGTCGTGGTACTTACCCGGACGGACCTGCCCATTCTTGCAACAGTGAACACCATTGCGTGGCCCTACCACAGTGTAACTCACGGTACTCGAAGGGTACAAAGCTCCGTCATCAATTTCTCGATCATGGAGTCCATAAATGTATATCTTAATGAGTGATAATATGAGTCCATAAATAATATGAGTCCATAAACGTATATCTTACTTAGATTTGCCTCACGCGCGGTTCGGAATGTTCGTAGTCGCCTGACGCACGCCCACGACGTTTCCGGTGCGGGATTCGAATCCAGAGACAGAAGCGTGTTAGCGTGAATAATCGTGAGTCATTTCCTCCGAACATCGCGTGGTTGCTAGGGAATATGACAGGTTAGGGAATAGGGAACATGTTTTGACACTCGGGAAGTGTTCTTTTCAATGAAATAATGTACATAAAGAGTGATGTAAAAGTAGCAGCATAGACATATAAGTGTCCCACTACTAGCCAAAGGCACGACGATGCGTTGCCAATTTCGGAGCTCCCGAAATTACCAATGTGTCCTCGAAATCGACAGATATACATATATCTTCGTTCTTAATAAACCGACAAACATGTTTCTCATAAGGAGCGTATAAAGGCTTTCGCGAGACTGAAGTTGGTGCCTCCGACATTTCCTAAGTTCATAATTCGCCCTCTCAGTACAGAACTTGGCGGATATTGCGTCTATAAATATGCCACGTCGAAGGGATTTATGGACGTGATTAGGGCATTTCGGAACTATTGAAATGCTCTAACGGTGCCGGCCTTTCGCGTCATTACCAATTTATAAGGTCACTTAGTGGGTAACGTAAAACAAACTGCCAGTTCTATTGGGATGTAATGTACCCTGAACTTCCGTCTGTAGATTTATTCGTACCAAAATACATATTTTAAATTAAACTATCCGTCTTAAGCTATTTTTTTTACGTAAGAAGATGGCTAGCGGGCTGTCGGTTCACGTAAAATATCGCCCAATAAATTGCATGTTATGTAATTCAAACTGAAATTATTAATTTTAGATGCTAACTCATCACATGCAATTCGGTAAAAGAAAAATTCGTGAGTAAACCTGCATATTTTCGAAATAATAACAAAGAAATATTTCGTAGGTATGTGAAGTCGTAGGTATCCGCAGTGTATTCGCGTGGTGGACTGTGCCCTAATGCCCTCGGTACAGAGGAGGCCTTTGCCCAGCTGTGGGAAATTTATAGGATGTTGCTTTACTGGAATGAAGGAATGAATATTACAGTCGAAGACTTTATTGTGAATGATCGTGGATCTTAAATTTGATCTCGTGCGCTCTAGAAAGACGTAATGCTCAACAATTTTTCGACGCGTCCGACCCGGCTCGTCTCCAATATGGTGGAATCGCGTAGGGCGGCCGTAAATTTGCGACGTTTCCACTGGAAGTAGGGCAGACGTTGTTGGGACCAGTCATCGTCTAGATTTAAACTAGTTTTCGGAGTTGTTCGGCGACCGTCGCATGCCTCAGTCACCAAGAACTTTACTTTGCTCGGTGTACGTTCTTTTCGCGTATACTCTTGAATTATGGTTCGTTTTACACTTTTTATATTTTTAAATATGTTTTCGATATTATCGTTCAAGTTACTGAAACCGTTCACGTGCTTTTATTTAAACAAATAATCCTTTAGCTAGATTTTTATTGATTTACTTAGAAACGAATTGGATTTCTTTATTAACGTAAATGCCGAAAAATTATTGGTGCACTTTGATCTATTTTGAACTTCAAATAACCAAGCAAATATTGATGTTTGTATCGGTAGTTCAGCGATGCTTTCTCGTTGAAACTGTCAAAGATGTCGAATCCAGAAATAATCCGAATTCCTTGGAGAATTTTTGAATTGCTCATGCTGCTAATATCGTCTTGTTAATGACTAAATCCGGAATAAGTATGTGTAGTTCATGACGATAGTTATCTCGTGAAGGAACCACACTGTTGACTATTTATTGTTCGGCCACGCAAACCGACCCAAACTGTGTAGCTTACACATCTGTTATCGTCTATAAATAGGTGCAAAGTCTGCACGCGGGTTCGATGACCCTATCGCACTGTTGACGGACGCGCGGCGCTCTCTCCTAATCATTTACGTCATCCACCGATTTGTGTCTGCGCAGTTTCGAGTTCGTCAATATTTATGACTGGCGACCCGACCCGGCTTCGCACGGGTTCAATGTGTAATATATTTTTGTTCTTTTATTGTGAAAAGTTGCCAAGCGAGTAGACGGTTCACCTGATGTTAAGTGAATACCGCCGCCAATGTACATCTGCCACACCCGAGGTTTTCAGATGCGTCGACAATCGTTTGAAAAATGGGCTCCGGCCACCTCACTCACCAGACGAAACGCGAAAGAATTTAATTCCACTTTACGCCGGTCTTCTGTGAGGTCGTGTTACTTACCCGGACGGGTCTGCCCATTCCTGCAACAGCCGAAGCTGCAGCGTGGCCTTACCACCGTTTATACTATGAGTCAGTGTAAAAAAGGCAAGCGGCGTAGTTTTAAAGATCTAAGCATACATAGGGACAGAGAGACAGCGGGACGACTTTGTTTTATACTATGTAGTGATGGCAAGTGGCGCCAGTCTAAAACGCAACACCCTCTCACCGTAACTGGATGAACAGTGGCGGATACTGCTGCTAACTAACACCGATCTCTTTTAGTCCTGGGCGTGACAAGTTATAAGCTTGTCATGTTTTTGAGCCTCGCGATGTCTGCCAGCGATGCCCCAGTTGTTGGAATGTCGCCCAGCGTTCAGTGTCCGCTTGCGATACTCCAGTTACATTTCTTGTATGATAAATCACGAATTAACGGTCACTGTGTGTTTGATACCTCTCCTGTGTATTTGGACTTCCGCTACTGTACCAAATATAAATGACGTCATAAATTGATTTTGGTATTTCTCTACTGTCAGGACAGACCAGAACGTTTTAAGGTCTATATCTTGATAAATATAAATCCTGTATCATCTGCCTAAATCTTTGAAATATGCCATGCATTTTTACGTCACGCGATCTACTGGCATTACGAAGGCAACGTAATATTGTTACCACCAGAGATTGTCCTATGTGGTTCGGAAAGAGTAATTAACAAGTGAATTTATGGGTCGCAAATAAACGACCATACGGTGCTTTAGCAAAGGAGTTAGTTGGCTATTATAGCCAGTAGTACTTATGAGGATATATATGGAAGTGGTGGTGGAGATTTACGCAGTGAGTTCTGTCCTCTCGTACCGCTCGAGTAGAATTGCGGCCTAGTTTGCCTCCGCGTGTTTGTGTGAGCTAATGACTCTTATAGGGATTTATTGACGTTCCCTGGCCGCGGCCCAAGGCGGGGCAAACAAAGTCGTAATTCTTCCACCGCTCTCCCCGCATAAGCTTCTCGACGGGGCGGAGGGGGACGCGGACTTAACCGACGCCGTGTACCACCCGCCCGTCCTCTATATGCTCTAGATGCACTTGACGTATCCTCAGGAATTCGCCGCCTCGGACGGTGAAGTCCCACGGCTCGAACGGTCTAGAACGGTTGGCAACGCATCCTCAGCGAATTAGGTATGGGTCAAGGGCACTTGTAATAGCTTGAACAACTGATAAGTGATGGGGAAGAAAGGTTTTTGAGTAGCAGCCTCGTGCCTGGCCATCGAAGTGTAGAAAGGATGACCCCCCACGCTCAGGATCGTGCTTCGTGGCGTTCCCTGGACCGTAACAAGCTGAAATGATAATGAAGTACACCGAGCCAGTGCAAGTCTATGCACTCTTGCTGTAAATATCAAACTTTGTACACGTCGGAAAGACGGTCCAGTCTATTTGCGTCCCACCGGCACTAATGCCCGAATATCCTCGCTCAGCTGGCACTAAAAACTACTTAACCCATTTACAACGACACTTAATAAGATAAACGAATGTAGCGTCAGGGACCGCATCCGGCGAACCCTCGGACACTAACAGAAGTTTTGTCGTCGTGTATTTACTGCTTAGAGAAATTGAAGAGTTACGACCGTAGGGATGAGTAATAGTTTTATTTAGTTATTTGTCACATGTTGAATTACACTTGCGATTGGCACACCGGCGAAAATCTCATCGTCATTTATTTACATTGTTTTAGCATTTGAAGTAATGTTTGGCGCATCCATTGTTATTCCCTCTACCTGTAAAGAACCGTTCCGCTCATGTATCGAAAAAGCGCGTTAAAAAAATGTTTACCGCGTGTTTTTTGATCCGCACCTTCCCGACATGCGCGTCAGCCGTTGCCTGTACCCTGCGTACCTGCGGGCTATGCTCATCTGCGACATTGCCCCTGGCATTGTGCGTCTCGTACGAATCAGTTTTTGCCTCTTTCGATATTGTGTGCGGTAACCGTGTGAACGCCTAAGCGACTTGCAAGGGACGGATGCGTCAATGGGGCGGGATGAGAATGCGCTGGGCGTTATTCTTTCCGCGTGCCTGATACTGAGCTCCGAGAAAGCATTGCCAGGTAGAGATTAAGGAAAAAAAATGGGACTCGAAACTTGTGTAGTAATTTACACACTGTGACATTTTAAACGGGGAAGATAGAGTGCTTATATTTGTAATTTTTCTTTAAATTTATCAGTTGGATTTGAATATCCGCAGACAGAGGTCTTGTCGTTTCCTATTTGCCCTTAAGGACGAATAAAAGATATAAGAAACTCGATATAAAAATGAAAATCATAAATGCGAACAACTTCTGATATTATTGTAGGTATTATTGGCGTGTATTCACAAAATCATTCAGTGGAAAGTCACGAAAACTTCTTATTTACATTTAGAGTTGGGAGTTACCCATGTTTACCTTATTTCTTACTTCGTCATTTATTTCAAAATTAAATCATATTACTTCTAAAAATGATCGAGTTTTCTTTTATCGTGTTATGGAGAATAACTTTCTTCTTTTTTCCTTTTTATTCAGAAATGAAATTCTATGTACATTATATGGATTATACAAAGGAAAAAATTTTGTGTTCACTCACTTTTCCGCTATTGTTGTGGTAAAATAAAACGTGCCAATGTTATTTCTCTATAGAAAATCTTTACACTCATCACGATTTTATACTTAGAGTTTATTATTTTTATTCACGCCGGCTAAGTTCTAAACTCTGAAATGAATAAAGCTTGTAATGAAGGTAGGTTTTTGTTCTACTAACAATCACGCAGCATGCCCATTGACCAAATAAATATTGCCCATTACATTTAGATTTGCATCGGATTCGTGTTAATTTTATCTCAGTAATCTCAGCATTTGTCAAGTCACTTGTTCGAGCCACCCTTTTTGAAGGAATCGTTGGAGGTCGCCTGCGCAAGTGCCGTGCCCACGCGTCCCGTGGCCTTGACTCCGCGCCGCGCGTTTGTCAACGCGCTAGCATATTCCCGCGGCGTCTCCCGCGGCCGCCTTATTTCCGTCGCTCTTTTTTCGTTCCCGACGCTATTTCGGGCACTCCCGCGTGCGCCCGTAAGCGGAGTCCACGTCGCTCGGGACCGCGTGGACAGTCCCGTTATATGTGCGAACTCTTATGGAACTTGGATGATAACTCTTTTTGTATATACATCTGCCTTCTGGAAGGTGTAGTGTTGAGCTTTTTTGTTCTTGTTGAAGAACTTTAGTCCCCTTTTTCGCCTTATACGTGCATGAATGTCTGAAGTAATAATTAATGTGTGACCTTAATTAACAGCAAGCTCCCGACACTGGGTAAACCAAATATCCGGTTTTTATGTAAGAAGATTGCAAGTGAACTGGCGTTTCACCTGATGTTTAACGATAACCATCGCCCATGGACGCACCCGTAGGGTTGCTGATGCGTTTTTTATAAAGTGCGCCCCTGCTATCTCACTCAGCAGAGGAATTGCGGTAGTAGAACTCTTCCACTTCCCGCCGATCTTCTGTCAGATCGTGGTATTGTACACCCCGGACGGACCTGCCCATTCTTGGAACAGCGAAGACTGTGGCCTAGCAACACCACAGTTGTTTTACTCTATTACTAGGAATGCTCTTTCACGATAGTACGCTAGTTATCGAGATGCAGGCAGACCGACCTGTGCGAAATAATCTTGGCATAGCTTCGATTTAGTCTCTTCTAAACAATAACGTAGATGCAGTACATTAATTCAATTTGCCCTATGCTTTATCTCGCACACTTGGCATCCCTATTTAACGCGTACTTTGCTATTAACCCGCATCGCGTCACGAGACTCGACGCGCATTTTGGCACAATGCCGCTTAAATTGAGGCGTCGATGGAAAGTGTCGTCTGTGTGTATCTATACAGATAAATGAATTTGGAGTGTCCGTTTTTAACATTAAAATAACCGCTTTTTACTAAATGCATATGGATGTGTACACGCTACATACACCAAAATTTATTTTTACCATTTTTGTCTGTCTGACCAACACTTCCGCTTCGCGCTGGTCTTCTGTTAGGTCGCGGTACTTCCCCGGACGGAACTGCCGATTCGTGCAACAGCGAAGACTGCTGCTTGGCCCTACCACGATAAAAATTCCTGAACAATTCCTGCGAATATCGTTCTACAGACGTGCTTTGCGTGAGGTATACGAGCGTAATTAGAGTCGTATCCCTTTCAACCTGTCGTTCAATTAAGCGCCACCGCATCCGCCTACTCCACATTTGACTCGCGAACACATCTGTGTTGAGCTCAGCGTAATCCGTCGAAACTCGTCCCATTGAAGCGGCAGGGATCCACGCCTCGCGTTTTTCCCATTCTCCAAACGCCTTTGAAGGCGCTCAGCTCGATGAATTAATTGGCGGCGGTAATTGCTCGTCGTCGTGTCGCCTGCAGACTGCGGAACCCGCATACTTCAATCCACATAAACTAGGCACGCGGCCCCGCTCGCTAGGACCGCGCATCTATTTGCTTTCCTATCGTAACCGCTTGGACACGAAAACTAGGCTAAACGGTGCATTTCTTGCATACTGTCATCCTGCCTAAAACGCTTTGGTTGTAATTTTGACGCTATAGACGCTAGTCTGTGTCTCGCGATTTTCAAACGGGGGAACGCACATTTTAATAATTATAAACGTTATATTGAAACACATGATAAATAGGGAAATTATTTAGGATTTTAAACCGACTTCGAAAAACGATATAAATTCGGTTGATATTCTTTTTTTTCATGTTCGTTACCTCAGAACTCCGTCATTTATGAGCCAATTTTAAAAATTATCTTTGCATTCGGTTCGGTTTAGCTTCCATTTGGTCCTAAATTAATTTACTTGTTACTGGGTCTTTGAGTTCGGAGATACATCAGAAACTCATAATTAAATAGAAAATGTATAGTGACTGAGATATTTGAAGTCGGTTTTGTTTATTGTTAGTAAAAATGTACTTGTTTTTTAAGTTATTGTTTTATACCGCTTATCTATAAAAGAAAGACACAAAACGGGGCTAAAATTTGCATGCAATTTCATAGTTACGTTAAACTGAAAATCAAAATTTTATGATGATATGTCGTCAACTGGCACTAAGAAACATACGCGCAAACTTTGTATATATGTAATATTTTAGCGCATAGAGCGATAAGTTTTAGCAAGTTACAAAGGGCGAGTAACAGTTGGGGGTTAAACTACTACTAAGGGGGCTAAGCTACCCTTCAGCCGACCTTTTACGAATGTTCGGAGCTTTGTGTGTGTTTACCTAAACTTTACCCCGTGTACGCCACTAGACATTGTCTAATTCCATCCACCTAATCAATATAGTTTTGTCGTAAAAATGTGGTATCCAACCAGACTTCCGCATTTTCGCCAACTACTGAAATAGCAATAACACCGCGGCATAGCGGTGTTTGTGCCAACTCCCTGACAAACGAGCAGACACGGCGCACCCGAAAACACGTGAGTCACGAGATTTACCGAGTTACTAGAAATTCGTCTTTACGTAACCCGACGCTTTGGCACCGTAATGGTAGAAGCGATGCCCGTTTGATAAAAAAGGAAACTAAATAATGTGAATATTCCATTCTATTTGACCAATAGTTCGTTTTGATGCGAATTAATCGTTCGGTTTCGAACCCGTGTCATCGAAGTTATCGCGCAGCGCCACACGGATCGCAGAACGCGCTCGGAGCCGGCAGCGGGGCGGGCTGGGAGGGGGGGGGGGGGGGGGGGAGGTGCGAGCGGACCTCTATATCGAGTCAAGTGAGTGACCTTCGCGGGACGGACTACTGGCTGGCAACAGAGTGGAGTACAACCTACATCTACAGCTATAGGTACGCGCGCACAGATCGCTACAACTATGTCGGCCTGTGTGCGGCGCGATCGGCACGATGACCTGTCCCCCCTCCCGCCCCCGCTACACTTCTGTCCCCCCCTCGCCCTGCCCCCTCCTCCCCCGCCATTCTGTGACGCATCAATTACTCCGCTCGGTCGCATCGCGGCGGCCGTACGGCTCAAATGCTAACCGTAGGCCGTCCGCCTTAAGGTGCACATTCGGCGGGCGGGCGGACGAAACGCGCGGGAAAGTGCACGTAGCAGCGCGGCCCCGCATTTATTTTCGTACGCAGCGGTACACGGGTGCACTGTTCCGTGAAACGCGCGCGGCGGAGACGGCGTCCGCTGTGGACGAGGACGTTTCGCACGAGCCCCCCAAGGCATGGCAACGCGAGATGCGAAGCCGCTTCTCACGCACATCACTAATACGATTTAGGCGCGATCCACCGTCGTAGAGCAACAGTCCACCCCTACAGGGGGCGTTGAGTTCTTGTATCTTGTATTAACTGATGTTTTCGCTTTCAGTCTCGAGACTATTAAAGCTTCATCTGACGCAGAAACGGTAGGCTAGCCAGAGCCCACGGGTTTGGGCCCTCCGCTGTGGGTTGGGACGCGCATGTGCTCATGCGTGCGTTTAACTATGGTATGTCATCTAAATGCCATCGTGATTATGGTTCGGACCGGGACCCCGATGACCGACGACTGTGTTTTTAGCTAATCGGTGGCTGGGGGCGGTGAGAACCACCCCCGGAACGCGGGTGTACCTTGTGTACGCGTTGTGTTGGTCTCGCCGTGCTCGGAGGCGAGGGCGAACTATTGTGTTTTGGCGTTGAGTTTAAGTGTTTATACTTTAGCGTTCCACTGAGTAGCGTAACACGAGAGCTGAACTCCCGTGTTGTAAGTCTTGGCATATCGTCAGGTTAGTTTGCGCATACGCCGTCCCTTTGAAATAAAAACAATGCTCTTGACGATGCTTTAGTAAAACTGCATTTCAGTCGCTATACCCGCCTACTACGTTCGTTCATCCTAAACACGAAAACGAACAAAAAGCTGTTCGACCAATTTTATTATTTACGAATCTGAAAATGGATTGGTATACTAAAGTAATATTAACTTATGCAATGAATAAAGGCGAAGTGTCGCGTGCTTTGCATCGCTAATCAGAATGCAACCCAACATAATACCTATTGAAAGTGGCGAGGTCTTTGTTTTTGATGAAATGACGAATTAAAAACGTTGTTTTAACAAAATAATTAAATAATCGTTATGTCGGGTGTTCTGTGGGTTTCTCTGTGGTTACTTTTTAAAAATACTGAAACTTTTTTTAGAATCGAAAAGATTTATGACTTATATGATGATGAAACATGCACGAAACTTACTCAACACAAGGAAAACAACTTCGACATGCATTAATGCGGCACCGCTAAAATCTCCAATAACGTTACAAAACAACAGTTGGACACGAAACCGCTTTCGCGAACGGTTAACGGTCCATCCATCCTTACCCGATGGAAAAAACATCGCCCGGTGTATCTGGGCCGCGGGCTTATCGCCCCCGCCGTATCCCGGAAGCGGGCTTCGGCCGCGAACTTTACATTTCACTTTTTCTTTATAGTTTATTATTGTTTTTGAAGTGAAAGTTCCATACATAACTAAGGTGGAACTGAATAGTTTGGACTAAGACTCCACGACAGTACAACGGAAACTCTTTACGGCGATGACGCGAATAGCAGGCATCCGATTTTTAAATATCTACGCTGTATGGCGTATCTGAACTAGTTATACATTAGAAATAAAAAATATATTAATATAAAATAAATTAATAATAAATTAAATTATTTTAATTCCACCGCGTGTAAAGATTTTGCGCACTATTTTTTTACTCATTGAGACTTAATGGCCTTTAGACTGTATAATCTGTGAGTAGACCTTCGCTTCATTATAGAACTTGAGACCAATTAACGTAGCGCTAAAATCATTAATTCTGAGTTTAAATATTAATAGGTCTTTTCAGACACATGAAATATCGTTCTCTTCTCAATCGAGTAACTTAGTCCATTGTTTGGCTTTTTTGTTTCGTTGATTCGCGAATATTTTATCATTGACCCGGCGGAAGACACGTCATGATAAGTGGCCAAAATTAGAATGCTGTGAATCATCTCATCAGTCGTTCAGTGGTGGGCTAGAGGTAGCGGAGTTGACCTTTTTGACTGATCCCGGGTGTTGAGTTCAATCTTATAAGTGGGCTTGGGCTTTGGCGGTAATTTTTGAAATCGATGCACATCGTTGTTTCCCAGACAACATCCGATGTCAGCATCGTTGTTTTCGACAACGATGTTATCACGAACCAAGATCGTCGATGATCAACGAAATACGATCGGCAGTCGGTAATGTTTGTTACCAATTCGGATGTCGATGTCGGTGACATCCGATGTTAGACATTTCACCAACGGATGCCAACATCGCAAAGTGACATCCGATAAGTGATCTTCGACTCCGTGGCGCAGTTGCCAAGGTGTTGGCTTCGGCGTCGAGGGTCGTGTGCTCGATTCCCATACGGGACAACTGTTTGTGTGAACCACAGATAGTTTTTTCGCATCTGGGTCCATGGGAAATTTATTTTTATGAAATATTCTTACCACACAGGATAATGTTATCCTAAAGTAAGTGCAATGTTCTAAAAAAAGAAAAGAAAGAAATCTAAAGTCTTACAATTCGGCTTTACGACGACAGGTTTTGCATTTAGAGATCGATTAGGTTTAGAGAAACGAAGATAAAACGTGACAATACGAAGGAAACCTTGATCTGATGATGGCATCCCACAGAAGTCGAGGGCAATCCTCAAATGTTATAGGTATTAACAATGTTTTTAGTTTCCGGTTTGAACTCGGTCTTTTTTTGTTAAACATCATAATTTTTTAACCTATGCTTTTGTTTATAAGCACAGAAAACTCTTTTAATATTTCCTTAGTTGAAACAAGAGTTTTTGGGTGCAAAGAACACGGACCTTTGGTGTAGCTCATCAGCCACTGTGCGTCATTAGTGATCTTCGTATAGGTGAGCGACTTCTATGTTAGCTTTGTTGTAAGATAAGGCTTTATTGTCGTGACGATAAGGGACTTTTCCAGGTGCAGAAGATGACTTAAAATATATGTTGCTTAAGCCATACATATACAAGTCTCACTGCTAGGCAAAAGCCTCCCGTGTACAGAGGGTATTAGGGCGTAGACTTTACATATCTTCCAAATATTTCCTTCAGTTGTTATTTCGAATATGTGCAGGTTATCTCACAATTTCATCCTTCATAAATCAGTACTCAAAGTTGCAATAAACAATTTCATTAGTTCCGGTGCGGGGATTTTGTGCTTACGTTGACCGTGGTCAAGTGGAGATATTACATTTTGTATTACATGTTCAGAAAACTGTTACCACCGTTATTGTGCATTTACACGAGCGACGGTTATTTGTCTTATGTCTCAATGACAAAGGCCCGCCATTCGGGAAAGCCCTTTAAATAGTGGAAATGGAAAATATACTGGGTGCAGGAAAATGGATTTTATTCTGTGTGTCGACCGAATCGACAGGTTAATTTCACTGAATTAAAGGTTTGATGATTGCAGTACATTTACAAGGTGTCACCGCTTTTGTGTATGTAAAGAGAATGCCACTGCTTTGTTTCAGTCAATGAATATTCTGCGGCTAAATATAAAGGAGCGGCAAAGTCAAGATGTTTATCCGCTCGACCGATTGTATGTAGATATGCATATTCCTTGTTTGCATAAGCGATAGTCTTATGATAACGCGTCGTAGTAATTGCCACGGCTCGGTACCCCGGATAAGAATAGTGCCGTTATATTTTCACGTCGTTTCTTAACTTTAATTTTGCTCGAATCCGCATCGACAGCACGAGGAAAATTCGTGAATTTGAAACCAAATGTATGACTTGACTTAACAAGCTATCTAATTCTCTCGGTCGTAACTTGAAGTATAGCATCTTGCAATTTGTAGACAGTCAACTGCCGGGTAAAAACCACCTCTGTTCATAGACGATGAAAGTTGTTCACTGTAATAAGTTTTGAATAGTCAAAACGAAACCAACTGTTTAATTTTAACTGTTATGTATTAGAGAGAATTGTGTAGCTTTAACATTCCACGGGTCTCTTTAAATCAATTATTGTAACCGATAGCAACTGACAAGTAGAAAATTACATGTTGGTAGAAGAAATTAACGCCCTTTTTCTGAAACACTCAGTTCAGACAGTTAAGTAATCAACTGTCAAATGGCTCTTCAAATGTCGTTTGAGTTGCCAAAAGGATGGTTAAACAATTTGAATTGATCATTCCGATCATTAAGAAGATCGTTCTGATTAATTCAAAGAGTTTGTGCTGTGACAGCTGATTAGTTAACTTCTACGATGATCAGTGTTTAAGAAACCGGGCGTGTGAATCTAACTTGCGACCTTAAAACGTGATTCGGAGTCTCAGCTGATTCGCCTTCGCATAAACCAAGCTACAGGGTTCTGCTAGATATAGGGTAAGTTAGTTCATTAAGGGACGTTGAAAGTGCATACGTTGAAGTAATCAATCGAGTACACAATTGTTAGAACGCCCCTTGATAGGCTAAAGTATAATTACACGTGCAGCTCGTATCAAATTTAGCAACGTTGCAATCACAAATGTATTACGAATGCACGTGTCTGCGAATGTGTCATACTAGGACGTATTAAGTCTGTTGCAACAGATTTGTACGTGAGATTTTGTTGCATTAAATATTACTGAAGCGACAAATTGTAATTTTATTATATGCAGTGCAAATAGTCAACATTAGAAAACCTAATCTGCATTAGCAAAATATATAACATTACATTTGGATATATAATAAATATACAATAAGACTAGGGTAGTACAGTAGATAATCGCGTCATATCCAATCCGTCAATCATTTAGAATGGATAAAAAAAACAGGAATAGATTATTTATTTTCTTATTGATACAATTTAATTATAATTAGACAGATACAGACTATTATCGTATTTAATTATTTTAATATTTATAACTGGTCCTTATGTTTTCTGGAGTTGTTATGGTTTAATTTTTGGAATATTATTACGTTCATGTTAAATTTTACATTATACTTACTGTTTTAATGTAGTAGTATTTTTATTCCGTAATTAAAGTTCAACTTTTCCCATTTTGTACATTCTTGTTTCTTTATTATTTCTTTTTCTGTACGTAATTTGTTACTGTTAGGTAAATAAGTGGAAGGTACTATTAAACACATGAATTGAAAGTAAAAAGAAGTAAAAAGAAAAGGAATGGACTCTGGTAACATTTCGTTGGATTGAGACACATGTATCATTAGACGAAACCGAATGGATCTCGTGTGGGCGAAAGTTTATTTCGAATGAATCGGAAATAATGGAGTTTCGTCTGCTTTTGATCTTGATATACTTCCAAATGTTTGATAACAACCCCAGGTGATTGCTTTCGTAGAATGTAACTTCAAATGAAAACATTTTACGTTCGATAACTGTATAAATGTTTAAAACAAAAAGAACGGGAAATATAATTATTAATAACATGTACAAGCGCACGACCACTGTTTCTTTCCTTATCTTTTAACTTTAAAGCCTAAACAATTAATTTATACTACACTTAACATAGGAGGAAGTAACGAAACTGCGTTATTGTTTTATTTACACGGCAAGTTTAATGCAATACAATACTAAACTTACATGCCTGTAAGAACTGTGCTAAACAGGACGCAATGGACAGGTAGGAGGTGAGGATGGTCAATGGCTTAAGTATATCATTTGAGACCTTGGAAATTCATCAGAAGTGTCCTTTCCTCCATGCAAGTAAGTTCAACAGATGTAAAAGTCTTTTTTAAATAATCATCAGGTATAATTATAATAATTATTAGCTGCGGGCTTGAAACAAGTTTTGATTCCAACTCGGTTCGAACGCCTTTGTAATTTTACTAAATGCAATAACAAATGTCACGATCTTTCCGTGCCTCCACGCTGTGTAGGGCTGGGAGCCCCTTCGAGGGGGCCCGTGGCAGTCTGCCCGTTCTGCCCTATTGTAACGCCTCTGACTATGATGGATAGAGGCTAATAATATATAGAATAAATATATAATAGGCCACGCTGTTCACGTAAGTAATTACAGCGAGCAAGGGTAGGTGATAAGTCTTGACGTGCATAAATAAACAATCATGTCACCTAGAGAGACATGCAGGGATCGCTGTTTTTCTCTTTCAGCTTTGCACACCTCTTCGTTCTCTTGCATATTCAGCGCATGCATTATTTTTATGACATTAAATTGCTTAACATATGTCCAATATCGTTTTCCTAAACTACAATATCCATTTTTAGATTCATCTGTTACTCGAATAGCATGTGGCTATAATATTGCCCTGTTTTATCTCATACCAGCTCCACTTAGCGAGCGCTCGCGTTACCAGCACTTCGGGCCGCGAGTCGGGTGTCGCTCAGAAAATTCGTTCTCAGTAACTTTTATGGTATTACTAGCGGACCCGACAGACGTTGTCCAGGCTGTCCTGTACACGCGACCTAAATCCGACAATTTATATATATAAAAAAATTAAAAATTTCAGTTGACCTAATTGTGAATCTAAACCATTCTCGAATCGACCTGAAGACTCATAAAAAATTTCATTAAATTCGGTCCAGCCGTTTAGGAGTTCAGTGACATACGAACAGAAGAATTTTATATATAGAGAAAGATCTCTCGTAAAATGGAGTCAAGCGAATATAAAGGTCCAACAGCCGTTAGTTTACCACTTACAATTCCGACAAATTTAGGCACAAATTTTCATGAGATCCTTTGGTTTTGTTTGTATATAGTTCATTTTTTATGTATATCGGCTGTGCATCTTCTCAATTTGGAGGGACACTGAAAAGATATGCACAGTCCCTACACAATAGTCCGATTTCATTAAAATTGAGAATCTAAATTTGACTACCTCCAGTCAAAATTTTAGTAAAAAATTCGATTCGGTTGAGCCTTCTGTTGTTCGTCAGTTTCAAATATGAACTTGTAGTAAAATTACATATGCGTTCGAATCGATTTGCATGCGTCTCGTTCGATCAGAGAAGAAGTAATATAAACATGCCCGCTGCCAAATCTCTGCCAATCACTGTGGAACTATTCGGTTTAGTACGATTCGCAGCCCGTAGTGCGGACGTCAGCAAAAACTAGAAGCTAGTTTCTCTTTGCGCTTGGCCATGAGACAGCGGCGACTGTACCGGTTGGCAATCCCGAGTTGTATTAATATTCAACGTTGTTGTTCTACCTGGGCCTAAGTTATACCTAGCGTTCTCATATGGTTTCATACTTTGGCATTTCGTCTGGTGAGTGAAGCCACTCAAAGTTCTCACGACACAACCTCTCAAATTCTTAAGTTCACACAACCTCACAAATTTTGGAACGCAAATGAGACTGTACCCTCGGTGGTGATGTCCATAACTGGGCTTCTCAGCATCAGGTGGACCGCCTGCTCGCTTCACTTGTACTATAAAACAAACTGGAGTCGCGGCGTTTTACTGCGTCGCATTGAATCGTCCCTTTGATATTTTAATTCTCTTTTACCTATGTAAATTTTCATCTATTCATAGGACCCATAGATTAGAAGGTCCCATGACTCAATATTTTTTCAAATTGATCACAATGATCTGACTCACTCAGAGACTGAAATAATACAGACTTAATTGTGGTCTATGCGTGTGAGCGTATATATATATATATATATATATATATATATAACTTCAGGCTTATAATACAGGCAATATTCATGCGATTGTTGTTATATGTCGTATAGTCAGAAGAAATGACGTGGCCGAATATATTGGCAGCGGTACAGCCGACAAGCACATGATCAAACAATAAACGTTCTTCGGACACCAGTTCGTAATAGCGGAGCTCGGTGTGTTATTGCTTTGATAAGGAGTGACATGCTTGGCTACTGGAAATTTACATACACATATATTAAATATGAATAATTCTATATTCGTATTTCATATTTTTAGTTTGTCGTATATGAGTCTTATAATTCATAAATAATCACTCATTCTGCTCAACGAGGTTCAGAGATTGATTGATACTTTTTCACTATTACTTTTTTTTTCTTATATTTACCAGAGTACACCTTACTAAATGAAACTATAACGATTTACGAATTTATTGTGTTTATTTTTAGTTTTGGGACGGGCAGACTTGAATCGTCACCATGAACGCTGTAAAGGTTTCGAAACGTCGGCAATAAAAATCAATAAGAAACGCGATAAATCCGTAAACATAGTTTCATTTAGTATTTACTTTTTTACTTTTTTTACATACGTGAGCGTACAACAGTACTTTTCTCTTTCGTTAGCTTTTTTCAATCCAATTGTATTTAAATCCAATCATTCAAAAGCCCATAAAAGTTCACTCATCTCTGTGGTTTTGAATGTGAATGAACAGGATACAATCTTCGTCATTCGTAATTCATATAAAGACTTGTTTGCTTTCATACTTAGTTATACTTTTTTTTATTTTTGTTGTGCAATGAATTTAGGTCATTTTACGTTGCCGTTTCCCGGATTATTATTCTTTTGCACCGGTAAATCGCTCACGGCCAAAGCTGGATGATCGCTTACTTGGTAGATTTTGCAACTTTAGGACTTTAACAAATAATGTTTTTGCTTCTAGTCTTAGGAACTGTGTGAAGACTTTAAAACAAAAAAAAAAATACTGTGGTATGACCACGCAACAACTGCTTTTGCTCGAATGGGCAGGCCCGTCCGGGTAAGTACCACGACCTCACAGAAGACCGGCGTAAAGTGGAAGTATGACAAATACTTTCGCGTTTCGTCTGGTGAGTGAGGTAACCGGAGCCCAATTTTCAAAAGGTTGTCAACGCATCTGTAACCCTCGGGTGTGGCAGATGTCCATGGGCGGCGGTATTCACTTACCATCAGGTGAACCTCCTGCTCGTTTGGTAACTTTTCACATAACAACAATCCGGGGAAGAACCTCGGCCTCAAAGAAGACTGGCGTGAAGTGAAAGTGTTATTTACGCGTTTCGTCTGGTGCGTGACGTACCCGGGGTCTACATAATATCAAGGTTGCCAATGCATCTGCGAGCCCTTTGAGTGTTGTAGATGCCCATGAGCGGTGGAATTCAGTTGAAATCAGTTCAACCGCCCGCTGAGTTGACATGTTTTTAACATAGAAAGGAAAATCTCCAGCAAATAATAACGTGATAGTGTTACTTTCACGTGCAGTCGTCACGTCGCCACTGCTCTGTGGTTTCCTCTTAACGTAAATGACAATTGAAAGTGCCTACGTCCATATCTCATTAGGGACGTTGAGAGTGCGGCTTACTGGTCCGCACCGGGCGGCCTCGTCGCTAATGTGATCCGGTTTGCGGGCTCAGTACCCCGTGTCGCGTTCATCCAATAAACGCCTGCGAGGCTCACCGAATAACTTAATACTCGAACCCGGACAGAGTTTAATAGGGTTAAGTTATTAATGGCATTAAGTTATTAACCCGAGTTCAAGCTGAACGAATGATTTTTTTAATAACAATTGCTGATTTATCAAGCTCTCAGCGCAGAAGGAAAACATCGTGAGGAAACCTGCGCATTTACTTAATGATAACAGAAAAAAATCGAGGATATGTGATTCCCGCCAGTATACCTTACTATATTCTTCCCTTTTAGTAAACACACACGCATCATAGAGTTTTGCGATAACTAAGTTGGTAAATACGATGAGCGTTCTTCGTATTTTCAAAGGTGGTTAGCGTCTTGCTCAGCGAAAATTGCATAGCATTATCCGAGACAGTTCTGCGAATCGCCACGCCTTGCTAAAGGGGCGCAAGATGAACTATGTAAAGTATACAATGCGCAAGCGTCCGGCAAAATGCGTCTTATTTCTTTGGCAGAAAGATCAAAATGCCTCGTCGCAATAAGCGTGGCAACAGCTGCGCCGCTTTCACTTTCGCGATGCGATTCCAGAATACGGTCATTATGTCCTTCGATGCTAGGAAAGTGCATTGGGAACGCTTAAACTAGTTCTTCTCCATTGCCAGTTTATGTACAATTTATGTGTTTGCCATCGACACCAAATGTAAACTCAATAATAACTCTAATGGACGAAACAATAGTAGGATGTCTTTATATAATTGCACTGCAGCAGAGTTTAGTGCGACGCCGTAAAATTAACTAGTCTTGTTATGTTCCACTACTGTTCAAACCGTTCTTACGTGGGAAAGATCAAACAATGTAATGGTAGTTCAACCTCCCGATGACACGGAATAAATGAATCAAGCTCCCTGTGAACTAGCGTCGAACTCGAGTATACGTCAAGGCCCAGCTCTCTTGACTGAGATACAATGGCGCATTCCACCTCGCTGCCTAGATTTCGCAGAAAGCGGCCATAACTTAACTGCCGACCTGACGCCGTAAAACTTAGATAAAATACAACCCAAAGTTCCACTAAATCCTCGCTTCGGCCCCGCCCAAGTGGAACTTGGCGCTTCCACTTAAATTACTTTCGGCGGATCCTTTTATTTAACTTTAAAACTCGTGAGATAACTGAATAGAATAGTTAAATATACAGTACGGCCGTAAATAAGTAGGTACTGAGTTTGTTGATTGCGCCCAATTCTTAAAGCGTTTATTTTCTAGGTTTAATTCTAAGTTTCGGAGTGTTTTGCGAACTTTAATAGCTTTCGGCTCTTATTCGCAACCGAATATTTTTTACCAAAGTCAAACTGATACTTAAGCAGGTAGTCGTTGTAAAGGGGGTGGATTGTATAACACCCTCCTTAAGCTATGGCCTTGATGCTACAGACCGCGATCTGTTTGACGTCCGTCGAAGTGGAAGGCTTGCAGAGTAATCACTTTCAACGCGATGCACGATAGCAGTCTCATCCCTTTGATGGTCAAAACATAACAGTAGTTTTAACCGTTGTTATAATATTCATAGAGGGATGCGCAAGGGATTAGCTCGCTACAATTCTAAAATGCCTGTAAATTCTGTTCAAATATTATAAAATTTTTTCTTCGTTCGTGCAAATGTAATCTTAGGAAATTACTAGAGTTTTATGTTGTATTTTACCAACGAAAAGCTACGTTATTATTAAAGCCAAAACTTTGTTCCAATTTAAGTTAGTTTCTTATTATAACTTGTTCGGTTCTGAAGGCAACGGTCATTTGGTCATTATTATATAAAATGTTGCAAAACTTAAATATAGTTTTTTTCAGCGTGAAGTGAAATATTATGATTCGCCTTACCGTTTAAAGACGGGGAAGTAAGCTAGATGGCCTTCTAGAAAAACCTGCAAATGGATCTCCGTTTAAGTCCGCGTTTAGACGAATTTGCGGTCTGCCAGACTCGATTTGAAATCACGGGCGAACATGTTTACCGACCGCTTATAAATATCTAATCATACTCCGATCTATCGCCAAGGACCATTAGAAGCGGTAATATTTAGAAAGGCGATTGCGTTCTCAAGTTACTAGTAGCTACACCGCTTGTATGGTTTCACATCGGGCGATTTCGTTTCGAATGTACTGGATTGGCATTTCACTTTGTTACATTAGCGGGCGAAATTAATTTAATTGAATAGAGGGGGGTCGTTACTACGGCTTGGGGTGGCTTTGGGGGCGGAGCTAATTAGCGATGCGACTTTGCGGTGGCAAGATAGAACGGTTTTATCGCTTTGTCACAACCGAGCCCTTATTAGGGTTCCGTACAAAGGATAAAACGGGATCCTATTACTAAGACTCCGCTGTCTGTCTCTCGCTAACTGGAAATAAAGCCTAAAAAGGTAAAGGTATGCCAAAATACTTTTACTTCAATACGCTTCTGTGAGGTCGTGATATCTACCTAGTCGTGGTGGCGTATCGTGCAGTAAAATAATTTTAATTTTCGGTTAGCACCTGCCATCTGCTTTGACAAGGGTTGACTGCTAGAGAATGCCATAAGGCATTAAGACCGCCCATTGTAGCCCTTAGCTTAAGTTATAACAATAAAGTCTAAAGAAAAATAAAATATAACTTTTACACAGACCTTAAGATTCATTCCAAAAATTCATTTATTACAACTAACACTGTTAACTATTTCGTTAGACGCCAATAAATCGTTTATGAAACAGTTGTAGTTTGTTCTTGCGTCACGTCGGCTCCCGTTCGACTAGCATGTCGCATGTCCCGTGTCGCATGTCGCATTTCGCAAGTCCGCTGACTGCGCTTCACGCGACCGCCGCGTGACACAGATCCGCTGTGGGCACAAACAGCTGAGTGGACAGTCAATTGGAAATTAATAAGCAGTATATAGTTGAATATAGCTATTATTGTCCAAGGGTCCTTTCTCTTTCGAACTGGCTGCTTCTTAAACATCCAGCTGGTATTCGTAGCTTGGCTATCTTAATAAATAAAAAGGAATTTGGTAGTTGGTAAGCGCACAACTCAAGAATGGCTGGACCAATTCGGCTAATTTATTTTTTTGTATGTTCCTTAATGTCCGCGGAAGGTTTTATTACTATAAAAAAAACAAAGGACGTCTGTTTGGGCAGCTAGTTATGATATAAAATAAGAAAGAAATATACGTTTATAATAATCAGTACTAGTTGCTTTGTTATGTTAGAAGATGGCAAGCGAGCTGGCGGTTCCTTGATGAAGATATCCGCTGCTCATAGAAATGCAACATCCAATTTAGGGTTGGGAATGCGTTGCCACCTTTCAATAAAGTGGGCCCCGGTTACCTCACTCATCAGACGAACTGCAGAAGTCTACCACTTCCACTTCACGCCTGTATTCTGCGAGGTCGTGGTACTTCCGGACGGACCAGCCTATTCGTGAAATTGCGAAGATTTCTACGTGGCCCTACTACGTATCGAAGCTATCAATATAACTGCCCAAATATTAATATCAGCCTAGGGTGATTTATCAAGCTACAGCCTACATTAGTAACTGTCTTTTTGATGGTTTTTAATGAAAACTCTACGGTGGTGGGGCCAAGCGGCAGCCTCGGATGTTGCACGAACGGGCAGGCCCGTCCAGATAAGCACCACGACCTCACAGAAGACCAGCGTAAAGTGGAAGTATGACAAATACTTTCGCGTCTTGTCTGGTGAGTGAGGTGGCCGGAGCCCAATTTTCAAAAGGTTGTCAACGCATCTGTAACCCTCGGGTGTAGCACATGTCCATGGGCGGCGGTATTCACTTAACGGCTTGGCGGTCTGCTCGTTTGGCAACTTTTCGCATAAATAAAATTATATTTTAATTTTTTTTTATGCGAAAAGTTGCTATTTTCTTGAATCAATCAAATATGTTTAATTTGAGGTATTAGGTAACTTTACTCAGACAAAGACTAAACTGCAAATCGTTGCAGCTTTATTAAGATAACCACTTTTTAAAGAAACCAATCGCAAATAGGGACTAGTCCTAGATTAATCCTTGCTCTAAGCTTTTAAAACAAATTCTAAAACATACCGGTTATCTAAACGGACGTAGCTTTAAATAAACGAATGGACTTGAGCGCGAGTCGAGGTGTTTTTTGCGAGCGAAGTTCAAGACAAACTGCGGACGTGCCTTGAGCGGTCGGCTCAAAGAGCGCACGTTACTGTCTACATAAAACTTCAAATTACCGCTCGTCAGTGGAACTAGCGCCATGACAATCTAATGATGCACGATAAAAACGTATTATTCTTTCGGACCTCCTAGATTTACTCCAGACTCTGGTACCGGACCGATCTGCTCACGCTGCTATGAGATTTTGTTTACTGTCGAGATAATTTTATTCGGATAGTTTTATGAATCTGTAATTTATAATTAAATTTTTTTACTGTAATATCTGCACTTGAGATGAAACATTAAAATTTGTTAAATGAAACCTTAATAAAGCATTCAGATTTCTTCTCTGATTCATCGCTCTACACGACCCGAAGCACGGTGTTCTTACCTATTTCTTTTCTGTGTACACCAATATGTTTTCTGTGAGGTTTTAGGTTTTATGAAACCGATGACAGACGGCAATTTATGGACATCGTGAACTATAGGCGTTTTATCGCATTATTATCTTAACCTGTTTATAGTAAGTACATCGCTTTACTTAGAACTTGTGGCTCTGTTAACGTTCACCGCAGATGGAGTGAGACTAATTTATTTATTGCAATCTAATATAATCATCAGATAATGGTTAATTATTCATAATTTGATATCTTAACGGGTATTTTCCTGTCCGAATGATCTCATCGAGAGGAACGGCTTTTGTAGAGGGCGACAAAATAGTTAAAGTTATATAATATATACTTGGTGCTATAATTATGGACTCTTGGTTTAATTATTACAATGTAGCTAACATGTCTTATATATTATTTAACACACGAACATGTCCATGTTAATCTGGAATTTTCTTGATTGATATATTAATTATATTGCCTCAAGCACTGCGACGTAACGTGTCATTACACTTGTTAAATCACCATATTTATCTATAGTCATTTGCGCAATAAATAATTGGAGATCGTTTAGACTATTATGATCAGTATGTAAACCAGCTAATGATACTCCTGTTATCACAGACGGATGGTTTAGAAACGTCTGCGTACGAAAGGAATAAGTTCTAGATCGAAAGATTATCTTTCGTTTTGATTGATCTTTAAAGATTTTTTTAAAGTTTATCTTTTGTATTTTTTATGTGAAAAGTTGTGCTGTTCACTTAATGTTAAGCGATTACTGATGCCCATAGACATTTAAATAACCTGAGATTCGTTGACAACCTTTATATTATTGGGACCAATCCAAAGATTAACTGCCTATGCCGTGTTATATTTATTTATCATTTAACCTTGTAGGTACGTCTATGGGTTTAATAACGGACTCAATGCGTATGACCGTACTGTATATTTTTTCACGATGTTTGTTTATTGAAACAATCATATTATCGTTCGAAGCGCCTCGCTACGGAATACCCAAATATATTCTATACTACTCTATTGTATCTGCATTATTTGAAGTTACGAGGACCTTCGTAGTAATACGAGGTACGGTAATTTGAGCTTTCAATATTGAGGTCTCACCAACGACATACGTGTCCTCAATGTAACCCATTCGCGAATAAAAGTGACACGCAAAAGCACTTCGCGACCCGAAGAATGGAATTGTCCAGTAGCGACCTCTAATTGCCGTAACCTCGCAGCTCTCCGCCAGCCGTTAACTCGTTCGCAAACATAAAAGAAAGGGTCGGCAGTCGGCAGGTGATTCAGGTGCGATTAGTCAGAGCGACGGTACGGGCTGATTCATCGCTTTGTTGCGCGCCCGATAAAACACCGCGCGCACAGCCCTCGCTACCGGATAAAGTTAGCAGTTAACTCGAATGAGATGCGACGATGAACACTGCGAAGTAAATGAAAAGCGGGGATGCTTAAATATGTTCGTAAAACCACCGTGAGTCCTTTGTAAGTTAACATGATCACGGTGGTGGGGCCACGCAGCAGCCTCGGCTGTTTCACGAATGGGTAGGCTCGTCCGGGTAAGTACTACGACCTCACAGAGGACCGACGTAAAGTGGAAGCATAATACTTTCGCGTTTCGTCTGATGAGTGAGGTGGCCGGAGCCCAATTTTCAAAAGGTTGTCCATGGAAATGTGCTTCAGCCGAGGGTGCGGCTGTATTCACTTAACATCAGGTGTACCGTCAGCTCGCTTGGCAACTTATCACATAAAAAAAAAAACATTAGCTTTACTACTATGATGGCTATATCCGTATGATTAGCGGATTATATTTTTATTTAAATGGGACAACCTTTCCGATCGTACATTTAAGTAAATAGACAAACAAGAACAGACAAATTAAGGCGCTTTTAATGGCCGTTCTATATTTTGTCACTATTGTGTTATTTTATCACATTTTAACTATTCTGTTAGCGTATTACTTATATCTATTTAAATGTTAAGTAGCACGTCGTTGAGTGATAGCTTTTCTACTTTCACTTTATCTAATTGATGATAGCTTGCCTCAATGGTGATAGCTAGTCGAACTAGTGTTATGATGTGTACAAAAGCCATCAATCACACTGAATGACTCAGAGTATCTTGAGAGTTACTCAATACTTTGCTCGTAATATATGCGGGACATTCACAAACGCATGCACTCGAATACTAAGCGAGGGTCATAAGGATATACTGTCCCGTTTAAATTTAGCCTCGATTAGACTGTGGACGAATTATGCCAAAAAAATTATTCACAAGAATAGCATTATTATTAACGTGCACCGCTTGTCTGCGATGTCAGTCTTGGTGAGTGTGTGATGTGATGCCGGACTTGAGATAATGGGCGTCTTAATGCTGAAAGATTACTATTTTAATTTGCGCAATTAACAATCCCCTGGCTGCTGCTGATTTTATAGCTAAATAAGTTTTATATGAACCATATTAATATTATAAGTGCAAAGTAAATCTGTCTGTCTGTCTCGCTTTCACTCCAAAACTACTGAGAAAGGACATAGGTTATTTTTTAATTGGAAGAAAGAGTTGAAAATATCTTAAAATATATATATAGGTATATATATTTTTAAAGGAAGATATTCATTTAATGACTTCAACGCGAGCGAAGCTGCGGGCGAAAAGCTAGTTGTATATTAAAAAAAACAAAGAAGAGATAACAAGACCTCAGAGTTTCTTGCCGGTTCTTCGCTGTTCAGTTCTGGTTTAGTGAACCGGTGGTAGTTTTTTTTTGACGTTCAATAAGCTTAAATTTTGATTTGGACTCTGAAAAATTTTCAGCTTGCTGGTACGTTTCGTGTAATCAATGGAATTTATTAGACATTCCCAGTTTTGTGCCAATAGTCGAATCTATGTTATCCCAATCGTATTTAGGTTCAGTTTATTTAAACTCTTTGAATTGATCATAATGATCTTCTTAATGATAAAAATTATCGATTCAATAAGTAATAAGTAATAGTTTAACAATCCTTTTGGCGACTCGAATAACATTTGAAAATCAATTTGACAGCTGATTAGTTGACTTCTACGATGATCTTTGTTTCAGAAACCGGGCGTGAGGTTGATATTTTACGCCTCTCGTGATTTGAAAATGCTCTTGAGTTGTGAAAATTTATGTCGTTCAAATAGTCATTTCATCATCATCATTTCAGCCTGTTTGAGTCCACTGCTGAACATAGGCCTTCCCCATAGACTGCCACGAAGTACGATCCTGAGCCACCTGTATCAACCATCGACTTCTCGCACATTTGTACAGGTCGTCACTCCATCTAGTGGGGGGTCGTCCTACACTGCGATGACCAGTACGAGGCTGCCACTCGAGAACCTTTCTTCCCCAACATAGTCATTTAAGTATAACGAATTCGTCATAGAGGTATTCTGCATACTTTCTCAAATCCCCGTTTTGGATGCTGCTTGACGGTTTCGCTTTACGTATTATCCGTATAACTGACAGTTTTCAGGTGGAAACGTTTCGCTCTATTTGCATAAAAGCACTGGTTCTTTAACGTAGATTTAACTTTCTAGATTTTTATAGTAAAATAAAAATTTTTACTATAAAAAATTCAGTAAGGTTATCATTACACAACTAAAAGTTACGTAGGTATCCCTCTCCGACCTTTTCTGATAAATGTACAACTCTGTACTCGCGATTTCGTCAGCGTGGAATTTAAAAGAAAGAAAATAAAATTAGCCATAGTTACTCCTTATTACATCAGCTATTTGCCAGTGAAAGTCCCGTCAAAACCGGTGCAGCCGTTTCAGAGATTAGCCGGAACAAACAGACAGACAGACAGACTATTATATTAATTTTGGTATATACACCTTGTATACATCCATATGCATTTAGTAAAAAGCGGTTAATGTAATGTTAAAATCAGACAGTCGCAATTTTATTTATCTATATAGATTAGTCTTATTTTGAAAATATGTTTTTGGATTCTAGTTTTATTGTAACACTTATTATTCGTTTTTAATATTCTAACGTTAACGGAATGTCCTGCACACGAGTTTGCAGCAAAGTTTAACTGCATTGGGCACTGCAGTTCTATTTATTGATATACATGTGATCTCTCGAGCTGTCAACAGACTAAGAAACTCCACAGCTTGTGTTTGTGGCTGACAGTTATATGCACTCACGGTGGCTCTTAGTTTCGCCATTATACTTACCTCACAACTAATGTAAGTTCTTAAGTGAAACTTTACGTAAGGCGGCATAGTCCACCCACCTATATACCTACTCGACCGCGTTAAATTATAGATGAGCAATTATCACGCCATTTTCGGTAACAGTGATGTTATTCTTCGACTAAGTATAACCAGGGTCCATTAATTCAACGCATTTGCAACACCTGTGGGTTGCAGATGCGTTGACTTTTAAACAAGTGGGCCCCGGCTACCTCACTCACCAGACGAAACGCAGAAGTGTAAGACTTCCACTTCACGCCAGCCTTCTGCGAGGTTGTGGTATTTCTCCGGACGGAACCGCTCATTCATGCAACAGCGAAGACTGTTCCGTGGCTCTGCCACATTTTTTTTTAATTTAGGGCTCCATCTATAAAGAATAACGGTGTGATTACCTCAAAAATGTATCCAGCACAATTTGGACCAGGTCGTCTCAATTAACAGTGTTTGGAGAAGGAAGTAAATTGAATTTATGACGATAGATAAAGATTTTATCGACGCTAAAAGCCGTTATAGCTCGCGTTTTTACTATTCCTCAACCGGCACCGAAATTTGACGTGGAACTAGTTTTATTTATATCTCTAACAACAGTTAGAATTCCACGCCGTTATTAAGATGCGATGTGGTCATAGTTAAAACTGTAATTAGTTATTGCAAAGCTTAAAGATATTTTTTGTTGTAAAAAGTAAAGTAACAGCCTTTAAATGTCCCACTGTAGGGCACAGGCAATGAGGAGGTCATTACAGAGGTTATCAGGGCACAGTCTACCACGCGGCCCCACTACGGATTGGCGGCCTTCACATACTTTCGAAATATTTTTTTTTTCGTTATTAGTATTTCGAAAATACGCAGGTTTTCTCACGATGCTTTCCTTCACCGCTGAGCACGTTATAAGACAGTATTTAAAATAAAAAATTTCATTGGTGCCGGCACCGGTGATTGAACTCAGGTTGCTCGAGTATATTGAATTAAAAGCGAGCCCCCGGACAATGAGCTATCACGGCCTTTTATGTTGTATGACAACCTTATTCCGTGTCATAGAGGCGTTAGAACATGCTCAAATAAAAATAAATACATCTAGATTAGAGAAAAATATCTGTTGTTCATGCAAATATGCGAGCAATTTCTAATTCGTTACGCCATTAGAAGTATTTAATACGCGAGAACTGATGCAGCGTCTTCTTCAGTATGTCTCCTTTTCGAGGAGAGCGTCTCAGTGCGAATGACATGACACGAGACATTAGCCGAGTCGATCGCATGGATTCCGTCGATTGCGTTTTCCCATCCCTCCGCTTGAATGCCGTCTCCGTTCGTTGGCCCCATGCTGTGCACGCGCTCTCCGATAATTCTGACAATCACGAGAGTGCTGTTGTGTCGAGAGATTTTTCTTGGATTTTCTCCTACCGTCAAGGTAGTGTTGGTCCGATGGGAAGCACCGATTTTAGTTTTTGTGCTTTGTTATAATTATTTGTGCTTATATTAACTCTATCGTAGGCTAAGGTATAAGAATGTATCTTGCCTCGAAGGCTCGGATGGGGAGACTGAAGCTATCAAATTGTTACATCTTTTTAATGATAAGAAAAATACCATATTTGGTTGGACACGTTAGTCATAGATTTATATTTTAATTTTATAAAATAAGATCTACTTTTTGCTGAGCGAGAGCTGTATTAACCAGCAGCTTACCTTTAAAAATTTTACGTAAAATTCCGAAAACTCATCTAAACGTGCTCCTAAACCCAAGTAAGCTGTGCACAATCCCTTTGCTTTGTACTCCATGTGACGATAAGGAAGCGAGCTATGTCAATTGCTTTGGCTGCTGTAGATTTAAGTCCTTCATACACGTCATTACGAATTCGTTATCTAAAGATGACGAAAAGTATTCCAAATAACCTCTATAATATATAACAATATATAGTTTCTAGTTGATAATTTATCTTTGCTATAGTTATTAGCCCAACTTCGGAATTACGAAAAGGACGCCGTTTATTTAAAGTCATCATATTCCTTCCTAAATCAATTCGACTCTGGAGGGATAGGTTTAGACTCATCAACACAGTCTTCCTTAGCTCTGTGTTTAATAGGGTCCCGGCTAACTCCATCACCAGACGAAACGCAGAAGTGTGACGCTTTCACTTTACGCCCGTTCTCTGTCAGGTCGTGGTACTGTTGCATGGTCCATCACAGTTAAATTGTCTCTGTGCCGGTGTGGTATACTAACAGGTGTTCCGTTGCAGGCCCGGGCAGCCGGAGCACGGGCACTCGGGCGGCGCCCTGGCATACGGCGGCAAGCCGGCGGCTGGCGTGGCGGCGGGCGTGCCGCAGCCCCGGGCGCCGCCGGCCACGCCCTACGCGCAGCCCTACCAGCCCTCGCAGCTACGCCTGCACAACCCCGGCTACGGCTCCGCTGCGCTCACCTACAGGTACCGACATGGTTTACAATTACAAGAACAGGTACTAGTTCTAGGGTTCCGTACCCAAAGATTGAACCCTATTACTAAGACTTCGCTGTCTGTCTGTCACCAGGCAGTATCTCATGAACCGTGACAGTGAGTCAGATGTAATTTTCACAGATCATCTATTTCTGTTGCCGCTATAAAAACAACAAATATAACAAAAAAAATGTTGTAGAAATAATATTATGTACAATGGGAACAATGGACGTATTACTGATGATTCAGTCAATATGTGACACGTTTCACTCCTCTTAGAGTAATAGCGGACAAAGAATATTTCAACAATATTGCATACTAATACTTTAAGCGTGCTCCCTTGATCGTATTTCTGGACAGTTTCTGACACCACACTCATAGCAATTGCAGGAGACCACCATTCTGACACCAAACGCATGTTCGCAATGATCATAGGCCTGAATTAATTCACAACTAAATAAGATCATGCTTAGATATGCCACTAAGCCTGATTAGGCTTTTCGATTAATAATATTTTAGTTATACGCTGCTTATCACTACTGATTTTATTTTCTTCTTTTCGTCTTCTTTGTCAGTCTTGTTTCTGATCAAAAGTTCTATTTTAACTGGATTACTTATTTTATTCAACAGCGATCTCCTCAAACTCAATGTTTGATGAGATCGTTGTAATTTGAATATGAAGTTTTATTGCATTAATATCGCTTCTAGATTAAAAAAAACTAATATAGTGATACGAGATATTGAAAATTCAAAGTAAATTAAGCGGGACATTTGACACGATTCACTTTCTCTCTAGTAACGCGTCACTTGCTAAGTAGATAGATACGTCATTATGAAAATAAAACTGTTCTTCGAGAGAGGGTCGAAACCAATCCTCTTGAAGTAAACGATAAAATTACCAATACAACCCTAACGGGACCGTTCGAAAACGTCGTCCGCGTAATTGAGGGATGGGTCGACAGTATTCCGGACCATCGGGGGTCTCCCCGAGAAAACTATAAACATAAAGCTACGGTGGTAGGGCCACGCAGCAGCGTCGGCTGTTGCACGAATGGACAGGCTTGTCCGGGTTAGTACCACGACCTCACAGAAGACCGGCGTAAAGTGGAAGTATAATACTTTCGCGTTTCGTCTGGTGAGTGAGGTGGCCGAAGCCCTATTATCAAATGGTTGTCAACGCATCTGGAACTCTCGAGTATAGCAGAAGTCCATGGGCGGCGGTATTCACTTATCATCGGGTGAACCGTCTGCATGCTTGGCAACTTTCACATAAATAAAAAAAACATACTCAGTAACAGCGCCCCATTACGTCCTCGTCTACTAGTACGTGTGCACTAGGTCGTCCTCGTCTACTAGTACGTGTGCACTAGGTATAACTGTCCCGCTCGGTACGGTGGTACACCGCTCCCAGCCAACAACTGCCGCTACAGAGTCGCAGAGGTCATTTCATCGCATGCTTGTCCATATGCGTGACTGGTTAAATAGGGTCTATAAAGCTTTAGAGACCCTAGCCTTTCCGCGATGTGCAGAATTAGGATTTACATACTCTATGGACTGAAAGGGTGAACATTAATCAACAAGAAAAATCTGGTGAATTTGCGAATCGCGCAATTAATTCGCATGCTTCTTCCAGTTATAAATTCCAGTTAGATTAACACATTATTCGGCACTAATTGCCTACAGAGGCACTAAGCGCCGCACAATGTGAGCCGCGTCTGTATGTCTTCAATTACATCAAGACCTGCCGATGAAATGTGGAATTTCTAAGTAAATAACGTCTGAAGACCGCCGTGCCGCGTACGTAGCCCCGTTCACTTGCTCCTGATAAAATCTGTTAGACTTTTAAGTCGGAATACATTTTTGGATTATTTTTTTCTAATAGATTGTGAAATTTCGGCTCTCTCATAAATGCTATATCATAGATATTAATCGTAACAAGCCTTTTTTTTTATTAATGAAAAACAAAACCGACTACTTCAGATATCTCGTTCTGTATTCATTTTATAATTGATTTTCAGGAGCTCCCTAAGTATCTCTGGACCCCACGATCCAATACCAACGAAATTAATATGGGACCACATGGGAAGCACCAGCTTGCAAATAAAAAAAGAATCATCGAAATCGGTCCGCTCAATCGAAAGTTCTGAGGTAACAAACAAACATAAAAAAATACAGTCGAATTGAGAACCTTCTCCATTTGAAGTCGGTTGGACAGATTCTTATTTACTGGCAGTGAAAGTCAGTGCCAGATGTTAAAATGCAGGCCAGTGATTCGAGATATGTTTCTTACTGGTGCGCCGGCTGCTACAGATTCCATAACCAGCATTCGTATAAAACGTTGACGGTTTTTGCATCAGACAGGAAAGTTCGACCATTAATACCAAGTCATTTCAAGTTTCTGAACTCGGCGCAACTTCGGGCGAACTCCTCCACTTTCGTGATCCATTAATATTTCGCAAAGTTTACAATTCCAAGTTTAAAACAAACTTTGAATTGTAATTCGGCGGGAGGGGTGTCATAGACACTCCCTAAGAGCGCCCGGTGCGAGGTTTTCAGATTCATCAGACAGCAAATACAGACCTTTTCACGATATCTTAAAGCTCGTTTTTGTTCTAAACTTTCCCTGCTTTAAATTTAATCGCTAGATTTAAAGGTCATGAACAGAACGAATGATTTATAAGACAAAAAATAGATTTTGAGAGAGAGAGAGAGACAATAAATTTTCCGGAATCTATTTACTTCAATTGTTTTGGCAACTGTTTTCGATTACCAAGGGACTAACCAGGTCGAAATGGGCCGTCTCAAGGACGGTGACACGCTTACAGAGCGAGTGCAATGCGACAGAATGCCCTGTGTTTTATAATGAGCAATGTCGCATTCAATGATGACAAGCATTTCCATTGTACAAACTGAAGGCACAACTGTCAACAACTTCTTTTGTTATTGTGATTATTTAAGTTATTCGTAAATAATTATTACAAGAATCATAATAAAAACCAGTCATCTTTTATTTTGACTCCAACGGAGCAGTCAGAGGAACGCTGCCCACGCATCACCGTGATTATTTACTTTAAAACGTCCAGTAAACAGGTTCTGCCCCCGCAAAGTCCTCGTGTACTGTGTACGAATGTGATACAAAATTATATTTGCATGTAAGAAAATGAAAAAAGTAAATGTCGCTGGAACACGCAACTACTAGTCGAACCAGCGATTAGACCATATTATTTTCACATCCCACGGCCCATTCATTTGGCCTTAGATATCATACTGACTAATACTGTTGCCTTGATAAACTTCTATTGTAGTTGGACGGTAACATTGGTAAATTGTTTGACTCATTGTTTCACTTTCACGATGCGTTTTCTAAACACACGGAGTTTGTATTAGTGTTTTGTAATTACCTTTATCGTAGCATCCAGAATGCTAAGGACAACGGAGTGTTAGTGGTGCTTTGCAATTTTCTGCACACAGTAACTTAAAAATATTCTCGTCACCCAACTCTGATGTCCGCTGTCTCCATTATATCCGTTCCTTTTATTTGCTAATAACTATACTGACGCATGGTAAAATACGAGATTTCTCGGCCCTACGTGTGTGACGACGCAGATTCCATATTTCTACTCTGAAATGCGAGTTCATTTTTACTTGTTTTCCGATTCGTTCTCGAACCGAACGGTATTTAGACGATGGTGAAGTGTTATGCATATATTTAGAGAATGTTAGTTCGTTGTGCACATGACTAAGCAATTATTACCACAGTTTCGATGTTGCGTTAGTTCAGAGCTCAATTTTAAATGCTCAAGAGAAAGGTGAATTTTTATTCACTTGTCATCATAACCACACGAAATCTGCCATTCTGCAGTTGCTATTTCGGTTGTTGTTTTATCTAAAGATAAGTATATGTAATAAACTTAAAAATCCAAAAGCCGACAGCAGTGCAATACCTATTGCAATTCGTTTTGAGCACTTAATTTTCTAACTTAGTAATGTAGGACTTTGAAATTCCGTTTACTAATGGCTCGTTGGGCGCACACACTTTTTTATAATGTACTAATGCTTTGGTGGTTTCAATTCCCGCAGAAGAAATATTTCAATCACCTAAGTACTCGCTACTAATAAAAGTACTAGATCTAGGCTGTTGTCTATGAGAAATTTGTTTATTCCGAGTAACTGTAAAACAGGCAAAGTGTATATTTATTACCTTATGTAATTTTGTAGCAAGCAATATTATAGTTTCGAGGACCAACTACCAGTAAAAGTATTAAGAGTTTAACGCTTTTTGCACCGAATAACTTAATCGAAGGAACAATTTTTGGTTTTTTGTGTGCCAAGGGGCGGGCGGTGATTCCCCACTTATCTTATCGCATATAGAATCCGTGTGAAAGAAACAAAAAATACTATCTTAAGTCACTAGAGCGGTTATTGCGGTTGTTCGGGAAACTAATTTTGTTCCACCTAATTCTCGTAAAGTTCTAACATAGAATCCGATTAGACTACATGATAATAAGAACAGTTTCTATAGCCTATTAACACAGTAAGTATATGTGTCTTTCACTCCACAATTCGCCTCTAGGGTAAAGTCGATTCTACCAACAAAACTCTTGTTCACACGTTGAGTATGAAACAAGATTCATCAGTGTGGCTAATTTTCAAAATATTGATAACTTGTTTACCAGGCAACGTTGAGAATATTATTCACCGATGACGTAATCGATAAAATTTCGCTCTATTCGTACATAGCAGCCGATGTTTTTTTCCTCATCACACGCTGAGTCAACACGAGTGTAATTTGAACGTAAATATAATTTAACGAGACATCATTTGCTATGTTGTTAGATGATAATGATGAATCATGCACGGAAGTTGAGAAACCTAAAAAGATTTGACGCTCATCACTTCGTTCTATTGATGTTTAAAAGTGGCTTGAAGTGGATTTCGACGCCTTCGACTTTACAGGTGCAAACATATGCTTATGTCTTTGAGACAGAACTTCGGTAACGAGTGAATTTTCTGCTGGTTAAGCGATAATTGATTTCTTTTTAGGGTGATCGGAATTTACCGTCTTTTATTGCGTCACACTTTACCAAGACAATTTCAAAACTAAATAGTACCAGATACTATTTGAATATGTTATTAATATGTCAAGTGTTTAAGACATTCAAGAGTTGTCCTATTCCGCCTATTTTCAATGTGCTTATTACGTCTATTCGGCTTCAGTTTACTTCACTACCTTTAACCCCCCAAACCCCGTTCCCAGCTGTGGGAAATCGTTCATCATCTTCATTTCAGCCTGTGATGTGACCACTGCTTAAGATAGGTCTCCATTAATAAGAAATCACATTTATGTTTATCCCTTTAGAATTTTATGCTTTGCTTGCCTCGCCACGTCAATTTGTCAAGTTTACAATACAGTAAAAAATATTATATATTTATATTGGCACATGTCGCCTCGTTCAAAGTCGATGGGAGGTGAAAATCGATACCAATTACTGCTGTAACAACAGAATGGTCCCTCACATATTAATTAGTAAGATATTTAAGACTGAAACATCCTCCCCGACTCCACCATGGTACTGCAAATACCATTAAGTTATTACTCCATAGAACTCATCTTCTGGTTTATTTTGTGTCTTTTAGTATTATCTGCGGCTCTCTTGTGCCTTTGAGTATATTCGCAAGTGGACATTAACTAAAAGACATTAATCTAATCTCGAAATTGGCGCCCCCTGGGTGCTGTAGCATTTCACGATCCAAACGTCAGTTCCTCAATGGAACGGCTCCATCGAGTCCTGTGACATTTATCCACTGGATAACGCAATTTTCAACCGAATTCCCAAAAGGAGGACGTCTTCAATTCGGATACGGATTTTCGATTCGGAACGAATATAATACAATATTATACAATATATAATATTGTATTATATTCGTGGTAGGGCCACGCAGCAGCCTAACGAATGGGCAGGCTCGTCCTCACAGAAGACCGGTGTCAAGTGGAAGTATAATACTTTCGTGTTTCGTTTGGTGAGTGAGGTGGCCGGAGCCCAATTTTCAAAAAGTTGTCAACGCATCTGGTACCCACGGGTGTAGCAGATGTCCATGGGCGGCGGTATTCACTTAACATCAGGTGAACCGTCTGCTCGCTTGGCAACTTTTCACATAAAAAAACAACGTTCTTTACCTCTATTTCGTAATTAATGAACTCATTTGTTTTTACTTTTTTTGCATTCGGTGCGATTTATCTCACATATTCGGCTTCGGCGCCGGGGATATGGGATCGATTTCCACGGAAAAGTATTTGTGTGACCCACAAATAATTGTTCCGGATCTGGGTGTTTGTTTCCCGAGGTGGGTTGACATCTGACAGGCGGCCGCTCGCAAAAAACATTGCTAAAACCGCTAAAAACATGATTCACATGACGATGATGGTGATTAATTCCATTGATACTCGACCTTGGACTTCGTAGGAAAGTAGATTTTGTTTTCCGTTAAAATATGTGATTGACGAAATTGCTGTTTTGGGTAACTGATCGATCTCAAGGCAAACCGGATGTCGTGATTGTTTTACAATAGAATTTAGATGGTTTTGTGTTTTTTAACCGACTTCAAAAAGAAGGACGTTATCAATTCGGATGTTTATATATTTTTTTATGTAATTCGGGCATAACTTCGTCATATATAGAGGGCTTTGCAAAATTCTTTTTTTGTTCGAAGGGGTTTCATTCCGAAATGGTCCCATATGAATTTCATATAGATATGATGATGATTTTTGGAGATAGCAACGGAACTCTTCGAAATATGACAGGAAATCAACCGCTATTGCTACTATCGCATAAATAACATTCCATGTAACGTTGTAATAGTTACGTATACCATTTTATTAGAAGTCGGTTCTTTTTTTGTTAAAAAAACTTTTACATATTGCATTCGCTGCTTCGTGTCCAGTCCCGACTAGAACAGGTTTCAACTTAACAAACGCGTGAAGTTAAACAACATAGCTTAACTAAAAACTTGTGTATAAAAGTTTTCCTTAAATAGACGCTACAAAACTGTAAATTCAAAAATGTTTCGTTCCAATGAATACCGCGTTATACGTTTGTTTTATTACTCATATTTGGTGTTTATCATACGTGGGATGTGCTAGTAATAATGCTACCTCCTGTACGAAGCCATTTATGTGGTCCAATCAAAATTATGTGGTGAAATCAATGATGAGGAATATTGTTGGGAACATACTCCATCTAGTTTAGCTCGAGGCATACGGCTTATTACCCTTTTCATAATGCGCCTTATACATTAAATATCCCACAAAGCGTCGGTAGCCACGTGCACATCGAAAAGGATCACACCCGATGACCTTTGCGGAGTTTAAAAAAGAAAACGGGCACAGATCTCGCTACCGTTCGCCGCCACGTGTCTGGCGCTCGGTGATGATAAAAACGCGCCGCGCTACAGTTAGGTCCCCTCCCCCGCCGGGGGGGGGGGGGGGGAGGGCAACCTTGGCCTTCCCCCGCTCAGACCCCAGGCGTCGGCCGTGAGCGTCGGTCGCGTTTTTGGGATCCCCCCCCCCCCCCCCCCTCCTTGCCTTCTGTTCGTGACCGCTATCACACTGTGTCAGACGCGTATACGCGCTACTGTCAACCGTTCGTTCGCTTTGTTTTATATCATAGGCGGAGCTGTAATGTATGCATTAGCAGGAAACTACATCACACACGCAAGGTCTTATATCATTTGACCTTAGATAGTTTCTTGAATTGCACACGGGTGCAATGATTTATACATATAAACCTTCCTCTTGAATCACTCTATCTATCCGTTCAATCTTTCGCATCAAGATCTGTTGCGTAGTTTTAAAGATTTAAGCATACATAGGGACAGACAGAGGGACGACTTTGTTTTATACTATGTGATACAATTCTCACTACGAACGCGTTATTTCGCATACTACGGACCTAAAACCGGATGAATGAATTCGAGCAGTAGAATGAAATCGCCTTATAAAACGTTGATAGATAAAATTTTATTATCCATTGGGGTTCAAACCCTTAACACCTAATTATAATTATTTCTTAGAAGCTTACATCAGAATTATTTGCCACGTTTGTGATAAAACTGCGTAGGTTCAAAACAAAACTCGTGCAAATGTTTTTAAGTACTTATCAACTCGTTTAAGTGCAGATAAATAAAGCCCAAGGATTTATATGCGATGTTTATATGTTACTTGATCTATTTAAGTCCCAATTAAACTTTAATAAAATACTAAAGTCGTTGTTACTGAAACGTTAAACTTTGATCCTTCATAATTGGCGCGAATTAATTGACTTAATAAAGTTACTTGTTCACGAAGACTATAGTACGAGTTCGGATATCTTTGTTAAGTCTTACACAATAATATGTTAAATAATATGTAAAATAAATATGTAAAATAAGCATCCGATAAATACCCTGCTTTTAAAAAGGGTTGTTTATAGCTTGGACTTATTTAGTGGCATTCGAACAGATAACTACCACGTGACAGCACTCACAAGTTGGAAACATTTCTATTTACGTATTCCGTGAACTGATATTCATTGCGCGTCCTAAATTTGTTGTACATATAAAACTCGGTAATGTGGAGGATTTCGGCTTATTGATATTTACGGCCAGCCTGTCGTCCGTGACCTCAGCGCTAGACTAGAGCAGAGTTTGAAAGCACTCGAGTTGACCTATAAGTCGGTTATGCTCGCGTTTTGTTCTCCAGCGCCGTTCAGCTCGTGCAAAGCGAGGCTTCGTAAATATTGGCCGATGACAGATGTTTATTAGGCGCCATACGTACATGTTAGTCCGTCTGCCTCGTCGAGACAATAGGTTGCCTAGAATAAACTCACCGTCAAGGACGATAATCGAATACTAGTTCCTATATGATATTTACAGTGTATCAAAGCGGTTGCCTAATGTTTCGGGGTGTGTCTCGCGTTCCACTGTGGTAGGGCCAACCGCGGAAGTACCAGACTTTCGTTTCGTCCAGTGAATGAGGTAGCTGGGACCTATTTTTTTAAAGGTTTTCTACCCATCAGGGTAATGACGTTCACGGGTGACGGTATTCCTTTAACATCGGGTGAACCCCTGCCCGCTTGATATCTTTACAAATAAAAATGTAACTGCGCGGCAAATTCAAACCGATGAGCAAAACTAACTGGTAATTGTCTTAATGATGATACGAACCGTAAATTCTAAAATTTTTGTTAATGTTAAAAGTTGTCAAGCGAGCAGACGGTTCTACTGATGTTAAGTGAATACCGCCGCCCATGGACATCTGCTACACCCGAGGGTTGCAAATGCGTTAACAGCCTTCTGAAGATTGGGCTCCGGCTACCTCACTCACCAGACGAAACGTGAAAGTATTATACTTGAACGTGAACGTGCCGAATGATGAAAATAAATCAACCGAAATAATACATTTTTACAAATGTTCAGGCATCGCTGAGGATAAGTGTTGACAGTCTATCGTATAGTTATTGGCATGACCATAAAACATATAAAGATATGTTAGGCCATAAGAGTTCATCAGAGTCTTGGGACAGTTTAATTACCAACCTTTGAATTAGGTGCCTCTTAAATAACTATACACTCACTGGAATTAGTCAAGTATAAACAGCTCTACTTTGAGCCGTTGTACTAGGACGTGACTTCCAGACGAGCCGGTCTCTCTACCAGTACCAGTGAAAGTATTAGTATATTAAATATTTATGAACATAAGCTGTTTCTTAAGTTCCCCTTCGTCTTTTCATTTACTCCCTCTATTTCCACATAGCCGGCGGGGAATGTGGCAACTGAATTTCTCGTCACCATGTGTCCGACGTGAGGCGACATTCTCGTCACTACGCCCGACGTCAGTGGGCGAGTGACGAGATTCCGACAGCTTTCTCGGCGACGCTAGTAAATGTCCCAATTAATGTCTATCAAACTGACTTTGCTGCCGAAATAAGCTCCGTTCCTATACATACATACGTTTCTGCGTGTTGGTTGTATTTGTTAGCGTTTCTGTCATATGCATGGTTCGGTTAAAGGTGAGGCTGCTTATTCATCCGCTGTTTTGAAGTTGGGTTTTTACAGTGAAAATGTTCATCAACTTTCTCAAGTTAAACTTCGAATAAAGTCTTACGAAAAACAACGCTACTAAATAAAGTTCATCGGTAGCTCACAAATAAAATATTATCATTAAAACAAAGTCGACCTGTCTGTCTGTTTAAAACTACGCAACGGATTTTGATGCTTTTTTTTTACTAGATAGAGTGATTCAAAAGGAAGGTTTATACGTATAATACATTGCACCCGTGCGAAGCCGTGCGGGTATCCAGTATATTATATAGCTTAGTAATTAACTGGTATCAAACGATTTCGTCTTCTTAATTACTATGAGTAATAACCACAGTTTTAGCCCCGTGGAGAAAATGATAATTTAAATTTCATATATTTGTTATCATATTTTATGAACGCTGCAAGAAATGTGAAAACGAAAGTTTGAGTTATTTGAATCTATTGAAATTAAAAAACACCCTAATTTCAATAGAGAAGAGGGTTGGGTCCTACCATCAGCTTGGGATCCTATCATCAATAAAATTAAATCTAAGCCCAAAAGAACCACTATTGCAAGACAAGATACAATTAGCTCCCTCTGCATAGATCGGACACAAAATCAATAATACAAAAACTGACGGTAGCCCGGGTTAACTTTGACAATCAGACGTCTAACACCTCAGTCTATCCCGTGACCATGAACTCTGTAAAGGGTTCGAAACGTCGGGAATTAAAAATAAACGCGATAAAGCCGTAAAATTAGTTTCATTTGTAATGTGTAATCGCGTAAATACAAGAAATTATTATTTGAATCTCTTTTCTAAACTCTATACTCTTCAACCAAATCCGTTGAGCTATATTCCAGACAAATTTTCAGACAGACAAAAAGCCTACAAACGATAATTTGTGGTTAGACATTGTACTTTTAAATCACGAGTATTTATATTTCTACCTTCTTAGCTCAATAAAACAAAGTATAGCTAACAATTGTACTTTTAAGTAACAAGCAGTGTTTTTTCAATTTATTATTTTGACAAAAGATATAGGTAACAAAAGATATAGGTTGACAAAAGAAATTGACTGGTATCATAAGACATAGGTTGACCAATGATAAAAGTAGGTAGGTATGAATCCTTTAGAGTTTATAAAGCATATATTTCTTTATCAACCTCAGTAGTTTTATGTTTTCTCATTCAGCCCTAGCTAAATATCATCGGGATTGAAATAAATTGGAAATTCACTACAGTGTACATATGTATATTCATGTACGGCAGATTGCTTTTAATTAAACATACTTTACCAAGCATAGTTAAAATCCGGTACTGGCGCTAATAAGATTTTTATATTTAAAGTGCCCACTGACCGTTCTCGGCGGCGAAAGAAGATATCGCGCGGAAACCGGCTTTGGGTTTAATTCATTCCAATTTTAATGCTTTTTGTTTTTCCAAAACGGTTAGCCATTTGTGTGTTAAATGAAGTACAAACGAGAAGATGCTGAGCATTATTACAAAGTGTTAGCTATACTTTGTTTTATCGAGCTAAGAAGGTAGAAATATAAATATTTTTACCAAATCACCGTATTTTCACTTTGCACAACAGCCAGATACAAATGGTATAGCCAAAGAGATTATATTATAAGTACATATATACTATTTGTGAGAAGAGATTTTCCCCAACCTATTAATTATATTGTCCATTGTCCTCGGTTCCAGCTATTAATTTTATGAATCTGCAATATAAATTCTTTTATATCATTGTATTACGTTCAAGACAATATGTTGCAGAGAGAGTACATATTGTGTATGATGAAGAATATTGTTTTAAACTCACATCGATGTACGTAACGTGACCTTTGCTATGTGTTCGTTCACCAACGGACCGGTGTCTGTGGCACGCGTGGTAAACGTGCGCGGCGTGCGTTGCAGGGATGGCGGCTACGGGCGCGGCGAGTACCGCGGCGGCGGCGGGCGCGTGTCCCTGCTGGGCGGCGCGTACCTGCCGCCGCCGGCGCCGCCCGCCCACCACCCGCCGCCCGCCGACCCGCCGCCCTTCAAGAAGATACGGCTCAGCGCCGAGCGGCCCGCCGCCCATCACCCGCAGCTGCGGGTCGACACCAGGGTGAGTTCCGCGCACGCCTTCACGTATGGAATAGCAAACTGTGGCAGGGCCACGCAACGGTTCGCTGTTGCACGAATGGGCAGATCCGTCCGCGTAAGTACCACTACTTCACAGAAGACCGGCGTGAAGTGGAAGTGTTATACTTCTGCGTCTGGTAACTGAGGTAGCGGGGCCCACTTTGTTACAAGGTGGTTAAAGTCTCAATGACCAGAAATATCTATTGTGGTCTTCCCTTCGAAAACTTTGCCAGCTCAGTGTAGGATGACGCTTTACATACATAAACTTCTAGTGAACAAACACCCACATCCGAAACAGTTATCTGTGGGTCACACCAATAGTTGTCCCGTGTGGGAATCGAATCCACACCACGGCACAAAAGCCTTCGTAATTCGCCACGGAGTCATCAGATGGGGTTGGCGCAACGTGTGAACCATGTTGCACCCTGTTCCAGGAGCCTGTGTACAACATCGTCGAGGTGCTGTCACCGAACCCGCCATCGGAGCCCACGCTGGAGGACCAGAGCTTTCGGACGACCAAGGATGACCTGCTGCAGCAAATATCTAAGGTCAGTGACGCACGGTGGCACGCTCTGACCCAACCGAAACTCAACGCACCAGATGGGTGGGTCATCATCATCATCGTTTTAGCCTGTTTGAGTCCACTGATGATCATTGGCCTCACTACAGACTTCTACGAGGCACGGTCCTGAGCCACCTGCATCTATCACCACATACATTACTATTATTTAGTTAATAATACTAGTGCTTTGTCTTTGGTTAAAATATTGTCGTTTGAAAAAATTCAATGAGCTTATCAGAATCCAAAATCTTAAAGCCGACTATATGCGTCCGAAACTGGTTTGCTATCTAGCCATGTCAGTCCCAACGAGGCTCCGAATAAAATAATAGATAATAAATGATCGGTATAAAATCTTATCCTTTAAACTAAGATTATATAAGATGGTAATCCTCAAAGAATTCTTTTGAACTGACTTCTAAGAGAAATTATACTATATAACTTTGTTAAGCTAAGTTATACATATAGACCGATATTATACCTTCCAAATTATAAAGGTAAACATCATAAAGAAACAAACATGTCTGAGATACAGTAAAAAATGATTTAAATAGATCGCTTGCTCAACTATTCCTGTGAACACATTGCACAATAGTGGACTTTGCCCGGCTTATATCGGTATAGGCTATTTATTTACATATCAGGCGAAACATGAACAACAATATAGATATTAACGCAAATAAAAGGAAAATAATGAAAATTTTATTCAGTACAGTATGTAGTCTTTGTTTGTGGAAAAACGATATTAATTACAATTGATATCGCATTAATTGATGCGAGGAATAACTTGGAGTTATAAATATCAAAAAGTTACTATCCCTTGGCATAGTAACAACAAGAAGTCGGTGCCGTTTGTAGGTGTCGCGCATCCTTAAAATTCACTCTCCCCTCATGTCAAAAATATCACCAACCTTACGAGTCTCGATATAACTCAGCAAAAATTACTAGTCTTTATTACACAGACATGCGTCCAGCGTTCATGGACGTGACCATGGAAAGGGTTCGAAACGTCGCGAATTAAAAATCAATATCAAAACGCGATAAAATCCGTAAATTAGTGTTATTTAACAGTCATGGTAACTTTACGGGACTCGTTATAACTGCGAAAAATGACGTGTCCTCATAACCTTACGAGTCTCGCTGTTGTACAGGTGGACCGCGAGATGGCGCTGTCGGAGACGACGCTGCTGAAGCTGAAGAAGAAGGCGCGCGAGCTGCAGCAGACGGCCACGAAGCCCGCCCGCCAGGAGGAGCCCGAGGAGGCGCCGCCCCGCCACAGGAGCCTCGCGCAGTGTATCTACGCGGACAACAGGAAGAAGGTGAATGGGGTGCTTGGAAGGCGGGGGACGGGGGCGGGGGCGAGGGGGGGAGTAGGCGTAGAGAAGATAGGGAGTCCTCATCCGGACGGGGTGAAGGGGAGATGGAATGGCCTGCATTTGGGCTGGGGACAGAGAAGATAGGGAGTCTTCATCCGGACGGGGCGAAGGAATGGAGCGCGGATGAGGAGTCAGGGATAGCCAGATAGTAAATTTTAAGAGTAAAAGCGACATCTCTTATCACAAATGTTCATCGTGGAATTTTCTACGTAAGCTGTTTCATACTGTAAAGTTTGTACACTAGATGGCGCTAAGCATTGCTAAAAATTCATTAAAGAACTTGGATAGGTCCTAAGCTATATCGACAGATAATCCCGATGGAAAATCACACCGAGAGTTCATTGGCGGCTTACCTTAGTTGGCAAAGTATCTGGACGCGAAACCGCAGTTCTGGATGACGCGGATTCAAATCCCCCAAAGGTGGACTATTATATGGATGAAATTGGATTGCGCTAGGTGATTGATAACGGGTCGTGTTGTTTATAAGCCAATTAAACTTATTGCAGGCGGCGGCCGCTCACGCGATGCTGGCACCGCTCGGGCCGCCGGTGCTCTACCCGCTCTACAACCAGCCCCAGGACACGGAGCTGTACCACGAGAACATACGGAAGCACCGCACCTTCAGGAAGCGGCTAGCGGAGCACATACGAAGGATAAAGCTCGAGACGGAGAAGGTAGACCATAAAAAAATAAAGTAAAGTAAAGTGACAGCCCATACATGTCCCACTTCTGGGCAAAGGCTTCCTCTCCACCACCACGCGGCCCACTGCGGATTGGCGGACTTCACATATCTTCAAAATACATTTTTTTATCATTATTTCGAAAATATGCAGGGATATTTTTTACTTCACCGTTGCGCACATGATAAATGCCCGGTTCCTATATTCAACGAACGGCCGTTAGTGAGATTACTTCGTAACTTTCATAACGACTCGTTGTAACGACTTCATAATGACAATGTAACTAGCGGCCGTTCGTTGAATATAGAAACCGGGCTAAAGTCAGCACTTAAAATTAACAATTTCATTGGCACCGGGATCGAACTCAGATTGCTCGCTTATTAAAGGAATTAAAGGCGAGCGACTATCACACTGAGTGACTATCACGGCCACGGCACTATAAATCGACTTAAAATTGTGTATATCATACTAGTTTGAGGAATAGTAGGGTAAAAGGGTTCTATTCTTAATGAATAGAAAAGGAACAGTAACAAAACTAGATGTGATGTGATCTGTTTTAATTCTCAATTCTCTAGCTTACTGGTAAGTTATTTTAAAATTATCTCCAAATTTTCTACCGGAGTAATTATGTTCAAGATAAAAAAATTAAAACATTTATGTGTTATGATGGCTTATATATACATTTTACCTTTGGGGATCAAATAAGCGATTGTTATAAGTGTTAAGCAACTGAAACTTAAATTGTTTACTTGTTAAGGATTAAAGAGATATTTGTTACAGATAAGTAGATTTAAATGTATCGAAAGTGTCTATAAAATGTATAGATATTGTTACTGTAACATAAGTTTTACATTTAAAAGAAATCTCTTAAAAATTCTTAGAACATTACAGAAATAAATGGAGACTGATAGATTCATTCCACAAAGACTTACAAGCTTTGAATAATAACAAATTAAAATAGGGTCCTGTTTTACCCTTTGGGTACGGAACCCTAAAAATTGTGTCTAAAGTTTTTTAAGTTATTTAAGTTTTTTAATAGTTTGACATATTTAGGATGCACCTTAACTCCAAAGTTAAAGTTATAAGTTTAAGTTTTGTTAAGGTCAAGTTATTTAGTAAAAGTTAAAGTTTTTTTCTAACTTTGTAAAACAAGTGCCCATTTATATTCTACTAATTTCTTTGGGCATATTTCATCACTTCGTCGTAGTAGATTCAATTTTACAAAATTTTATCCTTAATTAATACAATGTGTATGAATGCAACGTTGTTGACACTTTTTCAGTTAAAAAACATATGAGATAATAATTACTTATCATTACACCATATTTACTGGCTCCCAGACGAAGAAGAATTTCTTCCCTACTTAAGGGAAGCAAGGAAAGGTCGCTAGATGGCTCTGTTACAAATTTTACCAACCGTCAATATTTGACCATATTTCAAATATGCAAACGTTGTTATTTGAAAATACTTTGAAAAAATATACCAAACAATAATAAAACACGTCTAACCTACAAAATGTACATTTGAATCTCTTATGAGTGTGATATCCGGAGTAATCTGATAGGTGTGCCTGTTTTATTTCCGTTTTTTTAATGCAAGATACAAATTCAGAAACATTGGTGCATGTTTCTCATTCAAAGACATGAAAGCTGGTTAATATTGCAGTGCATATACCTGTGATGTTTTCATAGTTTAAATCTAAGGGAACAATGGATAAAAATGATTGAAAAACGTTCGTGGAACAAACATACAAGAAAGTGATTAAAATACAATGCATATTTCATTTGGTACATTCCGATTTACTGTAATGATATTTATAATTTATGTTTTCCATTGCAACAGCGGGAAGACGCGCTCGCAGAAGCGTACAGCAGGAGGGCAGCGGAGTGGATGCGCAGGGTAGAGAGGATAGAACAGGGACAGAAGAGGAAAGCGAAGGATGCTCGGAATAGGGAGTTCTTCGAGAAGGTAACACCAGTCATTTGTAAAGAGCTGCAATAATCTGGCTAGTAGGAATAATGTTTCCAAAATAGATGGAAGCCAATTGGGCCAATAGACGTTTTGTAGAACATGTTAACTGGCTGGGCCCACGACTTCGTCCGCGTGGAATTTAAAAGGACTAAAATTTCTAAAATTAAAGTAGCCTAAGTGACTACTTATTACATCAGCTATCTGCCAGTGAGAGTCCCGTCAAAATCGGTCAAGCCATTTCAGAGATTTGCCGGAACAAACAGACAAAAATTGTTTTGATATATCTACCGTGTATACATCCATATGAATTTAGTAAAAAGTGGTTATTTAAATGTTACAAACAGACAATCCAATTTTATTTATCTGTATAAATAAAGATTTTCTATCAGTATCGATAAATAAAACCAAATAGAGTGAAAAAGCATATTATTTCTTGTGATAAGATTACAATCTGATATTTATAATTGATAATTGCAATAGATATGTTTAAAATGCTTATTCATTTTGAGATATCCTTTTCTTTGTTTTATTGAATAGGATACATTGTTAAAATGGCTTTGTAATCTTGGAATACCCAATAGCATTATTGTAGTAGTTTATTGAAAAGGGTTATTCAAAATTCACTCTTTAGAGTTCTCGCAAGGTTCAATCCTGGATACATTTGAAATTGTCAAAGATTTTGTTTGGTGAATACCAAACTAACCGTTCATTGTTCTCATTTAGTGGAACTAATCCAAATTTAAATAGCATTGTGATTTTAATGTATTCCACCGGTGACGTTAGTTCGGGTTGATTTTAATTGTTTAGCAAGATTTCACATTCCGACTGTGTCCCAAACAGTGTATAAAACTTAATAGAGATACCACAGTTATGTTTCTATAATATTAATGCAATTCAAGAATGAACTATTCTAAGACAATATCGATTTGATATTTATATTTTCCGAACATTAAGAAATCCGTGGTTAGTGTGTTTTGTGTTACATTTTGACTCAAACATAGTCTATCATCGGCACTTGTAGTATCCATTGGTGTAATACTTACCTGGCGTAGGTGATACCGTGATCAAGTATCTATTGGTGTTAAAATTGAGATGTACTTATTCGATTGCAACAGTAATAAATTAATAATAAGTATAAAATAAAGTAATCCATTAGTAAATTAGGGTTAATCTTACCCTTTCGGCTGATTACTATTATTATTTGCTATATACTATTAAGCTAATTATAGCAATGGCTTCCATACACTTTTGTAACCGACTCCAAAAAAAGGAGGAGGCTGTACATAAGTACTATTGTTTTTACTAACCGATTTTAAAAATTATCTTTACATTCGGTTCCGTTCAGCTCCCACGTCGTATTGCAACTTTCGACTCCGACTACTCAAAATCAAATAGAAAGTCTACAGCGAGAGAAATTTGAAGTTGCTTTATTTATAGGTATAGTTTTTTAAATGAAAAAGTGACAAACGAGTTGGCGGTTTACCTGATGTTAGGTAATAACCGCCGCCCATAGACATTTTCAACACCCGTAGGGTTTCAAATGCTTTGTCACCTTTAAGTACAGTGCGCCCCGGCTACCTCACTCACCGGACGAAACGCAGAAGTGTAACCCCTCTACTTGCCCTGACGGGCCGGCCCGTTCGTGCCACAGTGAAAACTGTAGCGTGGCCCTACCGCAGTTGAGTCGAGTCGAGTCTATTGCGGAGCGTTCGGCAGGTGTTCCCCGAGCTGAGGAAGCAGCGCGAGGAGAGGGAGCGCTTCAACCGGCTCGGCGCCAGGGTCAAGTCGGAGGCCGAGCTGGAGGAGATCGCGGACGGGCTGCACGAGCAGGAGCACGAGGACAAGAAGATGCGCTCCCTGACCGTGGTGCCGCCGCTGCTCAGGGAGCCGCGCACGCCCACGCTGCTCACCAACAGTCAGTAATCCTCAAACTCCCTCTGCCTTGCTCTCTCGTCAACAACTCTGTTATCCTCCGTCTCCTTCTCCCTTGCTCTCTCCTCATCAACAGTCAGTACTAACTTTTGTTAGTTATTCTTTTCTCACAAATGGATTGTGTGAAAGGGCTGACACTTCTAACGCTACTTACAAGGGACTGATGCGAGTTCATGGCAGTTACGGTTCTTACATATTTGCTTGTATGCTACATTATGTACAACCACAGTCAAATTATTTTTTTTAGTTCACTTCTGGTTATTACACAGCGATAATATCTGAGAACAAGCAGTTTTTATTTTCTCCTTAAAACAGAAGTGTTCATGATCCGGCTCGAAAGACCAATAATGATGACAATTGCAACGAATGATGATAATTGCAACTGCGTGCGGTATAATTTTGTAAGACGCTTAGCGCGTCAACAATAAGTTTATTCCAATTGAAATTGTATTTGTTATAAACTATATCTTTCTCCTGTCCTTATACTACTTAAATAGGGTTGGCACAACATGCTAATCACGTTAATAATGGTTGGCTACATGTTTTTAGGATGTTGCTTTTTTACTTTTAGTGTAAGTAGATGGCAAGCCGAGGTCGCAATTCATCTGATTTTAAGTGATAACCGCCGTCCATACACAACTGCGACACATGAACTGACCCCAGTTAGGCACGGCTGCCCGTTCAAGTGCCAAGTTTATATGTACTTTATTATTACGTTTCGTGGTTGGCAGTGCGCTGCATGGACATGGAGACCGAACACAAGGAGCTGCAGACGAGGAACGTGTGGTCGCGAGCGGAGCGCGAGCTCTTCCGCGAGAAGTACCTTCAGCACCCCAAAAACTTCGGCCAGATCGCCTCGTTCCTGCCCAGGAAGAGCGTCAAGGATTGCGTCCGGTTAGTGTGGGATTGACTGTCCTGTCTATCCTAAAACTGTTATATTTTTTTTAAATATTACCCTTACTCTAAGAAAACTATCCTGTGTTGTAAGGACGTTGTACAAACATAAATTTCAAAAAACAACGACTGGGTCGCACAAATACTTGTCCCGATTGGGAATCGACTCCACGACCCCCGAAGCCGAAATCAATACCATTGGAACCTCGCCACGGAGTAATCAAAATGATGTTTCCCGTTTAGAGCGACCTCATGGGATACTTCATAAGACGGCTTCTATTGGATTTCTTTTTAATCTTTTAAAAGTTTTTTCTTAGAGTATACAATAAATTTAACGTGGACTTTGTCGAGGCAGAGAGATTTATATTTGTATGACAGAAATAATGACTTGGCGCAGTTGCTAAGCTATTGGCTTCGGCACCGAGGGTCGTGATTTCGATTCCCACACGGGACAATTATTTGTGTGATGTGTCCAAATACAACTACCGGTAGTAATCGGTAGTTGTATTTTGTTCCAGTAGTTTCACTTCTGCGTTTCGTCTGGTGAGGTAGCCGGGATCCACTTTATTTAAAGTTGGCATCGAATTTGAAACCCTACGGGTGTTGCAAATGTCCATGGGCGGCGGCTATCACTTAACATCAGGTGAACCGCCAGCTCGTTTGCCACTTTTTCGCATTAAGAAAAAAGACCATTGTATGCTCGATGGATGGATGCTAATTGTGTTCTCTCGTGCCCTCGCAGGTTTTACTACCTGTCGAAGAAGGCGGAGAACTACAAGCAGCTGCTGCGCAAGCCGAGGCAGCGGCGCTCCACGCGGAACCCGCCGCGGCCCGCGCCGGAGCCCGAGATGCCGTCGGGGGTGCTCACCAGGCTGCAGCGTTCGCAAGGTGCGCCCTGGGACCGCTGCTCTTCCCTCACTTCGTTACTCCTAACACGTTCAGACACGAGCTTAAAGAACGAATCTCGTTTTGCATTGCCGACAAGATTTTCTTTCTTTCCATTAGGCGCCCGTTTGACCCTACTTTTAATAAATTTGGCGATCCAGTAATACACCTCATTTTACATTTATTTACGAGAGAAAGGTCATTGCTTGAAACTGATATGCAATACAGTCCCTTAATGATGATTGCGTAGTCCGCATAAACTCTACGAATGCCTTCACTCGCAACTTAATATTAATTTACATAATAACATAATACAATAAAGGCAAAAGGAGGCGGCATAGCTTGTGCTGATCGGGACAGAAGTTCCGAGCAGCGCTGGTTTTCAGCCTCTCCCCACTTCCCGAGGTGTATTCGGAAGTTTTAGTTCTGGCCCTAACAAGCGAAAGACTACGTTAAAAAGAATGTAAAATGTATATTCAAAAAGAAAACAATATGAAAAAACAAAACAATATGAACTATAAAACCCCACACTATACACACCTCTGCTTTCTACTTTATGTTTTTAGCGTCATGACCGCTTGTGAATATTTTTTTTTTGTATTTTGCACTTATTCATATGTATTTGGTGTACAATAAAGAATTTATGACTGTTAATATAGATTCTAGAAATTCTACAATTAAGGAAATTTAATCTTAATTGGCGCTAAGTTCTCAATAATAAGACTGGTTGATTTAACCAACCATTGACAACTATAAATTGTTAAATCCATATTGTTGTCTTGATTTTACGCGAATATTATACATATTCCCGACGTTTCGAGGTCACGGGACAGACCATGAACGCTGGAAAGGGTTCGAAACGTCGGGAGGAAAGGGTTCGAAACGTCGGGAGTTCAAATCAAAATAAAAAGCGCGATAAAATCTGTAAACTAGTTTCATTTAATTGTTAAATCGAATCTAACAATCACATATTTTGATGGCTAGGTATGATTAGAATACTAAACAGAACTGATAGGCTGTGTTGTAAACCATACTTCGCAAATTTACGATTTCAATAGAGTTAACATAAAACGGTTACGGCGTGCCGATGACATATGTATATCTCGTGATAAATAAGTTTCTTTAAGTATGGATGATATATCTTTTTCTGCGACGTAAACACCTATTTTAAATGAATTTTATGGTAATATATTATGGTTTGATAATTGCATTATGTTTTTTTCTCTGAGCCGGTCTTACTTGATTAAGTTTGTAAAGGATTTATACGATAGTGATTTCTTGAAGAATCATTAACCTCGACTTGGCTTAGCGCACTAAAATACTGCAATTCTCTAATTATGTATTCGAGAAAGATCGAACCTTAGTATATTAGCGTCCGCTCTATTCGTCACTTGCTGATTTCTCCTCGTCCATAGGAACGTCAGCGAGATCGACGGACTCGAAGGAGACGTGCGTAGAAGAGATGACCGCCGAGCAGCTGAACATGATCCCGGTGCCGCCGCAGCCGCAGCCGCTGCAGATGGACCAGCTAGAGCAGGGGATGGCGGATGGAAACGTGCAGGGGATCCACCTGGCGGACATGCAGGGCGACCAGTTGCAGTTGGGGACGCAGCAGGGGCCCTTGGGGGACCCCGCCATGCAGGGCATGCAGGCTCTGCAACAAATGCCGATGCAGAACATGCAGCAGTGCCAGGCGCCCTCGCCGCCGCCGATGCAGCTCGCCCAGCCAATCAGGTAACATAGCGTTAGACAGCATTTGGCCACCAGCCCCGTTTCTCCAACTACGCGTACGGTCAACAGTGGTAGGTAGGTTGGTAGATTCGCTGTTGTACAAACGGGTGGGTCCGTCCGGGTAAGTACCGCGACCTCACGGAAGACCGGCGTCAAGTGGAAGTGTTACACTTCTGCGTTTCGTCCGGTGAGTGAGGTAGCCGGGGCCCAATTTGTTCAAAGGCGGCAGCGCGACTGCAACCGTCCGGATCTTGCAAATGTCCATGGGCGACGGCTATCATTTAATATCAGGTGTTATTAAATGATAACCGCCGCCTCAAAATGTTGGTAATTGTCATGCATTAGGTTTAAAAAATAGCAAAGAGGAAACGGATCAACAAACAAACGCATTGTAGGAGATAATTTTCATATGTATCCAATAGATTGCTTGAAGAAGCGAAGAATCTGTTAAGAATCTAATATTTTTCTTGAGTAAATTGCTAAATTTTATACTGTTTACATAGATGATGTCTCACTATTTAAAAATGCTTCCACTATCCCAAATAGAAAACGTTGTCGACAGCTGAACGATAATAAGCTATCGTTGCCACAATTCTAATTCAATTTATCTCTCGCGAAATTTGTGCCTCGGCGACAGACTTAGCTGTTCGCAATTTGAATTGATTCGTTTTGATTGAAGTCAACTAAAGTGAGTTTGATTCATACATAGTACGCAATTTGAATGGACCTTCATTTCATTTGATTGAATTCAACCGAAGTGTGTTGGTTGCTCATTACATTAGAGTATTTGCTATCATTCTGTATACGGGAATAATTCCGCAATAATATACACATTTCGCATTGAATACTATACGTTCCTGCCACTGAACTGCCGTGTGGACATCTGTGGTAAGAGTCGGCTCACGTCGCTAAAATATCGACATTAATCTGTTTTCTTTTTGTTGCGTTTTAGCAATTCTTGATGCCATTTTGGCGTACCTTACAACATGCCTACTAATATATATTCGAGGCTTGTGTAGCCTTTACATTTCATTTACGATTTAATAAAAGAAAACGATCTTCACAGTTGCATGAAAATTAAAGAAGAAAATCTTTAAAAAATGACTTTTTCGATTATTTAGCTCTAAATTATTTTTTCACACCCCGCGAAATAGATAGAATATAGCAATGTAAATTACTGTACCTGTAAACCTTATGCCTAGCCCATGTTTCGCAAATAAAATATTATTCTTATTATAAATAATTATCATGTGACGTAATTTCTTCAAATGCATTTCTTTCTGTGCATAACACAATGTTCTTTGTTCTCACTTGATTCATATCATAAGACTAAAGTGGATTGAAATTATTAATCAACTTTCCAACGGGTGTACCGCAGGGTATACAATTAGTGCCGCATCTTTTTAATTTTTAATGTTAGTCTCTACTCTTAAAAATGTGTTGAATGGTGATGTCAAATTTTTCACCGCTGCCACAATATGGACCTTTTCTTAATACAATAAACTCGCGAAAGCAATAACCCGCAATACCGACGTAGTACAAAAATTCAATTGCCACGAGAAACTCCATGTAACACGATTCCGAATAAAACCAATACCGTTATAATATCAATCGCGCGAATAAATATGGCCTCCGCATTCGTATTTTTAAATGTGATCATAAATCGAATAGCAATAGTATCGTCGGGCTGTATGCTCGCGTAAGGGCAAACAGTGTACGTTCGAAGCCGATACGTACGTATTGCGAGGGGGGGGGGGGTACGGTAGCAAGCAAGAAGGCGGGTCGGGCTTTTTAATTACGCCGTGTCAACAGGCCCTCTCTCGCCCTATGAATTATTCACCTATCGCCCGTAGAAGGATCGACTGTTTGGGGTCCCGCGCGCCGCTGTGGGAAACCGTCCGCAAATACTTTATATTATTTGACATGCTATACATATTTCTCTGAGCGTATTAAATGTCTTAATAATAGTCGGATTGTGTTTTCTGTTTTATGATAAGTTTTTATATAATATTTTTTATATTTGTGGTTATTCATTTTACGTTTCGAAGGCTTTGTAGCACGGAACATACTTCAGGTCCGCCGCCATGTTTGCGATGAACTCGTAAAAGTAGTTTCATGTAACAAAGTATTTTACGGTTCTCGGAAAACTTGACTATTAAACGTAGGCCAATTATAAGCTTAATTTGTTACTATCATCTGTAATCCTTTTATCTTTCTTGTAACATGCGTGATATAAAGTACTTTCCGTCCATTAATATTGTTCATTTTTTTTTTAAAACACAAGTCTCCGTATACGGAACCCGTTTGATATAAACGCTCCGATTTTTTCGCTCTCTTTCCACGGTTCGCGGTATTTTTATATTGTTTGCAGTTCGCGGATGTTGTGTGTCTTCGAGTGGTTAAGAAATCGCGTTACTCTAGTGGTACTAAGTCTTTCCACCCCCGCCCCCCTCCCCCTCCCACCCCTTTTTCGTATAACACAAGTTATTCGCTCATCTAGCGGGTACAACTCACTGCAAACGTCACGCGCAATCCGATATCCATTTCGCGATTGGAGCTTCCTGAAAATTAAACAAGAAAACTGCATTAAAAATACTTCTTACTTATATATTTTTCGCGTACTCCATATTCAAATATTCCCACTTACCAATAAATTAAATTTAATATACCCCGTGTCGCTAACATAACTGAGACGATTCTAATGTAAACAGATGCGCTCATCGAAAAGAGCGCACCAAAGAATTAGATGTATGTACATACATAGGTACATACACATATGTTTTCTGTGTGAAAAGTTGTCAATCGTGCAGGCGGTTCACCTGATGTTAAGCGAATACATCCGCCCATGGACAAATACGTATGTCGTATATATGTATACAGCGTGTCGTTAATAACGAACACCCGTCTAACGCTACTTGCCAATAATCATAAAAAATATTAACGTTAAAAAAATCCATAATTAAAAAAAAATATTTTTATAACAAACTAATTAAGTAAAAGAAAACAAAATTTGTAACACCTATACAACTACAACTGACTGATTCATACATTTAGAGACTTTTTCATTCGTTGCCACAGTCTCGCTTTACAAGCCTCTCCTTCTAACGTTATGTTTTGTCTCTTTTAAATTCATTCAACCCATTCATATGCTTTGTGACTTTACAAATGAACTTTAATTTCCAGTTTTAAACGTAAGGGTGTTCTAAAATCTTTGGTTTGGAAAATTTAATACCTCGGTAAATATCGATGTTTAAAGAATGTAAATGTTTAATACAATTTTAAAAAGTTATCCTCTATATGTGTGCTCATGTATCGTCGCGATTGTAAAGACAAGCTGTTTACCTTTAAAACCTTTTCTTGCCGGTCTCTTCTCAACAGAAACCGTTTTCCGAACCGGTGGTACCTTACGAACCTATACACATAATCTTTGATGTAAAATTTGACGATTCATAAGAGCGCGCAGGCGTCTATTTGAATAGATATATTTTAGAAAGTGAACCCCAGTTACCTCACTCACCGGAAAAACGCCATCGCTTAATACTTCGACTTCACGCCGGTCTTCCTACATAAACACCCACGGCATTCGGGTGAAAAGGAATAGAATAGAATAAACTTTATTGGACACAAGGACATACATAGAAAATGGACTTGCAAATGTACATATTGTATGATGTTTCTGTTATCTACTATTTGTTCAATTCATAAACCTTTATTATTATTATTATGGGGGGATATTCATTTGTTTTCTCGTCTGGTTGGGTTTATAGATAAAAATTAAATATATTGCATATTTAAAATAAATATTATGAATAAAAATATATATATAGATATAAATATTGTATATAACAATATTATTATTATTAAACATAGTACACATACAGGCGGCCTTATTGCCAAGGTGGCAATTTCCTCCAGGCACCATATGGTACAGGATGAAGTTGCGGGGACAACTGTGCAAATAGTTATATTAAAACATCAGCCATATAATTGCCGCTTTTTATACATTGCCGGTATCTTCACAACAGAAACTGCTTTCCTAACCGGTGGTAACTTGCGAACCGTATTAATTTCTATGTAAAATTTCGACGTTTCATAAGAACGCATATTTTCATTTGGTTTTTTTTAATAATATCAAATACCTAATATAAAGACGGCTAAGACGTTATAATTTTTGCGTGTCCTCCCGTCGGTCGAAACCAAACTACCCAAAGATTCCCGAAGCAATCACCGTAAAACGCCGAAAAGGCAAGCGCGGGTCGTTTCGAGTTTGAGCGCAAACCTGGGCCCTCGCGGTCGTACTGCGAGTCTGTTTGCTCTCCACTCACCGTTATGAGATCACCGGCTACGTTTTTCATCTGCCAGATTAAATCGTTTAAAATTCACGAAGTCAATCTTTTTTTTCTTCTTCTTTTCTCTCCATCCCGTCTCGCCTCGCGCACCTCAAGCGTAGGAAGTTTGCTTCGACGTCAATTATATCGGATGGGAATTGGAAAGTATCAATTTCAATCCTTTAAATGATGTCGCTACCCATCGGTCCATTCCCATATTACACGGAGATTAATTCTCAAATATTTATATCAACTTTAATCTTCGAAAATATTATATATATATATATATATATATATCTATATATATACGGCTTGATCTATAAAGGTATAAGATCGAGCCGCTACGGCTCATTGACGGAGCGCTCGCTTTCAATTCAATATACTCGGGTGACCCTAGTTTGAACTCGATCGCCGGTGGCAGCACCAATGAAATTAATAATTTAAATGCTTACTTATCACTTGCTCAGCGGTGAAGGAAAACATCGTGAGGAAACCTGCATATTTCCGTATAATAGCAAAAAAATATTTCGGAAACATAAGAAGTGCGACAAGCCGCAGTAGTATCGCGTGGTGGAATATATATATTTAACGGTGGTAGGGCCACGCAGCAGCCTCGGCTGTTGCACTAATGGGCAGGCCCGTCCGGGTAAGTACCACGACCTCACAGAAGACCAGCGTAAAGTGGAAGTATGACAAATACTTTCGCGTTTCGTCTGGTGAGTGAGGTAGCCGGAGCCCAATTTTCAAAAGGTTGTCAACGCATCTGTAACCCGCGGGTGTAGCAGATGTCCATGGGCGGCGGTATTCACTTAACATCAGGTGAACCGTGTGCTCGTTTGACAACTTTTCGCAAAAAAAAAAAATAATAATATATGCTCTAATACCCTCTGTACAGAGGCTTTTGCCCAGCAGTGGGACATATATAGGCTGACTTGTAAAGGTTATATAAATAAATGAATGTTCGGTAAATGATGTATTAGTAAATGAATCGTGAGCTTCGTGTTGCCGAAGAAGTTCAAACATACATTTAGATATTGCCCGATACGTTTGCATAATAACAAATTGAATAAATAAATCGAACAATTTTTCCAATAGCGTTTCGTAAGATCTCTGGGGGTGGTACCAGTACGGAGGGGGGGTAATGGCTGGCGGTAATAAAGAAAATATGGAATAATAATGGCGCGATATTCATGCGTGTGTTGACAATCACTCCCGTGATTATTTGCCGGGGAATCCCGCGGGATTCGCCCTCCACTAGTGCTGTACCAACGCCACGTCAAGAGTAACACGATAAATTAACATGGCGATCAAAATTACGATGAATTTTAGTATGTTTATAAAATTATATGAGTAAATATTTTACTCGATTTCATATAACATATGAAAAATTATGTTTTTTGAGTATTATGCAAGCGGTTAGAAGAGAAAAAAAATTTTCCGTTTCATTTTGGGTGGAGAAACTAGCACAAAAATATATCGAATTATAGTCTCTACTTTCAAAATAAAAATTGTAAAATGCTATTTGAAAGGTTTTTATATCACTACACTCGATGACGTTAATAATTGCTAAAAAGCAAACAAGAAATTGCATTGATTTCGCATAGTGACGTTATCGGCCGCTTGGCTTAGTTGGTAAAGTGTCGGGGAGAATTTAAATTCCACAGTGTCGAAAGGCTTTATTCATTTGTATACAAAAATTCACATTTAAAATTTTTCACATTCGGAATTTGATTTCATTAAATCCCAAATAAATGCAACAATTTTTCAATTTACATTTTATGTAGTTAACTAAAATAACACAGCGCCAATGTCTTCGTTGATATGTGGGATTCTTAAATCCAAAAGCGTTGTCTTCCACTGACCCCACCCACCAAAAAACTTTCTGCGCTAATTCATCTCTAACGTTTTGGCCATAAATAGATACTGCCGGTATTGAAAGTATCGATATCGATACACCGCCGCGCGCATCACTAGCGATTCGTCGCGCGGCGGCTTGTTTAGATTTTTACGCAAACACGGCCCGGGCCCATCTTTCTAATTGCCTTAATTAAAGCACCGATCGGGAGAGAAACACAGTCCCGCCGGCGGTTTACAGAGCTGATTTTTTTAACTGCCTATTTTCGACGGTCCCCCCGCGACACGGTTATGACTAAACTGAACGGCTGAACGCGACGCGACGGCCCGTTTGGCAGGAGTACCTACCTTTCACCAAAACAACCAAAACAACTACAAGTTCCCAAACTTATACTATATATTAACTAGAGGTAATTAATTATACATGGTTGTCTGTGTATTGTTTTTTTAAAATTGATTTTATGTATTTTTAATTAATAATTATTTAAAAAAAAAACATTAGCATTCTGCACTCCATCCCCCTATAAACTATTCGAGGTCTGTTCAAAAAGTATCGCGAATTTTGTTACGCATTTTCGATTTTCGATTTTTTGTCTGTCTCTAACTCATACCGACAAATTCGACCATGTTAAATAAATGTTCAGTTAATTTGCTGCTTTGCTTGCAACTGTTTTGGTTCGTCTTCGATTGTTGCCTATTCCAAAAGATGTATCAAAGAATCTGTATTGAATTTTGCGTGAAAAACAAAATTGCGCGGACGCAATCCGAGTGTTGACTTTGGCATATGGTGAAGCTACCTTGGACATAATGGAAGATATGTGTAGTCCGCCAGTCCGCAGTGGGGCCGCGTGCTGAACCATGCCTTGATACCCTCTATACGGAGGAGGCCTTTGCCCAGCATTGGGACATAATTAAACTGTTATTTTACTTTACTCTTTCTGCACAGAAAAAGACTCAGATAAGAACTCGGGCTTCAAAAGTATATAACTATCCTGATTTTAACGAATTACTTCATATAACAAATATAACCTAACTCCCTTCACTTTCGTTTCAACGAGGTTGCACTGTAATATGTCCTGAAGTTGTTTGTTTTACTACGCGTCGATTGTTAAATGAAATTTCGCTTTGTACCTGACTCGCGCGACCTTGAACTTAACACACTCAGCCAGCATTCCTCGTTACGTACTCCCCATAAATAATCGAGTATAGTATACTCCCTGTACCCAACAATGTTTCTACCGTTTAGATTCCTCACTCGATTCATTAACTTTTACCACCGTCTGACTACTCCTTATGAACTTAGTAAGTTTGATGTAACTTTGATTGTAACTTGGCGTGTTATCATTTAAATAATAAACAAACGATCCTCTACAATTTTTTCGAATTTAGTAGCTGATGCAATTTCAACGTTTTCTGGTATTTTTGTTGTAAAAACGTATACATCGTCCCATAAAAGATTTACTTATTCCACGGAGTCTAGTTGCTGGTAAAAAATAATTTATGTCGAATTAAGCTACATTAATCTAGTCCCCAATATAGTATAAGTATAATATAAGTCAACAATAGTCGTCAAAGTCCCAAAAATCATAGGGCGTATTTCGGTTAACCTAACGCCAGCCCCCCTCCCGCCGCCCCCTGTTGTTTGTACACCCCCGCGCGTTAACTACCAGTCCCTTATTAATTGGTCCAATTTTAATGATAGGCAAATACCCGCATTCGCCGTACACCCCGACACGGTGTCGGTAGAGCGAAACTGGTACGGCTGACACTGATTCTATATGTATAACGAACTAATACGTTAGTTATAAACATTGAGTGAATAAATAAGTATAACTCAGGTCTTTTTCTTGCTGGTGGAATAAGATATTTAGTCGAAATGTATAGCGACCTATGTAGTAGTTTTAGCAAGCGACAAAGGTCTGCATAGATTTTTATTTATTAAATGCAATATTAAATGCAGCTTACATATAATTATATTACGATAAATCTGTAATCGTCAAGTCAAAAAGTAATAAAACTGCACTTACATCTTTCTAAACGATACCACAAGATGATTAGATCTTTCGGCATTTATAAAACGAATTTACGCTAATTATTCTCATTTAACAATGTCGAATACCTGTGTAGGAGGCTTCATGAAAACGCAAAAATCTCGCAAACCCATTACAATTGACCGTTGATTAAAAATGAAAAATTAAACGTCGCACTTGTAACAGGCCGGCAGCATCGCTACATCCCGTTAATCAGGTTATCGCAGTTGGATCGCAAACACGGCAGCTTTACGGGGGGGGGGGGGGGTGGGGGGGGGGGGGGGGGCATTGTAAACATAATTAGCGCAATTCGCCAGTCTTTTAATTATCCAACTACCCCGCGGCTCATCCGCGCAGTCATCGCGGCCGTAAGGCGGCGCTCACAACGCCGCGATGATTTTAAACCGAGCCTCCTTTTTATTTCATTTCTGAATAATGTATTATACAATGTAATGTATTATTATGTGCAAATATACATATAAATTAGCTTCGTAGACTAGTAAAAAAACCGCATCAAGATCCGTTGCGTAGTTTTAAAGATCTAAGCATACATAGGGACAGACAGACGGCGGGACGACTTTGTTTTATGCTATGTAGTGATAGTGATGTGACAAACGAGCTAGCGGTACAAATGATGTGATAACTTCCGCCGGTTGACATTCGCAACACCTGTAGGGATGTGTTGCCACCTTTTAATAAACCGGGCCCCGGCTATCTCACTCACAGACGAAACGCAGAATTGTAACACTTTCACTTCACGCCGGCTTTATGTGAGGTCGTGGTACTTACCCTGACGGATCTGCCCATTCGTGCAACTGCTAAGACCGTTGCGTGGCCCTACCATAGTCAACAACTTAAACCGTCTTTAAATCGCGACCTAAGATTCAAGGAAAATTTACAAACTGTACTTGACTCATGACGTGTTACAGACGGCCAGTACGGCCATCTTTTACTGCATTAAATGAGGGTAGCTTGATATCGATTGGTGATGAGGACTAGACCTCCTTACGGTTTGGTCTCTCCTGATGGCTGAGACATTTATTGTCTGGGAATATCTAGTTGATACATTTTCTTAAAGCCTAGTTAAAGTCAGCTCTAGGTTGACTTTTGACGAAGATACTTAGGCCCACGTGAACATGATGGTTGACGTCGATGGTTATAAGACGACGTTATCGATCAAATATTTGCAATTCCATTTTTTTTTACATTAATTAATTAAAATTGGTACGTTAGCTTAAAGAATACTCAAGTGACATATCGTCATGAGATGAAGAGTAGAGAGGCGAGAAATATATATTTCATTAAATATATTTGCATCATAATTGAAATGACAGAGGTCTGCTATTGTGCGCGCATCATCGAAAAATTACTTGATAGATTAGGACAGCTATTTTTTATAAGTTTCATTTCTTCTACACTTTTTTTTATGGGAAAAAAGCAGCTCACCTGATGGTAAGTGATTACCGCCGCCCATGGACATCTGCAACACCCGAGGGCTTACAAATGCGTTGCCGGTTTTTTAGGAAAGAGTACGCTCTCTTCTTGAAGGTTCCCAGGTCGTAACACTTGGACCTTTATCTTACTTAAAATATATGCCGTGACGTCTTCATTAAATGTGAAGAGTTATTAAATGTTTAACTTTATTAAAATAACTTAGATGAAATCAACGGGCATCACCTAGTTATTATATTATCTTTTAGCAAAGCCATTTCCACATTTTATGTTTTGTCTACGTTACTACACACTTCACAGTGAGTTAGTTAATGTAAATTTTTAAATCGTCGCTATTTTCAATTCGTTGTTTGTTCGTTCCAATGAAATCAATGCATTAACGCAATATGTTAATCTGCCACGATCATATGCAAACCGAAAATTAATATTTGCGCTTTGCGAGCACACATCTCGTTGTGTGTTGAATTTTTAAAATAATGACAACAATACGTTTTTCATTAAGAGCATTGGCTTAGCAACAACTCAACAAATTTTTTTTGTGATACTAACTAGTTTTTTTTGTGATACTAGCTAAGTTTAGTTAATATAATGCGTGTCCCACAGTCCGCACTAAAGAACATTCATGGATCTACAAAATTCAAGGAAAAAACAGACAGTCAGCTGGCGAGACGTTCCGTTTTATAATATTCATAATAATATGAAAGCATCAAAAGATTTCAAAGATTCTTTAACTTCAGATAACAAACTCCAATATAAAAATGTCGAAGTTCTCAAGTTTTTGTCAGAAATGTATAATTTCTCCCCTTCACACACACAGGCTGGAGGCGAACTGCACGCCCCCTTTACCGCCGTCGCCGCCGCCGGCGTCTTCGGCGCCCCCCGCGCCGCCCTCGACTATATGCACGGCGACCAGCACGCCCGCCGGCGTGGTGACCACCGTCGCGTGCACCAGCGCCGCCGCCAGCCTGAGCACCGTCACCATCACGGTGACGCCGGTGGGGGGAGCGGGCAGCCCGGCGCCCGCCGCCCCCGCCCCCGCCGTCGCAGCGGCGGTCAGCCCCGCCCCCGACGCCCCCGCGCCCGCCGAGCCCCCAACCGCTCCCTCCCCCGCCCCCGCCCCCGCGACAGTTGTCGCACCCGTCCCAGCCAGCACGCCGACACCCCTCAGCGGGAGCGCAACCAGTGTCAGCGTCATCACTGTGAGTAGTCCACTGTTGTACTGTTTCACCTTTCCTTTTTAATGGCCGGAAAAGTACCACGGCCTCACAGAAGAACGGCGTGAAGTGGAAGTATTTAAAACTTTCGCGTTTCGTCTGATGAGTCAACGCATAGAAAAGCGCTTGTTATGACGATAAGTGTAGTAATACAGCCTTTTAAGGACATCCGTAACAGGGGATGCATTGCCATGCTAAAGTTGGGGCACGAATCACATAGGTTCTAATTTACGTCGGTCCTCTGTCATGTGATGGTTTAGATATCGTCGACCACAGACACAGGTGCGTGGGACTACCACAGTTGTGTGCATTGTCGTTCACGTCATCACCGTCATCCTGTGCCAATGCACATCTGCATATAGAGGCTGCCACTGCCATGTACTTGTGTGATGACCACGGCGTCCTGTGCGCAGACGTCGTCGTCGTCGTCGGCGAGCGTGACGTCATCGGCGACGCCGACCTCGTGCGTGGTGACGTCATCGGCGGCGTCGGCGCCGGCGCCAAGCGTGGGCGGTGGCAGCGCGCCGCCCACGCCGCAGCCCGCCCAGCCGCCCACGCCCACGCAGCCGCCGCCCACGCCCGAGCCAGGTGAGCCACTGTCCCACAGCTTTGATTCCCCAGAAAGTGGCTTCACATTCAAATATCTTTATTCAATATACAGCGTGTCGTTACCATCGCGACAATAAATGAACACACGTCTAACGCTACTTACCAATAATCAAAAAAAAAATATTAACGTTAAACAAAATCCATAATTACAAAAAAATATTTTTCAAACTAATTAAGTAAAAAAGAAACAAAATTTGTAACATCCTATATAACTTATCCTATATAATATCATATCATATAGGATATAACTCGCGCTACAGCGTCGTATTTCAAGCCTCTCCTTCTAACAGTATGTTTTGTCTCTTTTAAATTCATTCAACCCATTCATATACTTTGTGACCTTTACAAATGAACTTTACGTTACAGTTTTATACGTAACTCGTTAAATCTTGATGTTTAAAGAATGTAAATGTTTAATACCATTTTTAAAAGTTTTCCTATACAGCGTGACGTTACCATCGCGACAATAAATGAAAACACATATAGGGGATAACTTTTTAAACTTGTATTAAACATTTAAATTCTTTAGACATCAATATTTACAGAGTTATTAATGTTTCCAAAACAAAGAATTTTAGAACACCCTTACCTATAAAAGCGTAACGTAAAGTTCATTTGTAAAGGTCACAAAGCACATGAATGGGTTGAATGGATTTAAAAGAGACAAAACATACTGTTAGAATGAGAGGCTTGTAATGCGACGCTGTGGCGGGAGTTGTATAGGATGTTACAAATTTTGTGTCTTTTTTATTTAATTTAATTTATTTTTTATTTTAATTGATTTTGTATAACGTTAATATTTTTTTATGATTATTGGCAAGTAGCGTTAGACGTGTGTTCATTTATTGTCGCGATGGTAACGACACGCTGTAGAAGCATATTACACTTAGTTTTGACTATCAAAACGCTGTGTGTATATGAGTATGTTATCATTTAAATAACCACATTATAATAGCCTTTAAAACACAAACGTTCCATTACACATTTTTATAATTTAGCAATTGATATATTGTGAACGTTCTCCGGGATTTTGTTGTAAAAATGTACATGTACATCGTGCCATAAAAGAATTATTTGTTTTACGCAGTCTAATTGTGGCTAAAATTAATCTATGTTTGTTCCTAGTATTTATATCATGCACCAATTCTTGAAAATTCATTCTTGTTATTATGGTCATACATAACATTTTCAATTACATGTTGAAACTAAATAAATATTCGTTCATTCATTCATTCATTCATTCAATTATGTACTGAGAAGGTGAGAAGGGGTTTTCAGAACTGGACCTAGTCATAATGTTGGCTTTACGAGGCCTTAAGACGCGGTGAGTGGGTTCAAAAAGGAAGTAAACCAGACCCCAAGGAAGAATGTGCCCACAGCTTTTCTCAGTGATAGTGAGGCACGGAGACTACTTTGAACAACAATAAGTCTTGGCAAATCTCTACATTTAGACGTTTTATGATTTTCTAAGGACCTTGAGTGTGACCAACGTATGTCCTTATCGCTTGGGACAGCAGGACCTCGGGAATATCTTAAAGAATATGGCTTAATTATAACCTATATCTTGAAAGCAGTAAATATGCCCAAAGATCTGGTTGAGGAATTTGTTTTTAATTTTATATTAAGTTTTTATATTGCTAATCTCTGCACTTAAGATGAAGCATTAAAATTTGTAGAAAATAGGGACGGAAAGTTTTACGTCACCGCGGGAATCGAACACGCGCCTTAACAATGCCGATGAAATACGTTGACTTTCGACTTTCGTCGGCGTGAAAATCAGCCGGTTAGCTTAGTGGTTAAAGCGTATGGTCGTGATTACGGAATGCGTGTCTTCAATTCCCGCGATGGCGTAAAACTTATCGTAAATTTCTTCTAAAAATTTTACTGGTAAAGGAATTTAAATATCAGAAACCTCCAAACCGTTCAACCCTATAATTTTCATAGTAACCCTTTAAGCCGTTTCCAATCATCTTTCTCCTATTCATTATGTTTTGCACAATATGTAGTTAATTTTTTTCTTTATTTTTTTTATTTACATTGACCTTACTTTAGGATAATATTATCCTGTGTTGTAAGGACGTTTTACAAACATAAATTTCACGTAGGCAAACACCCTAATCCGAAACAATTATCTGTGGGTCACACAAATAGTTGTCCCGTGTGGGAATCGAACCCACGACCCTCGACGCCGAAGCCAATACCTTGGCAACTTCGCCACGGAGTCACCGATCACGGAATTAATGGTATTTGCTCGGCTTTTTACGAGAGGCCGCCTGCCTGACTACTGATCTGTTCTGTTCCCAAGTCCCATCAAACAGATCCGGAACAATTATCCGTGCGTCGCATAAATACCTGTCCCGTATGGGAGTCTAACCCACTACCCCCGACGCCAATAATAATAAATAGCGGATAGACAAACATTCGGAAAATAGTACTCATTTATGATTAGGCATCGTGAGAATGGCAATTATCACTTTAGTCTTGGCATTAATTTCGATATCTAAGACGGACACTTCAATTTTATTAGTGTTATCAGATTTGTAAGGCTTTTAAAATTATTTTCCTATCTTGTTTTATGAAGATTGGCTTTGTAGTTACGACTGGACGAAAGCTTTGGCACACGTGCTGGTCGGTCACGAGTGCGTTTGTAAATGTTGTTTCGTTTTGTTTTTGTTTTTATGTGAAAAGTTGGCAAACGAGCAGACGGTTCACCTGATGTTAAGTGAATACCGCCGCCCTTGCACATCTGCTACACCCGAGGGTTACAGATGCGTTGACAACCTTTTGAAAATTGGTCTCCGGCTACCTCACTCACCAGACGAAACGCGAAAGTATTTGTCATACTTCCACTTGACTCCGGTCTTCTGTGAGGTCGTGGTACTTAGCCGGACGGGCCTGCCCATTCGTGCAACAGCCGAGGCTGCTGCGTGGCCCTACCAACGTAATTGATTTTGATTTACAACAAGCACGAAAGAAATGTTTCGAATAAAAAAGATAACAAAACCGCAGAGTTTCTTGTCCTTGCCGGGTCTTCTCTGGATAGGTCTAGTTTAGTGAACCGATGGTAGATTTTTGACGTTCAATAAGAGCTCGAAATAAGCCTATATTGAATAAAGAAATGTTGACTTTGATGGTAATGTAACTCCTAGCACCGTTCTATGGTAACTCCCCATTTAAACACAAGTACTCGGGTTTTTAATTCATCTCTTATTTTTATTTTATATTCACACTAACCTCACAATATGATATACAACAGAAGTCAGGTCCGCATAGACATTGTATCATCCATTATCTGAAAACATGTTGATAATTCCTTGTACCAAAACAAACAATTTTACTTAAACGAAAATATTGCATGCCTGGGTAATTAAATTCTTAAAATCATAATTAGGTATATTTTCGGGAGCTATGGTAAAAAATATTGTTAGAGTCCGATTAATAATTAACGATTTTACATTACATACATTTACATACATCCTGTTTAAATTTAAAGTATTAAAAGTACGTCTTTATAGACACACTTCCTCTGACTTCCTCCTGTCCCTTGGCTATTTCTATTATTCATATTTAATGCCTATAAAATAAAGTAGAAAGGGAGTCCCTTTGATTGTGTCTTATGAAGAATATAGTAAACACAAAGACGCAACACAAATGACTTGACATATCACACGACTCAGATTAGTTTTAATATTATGTAAACGATTTCACGGTTCGAATCTAACATCTAACTGCCGCAGTTAACTTTCCTTTTTGAATTTCCCACTAAAAATTGTATTTGTCTAATCAATAGCTATGTCTGAAGTAAACCCAATGAGGTTAGGATCGTAAAGATTGCACTGGTAACATTGCATTCTTTGTCGATTGACTATTAATTCAAGCATTCCAAACTCACTTTTTTATGTCAAAGTTTTTAAGCGATTATCTATTTTTTTATATATATAATTCTTCTGTACGTTTGTATGACTCTGAAATCCTCCTAAACGACTGGATCGATTTTAATGATTTTTTTTGTGTGTCTTCATATTGATTCGAGAATGGTTCAGATTCACATTTTTTTTTTTTTTTTTGTAAGTTATTGGATTTATGTCGTGTGTACAGGCCAACGTCTGCCCGGTCCGCTGGTTTATACATATATATCATTTATAGCGCGAAGTGATAACCGCTTAATATATATATATATAATATATATATATATATATTTATATATATCTATATAATATATTAAGCGGTTATCACTTCGCGCCATTTGAACTGTCAGCTCGTTTGCCACTGAATTATTCCTCACACGCAATCATTTTAAACTCAGTCACCGGTAACGGACACTGCCTACTGTGGTCCAGATATACAAAGTCGCTTACTTTGAATTTATTTTTTTCTGGAGAGTCGATCACTTTACGCATCTGTTTGCGGACGTCGCAATATTGTCGAAATTCTGCGGTGAAGCGGCGTTTACGCCTTGTAAAACAACGATTGACATTTATCGCTATAAAAACACTGGACATTTTTTTTGTGAAATATTTGCCGACGGATCCGTGTTTTCCGTGAAAATTTACCATTTTATTTTTCGTTTTCCCTTTATGGGAAGTTTGTAATGTTTTAAAATTTATGTGTATTTAAAAGCAAGGCGTAACTGTTATCCGATTATCCTGTTTTGTGGAAAATAAACTTTCGCTAAATAATGTAATTAAGATATTGGTTATTAATGAATTTCTTTAATCTCTGCACACAGTCTACGGAAGCTACTACTTATAAGACTACACTTTTGTTATATGAACGTAAACTTTTAGACTTTTCTATATGTGTGACATTTTCATTCGGGACAATTAAATTGAATTGGGGCACTCCACTGCGAACATGAAATGAGACACCACATCATAATTCGAACATTTATTAACCAACGACAATGATATAATTAAATTAACCTACGGGGCGAGGGGGGGGGGGGTTCACGTGGGCTACGCGCTGGATGTAGACGGCTCCGGTTCCTCGCTCTCGCCGTGGCACCGCTTCCTGTGCTTGTGCACGAAGTAGTACGAGGGGAACTTGGAGCCGCAGGTCTTGCAGGGGTAGTAGTGTAGGGGGGCGCGGGGCCTGCGCTGGCGGGGGGGCCACTCGCGGCCGGGGCTGGTCTCCCGCCACGCGGCGTTCCTCACGCGGCTGAAGCGCACCGGCCCGTCGCACGAGGCCACGTCGAGCACGGCGCCGGCGCGCTTCAGCGGCTCGGGCGCCTCAATTCGCTCCACGTCGAGCTCGCTCGAGGCGCTCGAGTCGGGGGAGCGCGGCGGAGGCGAGGCGGGCGGCGATGGAGACCTTGAGGGAGCTCTAGCTCGCCTCGGCACGGGTCTGTGGGCGCCCGGCGGCGGGGCCGGCCTCGCCACGCACGGGCTGGGCCCCAGCCACGCTCGGTACAGCGACAACATGCCCGCAGCGGCGCCGCCGAGCGACTGAGCGGCCTCCCGCTCTCCCGATCCCTTATATACGGCCGCGGATCCCGTCCCGGTCCCTCCGCGAGAGGAGCGCGCGATCGGGAAATTGCAAGCAAACCAGCGCGTATAAACACAGCAATCGGAGGCGTAACGTCATCGCTAAGTTACCATCGCGACGGCTCTTTTGAGTAAATTCAAAAAAATAAGTTGAACAGCGGTTAAAGACGCGACGCGATTCGGCCGGAGATGTTTCGGAATGCGCGGATTAATTACATTGGAAAAGCTCACGGCTACTTAAGGGCCCGGGGCGAGTTAAAAATTCAGAAGCAGCGGACCGTCAGTGAGGAGTTTTCAAAGGCTAATTGAAATTACAATCTAATCTGCGATGGGTCGAGGCGTTTGCTTAGGAGTTGTACGCTGTTATTAAAAAAGGTTACACTCGCTTATTACGTATATATTATATAGAATTACGTACGTCGTACTATTCCATTACAACACCTTAAATGAAGAAAGAAAGAAAATACATTTATTTACCAAAAATTTTTGAAGCAAACTCAAGTCTCCTTACAGCTTTGTAATGTTGTGTATCTTCTTTAAACGTAATTTATGATGACAGCACACATCATAGAAGGCCCCTTCCAAGTCCGTTTTACAAGGAAAAACCAAACGTTTAAAAAACGACTATAAGTAGCTTGCAGCATGCTTTTCAAACGAGTTGGTTTCGTTTGGTGACCCCTTTCTAATAATTGTACCGGCCTAGCTAGACTACATCCTAAAAAGACATATTCGTCAAAAAATTCGATGAACTGGCTTCCCACAAACACTGGGGCACTACATGGGCACTGGACTATAACTAAATCTTGTCCAAGCTCATTTTTATAACCACCAATTTTTATGTGAGAAGGTGGCAAACGAGCTGGCGGCTCAACAGATGTTAGGTGACAACCGCCGCCCATGGACATTTGCAACACCCGTAGCGTTGCAGAAGCGTTGCCACCTTTTAATAAAGTGGGCCCCGGCTACCTCACTTACCGGAAGAAACGCAGAAGTGTAACCCTTCCACTTCACGCCGATCTTACCCCGACAAACCTGCCAATTCGGCCCCTACCTTACCTTCCTAAGCGTAAATTTCCGATACAAAAGTTGTGAAAGCAGAAACGGAAACCGATGGCCGTATCAGAACACTATCTACCTACTCCATTAATTGCTAAGTACACTCTGAAAAGTTAATTAACTGCACCATACTTGTCTTAGGGCTCAATTGGCGTCGTCGCCTCATTAAACTTTTCGAAAGAGTCAAAGCGACAGTTAAAGAAATTGCGATCCCGATGGGAGGGAGGCGTTGCATGAATATTCCGTTTGAAAATCGCGGAGCGCCCGCAAAGCGGACAGAAACGGCGGTGCCGTTTTTAATATTATAACAGGAGTGTGGTATTCTTTGAGATTAGCTATTGAAAAGTACATACGGATCGCTGTTATAACAGTCAATTCTCAACGGCGTTTTATGTGGGCCAATTTGGTTCAGTTTCCGTAGTCGCCGGTTTTGGTTTCGATTCTAGTCCGTTGGAAAGGATGTATGCATTAAGCTTTCTCGGATATCTTTGATATTTAATCAGATTTCATTTCATATTTATTTTCCGGCGCCATTTCCTTTTTTAGGCGCCAAATTGATATACATAAAGTAAATAGCTAATTTTAAATGTGTTCGGTTCACTGTTGAACCAAACAGCCTTCTTAGCAATATTTACCTAAAGTCTACCAATTTGTAGTAGGCATTAAATGTACGTAATAATTTCGGCTATCAAGGAAACCACGCATAAATTGCTCTAATAAATTCTTTTATCATTTATATCTTAATATCATCAGAACCCGCGGTGCTAGAAATTATCCCCAAGAAAACGTGATATTTCTTTGATATCGGCACAGCACTGCGATGCATTCCCGACGATCTGATAGTCGTCCGCTAAACGAGGAATGGAAGCCAAAGTGGAAATTGAGTGGGAAAAGAAAGCAAAGAGGATTCGAACCAGACAGTCCTTCCGAGTCTTCGCATCCCACGGGATGCGCTTCACAATTGAAAGGCAGATCGAAAAATACCGCTATTGACGGAGAAATGTAAACTAAAACTCTCTGAATGATTCATCAAATGGATTCAGTGAGCAGTCTCTTCAATATTATGATAACAAAAAACTTTTACGATGTTGAAGGGAATGATTTTGTGTTATTCTAGTGCTAGTTTCAGATTTTATACAAACACGACCAGCCGTTGGGACGCGATAAACAAACACATACGCAAACCTTAGCATTCATATTAATAGTCCAAATTCAAAAATTCTTTGCCGATTCGCACTTGGTCGCATGGCGGACTATGTCCTAATACCCTCTGTGCAGAGGGGGCCTTTGCCCAGCCGTGGGACATACTGTCAGACATACTGACGGACACAGGCTGTTACTTTGCTTTTACTTTACTATATGAGATGGAAGATAAGTTAAATTTAAATAACGATATTACCTACCACTGGCTGCATCTTTTACCTCTTGCTACTGTTCAACCGCTAGCGTCGTCTACGTTGAGTGAATTAGTGAATGGGAACGAGGTTCGGTGGGACCCAGCAGTGGGACAGAGCTGGATTTAGGGGAGGGCAACCGGGGAAACAGCCCCGGGGCCTCCACAGACGAGGGCCCCCACGATAGACTTCGGAAAAAAAATTCTAATTCAGACTAGTAAACAATAGTAAACAACTTCTCCTTTCATATTTTTTTCACGTTTTACTTTTACCTTCAGTACTTTATACTAACATGATTACATTAAATATTAACAAAAAATCAGTAGAAAATAATTTGGGGCCAAGGGGCCTCCGCTCCTTTGTTGCCCCGAGGCCTCCAGGCCTCTAAATCTGGCCCTGGACATACACTATCATCATAGCTGGCCATCAACGACCAAAGCGCCTAATTGATGCGCCGACCAGCAAACCATTAGCCGAAACAGCCGTCAAACGTCCGCAGCCACCAAAGGCGGGAGCAGGGGCTCAACGCATCACAGAGCGCTTAATCCGGGACACGACGCGCCCGCTAATCCCGCGCCATATCCCTCACAGGGAATGGCAAATCAGCCGTGCCGCACAGACGGATCGTTGACGTCTCCACCTGCCTTTAGCTTTTATTAATTGAACAATTACGTAAAGGGTTCTATTACCGAATTGTATGTGCGACCTAACTCAACATTGCTGTCATACATTCACGCTCATTCTTGCCGTCGGGGTAGGCGAAACATTGACGACGTTGGACTGTAATAGGTGACCATAATAACGTCAAGTAGCCGTGGTAGCTCAGTGTCCGGGCGCTCGCCTTTAATTCAATTTACTCGAGCAACCTGAGTTCGATCCCCGGTGCCGGCACCAATGAAACTGTTAATTTTAAGTGCCGAATTATTGTCACGTGCTCTGCGGTGAAGGAAAACATCGTGAGGTAACCTGCATATTTTCGAAAAAATAACAAAAAAATATTTCGAAGATATGTGAAGTCGGCCAAACCGCAGTGGCGCCGCGTGGTGGACTATGCCCTGATAACCTCGGTACAGATGATGCCTTTGCCCAGCAGTGGGACATGTATAGGCTGATACTTTAATAACGTCAAACTTATCAACCGATTTCAAAAAAGGAGGTTTATCAATTCGCTTGTACTTTTTTATGTTACTTCGACTGTAAGTGTATTCCTATAACTGAATAAATTCGAGAGGAGAGCTTTATCAATGTAAAACACAGCGCGTCAACTATTGCAAAATCTACTAGTGATAAATACCACTCAAAGGAATCCAAACAAAGTTAAAAAATAACCAGATCGTCCGAGATAGGCAGTCGAGATGAATCGATTGGTAGAAATGTAAAGGACATAAAAAAATCGACCAAGTGCGAGTCGTACTCGCGCACGAAGGGTTCCGTGCCATTATTTAAAAACGGCAAAAAGTCTGTTGTATCGGAGCCCCACTTAAATATTTTTTTATTCTGTTTTTTAGTATTTGTTGATATAGCGGCAACATAAATACATCGTCTGTTATAAATTTCAATTGTCTAACTATCACGATTCATGAGATACAGCCTGGTGACAGACAGACCGCGGAGTCTTAGTAATAGGGTCCCGTTTTACCCTTCGCGTGCGGAACCCTGAAAGGCATCTCGACTGGGGGCATTCAACGCCGGTGCGGTTACAAAGCGGCCGTTTAATCTGCAAGATGTCTCCCCCGTGTTTGCGCCGGTGGCTGTTAGCAAACACGCTATCTGTCAGCGCTAGCCTCGTTAAATTGTCACGCTCGGCGGCGCCGGCAAACATTGCGACACGGCCGCAAACTCGCCTGTTCAAATACCGCTTCATTTCGAACGTGCTAGGGATGATACAGTTTACATTTTAACTTGGCAGATAAATCGCCACTGTGGTAGGGCCACGCAACACGGCAATGTTGCACGAAAGGACAAGTCCGGCCGGGTAAGTACCACAAGCTGAAACAAGACCGACGTGAAGTGGAGCATCTATTCATTATACTTCTGCGTTTGATCTAGTGAGGTAGCCGAGGCCAACTTTATTCAAAGGTGGCAACGTATCTGGTACCTTTGAGGTAAATGGTTTCAAATGTCAATGGCTGGAGGTAATTACTACATCAGGTGAACCGTCAGCTCGTTTGCGACATTCTCACATAAAAAAACCTGAGTAGACAATTTCCGATGTCGCAATGGATTTTATTCAGCGCGGCAAAAAAACGTTTCATTATTAATAAGAAACATTGACTTAAGCTGGAAGCTTGCATGTATTAAGTTTTAAAGCAAGCAACTCGCCTAAATGCGTGATTGTTGTAAAAGCTCGCCGAAAGAGATAGTTTTATATCATAGTCTACTATTACATTAGCTCAAGCAGATTGAAATAACATATTTTTTTTATCTTAAACGCTTATTATACAGGGAAACTTTTCTAAGTGTATCCAATTTTTTATTAAATTCTGGACAAATAACGTTATATAAAAAATGATCAATATTTAAAATCACTGGTAATTAAATACATTCATTTGAACTTATCTCAAAAAGCGCGTGATTTATGGGCAACTTATTTATTTTACGCGCGATCATTCATAACTATCACGCACACAAGTTCGTTTCAAAATTATACGACGCATTTTTTAATGACTACCGCATTGTCAACAAGTTTTTTAGGGAATGTAATAGCAATTTTTTTTAAAGTTTTTTTTATTTCAATAAACGATTATTCTATCGAGTCTGGACCTCCTGTGCGAATTTGGCCACCTTTAGAAAAGCCACCCTGTATATATTCGAATATCGATAGTTCCTTTAGAACAATTGTGGGCATATTCGCTGACGATACTTTCCGATACTGTCGGTACCGTTTTTGACCGAAAACACCGCTCCTGGCTGAATAATACGTTGTGTAATTAAGCGGATCGCGGGGGCCGGATCCAATTAGTGCTCGTGCAAATATCAGTAATTGGACGGGATTAATCGACAGTGGCCGTTGTGGATTTAGGACCGCTGGAAGTGTACTCGGCGCGCGCTATGCTCTACGATCGAATAATGTTGGATGACTGTTTTGTATTTATATTTTGCGTGATTGGGGTAGAACCATCTATTGATGGATGATACAATAGATGGGGTATAGATCCCATCTATTGTAGTATTCACTTCGAAAACATTGCCCCCTCACTGTATATAACCTTATACTGTTTTGTAAGGACGTTTTACATACATAAATTTCACGTGGGCAAACACCCAGATCTGTGGGTTACGCAAATACTTGTCCCGTATTTGTGTAACCCACAGATAATTGTTCCGGATCTAGGTGTTTGTCTAGGTGTTTTATTTTCCCCACGGAGGGTCGACGTCCTAGCCAAAATCTCTTACAAGATGATTGTGCCGATCCCAAATAGGTTAACGCAATAAGCTTGATTAGCGCGCTTAAAGCAAAATTAAAAAAGAATCGATGGCACACATAAATCGGTGATTGAATATTATCGATTTCCTTAACCTAACGATTTCCTTAACATAACGATATATATATATATATATATATATATATATAAACAATATTATGTGTAACCATAAGTTCATGTAGGAATCGATGTTGAATTTTTATGACACATTGACTTTATGACACACTTTGAATATTTATGACACATCGCTTAGTAAACAGGTGGAAATAGAAGCAAAGATATCGTAAGTGACCACTAAGACGGGATGCTCGAAGAGTCATCGAAATTTATCGAATAGTCGAAGATGTGCTAAAAACGAAGGCATAAGGAATCATAAGTAAAAACCTCCCCATTTTAACAAAATAAATCACCTTCCCGAAGTCATTTCCAGTGAATAATTTTAGTCTTCTCCGAGAGTTCCGCGCCAGTACAGCAAATTGGAATACTGAGATTTTGAAGTTTAAACTCGCTATTTGCACAGCGCCCGAGAACGCTAATTGGTGAGGGCGCGAGATGCGCGCCAGAATTGACGCTAATCTCAATTGTAGGTAGCTCTCCAAACTATTTAAACTATTATTCAGACAGACACACGTCTTTTCAGAAGGAAATGTGAAATGCCAATCTAAGAAACATCAAAATTGACGCATCACATTTGGTACAGCAGTTATGGATATTTCCCATAAAGTGAAAAAAAAAAAAAAAAAAAAAAAAAAAAGAAATCAATTTATTAGTTCAATACATAATAGGCTAGAAAACTTAAGTTTGTAGCTTTTCCTTTTGCCTTGATCTAAATATGTTTATATTTACCGCTTCGTCTTAATTTTCAGTTATTTTAAATTTAATATACCTCCTTGTGTTAACGTTGAAAGGCCACAACTTGTATTACCTTCTTTTTAATTCTTCAACGGGTCCGCTCGCTGTTAAGTCCAGTAGCAAAGTGCATCCTGTAAACTTTTTCTATGTCCTTTGATATTTCAATTCGAATTAATTAATATGTCGCTGTCTGCACTCTGGAAACGTCTGCAGTTGTGTTTCGGTGTTTCACGAGCGAGCGCACTTAATCATCGAGTATGCAAGCTCCGCCTTGAGCGGTTTGCTCTGCAAGTTTGTCTTTCACCATTCCCTGTAACGTTTAAAGTCGGGTTAGCTTAGTTGAAACAGCGCACCTCTGTACACTCGCTACTCTGTTAAATACTTCGACCGACGGCGGAATGCTCTAACGCCCGGCTTCTGAAGCACTAATCATCGTAGATGTTAACTAATCTAGATCAGAATGATAAATTCAAAGAGTTCAACCATCCTTTTGGCAAGTCAAATGACATTTGAAAAGCTATTTGACAGCTGATTAGTTAATTTCTACGATGATCAGTGTTTCAGAATCCGGGCGTTAGTTTTTTTTTTTTCTAACGCGTTTGGGTAACAATTTGCGCCTGCTTTCTCGTATCAAAGCATTATTTGTTATCTGTTAGTTAAGCGCCGCGTCATTATTGGTGGAGTTGAAATTAATTTGGGAAGGATAAAGTTAAAAATCGATAACATGTCGGTCGTTCGTCTATTGGCGGGTTAGGGAGAGTTTCTACGAACCTTCTTGAACACCGGTTTCAAATGTGATTTGTTTTTAAGGGAAAAAGAATCATATTGTACGCAAAATACCGCTGGCAACGTGGAACATCCGATTTTCAGTCCAACATCATCAGACTCGTAAAAAATTGTGAAACTTTTCGCAAACACTTGGACAAATTTTAAGTAATTTCAAGTTTACTAGCGGACCGGACAGACGTTGTCCTGTACATAAATACGACAACTTAAAAAAAAATGGGAATCTAAACCATTCTTGAATAAACCCAAAGAAGACACAAAAAAATTAAATAAAACCGGTCCAGCCGTTTAAGAGTTCAGTGACATATACCTACACGTACAGAAGAATTATTGTATATAAAGCTGAGCCTCTCGAAATAACAGCAATAAACATTGCAAATGGGAATAATTTACAGATCTTCCATCGTTAACGTAGATTTTATAATTCTATGATCCGAAACGTTCCGTACTTAAGTGGATCCGCGTTCAAGTTAATTCGCTGTTAATAATGCACGAGCGATACGGCCGGGCACCCGACTAACGTCCATCGCCGAAACAATGCGGCCCGATGGATCGGACCATTAATAATTGAGCCGGACGTTGGGCCAAATCTGACGGGACCGCGGTTCCGTGTGTGAATTTTGCACGAGATAACCGAAGCCGGCGTTCAGACTGCGCTACGGGAGAGCGTTGGACGTGTTGTTACTAATCGGCATCGTTTCGAACCGAGCGAGCGGTGTGTACAGTAACTTTATTCGTATATGATTTGATAGAAACGCGCCAGTTTGTTGGAGTTCCGAGTTGAATTGAAACGTTTAGTATAGTTTTAGAAATCTGCACATGCAAAGTTAATGTACCACAGCTTTTGCCTTTCGAAGTGTCAACATTTCTTTCGCTTTCTTATTTATTAAATGACATCGAAATCTAAGCTGACAGTCGTCCAAAACCATCTTCCTGTTGTACCATGTGGTATTTTTACTATGTTCCCGTATATCATAAAGTATCGTCCATTATATTCCCGCTTCGTAGACGGCCGTTGACTTATCAATGTGTCCTCTCCCCGTATGTTATAAAGTATCGTCCACTGTATTCCCACGTCACAGACGACCGATGACTTAGCAATGTTGCCGTTCCGCAGCGGTGACCGAGCGGACGGTCACGCCGTCCTCGACCATCTCGACAACCACCATAACGATCACGAGCACGGGCTCCGTGAGTGCGAGCGCCGGCTCGCCGGGCGGTGCGTGCGCGTCGTGCGCTTCGTGCGCGTCGAACGCACGCGCTTCCTCCTGCGAGGCGTGCAAAGCGCGCACGGCACGCACGAGACGCGGCCGGTGCGCCGTGCCCTCGTGCGCGGGGAGGGCCAAGCGGCTGAGGCACCTGCCGCCGCGCTGGCACGACCTGGCGCCCGAGCTCAAGAGGCCGCTGCTCGACGAGTTCCGTGAGTACATCGGCTCTGTCTAGTTTTTGTGGCAGGGCCACGCGACGGCCTTTGGGCAGATCAGTACTGTTCCGTGAGTACGGTGGTTGTGTCTTGATTACTGTGGTGCGGTACACGCCCGTGGGGAAGAATCGTGAGTTCGATGAAGACCGCCGTTATGTGGAAGTGTTACAGTTTTGTTTGGTGAGTGGGCTGACTGGGGATTACTATATTTTTTTTAATTAAAACAATACCCTAATTTTTTGACTGTGGTGGGGCCACCCAACAGTTTTCACTGTTGCACGGATGGGCAGGTCCGTCGGGGAAATGCCACGACCTCACAGAAGACAGTGGACTCTCCGTTTCGTCTCGTGAGCGAGGTGGTGGCAGGCGCCCACTTTGTTAAAGGGTGGCAACGCATCTATACCTTACGGGCGTTGCAATGTCCACGCAACACAGGGCGGCGGTCATCTCTTGACATCAGGTGGACCGCCAGCTCGCTTGCCACCTTCTCCTCTCTCCTGATAGTCGGTTGTTCTACATGGCGCACGCTTGTACAGAGATCCCGCCGGACCTGAGCAAGTGCTGCCTCGCGTGCTTCAAGCGGATCACGCGGCGGCTCGACTCGCTCGGCGGGGCGCCCTCGCTCGGCGAGCCCTCCGAGGAGGAGGCGGGCCGTTTCCGGGCGCTTCTGCGCGAGCACGGCTGCGCGTGGGAGCGCATGGCGGCCGCCAGCGGCAGGGCGGCAGCGAGCCTGCGCGCGTTCTACTTCACGTACCGCAAGCGGCTGCAGCTGGATGCTGGTGGAGCTGAGGCGGCTGCGGACAGCGGCAGCGCGGACAGCGACACGGCCAGCGCCGGCTCGCCCCGCCCCCCGCCCCTGCCCGGGCCCAGGACGGACGCGGTGGCGCCGAGGAGGCACCGCCGCGACGAGTACGACTCCTCGGCGACGGAGACCGCCGACGAGGAGAACGACGCGCCCGCCGCCAAGGTATGGGGCAAGGAAATCGGTCGAAGGCGATTCATCTCTGGATTGTGCGGTCTAAGGAGGACTAGAAGTTTTCTCTCCCGCTCTTTGGACTGGTCTAAATTAGCACAGCCTTGTAATATAGTTTCGAGATATGAAATTCCTATCGCTCTGATTGAAGGCAGATATCAATTGAAGAGTACGGTATAGAAGAGAGTGGTAGAACAACAAGCCGGTATCACTATATATTACTTGTTTTAGGCGGTACCTTCGACGGCGTCGGCGCCGATGACTGTCCGCGATGTGGTCTTGAACATGATCGAGGTCAGCCTGCTGAAGAACTCGCGGCCGCCGCCCCACCACGTGGTGCACACCTCGCACGCCACGCACACCACCAAGGTGGGTCCAATCGCCCTCTTTTTGACGAGCGTACGTCAAGATTGTTTAAAGAAGGAATTTATAAGATGTTCTTCTGAGTTGAGCAAGTGGTGGGCAAGTAGTTACGGATGTAAAGCGAATGTGCAAAGTAGTATCTATATCTCCCTTTGGTACAAGGCCCATCTATAAGTGTGTGCAAAATATTATTGAAAACTTTATTACTCAGATTGTTTATTAAAATTCTTATGACTCCTAACCTAATAGTGTTATTGATTGTACTAAGTAAGGAATAGTGACACAACCTGACGTAGAACCCATGGATTTTGTCGCTTCAGACCCCCAACGCTCGGAACATGTGTTAAAAAATCCATTATTTGCGATAGGTTACTTACTTGCTTATTGACAATGGAAGGAGTTTGGCTGATGTCTAGTGCCTCATTCGGTCAGGCGTCATTAATGAGGGTCTAACTAACGAAGTAACTCGTTCGTTAGCCGCCGGCGCACGAGTCGCTGGCCACGCTGACGGTGGTGGGTCCGCACAGCGCGCACGCACACGCGCACGCGCACGCACACGCGCACGCGTCCGGCGCGCCGCGCTCGCCGCGCTCGCCGCGCTCGCCCCACCGGCCGGCCACCATCACGCCGCTGCCGCCGCCCGACGAGCGGCTCGAGCGGCTCGAGCGCCACGAGCGCCACGAGCCGCTGCTCGACCTCAGCGTCAAGCGGCCCCGCCACGACGCCTTCCCGCACCCCAACAAGCCGGTGCGTTGGCCGCTCCTCAATGCATCTGCCGTCTCTCTCGTAAATGTAAATGTAGATTTGCTGGTGGAGGCTTAAATTTCCTCACCCAATGAGATCGGTCGAAAGAATCGCTCGAGAAATTAATAAGAAAAAACGCTTTCTCGCTATGGTATGGCCATTAGCCTAAAAGCGTATTCTCTTCTTCAATGTTAACGAGAGAACCGTAAACAGGGTGGCTTTTCTAAAGGTGCCCAAATTCTCACAGGTGGTTCAGACTCGGTAGTATAATCGTTTATTGAAATAAAAATAAACTTTTTTTTAAAAAAAATTGCCATTCCATTCCTTAAAAAACAGAACATGTTGGCAATGCATTCAAAAGAATGACAATGTAGTCATTCATAAATGTGTCGTATACTTTTGAAACGAATTTGTGTGCGTGTTAGTTATGAATGATCGCGCGTAAAATAAATGTTGTCCATAAGTCACGCACTTTTTGAGATAAGTTCAAATGAACGTATTTAATTAATAACGAGTGATTTTAAATATTTATAATTTTTTGTAAAACATTATTTATGTGTAGAATTTAATAAAAAAAAATGGATACACTTAGAAAAGCCTCCCTGTATACCGCCTACAAGAACATATCGTACTAACCAGAAAAAGGTAACCCAAACAAAAACATGAAGGAGAACTGCCGCCCGCAGCAAACGTGCCGCACGGCCAACGAGTACACGTACCGGGCGCCCGAGCGGGAGTCGCCCACGGGCTACGGGGCGAAGGCGCGGCCGGCGGCGGCGCGCGCGCCCGCCAAGGGCAACGCCAAGGGCTCCATCACGGCCGGCACGCCGCTCGGCGAGCGCTTCGAGCCCAAGGCGGGCTCCATCACGGCGGGCACGCCCGTGCTGGGCCCGCACCACGCGGCGCCGCCCGACAAGCGCCCCTTCGACGCCTACTTCAAGCGGCGCAGCCCCGGCGCCTACTACGCGCAGCCGAGGCCGCAGTCGCCGTCGCCCTCGCAGTTCGCCACGGTAAGCGTGCGCGGCGGCCCCGGCGGGCCCCTCCCCGCCCGGCGGCACCCCACTCACGTGTCACGCGCTCCGCAGCCGTCGAGCGGCGCCGGCGCGGCGGGCGCGGCGGCCGGCGGGGGCGCCACCGGCGGCAGCGGCTACCACCTGGAGCGGCGCCAGATCATGCTGACGGACTTCATCACGTCGCAGCAGATGCACGGCGCGGCGAGGCGCGGCGCCGACCCGCCGCGCAGGGACCACGACGCGGTCTCCGTCATCACGCGCCACACGCACGCCCACCCGCACCCGCACCCGCACCCCCACGCGCATGCGCACGCGCACGCGCACGCGTACCCGCATCCGCATCCGCCGCCAGGTGACGACCCTATATCTTTTTCTCGCTGCTAATTAAACTTTTCACACACAAATCCAGAGAGAAGGTCCGGCTGCTAAAATTTCATCAAAGTTGAAACTCGGAACAATTAGCTGTAGCCGCCTTTATCCATACTTACATACTTAATATTATAAATACGAAAGTAACTCCGTCTGTCTCTCTCGCTTTCACGCCAAAACTACTGAACCGATTAAATGAAATTTAGTACACAGATAGTCAAATGCCTGAGAAAGGACATAGGCTATTTTTTTTTAAAGAAAGATATTTATTTATGAACTTCAACGCGAGCGAAGCCGCGGGCGAAAAGCTAGTACGCCATAAATGCTGTTGCATTATGAAAAGGTATCGTTTGTTCACGCCACGTACTGATCCCGCGGCCCGCGGTCTAGCAACACATACCGAACCACGAGGCGTACGTTCCAGGCCACGAGGCGTTCACGTCGCTGGTGAACGCTGCCTCTGCGGCGCCCGCGCTGCCCGTCCCGCGCGGCTCCCAGCCGGACCCCAAGCCCGAGCCGAAACTGCACCCGCAGCATCAGCAGCACCAGCAGCATCCGCAGCACCAGCAGCATCCGCAGCACCAGCAGCACTCGCAGCACCCGCAGCACCAGCAGCATACCTACGAACTAAGGTAACTCCCATGACTTACAAACGCTTTATGAATGCACACAAACAGCGATACCGTAATCTCTATGCAAATGTTCACTGTGCGTAATCCAGATTAATCTCGGCAATCGTGTCTGATTTTGATCATATTTCCTTATTAAACTGATGTTATCGCCTCTATTTATACATCTGCAGTAATATTTTTGGTAACGTGAATGTCAAAAGTTTTCAATAATATATACAACACAATGGTTACAGCTGTTCCATGAATAGAGGCCCTTTTTTCATTCAATCCTGCTCGCTTGTTTCACATTAAAAAAAAACGAAGAACGACAATCTTTTTATTCCGAAGTCTGCTTTGAAATAAACCGATTATTTCATCAAATAACTCGTGACTTTTTTCATAATCCATATCGCCTGTTCACTCTCATTCGCTCCAAAACCGGGTATATTATGTGAAACGAAAAAAAATCACAAGTTAATAATTCTTCAGCAGGCCACAGCGTGACTTCCCAATGTCGCAGAAGTACCACCAATCGATACAATACCAGCAGGAGAGGGAGCGGCGCACGTTACAGACTCAATACGAGACGCAGCGGGAACGGGCCCCCCCGCAGCCGAGAGACCGGTGCGTACACTCTTTCGGGTTGCTCGTGTCTACTTGTGTTCCGGGAACTCGAGGATTCGATCCATTTTTGTGTCATCTATATGTTGGACAAGGTCATCACTGACACGTGTAGAGTTCCACATAGATGAAATTAACTGAAAGCATAGCTACTACATCTAGCTAGAGTAATACTGTCATTCCATCGGAGGGCTTGTCGCGTTGAACTGACCCGATCCACGGACTGTCCCGTTCCAGGGCCGGCATGGTGACGATACAAGAGCGGCACTACGTGATAGAGCAGCACCAGCACGCTCAGCACGCGCAGCATACGCAGCATACGCAGCACGCGCAGAGCCAGCAACAACACCCGCAGCACGCGCAGCATACGCAGCACACGCAGCATACGCAGCCGCAGCAGACGCAGATGATGCACGAGCGGCACCACCTGCAGCACCCCGGCGGGGCGGGCGGGGTGGGGGCGGGGGCGGAGGAGCGGCGCCCGGCGCCCTACGGCCCGCCCAAGCACCGCGCCCTGCCCCAGCACCTGCTCGACAGGAAGGACCCGTCAGTGCCAATGATCTTATCTATTTACCGTGCAGGGCCACGCACCAGCCTCGGCTGTTGCACGAATGGGCAGGCTCGTCCGGGTAAATACCACGACTTCACAAGACCGGCGATATTGACTTAAAATCAAGTGAACCGTTTGCTCGCTTGGCAACTTTTCACATAAAAATAAAAAAAAATTATTATCACTGCCCCTAACACGTTCGTACACACACAAACAGGCGCCTATCGTTTAAAGTTATTCGAATTTTTCTTTAATTTTTCGCAAAATTAATCAAACACCCAAATGCATAATCGACTCGGCTCCTGTCAGTGAATCGTCACAGTCAGAGTAGTAAGAATATTAACTAAAAACACATACCAATGTTCGCCATCTCTTGTGTAAAAAATTGAATTAAAAAATTGATTATTTGCTCCTTTCTTAGAGCAAATTTTTTTGAATACATAAAAAAAAAAACTTTATCTCTACTTTAGTAAAGATAATTTTCACGTGAACAAACATCCAGATCCGAAACAAACATCTATGGGGTCGCATAAACAGTTGTACCCACTACCCCCGATGCAGAAGCCAATACCTTGGCAACTGCGCCACGGAGCGTGTTACATATTGAATATAATATTTTGTTTCCGACAGGAGAACGACGGTGAGTTGCTCGCCGAGCGTGGTGAGTTCGGCGAGCGTGAGCGTGGTGAGCGCGGGCGGGGGCGGGGGTGGGATCGCGGGCGGCGCCGTGGTGGGGGCGGGGGCGGCAGCGGCAGCGGGGGCGGGGGTGGGCGCGGCGGGGGAGGCGCGCGGGCTGCCCGTGGACGGAAAGCTCACCGCCGCCTCGCTCATCAACGCCATCATCACGCACCAGATCAACCAGAGCAGCGACCAGCGTTTTCCGGTGGGCACTCGCACCTCACAATCGCCAGCTGTTACGGCACCGATATTACATTAATATCGTATAAACGTATATACGTTAGGCAGATACCCCAATCACTGCCTTTTACGGCACCGATACTAATTCGTTAGGCACATGGCCCGTATAGGATACTGAGACGAAATGACTTTCCCATGAAATAAATTCGAATGCACAGTTCTTGTCTGAATCTAATATCAACCTTAGATTAAGGTGCAGGTGCCGTTTTAAGATCACAGATAATTAATTAGATAAATAATTGAGTAGGCTTCTTAATGCTAGTTCCATGCCTCAATGCTCTTGCAGTTCTAACACCATACTTTTAAAGTGCCAAGAACATCTGCAGAGTGACTCTTTCTAACGCCCTTGAAAATCTCTGATGTGCGCAGTGCTCATATTTCGATTTTATTTAACGGCACTTACATTTAAGTTTCCCTTTAAAGCGTTCTGCCCTACGCACTTTCACTAACTCAATGCCGGCTCGGTTTCAGAAGATACGTGACAACGACGGCAGCAGCGTAGCGTGCAGCGCCCCTCCCCCCTCCAGCGTGAGCGGCGCGCCCCCCGCCGTCGAGAGGGGGCCCACGCCCTCCGAGAGGGAAAGGGAGAGAGAGCGCGAGCGCGAGAGGGAGAGAGAGCGCGAAAGAGAAAGAGAGAGGGAAGAGGTCAGCACGGCGCACACCACCAGCATCAAGCTGGGCGACCTCGCGTCCAACATCATCACCAGGGACTTCTGCAGTCCCACCACCTCCCTGCAACACCATAAGTAAGTACTATATCAACGACTCTCGCTCGACTAAACCCCACTTTACGGTCATAAACACTAGCCCAGTAGTGTATGAACTTGCTTTCGAGACTACCACATTGGCCACTAAGTAACCGGTTGCGTCCGCAGCAGTCGGTTCGCGATAGGCGGCGCCGACGGGTACGGCGCGGTGGCGTGCGGGGCGGGAGGCGGGGCGGGCGGGGGCGGGGCGGGAGCAGGAGGGGCGGCGGGGGCGGGGGCGGGGGGCGCGGACGAGTGGCGCCGCGACGCTCCCAAGCACGCGCCCTACCTCGAGCCCGTCTCGCCGCCGGATACCCATCACAACAGGTACGTGCCCGGCCCTAGCAAGCCTTTTTTTTGATCCCCTGCCACCGGATTGGAGGAAGGGCTGGGGTACGAGGGAGTCCCAGTCAGAAACGGGTATTACCCACTGAAGACCCCACGTTGCACCCGTCTCTGTCACATCGGCCGGGGACGCGCGGGTACACGTGGACGCAATCTTCCGCGAACCCTTTTTGGGCCTCCACTTCTCGGGTGCTGCGACACGGTAGGCTGGTAATGCCACGCTCGGCTGTTGCAAGAATGGGCAGGCTCGTCCGGGTGAGTACCACGACCGCACAGAAGACCGGCGTGAAAAGGAAATATAATACTTTTTCGTTTCGTCTGGTGAGTGAGGTGGCCGGAGCCCAATTTTCAAAAGGTTGTCAACGCATCTGTAACCCTCGGGTGTAGCAGATGTCGATCGTTAAAATCTCTGAATGTCGTTATGTCGTTGCTCGCTGGAGACAGCCGTCCTGAGCGGTGTGTTGTGCGCCAGGGGCGGCGGCGGACGGCGCTACAGCGGCGTGGGCGTGGGCGTGGGCGTGGGCGTGGCGGGCGGCGTGCTGACCGCCTACGACTACGTGACCAACCGCATCGTGGAGGTGATGCGCAGCGACGCGGACGAGCGCGCCAAGCCGCTCCCCTTCCCCACCGCCTACGCGTACCCCTTCTCGGCGCTCAACGTGGCCGCCGCCGCGGACGGTGAGTGCTGTCTTATTTCACTTCCACGCGACAGATGGCGCTGTTGTCAATCGTAATTAGCCTGTATCTCCGACAAGGACATTTCACTAGTGATCGATACAAACAACTAACGACATCCGTGCTCTATTGAGCTAGTTAAAATTGAAATGTACGATCTCGTCGCTGGGTACGCTCGTCCGCTAGGACGCCCCGCCGCGTTGACGCCGGTGACGTCATCGCAATCCGACGGACTAATCCTGTGACGTCATCGCGAACGACAGTGCGGAACGATGCAGATAGCGGGAAAACGGACTCGCCGTCGACTAGCGCGAGTGCAGTTATTGTTGAATTGTTATTTATTTCCTTGTTCCACTGCGATCGCCCGCCGCGCGGACTTGTGCGCGTAGATTATTTTTATATATTTGTAAAGGAGCCGACGGGGGGGGGGGGAGGGGAGGCGCGGCGGGCGAGCGACCTCCAGCCGACCACTGCCACGTGGCTGTATTTCCACTTCATAGTGTTAAGTGGCAGACGATAAACGCGAAACGGTGCGACCGAGTACTTGTACTATTATATCCAGTCTTCCATCGTTCCGGGGGCGGGGCGCAGCACTTGTCCATCACTTGCTGCACTGGGTGCTCTCTGTACAGTGTACAGTGTACAGTGTACATACGGTACGGCCGTCGGCCTTGTACACGCGGGGACGGGCCACCGCCCCGCCCGACCAGCTCTACGCACTGCGCGACTATTTCTAACGAGACTAAGTGTTTTTTTTATTACGTATAAATATAAATATATAAATAAAGGGATGAATGAATAACTGTAATTATTGGTAAGAGGCCCCGACGCGGGCCACGTTGCCGTCACCAGCGCGCTGCAGCTAGCGTACGCGTAGTTGAATTTATATTTCACGTCTCCTGTAAATAGTTCGTTCGTTTTTGTTTTACGTTTACCTTTTTCGTTTTTGATATCGTAGCATTAAGTATGTGGTGATAATGAGCGGCGCGCGCTGGTGTCCGCAATGTGGACCCGGGCCGAAAGTAGCATGATAAGCCCCTACTATACATAGTGTAAACACGGTTAACGGATTATTAAAAGGTAAATTATATACATATATTGTAAAAGTGTATGGTTTATTACGTATACATACTGTGCATTTGTAATTATACGGATGGTTAGTTAAGCGTACGTATAGAGATTTCATTTTGGTTCGGCGCGTGAGTGTCGACTGAGCGGGCTATGAGTGGGCGGTGCGGGCGTGGTTGCTTGCGTGTTTGCGTGCGTGCGTGTGGACGTGCGCGCTTGTTTGTCCGCGTGTTGGCCTCGCCGTCCGCCGCCGTGCGAATGCCGCACCGGAATTGTTCCCTTGTTTCAAATATTTCGAAGTTTTTCATTAACCGCGTCGACATTTCATTAGCTAGATTAAGTTTTATTTGATGCAAAAAATTGCGATCATGTGTAAATACGGCTCATCGTGCTCGATCATAGATTAGACTGATACAGGATAAAAGGTGGGCAGCGCGCACGGCGTTCGGCGGCCTCTCTCCACATTGTGATTTCTTTATAAAGAACTGTAATGTTATGTAAGTAGCCGAAAGAAAAGATAATCCTTGTAAGTCCGACCGTAAGCGAAAACAAAGTTTTGGGAGGACAAATCAATAAATAAGATGCAAATCTACGCAGTGTTTTATTTTATCGTTCTTATCATCATCCTCCTGCCCTTATCCCACCTAGGTGGGGCCGGCACAACGTGTGAACCACGTAAGTGGATTTGCCTATGTTTTTTTTTTACGACCGGCCGCCTGCCTGAAGTCAACCCTCCTAGGGACACAAACACCAAGATCCGCAACAATCTGTGGTTCACATAAATACTTGTCCCGTGTGGGAATCAAACCCACGACCCCCGACGCCGAAGCCAATAGCTTAGCAACGGCGCCACCGAGTCACCTCATTTTTATATTGTGTAAACCTTTGACCCTTAATTTTTTTTCATTCCCTTAATTATGGGTTCAAATTTGTTCTTAAGATGTAGTAATGGAAAAATGTTGGTTTCAATTTTTTTATAATACTTCACGATTCGACTCAAGGTAGTTTGGTTGTCAGAAAAAACTATGTATAATACTTGTGATTATGAAGTAAAGAAATACTATTTTAATATCTTTTATAACATTTTGGACACCGTTAACCTATAAATTTGGTAAATTGTTGCTATTCAAAGTATCCTATTACACTTCAAAGCATTTAAACTTCAAATAACTCTATACATTTTCTACTTAGTTGCGGATTTCAAATAAATTTGAGAAGTTCCTGACGTTTCTCCGGAGATAAAGGTTCAACACAAATGAAATAAATATGGGAGCCTAACTAAACCCAATGCAAAAAGAGTTATTAAAATCGGTTCATAAATGACGGCGTTTTAAAAAAAACATACAACCGAATTGAGAACCTACTCCTTTTTTGAAGTCAGTTGAAAAGCATTCAAATTAAATTTCCATTAAAAAATTACATTAAATTAAAAACACATTTATACGAGGGCGGGTCAATAACTGCGTGACTTTTTGAATTTCACACCTCTTAATTGAAATGGCAACACTACTCTTGTCAACAGGCAACTGACAGTTGACTCCTCTGTCTAAATTTGAACCAGTTAAAGTACTCACCCACCAATTAATAATGTACTCTTTGGTTATTTAGTTTGTGTGACGTTTTATGAAAAAAGTGGAAAAAAGTAGAAAATTTTTAATGAAAAGTTTCAATTTTTAATTATCACTTTGGTATGAGAAAGCTATACCCATCTTGCGGATATGCCGCGTTTGCTCACAATAGACCATAAACGCATACAACGACTATATCGAAAAATATAATAACTTATTATATAAACACGCCCTCGTAATACAAGTAAACTAGTTGGTTTTTTCACTTAAGATTAAACATTAAAATTTGTAAAAAAACTACGAAAAATTTTTCATCAGGGTGCGAATCCAGTTCGATTCCCACAGAGGTGAAAAACTTTTCGTAATTTTTTCTACAAATTTTAAAGGTTGTTTTCATTTTCTTCTTTGTAATCCATTTTGTCTTCCCGTCAGTGTTTTGATGCCAAATTGCATACGTGACTCAAAATGCAACAGTTAAGTGTAAGTTACTCGTTGGGCCACACAGCAAAAGGTAAAGCCGACCTATTGAGCATGCTTTTTGCGTTTAACTCAACACTAGACGCTAGGACGTCGAGCTTTGTGCGTTAAGAGCTCGATGTCCGCTTCGGAATTGGCACCGATTTTACGCGTCTTTTCCGCAATTCCTACTTCCGAGGTATTGTCTCAAATTCTTCGAAGACGGCCTCAGTGCACCCGAACCCTAAATAGTGTGAACGCTCGGATCCGTCCAAGTACAGGCTTATTGCCATTACCTTTTTGTTCTTCAAGATTATAGAGTTCATTATCAACTGTCAGCTCCTTAGGTACCTTGAGGAGCACCTGCTGATTGTTGATCGTCAGTATGTTTTTCGTTAGGATCGCTCAGCTAGTCATCTTTTAGTCTGACTAAATAATCGGTGGGCGAAGACAGTTGAGACTAAGGAGGAGGTATTGGCGGTCACTTGTAGATAGCGAAAGCCTTCGACCGGGTTTGGCACGGAGCCCTTCTTTTCAAAATCACTTCTTGTGGATTTCCTGAAAATTATGCAACTGACTGACACCAAACCCGTGAATGCTCGTGTCCCCCAAGGCTGCATACTTTCCCTTGCCCTGTTTCTTCTGCATATCATGTATTTTATCAACATTCCCTTCCTCCATCCCTTTTTTGTATCTATTTACCTCGGATTTAAGAAAAATTTGCAATGTTCTGTTTATACCACAATATAGTATAAAAAATAGTTAAATACTGATACTCACTCGTATATTACTTTTTTTATGTGAGAAAGTGGCAAGCGAGCAGGCGCTTCACCTGATGTTAAGTGATAACTGCCTGCCCATGCATATTTGCAACATCTGTAGGGTTGTAGATGCGTTGCCACATCTTAATAATGTGGGCCCCGGCTACCTCACTCACCAGACGAAACGCAGAAGTGCAACAGAGATTGAAGACTGTTACGTGGCCCTACTATTGGTGCTCAACAAGAAAAATAGTGAAGTAACAAAGTGAAAGATTTATGCGACACCAAGAGGGCCGCCGCGCACTTTTTTAAGTGTAAATATAGAGAAGAACTTTAAATAACCGACATTACACTCCAAACCCGAACCTCTAGCTTGTAACAATATATTAAAAGAAATTTAGTTAACAGCTAAATTGTAAACTTTAAAACAACGTTACTCGCAATGTTCTCTAGATGTAGAAAGTCTAAATATAGTTTACCTCCGGTGCCAATGTCACGATTCGGTGTGACGGGTGGGTCTATTATAAAATAATTTAGTTATGGATAAAAGTCCCCGTAGTAATTACAGCAACCCTAAGACCCGCGCTTGGACCGGAGTAACCGTCTTCTCGGCGTATTTAGTGCTACTCATGATAGAAATCTACATCGAATTCTTCGAGAATAGATCTCATCTGCGCATATACCGCAAGGTGTGTACGTTCTTTAACAACTCGCTTACTGCGCTGGATTGACCTCTTCAAGGTTAAAGTAACTGTTGAGTTAATCGCTTTCGCTTATTTGAAGCAAACGTAAAGTATATGCTGTGAAAGCAGTGTTCCTATGTGCCTAAAATATTAAAGTTCTAATATGGATCGATTTTGATTTTTATTATACTATTTGTTTACCTTCTACGTATTAAAATCTTTATTATTTAATTTCGCAAGAGAACCCCGCGATATAAAAGGAGTTTGTGGTTTATCAGGAAATCTGGGTGGTATTCTTACTTCTAAGGTATTTTATGTGGAATTGAAAATATCTCTCTTAACATCATTTTATTTTGTTCAACCAAAAAACCCCAAACTTAAGCTGCAAAGTTATGACTATACAACAATTCTCAGACCACTACAATAATTACAAGGATTGAATTGTGAAAACTCCACTTTTCAAGGATTCTTAATGCCCGTTGTTGTATATGTACTTAAGCGCCAACAAAAAACGCTTAATAAGGGGAAGAAATGAGAAACAATTCTTAATGTAGTAATTTAATTACTGGCAACATGCAATGGTACTGTAATTTATTTACAAACAACTTGCATCCGCCACGAACGCAACAATCACATTGTGCCTTTCGCTGGATGCTGTCCCCTGCCAATACACAGCAGGGGTGAACAATCACAATAAAATGCAACAGAACACCATTTTATAAACATTTCAAATCATACAAATATGATAATTTATTACATAAACATAATAAATAGTGGGTTAGTGTGTAGTCGGCTAACAGACATCACATCTAAGCTTCACCATATCACACTCATTTAACCAGGCCAGGAAAGGGGTAACTAAGATTTACAACAGTTCAGATAGAATCAATTTCTTTCATCATTTATATCTTCAAGCACAAGAGCAACACAATCAATACTACATAGCGGAGTGTGTTGCTTGGTGTTCTGTGGCCTGGTAGACCAAACGGGGACAATAAATCTACTTCTTGGCGAAATCCTCTCCGGTCTTGATGTTCTTCAGGAGCTCGGGGATGGCGGCCTTGAGGAGTTTCTGCTCGTACTCGTTCAGCTTGCCATAGCCTAGGTTCTTCTCCACTCCGCACTTGCCGAAGAGCAGCGGGTTGGCGAAGTAGCTCGCCTCCGTAAGGTCGGACTTGACGTACGCACATTCGACTACGTTGCTCTCGCCCTGCGAATGAGAACCACACATGAAATTAATAGAAACAATCATTTGTGGGTAATTTCTAGACAAATTTTATAGATACTATATTCTTCTTAATACATAATGTTTTACACAATTTTAACGATTAAGTTTGTCACGTTTGGCGCAATATGAATAAATACAATAAAGATGCTTTAATGAAAATACTATTGATTACAAAACTTTTTATAAAGAATGTATGATAATGCCATCTATTTACAATTTGTTCAAAGGAAAGATAACAAAGTAAGCTGAATTTAACATTATTTTACTTCCCTCTTTTTATTTTGTGGTTATTCTTCGAAATAAGATACCTTTCCTCCTCATGATACTTGGCGAAATTTCGCACGGGTCAACTATTAGCAACATAAGAACTTTTCCCTAAACAACTGCAGCGACTGAGCCATTCGGTAAAAACTGAATTTCATTAACTATTATTTCATTTATTATTATTACAGACATGCCATAAATAGATTTCAACTTTATCCTACTAGAAAAATGTTAAATCATCACATCGGTATATCACAGTGCGAGAAAGTGAGTTAATGGCAGCGAATGCTCACTTTGAGTCCCTTCAGCACGGCTCCGGCGAGGCGAGCGCCCGCGTACGCCATCGACAAGGTGGCAGAGCCCCCGCCAGCCTTTGCCTTCACCACCTGAAATACAAAAACCTCAATAAAATATAGTCATACACAAAAACAGCGGCTTCCCTCAGATTTCAGATTTCCCTAAAAAAAAATTAAAACCTGTAACCATTGAGACAGAGACAATCTTATCGGCTGCAGCTTTATAAAGATATGAAAGAGTGATAGTGACTAGATAAATAAGTCGAGAGTAACATTTTTATTAATAAAATTGATTTCAAAACAATTTAGATTTCCTATTCCAGTTTCCTTGTGTTCGAAAAACTCACAGTACAATACCAATGAATTTGAAATAGGACCCGATTGAAAATATCCTTGTTTTCAAAAAATGTTGGTTATTTAAATTGGAAGAATAAATTCAGAGCGAAACTAATCTAGCACAATTTTGCACACAACAAAAGGCAGAAAGCCAATTCCTATGAGCTAACAATGGAAACATTCAGACTTCAAAGTACTTATACAATATGATGTTACAACCGCGACCTTAAATAAATACACTAAAGCTTACCTGCCTTCAAACACACTAATTAAATACAAAAGAAACAAAATTTGTAACATCCTATACAACTAACTACAACTGACTGATTTATATGTTCAGAGACTTTAATTTTAATGCCACAACGTCGCATTACAAGTCTCTCCTTCTAACCATATGTTTTATCTCTTTTGAATTCATTTACCTTTACAAATGAACTTTACCGTACAGTTTTATATTATGTTCTAAAATTATTTGTTTTTGATAACCTGGTAAATGTTGTTATGTTTAATGAAAGTGAATGTTTAAAACAATATTAAAAAGTTATCCTCTATATGTATGTTTATTAGAGATTATTGTAGTAGTGCCATGTTACATAATTCAGGCAGAGATTAGATTTGCATGATTTCATAATAGATGACTCAATGGTACTTATATAATATAGGCACAGATAAGATTTATATTCATAATAGATGGGGCCATTGAATAGTGACAAAATACATTGTCTTATAATAGACTAGCGACCCGCCCCAGTTTCGCACGGGTGCTATGTATTATACATATAAACCTTCCTCTTGTAACCCTTGATCTAGTAAAAAAAAACCGCATCAAGATCCATTGCGTAGTTTTAAAGATCTAAGCACACATAGGGACAGACAGAGAGCGGGATGACTTTGTTTTATACTTTAAAGCGATGTCTATCGCACAGCGGGTACTGACCTCGGTGCCGGCTTCCTGGATCCTCTTGGTGAGCGCCTCGATCTTGGCCTGGTCGCTGAGCTTGACGGGGGGGTTGCTCTGGCTGAGCAGCGGGATGATGGTGACCCCCGAGTGGCCCCCGATCACGGGGATGCTGACCTTGCCGGGGTCCACGCCGTTGATCTCGCCGATGAAGGCGGCTGCGCGCACCACGTCCAGTGTCGTCACGCCGAGCACCCTAGCCGGGTCGTACACTCCGGCCTGTGGGGATAAGGGCAGCGTCAGAAATTACAATCATGAGCAAGAGAGTTCCGTGTTTGTTTACACGAAATATGGTATTTTTTTAATGTGAAAAGTTGCCAAGCGAGCAGGAACACCTGATGTTAAGTGAATACTGCAGCGCATGGACATCTGATACACCCGACGGTTGCAATTGCATTGACAACCTTTTGAAAATTGGGCTCCGCCTACGTCACTTACCAGATTAAACGCGAAATTATTATACTTCCACTTTACGCTGGTCGTCTGTTAGGTCGTGATACATACCTGAACGAGCCTGCTTATTCGTGCAACCCTCCACAATTTAAATGCATAAACGGTATAAACAACATGGTATAAATGCTTCATTGTTTTATGACAAACTGAAGCGGTAAGATTTGTTCCAGGATAACAAATGGTTTAATTGAATTTATCAATGTTTTGAACTAAATCTCCATTAAAAACATAATGAAGGCAATATAATGCAATAAATAAATGAAAATATTGTATTTAGAAGTTATTGTGCAGCTAAAATAATAGGTTTTGAGTTTAACTAGAATATTCAATGGTGATGACAGAATCATATTCCATATTCTTGAATTACTTGAATGCAAACATTATAGTTTTACATGTCAGGTGTATGGACTAAGTTCGAATTTCAGTTACTTACATAACAATGAATGATAGATCATATTACGTCCACGCATATTGTTGGTCAAAACCAAGTGTCATTAACATAATAATTACATAATCACGTTTCAAGCTTTGTATCAAGATCTTCAATTTCTTTACTTTAGTATCAACATTTCTCACCTTTTACCAAATCACTTTTATAACAAATCAAAATTTAAACCACAAGTGAAGTCTATCTACTAGGGAGTAAGATATCAATGCACTGTTACAATCATACTGATTATATGAATGTTTACAATGACAATCAGATCACTGTTCATGCAAATTGAGGTCAACGTCTCTGGAGAGTTGCAATACCCATTTGGTCTTATCCAAGAATGCTTAATCCTTTATGAAACATCTTGTCAGAGCGACGTTGCTACTGCAATAATATATAGTTTACAATGTCTACACATAATTTTAATCTATATTATTTATTATATTTAGAATGTCAGCTTACCAATGTAAAAAAAGTCACATAAAAAAATCAATTGTCTTATTATGTCTTGTCTTAAGTTTGATGTGTGTGAAGTGTCTTAAGAAAAGTTTAGAGACTATGCCACAAAGCATATTGACAGAAATCTATTGGGGTGAACCACAAAAAGAGAAGGGATAAATATAATAAGCCATATGTGAGTATTTCTCCTTTTTACATTGACTTATTTGTTTAAGGGCAACAAATTCATGTTCATAATATCTATAGTTTCTAATTTAAAATTAGTGATATTTTGTAGAATTCGTCAATTTTTAGGATCGGCAGTAAAACCACTATTTCGTGGGTCAAGAGAAAACGGTTGTACCCACCTTCTTGAGGACCTCCGAGGCGATCGGCACCATTGAGTTCACGGGGTTGGTGATGATCGCTACGATGGCCTTGGGCGACTGCTGGGCGATGCAGGCCGCCAGGTCGCGCACGATTGATGCGTTCGTGTTGAACAGGTCGTCGCGGGTCATGCCCGGCTTGCGCGGAACTCCAGCCGGTATTACTACCAAGTCGGAATCTGTCGCGTTACAATAACGGTTCGTTAACGACAGTTAGTACCAGAGGTATTCGTGGACTGGAACACTTGAGCGACCTGCACGAAGAGTGCCTATTACTGCCTAAAGTATCAGTAACATTTTAAAATTTGTAGAAAAGGTACGAAAATATCCTCGGCGCTGTCGCCTGACGCTTTTGCCACTAAGCGTAAGTGCAGAGATTAGCACAATAAAAAATTTAAATTTATAAATCAGTAATATTTAGTAACTCCTATGGTGTTACGAAACTACTTGGCCATTCATCAGGCAAAGCGCCAGCTTCTTTGCCATCTTATACCTTTAGAAAAAAGTATGGTAAAGGATCATTGCTACAATGCTAAAAATTTGGTAGATGTGAAGGCGGTATTTTCAGTTTTTTATCATAAGCTTACATACTGTTTGTCTGCATATCCCTCAATTGCAAAATGTATGTGTAGTGTGTCAAATAAATAATAATAAAATAATAAACAGTGTAGTAATATTTTTTTATTAATTTAACATTAATAAAAAAATACACATAGCTGGCATGTATTTTACTAACCCTGTCTACCCCAAATAAGTGTTTTGTGTAGCCCATACAATTATATTGAAATCTAAACGTTACATTTTTTATTTGAGTGTAAAACTTGTCAGAGCTTATTTTTTTCTTCATTTGGACATACCTATGCATGACTTAGAATGTTACTATGTTCTTTTTACATACACATATGTATATATCATTTTGATCTAAATTAAAACAATCATCGATGTCTTCAAAAGTAATCGTTAAAATCAAACTCTCGACCCCTGGCTCCAAAGCATATCGTTTAAAAATTGCATCATCAAAAACAAACTGTTGTCTATATCCTGTTATCTTAAAACATGTACAGATATAACCTTATATCAATAAAGATTAAAAATATTCCATGAGCAGAATAAGAATTAACATGTATATTGTGATAAATTGTATCTCCAATATTTCAGTTTCAATTAACTTGTACATGCCAATTGAAACTGAAATAAGTAATTTTTACTGCCTAATGTATGAATATATTTACAAATATCTACACATTTACTAGAGATGAAAATGTTTAATTTATGAGAAAAAAATTTTTTGGTTACTATTTAATTTATAAATATTATCCTTCCAGGACTTTTTGTCTTATGTTGCATAGATATGGATATTTAAGTATTCACTGTAATGTCCCACTGGTGAATCCACAAACAATGTAAATTTTACACCCAATATCATCTACACATGAAACATTTTCCGAGTGTCTGACAATATAATGGTTTATTTATGTATTATTATTTTTTTACTTGCAATGAAAATGACAACAAAATTCAATTTTAAAAATTAAAAATGTGTACAGCTTATTAACGGCAATGGCTAATTGCATAAGATTATGATAGATTTTTTTTAAATTATAACCATAATTATATTTGCATTTCCAAATTAACTTCTATTCTATTAGGTACTTATATGGATTTTGTAACAGAATATAAGAATATTGCAAATTATAACCCTTAAGACAGAAAAATAATCATAATCAGTTTGTCCTTGACAAAGACTGTCATGCTAAAATTAGGTTAGACACATCAACTATACATTGATAACTTTGCAGTATTATGTAACACTTTTTAACATGCTAACATTTCGAGTAAATATTATCGATTTTATACCTTTAATAGCTGCCGCGAGCTCCTCTGGACCCTTGTGCCCGGTCACCTGAGCAGGGGTGTCCATGTGTGAAAGGTCGACGGCTACACCAGGGGTCACGGGCGCGATGTCGTAAAGCGCCAGTCTGGTCACCAGGGGATTCTGCTTCAGCAGCAGCGCCAAAGGCTGGCCGATACCGCCCGATGCACCCGCCACAACCACTTTAAAGTTTTTCTGTAATGAGTAGCAATCATGTCAACTTGATAGAGAAAATTCATCTGAATCGTTTAAGATGGTGCTTGCTATACAATTTTGATTGGTATTTTTTTTCTTATTTGATTGAATGATGATGAAAATGTTCTATATTAATCGTGAATCAAACCTGTGATGTGGTGGAGAAGTTCTTTGCGCCATTCTGGACTGCTACGCCGGCAACTGGTTTAAGAGCGCGGGAGAACATTTTTAGTATATTAACCTCGGATAATACTCGTAATTTAAGAGTATATTTGATTATAGAAGACGGCGCGCAAATATGCTTCGATCTGACCCGTCCGACCTTTCCAGTTTCCTTCGTTGAGTCGAGTTGATCGAATTGATAGCGAGGAACGAGCACACAGATAACATAACTTAATCGCGTAGCAGAGAAGAATATTATGTCAAACTTGAATCCACAGAATACATTTGTAAATACAATTAAACCGTTTCGCGTGCCATCTCTTGGCTCTTGGCAAGAAAATTTAAATTACTGATACTTATTTGTATTCCTAGAAAAGTTAGAATGAAAACTTTGGTTTCATTTATTAAAAAAACAGTACAGCTTAACAGGGCATACAAAAGATGTAAGCGTTAAGGGCTCGCTCCATTGTAATGGGCAAACTGTTGACACAAACAAATTAAGTAAAATATAACATCGATTGTATACATTTGAGGCAATAAATTGAAACTAATAGAAATTTTAAATAGTCCTTGGATTATATTAATATTACTAAAGAAACGTTTCTTAAAAGGACACATTTTGAAGTGATACTTGTTTAGGCGCGTTATGAAAAACTGAACAGAGTGAAATTTTAAGATGCGCGCGCATCACTGTAACACAAAAGTCACACCTTTGAAGCTGTCCGCTAAACCGCTTATGATAGAAGGTAGCATATTTTCAATCACATTCGCACGTTACGATGGCGAAGCGATGGCCCGTAGGCGACATGTATAAGCAGGGCTTGAATAACCGATAAATATAGGTAAAAACGGTAAGGGGAATGACGTCATACCTTTATTATTGTCATAGCTTAAAATAACGCCACAGCTTTTTTCTGATAGCGAAAAATATATGTACCGAAATTTTTTGATATCTATAAATTACGGTACCATTATTTCTTTACGATAACCGAATTATAAAATAGAGGTTTACCAGCGGCCCCCCCGGGGAGGTAGCGGGGTGCAAAGTACAACAATTCAATAATCGAGACTTGTGACACCGACTGTAGTATTGCGCACGTTTTCTTGCGAAGTTGACATTTATTTTAGTTATATATACCTTCTTCATATTTATATACGTCTCAACTTCAACGGTTAAGTGCACCGCCATTGTCTAGCCTAGCCAGCTCGTTCGTCACGAAGATGGATAAAAGTAAGTAGGTACTTTCATATTTTTTAGCCTTTTTAAAACAGTTTAATTTTTTTTTATTAATTTAATTAATTATAAAATAAATTTATTAATAAATTTCACTTTTATTTTTTCTTTTACTGCTTAGTTATTTTTAACTACAAGTGTATGCTGATTTTATTCTGTTATTTAAGTAAAAATTTTGTAGGAGTGCATTGTGTCGCCGATAAATTGTTTTCACAATTTGGCGAAAAAACTATTTATGTTGTTATGCAACATAAATAGTTTTTTTCGCCGAATTGTGAAGTGAACAATAGTTCACTTAATAAATAAATAAAGCGTTTCTGTTAATTCTGGTAAAATAAATGGGTAATTTATGAATAACATTTCGTATTATGACTTATTTTAGGATCAGCAATGAAGCGTCATCACTCGCCAGATATTTTAGGGGATTCGGAGCGACCACTGTCCCCCTCCGTTCTTCAATCTAAACTAGGTAAAGTTTTAGAGAAAAAAAGACTTAGACCTGAATGTTCACACTGCTTTGCGATCAAAAAAGAAGAGAAGGACCGAAGAAACGAAATTTTTGGTTTACTAATAAATGAAGAAATTAACAACATAGAACCTTGTATGAGATCCCGAGTTTATTCAAGAATTTTAATATTTCTACATTCTATAGAAGGAAAACACAGTACAGAAGTCCCTTTGGTAGAATCTGAGCAGCATAATTCCTAAAACAGAATACCCTCATGGTATCTTCGCAACAACCACCATCACCAACAACCACAACCACCTACTATCTCGTCCGCAACTACCATCACCATCACCATACACATGAGTCATTGATGTTTAAATTAAAGATTGAAATTGAATAATTGATAATTTGACGTATGTGATTTATAATAAATAAAACTAAATAAATTGAGGCAATTTTTGGAGTATCATTTATTAAATTGAAGTCATTATAAGTTTTTATTTTGTTGAATTTATCAACAAAGGATTAAGAGAAGAACTAATATTACATAACCAAAAAACTAAAACTAAACTAAAATTCTTTGTATTATAAAAGAAACCAATTACCAAAAAATTCTCATTTATAACAAACATTCACAACATAAAAAGGTTCGACCTGACATCTAAAAAAAAAAATACAAAACATAACACCAATTAACATAACGGCTAATTTACTTCAGTAATAACATGAAATATATTCATTTACTCGTATTATTTCTTATAACTAAAATGTCGTCTACAATGTTTTCATTTAAAGAGTAGCGCAAAACATTTATAACATATTTTAATGACGAAAATAGGCGCTCCACGCTCACTTGCGTGGCTGGCACAGCAAACACTACTTTTGCTAAACGATATAGTTGAGGTTCCAACTCAGCTTTTTTGTCCCAAAATGATAATACTTCTTCTTTTGTTGGTATACGGGGGTGGTTGGAAAAATTTAGTAATATATTTGAAACATCCGCCCGCGTGTGAATATAAAGAGCGGACCGTTGAGGTCTCCTCTCTCTTTCAGTTTGTGACAACATTATTTCCATTTCATCTTCTATTTCTGAAACAGCAGAAGATGTAGAGGGACGGTAACGGTCTTCTTCAGTTTCTTGTTGAGAAAGAAAATTGTTTGCCTCTGTTTTTAAAATCTGTACCCAAGTTGCATTTAAATGTTGCACAGCTAAAGATGCTTCCTCAAACGATAAAACCACCTGGAATCGGGGGTCTAAATACAATGCACTAAGAAATGTCGCACTGGTCATCAAGTGTCGTTGTCTGTCTTTCATAAATACACACAGCTGTTGTGCAAGAGGAGTGGACACGTGTGATGTATCTAAATAACATTTTGTCCAGTAGTAAAAAAAATCACTCAAAGTAAGCTGTTCTTCTTGTAATATTTTTGTGCATATTTTGGCGGGTCTCAGAGAAATTATCAAATCATTAATTGTGTCCCAAAAAGTATTAGGTAAGTACAATGGTTCTCCAGGTTCATCAGAGCAACAATCCCTCAAACTTTTCAATCGCTCTAGCATATCAAATGTTGAATGCCAACGCGTGTTATTATCTATAATGGCTTTATTTTTTTTTGCTGATTTTATCAAATTTTTCATAGTAGGCGTTCGCAGTTTCCTTACAATCGATCGCGCTTGTTCAATCGTGTGTACCGATTCATCTTCTCTTAAAGCATCTTGAACTGCCAGCTGCAGTGAGTGTGCAGCGCACCGAACTGAAGTAATAGCATATGGTACATCACTATCGGACTGAAAAGTTACATCCAATAATCGGTCATTGTAATGTAAGTCTAATTCAGATTCAGAGTCACTTAAATCGTCTTCTCTATCTTCTCTTAAATCGTTCATCAAGCGGGTCAATTTCAACATATTTGCACCATTATCTGATGTGATCGTATAAATTTGATCCACATTTATTTCGTATTTCCTTAGTATGTATAATAACTTTTCCCGTAGGTACTCTGAAGTGCTTTTATCCCACATTTCTGTCACACCTAAGGTTTTAATTACTATTGAGGCGTTTTCTATATATTGGGCATTGACGGCGAAAAATGTTCGATCCAGTCGAGTGGCGCTGTCGATTTTTAATGAAATTAGTCTCCCTTTTATATCTTTACTTATATTTTTCCTCACTTTTTCAGCCGCTTCTGTAATTAATCTTCTTATAGTGTGTGAATTTAAAGATTGTAATTCTCTTGGACTATAGCAGTCATTGCCATAATGTTTTTAAAAGCCAGATCATCCATCAATAAAAATGGCCTCCCATGTACAGTTACCAAATTTACGCACTGCGTTTGTAAATATGCCAGTTTTGATATTGAGTTGTTTTTTGTACTATCACCATTTGAAATATTCAAAATCAAATCATTCTCATCATTAGTTTGTACAAATTCGTCACTTTTATGCAATTTATTTCTATCATGCACTATTTTGTATTCATCAGGATGATTGGACGACAAATGATAGAGAAGATTTGTTCCATGTTCGCCCTGAATAGATAATTGATACCAGTTAGCACTTATTTATAAATATAATGGCAATTATTTTCGAAAACCAAGGTACCGTCAATCTTCCGACAGATAATATTAATTTTTTCATGTTTATCCCATTCACCACACAAATAAGCTGGTATACATGATAAACATAAGTAATGTTTTATTTTACGTGTAGCAAGCGAAGATTGGTCGCATTTTTTTACCCACCGAGATGGGAAAAAAAGTAAAAGTATTGACGGTACACGGCAATACAAAAATGAATAAATCATATGTTTTATCGGTATATATTTATCTCGGTCACGTATATATTTCAATCGTAAACAATAAAAAAAAAAAACAAATGAAAACTAAACGTAGTCTGTTTATCTGTCGGGAATCCCCGCGTGAAAACGCCAAGGCGTCCGGTCCCTCAAAATAATTTAAACATAGTTAGGTATGTTTAAGTGAAAAACGATCTATTCCGATTATAATTAATTACCTTCAATTACAAAATAGAGTACCTACTAAATAATAGGACTTCTTCATAATTATACTAACCTTAATGAGTGATTTACAACCAGGGACTAAGCAAGTAGAATATTTTGTGTCTTTATCATATGAAAAGAAAGAATACACAGCGTTCTTGCGTTTTCTTCCCATTATGTAATGTATTTAACAAACGAAAAAGCTTTGCTTAAAGTACGCAACTTTATAAGATTAATAAAGCGACAACTCAAAGCGCGCTAATGCATATAGCGAGATTGCAGTTTGTTTGTCAATCAAGTCGTGACAAGTGCCGCACTGGTCTGAACCGCGCGAAATAGCAACGTCGCGATCGCGTTGCCGCGTTTTTTCGGTACCAAAATAATTTCGGTTAGGTACTAAAAAAATAATACTATAAAGATACCGCAAAAGAGGAATGTAGGTAACATAATAGTAGTTCTTAACCTTTTTGGCTCTACCTTTAAATCAAAGAGGTAACGTAATTTTATACCGGTAGCAAACCCTTATACCTTTACCGCTTTCAAGCGCTGGTCATAAGTAACAAACATGAGTACATACCTAAGTACTGAAAGCGTAACATCAGTTTTAAACAAAAAACAGTTTGTTTTTCTATTCCGTGACTATTGCTCATGTCAAAGATGGCGCTATACTATAATCTACATGTCAAGTCAAATTGTCAACTCAAACTCAACTGTCAGTTATCAAAATAAACTTGATTAATTTTAGTTTAATTAAATTTAAAGTAAAAGTATAGCAAAAAAATATTAATGATTGTTTTATTTTGAAGTAATACCTTACTAAACAGTAAAAATGAATGTAATACAGGCCGTTAAAATGTACATTACTAAAATGACCGAGGAGAGCGGTCCTGGCATGAAAGTTATATTGATGGACAAGGAAACTGTAAGTGGTACAATTGTGACGATAAAATAATGCATTAAAATGTTTTGATACATTTTCACTAATATTTTGGTACAATTCTAAAATCACATCATTTTCTCACCGCGTTTACATATCGCGTATATTCAACCCCTGACGGTATATCGCGATACGGATACATCTGAAAAGATGTCCGTGTGTTTTTAATGATTCAATTTAACAAAGTAATATAATGTTTTCATTTATAGGAGTTTGTGAAAAAAAATATATTTCAAACAGGTGTGAAAAACAGTTAGTCAAGTAATTGAACGAAAAAAATAACACAGTGGTGAGGTCGAAAAGAGCTCTAAATAAATTATCGTAATATTTTTCGGTAACTTTTCCATTAGTGAAAATAACAAGTTTTAAATATTTTTCCTTTAAACTATAAGCAACTGCAGAATTATGATTTCTGATTATTTCATTAGTGATTTTTCTCAACCAAATAAATATTTTATTAGATCGAAAGAAAAAAATGCTAATGTTAAATTTTACCTATTCATCAATTTTTAATGACTCCGTGGCACAGTTGCCAAGCCAAGGTTTTGGCGATGGGGTTCGTGGGTTCGATTCCCACACAGGACAACTATTTGTCTGACCCACAGATAGTTGTTTTGCATCTGGGTGTTTGTCCATGTGAAATTCATGTTTCTAAAACATCCTTACATAACAGTATAATGTTATTTTAAAGTAAGGGCAATGTTTTTATTAAAACGAAAAAATAATTTCTGTTTATGATATAAATATTGATAAATGAGGTTGTTACATTTAAGGTATTTTTCATTTGTATACTTACAGACAAGCATTGTAAGCATGGTTTACAGTCAATCAGAAATACTCCAAAAAGAAGTGTACTTGTTTGAAAGGATAGATAACCCAAGCAAATATGACAACTTGAAGCATATGAAGTGCATTGTATTTTTACGACCTACTTCAGAGAACATTGCCCTATTGTCCAGGGAGCTGAAATGTCCTAAATATGGAGTATATTTTATTTGTGAGTTTCTATTGATTAGTTGTCATGCATTATATTTTGAGTCAATAATTTTAAAGTAAAACTTTTTCCACTGTTGTAATATTTTTTATCCGGCTCCAGAGTAGGGGTAAACTCAAAGGCACTTGGCAGAGCAGCTAGGGCCAATATGGCTACAATGAGAAAAAAGGTCACTTGCATTGTGGTTTCATAAAACCGTACAAACTAGTTTGATTTTTTTTAATCTCAATGAATTCTTAATGTAAAATACAGTTTCTACTGATCTGCTTTTGTAATTGTGTTATCTTTTTTAATACATATCATTATTTTTAACAAAAAATGCAAATCTATATGTATAGATTGTATTCATATACAATATGTTTTAAGAAAAATAATTTCTTCTAACATATTAATTTATTAGATTTCAGTAATGTTATCTCAAAAGCCGATATTAAGACCCTTGCTGAATGTGATGAGCAGGAGGCTGTTAGAGAGGTGCAAGAAGTTTTTGCCGATTACCTTGCAGTTGATAGACATCTGTTCTCTTTCAATATTGTTGGCTGTTTACATGGTAATTGCATTTAGCTTGATATATTAATATATAACAGTCTGGTGAACAGTAAGTGGAAAATATCATACATACAAACTTTAAAAAACAACTGTAAAATAAAGTGAAACCAAAAAAAATTCTTTTTAAATTTACACAGCGTGTCGTTACAACCGCGACAATAAATGAACACACGTCTAACGCTACTTGTCAATAATCATAAAAAAATATAAAAGGTTAAAAAATCCATAATTAAAAAAATATATTTTTCAAACAAACTAATTAAATAAAAAAGAATCAAAATTTGTAACATCCTATACAACTACAACTGACTGATTCATACATTCAGAGAGTTTTTCTTTCGTTGCCACAACGCATTACAAGCCAACAGTAACAGTATGTTTTGAAACAGTAACAATTCTAACAGTATGTTTTGTCTCTTTTAAATTCATTCAACCCATGCATAGGCTTTGTGACCTTTACAAATGAACTTTACATTACAGTTTTATATGTAAGAGTGTTCTAAAAATGTTGTAAAATTTAATAACTTGGTAAATATTGATAAATTATCCTCTATATGTGTGTTCGTTTATTGTCGCGGTTGTAACGACACGCTGTATAATATTGTTAATGTAAAAATGAAGAGTGGTCTACAACACAACAGCTTTCGTGGCCTTTCATTGCATGAATGGGCAAGTGTGTTTGGGGAAGTACCACAACCTCACAGAAGTAGTTTAGCGTTTCGTCTGGTGAGTGACGTAACAGGGTTCCGGTTACCTCACTCATTTTATTAAAAGGTTGTAACACATTTGAAACCCTATGCGCGTTTCAAATGTCCATCGGCGGCGGCTATCACTTAACATTGCCAGCACGCTTGTCACCTCAAATAAACTAAAAAAAAAGTGGTACATACATTTTATTACAATTCAAACTAGCTACGGTGGTAGGGCCACGCAGCAGCCTCGGCTGTTGCACAAATGGGCAGGCCCGTCCGTGTAAGTACCACGACCTCACAGAAGTCCAGGGTAAAGTGGAAGTATGACAAATACTTTCGCGTTTCGTCTGCTGAGTGACGTAACCGGAGCCCAATTTTCAAAAGGTTGTCAACGCATCTGTAACCCTCGGGTGTGGCAGATGTCCATGGACGGCGGTATTCACTTACCATCAGGTGAACCGTCTGCTCGTTTAGCAACTTTTCTCATAAAAAAAATAGCAAAGACAAAAATATAAATGCTAGCCCATTCTTGACCCCATTTGTGACCAGCTTAACATACCTCCGTAAAATTTCGATATATCACTTAGATATGTTTTTTATGTTTTTCCACCCCATTTTTTCAGCAATGTATGTTTGATACACAAACAGGACACTGATGATTTATTGCAAAATATAGTCACATACTGCAATAGGGTCGCACTTAGCCTCCGTGTGGTGTTAAATTGTTGCACCAACGGGCCAGGTCGTTCGTGGAGCCAGCAGCACCTGCAGCGCGTGTCCCAAGGGCTCCTGGCGCTGCTGCTGTCGCTTAAGAAACGCGCCGTGGTCCGCTACGAGGCGTCGTCGGAGCCCTGCGGCCGGCTAGCCGAGCGGCTGCGCGACCTGCTACGCAGGGAGACCGTGCTCATCGACAACACCATACCGTTCAACGGGGACTCCCCTCAGCTACAGCTGCTCATAATAGACAGGAGGGACGATCCTGTGACGCCTCTGCTCAATCAGGTAGGACTTGATGATTAAAAGGAGCGTTTCATTTAAGAAAAATACATAGGACATGCAATAAAAACTTCAGATAACATTTAACATTAGGTTATAATGGGACATTGTTACTAGGAGTGAGCTATACAAGGTTAAATCAAGTCAAAGTCAAAGTCAAATATCTTTATTCAATATAGAAGCATTCACTTACTTATTGATAGTCAAAAAACTCTACCACCGGTTCGGAAGGTAAGCCACTGACCTGAGAAGAACCGGCGTAAGAAACTCAGCGGGACATTATTTTTTTTACTTGCCAAAAAAATTACAAATATGTGTACAATTATTCAAACTCCTATTAAACTCCACTTGAAATAGCCTGGAGCGATCAATTCATTTCCAGAGTGTGTTATCATTCATATAATCACTAATACTATAATAGCCATTAACACACAAACGTTCCTTTACAAGTTTTTTGAATTTAGCAACGGATTCATTTTGAACGTTTTCTGGGATTTTGTTGTAAAAGCGTATACATTGTCCCATAAAAGATTTACTTATTCTACGCAATCTAGTTGAGGGTAGAACTAATTTATGCTTGTTCCTAGTATTTACATCATGCACATTACTAAATCTTGAAAAGTCATTCTTATTTTTGTGGACATACATAACATTAGCAAGTATGTACTGAGAAGCTACAGTCAATATTTTTATTTCTTTAAACAGGTTTCTTAGTGAGTCTTTGGGGCCCAGGTTATAAACCGCTCGAATAGCTCTCTTTTGCAGGATGAAAATAGTATTTATGTCGGCTGCATTTCCCCAAAGTAGAATGCCATAAGACATTATACTGTGGAAATAGCTAAAATATACCAGATGAGCCGTATCCACATCAGTCAACTGTCTAATTTTTTTGACTGCAAAGACTGCTGAGCTAAGTCTACTCGACAGTTTATTTATATGGGGGCCCCACTGCAATTTGGCATCTACGGTTATGCCAAGAAATACAGTCGAGTCAATGAGGTCTAACGCTTCCCCATGTAAAAGTACATCAGTTTTTACACTTTTTACGTTGGGAGTTGTAAATTTAATACATTTCGTTTTTTTACTGTTCAACATTAAGTTATTAGCACTAAACCAATGCACTACAGTGGAGAGAGTATTGTTAACGTCGTCATAATTTGAAGAATGTCGTTCAACTTTAAAAATTAAAGAAGTATCATCAGCAAACAATACTATCTCATGATCATTATTTACAAGATAGGGCAGGTCATTTATGTAGATGAGGAAGAGAAAAGGCCCCAGAATAGATCCCTGTGGAACCCCCATACTTACCAGGGCCCCGGGAGATCTCTTGCCATTCACGTCAACTCTCTGAACACGATAGCTCAAGTACGATGTCAGAAGATTGAGTGCGGCATCTCTTATACCATAGTGGCGTAGTTTCCTGACCAAGGTTGTGCTGTACACAATCAAATGCTTTGGTTAAGTCACAGAATATACCTAAGGCATCCTGTGACTCTTCCCAGGCTTCAAAAATATTCTTCACAAGCTGGATACCCGCATCTGTTGTTGAGCGACCCCTAGTAAATCCATATTGCTTGTTATGCAGCAATTTATGTGTACTAAAATGGAGTAACATTTGATTCAAAATAATTTTTTCAAAAATTTTACTAAGAGTTGGTAGTACTGAAATAGGTCTAAAATTGCTGGGGTCAGAAGTACTACCAGATTTGAACACCGGAATAATCTTACTATGTTTCATAAGGTCAGGAAACTCGCCACGTTGAATACAAATATTAAAAATAGTTGCTAAGTAAGGTGAGACTACATCAATTATAGAACTGATCACCTTGACAGAGATCCCCCATCAGAATAGATCAGCAGTTCTTTTAATATCTAGAGATTTGAATGTTTTTATGAAATCGCTCTTATTAACAGTAGTAAACTTAAAGTTTTCTTTACATTCCATAACATTTTTCTTAAGTAATGATTCGGAAATTGTCGGAGAAGAGAGAAGTGACTTAGTTGTAGAAACAGGAATGTCAGCAAAAAATTTCTCGAAAAAATTGGCAACCTCCTGATTAGATTGAATAGTATTAATACCATCAGTTAAGGTTAAGTCAGAGTTGCGCTTCGTAAGTCTACCCGTTTCACTATTTATTATATTCCACGTCATTTTGATTTTATCAGATGCGCTTTTTATTGTATTTTTAATAAATATTGATTTAGCCAGATAACAAACTTTTTAAATATTTTAGAATAGGCGCTAACATAAGCTACAAAAGAATTACTGTGATTGAATGTCCTTTCATTATAGAGTTCATACAGTGTACGCCTACTCTTATGAATTCCGACTGTTGCCCAATCATTGAAAACTGCAGAGCTTTTACGATTGACTGTCTTAGAAGTAAATATAGCATTAAATTCAGTTTTAATTAATTTAAATAATGTGTTGTAAAGCGCATCTGGACTGTCCTGTAACTGTGACTGTCCGTAATGTTTGTTCGTAACAGGTACAGTCTGTTATTTCGAGATACCTGTTACAATAAATACCTGCCTCATTCCTCATTGTTACACATATTCGAGAACATCATGCATGTGTATGTGAATACGTAATAGGCTTGATTTGTTTAACAACACATACCCCATCGCGGTGGTGACACTGGAAGTACCGAGGTTTGGACGGGCTGAAATCAGAAAGTCGTTTCTTTGCAGGCATATTAACTTATTCATATAGCAAAATCATTACTAATATTATAAATGCGGATGTTTGTATGTATGGATGGATTTTTGTTACTCTTTCACGCAAAAACTTCTGAATGGATTTTAATGAAACTACAATAATATAGCTTATACATCAGAATAACACATAGATTATAATTTATAAAGATATTGTCCAAATTATAGGTAATGGTAAGTGTCAACTAAGTAGGAAAACATTCAGCCATTTGCGAGATATTGTAGTGTAAAATAAAAAATTGTTACTAAATTCCCTTTGGCCCCGCGGGCGAAGCCGCGGTTAACAGCTAGTAAGTGATATGGACAGACAGCTAAGTGTAAGCAATATTTAATTTAATAATTTTGAATAATTAATTTAATTTTTTTTAATAATATTGTAACAGCTACCATAATGGAAAGACTTGTTATAATGTTGAAGAATACATCAATGACAAGGATGTGTGGAAATGACTCTTGCTCTGCACTTGCAAGTCCTCTGGCTACTGCTGCTTTAACACCAAACAAATGTTGTGTAAAGCATTTAAAGAAATTACCACAGCAGAGTTTCTTGGCGGTTCTTCCCTGGACAGGTCTAGTTTAGTGACCCAGTGGTGGTTTCTTGACAATCAATAGGAGCCTAAACAAGCCTGTATTGGATGAAGAGATTCTGACTTTGAACTTGTCCTTTCACGCCCACGCCCACGGCCACCAGTGGACGTACCAGGCGATGGTGCACGAGCTGCTGGGCATCAACAACAACCGCGTGAGCCTGGCCCATCTGCCCGACGTGCCCAAGGACTTCCGCGAGGTGGTGCTGGCGCCGGAGCAGGACGAGTTCTACGCGAAGGTTACTTGTTGACATGACGACCTCGGCGTAGTGGATAGTGGACCCGTCCCTTGCATCGGGGGCTGTGGGTTCGATCCCCACTACTGTGCGATGAACATAGTGTTTTTCTAGTACAATTAATATAATAATAATATCTATAACTAGCGACCCATTCTGGCTTCGCTCGGGTACAATGTATAATACATATAAACCTTCCTCTTGAATCACTCTATCTAGTAAAAAAAAACCGCATCAAAATCCGTTACATAGTGTTAAAGATCTAAGCATACATAGGGCAGACAGACAGCGGGACAACTTTGTATTTATTTATTTGTAAGAGGAAAGTATGTTTAAACATGTTTACCAGTTACATAGTATCCATAGTACAAGCTTTGCTTAGTTTGGGACATAGATAATGTTGTGTAAAAATGTGTCTTGAAATATTTAGTCAGACATCCTAAGCCTCCTACTAGGAAATATACATAAACTAGCAGATGTCTATGGGCGGCGGTTATAACTTAACATTAGGAAAACCCCCTGCTCACTTGTCAACTTCTCATCTAAAAATTAGAAAAAAAATCATGAAGATCCATTTAACTCGGTCAGTATTTTATCAAGCTATAATAACTTAACATTAGGAAAACCCCCTGCTCACTTGTCAACTTCTCATCTAAAAATTAGAAAAAAAATCATGAAGATCCATTTAACTCGAGCAGTATTTTATCAAGCTATAATAACTTAACATTAGGAAAACCCCCTGCTCACTTGTCAACTTCTCATCTAAAAATTAGAAAAAAAATCATGAAGATCCATTTAACTCGGGCAGTATTTTATCAAGCTATAATAACTTAACATTAGGAAAACCCCCTGCTCACTTGTCAACTTCTCATCTAAAAATTAGAAAAAAAATAATGAAGATCCATTTAACTCGAGCAGTATTTTATCAAGCTATAATAACTTAACATTAGGAAAACCCCCTGCTCACTTGTCAACTTCTCATCTAAAAATTAGAAAAAGATCATGAAGATCCATTTAACTCGGGCAGTATTTTATCAAGCTATCAGTGACAACCATCATTGAGCAAGCCCACACCGTAGATGTGAAACATTTGACAATCGCTCTTAAGTTACAGTCACTCGTGTATGCTTGTTTCACTCGGGCCCGGTTTCTGAAACACTGATCATCTTAGAAATTAACTAACAGCTTTCAAATGTCATTTGAGTTGCCAAAAGGATTTCTACGATGGGCAGTGTTTTAGAAACCGGCGTCATTCTACTATTCTTGTTGTGATCATTAGAACCTGTATTCCAACTTCGGCGAGATCGGCCAGACCATCAAGTCGCTGATGGAGGAGTTCCAGAAGAAGGCGAAGAGCCACCAGAAGGTGGAGAGCATCGCAGACATGAAGAACTTCGTCGAGACCTATCCGCTGTTCAAGGTGGGCCGACGGCCGTTTTCAATACTAACTAATCATCTGTCAAATGGCTCAGAATTATGCTGATTAGTTAAGTTCTACGGTGATTAGTGTTACAGAAACCGGGCGTGTCTATCTATCTGTAGATTTGGTTACTGGCGATAGGTATTTGACACTGGCTCTAAAATACTTTTGTCAAAATCCTATCTCCAGTAACCAAATCCACAGATAGGTGTAGAATATTGAAACCGCCCGTTAATTAATCTCTATGCTCAATGCTTTTTAGCTCTGGACGCTTTAATACTCTGAGGAATTTATCAACAAGGGCATTTTGATTGTTACATAGTAAGTTCACGGATAATAAAGTATGGCTTATTTTGAAATTTTACAACGGTGTATTTTACAACGGTCACCAAAAGTTGGTTTATAATTTTGGGCCAAAAAGATACGAGTTTCATGGAAACACTGTTTCCATGAAACTCGTTTCATAATTTGTGTATTGCTAAATGACAGACTAATAGAGTTTCTCGCTCCCAACCAATGATAACTGTTGTGTTGCCGACTTCGGTGTCATTCGCGGTGGGTTCGATTCCGGCGCGAGGCGTACTTGTGATTTAACCCGGACAGTCTATCAGCGAATTGTGCGCGTGAAACGTCTCCACTACAAAGCATTGTGTCGTTGCAAGTAGGGTGAGTCGTTCGGTGGCCGATGACCAGTTTATTGCACTCCACATGTATACGCCGTTGATTGGCAGTCGGGAAACGGGAAGGGTCCAAGTTGGCAACCTAATAAGCCTTCTCGACCCTCATCGACCGTTAACTTCGTTAGGGCTTGTGCTTTTGAGGAGGCTACCTTCGAAGCCAAGACCACAATAGGTATTCTAGGTCGCAGTGCTCCTTGGGACTTGCTACCCGTATTTATGACTCCGTGGTGCAGTCGCCGAGGGCTTCGTATCGGACATCCGGGGGATGTGGGTTCGATTCCCACCGGAGTCAGCTATTGTATCGTCCATATAAGTACACAGTGAGGGGGTAATGTTTTCGAATGGAAGAACTACAATAAATCTTCTAGGTCGCAGCGGTCCTTGGGACTTACTACCCGTTTTGAGGACTCCGTAGCACAATTGCCAAGGTATTGGCTTCGTGTCAAGGATTGTGGGCATCCATTTGCATCCCACACGAGACAACTACCTGTCACCCACACAAGTAATAGGTCAATGTTTTCGAATTGAAGACTACAATAGAGCTTCAAGGTCCCACGATTTGTGTGAATGGGGTCGGGTATGGTCGGTAACCATAGTTCCCCGTGCCGCAGAAAATGTCGGGGACGGTGACGAAGCACGTGACGGTGGTCGGCGAGCTGTCGTCGATGGTGGGCCGCCACAGCCTGCTCGAGGTGTCCGAGCTGGAGCAGGAGATGGCCTGCCAGAGCGACCACGCCAAGCATTTGCAGGTGACGGCACCCAGTCCTTTTCGTTGATTAATATCCACAGTATTAGATTTTCTATGTCCCAGTGGCACTTACTACTGATGACTCCGCGGTGTATGACGGCTTCGGCGTCGGGGGTCGTGGGTTCGATTCCCACACGGGACAACTACTTGTATGACACAAAGATAATTGTTTCGCATCTGGACGTTTGTCCGCGTGAAATTTTTGCAGGATAATGTTATCCTAAAGGACAATGTTTTTTTTTTTAAAAAGATTTTTTAATTTAAAGGTCCGCTGGGCCTCTGGCCTCTGTACATAATTATCTTTTATATATCATATTTTTTTAATATACGGTTTATCTCAATTTAAGAGCTGCGATAGCTTACTGTCCGGTCAATTTGAGTTCAATTCCCGGTGCCGGAACCAATAAAATTGTTAAGTGCTGACTTATCTCGTGCTCAGCGGGGAAGGAAAACACCGTAAGGAGACCTGCTTATTTCGACAAGACATTTCATCTATGCCAGTTGTCCTCTGGACAGGTTTAAAAGAGCTTAAAACGCGCCTATAAATATAAAGGGACTGACTTTGACCTTAGCTCGTAAGCGAGTGTATGTCCCCCACCCGTCCTCGACTGAGTACAAGCCCGTTCCGTGCGCAGCGCGTGAAGGCGCTGGTGGGCAAGGAGGCGGTGCGCGAGTGGGACGCCGCGCGGCTGGTGGCGCTGTACGCGCTGCGCTACGAGAAGCAGGCGGGCGCCGCGGAAGCGCTGTCCTCGCTGGTGGGGGCGCTGCGGGCGCGGGGCGCCCCCGACGAGTGCGCGCGCGCGCCCCTGCTCGCGCTCGAGTGGGGCGGGGCGCACGCGCGCCGCGCCGACCTCTTCGGGCTGCAGGACGCCGTCAAGATCACCAAGCGCCTCTTCAAGGTCAACCGCTCTCACAATCAGAAGAAACGGCTTTATTCAACGGGCTCGGAAAAGAAAGCCACTGTACTGAGAACCGGCGAAAGAAACTCGGCGGGATTTTTTTTTTACATCAATAGTCTCAATAGAGGAAGCCGCTGAGGGTTTCTGACGCTCCATCGATAAAGCGACCGATTTTTTTATGCGAGATGCCAAACGAGCTGGCGGTTCATGTTAAATGATAACCGACATTTGCAACACCCGTAGGGCTGCTGATGCTTTGCCAACTTTAAAAAAGAGTGCCTCGCTATACTCACTCAATGGTTGCGAACGTAAATAACAAAAAAAATATTTTTCGAAGATATGTGAAGTCCACCATTTCGCAGTGGGGCCGAGTGGTCGACTATGCCCTGATACCTTCTGTATAGAGGAGGCCTTTGCCCAGCATTGGGACATTTATAGGCTGTTACTTTACTATACAGGGAGGCTCTTTTCAAGGTGCCCAAATTTACACAGGAGATTCAGACTCGGTAGTATAATTGTATATTGATTTAAAAACAAACTTTTTTTTTCAAAAAAATTACCATTCTATTCTCTAAAAAGCAGAACTTGTTGACAACGCGGTAGTCATTCATAAATACCTAAATTTTACTGTTCCCGCACACAAACGAACGTGTGTGCGTGTCAATCGCGCGTAAAATAAATGAGTTGCGTATAAATCACGCACTTTTTGAGATATTTAGTATGTGCATATATTCGGGGGCGAAAAATCGATCTAGCTAGGTTTCATTTTTAGAAAATGTCATTTTATCCCTGTTTTCAGGGAATGAAAAATATAATTCGAATATGACCGTAAATTTCGCCGCAAGAGAAAATGTCAAAATAGCTCGGTCGGTAATCGGGCGGCCCCAAAACAGACGGCCGTGGTTCGCGTCACGATCATTTACACATCTATTTTTTTACTTTTATTTCGATTCCAGATCATTGCTTTCTTTATTTTTAATTTTTTGTCGATTTGTTATTTTGTTATTTTTTCCCTTTTTTTTTAAAGTTCTTTCTTTTGTGAAAAACATCAGTTCATATTTTCTTATTATTACATCGGTAAGATCGAAAAACCTTATGCATATTTTATTACTCAGTAATTTGTATCTAAATGTAATTTCCAAAATACACGATTTACCAAAAAAAGAATAAACCGAGCAAAGCTCGGTTCTCCGGGTACTGATTTAAAATATTTATAATTTTTTATATAACATTATTTATGTCTAGAATTGAATTTTAAAAAATGGATACACTTACAAAAGACTCCCTGTGCATATTTTAAAGCATAGACAATGTTCACAGATTTAAAAGTATAACATTACAGGGCCTGAACGGTGTGGAGAACATATACACCCAGCACACGCCGCTCCTGAAGGACACCATTGAGGACCTGATCAAGGGCAAGCTGCGGGAGAATCTGTACCCTGCGATGGGCGGCGACGAGATATCGTACGGGCGGCGGCCTCAAGACGTGATAGTGTTCATAGTAGGCGGTGTCACTTACGAGGAGGCGCTGTGCGTGCACCAAATAAACCAGGCGAACCCCGGGGTCAGGGTGGTGCTTGGCGGCACCGCGATCCACAACTCTGCCTCCTTCATGGAGGAGATCAAGTCCGCGATGCAGGGCGTGCACAGGACCCATACGAGGCACATCAGAAACGTCTAGCTTTCTGCGACTGAGAGAGCCCATAGACAACTAAAACTGTTTAAGGCTTTAATTTTATATTGCATACAGGGTGGCTTTTCTAACGGTGCCCAAATTCACACAGGAGGTTCAGACTCGGTAGTATAATAGTTTATTGAAATAAAAACAAACTTTTTTTTCAAAAAAAAATGCCATTCCATTCCATACAAAACAGAACTTGTTGACAATGCGGTAGTCAACAAACGAACTTGTGGTTATGAATGATCGCGCGTAAAATAAATGACTTGCCCATAAATCATGCACTTTTGGAGATAAGTTCAAATGAATGTATTTAATTAATTAAGAGTGATTTTAAATGTTTATCATTTTTATACATACATTATTCATATCTAGAATTTAATAAAAAAATGGATACATTCGCTCGGTGTACGGGCGCTCACTTGGTATTCTCGAGCATCTAGTTCGAATCCTGCTCTCAAAGCTATGACGGTCTTAATTGCAAAAAAAGTGCTGATTTTTAAGTAACATCCGATGGGTCAGAAACTAGTCGGTACACACCGATACGTGAGTTCAGGCGTCTTATTATTTCGTTAATAATGTCCCACGAAAGTTTTAATAATTTTGTTGAAACCCGTCTTCGGAAATTATAGAAAAAATATATTATAAGTAGAATAACCTCTACATTTTACTTTATTCTAGTTTTAAGATTCTCCTCAACGTAATTGACAGTTTTCAAAAATGTTGATGAGACCTTGACTTAATTAGTGATAAAAAATATATCTATAGGATTTTTCAGTGGTTTTCGAAAAAACGTTCCGAGTAAACTTTACGATTGTTTTATATATTGAATTAAACAGAAATGTAATGTCATACTTTGGTAAGTTTTTTTTATTTTTTAAAATATCAACATTTATAAATGTGCAGATTGTAATATGGTATAATCGTGCGGACAAGTCATTATTGGATAAAAAACCGCCGAATTTATAGTTAATTCATTATCTTATTAAATGTTTTATACTGTAGTAGCTTTTTTCAAACTAAATACAACTTTGTTGCACTTCTTAAGAAGAATTAATGCTTTTTGCAACCACAATTTTATTAGTGCGGTATCTTTGATTTAATTAAACAGAATTTTATTTATTTTTGTATGTATAGTTAAAAATTTATGTTATTGTAACAGTCTCGTGTGAACGAGAGAAATACTGTGATTTCTTTATTACACAAGTTTTTCATAATGTATTTAATATTACCTGTCGTAATAAAAATATATTTATTTGTAAATACATATAGACCATTATGATACAATGGTTAATGTTTAAGTGGATTATTTATATTAAGGACTTTGCATACATTAGAATAAAAATGTATCACATGTTTAATCCATTCCAATTTGATAATATCAATAAAGATTGTTATGGAAATTGTCTTCATTTTAAGATTCATGCTTAGTGTGCGTTATATAGCAATATGACAACATTACCTCAACGTTCTTTCAGGACTTGAGGATAGCGCTGAACGAATAAATGAAACACCGGACTGTTGTGTTCAAAACACATTTTTTTATGGTTTTTTTATTGAAAAAAAAAATCTCCTTCGACACGGCTCTGTACGTGTCTCCCGACAGTTGCACAATGCGGGAACGGCGCCGTCGGCGCACCGGTGTTGTCGTCGCAGGACCCCATCAAAAAGCCAATCCCGGGCTATCGCCCTTCAGTCTTTGCGTCTTCCCACGCGTGGGCAGGGCCGTGGCGCCGCGCGGTGCCTTCGGCCCGGCGCCACCACGGCCCCGCCCCTTCCCAGCTGGTAACCTCGACCCCGCAGGGGCGACACACATCTATAACTCGACCCGGCGGCGATACACATCTATGGGGGCGAGTTATAGAATCTACATCGCGTACATACGGCGACGCGGACGCCCTCTGGGACGATCACGCACTTGGCGGAAGACGCTACTACTCCGTTCTGGGGCGCGACCCGCGCCGCCGACTGTACACGGCACGTTACGGTATCCCGCGGCGCGCTGATATTTACATTGGCGAAATCGATGTGATCACCTTTCAGGTACAAAACGAGAATAAATAAGCGAGTTTTATACAAAGTTCATGTAACCAATTTCGCAACGTGTTTCGGTGTGTCGCAAGGTTGTTTTTTTTTTACATTTATTTGGTAATATCACGCGACGGTCCGTGGAGCCGTCACGTTCACAATGCTGTTACTTTGATCGTCTCATCTCATAATTATCATCGCTTACAAAATTCGTAGACAGCCTCAACCGAGGCGTTTACATTTTACACTTTCGATCAATTTAAATTTTCAAATTTTACGTTTCAATTAAAACATCATTCACGTCTGATAAGTAAACCTTTATTTTTAACAACATTATATAATGACGTTTGGTTAATTCAACCTTAGTTTCGTACCGGCCGATAAATATTCGGCTCTGATTTCGTTGGAGCGTTGTATTAAACATCCAATATTCTCCTGAGCGTAATGAAAAATTATTTATAGAAAACAACTACGAAAGGTTTACTTAAAAGATCACATCGTTGTTCATCATAACTAGGAAACTATAATATATATGTGTATACATTTTTTTTTTACATCGATTGTAAGAAATAGAATCACAGAGCAGCTGAGTCTATAAAATAACAAGGTTCGTAGTTAACATGTTACCTAGTTCACAGAGGAGAGAAGCGAGTACACCACGAAATGAAATAGACGACGGAAGTTGGAGAATCATTAGCGTGGAAATTGAACCGAACAGGCGTTCTACGTTTATCAATACGACCGTTGACGATTCACGTCACAGCGGAGACCGCACATATATCGTCGTCTAACGCCCACGCTGCGTAGAAGACGCAAAATTCAAAGTCGCGGACCAATAAAAGTTGACCGAACCTCGACAATGCTAAAAACTAAAAGAGAATCGCTGCCGATTCGACGCGGAGACGCCTCGCTTGCGTACAAACTTGCGAATAGTACGCATCGAAACAGTGTTATCTGTCATTTGTCAAGCAGCGCGCAATGGCCGAAGCGTCCCCGCGTTCCGCCTACACCCGCGAACGGTGAATGCGCGGCGTGTGAGAAATAAAACAATCACCATCATATATATTTATATATATACAGGCACACAGACATACACATTTATATCCATTCATATCGGCGGCGCACAACAATCAACAAACGCTCATATAATTTCTCCAATCTCACTCCTAGAAACAAACACAGTAGGACGCGCTCGCGCGACATAAAATTTAAAGGAAAACAATCTGAGACAAAAAAACTAAGAAAAACATAATAGTTATATATATATATATCTGGGTGACTCGCGTCATGCTTTAAGAGGATTTTGGGGTGACTACGATGGCATGACGCGAGTCAAGTAGGCCTCTTCCAAACAAATTTTTTTTTGTGATTTTTTTTCAATATTATGGTTTTCTTTAATTTACATCACAAATTATACACGAATAGTAGCCGTTCTCATTAGGTAAGTTTCCCCATCTATATAATCTATATACATATGTACAGGTGTGTTAAATATTTCCATGGACTTAGGAAAGATGTTTATACACTTCTGACGAACGCAACGCCATAAATTATCGTATATTGTAAATATGCCTATTTTTAATATCTATTTTTTTAGGACTACGCGTTTATTTCCGACCATATTAAAAAGATTGTACCGACTTTAATACAATTGATGGAACCTCAGGTTTTTTTTCTCCATTTTTCCCCGTTAATATGGGAGATTTACCATTTTTCACAAGACGATACGCTTACTATGTTACAGACATTATATTTTCTATTCATATTTGTATATCTCTAAAATAAGCGAATCCAAAAACTCCCGCGACGGGGGGACCGAAGCGTTCAACAGATGCGCAATACAGCTTTATAGACAAATTTCGAAAACGCGCGAATACTTTTGTCCACAATTGGCGCCACCCAGGGAGCACCACGCGGAGGTCATGGACTGAGCCCCCCTCCATTCAAACGAACAAATAACCAAACTACCGGGTTCCGGGCTAAACCCGAGCCCCGGTCTAATCGCGGCACTTGCTTAGATGACGCTGCTAAAGAGTATTTCACTTGAAGCGAGTATTCGTTGAAACGAAAACACAAAAACATAGCCAATATTCGTAAACATAAAACAAAAGATAAACTCTTCATTTAAAGAACTAAATTTTGCGTCGTGCCCATAGTTACGATTCATTCGAAACACAAATGATTTTACCCTACCTAAACACTTAATTGTAATCTGTCATCGTAACAAATTTGTCTAAAATGTAGTAAAAAGCGTGGCATGGAAAAGCTTGAAATAATCCAGAAATTTTGGCCAAATTAAGAGATTTTTGTAACGATTAACAGAAAACCTCAATACTTACAGAGTCAATAAGTGTAGTGAAACAGAAATGATCGAGACCAAGAATCCAAAATCAAACAGAAAGCACCCGAAATAGCAGAGCAATGCTCACCCACACACTTCACCCTATCTCTCACATATAAAACCACTCAACCAACAAATATTCATAACAGCAATGGTCCCCTTCTAACAACAACTAATGTTAGTTTGCGGTCAGTCGCGGGTGCATTTTCGAGTCCAAATGGCGGTTTAGGACAATTTGTTACGATGGCAGTGTGAGAATTGCAAAGTGAACGTACGGGGGCAGCCTTAGTCCGTGCGTATCGATCGCACAGCGATTTGAATTTAACAACCCCTTTTAAATGGACTCCGATAATGATAATCTAAACCAACCAACGAGACAACGCAACGCACGTATAGGCGACAGTAAAACATCATCCCTTACATTCTATCAATTTGTTTTATTGTCACATCCCTAGACTTGTCCCGCACGCACAATCCTAAACGCGGTATAGCACAACTTCGAAAGGCAGTAAACGTAGAAATAAATATTCATAAATATAACATACATACACGCGGGCGCGGTGAATTTTTCGCAGTCGTGTTAGTGAAACTTTTCTGACTCAGCGAGATGTTTAGTTCTGATACGTTTAAGAGGAAAAGGATCTGTTGTTATCTGTCACTCTGTTCTATCGTGCAATCTGACTTCTTGGTAAAAAAAATTATATGTTCACTGACAATTATCTCGATATTCAGCATAATTATTGATCTCGCGATCTATTCGTGCAAATTTCATTCAGGTGCTACAGTTGGCAGATGTCAGGCAGTTGGGAGATGAGAGAAATGCAAAATGAGAAAGAGAAGCACGGGGGAAGGTACAAGAGATGAACAGACTTCGCAAATCTAATGATACCGCGAAAAACTCACCGCGCCCAAAAGACCAGAACAGACACGCACGCACACACGCACCGTGCGCGAACAACAAACGAATCGACGGACAAACGTCGTCCGGGTCCGCGCACGAGATGCGAGAATTGGAAATCAAATCAGCGGAGGGTTCGTTTAATGACTAACGTAACGCTAAATAAATACATTGCGCTCCCTCGCCGGCCACGAGCGTCCGAAGATTGTGCCCAGCGCCACAATGGTCTCGCTAAGGCTATTGGGACGTAAGCGTCTATGGAACGTCCAGCGTATATCGAATCGATCTTGGTTTGTGGATGGAAACATGGTAAAAATCTCGTCTGAGCCGCCTAGCTGAAGCCAGGTTTGGTGTTGATTCGAAACGGTCTCCAGCTGAACAATGGGCACAATCCCCTTCGGCGTCGCACGGCGGGGAGCAATTTATCTACCTATAATACAAGAGCCCTGCACCCAGCGTTGCTCGTAACCCGCGCATCAGCGCGCACCAATTATTAACTCTTATAATTAACTTGTCGAATATCCATTGTCCCGCCGTGCTAAGCTAACCGAGTGTGCTGCGGTTATCGACCAAGATGGCCGTAGATGTAGCATCTCCGCTGGTAACTTAGATGTTTTCCTCCATGTGGATAATAGCAAAGACTGGCGATTGTTGCCAGCGGCATATTCGTGGAGCAGCTCTTAAATCTAACACTCACAACAAATTCACATCGATGTTAACACTAAGTTAAATAACATACGCCTTCGTAAACATATTCCTTATTTCTAGTCAACGTGATTTACATTGAGTAAAGGCAAAGAATTGGGTGCCACAAGGTTAAAACACAACAAACTTCTTTACTGTCAGAAATGTCTTATCGTCCGTCGCGTTATATCATGCAGTTTCAACACAGCATTTGTGGTGATATAGTCGTATTGTCGAACCCTGTTTCACCCATAATTCACGTTCACCAAATTTCACGATTTCCCCTCCCCCCCGAAGATCCCGATTAAAATGTCAACTCTAACACACTGAACTGAAGACGACCACTGCCAGTTTGAACTCTGATAAACTCCATCGACAATCGATGGAAAATGAACTTTATGCGGAACACTTTTAAATCCTTTTCATATGAGCAAAATTTATGAGTTTCGTTTTTGTTAATATACAATATATATATATAAATATATATCTTATAGTTCATATTGGAAAATATCGCTAAATGTACAGATAAAAGATAAACGTAAATATATATATATATATATATATATATATATATATATATAAGTGCTTAATAATAGCTTAAAATTTTGCTTCACTCAAAATATCAGTCGTTTATCTCAAATTCGTTGAAGCAATTTCGTCATGTTAAATGTTTTTATGGTTAATTTTGAATAGCCCGCATTAAGTTCGCATATAATTATACTTAATATGCCGATAGAATTTATCGTATTTTTTTCACACATACAATATTCCGTATAAAGTTCCACACTACCGGCGACCTACGCGCTTATATTGTGAGAATAGAACAGTGATAATCGACGACACGGCTCAAGTTCAGTTTGTCGGGGCGAGTGGAGCGGGAGGGAGCGGGGGGGGCGGTCGCGGTGCGGGCGAGTGTGTGCCTTGCGCGGTGGGCGGAGGGCGCAGAGTCGCTCGGCGCCTAGCACGGCGGGTGCGTGCCGGCGCGGCGCGGGCGCGGGCGGGGGCGGGGGCGGGGGCGCGCGCGGGCGGAGGGGGGCGGCGCGCGCGTTACGGGTGCGCCGAGTGCACGCCCGGCGTCGACGAGCCGCCGTTCGTCTGGTGCTGCGGCGGCAGCAGCACTTGCTGCGCACACACACGCGAGGACCCGTTTAACGCACGCACGCGCGCACACGCACACGCACGTCGAGTGCCCGCGAACCACTCGAACACGGGTGTGCGCGCGTTACGCACACACACACACAAACTCGCAACTCAGAGGTATGCGCAAGTTCGGCAATATCATATCGACTAGTTGATCCGTGATCAGCCAGTGGTAATATATTAGTAGTACTATATTATGTAATTAATCTATTTATTTGGCTCTCATTTAAACAAGTTGTCAATAGATGGCATTGTCATACATTCTCAATGAAAAAATTTAAAGCGAAAGTTTCTTTTAATTTAAAAACAATATTTTACACTACTATTCGTATATCGCCAACAGCGATAAAAATAAGCTTCAAAATTATCAAGAATTATAGAAGTTATGGTACTCGGATAAAAAAATCACCAAATGAGAAATAATGATATCGGAATACGTAAAATGCAAGAATCTATACGAATGATTCGGTGGCTAGGTTATTGCCTTCGGAGTGTTCCGTCGTAGGTTCGATCCCCACACGGGACAAGTATTTGTGTGACCCACAAATAATTGTTCCGATTCTGAATGTTAACATCCCAAGGAGAGTTGACATCAGGCAGGCGACAGGTCGTAAAAAACATAGTCGAAACCACATACAATATGATTCACATCTTATATCGACCCCACTTAGGTGGGATAAGGGCAAGAGGATGATGATGCAAGAATCTATACGAAGTCAGAGAATACCTTGACGTTGATCAGTCATCGTTAATCACCTGTATGGGATGTGGGTGGTGAGGTGGCGACGCGGTTTGCGGCGCGTGGTTCAGGTACGCCACGTGGTGGTGGTGGTGATGGTGAGCTGCGCTCGCCGGGCCCATCAGTGGGCATAGTACCTGTAATGACAGAGGGAAGGCTCTTTGTTCTTTTCTTTTTAAACAGTGTCTTTCAAAGGGTAATTTTATTCTGTGTTGTACGGTTGTTTTAAATGTACGAATTTTACGTGGACCAACACCGGGAGAACTACTTTTGGGTCACACAGATACTTGTCCCATGTGGGGATCGAACCCACGACCCCCCCCCCGTACCGAGGAAAACTTACATGGTAAACATTCACATGTATAATTATACCGGGAACAGAACAGAACTAGCTATTTGCGCTGTCCAATTCAACAGGAGCGAAATAGATATCAAATATTGTTTTTTCTTCTGCATAACGAATACGCGAAATAGAAAACTACAACCACGTAATGAAAACCTATTGGCTGTGATGCACAAAAACGGTAAATTAAAAAAAAAATAACAGTAACATCTTAGTACGTGTCAAAATAAAGGAAAATTAGAAAAAAGTTCGTCAATTAATCATCTTAGAATATACAGTTTTGAATCTAATTTTTTTAAAGAATTCATTTATTAAATTAATATTAATCGACTGTGATATATTAAAACTTATATTGTAAACTTAAGTCATGTAGGGATCTGTGCTGTGCTGACCTGAAAGGGCGGCTGCTGGTAGTGATGGTGGGGATGCGGGTGCGGGTGCTGGTGGGGGTGGGGCGTGTGGGCGGGCGAGGGGGGCGGGTAGAGGGCGGGCGAGGCGGCGGCCGGCGACGGGGCCTGGGGCGCGTAAGCCGCGCCCTCGCCCACGCCCACGCCGCCGCCCACGCCCACTCCGCCGCCCACGCCGGGCGCCACGCCGCCGCCGTACATCCGCATCTGCGCGACCACAACGTCCTCGTTCAGCGTGTTTGCTTTACGAGCGCCGAGTGTGGCAGGGCCACGCAACAGTCTTCGCTGTTGCACGAATGGGCAGGCCCGTCCCGGTAAGTGCCGCCACCTCACAGAACAGCGGCGTGAAGTTGACGCGATACACTTATGCGTTTCATCTGTCACTTGGCATCGGGTTAACCAAGCTTGGTAGGCATACGTACATTTCATTCGTGTAAAATGCGCAATTTATATCCTGAGTTGTTAAGTTCTGTTTGCGATAACAAAGTACGCGGAAATGCGTCATTAGTTACAGTTAGATAGTTTACATTTGTAGTCTCAATATTTTTTATTGCAAATTCTTTGTTTTATTATGACAAAGAGATATAACATATAATTATCTGTGAATTCCCTAAGATTCTAACAGATGGCGGTGTAAGGTACACTTATCGGCTAGATTGAGTAAGTATCCAATAGATGGCGCAGACGAAGTTGCGCGGGACAGCGAGTATTATATAAATTTAAGATAGTATAGTAATAAGCTTGATATAATTTAAATAGACTGTAAGGAATCACAATCAATAAGGAAATGTCTTTGCTAAATTAGCAAATTTCTTCATTGAAATCTAATGAGAAGTGTACTCTATTGCACACACACGCGTGTCGGTTGATAATAACGTCAAACTCGCAAGCAAAGGTCGCGGTACCACGTGGATTGAGAGATTACTGAATCATTGAAATTAAGTTTATTACACCCCCTGACTGACATCTACATTGGAGTGTGTAGTTGCTGAAACATCTCGTTTGGTAATCGCATCGAATTGTATGAATATTTGTTACACTAGTGTTAGGGCCACGCGACAGTCTTCGCTGTCGCACTGTCGACCCCACAGAAGACCGGCGTGAAGAGGAAGTGTTATATTTCTGCCTTTCGCCTGGTGAGTGAGGTAGCAGGGGCCCGCTTTATTAAAAGGTGGCATCGCATCTGCAACCCTACGGGTGTTGTAAGTCCATGGGCGGCGGTTATCACACTTAATCGCCAACGTGCTCGACATTTTCTCACATAAAAGACGACGATTACTTAAATGATAGCACACCCTGGTAATGGACTGATCGCTCCAGGCTTAAAAGGAGTTAAAGCCCATTGTAAACATGTTTCCTTGTCAAATAACGGCCTTGAAAATATTTCGCATAGTTTCTTTCGCTTCTTTTCAAGTAGTGTTTTGAATATCGATAAACGAGTGTAATGTTGAATAAGATCTTTGAGTGTTTTCCCCCAATGTTCGAAAAGTATAGACACTGGGGGGAGGGAAGGGGTGGTGTTTTCCCCAACGTTGAGTGTAATAATGCTTCATAAAATTTCATGTCGCATAAAAATGTGCCGATGGGGCGTGTGGGGGCGTGGGGGCGGACTCACCATGTGCTGGTACTGGAGCGCCGGCTGCGGCGCCGCGTGCGCCGGGTGGCCCGGGTGGGGGTGGGGGTAGGGCACGAACTGCTGCATCGGCGCCGGCGCCAGCAGCGGCTGCCCCGTCGCCGCGGCCACCTGCACCCCGGAGCCCACGCCCACTGCCGACGGAACACCGCGCCCCCTCAGTATATCCACCTACTTCCCTTCTTCCTCTTCCTTCTCCCGCCCTTATCCCACACTACGTGGGCTCGGCACAGCGTGTCCTCTCCCTCCGGTTTCCTCAATACCCGCCCCTTTCACAGGCATATCGCTCTTCACACAGCCTATCCAGTCAACCGTCGCGGTTGTTAATTTTAAGTGCTGAACTATCAGGGTACGACTACGGACGATGTCCAAGTTCAAGTGCAAATGCGGTGCTGTTACCGACACCACGGAGCATTCGACGACGTGCGCCGCGTGTGCCCGACTTAAAGCGCGCGAGAGGACCCTATGAATGCTGCTGACAGTGAAATGATAACAACTAGATTGATAACTGTTGTACGTTACCCTTTCTGTAGTTTCTCTGTTGCTGCGTGGGCAGGGGCCCGTGTTGCCCCGCCCCGCCGGCGACAGCGCCGCCCCCCATCGCGGCGCCGTACAGCTGCCGAGGGAGAAATCGGAATGAGACAGTTTTTAGGGTTCCGTACCCAGTACCGTCTTTAGCATAAAGCCACGGGGCCCCTGTTGTCAGAGGGGCATTGGCCGCATGGCCTACGTATTCGCTTAAACTATACAATTTTATGTTATAAATATATTCCGACAGAAGTTTATAGAATAAATAAAAAATATAACATAATAGCAGAAAAAAATGTTTTTGTTATTAAATTTTTTTACTTTCCATCAGGACCCCTAATTTTTGTGTGCCCAAGGGACCCCGATATTGTCTAAGAGGGCATTGTCCGTACCCAAATAGTAAAACGGTACCGTATTATTAAGACTCCGCTGTCTGTCCGTCTGTCATCAGCCTGTATATAATGAACCGTGATATTTAGACAGTAGAAATTTTCACAGATGATGTATTTCTGTTGCCGCTATAATAACAAATACTAAAACAGAATAAAAAAAATAATAGGGACGCTATACAACGGACATGATTTTTTTTGCCGTTTTTATAGATAACGTTACGGAACCTTTCGAGTCCGACTCGCAATTGACTGGTTTTTACAATAAGTCTGTAGCATTATTTAAATGCATTGCAAAGACAAACAAGCACTGTCTCTTCACCATAACGGATTAGAAATATAAGCAATGCTGTCCAACTTTCATTGATCCGAGTACCTAATCTCAATATTAATGTAGACTTTAGGGAGATGAATTTTGTATTGATATTTTGATTGACAAAATTACTTGTACGTGTTTGTTTCGCCTTGTAAAATTAGCGGACGAAACCTTGATTAGCATAGTGATTCCGATGAAAAATTAAACGAATTAAATTCGATTCCAGTTATCTCTCCGAAACGTACGAGGAAGTTGTTTTAATGACTCTATTGACCCCCACGAATTATGTAACCAAACAACTATAGTAATTTAGACCAAGGAATACACAAATTAATGCGAGTTTTTTGTGAATAGTGCATTAGTACATATTCTCTTGTATTTGTAATACATCAGTTTGAATAGAAATCCGCCAAAAAAAAAAAAAGTCTATTAATAACAGAAAGATACGGCCTCACAAGGACGTCTTGATATCGCTTGGAGATAGCTGATAACGCGGTCAGCGAGTCGATGGATTTCGCCTCGTCAACGAATTAATTAAACGCGATAAATTACTACGGCGGTCTTATTTAAAGCATTAAAACAACTTTAGATATATCGCGCACACGTCACGTTTGTCGATCCGTGAATCTTGGTACAGTCATATATGCTTTTCATTTACGAATGATGTGATAATTCAAATGTTACATATTGTTTTCGTCTTCCACATCGTCTACAACATCAATAACCATTTTTTTTACAAACGAAAAACAAAACCGAGTTCAAATCTCGCTCTGTATTCATTTTATAATTGATTTTCAGGAGTTCCCTAAGCATCTTCGGAGCCCAAGATCCAATACCAACGAAATTAATATGGGCCACATGGGAAGCACCAGCTTTCAAATAAAAAAGGAATCATCAAAATCCGTTCACTCAGCCGAAAGTTCTGAGGTGACAAACAAACATAAAAAAATACAGTCGAATTGAGAACCTCCTTCTTTTTTGAAGACGGTTAAAAAACAATACCCACGCTAACGACGCCAGTAAAGAATGTTCTAGTAACATTATGAAACTCCTTTCGATGTCTCATTGAATCATTCGAGACTCGTTGCGCGAACGAATTGGTGACTGCTCGATTTTATGAGTCTTCCCGATGCAAAGTTTATCAGTGCGCTGACGGTGTTCGTACTGCGGGGTTGTCCGTACCGCGTTGAATAGTACCTAAGATTGAGTCCGTGCGTAGTTTACTTGTGTATTGATTTTCAATAAAACAAACATTTTTCCCGATCGATATCATATTCGGAGTAATTCGATTCGATTATTTATAGTTATATTCGTTGCCGCCAGTGTTTGGGGGACGATGAAATTAGAACGGACATCGAACAAATCGACCGCTCGACTGTAGACCACCGGACTGCGAGGCGACCAGCATGTGGTGGCTGGCGTGGGCGGCGGCAGCGCTGCTGTTGATAAAGACCTTCAACAGGCTGACGACGGGGCGGTGCTACTGCGACACGGTGATGACGGGCCAGGTCGTCGTGGTGACGGGCGCCAGCGGGGGCATAGGGTACGAGACCGCCCTGGAGCTGGCGAGGAGGGGGGCGAAGGTGATAGTCGCGTGCCGCGACGAGGAGCGGGGCAAGATGGCGGTGCGACAGATAGTGCGCGAGACGAGGAACATTCACGTGAGGTTCATCCGCCTAGACCTCGCCTCCCTGAAGTCCGTCAGGGGCTTCGTGGAGGAGTTCAAGAGGACGGAGGCCAAGCTGGACGTGCTGATCAACAACGCGGGCGCCATCTGCCCCCGCAGGACGATGACGGTGGACGGCATCGTCAAGGACATGCAGATCAACCACTTCGGGCCGTTCCTGCTGACCGTGCTGCTGGTGCCGATGCTGAGGAGGTCAGCGCCGTCGCGTGTCGTGGTCGTGTCGTCCGCCGTGCACAGGATCGGCAGGGTGCGCGACGTCAACGACATCTCCGAGGGATACTTTCAGGTGGGGATGTTGAACGTGAAGAGATATAACGATATTGTTAAGTATCGATATATCTGTCCGTGACCATGTACGCTGGAGAAGGTTCGACGTTGCGGATTTAAAAACATAATTGAACGCGATAAAATCCGTAAAATAGTTCAATTTTACAGTGTATATATTATATATTACAGTGTATATATTTTACAGTATAAAGAAGAAGTCTATATATCGATATTTGTAAAAATATCGGCCTAAATATATCGAAGAGAAAAATATCGATATATTGAATATATACCTAATTGAATAGTAGACACCGCGTTGTCCAAAAAAAATGTGAAGTATTAAATATTCGACACCTACGGACTCCGTGACGGATTGCTATTCGAATTTGCCAAAAAGTATCGTTTTTGATACGATTTTCGACATCGAATATTTTCTATCGATATATCGGATCGTAATATATCGACGTGCCTATCCGCAGGCGTACGCGAACAGCAAGCTGTGCAACGTGCTGTTCAGCAACGAGCTGGCGAGGCGGCTGGCCGGCGGCGGCGTGACGGCCAACAGCCTGAACCCCGGACAGGCCAACACCGCGCTGTACCGGAGCAGCTCCGCGCTGGAGGCGCTCAGGAGCCTGGCGCTGGGCGCCTTCTTCCGGAGCGCGCGCGAGGCGGCCCAGACCGCCGTCTACCTGGCGGTGGCCGACGAGTGCGCCGACGCCAGCGGCGGCTACTTCGAGGAGTGCAGGGAGGCGAGGGCGGCGCCCAGGGCGAGGGACGCCCAGCTGGCGGCCCAATTGTGGACACTGTCCGAGGAGCTGGTGCGGCTGGCGCCGGAGGAGGCTATCTGACGTGTCTTCTTTTTTTATAAATATGACACGTGTCGCGCGGTCTGCGTCGTTGGTTCTTATAGAAAAGAATACAACTATCCGTAGAGAGATCTTTAAAGCATTCCAGTCTTATTTCTCTCGTACAGTCCGTGTTGTTGGGTTTTCGAAAAAAAATATATCTAATTGAACATTTCGATTAATAAATGTTTTTATTGTGACCGGTAATTTGCTCAATCTTTAAAACGATTGTCTTCATTTTTCGTTTCGTTGGTATTACATGGTGAGTAGCTACTACCTTATCTTCCTGTAACAAATGGTATTTGAACCTAACTGTATAATTATGGGACATAAAATTATTCCACATTTAACTGATTTTGTGAGGCTTTATGAAAATATCGAGTAGAGTTTTTTCTAGTATCTAACGAATTTTTCACAGTTCAAACCATACAATCAATAATATCCCGGACGTTTAATGATACTTGAAATGTAGCGATTACTTACCGTCTGTTTTGTTCAAAAAAACTCTTGTTAGGTTTAGTATTAATCAACGCACTCAGTAAACGACAGGTCATTAGAAATAACCAAAAACAAAAAAAAACAGCACACAGCACACTTTTAGTTGAAAAAGATCAAATCCAAACAGGTTAATAATAAAATATACGTATATTATTCACATTTTAATTCGTTTTTTTGTACTTATATTCGTTTGATTTCTTTTATATCCTCTTTTTTATAACGGTAAATCCCAAGCAAAGGTCAGTATGACATCCATTATTGGTGCTAGTGCTATGGAAATGTCAAGAAAAAGTTCATTAAAAAAGTCTGTGAAATTATATGGAAGGAAACATAAAATACGTTTGTATTAAATAAATGTTCAAGGATTAAATTTCTAAAACTTCGGTAGCAAAATGCTATTATTTTTTTTTGCTTCTGACTTTTTTTCTGTCACATATTCGATTCCCTAATTGCGATTAAGTTTTTAAGCTTAAGCAAGGAAGAACACGACATTATATAAAACTCAATAAACTTTTACTTTTTTATACATAAATTATCGTTATGGACACGGTTAAATTTTTAACCGCATTCATACTAAGAACATTTTTTCTGCAATTATTCACAGATATATCATGTTTCTTTAATTATTTCAAAATTATATACTTGCAGTTTGTAAAACTATACTATAGATTAAATTTATTTTTTCATTATAGTTAAATTTCATCAATATAAATATTAGACTTTCTCACTTCTATATGCAAAACGATGTTACTTGACAAGTGTAGACGTGCGTTACCCATTCAAGAGGACAAACGATTAAACGCCTCACAATCATGTGCAAAGGGTTAATAATGCCACACGGCGGAGTCAAATTGCACGGCAAACGTCGCAAACGGTCTCTAGAACATTCTAGAACGTTCTGGAACGCTCCAGAAAGTTCCAGGGCCGTCCCAGCTCACCGCTTCGTGACGGTCCCTCTTGTCCGGCACGACCAGTATGGGCGGCGCGAACTGACGGCACTCGCAAGCCATCTCCATCTGAGTCGCGACCCATCGACCCTTTTAGTCAACCCCGGCCAAATGACGCTCAAATTCATGCTCAATATTTATATGAATATCGCAATGTAATAAATATTTCGGGACATATCGTCTTGTCCCAAACCAAGCATAGCCTGTACTATGGGTATGTACTTCTCTTTTGTAAATTAATACAAATCATAGAAAACACTGTGTACATCATAATGTTAGTTCAGTAGTGTGGATCGAACCCACACCCTCTGGTGCAAGAGACGGGTTCACCGTCTACTACGCCAATAGGGTCGTCGTAACCAGTACAATGCCATCGCACGTGGTGGCCGTGCCCAATAGCCCGGTGGCCGATTTTAACCTCACTCACGAGACGAAACGCAAAAACGAAACTACTATACTTCCACTTAACGCCGGTCTTCTGTGAGGTCGTGGCACTTACCCGGACGAGCCTGCCCATTCGTGCAACAGCCGAGGCCGCTTGGCCCTGCCACTGCTAAACGTAGTGCATCGCCATGGGACAATGTTAACAGATACCGTTGAAAAGTTTCAAAAGGTCCACCTTTTAAAATGCTCACAACACATCTGCAACCCTATGGGTGTTGCAACGTCAATGGGCGGCAGTTATCGGACGAGAGATCGATACTCGGATACTGGGAGCATAAAAATCGTGATAGTTACCGGGTGAGGGTGTGGCAGGTAGGCCGGTGGCTGCTGGGCCGCGGCCGCCGCCGCTGCCACCATCGCGTACGCTGGCACCGCTGCCACCTGCAACAGCGGTTTTGTTAGTTCCACAATGCTAACATGTCTATGAACGTATATAATATCTATGTATATTTGTAAATACTTGTTATCGAAAAGGCCAAAAAGTGCTTGACTGTTGACCTTATGATAAGCAAGATGGTAAACTGAGATAAGTTAACAATCATCTAGTAATGATATTCTCATATACATATAATTCAAAATATAAAATTAAAATAAAATAAATAGAAGTATAAACAATTTAATTTTATATATAATAATAAATTATATATAAAATTTAATTGTTTATAGTTCTATATATCGTTTACGTATATAAAGTTAATTGTTTATAGCGGTATAAAAAATCATTAAAAAGATAAGTTCATTTTGATATACAGCATGTCAGTTACCATCGTGATAATAAATGAACACATGTCTAACGCTACTTGCCAATAATCATCAAAAAATATTAACTTTAAAAAAAATCCATGATTAAAAAATATTTTTTTTTTCAAACAAACTAAGTAAAAAAGTAACAAAATTTGTAACACCTATACAACTACAACTGACTGATTCATACATTCAGAGACTTTTTCATTCGTTGCCACAACGTCGCATTACAAGCCTCTCCTTCTAACAGTATGTTTTGTCTCTTTTAAATTCATTCAACCCATTCATATGCTTTGTGACCTTTACAAATGAAATTTACGTTACAGTTTTATACATAAGGTTGTTCTAAAATTCTTTGTTTTGGAAAATTCGATATTGATGTTTAAAGAATGGAAATATTAAATACAATTTTAAAAAGTTATCCTCTATATGTGTGTTCATTTATTGTCGCGATTGTAAAGACACGCTGTATGGTACTTGAGAGTTTACTTGTCAAGACACATGAAATAATTTTGGATCTATCATTTAAGATAATTTAGTTTTTACAAAACCCTTGCAGCAGAACTCAAAACCATACCGCTTTTATTTATATTTACGCAATTAAGTATTATAAATGTTTTAGAAACACATATTTAACAAAGAATAATATCAATATTCGAAATAGTTTTATATGAGAAAAAAAAATTGTCATTGATGGGTATTATCTAGATTCAGCAGCATCAAAGTTTACAACTGTACAATGGCTCCAAAGAAGCCATTAATTTCTTAATAAAAGGATGTGATCATCAACTGTGAAAAAGAATGAACATATTAATTTGTACTAAGTGTGATGATACAGGACAAAAATCTAAAAAAAGAACATTTTGTGAAAATACCATTATTGTCAGACTTACTAACAATACTGAAAATGTGTGTTTGCACTAATGAACACAAATAAGATGTGATACTTCCTTAGCGTAACAAAAGAAAAATAAGTGAAAATTTTAACCCGGGTACCGGTAATTAGTACTGCTTGTGAAAAGAGACGTTAAATGCAATCAATAACTATAGTTCCGAGTTGTTTAGTTAAACATTATGGGCGCGTCGAAAGAAGCATTTTGTGTGATGAGATATGCGAGTCGGGTGCGCGCACTGACCATGTGCGGCGGCGGCGGGTGCGGCGCCGGCACGTAGCTGACGCCGGCGCCCACCACGCCCACGCCCACGCCCACGCCGCTCAGCCCCATGCCCACGCCCACGCCCAGGCCCACGGGCGTGCCGGGCGTGTGCGGCCTGCGGGAACAGAAGGGCATCAGAAACCGTTGCTCTTGGATCACTACAATGTATCTTCTAGATCACTACTACAGAAATCATCCCAAACGTATCTTTTAATAAGGTCATGAGGGGAGGAATTGAAAAAGTCAGCGAGTAAACATTTCTTTCAAGTCTTTTAAAGAGGGTATCCAGTGGCAAATTGAACAACTTACTACATTTCTTGAGCATAAACATGTTTTGTTATTTTGAAAATTGTAGAAAAATGGAAGAAAAGCTTTTCGTTTTCGCTTTGTATTGTTTTTTTTTACAGCTAACAACCATTTTCTATTTTTCAAATATTTAGTTATTAAATGTTTTATGAGAAAGTTGTTGTTTGTTGTAAAGAAAATTTAAGAGTAGATGATACTAAACTTTGCTTAAAAATGTAAAAAAAAAACAAAGTAGATACAACTCGTCATCATCCCTGAGCACAAGTTCAAATCCTCAAAATATTTCGTTAATTTTTGTACGAACATTTTTGTCGTAACAATACAATTTCATCTTTAGTATAGAAAACAACACTATAAAATTAATATCCTTAAAAATGTTTTGCTATATAAGTATGTTGTTAATGGTACATTTAAACTTGCACTTAACATTACTGAGTCATTCAGTACCGACTCACTATTAATTTTACCATTGAGTTTGTTACATTACCGCTTTGAAATTTGTTTTTTTATTTTTAGTGCTAGTTTACGCTCAATATGGAACTTAAATGGAATTAATATGGAATTAAAACGTGTAAATAAATTCAAAAACGATAAAAATAAAAATAAAAGATTCACTGTAAAATTTGAAAAAGTGCATTCGCTGTAATAGGGCACACTAAAGAGGAGGTTTATGAACCAGCTGTGACAATCGATGGAGAGATTTGAGGGCGGTAAAGGATCACCTGCTGGGGTTGGGCGTGGTGGGGCTGCGCGGAGTGAAGGGCTTGGCGCTGGGGTTGAACTCCTTGGCGTTGGGGTTGAGCGTGGACTTCTTGAGCGTGGCGGCGGCGCGCTCCATGGCGGGCGACGCGCAGGGCGAAGCGCCTCGCTCCTCCGCCGGCCCCTCCTCCGCCGCGCCCTGCTGACGGCAGGAGCAATCGTTCGCTCGTCCGAGTGGCAAATGTACATTTCCGTTTCGTTACAACGGAGGACAAACTTTCTTTTCCTCATAATATTGTATCGTACAGCATATCATTTTTTTTTTCATAGAATCTTTTATGCCACAAAACTCAAAACAAAACTCAAACAGAAAATTCTTGCAAATCCTTAATATAAATCGGATGGACGGATTGGAAATGGTAATCGTGCTAATGTACAGTAAATACCAAATAAACATTTTTGACATCATCTATTTAAGCACAAATCAATGGGATTCAAATAATAACAGATCAGAAATTTTAAGCCATTATAACTTACCATTGGATATAACATTACAATCGAGATTTGGTTATATTTCATGTTTATTGACATTTGTCACTACAGGAAATTTAGAAACCTTTTGATTGATTTTTTTTCTATTGGTCTAGTTCTCTGCCCTCTATGATGATATATCTCTAAACATTACAAAACTTATGCAAAAGGAATTTTCAACGGTGTTTACTGTTAGTCCGTCTGGGCAAGTACTATGGGGCCGGGGCCCACTTTTTTTGAAGATGGCAACACATTTGCAACCCTACAGGTGTTGTTAATGTCCATGAGTAGCCGTTATCACTAAACATCAGGTGACCTGCCAGCTCATTGGCCACTTTTTCATTCAACTGGAAGAAAATGCTAATGCTAAATATTAATTTCGCGTTTGTAAAAACTTTTTGGTGCAATGAAGAAATTTCAATCGACCAATGAGAGAGCGGAGTAAAAGAAGTGAGAGGGAGAAAGAGTAGAGAAGCACCTTGTGGGCGGCGGGCGGCGAGTGCTGCTTGGGCGGGCGCTCGCGCTTGGGCGGGTCGGAGGGCGAGCCCGCGTTGGCCGACACCTCGGGCGGGCTGGGCGCCGGCGGCGGCAGCTGCACAAATAACACTTTTACTCCTCCGACATGTATTTTGGGCGGGAAGGTCTATCGTGGTCTGTGTTTAGGGTGGGCAGACTCAGGTCTGAAACGATTATCTGTGGCTCACACAAATAGTTGCCTCGTGCGGTAATCGAACCCACACACCCGGCGCCGAAAAACATATCTTGGCCACCACGTCATGAAATACCCATGCATTAGTAGTAACAACTACATGGCACAGTTGCTAAAGTATTGGCTTCAGCGACGGAGGTCGTGGATTCGCTTGCTTCCCAAACAAGTGTGACCTACAGATAATTATTTCGTATCTGGGTGTTTGTCCAGTTTTTTTTATATTTTTAAATCGCAAAGAAATTGAATGACAGAGCCCGAAATTCAATTATTGCAGTAAGACAAATAATATTATTCTTTCTGTTATTCAACTTAGGCTTGTTCAAGTTAACGTAACGTGTTCAAGTTCTGACACATCAAATTATGTTCAACAAAACAATATCCATTTTAAGGATTATCTAGACTGTGAGTGACAAGTGAGTTTATTGTAGATCTTTTAAATGTTTGGAACTGTCACCAGATCGCAGGGTCGTATAGCTTAACAGTTGTTAAAATAAATATGACCTACCGGCGGCTGGGGATTGGCGGGCGGCTGGTGCGGTTGATGCGGCTGCTGCTGCGGAGCTTGGTGCTGTTGCGGTGCTTGGTGCTGGTGCTGGTGCGGCGGTTGCTGCTGGTGCTGCGACTGCTGCTGGTGCTGGTGCTGATGCTGGAGCGGGGCACCGCTCGACACCAGCTTGAACTCCTGCCCAAACTTGCGCAGCTCCTGCGAAATCGCCTTTGTATTGAACGATTCGGCCACGAAATTTTAACACAATACAAAAATTTAATAAAAATATAAGTAATACTACAGATGTTTACAATTTTACAGTATAAATTAAACCTGCTCTGGTGGCCATCTTTCTTTCTCCGTTTTCGTCCTAATTAATTGCCTGAAGAAATTAATTTGAATTATTAAACTTTCGCGTTTCGTCCGGTGAGATTTTTTTTAAAGATACAAGTGATGCAGTCTTACAAATGCGCTGCCGGCCTCTCGGGAAAGGTAACACTCTCTTCTCGAAGGTGCCGAGTTCGTAACGGTTCGATGACGGTGGTAAACCACATTATTAAGCTTTGTCAACGCATCTGAGAGCCGTCGGGCGTTGCACATATCCATGGGCGGCGGTATTCAGTTAACATCAGGTGAACCGCCTGCTCGCTTGACAACTCTTTTCACATAATAAAAGAGTTGATGAACGCACCTGCACTTCGTCGTTGCGCCGCTCGCGCGGCTCCGCGGGCGCGTGCGTGCGCGCTCGATTCTCGCCCGCCGGGCTCTGCTAATAAAGGCGGGTTTCCCTCTCAGTCTACATGCCATTTCAATTCGAGTGAATGACAATCTCAATGTCTTACAGTATAGTTCATTTGACCTTTATAGTTCATGGGCCATTAGGAAGTGAACGTATGCGCTTAATGCTTAGAGGTGTCCCGTCCCATTCAACAACAAACAACTAAACAATATTAAATCCTGAATAAACATATTTTAGTAAGGTTAATGTTAAAAAATTTGGTACTCACATGATGGTGATGTGGCGGGAAGCCCTGCCTCGGGAGCGGGGCTGCCCTGGGGTCACCGTTCAGCTTCCCGGTTGATGGTCTGTTTGGCAATATGTCACATAAATCCATATCTTCGAAGAAGTAATAACAGTGCTAACAAAGGTCCATGCACGCCGGCCAAAGCTAGTTAACTAGGACTTCAAGAATCCCGAATCTCTTTCACTCTTGTGCAGCAGACTCCCTACACTCACTGTCATTCAAAAACACTCTCCTTTTAAAATGTTTAGTTGGTATAATAATTTTCTATGTATCAATTAACTATAGATAATTAAATATTGGAATAACGATAGAGGTACTCATCTCGGGTATACCTCAACAACAAATATCTATTGACATAAAGGAGGGTATTCAACAATATTGTAAAATCACTGGCTCTTTTAAAGCAAAAAACAATTTAAAATTATCTATTTAATAACTTCGGCAATGACATTGGAGGTGCGGATAGACCATCGCAAAGCCCACAAGGTAGAGAGTACAACGACCAAAGTACTCACTGGGCGTGGTGGGGGAATGGTGGTGGGGCGTGGTAGCCCCCTGCGGCAGCCGCCCCCCCGCCGCCCGCCTGCGCCGCATAGCTCTTGCCGCCGGCGTTGTTCGCGCCGCCTGCCGCCCCGCCGTTGCTCGACTGCACCATACACGAATGTTTATTAATTTATCACGCGCACAGTAAGACGCATTATTCATATCGGACCATAAGGAACATTAGAAAATATACACAGCGAGATATTTATCTTTTTTTTGTATAATTTTGTATTTAGTGTCATTGCTACTCTCGCTCTCTTTCTCTCGATGTTATTGTCTTTCTTCTCTATCGTGTAACAAAAAGGGCTTAAAAGTGAAAAGTCCTTGACATTTCTTTGGTCCAATTACAAGGGTGGTCAGAAGTTATCTCATTAGATTAATCAGGGTGAACTCTCATTAACATTGACATAGACACAATAATTCTTTTATAATCTTAGTGTTTGCAATAAAATAGATCTATAAAGGATCCCTTTGGTGGCATTTGGTTACTTTTTTAAATATCTTCAAAAATTAATCCTTTCAATCTATAAATAGGTAATCTTTTCGATCAGTGGTCTAACAGTAGTCATTAGTCAATGACAGTCCAATATTAGTCAATGGTTTGAGCAGACCTTTCCAGACCGCCGCAGCATTTCAATAAGAAACATGATAGTACTTGTACAACGACCATTGCGACCTAGAGTTTTCGAAGGGAAGACTACAATAGTCCTCCCTTCGAAAACATTGCCCCTTGCTGTATAACATTATCCTGTGTTGCAAGGACGTTTTAGACGTATAATTTTCACGTGGTCACACAAATGGTTGTCCCGTGTCGGAATCGGACCCACGAACCCCGACGCCGAGGTTAATGTGGCAACTGCGCCACGTTGCACTTACAGGCGCCTCCTCCTGCCGCCGCTCGGAGGGCGGGGTGAGGTGGTGGCGGGGCGGGCGGTGCTCCTTGTCCTTGGGCGGGCCGTGGTTCCCGTGGGGCGCGTGCGGCCCGTGGCCGCCGTGGGGCCCGTGCGGACCGTGCGGGCCGTGAGGTCCGTGCGGTCCGTGGGGACCATGCGGGCCGTGCGGTCCATGCGGTGCGTGCGGTCCGTGCGGCCCGTGGGGGAAGTTGCCGGACTTGCCGGCGCCCGGTGACGCGCCCCCTCCGTTGCCCGGCGACGGCTTTACCAGTTTACCGCTCTGCAATATTTGATTGAAGATTAAGCCAGTTATTGCCCCTGACTTTTGTTCGGTTACGAGTAATAAACTGAGTAATGAACTATGAAAACGTATTGAAAACTTTGACAGTATGCATAAACATTTTTTGTCTATTTCGATAATTTTCCAAATGGACAGCATTTATATTATTATCTTTGGAAAGAGTTAAGTTTGTCGTGAAAGTTTTCTAGGACCTGTGTAATTGTTTATTGACACTAATCGGGTAAAAAGTAATAATTTATCACGAAAAATTTCAAATCCGAACAAATAAATGCTACTACTCCACTTCCCCCACCTGCAAGTTCTTCCGTTTATTCGGTATGACGTATTTGCCAGCGCCGTTGCCTTCGCCGGGCCTGACCACGGCCGCGAATCTCTCCTCTTCATCCCCATTCTCCAACTCTATGCGCGCCTTGTACGAAGGCGTGCTCTCAATCTCAGCTGCAATTTCCTCTGCCTTAGCCTCTGCATCTCTGTGAAAAGATAACGGCATGTACTCGACTGTATTACAACATTATTGCACGGCTTATGACGCACCACGGTTAATTTCTAATATTAGCTGAATTCAGAGAAATTTGAACGTAACTTGGAAAACTGGGCATAATCAGTTACTATTGCATATCAACGTATAATCTTGTTATAACAATGGAAAATCTCATATATTGAAATGACGGTGGTGGGAGTGGTCGTAAGAGTGGTTGTAGGCGTGGTCGTGATCGTAGTCATGGTCGTGATCGTAGCGACGGCCGTGGCCGGCGTCACCTGTAGTCCTGCGTGTCCTTGCGCTGCAGCGGCAGCGTGTAGCCGGCCAGCGAGTGGTCGTAGGTGCTGTGCACGCCGTACACCTCCTCGTTCTTGCGGAACATGTCGTTCGCGTCCCAGCCGTTGGCGCGGTGGTCGAGCTCGAGCTCGTCGAGGCGCGCGTCGCCGTTCAGCGTGGGCGCGTCGCCCGCCTCCGCCTCGCACCCGTCCCACGGCTCTAGGTGGCGCTCCTCGGCGTTGCGCCCGTTACCTGCGATTTAGCGCGCGTCAATTTATTTATTTATTTATTTACACTTTATGCACAATCTAGTACAAAGGCGGAGTTAATGCCAAAGGCATTTTCTGCCAGTCAACCTTAGGGTGGTGTAGAGATATCGAGGTAGGTGCACAGATATAACGTAAAAATAAATATAATATAATAATTTATAAAATAAAGGACAGACATTAAGGACGAACTGATTCTGCTAACAGTTGTTTAAGCAAATGCTCACGAACTCTGCTTTTAAAAGAATAGCGGCTCTTGGCCAACCTCATTTCGAGAGGTAATGCATTCCACAAAAGGATGGTTGAATAAAGAAAGAAGAGTGTGAGAAGTATGAACGATGAGGAGGACAATTATTGGTCGAGCGAAGGTTTTTATCGTTTTTAGAAGAGAGATATTGAAAGTGTCAATGCCCGGCACCTCCTTTATTCAACGAGCGGCCGTTAGTTACATAGCTTCGTAATGAGGCGCAAATCAAAGGATCGGCATTAACTCACTTTCCGTAGGTAATGCAGCGGCTCGTTAGGAAAACGCCTCGTTTTGTTGATATAGGAACCGGGCGTACACTCGTTTTGTCTACAAGTCGTTATGGAAGTTACGAAGCTATGTATAAATAGCGGCCGTTCGCTGAATACACGAACCGGGCATAAAACACGAACCAATGACCACAGCGAAATGTATAGACCGGGTAAGTGCGAATCGCAGTCGGAATTACGCTGCAATTTAAAGTCGTCGTGAAATATAAAGAGATACAAAAAACGAAAAACAATAAAGAACACATCGCCATGTTGGACAGCCAGACGACATAACGACGAGGTAAGTGTGCAAGTGATGATAGTGTAGGAAATATAAGACCAGGTTTCTATTTTAATGTAAAATAGTCGTTGAAATAACTGGATCTAATTCAATAAAATAACGACTCCTGTTATTTGTTTGTGACTTTTTTGGTAGAGTTCCGTGAACAACAGAAACATTTACTGTATAGCAGTGAAAAAGAAAGTTTATCCGGCACCAGTGCTTCCTTTGAAGATCACATAAGTTTGCAGTTGTCATAGTCGTATCTAGTTTCCCATTACACAGGGAATTCGATACAGCTCGGTAATTAATTGCCAAGTTGAAGAACACCACGAGTGAAACATTTCAAGCTAAAATTCACAGAGATTCTGTTAACACAAAGAACAATGTTTACCGTTGCTTTTAATTTATAATAATTAATTGATCAATTTATCAGGTATGTTACACATTACTTAGGGTTATTATATTGATATAAATATCGGTAGCTTATACAAAAATAATATCAATAACAACCATCTTCATGTATAATAAAAAAAAGGAAAAATGTACCTTTCGAATGGTGAACGAACTTTTCAAATTGTGGTTTCAAAGCTGTTTAATACAATTAAAAAAAAATCTATTTAACCTTTGGCAGGCGCAAAGCTCTATAGTCGAATTCTACTTGATTGAATTCTTATATTAAAACTAGCGACCCGCCCCGGCTTCGCACGGGTGCAATGCTGAATGTTTCGACAGTTTTGTTATAAAATCGTCCGTATTTCTCCAATATATTATGCATGAATTATACATATAAACCTTCCTCTTTAATCACTCTATCTCTTAAAGAAAACTGCAACAAAATTCGTTGCGTAGTTTTAAAGATCTAAGATATATAGGGACAGACAGACAGAGGGATGACTTTGTTTTATACTATGTAATGATATATACATATTAATATGGCTTCCTCACCATTAAACTTGCTGATCGCTGTGTCGGTCTGGAACACATCATGCGTGGCGTACTCGAGGTCGGAGTCCTTGGCCCGGATGGAGACCACGTCCTGCGGCTTGAATATCAGCTTCTCCACAACGGACTCGACGGCCACCACGCCCTCCTGGTCAACGCGATGAGCTACCTCTAACACCACCTGGGGGCGAAACATGTACGTTAAGACGAGTAGAGGAATAATGGAACTGGCTCGCTTATAATATCGTGATAGGGCCACGCAGCAACCTCGGCTGTTGCACGAGTGGGCAGGCTCGCCCGGGTAAGTACCACGACCTCACAGAAGACTGGCGTTAAGTGGAAGTATAATACTTTCGCGTTTCGTCTGGTGAGTGAGGTGTCCGGAGCCCAATTTTCTAAAGGTTGTCAACGCACCTGTAATCGTCGGGTGTAGCAGATGTCTATTGGCGGCGGTATTCACTTAACATCAGGTGAACCGTCTGCTCGCTTGACAATTTTTCACATAAAAAAGGTATTCAGGTTAAAAAGGGTAAAGAAGGTTCCAATGCTGACAGGGATGTCAGCATTGGAAAGTTTAGGTCGATGACGATGAAGTTTAGAAGTAAAATTCTGCGTTTCTATAGATTAAGGTCTTATGCTGCTACACAGACTCTCACTTAAGTTTATTTTGTTATGTTTGCATTTATTTTAAATTTTTCAAATATTATTTTATAATATACAGAGGGGCACGCAATTTTTATGGATCGCGCAGCGTTATCGCTGCTTTAGGAAGTCAGAGGCCGTTAGGAAGCTGCGATAATGAACGCTCTCAAAGGCTTACGATTTACGATTCACTCAGTGGCCCCAGATAAGGCGCGTGGACTGTCAACTGTTGCGCGAACGTTTCATTCAATTTTAACAGGGGCCCTAATAATGAATGACGTGTTATCACAGTAATATTACAAAATGTTCATGTTGTATGCATTATGCCGCGTACGTTGAATAGATTTAAACAAAATTTGAAACAGACGGCTCAAGCTATGCATTTAAAGCGCGGGTATAAGCTAAAAAAATAAGCCACGGTAATGGGTAACAGATTTTATGAGATCTTAAAAATTAATGGGAATATATATTTGTTATTAATATATATACATTATTAATAATCACTTCTTCTTGCTCGGTTCCTCAATTCTGAGGATCATGACCACATGACGTTTTCCACTGATAATAATAATCACTTACAACCTTTGTAACTTAGCCTATGGCGGAAATAGAATCATTATGGATTCATCCTTTGTGTGTTCTTGCAATAAAAACGTTAATGAAGGGGAAAAGAGAGCTCTTATCACTTAGACACTCACTTAGACGGGTAGACAGAGATAGCTTGTTTTGTTTTCTTGTGTAGGTTGTGTTACAATGAGTTTGCAAATACAATATACACATAGGAGAATCGAGGTACATAATTCTATCTCCGTAACAGGATTCGTAGGAATTGAACGTGACACTTTACGCTGCCAACGAAATACGAACTCGGCATTCGGCTCCGCGCACAAAGCGTTTGACGTTCAGCGGTAATGATAGTTTCAGATTGTGTAATGTCAGGGGAGTTCGTTTAACCTGGGTAGTTGCAGGAAAGTTATAGGCTAACTGAAGACATCAAACGAATATTAAAAGCTGAGGAAGTATTTGAATAAGAGATTGATGAATTGTGAAGAACTGTTACTTCAAGTAGAATGTAAAATTCGACGTTTCATAAGAACGGGGAAGCATCTATTTGAATGAAGATATTTTGCAGATATGCTGCAAGGAATGTTTATTTATATATCACCAACAAAGTCCAAGCAGAAATAGAATAAATAAACAATTTCACAAAAAACTGATGAGTGGTACATTAATTATAGGTAAAAGCTAAAAAAACAGAACCAAAAAATTGTTAAAATACTAAGGATGAAATAAGAACATTATAATAATATATAAACATTAAACAAAAATATAGAGTCCAATTGACCATTCGTAATAGATATCTGTTGATATCTTATGGGTGACAGATTAGGGGAGCACACATAGACAATTTGCGCATACAGATTTGTATATGGTATATACATCTCAAATGCGAACGGCTCGCATAGATGCTTGAAACTAATCAATCGGGGAATGCTGAATGCGGGCGGCGCAGTGGGCACGGATGGGGGATCAGTTACAACGTTTCCGGTTCTAATCACAAACGGGGGCTGATGCTGCAAAGACCAATGTTTTTTTTTATGTTAAAAGTCAAATGCCAAACGAGCAGACGGTTCACCAGATGTTAAGTGAATACCGCCGCCCATGGACATCTGCTACACCCGAGGGCTACAGATGCGTTGATAAGCTTTTGAAAAATGGGCTCCGGCTACCTCACTCACCAGCCGAAACGCGAAAGTATTTGTCATACTTCCACTTTACGCTGGTCTTCTGTGAGGCCCGGACGGGCCTGCCCATTTGTGCAACAGCCGAGGCTGCTGCGTGGCCCTACCACCGTTAAATTGTTATTCTTGTGCTCTTCTGTTTAAAGATTAAAATTTTTCTACTGTGATTAAATTAGCGTCTATTTATTACTATATATCATTAGCTTAGCTTGACTAAGCGTGGACCCATCGTGATATTTTATTGCGTGGACAAGTAATCGCTCAATATACAATGTATTCACTCCTAACTCGAAGATTTGAATTGTAAATAAAAAAAATTGAACGGCCTTCATATTTACGATACTCCTAGCATTATAACGCGGCAAAGGTCCTACCCGACTTTTTGCTATTTTTCGAGTGTCATATGTGGGCATAGGAGGGTGGCTGGTTTTACCAACGACGCGATCGAAACGATATCCTTATCGGGCGCCGCCCGAAGTGAAAAATAACGCTTTCGTGCACCGGCCACTTGTGTGTGTGGTAATAATTCATCACGAGCGTAGACGCAACTTAGCGCGACGTAAACAACGCGCACCATTGTTTAGGCTGGCCGGCAAGGACTTCGCTCGAGAGGCGAACGTAACTCATAACGTAGTGACGTGCTGGTTACTTTTTTCTCATCTTACGAATAGACGGCGCTTTACGGCCCGGGTGCACCTCAAGTGTTTCAGGTTAGAAGTGGAACTGGATATTGTTCGGCCGTGTATGAAACACTAGCAATTAATGTCATAAGAGCGTTAACACTACCTACATTTGTTTGTTTACTTTTGTTAATTCAATAATTAAAAAATTATTTTATAAAAAAGCTAACCATATAATCCTTAAATTCCGAAATTCCTTTGGCTACGTTAAACTAGAACCGGCCCCGAAACTACCCTTGGCTCTTAATCAGAATACAAGAACTGGTAATGGTAATATTACTACTATACTACTGATAACTTGAGTCGTGATAGCTCAGTGTCCGGGCGCTCGCCTTTAATTCAATATACTCGAGCAACCCCAATTCGATCCTCGATGCCGGCATCAATGAAATTGTTCATTTAAGTGCTGACCACGTGCTCTGCGGTGAAGGAAAACGTGAAGAAACCGGCATATTTTCGAAATATCAACAAAGCAAATATTCCGAAGTTATTGTGAAGTTTGCAATACAGAGGAGGCCTTTGCCCGGTAGTGGGACATGTATAGGTTGTTACTTCATTTTTTTTTTAATATAATTATACTGTACGTGTATGTCACTGAACTCATCCTAAACGGCTGGACCGATTTTAATGAATTTTTTTACGTCTCTTCAGGTCGATTCGAGAATGGTTTAGATTCACAACTTTTTTTCGGATCGGATTTAAGTCGTGTGTAAAGGACATCGTCTGCTTAGTCCGCTAGTATTCTTATAAACTAGTAAATGGCGAGTCGATTTTTTTGTTCGGTCATACTCATACTGCGAGAACTACAGAACCGATCGGAATAATACTTATACTACAAGATGCAGCGTGTTTCGGAGGTTTTAGTATATGAAATGTTGATGATTTACTCATCCGGACTATAAGCCTATTTCTTTTTATTGAAAAAAGATAGTAAGACCGCGCGAAGCGGGTGGGGGACAGCTAGTTTAGTAATAACTAATATATTTACTTATACGTATTGCAAGTATCGTAATTATAATGTTTCCTTATTTAGAAGACATAACCTAATTTGCTGTAAGTTTTCCTAATAAAATAAAATAAAAACTGTGGTATTATATAAGCCCATAGAAAATAAACATTTTCGCGGAACCCTTGTGACTTTTATACGTAACCCAGTTTCGGAATCGTTCTGTCTCTCTACGGCCCATAAACTACATCATCGCGAGAGATATCGTTCGCTCGCTGCAAGAATGAAGGACAAGCCAACACAGACATTCTATTCCGTTTAAAATAGTGGGGTCGAACTTGCGATCCTAAGATAATCGATCCAAATCCAGTTAGTACGTGTGCAAATGAGTTGTCTTTTCTGGAATTTTGACGTGCTAAAATAAACGTCTGACATTTATGCCTCTTCCGCAAACCAGAGCCGTGATAGCTATCACGGCTCTGGTTTGCGGACTGAGCTCAGTGTCCAGGCGATCGCTTTTGATTCAATATGCTCGAGCAACCCGAGTTCAGATCAAGTTGACGGCACCATTAAAATAGTTAATTTTTTCAGTGGTGACGGAAAACATCGCGTGAAAACTTACATATTTTCGAAATTAAAAAGATATTTCGAAGACATGAGAAATCCGCCAATGCGCAGTGTGGATTCGCGTGGTGGACTATGCCGTAATACCCTCTGTACAGAGGACGTCTTTGCCCAGAACTAGAACATAATATATATGTTGTTACCATAGTGTACTTTCCTGCAAACTAGAAGATTTGAGACTGTCTGTTTAAACGAAAGTTAAATGGTATTATTTTACGGATTTTATCGTGTTATAAATATTAAATTACCGACGTTTCGAACACTTTCCAGCGTTCACACTATACATTTTCTATTTCTCCACGTATCTCCAGAGTTCAACTTCAATACCGATGAAAAATATGGGACCACATGAAACACAAACCCGTATTCAATGCAAAAAGAACTTTTAAAATCGGTTCATAAATGACTCAGTACAGAGATAACACATAATCTCCTAATTTATGTAGTCAATGTTTACTTGTCTCTATTTAATATATAATTCATGTAGCGAAAGTACTAAATCTAAATAGACAGGCCATAATCAGATCTATCGGTTGAGATATCGTGTAACGATTGTAGCTTGCCGTCGTTTATTAATGTAGCGGATGTTCAAAACTATCGCTTAATCGATAGTTACAGGCCGGCGAGGTCGCGCCGAGGGACGGACTGTTGATTATGTAATGAGCGCAGACGCTCCAATGTACCAGCTTGTTGACTGGAGATTCACGCCCGGTTTCTGATATACTGATCATCGTAAATGTCAACTAATCAGCTGTCAAATGGCTTTTCAAATTTCATTTTAGTTGCCAAAAGGATGGTTTCTATACAAAGAGTTTAACCATCCTTTTGCAGTGTTTCAGAAACCGGTAGTCAGTTTTGTACCCAGAGGACTCTAATCTTAAGTAGTTTGGAGTTACGTGCATATTTGACGTCCCGATTGGCGTAGTGGATAACAAACCTGTCTCGTTCGCCAGACTGTATGTGTTCGATCCCCACTAATGGCAAAATATTGTGATGAACTGTTTAGTACTGAAATAGTGTTTTTCGAATGTCTGCGTGTTTATATATTTATTATATTTAATTATTTACAAAAAAAAAATGTTTAAGTATGTAATTATCAGTTACCAAGTATAGTACAAGCGTTGCTTAGTTTCGGACAAGAACGTTGTGTAAAATACGTCTTGAAATGTTAATTTTAAAAATATTTTTTCGTATGGTATGTATAAATATCATTTGGTATCACATTACTCACTGGAGAACAGCTTGAAGTTGAGGTATTATGGTACTTTTACGTTTTTTTCTGACGATTGAGCAGCAGAGGCTAAAAAAGGCAAGCAGGGACCGCTGCTTTTAAAGTTTGGCATTGCAGATGTTGGCACAAAAGTTAAATTTATCACTAAAGATGATTTAATTCGTGAAGGCTGTCGTGATTGGTCAACGATTAACTTAAAGACGTTGTTCGACTACTAGGCGATTGTTAAAGATTCGATTTCGAGGTCGTGTGTCGTTCGTGCAATACCATATATAGTGGTAGTGATGAGCAATGGTGTTTAATAACATATACGTAATAATTGTTTCGCTTTACGTTATATGACATTTTCGTCGGCAGTTTCGCTAGCGTTGAAGTCCTTAAATAAAAATCGTTCTTTAAAAACTAAATAAAAACTTTTTTTATCAATTAAAAAATAGCCTATGTCCTTTTTCAGGCTCTGGACTATCTGTGTACCAAATCTCATTTAAATCGGTTCAGTAGTTTTGGCGTGAAAGTGAGACAGACAGACATAGTTACTTTCGAATTTATAATATTAGTATGGATTATACAGCGTGTCGTTACCATCGCGACAATAAGTGAACACACGTCTAATGCTACTTGCCAATAATCATAAATATTAACGTTAAACAAAATCCATGATTTAAAAAAAAAATATTTTTCAAACAAATTAATTAAGTAAAAAAAAAAAAAAATATGTAACATACTATACAACTCGCGCCACAGCGTCGTATTACAAGCCTCTCCTTCTAACAGTATGTTTTGTCTCTTTTAAATTCATTCAACCCATTCATATGCTTTGTGACCTTTACAAATGAACTTTACGTTACGCTTTTATAGGTAAGGATGTTCTAAAATTCAGACTTTTGGAAAATTTAATAACTCTGTAAATATTGATGTTTAAAGAATTTAACTGTTTAATACAACTTTAAAAATTACCCCCTATATGAGTGTTCATTTATTGTCGCGATGGTAACGACACGCTGTATAAGTGAATGTCACAGAATGTATGAAACGTAAAGAGATAGCAGTCTATAGAATGACACCAATAAGTGTAATTTGAGTGCCTCAGTTTCGGTGCGCTAGTATCATAATATCTATTGTATATAATATCATTGGTGATGAGGAAACATTGTCTGAGAAAATAAGACTTGAAATATAGTAGACATAGCTTATCGTCAATCGTTTCATTTACCTATAAAATATCTACGAAATTCCGTGAACATTAAAATGATTTCTAAAGGTAGAGCAGGTATTTAGCTAAGAAACCGTGCGAGTGAAATTGGTTTATTCTATTACACTACGGGCAGTTCCTTTGCTACGGCTAAGTTGTGAGCGTTTTCTATTGGCTTAAAGTTAAATCTAAGTAAATTAGCGGATGCCACTTTGTCTGCTGTTTGCTGTGTTTTCTACATAGCCTTCTGTGAAGAATACATAAAACAAAACTGCTTGTTCCTCGAACTCTGAGGAACACGTGACATGGAATTAGGGTTTTGATTCTGAGAAAGACTAATGTGAGGATGTGATTCCAAAATATCGTGGAAGCTGGTTGGTCAAACGGTTAATCCTTTCATGTTGTTCACGGAATGACACTCGAGCGAAAAGATTTTGAATTGCATTCACTAATAACTTTACGATTATAATTCATTGTTAACTGGTTTTAATCTTAACCATTTTGACGGTAAGTGTAATAAAGTGCGTTATCCTAGGAATTTTCATCGTATCATCATAAAATTAAATTAACAGTTCGTTAGTCCATTTATTTAAAGAAATATGCACTAGTTGTGTACTAATTGTGTACACTAGCAGTTAATATTTTATTGTATTAATATATTTACTTAAAAAATAACAATAAAGCAGGGGACCATATGGTTTTCTTATTACAATGCAGTACAACCACGAGGCAAGAATGAATAAGCTAATAAATTATTTACATTATTCATTAATATTTAATTATTCTCGGAAATATTCTGCAAACACATAAAAATCTTGTTATATTAAGTTATTGTTTATTTATTTATTCATCAGTACAGTAATCCAACAGCATTATATTGCATAAGTTGTGAAAATTATAGTATAGTACATGTGAGCCAATTACAAAAACAATTAATACACTTAGGTTTAGTGCTTTTATAACGAAGAACCGTGATAGCTCAGTGTCCGGGCACTCGCCTTTAATTCAATATACTCGAGCAACCTGAGTTCGATCCCCGGTACCGGCACCAATGAAGTTTTTAACTTAAGTGCTAACTTATCACGTGCTCAGCGGTGAAGGAAAACACCGCGTGGTGTACTATGCCCTGATACCCTCTGCACAGAGGAGGCCTTTGCCCAGCAGTTGGACATGTACAGGCTGATACTTTTTTTACTTTTACACTTAAGGTTAGTGCTTTTATAACGAATATTTGAGGTGGTGAAAGTAACTAGTAACTAGAAAATTGTAAGAGTTATGCCAGAGCCGGGCTATCCCATTCATGCAACAATAATCCGTGCGTGGCTCTGCGTAGAAATTTCCAAACCGGAGCAGCCAAGTATTTCCACCGATCGTTATAGCAAAAGACGCATTGTTACCTCAAACAAACGATAGCGCACAGTACGAGTTAAGGGAGAGTTATCTGTCCGATAAGATCTTGATAACCCGGCGACACCTAAAAAGTACAACATCCTCGATTGAGCACGCGAATCGAATCTATAATCTATAACCGGCGAAGATCAGCGACATCTAGTGAGCGCTAAGTGACAATGAGGGGACAGATGAGCAATCTCACACTTTGACTGCAACCGTGGTGCTAAAATCAAAACCATTTATTCATCGACATAACTAAAATACATTTCATTTATCGATGGTAATTTTTTTTTAATCTACCACCGCTTCGTAATGAGGTTCTTCTTACGGGGAAGAAACAGGCGAAAGAAACTCCGTAGGTATCCTCTCTTTGGGTCAATTTTTTTGCCGTTCACCATGGTGCTAAATATAGATGATAAGACAGCAGTCGGTACAAGATGCCTCGTGATCGTGTGACGAACATTGACCATCGTATAATGATGCGGAAAGAGGTGGAAGAGCGCGCGGTTCGTACTCAGCACTGGTCAAAGATCAGCGACGTCTGGTTTGCGCTAAACGGGAAGGGACTCCCGGCTTGTGTTGCCATTTTAAATGAGAAAAAACACTATGATGCTATTTAGAACGGCAGCTGATAGAAGATGCCACAGACGAACGTGTATCGAACATTGACCATCGATGTATCGCCGTGGAAAAGATGGAAGTGCCTTCGCATACTCCTGGTGACGAGTCAATTCTAAACATAAAACGAAATTTATAAATTTTAATATGAACAATGTTGTAGAGACTTTAGCCTCCATGGGGTCTTTGAATGACTTTGCCATATCCTGAAGACGGAAGTTGAAATATTATTTAAGGCAATGAAATAGTTCGGCTGTTGCACGAATGGCAGGCCCGTTGGGGTAAGTAGACTGGTGAAGTGAAAGTGACTACTTTGTCAAAAGGCAAGTTCTTTTTACGTTATCTATTGCAAATGTCCATGGGCGGCGGTTAACACTTAACATCAGGTGAACCACCAGCTCGCTTGCCACCTCACATAAACCTGATCATAGATATGCAAGTGTGCGGCAATTCGATGGATGCAGGTGGCTCAGGATCGTACTCAGTGGCGGTGGGGCTTGTGTTCAACAGTGGTCTCAAACAGGCGAAAAATGTTAAATGTATTATCTAATTTTTAATGGTTAGTTTTTCTTTAACAATATTTAATAACCGGCGTAAAGTGGAAGTATAATACTTTCGCGTTTCGTCTGGTGACTGAGGTAGCCGGAGCCCAATTTCCAAGAAGGTTGTCAACGCATCTGCAAACCCTCGGGTGTAGCCGATATCCACGGGCGGCGGTATTCGCTTAGCATCAGGTGAACCGTTTGCTCGTCTGGCAACTTTTCACATAAAAAAATCCCTTCCGCAAGAGCGGTCGCCTATCGTGGCGTGTGATTCAACGGTCGGAGGTCAGACGGATAGGCCGACGGCGGCTTTGTTTTGGAGGCGAGACCATTCAGGCGATAAACTCATTCATGACCATGTGTCACGACCAAGGCGGGAAGTGTCAATAAACGTGTTAGAGGACACTAGTTACCTGTTCATTCGGCAAAAATGAGAAACTATTTAGAAACTGTTAATATTCAATATACATGAGGCGTTCTTTTTTTTTATCAGCCTCTTTGATTGTTGATTAGAAAAAACAACCCGGCAGGTGCGTGACGGACTCGCGGACGAATTTCGATGACGTAATTCAGTTACATTATCTATAAAAACGGCAAAGAAATCATGTCTGCTGTATGGGAGCCCCACTTAAATATTTTTTTTTATTATGTTTTTTAGTATTTATTGTTATAGAGGCAACAGAAATACATCATCTGTGAAAATTTCTACTGTCTAACTATCTCAGTTCATGAGATACAGCCTGGTGACAGACGGATAGACAGAATCAGAAAAGAAAACGAAGTCTTAGTAATAGGGTCCCGTTTTACCTTTGGGTACGGAACCCTAAAAATTAGTCCTCTCGAGGGTCGGAGTAGAAAGGTTTTATGCATCTAGTTCGTCTTTTTTGTTATGCTATATTGGAACAATGAACGCAAGTCATTTGCCTGTAGCAATGGATGTGATGCAGTCAGCCGTCATCCGTATTTCAGTCAAATTAATATTCTAATCAATTCTAGTATTACAGCTAACTGACTAATTACCGTCATGCAATTTATACAGTAAAGCACTAATAGCGAAACTACTTTAACATATATAACTTCAAATTAGAAATATTTTTGGTAGCGCCACGCAACAGTTTTCTGTTGCACGAATGGGCAGGTCCGTCCGGGTAAGTACCACGACCTCACAGAAGACCGGCATGAACTGGCAGTATTATAGTGTGGAAGTGGAAGTATAAAGTGCAAGTTTGGTAACCGGGGCCACCTTTGAAGGTTGTCAATCAAACATTTCCATACATCATCAATTTCTGTCTCATAATAAAAGTTGCAGATGGATGAAAGGATTCGGTGAATAGCATTTTATTTAGTAAAAGGGCAAACGGTACGACGTCGCGGTCGTACAAATTTTTTCTATACGTTTCAGGATGATATTATCCATGTGGTTGAATAATGGTCGCTTAAAAACTGAGGTTTGTTTGGTTTTAAACGGAGTTGCGCTAACAGAGCTTCGTCGCACTAGCCGCTTCATTTGAAATTCCGTTGTTTAGATTTGAAATTAGCAGCTTTTTTGTGAATCGAGTGTGATCTTGATTTCCCTTCTTGAGTAGTCTGAAGTTGACATATTTTTAAGAGTAAAGGAGAGGCTATTGAGGGTATTGGGACATAGTCCACCACGCGACCCCACTGCGGATTGAAGGACTACATATCTTCGAAATATATATATTTTTTGTTAATATCTCGAAAATATGCAGGTTTGCTCACGATGTTTTTCTTCACCGCCGAGCACGTGATTGATTGATACTTAAAATCAACAATTTCATTTTTGCCTTGAGTTTGAACTCAAGTCGTTCAAGTATAATGAACTAAAAGTGAGCGCCCGGACACTGAGCTATCGCGGTAATATATTTGTAAGCATGTATTCCGACCACATACAAATGATAACAAGCTATGTAAAAGCTATCTCTTTGAAGGTTTTCTAATTCTGTTCTAAAAGTATATTCGACAGTACCTAATCTATGTATACAATAATTCCGTCACAGCGTTTGACCACGATGGACTCCGTCGACTTCCTCTTCGGGGGTCGTGGGTTCGATTCCTACACGTGACAAGTATTTGTGTGAAACACAGATAATTGTTCCCGATCACGATTGTTTGTTTCGCTAAGTTTGACGATAGGCTAGAAAAATCTAGCCAAAACCGCTTATTCACATTACTATATTCACATTCCGACCTAGGTGGTATAAAATTTTAAGATTTACTTTGATTATGCTGGATTTGTTCAAACTAAGGATATATGATGGATTTTATCTAAATTAATAATTTCTTTTATGAAAATAATACATAGTCAGCCAACCGCCAGCCACTACAGCCACAGATCACACAAGGATGTATTTATCTCGCGCAGTTTATCGAAACCACGCTTCCACCTTAAAGCCCACGTACCTCGGCTACTTCCGTTCGCACCAGCGCTCTGGGCGCGCCGAGCCGCAGCCCGTGGGGTGGTCGCAGCTCGAACAGCTCGCAAATCGTGACCCTCGTCGTTGCGAACGAATAGAGGGGCATCTTACGGCGATATATTGCAACGCTCCCTCGCATCCGGTACGGTCAGCAGATTCGCCGCTGTTGTGTTCATCGGCCGCTCTGTATGTTTGTCCGATGACGGTTCCCCGTTAGCGGGACGCGATTTCACGCGACACTTTCGTGTGCCACATACGGCGACTTGAGGGAACATCACATTTCCACGTGTCGATATCGGCGGCCGCACATAAATTCGTTCCGCGACCGAGCTATCGATGATTTAGGGACCCCCCACACGATACGTCGGACGTCGTCGGACCCTGTAGGACTGCGGCGCGGCGGCACAGACGGGTGAGGGGGAGGGAGGGAGGGAGGGCGGGGGGGTTCAGGGGCAGTGAGGAGAGGGGAAGCGCAACCGTGGCCCCCGATGCGTGTATCGATCCGACCCAGTTACGACGGCCCGGGAGGCAGGGGACAATGCACTTGACGCCGATTCGTTCCGAATCGGTCGCGTAATATCGCCGGCGGACGATCCATTGGATAGCGAACTAGGGGTGGGCAGCGAGGTGCTCGATGCATTCGATTATTATCTGTTTGTGCGCAGTGTCTGTTCGCGTTCGTCGTTGTTTCGTTAATTGTGCATTACATCTTGGGCGTAACTTATTGTTTTGTAAAGTGAAGAAGGCGAAGTGTTTAAGCGACCGTGGCAGTTGTATATGTGTCATTTATAATGACCGCATATAATTATCATTGAGTCACAAACACAATGTCTTCATCGTTTCACATCCGAATAATGTGATAGCGCGCTTGTTTTAAAACAACAAATATTAATAAACTTTACGCTTTCGCAGTTGCGGCTTTAGGTTAATTACTTACAATGGACTCGTGTACAAACATTTTTAATAGATAGAGAAACATTACCGAAACAATAATTACGAAGTAAAAATAGGTGGAGACATTTAGATTTTGGAAAGAGAAATAATTAAATATTTTTATAAGTGACGTCGAAGCGTCGCAAATATATAGAAAAATTCCTATACCATAAAAAGCGTCATCAGATGCAGCGGTCGTAGCTAGCGATCATAAAATCAATCCCCGTCTGTTGTCTACGCAGCTATCCGTCTCATGCTACGAACGAGACGAACGGCTACGGCGTAGCGCAGGCATTGTCTGCCAATTCCTGACAATTCATGTTGTCTAAAGATGTTACGAAGAAGATTATGCATGCATATCTTGATACAAACGTTAACACACCGCAGAATAATATGCTCTCGCAACAATTAAAAAATCCGCAATTGTAAATTTACCTTTTTTCACTTATTTACTTAGCACTCGTTTATAAATTATACGTTTCGAAGCTCATTAGCATTAGCGATTTTGATAACATTTTTTTTCCTCTTTTTTAAAAACATTGCACCTACTATATATAGAAGTGGTAGGTCACGCGCACACGAATGGGCAGGCCCGTCCGGGTAAGTACCACCTCACAGAAGACCAGCGTAAAGTGGACAGTGTATGACAAATACTTTCGCGTTTCGTCTGTGAGTGAGGTGGGCGGAGCCCAATTTTCAAAAGGTTGTCAACGCATCTGTAACCCTCGGGTGTAGCAGATGTCCATGGGCGGCGGTATTCACTTACCATCAGGTGAACCGTCTGCTCGTTTGACAACTTTCACATAAAAAAAGCAGTACATGACCATGTGTTGTGAGGACGTTTTACAAAAATAAATTTCACGTGGACGAGCATACAGAACAACATGCGAAACAATTATCCGTGGGTCTCACAAATAGTTGTTCCGTGCGGGAGCTGAAACCACGACACCCGGCGCCGAGCCTTGCTAGCTTACCTAGACAACTGCGCCACGGAGTCAAAGTTAGTCACCAACTCGGTATTTTTACCGTGCATTATTAATTCACGTAAAAAATATAATAGTAAGTATATTTCTAACACTCCACTAATCGACATCGCGGTTCCGTAGAGGTAGATTACATTAAAAAAGTAACAGCCTATACATGTCCCACTGCCGGGCAAAGGCCTCTTCTATACAGAGGGTAACAGGGCATAGTCCACCACGCGGCCCTACTGCGGATTGGCGGACTTCACAGATCTTTACTAATATTTTTTTTGTTATTATTTCGAAAATATGCAGGTTTCCTCACGATGTTTTCCTTCGCCGCGGAGCACTAGATAAGTCAGCACTTAAAGTTAAAAACTTCATTGGTGCCGGCACCGGGGATCGAACTCAGGTTGCTCGAGTATATTGAATTAAAGACGAGCGCCCGGACACTGAGTTATCACGGCTTCAGATTACATTACATCTTAAGATAATATCAATAGCCTCAGAAACATCGCTATACTATGGAATATGCCTGCTGGATAATGGGTTGGTTTGAAAGCATCATGGCCTTGGAGAGATCGTAATAGTAGAAAATTATAATACTGTTGCGTTTCATCCGTCAAGAGCCGTGATAGCTCAGTGACCGGGCGTGCGCTCAGCGGTGAAGGAAAACATCGTGAGGAAACCTGCATATTTTCGAACTGAAAAGTCCGCTAATCTAGTGTTGTCGCGTGATGGTATGCCCTAACCGCTAGACACAGGTCTTTGCCCAGCAGTGGGACTTGTATAGCATAGGCTGTTATTTTACTTTCACTACTTTTCATCCGCTGAAAGAGTGAGCCGGAACCCACTTTTTAATACTATGGGTCCCGGCTACCTCACTCACCAGACGAATCGCAGAAGTGTAACACTTCCACATCACGCCGGTGTTCTGTGAGGTCGTGGTACTCACCCGGACGGACCTGCCCATTCGTGCAACAAGTGAATACTGTTGCGAGGCCCTACCGCAGTTAAACACTTCACCGTCACGCGGGCCGTCTACCTTCGCAACGCGCACACAGACTAAATAGACTAAACAGACGCGTCGTCGAACCGTCTAGAAACATCGATCGTTAGCGGTCGTCTAGAGACGCCGAAAAGGTGCAGACGGCCGCCGAGACGGGTTCGCCGACCGACCCGCGAACGTACTCGGGGCTGACGGTTCGACGACATCCGTCTGCGAAACGCGCGTACGGCAACGAACGCGTGGGCATAAAGGGCGCTCTGCGGCCGTCTGGTCTATATTTAACAGTCGGCAGCCGAGTTTTAAGGCTTTAACGACCCTTACGCCCGCTTTCTGTAACGGTGTCTCCGTGGCGCATTTGCCAAGGTATTGGCGTCGGCGCCAGTGGTCGTGGGTTCGATTACCACACGAGAAAAGTATTTTTGTGACCCACGGATAATAGAAAAACGCTCGTACAACACAGGATAATGTTATCCTACAGTACGGGCAATGTTTAAAAAAAAAGAAAAAATAGTGATCATCGTAAATGTTAGCTAATCAGCTGTCAAATGGTCTTTCAAAATATGTCATTTGAGTTGCCAAAAGGATGATTCAGCTCTTCGAATTGATCATTCTGATCGTTAAGAAGACCATTCTGGTCAATTCAGAGAGTTTGAAAAGTTTATTAGTGGATTTTATCAGTGTTTCAGAAACCGGGCGTCAGACTTTGGAGATTGTTTCGCCATTTCGCTGCCTACGCACGCGTTAGATTGTGCCATTCTATATGCGGAGCAAGGATAAAAAGAAAGCAATTTACAAGCACACGAAACAGCCCTTTTTAAAGTGCTTAAAAATATTCATAAATGAAACCGTTTAAAAACTTTAAAGTTAAACGGTTTTATTTTATGTGCACTGAAAACTACAATATTGTATTGCCATCTAAATTAAACGTGTGTACCAAATTTCAGATCAATCTGACAACGGGAAGGTGCTTAAATTTCAATTTCTTATTTTGACCCAAATAAACAAATTCCGTACGGGTCGAGCTAAATAAAATCGTTTAAAATCTGGTACGTTTACTAAAGCTTCATGCAGCGAAAGTACTAATTATAAAGCAGTCTACTAATGTTTGCATATTAAAAAAGGGAAGCGAATAGATAAGAAAATAAATCACTTAAAAACCTTCCGAATAATTGAATCGATAGTTGCATATTTTTTTAGGTAAATAGGTATATGTTAAATAAGTAGTATAAATGGCAGTTACCAACTAGAATGAAGAGCAGACCAAAGTCCATCAATTAGATATTTGAAAACATGAGGATAAGATTAAAGTTAATAAACAATTTATTGTGTATAATTTCGTTCTCCCATTTCCTTGGTATCGTATACATTGTAGAATTCAGTCACGAAAGATACATGTAACATTATAATTATACTCAACATTCTCACTAATATAACTAATCGGTACTAGTTAATAAACATTGGCATATTTACTATAAAACCGCAACAAGTAAGAAAGAAAGAAGAAAGTAATATTTAGTACATATTAGTATAGTATATAGCTGTGTTCAATATATATCAAGTATATATTTTACACTGAGCTTTAACTGCGGTAGGGCCAGTCTTCTCTATTGTACGGGAAGGTCCGTCCGGGTAAGTACCACGACCTCACAGAACACCGGCGTGGAGTGGAAGCGTTAACTTTTGCGTTTCGTCTTGTGAGCGAGGTAGCCGGGGCCCACTTTGTTAAAAGGTGGCAACGCATCTGATGTTGCAAATGTTATAACTTAACTGCCGCTTAACTGTGTGAGCAATCTATAATATCGGAGCCCGGAATACACTCAGAGATCTTCTTAAACAGATTGATTTACTCACTGATGCGTCTGAATACATTTATTGTAATATATTTCTTTTGTATATTCCACATAACCTTAATTACCTATTATCTAAAGAATAGTGACAGACATAAATTAAACAATAGAAATAAGGACAAACTATCTACGTCATTTATTTTCGTAAATAGGTCGTTCATGGGGCAGTGTGCGCATATAGATATAATAAAATCCCACAGTCGATATTAAATCTGCCACTTGATCAATTTAAACGCAAAATTAAAAGTAAAATTATGGTTAAAGCATATTAAACCATGGCGGAATATCTCGACGGCGCCAATGTATCGAGTTAATACTCACGTAGGCTAAAATAAAACTATTATACATGTACCATGTTATAATGTAAACTGATATATTTTAAAAAAGAGCAACTGTTGAATTTCTTGCCGGTCTCCTTTCAACAGAGACTGCTTTCCGAACCGGTGGTACCTTAATTACAAACTAATGTATTAATTTCTATACCTGGAGGACCGAGCTTTGCTCGGTTTGTTTTTTTTGGTAAATCGTGTATTTTGGAAATTACATTTAGATACAAATTGGTAACTAATGAAATATGCATGATGTGTTTCGATCTTACCAACGTAATAATAAGAAAATATGAACTGGTGTTTTTCACAAAAGAAAGAACTTTAAAAAAAAGGGAAAAAAAAATAACAAAATAACAAATCAACAAAAAATAAAAGATAAAGAAAAGAATCGAAAAAAAAGAAAAAAAATAAGTGTGTTAATGATCGTGATACGAACCACGGCCTTCTGTTTCGTGGCTGTTTGTGAGCGGCCAACCAATTACCGACCGAGCTATTACAACATTTTTTTTCGGTGAAATTTACCGTCGTATTCGAATAATATTTTTCATTCCCTGAAAACTGGGATAAAACGACATTTTCTAAAAATGAAACCTAGTCAGATCGATTTTTCGCCCCCGAATCTACGCACATACTAAATTTCATGAAAATCGCTGGAGCCGTTTCCGAGATTCCAATTATATATATATACAAGAATTGCTCGTTTAAAGGATAAGAGATGTAAAATTTTGACGTTTCATAAGAACGCGCAAGCGTCTATTTGAATAACATCAGATGAATCGCCAGCTAGCTTGCCACGTTTTCACATAAAAAGTACCAACCCAACGCCCGGTTTCTGAAACGCTGATCATCATAGATGTCAACTAATCAGCTGTCAAATACATTTCAAATATTATTTGAGTTGACAAAAGTATTGTAAAACTCTCTGAATTGATCAGAATGGTCTTATTAATGATAAGAATGATCAATTCAAAGAGTTTAACATTCCTTTTGGCAACTCAAATAACATTTGAAATGTATTTGACAGCTGATTAGTTAACTTCTACGATCGATCAGTGTTTCAGAAACCGTAAGACAGATATCACATCTCAAAAGTTTTAACAAGAAAAATCAAAACCCATCAAGTGCTTAGCGTGGTGAAAGAGGAAAAGAGAATAAAGATAGATAGCTCCGCGGATCTAGACAGCACAAATCAATTACGTCATTAACGACTTTTGGATACCTAAAAACACGCAAATATATGTAATAATTGGCATTTGTAATTTTGTATTATATAATCACAGTCCAACAAGGTTACACGGCAAATTTTTGTCATGGGCTGAAACTATTCCGTTAAGTATGTTTTGCACGGTGTACCCAAAGTGGTTGACAATTATAAAAGTGACATAATATCATATCGTATAATAAGGAAGTAACAGAGCTACCAAAAAAGCTATTTGTATTTTGTGAAATCGTGTTTTATCGTTGGTTTACTCGACAAGGTTATATTATGTATTTGGATAATATCACATAGCGCCATCTCACAAAGTTTTGCGGTACCAGTATACTAACATACAATAGCAGGAATGCAAGTACCTGAAGAATTTGCGAGATGGCGCTTTACAATATAATTGTATTAAATTTTCTTTTTTTTCGTAAACTCGCGTTTTTTAGTAGAGACGCCTATGTAGATAGAATATTTTATTTTTTTGTGAAATAACTATTTCGCGACATATTTTTACAAAACGTTATCTTGACCCAAGCTAAATAAAGCCTATACCATGGGATAGCTAAGTGTCCGAGCGCTCGCCTCTAATTCAATATACTCGAGCAACCGGAGTTCGATCCCCGGTCCCGGCACCAATGAAGTTTTTAACTTTAAGTGCTGATTTATCACGTGCTGCGCGGTGAAGGAAAACATCGTGAGGAGACCTGCATATTTTCGAAATAATAACAAAAAAAAAATATTTTTCGAAGATATTTGAAGTCCGCCAATCCGCAGTGGGGCCGCGTGGTTGACTATATCCTGATACCCTCTGTATATAGGAGGCCTTTGCCCAGCAGTGAGACATGTATAGGCTGTTACTTTACTTTTATACCATGGAATACTAGGTATGTGATAAACATACTTTTCTTACACGCAGACCCTAGAAAAACACTATGATCATCACATAATATATTTCCAGCAGTGGAAATTGAACCCACTATACCAAATGGGTCAATAACCCAGCAGAGAACATAGCAGAGAACCTTATATCAATATAAACGTGGATCAAAATAATAACAGCCGTTTTTTTCGAGACATGCGAAGTTTCGAAATATATACAAGAAATGATCATTTAAATGTATTAGTTATATTTATAATATAGATATCTCAATAAAAAAAATGGACCAAATTAGAAAAATAATATAGACAACTTTATTAATTTCAGTATTATATCTATTTTACGCACTACTTTGGTCACTCAGTTATGGACACAGTAAAAAAATTCAAGACGAGCGGACCAGACAATGATATAGCAGTGGTCCCTAGACCCGACGTAATGTAGAATGTACCATTTACCCGTCGACGGAGAGTACTCTAATCGCGGCCACCATTGAGGAGTGGTTGTAAATAACCCAATCAGTGATCCCCCGTAGAAGTACTGACAGGTCCTAATTGGACACGCGCAAGGTTCACACGTGTGAGAGTTCGCGTATTAAAATATATGAAGGTACTACTATAGATCAGTTCTAGGCCTTACTCAGCACTCGGCAATTGTTGAGGTCGTATTTTTTTTTTATGTGAAAAAGTGGCAAACGAGCTGGCGGTTCACCCGATGTAAGTGATAACCGCCGCCCATGGATATTTGCAACACCCGTAGGGTTGCAAATGCGTTGCCACCTATAAATAAAGTGGGCCCCAGCCACCTCACTCACCAGACGAAACGCAGAAGTGTAACACTTCTACTTCAGTGCGGTCTTCTGTGAGGTCGTGGTACTTATCCGGGCGGACCTGCCCATTCGTGCAAGAGTGAACAATGTTGCTTGGTCCTACCGCAGTTGAATATTTGATAACGTTCACGAATTACGGGCTGAGCCGAATAAGACAACGTAAGGACTTGGAACATAATGATTCCGCTTTTCTCCGCCAACAATGTGTGAAAAAATATATTTGATTTATCATTCACATCCAATGCCAACTTGCAGAATTCTTTGTAAAAGCCTATGCTGCTTCCTCGCCTAGATCAAACCCGTAGTGTTGCGGGAACCCCAAGTGATAGACGAGGCACCTTTACATAACGCACAAGATGCCTGATTGGTAAACGAGGCGCTTTTGGAATGGCTCCAAATTCAAGCACCTTGGAGGAATCTTAATGAATGAGGAATGACCCCATTGTCGACTTATACGATTTTTCCAGGACGCCGTGACGTTGTTCTTATAAGAGCCTTCACCTGGGATGGACTGCGCCGGTTAAGATAATCAAGACCAAACACTACTGACCTTCGTTGTTATTTAACTGGTTACCCGCAAAACACGCTCCAAACAAACTCAGCCTCCGCGACGCACAGAGTGCGGCCTCCATTCCGGAGCTGGCGGGAGCTTGGGTCGTAATCCAAAATGCACTGACCTCGAACTGAGCGCTGAAGGTCTTGAAGACCCCCTCCCAGAGGCTGCCCGACTGCGTGAGCACCTGCACGATGTCGCCCACGTGGGACGTGGCCGCGTGCATGAAGTGCGCGTTGCTGTACACGCCCTCGGCTACCACGCGGCCGCGCGGCGACCTGCGCAGCGGTCAAACACGGCGCTTTGGTGGCGGGCAGAGACCGGAGACCGGGGACCCGGGACCGGGGACCAGGGACCGGTGCTCGGCCCACTGCTCTGGTCGCAAGGCACTCGCATAGCAGAGAGGAGGCTCAGCGGTGAAACGTCCGAAGTGTCATCGACTTGGACAGATGGAAGAATGGGACAAAACGCGCCAGTTTCACGAGCTCTCGGTCTCGAGGAGGAATAGTTTTGAAGAGGTCGCTATCTTAGGCGGTAAGTCTCACCCTCACACGAAGACAGACAAACTGGAAACTATCGGAAATGTATTAACACCGTTACGGGCAACTAGACACCATCCTGAAATGAATTCAGCGGCAGTGAAACACTATTGGCGCGGGGTTCGAATCCAACATACCCGAGGCACGAGGCGGTCGCATAGCTTTGTCTAAAAAAACCGAAACGTAGACTTGTTTACGTAAAAGCAACCGTATAAATATTCGATAACGAGCCTTCGTTGTTATATTACATAGAAACCTTCTTCGATAAGTATTAAATTTGTGTATCATTAAAGTTTTTTTAATGGAAAATTTGGCTTGTTTCGTTTGGAACATTACTTTTGGCACAACCAGTTATTTATCGCGTTCACACCCCGTCTCGTTTAGCGAACTCATCCCACTCACCCCTCCGATAGGTCCGAAACTAGTTGGTAGATACATCGATTGTACGTGAATTGAGCCGTTTTTAGTATTCCTTTAATAACATCTCACGAAAGATTCAATAATTTTACTAAAATGATCGTCAGGTTCTAAAATAATAACGGATAAGCAGGCTGAATAAAACCTTGTTAAAACGTGATTTTTGAGCGCATATCACGATGAATCAGTACATAATCGCAAATCGGGCAAATTTCCAAAACTATTAAAATAAGCCCATGTAATATTATCTTTAACATATTTTATCGTATACAGCATCCAGTGATACATGATGATAGAATATCAATGACTCTGAACGATTCCTACATCTATTACCGCATACAGGATTAGCATACGCTAGAATGAAAGTGTTAGTGTTCCTGTTAATACAAACATACATTTTTTAAATTCTAATCTGCAACAAATATTCACTACCATGACCCCAGTTAATAATGAATTTTGCGAAATTATTTGCAAACATTTATTTAATTCACAATTAAATTCTTATGATCCATCACCTAAATTAAAACATATTGAAGTTTCGGATGACCTTCCGAACATCTGTCCATCATTGTTCCGACACTATTAGTACAAATCAAAAGAAAGTATGAACTAAGGTTATTTCATACCAATTTTGTGTATGTGACACACATGCATATTTGAATCATTATATGATTCAACATGATTGAAATATAGTACATTCTATTAAATTTAACTATATATGGAACTTCAAACTCTGACGCAGCAGCGTCGGCTGTTGCACGAATGGGCAGGCTCGTCCGGGTAAGTACCACGACCTCACAGAAGACCGGCGTAAAGTGGAAGTATAATACTTTCGCGTTTCGTCTGGTGAGTGAGGTGGCCAGAGCCCAATTTTCAAAAGGTTATCGACGCAAAATGTCTATGGGCGGCGGTATTCACTTAACATCAGGTGAACCATCTGCTCGCTTTGCAACTTTTCACATAAAAAAAAAATAAGAAAAATAAATTTTAACAATGAATCCAGAAAAACATTTGCAATGAATTCTGTTAAAATAGTTTAAATTTAATTATATATAGTTTTGACATAAGAAACATTTTTATAGTAAAAAACGTAAAAAATCTATTATGATTAATAAATGAATAATAGATATAATTATGTTATGAAGTATCTTGTATACGAAACTAAAGTAAATGTTGATATACTGTCTTATTTGTTCCTGAGAAATTTATTATTAAATAGAAATTAATTAATTATTCAGTTTATACTCATATTTATATATCAAGGATATTTAGAGATTTTTTTATTAATTATTTACGACATTGAATACAATATATAATAATTTAATATATTACAATTTGAATATGGTAAGGCCACACAGCAATCTTGACTGTTTTACAAATGGGCAGGCTATTCTGTAGAATTTTGGTACGACCAGACGAGCCTGCACTGGCAAATTAAGTGAGTGTTATATTTCTGCGTTTCGTCTCACGAGTGAGGTAACCAGCCTGGAATGTATTTTCAACCTCCAGATGTTACAAAAGTGATAATATTATATCCTTGCTTTAAGTACCGATTAATTGATATATAGTGGCACCTTAAATGGACGAATTATGTATTTATAAAATTATCAATCATTTAAATTAAAAATTCATAATCAATGAACAGTACAATATAATCAATTCATGCAATTTATCATTTTTTAAAGTTAAATATTTATCTGTGCAGAAATAATGTTATGTCATTATTTATAATTAATAATAACGAAATTTAAATGAATACATTGAACATATGTAAATAATTATGTGATACTTTTCTTACATACTCAGACCATGAACATATTTATGATACTTTGTAGTCTTCATAATTTTGCTTTAGAAATATATTAATGCAGCATTTGTGCATTTTATCATCAACTACCGATAAGGATTACGACATTGTAGCTACTGACAGTAGCTAAACATTTGTATAGTTACAGTTTGAGATAAGCCATTGAAAAAAAATATCAATTTTAAAATAACCAAAGTACCAACAACTTTAACACAGTATGACAAAATTTAAAATCTTCCTAATCTAGGTCACTTTAATATATTATGACATAAAGATAATAAAACAACTAATTCAAGGAATAATATTCAAAATGTGCTTTAGAAGCAATACTTGTTATTAATCATGAGGCAAATTACATAATGATGACCATAACCGCTTTGTTAAGAATGATAAAATGTATAAGAATGTATTTCTATAATATTGATAAAGAGGCTGTACTTTTATTGTTGTAATTTTACCAATATAGGACATTCTTTAGTGAATTAGGGAGATATTATTCAGACATTGCACTTAGCAATCCTCACGAGAGAGAGAGAAAAATCTACCTGCATGACTTGCTAAGTACCTTTCAGATTGCAAGTGTGTTATTAAAAAACTATATCCACAACTAGTATTTGAAAAAATTACAACAATTAAACACCATCTTTTCATAAATTGTTTGCCACTTCCTTGCATAAAAAAAAAATAATTGCAGAATGTTATATGTAGTAAACAATTGGAAATAAGAGATAGATCTTGGCACACAAGGACAAGTGTGCAAGGTATACTTTCTATTTCCTGCACAAGAATAAGAGCCCATTAATCATTTTTAAGTTTATTCGACTCAAATAACAGTGATTATCCATTATTTGATAGGATTTTATGAATATTTAATAAGTTGGAAAAATATTTGGACATGCTGCAGTAATAATTCAAAATGTTTATTTACTGCCTCTCCTGTTTGTTGTTATATTATTTGATATAATTTTATTTAAGTTACATTTTTCAAGCTTAATAAATTAATAGTAATTATTACTACATATAATTGTAATAGATGAGGAAATAAGTCTCTATGGTTGGACCACACAAAAGCTTCCGCTGTTGTACGAATGGATAGTTAGAAGGTAGGTGGTACCATGGCCCTACATAAGACCAGCATGAAGTAGAAGTATATTCCTTGTTGATTTTGTTGGATGAGTGAAGAATTTGAGCACCGCTATTTTTAATGATTAGGTATTGCACAAAAATGCCGTCGGCAGGTTGCAGTTATCACATATTATCGGGTGAATTACCTGCGTGCTTGCCAACTTTTCACATAGAAAAATATTTAAAATGATACATATTGATAAAACAAAATAAATGGGCAAATAATACTAATATCTTAAAGGAAATGGAAATATGTTATAATTTTCAAATCAATTAAAGCAATCGTTCATACTTTTCAAATTATTATAAAAACTGAGTATTCTTACGTAATATTTGAGATCCTATAGCCCATAAAAACCCACCCCAAGTTTAGAATGATATATATACACTTATGTTTATGATTTACTGTTAGTATAATCTGACAATTTTTTAATGGCTATTACAGTGTTGGAATGAAAATATAAATAAATATACTACAACAATATATATACATGTAATTGAATATAATCTAGCAACCATAGTTCATGCCAGAGTGGGCCAAAGAAGCTGTGAATTGTGATTTTCAGGCTTATGAAAATATCATGAGGAGTCATGCATATTTTCCAAATATATTTAAAAAATATTTCAAAGATACCTATGTTAAGTCCATTAACTGGAATGGAGTTGTGTCGATTTACTATGCCCTAATAATGTAAAGTGCATTGTGCATGTAAAGTTTAATGGTATGCATTGATTGAATCTTCCATTACCATAAAAATTACCATGTCCAAATCAACCATGTAGGAAATCAAATCATTTACAGATTATTAGATTAATATAGACTGACTCTTCCTGTATCTACACACAAAACAATCTTTTTCTGAATCAATAAATCTAAACCAAAACAAAACTTGGCGGTTACATAATATGGCTTTAATTTATGGATAGTAAATTCAATTTAAGAACAATTTCTCTAATACATAATTTTGTTATATTTACCTAGTCAAAATTTACCACGTGTTTGCAAATTTAGACCTATCCTGTAAAGAACTGGCTAAGAAACTCAGCAGTCAAAAGTAGGTATATTCTTTTAGTTTAAGATCCATGTTTTAGTTGATACTATGGCCAATATGTTATCTAATAAAGTTAGCAGTAGCCAAAGAATTTATTAAACCGAAAGTACAGAATTTGCTGTATTTCTATGAATTTTGTTCCTTGATGTTATGTTCAACAAAATAATAGGGCTGTTATATTAAACTTGCCTTAATACTTTCCAAAAGCTGTGTTCATACAATTGATTAATTATTATTCTATATTTTCATATTACATGAATATTATTAATATAATTTTTAATTTCATTTATTTCTGGTATTAAGTCAAAAATTCTGGTTATAGCAATATAATACTTGACAAATAATACACTTGAGTTAAGGTCTCTTTATATCAAAATAACTCAACAATGCGAGGACAAAGAAACTTTCTAACCTACATAAATGTAGAAATCTATGTTAGAGTGAAGCAAATCAATTAAGTATGTATTATTAAATTGCTTTCACCCAATATAAACTGTAAACAAATATGCAAGATAAATGAAAGCAAAGTTTTCAAATATCCTCTATTTCTACTTTTTTATCAATAATAATTTATTGATTGTTTGTTTTAACATGATTATTATACATTGTTAAATGAAAATTTTTAACAGATTTTATTGCATTTTGAAAAGATTTTTAAATCTTCTCCTTTCCAATGTTCATGGTCATGGGACAGACTGGAAAGGGGTGCATAGGGTTTGACATATTGGTATTTTAGAAATCTTATTAAAACGCAAAAAAAATCTGTAAAACAAAAAAAATTGTTAAATACACAATGGTCACATAGATACTTGTTAGTCAATTTGGTGCTAAATTTCTACCTATATTGAAAAAAATTAAATATTATAATTTACTATTCATATATGATAAATATAATTAATTAGTTTTTTATTCCATGAACCAACTAGCTCAGACATAGTGAATATTTAAAAGTAAAATAAAGTATAGCACATAAAAAGTATTAATAAATAATTAATAACAATGCAATAGTTCTCATGAATTTCTGGAAAAAAAATCCTATATTGGCTGCAAATATTGTTTCCGAGATGAATGATAATTTCTACGCTATAGCAATGCTAAACATATTAACATGATTAAAATAAGGGCAATACATTCGAAAAATCGAAAAATGTGGCGAGGTTATGGAGATTTGCCATTATCTAACCATCTACTCTATTATGTATACAAGCGAAGCAAAAGCATATGTTGGAAATATGCAAAGTGCAGATTAAGTAATGAGTTCGTAAAGATGTAATATTGATCAGTTACCAATTTTGAATTGTGTATGGGACGAATTAAATGCACTGTGCAGGCGAATCCGAATGCAGTTAGGTACACGGGCGCTGGGTATCAGCTGATCGCAAGCAGCTATTCTAATAGTGGTGAGTACGCAGCAAAGTAGGGCAAACTACTAAAGGCGACCGCGCTCGTAACTCTCGCACCGCAAAGGCGGCGTGTCCCGCGTCGTAAGGTTCGTGAAATTCAACGATTTGTTTACACGCTTTATTTTAACCCACGCGCACGACAAAACGAAAATCTGTCAAGTTGACAACGGAAACAGCGAATTTTCGCAAAGCGATCGACGTCTAGTTCGAAAATAACAAAGACATGTCATACCAATACTGAAAGTTGGTGTACTTATACAGGCCTTACCTCGGCGGCCCTTGTCGATTTTTTCGTTTGTTATTCATATCGCCCTCGCCCGACTGCCCTGGTGGGTAGGCACCTTCTCGTCTGCGCGTGGGGACCGGAATTTTGGCTAATTATCACTTCTTTCTTTTACAACACAGTCCTTTCGACTTTCGCGGATGCACTAAACTGCAGTTGAAATTAAGAGTTAACACTCGAAAAGCGACAACAGGGCTGCATCTAATTCACCGAAGTTATTTGACATTTGCTAACAAATATAAACTAAAATATATTTGAGTACAAAATCTCAGTTCGATTTATTCTCGGGCACTAATCCCAAAAAATAAAAGGATTGATAGATCTCTCGTGCCTGCAATCAGAGCAGGAATACAACATGGCGCTGTGACGTATTCATCAAAAGAATTGCAAAAAATTTAAATCTTTGACAACAATTTCACCAGCACATGTAACAAGCTAAATATTGACGAATTATAATTTTAAACCACTTTAACAATTATTGTTTTTTCATAATTAATACCAATCTTTTAAAAGGTTGGTGTTTGATCGACTTCCACTTGCGAACTTTCAATATGGCGGAAAAGGTATTTGACTTCTAATATTGCCATGCTAAATAGTGAATAACGATTTTTGCCTTTTTGCTTTTTTCTCAAAATTTTTTGGTGAAAGTATTTTGTTACAGTTTACTTTTAATTCGAATATAACCTTAGAAAACATTTATTTAGGTATATATTATCGGAATTGTAAAAGTAAAGACAGAAATAAATATAACCTTAGCCATAACCATAATTTTAATTTGTGATTTAAATAATTTTAATTTTTAAATCAAAAATATATGTGATATCTTTAATATTTATGTTTCAATAAATAATTAAATTTTAAATAAAAGAATAACTGGTAGTTAGTTTTCTCTTAAGTTCTTAAGTTAATTTTTAAGCACTCTGTGAAAATGTCTTATTTTCTCTCTTCTGTTCTGTGATACAACGGATAGCCTTTATCGCGCGCGCGCGAAATTCGTTTATCGATAAGCCTTGACAAAACGCAAGTTTAATATCGATCGTGGGGGTGGTCGTGGCAAAATTTGTAGGTCACTGTAGAAATGAGCCTAAAGAACGCGGCAAAAATGACTCAACGAGAGAAATTTGAGTTAATTAACTCGGAAGTGCGTTCGTTTTATGAATATTGTAAAGAGGCAGGAATGACCGACGAGGAAATGGATATTATATGCCGTCCATTAACAACGGCGGTGAGGAAAGCGTCCATTAAGCGGTGGACCCGTGTGTTTCTGTTTCTTGTGATGGTGGTAGCTATTGGATATACTGTGAGTCAGACGGAAGCATTTCAATGGCACGCAGCGGCGATAGCTCGGATGACTTTAATACGGCTGCTCCCGATTTGGGATTGGACTCCGCTATACTACAATAAGTGCCTCATTGAAAGATCGCAGCCCCATAGCATGGACAACGATTTCGTCTCACCAGCGGATTGTATTTCCTGTGAATCTATCAGTAAGTAATGAATATCGATAAAATATTTTTTTAAATAGCGAGCAAAAAGTGTGTAGTTTACTAAATGAAAACATTTTACTGTCCCTTGGTCAATATAATACGATGATATCGACAGTGACTTAAAGATCGGATGTAAATCCTATTTGCCATGTCTAGCTGTATGTTGGTGAAGATAGTGCTGTATGGTGATGGCGGCGAATAATATAGTTAAAAAAAACTTTACCTTTTACCCAATAATACAACGGCAATAATGTAAGAAATAAATCTTTATTGCTTCAGAAAAAATCGCACGCGTCTCCGACTCCAGCTACAACGAAGTCTTCAACCACCATCTGCTGCGCGGCGCCCCGGTAATCGTGACGGACGCCTACCACGACTGGTCGATAACGCGCTCCGAGCTGAACCTGACCAGCTTCATAGGCGACGACGACCGCCTCCGTGACTCCGTGCCGTGCAGGGTCCTCACCAACATCCGGCTCGGCCGCCAGCCGATGGACCTCGAGGAGATCGTCTCCCGCATAACCAACACCAACATACCGAGCTGGTTCGTTCACTTCCAGAACTGCGACATACGAGCGGTGAAGTCCTTCAGGCTGCTCGCGCCGCGCCCCTACTTCCTGTCCCCCCACATACCCCCCTCGCACTTCAACTGGCTGCTGCTGTCGAAGAACTACGACACGCACAGGTTTAAGGCCCTCGAGCTGGACGTAGGCCTGATCGTAATGTCGCAATTGAAGGGAAGGAATATCGTTCGGCTGAAGCCGAGAGCGCCCTGCGAGGAGATCTGCTACAACTTGAGTGTAGAGCTCGTAGAAGGCGAGACTCTAGTGCTGGCCAACTCTTTATGGGAGTTGGAGTACTTGCCAGGTCGCGGGGAGAACGTGGCGATAGTCACAGAGACAGACTGGATCGAGTCATAATGCTGGAACACTTGATTGCGCGCCGTACGTGTGGTTTATAACAGCCCCGTACGGATGGATATCTAATTAGTAGTATTATTGACATATTGCCGTTGCCAGGGAAAATAATTGCTATCGAGCGTGTATTGTTTTAACAGTTGTAATGAATTTTGGTAAAACAGGTTACATCTTGGAATTTACCTAGGATAGCTCAAAACGTTTAATGTCAGTTTTAATATGTTATGAAGACTTTGAAGGAAATCAATCATTAACTGTTGGAAGAAATTTTATTTTGTTATTAATAACAAATTTCTAATAAAATTAAATAGCTTCATAGGATATATTTTAGGAAATAATAGATATGGCATTTTTTTCTCCCGGCATTGGCTTAGCAAGGAACTACGAACATAATAAAATGCTAAAAATTATGGGATTGAAAATAATGTAAAATAAGTGTATAGGAGAATTTGTTTATCGTTGGCTTTCACTTTATCAGATTTCAAAAGTATAAATGCAACGTATTATTCACAATTGATCGAGGAGAGAAAAAAACAATTTAAATAAAGTTACTCCGACAAAATTCTCATCGTCAATAAATATAATATAGACAGTATAAAGAGTACTATCTTAATGTATAGAAAATATCCATTAAACAGAATCCATTAAGATGGTGTTATTCTTAAATTACTTTTATCAAATATAAAAAACTAGGTTATTTATTTGGCCATCAGGTCTTGCTCTTGTGCTACGATAGCGTTGTTCTGGTCATTTATTGAATCTTTATTACTTAGAGTACTCATATCCCACTAGCCTCTGATTAATACAGGAAGCGAGGGTCATGGTACATACCGTACCACGATTCCCCGCAGGTGAGATTCTTCCCGTTTAGAATGATGAATGATTCTGGCTAGCCCACGAGCTCTGCGTTCGATGAAGCTTTAATATTCTACAGAGTGAAAGCAAAAACATCACTTAAAGTACACTCCGTACGAATAAAAAATGTTTGTTTGTACCCATGTACGCACGCATGAAGTTATAATAGTTTAGCGTGAAAAATTACTAAAAGTTTCATCCCATGTGTCAGTACTCTTTGAGTTTGAAAAGTACATTAAATGAAATTGATAATGGTTTAATTGAATAACTTGGAAGTATAAGTAAATGTCAAAAAGTTATTGGTTGCCACGGTAACACCGTTAAGTTGGCCGCTTCGCAATCAACTTCATCATGTCGCTTTACGGCTGTTGTGTGCGCTCGCACCGTAAAAATTTTACTCGCATATTTTTAACCGACTTCAAAAAAGGAGGAGGTTTCTCAATTCGACCGTATACAGCGTGTCGTTACCATCGCGACAATAAATGAACACACATATAGGGGATAACTTTTTAAAGTTGTATTAAACATTTAAATTTTTTAAACATCAATATTTACAGAGTTATTAAATTTTCCAAAACAAATAATTTTAGAACACCCTTACCTATAAAAGCGTAACCGTAAAGTTCATTTGTAAAGGTCACAAAGCATATAAATGGGTTGAATGAATTTAAAAGAGACAAAACATACTGTTAGAAGGAGAGGCTTGTAATACGACGCTGTGGCGCGAGTTGTATAGGATGTTACAAATTTTGTTTCTTTTTTACTTAATTAGTTTGTTTGAAAAATATTTTTTTTTTAATTATGGATTTTGTTTAACGTTAAAATTATTTTATGATTATTGGCAAGTAGCGTTATACGTGTGTTCATTTATTGTCGCGATGGTAACGACACGCTGTATATTTTTATTTTTTTTTATGTTTGTTCTCGGATAACTTCGTCGTTTATGAACCGATTTTGATGACTCTTTTTTTGTCGGAAAGGAAATATCACAAGGGTGGTACCATGATAAGGAAACCCGGATCTGATGGCATCCCAGAGAAATCGAGGGCCATCATTGCATCATATAGGTATTAACAATGTTTTTAATTTTCTGATCGAAGTCGGTTCCTTTCTGTTAAAAATTATACTTGTGTTCCAAACACTCCAAATGATGTATAACTTGAAGCTAAAGCTTGTCAGCTGTGTATAGTACGTTGTATGCACCTTTTCAGACTTCAAACGCACTCACGTTACAACAAACATATTAATTTAGGCATATTTCCATAAAATTACTCTTTCGACATATCTACTGTACTCTCGTGGCGAGTGGTCGTTTGTTTATAGAGTAGAACTCACTTCGCAATTTCGTCTTGCACTTGGAGTTTGGATATAACGAATGACTGCTGCCCGTTCCGATTGATTTCGACGCCCGGTTTATGAAACATTGATTATCGTAGAAATTAACTAATCAATTCAAACAAGAGTTTAACAATCATTTTGGCAACTCAAATGACATTTGAAAAGCCATTTGACAGCTGATTAGTTAACTTCTACGATGATCAGTGTTGCAGAGACCGGGCGTGAGGCGGACATTTTCCAAATATGATGCGGCTGTTATAGATTTAATGTTCAGTATTATTATACTTAGTATAGATAAGGGAAAAAACACATATCTATATAACTACGTTTCATATCTGTTTGAAATGAATAAATTGTTATGGAATTTATTTAGGTTGTGACATTCTCTGTCCATCCCTCCATTCTCAACATGTTTAATACGTTTTACTTTGATTTTTGATATAACGAAAATCTTATCTTCCAAAATTATAAAGATGGATAGTACTTAATCATACAATAGTTAAGCAACATTAAGACCAAAATCATCGACTTTAAATATTTTTGTTAAAGTAATATTTTTAAAAGTTTGTGCTTTTCATGTTATCAAAAACTTAATTCATTAAACAAGTTATGCGTGTATAAATTATTACCTGTATTTTAAAAACGATGTAAGCAAGATCTGAGTATCTTTGTCGTGTTAAAACTGGTTCTGTATTCTCTGGCTACAGATTATTATGGCTACCGTTGTCTGTTTATTTTTTGTCCATGCCTTTCCGCTTGTAAGACATGTATTATGACCGCATACTACTATGCATAGATATTAAGGATTTTAAATGAATTTTGATTGTGACAAAATACCTCAGTATTACATATTAATATATGGTAATGTGCAGCATTGAAGACTCATTCTTTACAGCGTTTTTTTACATTTAGTACACATCTTTTATAATACCAATTCTCACATCCTAGACCCTATTTTAAATTGGTTCACTCAGTTATTTATCTAAAAAAAAAAAAGAAAATGAGCGTGGCAACACTCGCAATGAGTCAAACTAAGATTTAAATACATGTTTGGGAATAAATATTTAGATACTATTTTAAATAGTGATTTCAAAATATATATATTTTTTATCAATTATCCCCCTGATTATTCAAACCCTAAAATAATAAACTTTTCTGATACATGTGTCTGCAAAAAATAGTAATAGTAATTACATTCCCATTTCTTCTCTACCCTCAATATGGAATATTGACAGTGACATTTTTTATCTCACTCTTCGGATCATCCGATACGTTTCCAATCGCCAGGGACTTATGGACCTGCGCTATTAAAACGGACAGGGGTCTAAATGAAACAATTCTAAAGAACAGAAAGTGTATCTCCGTCGACACTGAATATACACCACCACATCACAGACAGCATATCAAGTGAGATGCTCAGTCCACCTTGACCTTGGGCGGCTTCCCGCGCAGCCAGAGCACCAGGTTCTTCAGCGACAGCACCACCGGGAACATTATCGGCAGGAACAGCGGGATGTAGATGGCGTACCTGAGGGTTTTATTCTCACGAGAAGCCGATACGAGCTCCGAAGGAAACTGGCTTTTAAACGACAAAAGTTGTCAAGCGAGCAGGCGGTTCACCTCATGTTAAGTGAATAACGCCGCCAAAGGACGTCTACTGTCTAATGTCTTGCAGATGGGTTGACAAATATTAAAAAAGTGGGCTCCGGTTACCTCAGTCATCAGATATTTGAAAGTTTAATAGTTCCACTTCACGCCGGTCTTCCGCGAGGTTGCGGCACTTATCGGGGCGGGCCTATTTTTTTTGTTAACGTGGGGGAAATGCCACCAGTTCGTGCTGCTGCCAATCCGTCTCCCCTTTTAGTCGCCTTTTACGAGAGGCAGGGGACACCCTATCCCTATTTTACGAGCCCGGGACTGCCTAACCTGAGTTCGATGCCCGGTGCCGACACCAATGAAATTGTAAATTTTAAATGCTGGCTTATCACGCGCTCGGCGGTAAAGGAAAACCTCGTGAGGAAACCTGCATATTTGGAGGAGGCCTTTGCCCAGCAGTGGGACATTTATAGGCTGTCAGTTTACTTTTTTCACTCACTTCTGGTCGTCGGGGAAGTAGAGCAAGGCCAGCAGGCTGGGGTCCGTGAAGGCCGTCTCGGCGGCGAGGAAGGCCTCGCTCGAGGTGCGGTGCGCCCCTCGCAGGAGCCCCGCCCGGGCGAGCGCCCCCGCCCCTCTGGCGGCGGCCACCGCGGACGCAACACCGGCCCCCACCTCGTCGTTTATCACGATGTTCGGGATCTCACCTGGGAAAAACCTCGTCATCAGATCAGTTTCAGGTAAAAAAAGTTTCCTATACATGTCCCGCTGCTGGGCGAAGGCCTCCTCTGTACCGAGGATATTAGGACATAGTACACCACGTGGCCCCGCTGCGGATTGGCGGACTTCAAATATCTTCGTATTATTTTTTATCATTATTATTTCGAAAGTATATGCAGGTTTCCTCACGATGTTTTCCTTCACCGCGGAGCACGTGATAAGTCAGCACTTAAAGTTAAAAACTTCATTGGTGCCGGCACCGGGGATCGAACCAGGGCCGTGCCTGACGGGCGTTCATTGCGTGCACCGCACGCAGGCGGCCGAAATTAAGAGGCGGCCAAATCGTTACAAGTTGTTTACTGGGCAAAAATACAATCGGTTTGTTTTCATTAAGATACGAAGTAAAAACAGTTTCTCTAATCTAATCTATCTAAAAAGAGTTTCTCAGAAATAAGAAATGTATAAAAACTGATTAGGTCGTTGTAGTATTTATATACCTAGTCATGCAGCGAATCCGAATTTTTTCGAACATTGCACGAGCGACGAGCCGAAATAGTTTTTTCAATTGACCGGCGTCGCGTAAGCGGTCTTATTCGTCTTATTAGTCGTATTAGTCTATAGATTAGCGAGGATAAATCGTTATTTGTGTCCTGTGTGTGATCCGATATTATTAAATTCTTTAATTTAACGAATAAAAATAAATTGCTTAATTCCTGAAAACTTTTAGTTGTGTGTTCGTGTGGTGAAATTTAATAAAAAGTTTATTTATCGTTCTCGATTTCGAAAGTTTTCTCGATTTAAAAAGTTTTTTTATCGTTCTCGATTTCGGTTAACCAAAACTGATTTTTTTCCCGGTTTGATGCCCTGTGTAAAATAATAAACATTAAAAATTAAAGTAGTTTTTTTTAATGTTATCCTGGGGGCGGCCATACAGACTGGCACGCAGGCGGCCATATACCCAGGCACGGCCCTGGATCGAACGCAGGTTGCTCGAGTATATTGAAGTAAAGGCGAGCGCCCGGACACTGAGCTATCACGGCTCATTCTGATCAGTTCACAGAATTTAACCATCCTTTTGGCAACTTAAGTAACATTAGAAAATCTATTTGACAGTCGATATTTAAGATCTACGATGCTAATCAGATCAGTGTTTCAGAAATCAGGCGTAACTATTTTTTGATTTCATCATCTTATATTGCAAATCGCAACAGATAAATGAGAGACAATATAATTTAATCATCACAATATCCTATATTTATTTTGTAAGTTCGCACTTACCAAGTAACTGCGCTAAGGACTGCAATGTCCTCTCGGCAGAGGTGATCTGTTCCAAGGTCCTGATCCTCAGTAGCCCGTCTACTTCCCACCGGCGAGGGATCACAGACTTGAGTGGCTCTAGGTAGGCGCCTTTTACATTCGGCTGCGATAGCAAAATACCTTCATTTCGCAATAAATTGTTATTGTTTAATAATATTAATTTCGTACGATTTACTGTGGTAGGGCCACGCAACAGTAGTCACTTTTACACGAAATCATTGCATAACTCCGTGCCGCAGTTGCCAAGGCACTGCGGTCGTTGGTTCGAATCCCACACGGGCAACTATTTGTGTGATCCACAGATAATCGTTTCGGATTTGTCTGTTTGTCCGCCTTAAATTTATGTCTGTAAAACGCCCTTACAAAACTGGATAATGTTATCATTAAGGTAATTTTTTTATCATCAAGGTAAATTTTACTAAGAAAAAATAAAACCGATTTCAAATATCTCACTTACAATATATTTTCTATTCAATATATCTTCGGAAATCAAGCCCCAATGCCAATGAAATTAATATGGGACCGCATGGGAAGCACCAGCGTTCAAATAGAAAAAGAATCATCAAAATCTCAGTCAAAAGTTCTGAGGTTAATAAACATAAAAAAAATAGTCAAATTTAGTTCTCCTTTTTTGAAGTCGGTTAGTAAAAAGAACAGTGGTTCTGTTGTCATTTCTCAATTTCTATAGTTCTTCTGTTATTGTTAACAAAAAGGGCAGCGGTTGCGTTTTTGTGTTGGAGTGCCGAGTTACGGCTGCGGAGATAAGAGTGGGGCCCACCTTGTCCGTGATGCCGAGCAGCGCCCGCAGCTGGGCGAGGAACGCGCCCATGGCCGGGGCGAGGGGCGGGGCCCACGCCGGCTGGCGGCCCGAGCACTCCTCAGCCCCGGGGCTGGCCAGCACCACGCCGCCCCATCGGGGCGACATGAACGCCTGCACGCCGTCGAACGCCGGCTTGTCTGCGAAACGGTACCCGTTAACCGACCGACGAGACTATTTAATGTGGTAGGCCACGCAGCAGCCTCGGCTGTTGCACGAATGGGCAGGCTCGTCCGGGTACAACAGCCTCACACAAGACCGGATCTTGTAAAAAAAAAAGTGGAACTATGACGAATGGGCAGGTCCGTCCTGGTGAGTACCACGACCTCAAACAAGACCGGCGTGAAGTGGAAGTGTTTAATTTCTGCGTTTCGACTGGTGAGTGAGGTAGCCGGGGCCCACTTTTTTAAAAGGTCGCATCGGCCACCCTACGGGTGTTGCAAATGTCAATGGGTGGCTGTTATCACTTAACATAAGGTGGCTTACATACAAAAAATCTCAACGGTTCTGATTTTGAAGTGTAGCTTCTTAGGTGACTCGATAATTGAACGAGAGTTGGGAGAGAAATTTCTAGGCCGCGTTTAGGCATATTCAGGTAAATGAGGGAGATGGAAGATAATTAGAAGTGTTATACTTCTGCGTTTCGTCCGGTGAGTGAGGTAGCCTGGGTGCACATCAGTAAAAGGTGGCGACGCATCTGCAACACTACGGATGTTGCAAATGTCTGTGGGCGACGGTTATTACTTAACGTCAGGTGAACCGCCAGCTCGTTTGCCACCTCCTCATATAAAAAACAGTAATGCTTTTCGTGCGTATGTACGCCATCGTCATTATCATTTCAGTCTAATACTCCACAAAGCAAAAATTGTCTCTTTGCAAATCGATTGCCCCTTTCCAAAGGTCGTTGTGAAATATTTATCAACGAGTGCAGCACACCAGGAAGCTGATTCAAGGCCTATGAGATTCAATCGTTTGATTTTTTTTACGTGAGGTAGTAGCAAACGAGCTGGCGGTTCACCTGATGTTAAGTGATAACCGCCTGCCCATGGGCATTTGCAACATCCGTAGGGTTGCAAATGCGTTGCCACCTTTAAATAAAGTGGGCCCCGGCTACCTCACTCATCAGACGAAACGCAGAAGTGTAACACTTCTACTTCACGCCGGTCTTCTGTGAAGTCGTGGTAATAATCCGGACGGACCTGCCCATTCGTGCAACGGCAAACACTGTTGCGTGGCCCTACCACCGCAGATGATGAGATGAATTTTTTACATCTTTTTACGGCGAGTTTAGACGTAGAATAGACAAGACCACGGGAGTTTCTTGCCGGTTCTTCTCTGAGAGGTCTATTTAGTGAACCGGTGCTAGTTTTAGACGTTCGACAAGAGCTTAAAATGAGTCTATGCTGAATAAAGAAATCTTGACTTTTACTTGTCGCTTCTACACTAAAAACTAGTTATCGTTGTAAAACGACATTCGAAATTGTTTGTATGCTGGAAAGGATATAACAATAGATGCGCCAAGTATTGCTTCAAATGCTAAACAACAATGTAGATAAAGGACGTCAAGATTCTCGTCGATGTGGCTATCAGCCGTGGCTAAAGCGTCAGGCCGCGAATGCCGAAGACCTGGGTTCGATTCCCACAGCGTTTCATCTTAAGTGCACAGATTAGCACTATAAAAAACTTTAAATTACTAAAAACTAGCCATGATTTTGGCTCGTTCCAACCCAGACGGGTGTTGGATTGTCTTGTATTAAGCCTTTGTTACCACTCACCCTGTGTGTCGTAAATGACAAGCGGCGCCTGTGAGCACGGCACCACGTAAAGAGCCAGGTTAACTGTGGGCAGCTCGGATACCTGTCAAAGTGTTCGTTTTTAAACATCAATATTTAGTAAACGATTGGACAGAGCCGTTGGCTGCCGATAGCTCAGTGTCCGGGCGCTCGCCTTCAATTCAATATACTCGAGCAACCGGAGTTCGATCCCCGGTGCCGGCACCAATGAAGTTTTTAACTTTAAGTGCCGACTTATCACGTGCTCCGCGGTGAAGGACACATCGTGAGGAAACCTGCATATGTTCGAAATAATAACAAAAAAAAATTTTTTCGAAGATATGTGACATCCGCCAATCCGCAGTGGGGCCGCGTGGTGGACTATGCCCTGATACCCTCTGTACAGAAGAGGCCTTTGCCCAGCAGTACAGACATGTATAGGCTGTTACTTTACTAAAGACCGGCGTAAAGTGGAAGTATAATACTTTCGCGTCTGGTGAGTCCGGAGCCCAATTTACATAAAGGTTGTCAAAGCATCTGTAACGCTCGGCTGTAGCAGAAGTCCATGGGCGGCGGTATTCACTTACCATCAGGTGAACCGCCTGCTCGTTTGGCAAAAAAATCTCCTCACCTGAGTAGCAGTCCTCGTCTCCAAGCTCGTCAGCAGCAGGTGCAGCCTGTCCTCCCTGACGGCGAAGTGTCTGGACTTGTCGTTCCTGATCTGGAACGACAGTAGGGCGGTTATAGCTAGCTACCTTATAATAACGGATACTACTTTATTTTTGGCAAACATACTTTTTACTTTTGCATTAAAAAAATATGTGACAATACTCTATTTCTGGATAGTTTTTAATTATCCTTAAATACTCTTTTTATGGTTAATGTAAAACTGTCACTGTGCTAGAAATACGGAAAAATTCCTTCAAGAGATGGAATAAATAATAAATATACGAAATTTTGAAAAAATACTTTTTTTTTCTTCCGAATACTTTATTTTTCGCTACTTGAAAAATGTGATACAATATTTCGCTCGATTGACTCGCAACTCCCTCGCATAATTACGTAAACGGTGAAATACCTCCTTAGCTTTGAAGTCGAAATTCAGCAAATAAAGCCATTGGGATTTCAAGGTGAAATTGTGTAGCTCGTGCAATTCGTCCACGAACGAGCCAATGTAATCTGCAACGAAATAATCCATAACGTATTAAACGACACATTAAACTCTCCACATGAATCGTCCACGTTAGCTCCATCCACCTCTATAGACTTGTTCCACACGCTTTCGACTACTCCCCACTAAACTTCTGTACCTAAGAGGCATACAATAATAGCTCCACATTTTTCAAAATTATTTTTCTTACACCATTAAAATCGCGAGAGCAAATTCTACGCAATAGTATAAGCATTAAGTCCTACGACGCCCAATTAATAAAATATCCAATCGTATATGACACAATAACAAATAATGCGTTCAATGGTTCGCTAAACGCATTTTTTCCTCTCATTTAAAGTTTTCGCATGATACTGTTTACCTTTCGAGGTACAGAATTACTCATCAAAGTTACCAAATGAAACTATTTTCGCGTCCATTATTAGTTTTTTATTAGCCGTGATAGCTCATTGTCCGGGCGCTCGTTTTTAATTCAACATATACGCGAGCAATGAAATCAATAATTTTAAGGCAATCTGCATATTTTCTTAAATTAAAACAAAAAGAAATCCAAGATATGTGAATTCCGCCAATCCGCAGTGGGGTTCGCGTGGTGGACTATGCCCTTATACCCTCTAAATAGAACAGGCCTTTGCCCAGCGGTGGGACATATAGGCTATCATTTACTCCTACTGTTGGCGCTGGCAACATTGTATACCGGATATGACGTTATCTACTCGAGTCAAGGGACACATGGTCGGATGGAGCAGCGGTCACTTGGATTTTGGCTGCGGTCCCGGTCGGTGATATAACCAATAGTTTTGCTTGTTGTTATAATAGTTGTTAATATTCAAGTTAAGTAATAGTTAAAATATTAGGATCAAGGTAAAAACGTTAGAACTCTTATACTTATACTATTAAAAGGTGCCGCCCATCGTATCCTACCTTCGACCGCCGCCTCGGCGTCGAACTCCAGCTTCAGGTCCTGGGGGCGGGGGTGCACCACGGACAGCGCCACGTGGTAGCCGCGCCCCGGCGGGAATCGAACGCGGCGCGTCGAGTCGCCCGACTGGGCGCGAGCGCCGATGAGCACCGAGGGCACGTATATCCACTGCTTGAGGACCTTCGCGACGGTGTCCGCGGCTGGGGGGGGGGAGATTGAGACGAGTTGAATACGATGATTAAATACATTGTAGTCAAACTAGCGGACCCGACAGACCTTGTCCTGTACACACGACTTAAATCCGTTGACTTAAAAAAAATACTGAATTGAAACTATACTCGAATCGACATCGAAAAATCGGTCCCGCCATTTAAGAGCAGTTCAGTGGTATACACACGCACAGAAGAATTATGTATATAAAAATATATATAAATAGATATAATTTAACAACCCGATAAGCGTAGTGGGTAGTTAACCTGCCTCTTGCATGGTGTGGGTTAAATCTGGAAAATATTGTATGACGAAAAGTTTTTCTTCCAGTCTCTGTGTGTTTATATATGTATAGTATGCATTTATTTACAAAAAAAAAAAGTATTTCTAAGTATGTTTATCGTTATATCTAGTACCCATTTCTTAATTTGGAACTAGGGTATGTTGTGTACCCACCGTGATAGGGCCACGCAACAGTTTTCACTGTTGCATGAATAGGCAGGTCCGTCTGGGTTAGTGCCACGATCCACAGCAGACCAGCGTGAAGTGTTACACTTTTGGCTTTCGTCTAATGATTAGGGTGAGGTCGGCGCTACCTTTATTAAAGGTATTCAATCATCTGCAATCCTACGCCTTCGATGCAAATGTCCAAGTGCGGCGGTTATCACATAACATCAGGTGAACCGCCAGCTATTTTTTACCCCATAAAAAATAACCGCTACTGTACAATAATAAATTGTACTTACATTAGCGGTTGCAATGTACTATTGTACTGTACAAGGTACAATTAGCACTTTGTGAATAGATCTGACTTGAAATCGATGGGAGTTTTTTTATATACATTTTTTATTCCAAGTTCCAACGGAAAGTGAGAAAAAACGTGGCAAAGATCATCTAGTATGAATACAACATACAATGTCCGTTGGTTGGTACCCACCCTTGGCATCCCTGAAGAACACCACCCTTTCGCGTCCCACCCACACATCCTGGGGGAGCGGCCCACGCTGCACCAGGAGTAGCTTATTGTGCTCCTCGAGGTCGAAGCTGGCACCGACCACCCCCACCGCCTCCGTCTCGTCTGCCACTGACCCGAGGGTCGTTCGCAGCTCGTCCGTCAGTACGCGCTTGGTTATGTTGATATTGAGAACATCTAGAAAGGGATGTGAACAGATATTCAAGATTCTGGGCCCATAAAAGCCTCCTGTATGAATTTTGTACCATCTGTATCATAAGAAGTAACTAAAAGAAAAGAAGGCTTATTTTAAATTATGTTTGGGCACTATAATATTAGATTTGAGAGGGAGAAATAAAGTAAGACAGTGCAATACAATCACTAAAAAAAAAGACAAAACATTGATATAGAGATTTGCGGTTACTGTGGTGGTTAGGCCGAGATGACATTATAAACATCTAAATCAAGAACTGGTTTTTGTGATACTTGTGAACAAGGAAGCTTAACGCGTTTTTTTAGCAGTTAAAAACGAGTTTAACAATTTTATTAACAAAAACACAAAACAGACTTCAAATATCTCACTAACTATATGTTCCCGTTTGATTTTTGAGTTCTCTGATAAATCGTCCAAGGTACAATACCAATGAAATTAATATGGATCCAAACGGGAGCTAAAGCGATTAAGCATAAAGAAAGTTCTTTAAATCGATTCACAAATGACGGAGTTCTGCGTAACTTAAAAATATACATCATTAATTTTTAAGTCAATTGCTGAACATCATCAAAGAGTAATTCTTTATTAGGAGGCAAAGGGCTGAACACATTTGTACGTTCTCCGAGCTATTTTGGACATGTTAATTTTTATAATAATTAATACTCTCTGATAATTTCTTGTATTTAAGCGATTATATATTATAAATGAAACTAATTTTACGGAATTATCGCGTTTATTTTTAATTTTAATTCCCGATGTTTCGAACCCTTTACAGCGTTCATGGTCACGGGACAGACTGAGGCGTTTGTTTATTACTCTCGCTAAATTTTAATTAGAAATTTTAACTATAAATTTGTCTTTGACCATGCGCGAACGCTTCATGCTAGCATAAAAGCTTTGAATGCCCTGTCGTCCCATACAAACACATTCAAAAACACTGAAACTCACGGGTTATAGTAAAGTAGCTATTTTTTTTAAGGTTCCGTACCCAAAGGGTAAAACGGGACCTTATTACTAAGACTCCGCTGTTTGTCTGTCTGTCTGTCTGTCACCAGGCTGTATCTCATGAACCGTGATAACTAGACAGTTGCAATTTTCACAGATGATGTATTTCTGTTACCGCTAAAACAACAAATACTAAACCGATCTCACTCTGTATTCATTTTATAATAGATTTTCAGGAGTTCCCTAATTATCTCCGGAGCCCAAGATCCAATACCAATGAAACATACAATAATATGGGACCACATGGGAAGCACCAGCTTTCAAATAAAAAAAGAATCACCAAAATCGATTCACTCAGTCGAAAGTTCTGAGGTAACAAACATAAAAAAAAATACAGTCGAATTGAGAACCTCCTCCTCCCGAAGTCGGTTAAATATTGAATAAAAAATATTTAAGTGGGGCTCCTATACAACAGACATGATATGTTTGCCGTTTTTAGGGTTTTATGAACCAAAGAAAACAAACTTAACATCTGACAGCCTTTTCAAGGGCCACTTTAGATATCACGACCTGTTACGTTATCACCTATAATATAAAGAAATCGGTGACTTTTTTACTCTATAACCAGTCTGAAATCCACATGCTCGCCATTGTTAACTAATGGAATATTATTAGCTAGCCATTCGTTACTGTCTTAGATCGTCGAGACGCGGAAATGCGAAACAAATGGACTTGAGCAAATCGAGCGCTTTGACATGTCCCACTTCCGCTGCGAAACGGAACGCGTGCGTTGTAATTTGAACACTTCCCGTATAAAATTGCGATAAAACAATCAGTACCTGTTTAAAATGATATACAGTTTATGTTTATGATACTTAATTATATAAATGTCGTGCAGTAGAATTCTATTAGACATATTCCACTCGTAGCTTATTGAGATAGAGACATGATAAAGTATATGGAGACGAATAAAGGAAACAGATAGTATTTAGAAATGGCTAAGGGCGATCAAAGAAATCATAGTTTTATTGAGAAACAAATAATTTGCTACCAAGTTAAAAAACGATAAGCAACATACTAAAGAGGAAAAATATTTTTTTTTCTTTTTATGTGAAAAAGTGGCAAAAGAGCTGGCGATTCACCTGATGTTAAGTAGTAACCGCCGCCACACCCGTAGGGTTGCAAATGCGTTGCCACCTTTAAGTAAAGTGGGCCTCGGCTACCTCACTCACCAAACGAAACGCAGAAGTGTAACACTTCTACTTTACGCCGGTCTTCTGTGAGGTCGTGGTAATTACCCGGACGGACCTGCCCATCCGTGCAACAGTGAAAACTGTTGCGTGGCCCTACCACACTTAAAATCCGTGAAACTATCCGTGGAATGAAGTATGTGGAACAGACGGCATTGAAATTGCTATTTCTAGAATGTTCCAGCAGATTCTAGCAGTTAGTGACAAACTGAGACTCTTTCCCGAGACCACGCACTCGGGTTCGAAACGTCAGAAATTAAAATAAAAAAGTTAACACAAAAATATCCGTAAATAAGTTTTGATTGACAATCCTTTTAAGTTGCTTGCGTGAAAAAAGCTTCTTGGAGGTCAAAAATTATCAACGAACGAAAAGAAAACACGATAGTTTGGCATAGAAAGCTTTAGCTTTAGTAGAAGTTCAAAACGTGAAATTACTTTATTTATAGTTGATTTTATTTTTTTACTCAGGACGCTCCTAGTGTCAAACAATTACTTGGTTGATATTGAAGTAAAAATGATGTTTATTAATGTAAAGTTCACAGCTATTAACTTGTCTAAAGGGTTATCAGAAATGGATTATTTTAAGAAGTCATTCAAAGATAAACAATATGTAATAATTATTGCAATATTCATTTTCAAAGATAACACGATTATTTCGCAAGCTTCGATTCAATCGCGTGATCGTGATAAACCATTTTTCTTTTGAAAACCGCGAAGGTTAAATTTGTATAGAATTGCTTCGGACTGCATTCCCTTGGTGACAGACTTGTTGATCGGCTAATTGCACTATAACTGAGTGCCGAGTTTACATGATCCTAATGGGTTCTCGTTAACATTTTGCCACTTGAGATATATAAATTATCTTTTTGGTCTGCTAATATTACCAGCTACATTTGGCCTCGGCCTCTGAACATCCAGAAGGCTTTAAATCTTTGTAAGGCGTTGAATGATTAAAGTTAGCTCAGATTTGTTATGTAACAGTGCAGACACTGACCAATGCAGAACGTTCACCATCACTTATCACAACACTAACCATCAGTAAGAGTAGTTGAGCAAAAGCCATAATGTGTAAGGTTCCTTATTATCACCGTGTTTGACGAAAGCTGTTATAGCTCCTGATATACGACCGGGTACAATGCAACTCGACCGGGAGGGACCACGGCCTGATAGAAATAAAATTACTAATGCATTTTCGCTCGCCAGGTCCGATGCGTGAGTTAGGCTGAGGCTAACACTCCGATCGGTCGACAACAATACTGCAAAATCTTATATCTTTAGCATCATACTGATCGCTCAGCCCAGTTCAGTTCAGAATTTTGTTTGAATTTTTTGAATAAAAAAATATAAATTGTTTAAAAAACTAAACATTTATTGAAAGTGCAAAATAAACTCTTCTCAATCTTAAGAGACAGATAGGAAGGTAGACATAACAACACGGACACTATAACGTGTTTTTATAATTATTAATACTAAAATTCATAAATCTGTTTCTATTCTATTAACACCGTAATTTCTAAAGGGATTTAAAAATTTGGGAAGGGGACAAAATATATATAACACAAATACCAACTGTTATATATTAGCATGCAAGGATACTTTACGTAATAATCATACAAGGACACTTAATATGTTATACACTCACCGGAATCCTTAAAAGCCTCTGCAAGTAGTTGGCGATTTCTGCGGCTGTGCTCTCATCGTTGGCCAGGACCGTTAGTTGTGTGGTGATCGTGTGCGATTGGGAGTCGAAGGCCGCGATCTCGTCGTAGGGAAGCGCTACCCTGGAGGCAATGGTCTTTAATCAGTTCTAAGAGAGATATATTATGGTGGTGCATTCTGCTTTTTGGGGTTTCGTACCCAAAGGGTAGAACGGGAACCTGTTACTTAGACTCCGCCGTCTGTCTGACTGTCTGTCCGTCTGTCACCAGGCTGTAACTCATGAACCGTGATAGACAGTCGAAATTTTCACAGATGATGTATTTCTGTTACCGCTATAACAACAAATACCAAAAAGCAGAATGAAAACTATTTAATTGGGGCTCCCATACAACACCATGAGCTTGGCTTACTTCGTGAGCGAGTCCGACTCGCACTTGGTCGGTTTTTTTTTACGTTAGATAGTGGAAAGCGAGCTGACGGTTGACCTGATGTTGTGATAACCACCGCGAACGGACACCATGGGTGTTGGGATTTCAAAAGTCGGCCATGGTTAACTCACAATAAGAAGTGCAAGAATACAATATTTCCAGTCTTCTACGAGGTTATGGTACTTTCTCTCAACAGAAAAGACTGCTGCGTGGCTTCGATTTCAAGATATCGAGAATACAACATTATGAGCAGTTTTAAGTTAACAGCTGAACTTCACAAAATGCCAGTTCAAGGGCAAAGAAGTGACAGATCAAGAGAGTTTTTTAGCGCGTGATTCACAGATAACCCGTGACCGCGGGCTTCATAAAATTTACATACCGATTTGTTACATAACAATGTGCACGGCTCCGCCATTCATTTCTGTGTACAGAATACGAGCGGCGTTGTCGCTATCGTAGGGTTAAGTAAATACGGCACGTTAGAAGATATGCAATTGACTCGCGTCTTGAACGGTAGATGTGACTAATGGGATCATTTTAAAGCCAAAAAGACACTTCAGGACCGATAAGAAAACTATTTATTTCAACTTTAACATTTTGAACTTATTTTAGACGAAACGTAATCATTATAAAATTTATGTGAAATACATGTTACTTCTTTAAGCGATTTTTACAGAATCTATCAATTATGACACAATTCAGTCTGAACAAATAAAACTAACATTCCAAGTTTTAAGTAATTCAAACATAATACATAAATCAAAAAGGTCAGAGTTGACATCAAAAGAATATGTATAATCGCGCACCACTTGGATTGGTCTGGAGTGGAGTACCATAGGAGTCCTATGTGAACGGACCCTTTAGTACGGGGGAGTACCGCGTTGTCGCAAAAGCGTTGCGTTAGGGATAGCTGTTTATAACTTAGTTTGGTATTGAATCGTTTGTTATCTCTAACACTTTGTATTTAGTCTGGTGAGTACGGGGGCCAGTTTTTTTTTTAGTGGGAAAGGCAATTGCTACAGCTCCGTTAAGCCCAAAGCGATTATTATTTGTTCCCAAAAATGTAAAAAGATCTTTGTTTTCGACCTTTTAATAACTAATATAAAACCTTTTGTAAAGTATAAATGAATTAACTGAGGGTTGTAATATTAATGTATAATTTAGAGTAAAGAATATGTTGAAAAAGAAAATTTTGAGTTTAATGTTTTTATTCTATACCCTTATTTTTAAAATAACAATCAAACACCAATATCTGAAAAAAGAGATATCGCTTTTTTATTTAAATTTATGATTCATGGGTTCGATTCCCACAGCGGCGAAAATCTTTTCATACTATTTCTACATATTTTAATGTTTAATCTTAAGTGCCGAGACTAGCGCTATAAAAAACTTTAAATTTATGATTCATTTTATTTTTAATGCCAGTGCTTTCTCTGCACTAAGTGAAACTTAAAATGTGAATATTTTATAGAAAAAGTTTGCGGAATTCGAACCTGCGTATCGCTATAAGCTTCACAAACCAATCTAAGCGGCCGATGACCTTACGGCGTTGAAATCTCGACATCTCCACAAAAACATCTTACCATTTGTACAATTTAATAAATTTTTCTCATAAGTAGTTTATGGTTCCATTGGGTCAGTAAGGAAGCAATGGGTTACGTCATGACTGTTCATGGTATCGGTTCCGGTATGAGACGTATATGTCACTAATGTATAGACAATCAAAGACAAAGATCTGGCTATTACCTACTGTTCGTGCTCAATTAATTCATATTGAACGACTCTTTAGCTCACGATTATCTTATCTTTCTGTTAGAATAATGTGTGTACTGTTCATTCGTTCGTTTTTAGAGTTCCGCACTTAAAGGGTAAAACGTCAGAAGCGGAGTCTTAGTAATGGAGTCCCTATTACTAACACTCTTCTGTCTTTCACAAGGCTGTATCTCATGAACCGTGATAGTTAGACTGTTGAAATTTTCACAGATGGCGTATTTCTGTTGCGGCTATAGCAGCAAATACAACAAAACAGAATAAAAAAATATTTAAGTGGGGCTCCCGTACGGATTTGTTTGCAGTTTTTTTAGATAGTTGTATCTTAAACCGAACCCTTCGTCCGCTAGTCCAACACGTAATTGGCCGGTTTATTGTTACTTTCGTACCTACCCTATCACTGTTCGTTAACGGTGGTAGGGCCACGCAGCAGCCTCGGCTGTTGCACGAATGGGCAGGCTCGTCCGGGTATGTACCAACCACGACCTCACAGAAGACCGCCGTAAAGTGGAAGTACAATACTTTCGCGTTTCGTCCGGTGAGTGAGGTGGCCGGAGCCCAATTTTCAAATGGTTGTCAATGCATCTGGAACCCTCGGGTGTAGCAGATGTCCATGGGCGGCGGTAATTACTTAGCAGAAGCGACCGGGCATAGACTAAGCAGTGGGCTACTGGCGAATAGACTGTACCTGTACACCTCCGTGGTCTTCCACCACAGCGGGAGCCCGATCACGATGAGCACGCCCACGAAGGACGCGCTTGCCCACATCCGGTTCGACTCTGAAACAATCGACGCTTGAATAACTAATTTCATTACGTATACATTTTTGCCTTGACGACCCGATTACCGTGGTGGGTAGTGAACCGTGGGAAAAATCCTTTACGGATCCCCTGCCACTGGATGGGGGAAGTGGCAGGGATATGTGGGAGTCCCGTAAAAAACGGGTACCCACTAAAAAACCCACTTTGCACCTTTCTCTGTCGCATCGGGGACACGGGAACACGTGGACGCAAAGACGAAAAGTGGGTAGTGAACCCGCCTCTTGGCCCTTTCAACCTCTATAGCCATTCAAATGTTCAGGGGTCTTGTTACCTATCGTTGGCGCTGTATTGAAATAGTTAATTTGGGATTGATTTCAATATAGTTAATAGCACGACTTTGACGATAGAATGGCACGATACCTACACTTAACTAAATGACATTGGATTACACAGACATTTAATCAAGATGATGATCCCACTTCATTGATTACTTGGTTCGTGGTTTCCTACGGATACATTTCCTATGTCACAATTTATGTTACATAAATACTGATCAGATTCAGAAGAGGTAAATTTCATCATATAATACCAGTTAAAATCATCGACATACTGAAGAATGACAGACTTGAGTAATAATATAAAGTATCTCCACCATAAAAGCTTGCAATTTTCTTCAGACCATCTATAATTGAATTTATAATAAAAAAAACCTTAATTTTATTTCAATGAAATATCTTTTTCGCTTGATAAGTAATTGCCTATACAATACATATATTAATAACCTTACCAAGCGGGAAAGTAGGACAAGCTAGACAAGCTAGAAGCTAGGCACGAAGGAGGTCTAATTGTGACCCTTCCCCAAAATTGATCGAGTTATAAAAGGCCTCGAGTTATAAAATCCTTACGGCCGCACAATGCCCTGTTTATAAAACTTTTCGCTGGAATCGCGTGTAATGACAACGTGAGGTGTCTTGTGTCGTTGCTAATGAGAAGAGCGTCTTGGCGGTTTCAGGTTCGAATAATGATGGCTCGGCTTTCGATTGATAAATATCGCGGCTGGCTGCGGTTGGGTATTTTTTTTATGTGAAACGTTGCCAAGCGAGCAGGCGGTTCACCTAATGTGAAGTGGATACCGCCGCCCATGGACATCTGCTACACCCGAGGGTTGCAGATGCGTTGAAAATCTTTTGAAAATAGGGGCTCCGGCTACCTCACTCACCAGACGACACGGGAAAGTATTATGCATCCACTTCACGCCGGTCTTCTGTGAGGTCGTGGTACTTACCCGGACGAGTTATTTTATTAATTAATAAATTCTACCTTCTTCTTTCTCCTGCCCTTATCCCAAACTAGGTGCGGTCGACAAGGCACGTTTTATACATACAGACATTTTATATCGATATATCTATGTATCCAATCAAAATATATCGCCCAAAAGTATCGGTAGTATCGATATATCAATATTTTTTCGGCATCTCTAGTGTCGAGCAAGACACACCGACCTATGCACGTCATACATCTCAATAATATGTTTGTAATTTTATACCAAACATTGACTTCGCTTAAACTGCGTAGTAGACACTCGTGGCGGTGGGTCAGGTGTCAAATAGCCGCGTAATTGAGAACAATTTACACGACGCCTCGTGTTGTAACGTGTGATTTCATCACTTTGTCTAAATTGTCGTTTTTCTAAAGACTAGGCTGCATGTCATATGAACCTTTGCCTGTTCGAAAGGACGAATGTAAAAGTTAACTTCATTTGGTCGTACTTGTCATTTGAGATTGCCGCCGGTTCGAATTGACATTGGATAAATAGTTTTTGTGGATCCATTATCTTCGACCTTGGTTTTGTTCATTGTTTACGACAGTGCATAGCTAGAGGTTGAAATCAGAACACGTTCCTGGTCGTATTACTGGGAAAACTCTGTGCTGGATTTGTTATCCCTCGTGGTAAGATCCTCTGTTATTTTCACTGGTTTCCTATTAAAATTGTAAAAGACTTGCATTGTGAATGTATTTAGAAATCTCACATGAAGGTAGGTTGAGAATTTATTGTCTCGTGTTTCTAAGTATGGTTTTTTTCGAATATCACAGGTGGATGCTGAAGGCATAGGTGGCTGGCAAGCTGGTCTGAGCTGCTGCTCAATTAAATATTGTTTTTTTACCTCCAGTTGGTAAGTGTTTCACATCTTATAATTGTAGGTGGATTCAAATTCCTGCCTTTGCTAGTTCTACAATTTAATGTTTGTTGGCAGGAGGTCTCCTACATACCCCCCAACAGTGTGGCTGTACACACTACACTTGGCCTGACTTTCTCTACTGGTTCTGAGCTCAACGCTGACCTGTGCACACAGGGCAGATGTCTCTGCGGTGACATAGATTTTAAATAACTACCTGATTGGACTTTGTTTTTTAAATTGAATTGCATAAGTTTTACCATCTCAAATTAATTTAATTTATTTAACCTTTTATGGTCGCACAAAGTAATGTGTAGGTCCTATGTACTCGCGACTCCCTGAGATACTTAATTGTGATTATTACAACAGTCCGTTCCTAACAGACAAGGCGCCCAACTTATTATTATTATTATATTATAAAATATATTGTATCTGAGCTAGTCCAGGGATTGTAACTTTAAATTGAAGGGATAAATACAAATTCTTAACCGCTAATAAATCTTTTATTAAATAATCCCATCATCAACACTCTCCTATAAATGTTACAGTGTCAATAGGCAAAGCGGGGCGGAGGAATGCGATCGCGCGTTGAGACAATGACCGCTTTGATTGTCTGAACGCAGCGAGAAAAGGTTTGACAACTGTGACGTTTGGAGTTGCATGGGATTTCGATCAATGATTACTTTTCCGTAGTTTCTTCCTATTATGTAAACGGTTAGCAAGCGAGCAGTTTCACCTGATGATAAGTTATTCCGACCCCACCCATTGATATGTTGTACGTACAACTATTTTGGGATAGCATTGTCAACCTTTAAAAAAGTGGACCACGGCTACCTCATTCACAGGACGCCAATATCTTTATATTTACACTTAAAGCCGGTCTTCTGGAGGGCTCTAGAACTTCCCAGGACGAGCCTAATCGTGCACAAACAGAGGTGGCTGCGTGGCTCCGCCACATACGCTTATTTTGAGCTTACTGTTTTGATTAAACAGGCAGTCCCCTAACCTTTACATAATTAGAATCTCCACCGATCAGCCCCTTAGTCTCAGGCTCAAGGATATGGTTAAAGTACTCGCCTGTCGTAAAAAGCAACTAAAAGAAAACTGAATGCAGAATGAATAACAACAGGCAGCGACGAACATGATTCGGCGAAACGGGTTCTTTTGGGTTCCGTAGCAGATCCCCGAGCTACTCCAGACATACTGAGGGTGGTCACCGTTTTACTGAATACGAACACTACATAATTCCCACCTAGGGACAGGTGACAAACATGTTACGTTGTGCCGATATCGTCGTAGCTCTGTAAATTGGATTGACACGTTATTTACTTCCGTGTTCCCAAAAGAACATTTCAATTACTCTACGGTAAATGCACGATGATTTAGCAAATGTAATTGAAGCAACTGAAGCAAATGAATGGTCAAGTGCATAAAACTGAGAATGAAAATTAGGCACGGCAGCCACATCTTCTACGTTAGTATATTTTAATATTTTAAATATCGTCTTTCAGCCATAGCAGATCAGGATTCTGGCGATCTTCGGTTCAGAGAACATCGTCAGCAGATCAGAAGGTGCATATTGCATTTTTCAGGATAAAACAAATATTTTAAAGATATGTAGAGTCCGTCAAACCTTGAATGTTTCCGCGTATGCCCTAATAACATTCCGTGTAATGCCGTAACCAGGAGCTCTTTGTCCACCAATGGAATATTTGTTTATACTTATTTAACCTTTACGCATAAAATAATGGTGCCGGCATAATGCCAAAGCTATTGCGATACCTATCAATGAACTATCAGAAAAAAAAACAATAAGAAAATAGACAAACTCGTACTTTACATAATTTTTCTTAGATTTATCTATACAGGTCCCACTGCTGACCAAAGAGCTCCTCTGTTCAGAGGGTGTTATGTTCAGGTTTCCTCACGATATTTTCCTTCACAGCAGAACACGTGATTAGACACCACTACAAAATTCACAATTTCATTGGTGCTGGTACCGGGGATCGAACTCACGTTGTTCGAGTATCTTGAATCAGAAGCCTATCACGGCTGTGCAGATTTGTCTAACAGTGACTAACACTAACAAACATCTTTAATAAACATTTTACGCCTCGTGTACGATGCGGTAAAACGTCACATGATTCAGTCATGAGCATGACCACCTGTATGTAAAGATAACGATTAATACGCAGTTAAATCGACAAAAAACATAATATAATTTACGAGCAGAAATTATTAAAATACCTGGTCAGAAAAATAATTCATTTAATTATAATTATTGTGTTATAACCGTAATACATTTTTCTATTAATATTGGTATTGGTTATTTCGGTTGGAGATATTGCAGGGACCAGGAGGCCACATTGACCTTGGTACCCTGAGCACATGGCAAGAGCGGCCTGTCCATAAATGTATCTTAGCCAAAAGTCAAGGAAAGCCAATAGTTTTTTTTTTAAATAATGTATTTTTAAAACAGTACAACACACTATGATTCACAGTGCGAATTATTTTTTCGATTTGGTAAGACAACTAAAATATTTTAGGTGAGTTTCCATGCTTTTGAGATTAATGCATGCTTGAGACGGGAAGGCAAAGCTACCTTAATTGAAATGCCTAGTTTACTGCCTAACAGTGCTTCGTCGTTATTTAATGAAATTGATTTTACCGGGGTGGATGCGAATGGCAAAGTGTCGTTTGTTGTGGCGTTCTAAGGCCTGTGTTCACATGATTTTACGGATTTTATTGGGTTTCCAGAAAACATTTTTTTTTATTTATGTGAGAACGAACTCGGTGGCACCGTTGGTAAACTATTGGCTTCGGCGTCAAAAATTTATAATCATATCATGAAAACTCTGGTTATGATTTGTAACGCCTGAGGCGACCGATGACCTGAGAAAGGTCGCTGGTAGTGGCTGGATGAGGAAAGCGGAAGATCGCGCTATGTGGCGTGCCCTTGGGGAGGCCTATGTCCAGCAGGGGACTGCGAAAGGCTGATTGGATTGGATCGGAGGCGATCCGTTCCATAACTACGTAAATTATCAATGTTTGGTCCAAGAATTGTTTCTCAACACGGCGAGTCGAAGTATGCGGAGTCCACATTTGTGAAGTGTTTGTAGATTTTAACGTTAAAAGTGTTTATTTGAATAATTCGAATATGACTTTGAAGAGAGATAAATTCTTCTGAAGGAGACGATTGTATGTCGATTCATCATAAGAGCCCGTTCAGAAAGATACAATAGGGCTAAGATGTTGTCGCGTATATAATAATGCCCTTTATTGTCGAAACCCGTGTGTGGCCCACGATGACCTATTTGATTCTCATTTTTTTATGCGAAGTTGTCAAACGAGCAGACGGTTCACCTGATGGTAAGTGAATACCGCCGCCCATGGACATCTGCCACACCCGAGGGTTGCAGATGCTTTGACGACCTTTTGAAAATTGGCCTCCGACCACCTCATTCACCAGACGAAACGCGAAAGTATTTGTCATACTTCCACTTTACGCTCGTCTTCTGTGAGGTCGTGGTACCTACCCGGACTGGCCTGCCCATTCGTGCAACAACCGAGGCTGCTGCGTGGCCCTACCACCGAAGATTTAATTTTATTAATAGCAACACGAAACACGGGTATAGTATGAGTGATACCTCTGGAATAATTTGATACCGTCTAAACATTAATAATTATGCGTTAAAACTTTGTAACATGATCTAGATGAAGAGGACACGTATAATCAAGCAGTTTATTTTAATTAAATCTTAATTGCAATAGAAATATTAAAACCCGTCGTTAATTACTATAATCTAAGTTGCGTCCTATGTTTATAACCAATTAAATGTGATCATTGGACATAGATCTTAATAAGAATTTGCGGATGGAGTTTTCATAAATGAATGAATAAAATAATTACATAGAAGTAAAAACCGACAATTGCGAGTCGGACTCGCGCACGAAGGGCCGTAGCATTATCTAGAAAACGCCAAAAAATCATGTCAGCAGTATGGGAGCCCCGTTTAAATATTTTTTATTATGTTTTTTTAGTAATTGTTATAGCGGCAATAGAAATACATCATCTGTGAAAATTGCACCTGTCTATCACGGTTCATGAGATACAGTCTGGTGACCGACGGACAGACAGTGTAGTCTTAGTTTTACCCTTTGGGTACGGAACCCTAAAGCTAGCAAACTTCTTCTCTAGCAACTTCTGTTTTTCCCGAATGAGTAGAATGTGGAATGATTGTCCGAAAAACTGTCTTGGCATGTAGCACGACGTAGAAAGAAGTATACGTTGGCATTTGATATATCCGACAAGTATTAAAACTCAGGTTGGAGTTGGACTACAATTTCTTTATTAAATAAAAGTATACGTATTCTCGCCTCGATACAAGGGAGTAGAATGCCCGGGCGCTGGACCACACCCTTCTTTTTCTATGCGCTCAGTTGTACCACTTTTAAATTCTCACAATGTTTCAAAATAGTTTACTATTAGATTGATAAAATTGACAAAATATATAACTTTTACTTATATAATTTTAGGAAGCAAAACTAAATAAAAATTGCGTAATATTACTATTTCACAGAATAATGGTAATGATTTTGAGTAACAATACAACGGGTTTTTTTAAAAGGCAGGACATTAGTCGCGTTCATAAATATGGTTCCTTTTTACATATCTAATTAATAAAATCAATGTGTTTGACAAAATTATTAGTTTTGTTAGCAAACATGAATAGGATTACTTTAAACAAATATTTTTGATTTCTAGCACAAGGAACCAAAGCCCGTCCTCAAAAAAGTGATGTGTTGTGTGCCAAGAAAGTCCACGGGTATTTCGATTCGCAGTTTCAAATCGCCACCTATAAAATTAAAGTTAAGGACTCTTCAAACCATCCACAATTAACTTTTTAAAATACATTCTGTCCTGCAAATATAGCTGTTATCAACAGTCAATTCAAAAGTTTTTATTTATTATTCAATAAACCTTGAAATTTTGCCTGAGGTAATAATCTAATATCGTTGACTAAGTCAAAAAGACTAAGACAACGAAATTGATCGAGAGCGCCTTATTGGGAGACCCTTTTAGGACACCCGTATATGCGGATATTTACACAACAACCAGCCATATCAGGCCTGTAAACTTAATGACGATGTTGCCCGTCCTCCCGAAGTGACGAGGCAAATTTACTCTTCCGCTAAAAAGGCAGTCAACGATTATTAATATTGCTCGATGCCATAAATTCCAAAAAAAACAATAAATTAATAGTCTATGGATACCATGTTTTTGTGATAAGCGAAGCAGATTCTGGATAATCAAGTACCGTAACTATCCGAACTGAACTCGAGGATCTTCCGTATATTGTTCTTTATATCATGGATGGGCTCTGAGGAAGCGGCAAGTGCTGATCTGATTGTGCTTGACAACCATGTCCATTGAGGTCAGCAACATCAGTAGCCTCCACTAACTGAACTACTAGACGTAACGCCTAAGTTCAAATAGGCTTTACACCAGTCTACTGTGAGGCCGTGCAAGTCGAATTGGTCTATTCATTCAAGAGCTGACGCCGTTGCGTCACTCGGCCACGGTAAAAGATTGACTAAATCATAGTGGAACATTTTACTGTCCATAGTTTGATCTAGTTCACCTAAATTCTTCGCCACATCACCCCTTGCGAGTGTTTTTTTTTTCTTAGTACTTTCTAGTTGGTTAGTAGTAGACACTAGACAGCATCATACTGACAACCGCCATAACATCTTCTTCAAGACAAGGCTTAAGCGTTATAATTCCACAGATGAAATAAGTCCGCGGTTTAGTAAAATACACAAATTTTACCACCACGTGCGTAAACAGAAATTGCTTAACCAAATTACTTTATAAGTTTAAGCCTATGAATAGATTACGGCACTGCAATGCGCGAGCTGCTAGATCGCTAGTGACGACATAGACGGTTTGTACGAAGTCATGGTTCCGTAGGTATGGGATTTGCATTATTCTTAAGTAACAGGTTGGAATGCTTTCGTATACAATAAGGCCGCGTGATACTTGAACTTTCTGATTGCGAGTTTTGTTTTAACTTTTATTTATTTTTTCAACTCTGGAGTTTATACAGGGAGATTTTTTGATAAGTGCCCAAATTTACACAGGAGGTTCAGACTAGGTAGTATAAAGTTTTTTTTTTTTAAAAAATCCATTTTATTCCCTAAAAAACAGAATGTGTTGACAATGCGGTAGTCATTCATAAATACCTAAATATTACTGTGCACGAACTTGTGTGCGTGTTAGTTATGAATGATCGCGCGTAAAATAAATGAGTTCCGTATAAATCACGCACTTTTTGAGATAAGTTCAAATGAATGTAATTAATAACTTAAGAGTGATTTTCAAAATTTAATTTCAAAGATTAATTACATTATTTATCATTTTTTATATAAAATAATTTATGTCTAGAATTTAATTAAAAAAAATGGATACATTTAGAAAAGCCACCCTGTAGTCTTATGCTTGATATGCACATTCATCAACGTTATATGTCAATAAATCTCGCACTCCACCTAAGAAGACATTTTCACCATTTGTAATGCATACAGCATAATTTCTGCGATTGATTGTAACCTGGGACTGCTGTTTTAGTGTTAATGAATTGGACACAACCAAAATAAATAGTGTTAATGATCAATCAATCATAACGAAAAGCATTTGCTAGTTCGTAATATAAGACGGCGGTACCCTGGAGTGGATTAAACAATTTTCATGGCAAGATAAGAGACGACCGTAAACTCGCAAAGAGCACTAATTATAATTGTGATCTAATTGCGGCCGACGTATGTATTACACACCGTTGCAACATTCACAATGGGCGAGTAAACAACACGCGTAATCTCTAAGCCAAAAGAGAACTGGAGCGGTGACGACTTGGGAATGGGAACCAGTGACCGTTTTATTTAAAATCTTTATAAGCCAGAGGTTCACCTGATAGGAAAGAAGATAGCACATGGCCTGATACAACAATAGAGTCGCAGGCGTCTCGTCTTATGATGAATGATGTAACGCTTGCAGCCTGAAGACTAGACAATCGACTACGTTGATCAAAGAACTAGAGATCTCCACGCCTTTGATGGACCTTAGGCCAGTAATCAGTCATGAAGACGTGTGGTAAGGAGGGAATTATCGACAACGGGTCTACGGATTTTGGTGTGCAGAGCTTTTTGGGCTAGACGACTATCGATTATGTAAATCGTTGGCTAGGAGCAGAGATGTTCACCCGGAATGCAATAATAAGTTGTATGCGCCGCGTGCTGTATGCGTCGGCGCGAGCACCAAAATACCAAGTTTACAAATGATCCCGTTTTGGTCTGATTAATTATTCGCTGCGTTTACCACCAGAGGGTGGTGGTGCTTACTTTCGGCCCCTTCTAAGAAGCTTCCTGAAATGTTCAAAATTATGCAGAAGCACTGGGTATATGCACAGTGCTCGATTCGGCTTCGTTGGAATCAGATCGCACAGGATATATGTCTTCAACATTCTGAAGTTCCTTCAGATGGTACTGCAGGAATTTATGCAAACGACATGTAAATGTTTATTAGTCGTTACCTTTAGAGAGCAAAACCTTAACGGCATTTTGCTCGCAGGGTTCGGATGTAGAGCTCATGGAACGAAACTATCACTGGATAGGAGAAGTACAGAACGACAAATCGGTGTTAAACGAGACTCCCTAGATAATTACCTTCTTCTTCCAAAGGATGGATGGCCGACAGAGTGATTATCCCTGTCTTTTATTCTAGCCCGTACATGGATGGACATCAGCCCGTATAAAGAGTATTACATTATTGATTGACATTCACGTCAATTGTCCATTTTCGAAATCTACCATGGGCTTGTTAATGTATTAAGTAAATGTCGTAAAGAAAAAACTGTAGAACAAGGTAAAAATAAATGACGTAGACAAGCACATGACTAGTCAACAAATGACATGTCATTATCTGACGATGTGCTGCGAAACAGCCGCAAGTTTATCTATTGTGTTACGGACTGATATTGAACCAGTGGACCGGTAGTTGGTGAAAATGGACGATGGATTGGTGAATGGAGCATCATAAAGTCCAAAAACTTCATGTCCCCAATGCTATGTATGTATATTATTCTTTTAATGTAAATCATTGGGCTTAAGACAGGGTTTAAGAAAAGAAGTCATTTGTAACTGTCTGTTTCTTAGCTTATTTATGCTTTATTATTATGCTTATAATGAAGAATTAAGAGTGAAAAATAAGGGTTGTAAACATGACACCAAACAGTTCTTTACCAGTATTTTGGACTGGTCCATATTAGAAAACCGGACTTAGTTCGTGAATTACAAGGCATCTTGAAACTAGTTTCAATTTAAAAAAATTGCTCCGACTTCACTTCGGAACACGCGGAAGAGATACATTAAACAAAAAAATCAAAAATAGGACCGGTGGCACGGCGGCCATTCGTTTCAATGCCACGTCTAAATTATGGCACCGTCCGCCATTTCTGTGACTGAAACGGTTAGAGATATCAAAACAAAGAGGGATTTTCAGAAACCGAAAGGAGTTTTGAAACGATAGGCCAATTTTATCATAAACCGCACAATTGTATATTGTGCAAGCAACGAGAAATCGACAATTAATACGTGTATCTATACTAACGTAAAGTAACGTAACGTTCGCAGAATATTTTAATGTTAGCTCTCAGCCACAATAAGTTTAATACGAATATTTAAGATTAACCGTTAAAACCGCACACGCAGATGCGTAGACAAATTTTAAAAATGGGGCCCCGGTTACCGTACTCACAAGAACGCAGTTGTGATGCGTAGACAAATGTTTTTGACCAAAAAATTCAGATGTCACTTCGAGTCAGGGATGCTTAATATAAGCATTACGTACATTTTAACGGTGTTTTAATTGAAACTTTTAGAGTGTAATGTTATTTAGGAGTTGTCTCATCAAGTGAGGTAGATATTTGTTACACCGGTATCCCTTAAGCACAGCGAGGCTAGTGACTTCGTTCTTTATTTATTTATTTATTTTATTTTTAAATTTCATGCACGAAACAGTACATAGGCGGACTTAATGCTGACAGCATTTTCTACCAGTCAACCTTAGGGTGGTACTGAGAAGTTGAGGTAGGTGCACAAACACAGTTATAAACTAAAAAGAAAAAAAAAATACATAGGTAATTATTAAATATAAAAATATAACACATAATATAATTCAGCATACAATACTTTTAAACGATACAATAAGTATTACCTTACATATACATATAAACTTTAATATACATATATAAATAAATATATACATTATATACATATACATACACATTTATGTGATGATGTCATGAAACTGCTGGCAATTTCCCCTGAATGTACTTGCGTGCCATTTTCTTAAAAGCAAAGCGATTCTTGGCCATTCTAATTTTGAGAGGGAGCTCATTCCAAAGAAGGATAGATTGGACAAAAAAAGAGGAATGGATAAAATCAGATTGATGAGGAGGGCATAACACAAGACGATTGTGTTTAGAGCGAAGATTCTTCGTGTTGACTGTGCTAAGGTATTGGAAGTGAGGAAATAAATATGAAGGAGTAAATGGGGAATTAAGGTAAGAAAAAAGTGTGGTCAGGGCTCTTAGGGAGCGTCGTTGTCGAATGGTTAGCCAATTTAGTTGTGACCGATACGACGATACATGGTCATATTTGCGGAGATTGAAGACGAATCGAATGCAGTTATTCAGAAGTCGGTCTAATTTGTTGAGGTGATCTGCATTCAGGTCAAAGTAGCACACGTCACCATAGTCGATTAAAGGAAAAATTAAGGCCTGTACGAGCGTTACTTTAGTTTTTATCGGCAGGAAATTTTTAAGTCTGTAAAGACGGCGCAGGACACTAGTTACTCTTTACGAGGTTCGCAGTGAACAATATCTATTAGTTAAATAATAGATCTATACAAAATTCCATTCTGTTAAAGAAACAACATTTTTTTAACACATTAGGCAAAATCACGTATTTAAAGTGAGTACTATATTCAAAAATCAAATCAAGTTAGAAAGGTGTTAAATGTATTCCTAAGAAATACTAACTACATTCCTTAGTTTTGGCTACATTATCCAAATTTCCAAGCACCCATCTACGCTCGGCAGATTTTGGATTCAATGTCCAAATTTTAAAGAGGCCGGTGGCTTACTTCAGTCAAAGTTCAAATCAACAGGAATTTTAACTAGAACGTTCAATAATATTATCACGTGTAACCCTCCCCACCTATACGATCGACTTGCCCTTTCGTTTTAGCCCCGATGCCATAAAACTAACCCTCACCATCAGACAGACGCTCACGCCGACTATCGATTGAAGTACATTGCCGTGAACTACTTCAAGTTCATGCGCGGTTGGCATTTGTTAAAATGTTTTGATAGCATCAGAAATTTATGCAGTTAACATAGCTAAGTGTCAACATAGAAACTGGCAATGACAATGTATATTATCTAGATCGTTAAACGACGAAAGGATCACTATCGACACAAAGATGAATATTTTATCTTTAGAAAGAACGAAAACAAATTTATTTACCAAAAAGATGTACCAAAAAGATGGCAAAGAGTTGTATCAGTTGTATAAAAGATGATGTGTTGATGGGATTGCTCTAAATGAGTTTTATTTCGATAACCGGTAGAAATAATTAGGAACTAAAGAGAGGAAAAGGAAGTGCAAACATACAGATAATAATAATTGCATATTATATTATCATCTACATAACAATATATTGCCAAGTCTGTGGCCTCGGAAGCTGTCCATACGAAATTTGTCCGATAAGTACTTTTTCTTTTGTGTGCGAGGTATGCAACTATGAATGTAACTGAGAAGTGATATTTTTAAATATTGCCCTTACTCTACAATAAAGGCAATGTTATGTTTGTACCGCGTCAAACACAGAATAACATGATCCTGTGTTGTAAGGACGTTTCACAAACATAGATTCCACGTGGGCAAACATGTAGGTCCGAAATATCGGTATAAAAGAATCTGTGGATCACTAGAATAGTTATGCCGTGTGGGAATCGAACCCACAACTCCCGTTATCTATCCGTATGTTATGAATGTAATAACCATCTGATACTTTGACAGGGTTCCGTGTATCTTACATTCGTATAATTACATTTTTTTATGTGAGAAAGTGGCAAACGAGGTGGCGGTTCACCTGATGTTAAGTGATAACCGCCTGCCGATGGACATTTGCAACACCCATAGGGTTGCAGATGCGTTGCCACCTCTTAATAACGTGGGCCCCGGCAACCTCACTCACCGGACGAAACGCAGAAGTGTAACACTTCTACTTCACGCCGGTCTTCTGTGAGGTCGCGGTACTAACCCGGACGGACCTGCCCATTCGTGCAACGGCGAACAACATATAAATGAAAAGTTTCCATTTCATCAAAGACGTTCATAATAAAAATACTAAGGTAGTTGTATGACCAGTTTTGTGACACGAATAAAATAAATGAACAACGTCATTAACTTTAAAAAAGTCGCATTGATTCCGTGTCCATTTGTACGGATCGAATAACGAATCTATTAAGTCCTAGGAAGAGTTAATAACAATATACGACTTTGTCAACGTATCAATCCGGTCTGTCATACATCCGTGAATTTGCAATAGTAATGAAACTGTAACATGTGTTCCGTTGTATGGACTATGTCCCTAAGGCAAGTAACCTAACGGCCTACATATATAACAGACTTCCGTGTCTGCTCGTTAGTCTCAAACACGCCAGCTCGAATAAGACAGGCCGCCGATATATAACACAAAAAAAGAATTAAATGCAATCGAACCAACCTGACATCGTGCTGGCTTATTGAGTCGGTTCACGCACGCGGCGGATTAAAAATAAGAAGGAGGCGCAGGCAACGCGTCCCGAGTGCTAGCGCGGGAACACTAGTGAATTTAAAAAAAAAAAGTGCGTCGTCCGATCATCGGCCAGTTTGCAGCCGCGACTCGCGGCGTAAGCACGCGCAGCGTCGTAACTTTCCCGCCATCCGTGTGACATTACTGAACCGCGTAAACGCAGAACCCGAAATATATTTGTGCAGTGTCGTTATTTAGAGCAGCCGTGGTCGCTGTTCCCAGAGCGGCGAAAGAGACAATTTGCCAATATCCGTGAGTACGCGATTTTAGGGCATAAAATAAGTTTGTTTTTTCACCATTTTATGTGCGATCATAACGCCATTAGTTGCGCAAATTTACACTACATGTGGTATTGTGTAATAAAAATACAGCAGTTAAACTAGTGACGCGACGTATGAATGTTAATGTTATTTAATTTACCCGAACACAGTTAGTCTAGGCGAACATAAATTGGAATAATTAAAAACAATTTCTTTGTATACAGTTACATTACTTTTTGTAAAGAGGCCTTGCATATAATTAACACGACCGATGGCATGAATTTAAAAAAGAAGTGACTTCGTAAATTGGAAACCATTTGCTTTGTTGTTGAAACCAAATCGCCTTTATGGCTCCGACGTAGCCTTGACAATGAATTTGGATAGTATTTTAAACAATCGAAAGATTTATCTTGCGTAGAAAATTAGATTTGGAAGAAGGCTCAGAACAAGCTAAAATGTGACCGAATATAATATACTTATAATTATATATACTCTATAGTTAAGAATGGAAATTTATTAAGCAGGTAATAGTGGAGTGACATAAAAGCAAAACATGCAGACGTTTTGTCGTTTGAGTCTCGTGAATATTATAATGAGATACGCGTAGCATAAGCGCAGAAATTTCCACTATTGATATTTGTTATACAAACCGCAACATGATTGGAACATGAGCTTCTACCATTTCGACAATACGCAGGCTCATCTGGGGATATACGGCTTTGAGGAAGACCGGCGTGAGGAGCAGTTCTATGCATTTAGGGGGGCCGGTCTTAGATTGTTCTGTGGTGCCACCGACAAGTGTTGGTGTTACTTGCACCGATGACATTGAATAAATGTGTAAAAACTAATGACCAATTAATTTATATCTCCTAGGCAATAGACATCTGCCAATACATACAAATTATACGTGTAATACACAAACCATGCCGTCAAGTGGTATATGGTCAAGATTACCATATCAAGATGCCATAAAATGGACATTAAATTAAAATCGTGTCGCTCATATCATACAGATGCGAAGCTACATAAATTAAAAACAGTCATTCATATATAACATGGTCTTTGAGCCTTATTAAAATTAAAAAAGCCTTACTATGGGACCAATATGAATCTCAATAGATGTATAAAATTGTTATAACGGAGGAACGTAAAGAAAAGACCTAATCCGAAGCAAAACTGCACATTTCCTCGTTTTGATGCGGTTAAAAAATTATATCTATAATCTAACGCATCCTGGTTGGTAACTAAATTTAGTGAAGGTATGATGCCATGCATTAAAACAACTTACCAAACTAACCGACTCAATGCAGTATTTCAGATCCATTGAGCAGCTTCTATTGTTACACTGATTGGCAAGCTCGTCTAGGTTAAGTACCAAAACATCACATTAGACTGAAATTGGTATTTTTGCATTACGTTAGTCGAGCGAGTAACTGGGGCACATTGTTTACTGAATGAAACTTCAGGATCGTAAATGTCCATGAGGTAAACTGCACACTAATTGAGGGGTTTTCAGGCGGAGGTAGTTATTAAACTTTAGGGGAACCATCGTTTGACATCTTCCACCGTAAAATAAATGTTGGAACTAAGAGTTTATCTATGGCCCGCTTAAAGGAAGAAGCAGCAAGATACTTTTCTGTTTATTTTGCCCGATTACGTGTATACAACTTCTAAAACCAAACTATCGAAAAAATACATTGAATATAGGTAGGTAATAAATTGGCAATTTATTGTGAGCATGATACACTATCTTTACTTATGGCTTTGGGTAGTTTGTATACATCTGTGCAATATGTTACGGCATTATCTATGCGCGTGTCTATCGTTTTAGTGAATCGAATTTCTTTTAAGTGCAGACCTGGAGTGTAAATGTTATAGATCCGTGTGTATACCGATGATTGTTTACCATCCATTTAAAGAAGTAAAAAATTAAACATATTAAAAGTCAGTACCTGGAGGACCGAGCTTTGCTCGGTTTGGTACATCATGTATTTTGGAAATTACATTTAGATACAAATTACTGAGTAATGAAATATGCATATTTTTCCATCTTACCGACGTAATAATAAGAAAATATGAACTGGTGTTTTTTAAAAATAAGAAAAAAAAATAACAAAATACCAAATCGACAAAAAATAAAAAATAAAGAAAGCAATGATCTGGAATCGAAAAAAAAGTAAAAAATAAGTGTGTTAATGATCGTGATACGAACCACGGCCTTCTGTTTTGGGGCCGATTACCGACCGAGCTATTATAACATTTTTTTTGCGGCGAAATTTACCGTCATATCCGAATGATATTTTTCATTCCCTGAAAACAGGGATAATAGGACATTTTCTCGTTTTGCTCGTTTAAAGGATAAGAGATACCGGTTACTGTCATAGATTACTTCTGAATTTAAACTGAACAATAGAAACATTACGGGCTTTTGGGGATGGACTTTATGTCCGAGCACGAGATAAGTGATTTCAGACCGTCCAATGTTGCATGAGATAAGATAAGGTTGCAACACAGAGCTTTAGTAAATAGACGTTAAACTGTTGAGAATATCGTTACTTTTGTGACTATTGCTATACTGTATTATAATGTCTATGAGCGAAGTTTTTAGATAAAGATAAAAAAGAAGCATTTTGTTAAAGATAAAAAAAAAAAAAACATTCAAGATCCTATATTCTAAATGTGAATATTGTACAACTGTTTACCGTTTGCTCGGATGAATTGCAATAATATTTTCAACGTTATATTATTTTGAATTAATATGGCTCTTCATTGCCGTTAAGAACTCTGACGTAGAGAACAACAAATAGGTCGGGAATGTTACCAGATAAACCGGATTATGTGCGTTAGAAGTAATACTACGGAAAGATCTAGATGCAGCTTATCTAACTTTATACGACGTAAGCAATGTTGTTGCATAATAAGAGCATAATTTATCACGTTACTTTGTCTTGGATTGTCTTGAAATGGCTGTAGCTTAACTAACATCCCAATGGAGTACCGATGTAGTCTTAAACCCAACTTACACTCGCAAGAAGTTTTTTATTGTGACGGATTGGAACTTTAGTAACCATGAAAGGGAACTGTATTATGTGACCCCTATTGTTTCGGATTGCAATTCTCATATCGTAATTCACAGAATCGAAGTAAATAACAGGATATAGCTACAATGCAATATTTTTAATTTGTCGATCAGTCTGACCTTCAAATAGCAATGGCACCGACGAAAAACAAAAATGGTTAAATCAAGTCAAGTCATTAAAAAGACAAGTTTGGATAAAGTATCTATTTTAGTATACAACACGATGAAAAATAAATTAAAAATAATCTAAGCTCCCCCGTTACGAATATCACCGTCTGTGCATATAAAAAATACGAAATGAACACCTGTTACAACATGTTTGCTCAATATCTTTCGCTGTTTGACTGTAGAATCAATATAGTGCAATAAGTATAAATTCTCAATAAGAATGCGACTGCAAATCGTTGCTATACTTAAAGTTCTAATAATATCCTTCGTTATTGCAAAAGTGTCAGACCGTCACGCAGCAATCAAATAAAAAACAGATCGAATAAAAAACAAATTGCATATAGATAACTTTATCCTCGGCAAAGTACTTGTTCTTGAGAGGCTGTTTTAGAGCATCAGGATTTACATACTATTTTGTCCACAATTGTTATTATTAAATCAGTTTATTGGTTTAATATTAAATTGATATATGATATACCTAAGCAAGCGAAACAACCGGCTGCTGCGGGTTGCTCAAGCCTTAGGTGCTCGTTGTACCTAATTTTACGGTAGTTTATATATGCCTGTATATCGACAGGCTGCTGAATTATTTACGGGGTACAAAAATAATCCGTTTCTCGGAAAATTTCACTGCTGATATGCATTTCTTACATAAGACATACAGGGAGTTGCGAAAAAGCAAACGAACGACCGCGCATAAATAAAGTGAAACAAAGGCAAGCACAAATAGCGACAGCAAAATTCATGCAAAGAAAAGAATTGTATAAAAAAAGTTCTTTAAACTTACAACTTCACTTATATTATATTGTTATACTTCAATTGACAGAAGAAGGTATCAGAACAACCCTCGTGAGTTTCATTGTGTTGGAGACAAAAGATAAGGGAATAAGAAACATGTTTCTAAATTAAACAAAGAGATTGCAGGAAAGCTTAGTCACAATAAGAAAGCGACGTGCTAACGCTATGGTTGTCTCTTTCAAAGTGATGAACAATTGCCCACAAAAAACAATAAAACGTTAATATTTTTGCTAAGCCACATATTACTATTCGATTAAAGCGATAAACGAAACAACCGATATGAATTTTTAATACTCTAATTGACACTGGCAGTCCTTGTAACTCCGGCAGTGGTAGCCAACCGGCCGATCGCGATTGGCTTTACGCGACTATTAGCCCTGTCGATCGGGGTGAAGCAAAAGACATACAAGTTCGATATTAATTTTATATATGTCCATATTTATGTAAAAAAGAAGTTAAACAGACTGCGCAACGTAATCACCAATTGCTGCGCGCATTGCTAATTTTTATCATTTTTAATCGGCCCTACCCCTGCTATAAACTAAAATATTAGTGTTTACAATTTACATAAAATTTCCTTAACATTAGCATTTAATTGAACTTAATGAACCGGTGGGTTGTAAACCATAAAACGATTAAGATCACAAATCATAAACTTAGAGCGTGATAAACTTATACCAAATCCTAAAATGAAAATATTACTAATATTGAGTAATCTGGCGCGTTTATAAAACAGCCTTAATAAGGGAATATTAATATTAATATTAATCATTTTCTATTAATATTAATTTATATTATAGAATATTAATATTAATTTAATATTAATATTAAATATTCTGTCCAGGATTTTTTTAGGCAACCCAGTTTTAATATATTTTTTAATATACATAATTTATTATAAAATAAATTTTATTCTATTATCAGCTCGGTGAAGGTCGATTTAGATTCGGATCTTCTACTATATTATATGTCGTGGTTACTAAAACCAGTAAAGAAAATGGATAAATTTTGAATATTTCTTTTATTTTATAATTACGTGTTTTCGATTTTATTTTATATTAAATATATAACAAAAACACGATGTAATGACATACTTATACAACAGAGGTGTTCATTTAACATATAAATTGAAATAGCTAAAGATACGTTGAATAAAACTAAAGATATTATTCACTACAAAGCCAGCACCTACAAGTATCCTCAAGTTTATTCGCACAAATATACAGTCTACCATCATAGTAATTTAGCTCAGCAACAAATTAATCGGCGACAGCAAAACGATATTACTTATTTAATAATGCTAAGAAACAGGTAGTATGAGAAGACAAAATTATATATTTGTTAACATCTGTGTTACGCGTGAACATTGGAAAGAATCCAGTACATTGCGGTTCCTCATATCCTTTGTAAATGTATGCAAGTCGTCACGTACAGACCCCAAATCTCAAATAAAATACATACCAGTTTATATCAAGACATAGAAGACTATAGCGCCGTTGCTAAACTATTGGCTTCGGCGTCGAGGGTCGTGGGCTCGAATCCTACACGACTTGACCCAAGTATTTGTGAGACCCAAAAATTATTGTCCCGGATCTGGGTGTTTGTTAACCCTGGACGTCAGGCAGGCAGCCGGTCGTAAAAGACATAGCCAAGAACCGCTTAAAACATGATTCACATCTTGCGACGAACCCACCTAGATGGGACAAGGGTAGGATGATGATGATGTATATCAAGAAATACTTCTCTTGTATCTTGTATTAACTGATGTTTTTGCTTTCAGTCCCGAGACTATTAAAGCTTCATCTGACGCAGAACCGGTGGGCTAGCCAGAACCTACGGGTATGGGCCCTCCGCTGTGGGTAGGGCCACGCATGTGCTCATGCGTGCGTTTAAGTATGGTGTGTCATCTAAGGGCCATCGAGGTCGCGGTTCGGACCGAAACCCCGATGGCCGTCGACTGTGCAATTAGCTATAATTACTCCTGTATACGGTAATGCAATACCCTTATAAACATTTTCGGTTCAGCTGTAGCACGTGGCGCCCAATCATTATGCATATGATCATGCAAGCTATAAACACAATAAAACCCTATAAATATCGAGGCAGGTAATACTTTAACTCCTGCTGTTGCTAATGTTTTGGCGAGTTGGTGGGCGATCTACTATCATCCCGCAGGTAGTTTGGTCGATTGCCACATCTACTATTTATAATTTTTTTTTTGGTTAGTATAACAACACGTAAAATAACAGTTCTACTTGCTAACAATAAGGAAATGTCTTCGGAGTCACATAGATACGTCTCATTATAAAAATTGAAATATGTTACGTTGTAAACAAATCGAATTAGGTGTCGGCTTTTTTGACGTTTTTCTTCCGAACCTTAGTTGAATACGGGCGACCTTGCCTAAGTGAATAATAATCAACGAATTTGCATTACACCTCTTCTAATATCTTCAATGAAATACATTTTTGTTTCGGTCGTGTTTGAATAGTTAAATTTCGTTTTCACTAATGAGATGGAAACTCCATTAGAAAAGAAAATTCAATTCTTCCGCATTTCACGACAGCCTTAAAAATTATGCAACACGTGATCCATTATACATAATTATATAGTTTTACACACGACGCTCATTAGACATAATGCCTCGTAGCGGTCATTTTGAGAATAAATCGTGACGCCATTTTGTTCCGCATTCGATTAGGAGAGTTATTAGTGACAACAATTAAATAATATACAATACATTAAGAAAAAGTGACAATATGAGAAGTTTAGGAAACAGCCTCCGTCATGCGATACAAAGTATTTTTTGAAATACACTACTTAACTGATTCCCAGCGATATACTACTGTTAACCGACACATTTGAAGTTGGCATTTGTCTTTTCTTTGTGAATACAGAACAGAAATCATTATTTACTATGGTATTTATTTAATCATTCCAGATTTTCTTATAAACCAAGGCGAAATGAAGAAAAAGATTTTTTTAGCAAGTTCGTTATTATAATTCTAGTTTGTCAGGGAGCTCTAAGGAAAGATAAAATGCAAGTTTAAAAGATGGGACTTACTGTTTGTTCAAATGGAGAAGAATATTTTTAGAAGCGTTTTGCTACGAAGATCAGAGACAACCTTTGGAATACGGAAATCCGTTCGTATAAATTATATTGACGAAGGAAGAATCCCGGTGCATACGAAACTTAATTGCTTCAATAAGTGGCATCTGAGACGCGCGGCTGGAAAGCTAAAATAAACCGTTGAAATGGAAATTTTTTACGGTGCACGGCGATTGGCGATGATTTGTTTTTGATGAAAGCAAAATTGAGACCAAAAATCAAATTAGAATTTCAAATAGTTGTACGACGGTATGTCGTACAACTATTTGAAATTAATTGGAGGCAATTAATAACTGATACCGATGCGATAGTGAGTTACGAGAGACCGTTCGTTAAGAAACTTTGTTTTTCCATAATGCCTATCAAACAAATTCGAAGATATGTATGTTTCTTTACGTCGCAACGCATGGAATTGAGAAGCAGTACATGATCTTCCGTAGAAGATCATGTACGGGATCAGGGGATATTTGGATTGGATTTAAGCAAATTTTTAACTGGCCACGAATTAAACTCTCATAGCTACTGTCAATGTCAAAACTCAGCTACTCTATACAAGTGTATCGATGGATATATAGTAAGAGGTAATTAATAATAACAATTTATAGCAATAGACCCCTTTATTATGTTTCGTTACTCGTTTTTGTTATTGATTCCTAATCACCAACAAATGTAAACTAAACTATTTATGTTTAGTTCAATTACTAAATCAAAATCCAAAATGACTTTGAGATAACTAAGGGCCGCATTAAATCTAGCGACATACAAAATTTATTGAATATCTAAGGTCTTATTAGAGTGACTATTATTACGAGTAAAAAAATCTATATCTCGTATAAATAAACATTAGGAAAATCTTAAAGAATGATTTGCTTGGTCTCAACAATTTGCATTTTCTTCATCTATGGAAATTTCAAAGCAAATTACTAATAATAACAAATAAATTACGACTGGATTCAATCAATTGGAAAATTTAACTTTGCTATGACATCACTGTAATTATTATGCATTGAATAACTCTACCTCTCACCGCGATGTATAAGGTTACAACTGCAACTGGTAATTTTGTGTGGATAATAATTTAATGAACGTTATAAATTTACAAAACAACGCCGAAAATAATATACTTTTTCCACAGGCAGATAAATCGAGAGAGATTAGCAAAGGCATTGGCATTGGAAATTAATAATGTCGAAAACGAGAATAAACTTATCGTGGAATTGGTATCGATGACAAAAATAAGGTTGAGATGGGAGCTTAATGTGTTTGTTATCCAGACGTAAGCACCTATAAGGCCCATATTTGCATTATATGTCATCACCACACGATTCCGAGACAAATAAACAATATATTCCGCCTTTGATTCAATTAAGCCACACTGAACCTTCGCTCTATTCTGAACGCTTATGCCCGTGATGTTTGTTTATGTTTCCCTGACGACGCTTAGTCAACCTGGCACGCCAAGCTATGACGTCGACGGAGCACAGGCGGGAAAGTTCCTCCAGACGTATTCACGATTGCACCTACAATTGCCACTTTCGCCAGACATATGCCCGCTTCCTATAATTATATATAAAAGGCGTATACGCCCAGTTCCTATATTAACAAAACGACGCGTTTTCCTTACGAGCTGCGAAAGTGAGTTTTCAGCGTTCTTTAATCTACAAGTCGTTATAAAAGTTACAAAGCTATGTAACTAACGGCCGTTCGTTGAATATGGGAACCGGGCATTACCCGTTTGCAGAATCCAAGCTAAGCTTAAGCGATTCAACTTCACGTGGAAATGCTTTAGGAGCAAAATTTTATTTCGAAGCTGTCCACAGCATCGTGGTCTGCTAAAGAAAACCAAGACAGTATTTCTAATAAATAGTATTAGAAGCTTTATTGTAGTTCTACTTTTCCTACTCTAGAACTCCGAAAAGAGACACAATGAAGTTGATTGTAAATCGACCAGTTGGTTGCGATGGTAAAACCGTTATTACCATGGCAACAAACAACAGCTTTTTGTCAATTAACTTTAATTCCAAGTTATTCAATTAAACCCTTATCTAATTGCATTTAATGTCTTTTTCACAAACAGAGAGTACTGACACGGGAGATAACATTTTTAGTTACTTTTCTTTTTTTACAATAAGGAAGTATATTTTCTGACGTGCGTACAAAGTACACACACAATTTTTTTACAGTTATTTCAACTTGTGTGACAACTTCAATGGCACTGACTTAATGTTGCCTTGTAGAAGACTTGGAAAATGTTGTTTTGCATTGTTCTTTGTTGAATGGGTTGCACCCCAGTGTAGCTTGATCCATCAGTCTATCTATATGACGTCAATCAGTGAAGGCATTCAGAAGCTATATAAATGATCACATAAAGATATGATGTTAGCCGCGACCTCGCTCGAGGTGATTTCGATCTCGTAGGCTTAAAATAATACATGTCTATGTTTAATCTTGATCTATCCATCGGAAATTCATTCGTTCAACCGTTCATTCTTTTAAATAAAAACTATCGTTGTACAAAAAACTAGGCCTCTGTTGCATAAAAAAAGAACAAACAAAAGCCTTTTAGGCTAATCACAATAGTTTGAGCCATCAGGTATCAGGGTTATTTTTCTAATGTCGTACTAGTGTTGCAACCCTTCCTTATGTGCAACCATTATTGATAAATGTGATCTCATTAAGGGCTCTGTGCACGCGCCAAGTTTACGACAAAAGTCTTATTTATGCTTCACCCGTGCACTGAATTTGTGATTGCACTCGGTAGAACACAAAGAGTGATTTCTTATTCGGTGAAAAATTTCCATTTATGATATGACACTAGCGACTTTTAAACGCCTCGCATTATGGACATGCGTCATCTATATTGTTAAACATCATTGTTTTTGTCAACATCCTTGAAAAATAACACGACGGCTCAGTTCCTAAGAGTAAGACTAGCGTTTATAAGCAGCTTCTCTTCACATATTAATATTATATAGATTACTCCCATTTGAACCAATCCTATTTTTGTGTTAATATGAAATTTTAATCTAATATAACGAATAATAAGTGACTTCATTGAAAAACATTTACAAATTTCTAAAGCGCATTAGTAATGACTTGATAATAATTAAACAATGACATTGCAATCAACAACGGATATCCGAAATGTGGAACAGATGAATGTTTCAAAGTACGTATATAGGTCGTGAACGATTTTATCTCCGAAACAATTTGATTACATTGAAATAAGTATTTTTAATAACAAAGAGTCGTGCTGAATGGAAGAAAATTTGAGAAGCGTATGCCCAACGGTGGGCGAACAAACGCTGAAGAAGAAGAATTATTTTTTTTTAATTTGACCGTAGTAAGGTCACTCGGCTGCTTCCATTGCTGCAATAATGGAGCGCCTCGTCTGGGATAGTACCACATTGATACAGAAGACCGGTATAATGTGGAAGTGTACCTTTTCTTTCTACCTGGTGACAGAAAGGACCCCGGTCTTTTATATGCAGGCAATAAATGTGCAATCCCAACCGGTGTATAATCTATGTCGAAAGTAATAATATCCAACTTCGGATGAACCGACTGGAAAGCGCCAGTCGTAAACATTCACATAAACGTAAAAAAATATACATAATTAGGTGCTTCCCGCGACTCCGTCTGAGTAGAATAGGCTGAAGGCGTAACATTCAGCCAGATATAAATCAAAAAATTGTAAATAAATTATAGCCTGTGTTATTCTGATGTATAAGCTATATTATTGTAGTTTCAATAAAATCCATTCAGTAGTATTTGCGTGAAAGAGTAACAAATAACCATCCATACATACAAACTTTCGCGTTTATAATATTAGTAAGGATAATTTTATAAACTCACAGAGTTCTTAGAAGCAGTGTCAGGGCGCTCGCTTTCAATTCAATATACTCGAGCAACCTGAACTCGATCTCCTGTGCCACCAATGAAATATTTAATTTTAAGTGCTGACTTATCACGTGCTCAGCGGTGAAGGAAAGCATCGGGAGGAAACCTGCATATTTTCGAAATAATAACGAAAAATATTGCCAAGATATGTGATGTCCGCCAATCTGCAGTGGGGCTGCGTGGTGGACTATGCCTTGATACTCTCTGTACAGAGGAGGCCTTTGCCTAGCAGTGGGATATGCATAGACTGTTACTTTCCTTTGTTTTTACAGAATTCTAACATGGACTGTACATACTCGTATATTCTACGGATATGATCATGTGGCGTTACACTGCACTTATTTTATTTGAGCGAGAAACTTGCAGCCATTCCACCGGAGACAATGATATTGTACGTGGTAGCCTAGTGACCCCGAGATTTGCATTGGCATGTCTCACGTTTACGGCCAGTAACGGCAACAGATAAAGCACTTATCATTTCCTGGTCATAAGCTCAATGAAAAGTGTAGCACTAGCTATCATACTATTCTCAGCAAAATGCTAAAGCTTGTTCCTAAAGTGAGTGTTAGATGGAACGGTGTCTGTTATATAGCGTCGCTGTATGCAATACACGTTTACAATTTTCGCAATGATTGGCTTCTACCAAAGATTTTTTTTATTTTCAAAATAAATACTGTTCCGTTTATGTTGCTCCAAAGCAAACTCCACAAACTTCATTCACATCGGTAGGTCTGTCGTGACTTAACAGACGACAAAAACACTTACACTTGTAACATATACGCGTTACTTCAAAAAGTCGATGCATACAATGTCTGCAGGTACACAATCGAGTTGCAATTAGAACGGAGAACAGGCGAACGCGTTGCACCTCGGGGTTCGAGTGTCATTCACCTTTGGAAGGGCAACAAGCGCTCACGCGTCATAATCTTGTATGTGCGCTGGACTTTGAGTACGCAAACGCAAAGAAAACTAGTTACCGTAAAATTCCACAATTTGGTCGCTTCCATGCTGTGCTCAAAATTATTACCCTTGAGAATGGAACAATTGCAGCTGTTCGATTCGCAACAGAGTTTAGATAAACAACTTTCCAGTAATACATGAATTACATTTGCCGTTACTTTTATTTACATAGTATTTATTTATGGAATGATTTAATCATCCAAATGATTCTAGATTTTGTTTTGAATTTTCGCTGTGGTACGTGGTGCTAAAGACGAGGCAGCTGTCCGGTAATGATTTGAACAGGATATAGAACATAAACACGTCTGGATATATTTTCCACCAGACGCGAATGATTTTTCTTCGTGTCAATTTTCAGACCAAATGGAAAGCGTCCATAAGTTTGAATTTCGATCGATGTAATCGTATTAGAAGATCCAACTACTGATGTGGCTGCATTTTCAAAATCAGATTATCTATAGAAGGAACTGCAGAACTTTTAGAAAAGGAGCAGCAAACGAGGAATAGAGAGCGTGTGCAGTTTCGCAAGGACATATAAACCAGTATTGAATGTCACTATAATCACTAAAATAAAGAAAATAAAAATCTTGGGAAGTGTGAAGGATGTATGTCGGCAAGGCATTGCCTTTAGATTATTGTATATTTTGGAAAGACAACTTACTTAAGGTCCGTAAGGGGGCATCCTAGGGGCGTGCGATTGCCAGTGGGAATAAATTATCCAAATGTTCCTTTAAGTCTATTGTATACGAATTTCAATTCATTTTTGCGAATATAGCCAATAATTGTTATTCCCTTAATTTCGATCTTTCTCTCTTCTTTATATCACTATAAATGTGATATAAAAAGAGAATCGAGTAAAAATAAAAATCGGAATTGGTGAATCGAAATTTCGTTTTTTTTTTCTTTTTGACCTATTGCTGATGGAAGACAAGTTCATTCAAGAAGCTATTAAAATTATTATTTTTAACCCAGACAAACATTTTATTGAGAAAGAAGAGTGCTAAATGAAATATTAGGTCAAGGTACTCCCAAATCTGAGTAACGAGTTGGTAGCCTTGAGTGACACATTTAGATTGACCGTCAGGATTTTTGTAAACTACATGAATGAAACAAATTTTACTCTTCCAAAGCAAAACAGACCACTATGTGTAATAGATTGAAATATGTACCAAGATACTTGAATTTTCATGAAAGATCTACTCACTCTTACCACAAAATTAAACTCTTACGCCCGGTTTCTGAAACACTGATCATTAAGAAGATCATTCTGATCAATTCTGAGTTTAACAATCCTTTTGGCAACTCAAATAACATTTGAAAATCCATTTGATAGCTGATTGGTTGACTTCTACGATGATCAGACTTCTACGGTGTTTCAGAAACCGGGCCTTAGTGTCGTTAAATTGGTTCAGCTGTTTGATGCCAATATTAAATAGCAGGACAAAAGAATAAACAGCAGGACAGAAAAATTGAGGGCAAATTTATTGGTCTCCTCGGTGTTAATAGGTATACTAGTGTAAATAAAAAAGGGAATAAATTGAAAATCAGCAAATAGGGTTTTAATGTCACTATGGCTGGAATTAAGACTAGCGAAGTAAATTTATATATATATTTACGGGAACAAAAGAAACTTTGCCAAACTTAAAACTTTACGTCACGCAGACTACATGAGGAACTACATACTAACATGCATGTCACGTTTGACAAATTAACCAACGAAATTTATCTTTGTTGTTTAAGTTGGATTCACAAGACACAAGGTGACGGTCTCGTGTTTGTTAGATATCCAAGAACATGGGGACAGTCAAATATGCAAATGAGATAAGGCATGTCCACTGTCAAGAAGTCGCTCCGGTTATCATCAGTTGACGGGTACATAAATAAAAGATGTAAGACTAGGTCACCTATACGTTAATTAGAGCATTAAATCGTACATTTTACTTGGTTCAAAACGAAATAAACGTCTACATCTTACTATGTTAATCTAGCGGGAGTTCTTCAAAGCCTCTATCAAAGTAAGGAGAAGATAACCTAACTCGCATTAGGGAAACACCCCGATCCAATTTATGTACGCCACTTAATATCAAAACCTATAATTGACAACAAAAATCAATTGTTATTGTCAGGGCCCCACCTGTTTTCGACACAATACCGATGTATACAATTCTAGGCTATGACAAATTCACAACAAGAGGCAGGCGTCTTAAGAATGCTAAAAATTATCTGTTGGAAGTATTGCTATAATAGTAGCTTGAAACTTTTTTTTTTGCAAAAGGGCAAACTGCACGGTAGTCAACTTATGAAGTATGACGCATATTTGCGGCGTTGGTCCGTTAATCAGTGGTTATAAGTGCATTGCACCGACGCATTGCGTAAGCTATGGCTGTTTCCACTGTAAGCTTCTGGATCCTATGAACCTCCATCTTTACGAATATGAATTGTATTATGCTTACTCGCCACGTAGTTACAGCAGTGTTACTTGCTGTGCTACATAGAAAACCATAGCAATTAATACTATAGTACGTGGAGTATTTTTGGTAAATCAAGTTTTTTGAAAATAAAAAAAATAAAGAAAATGATCTGGTATACAAATAAAAGTAAAAAAATAAGTGTGTCGGCCGTCTGTTTTGGGGCCGCCCGATTACCGACCGAACGTTAACGAAAAAAAGTTATAATATAACTTTTTTTTTTGCGGCGAATTTTACTGTCATATTTGAATGATATTTTACATTCCCTGAAAACAGGGAAAAAAGGACATTGTCTAAAAATCAAACGCACATACAAAATTTCATGAATATCGCTGGAGCCGTTTCCGAGATTCCGATTATATATATAATATATACAAGAATTGCTCTTTTAAAGGATAAGATTTAATCTTAAATAGTAAGAGACTTTAGTAATGTCAACTATCATGGTATAATAAGCGTGTGATCATCATGTGGTCGCAACCGATGCCGTCACCGCAGTCAAGCGATTCAATAGTTGACCTTCCGCTGGCTTGAATGTTATTGAACGGAATTGTTATTTCTATTTTACTGAAGACGATGCTGATGATGAATGATTAAATCTAAAGGTGAATAGAAACAAACTAATAAATATGAACCATTTCGACGGAGCCGTTAACTAAACACGAATGAAAATAGACGTATATATTCGTAACGTATATTATATTCATCTGCGTAATACAGCGAAGGTTACATTAATGCTTCATACATTGAAACAATTCGAATACATTTGGATGATCCTTATGATTGATTATTATTTATATTTGTATTATTTATTTATTATAATTATTTTATTGATTAGTCCAAACATATTAAGACGTGCATATCGTTTTCTGTATGAAATACAAATAAAGGTGATAAGGTTACCTTATCCAATCGATTTTTATTTGCTTTCCTATTCTGAAACACTGCATTTTTTTTAAACAAAAAATGGCCGAATACGTATTGTTATAATTTATTGATATGGGTGTTATTTTAGTTTTAATTCCCGTTCAGACATGAGACAGGCTGAGCTTTGGATACGTCTAGAGGTCATTATGCGCGTAAATAAAAGCGATCATAATAAACAACGTTTGTCATCGGAGAATCCGTATAGCAATTTTATGAAACACTGGAAACACAAACTTTGGGCGGTTCATTGAGTCTAAAGCCAGGGCAGCTGCAAGGAAGTTAGGTGTCCTTGCAAAGGTGCGACGGTACTTCACACCGGGACAGCTTCTTACGCTATACAAAGCTCAAGTCCGATCGTGGAGTACTGTTGCCATATTTGGGCTGGGGCTGCAAAATGCCATCTGGCTTCCTTGGACTCAATGGAGAGAGGTGCGGAAAGGCTTATTGGGGACCGTAAGTTGGTTAAAACCAACCTTACTAGCCTTGAGCACAGGCGCAGAGTATCCAGCCTCTCGGTCTTCTACAGGATGGATTTTGGAGAATATGCGTTGGAGTGGTATGATTTGATTCCACTCGCCCTTTCCATCATCGGACAACTAGGCGATCGGCGAGACTCCACCCTTATGCTATCGACATTCCCAGAACAAGAACCAAGCGATTTGCTTCGTCATTTATCATCCGTACAGCCAAGGAATGGGACAACCTACCGGCGTCTTCAAGGCAAGAGTGAATAGGTTTTTACTGAGTTAGCGCGCTTACCATCAAAGTCTGCATCGCCACTTACCATCAGGTGGGATGGCAGTCAAGTGCTGGCCAGTTCAAAATAAGAAAAAATAAAAAAGCCATCTTATGGTGCAACAATATGGTCTCCCAATACGCAGTGAGAAGAAGTCGTCTGTTATTTATTTATTTCTCACACTGCAAGGGTAACTGACTGACGCAGTATATAATGAACACGTAGGGCACGTGAACCGAAATAGAAAATACGATACCGATGAAACGTACGTAAAAGAAAAATCAGTATGATTAATATAGCAGTGAAGAACTAGCAGAGGAAACCAAAAAACATATGACGCAAGAAGAGTTGGCCAACGAGAACGACCAGTTATTGGAGATTAAAACATAAATAAATACAAGCCAGCGTAAGTTTCGTCTGTTCGCATGCGAAAAGACGTAATATAACCGGCCACGGCTAGACACGGGAAGTTAATTCTGACCTTGACACGATGAAATGGAGTAGGCGATAGAATCTGTTTCCGCAATTAAACTTTTTGTAATAACGCCAATACATATGAGCGCCGAGTATGTTTCTAGGGAGTAATACGATTGCACGCAGGTAATATAGGAACGTCACTATGAACTAGGTGTGTCGACATGGAAATGCAACGTTATTTTGACATAGTTTATAATCTGTAACTATTTATTGAATGTTATGGAGTTAACTGTACCAATCATCTTAACCGGAGTCATTGAGCTGCCTACTGGGTTTCCTTACCTTATTATTAATTATTATTATTTTACTAACAGTTATCACAAAACGACAAATATAATTGAAAGAATAATGAATAATAATTCATTAGTTAATAATGAATGAATGAATATTCTTCATTGCACACACCATGGTAAAAAAAACATTAAAAATCTTTACTAAAATATTATGAAGGCGAAAGCTTGTATGTATGGATGGATGTTTGTTACTCTTTCACGCAAATACTACTGAATAGATTTTAATGAAACTTTACAATAATATAGCTTATACATCAGAATAAGACATAGGCTATAATTTATATACATAATGTCATGTATATGTCTTTCTGTCTGAACGTTACGCCTTCAGCCTATTCTACGCAGACGTAGTTGCGGGCATTAGCTAGTAAATAATTTTGTAAGGGTTTTACGATGGGCGGCCTTATTACTTAAAACAATTTCTTCCATGTAACCTTTGGATGGACATAATCTGTAAAGAGTATTTTATCTAATATATAAATTTCTCGTGTCACAGTGTTTGTAATTGAACTCCTCCGAAACGGCTCGACCAATTTTCGTGAAATTTTGTATGCATTTATTTTTTATCAACAACATTTATTTTTCATCCCCCTAAATGTTAAGGGTGGTCCACCCCTAAATTTTTTTAATTATTTATATATTTTTTTTTGTTTTTATATTTTTATGATACAGCATACAAAAAAAACATACAACCCTAAGTGTAACCAGAGTCTAAGTAACCAGTACACCTGCCGAAAGATCAATCAACATCCGCCACAATCACAATTTTCGCAATAACAAGATGCCTAGTCTCTAATTCCTAATAGATATTATTAATGGACACACTATGCTGTTCATAGAACCAGGAATAATTTATGTTATTACATACGATGTCGTCGTTTATAAAAACAGGTGTAGGCAGAGGTAGCAAACTACCCACGAATGCTCGAGCCGCTATTATTAGTGTCTGCTTGGTAGTTTCAGAATTAACCTCAAGACGTTGATTTTCGCCGACACTAGAGCGCCATTTAAAGAGTTCAGCACTATGTCTGTTTCGTTTTTTCTAAAAAATACACTGCCCTTACTTTAGGATCTATCCTGTATTGTAAGGACGTTTTACAAACACAAATTACACTCGGACAAACACCCAGACGCGAAATCACTATCTGTGGGTCACAAACAGTTGTCCCGTGTGGGGATCGAACCCGCGGCCACCCGCGCCGAAGCTGATACCTTGGCAACTGCGCCACGAAGTCATACTATGGTAGCCGAAGATGGATCAGCCCGGCCGTGTTTCCACGGCAGACGGGCTATTTCAAGCGGACCACGCGCAGTGGCGCCAGCCATTGTAATGGAAACAAGTGCCAACTGTGTTAGTAAAACGTTCTTCGAAGCTTTTCTCTTTCAAATCTGTCGTTTACATTCTTATCCCGATATTTACGAGAGGTCACTTGTGAGTAATTCGTTTCCACAGATCTTGGGAGCGTTATCTACGCGTGACTTCTTCATATTCCACGTTGCCAAGCCAGCAGAGGCTTTGAAATCAGGTTGCCAAGCGACCTTTCTGTGATCTCTAACTTGGTAACCTGTCTGGTACTGTGCCTTTTGACCTTTTTGTGCGTATAAGTCTAAGCACCTGGAGGACCAGACAGACAGACTTTTTTGGTAAATCATGTATTTTGGAAATGAAAAAATAAAAAATAAAGAAAGCGATGATCTGGTATAGAAAAAAAAAGTACAAAAAAAATAAGTGTGTAAATGATCGTGATACGAACCGCGGCCTTCTGTTTCTGGGCCGATTACCGACCGAGCTATTATAACATTTTTTTTTGCGGCGAAATTTATCGTCATATTCGAATGATATTTTTCATGCCCTGAAAACAGGGATAAAAGGACACTTTCTTAAAATGAAACCGAGCTATAGATCGATTTTTCGCCCCCGAATCTACGCACATACTAAATTTCATGAGAATCGCAAAATATACAAGAATTGCTCGTTTATAGGATTAGATAAGGCTGATTATGCGTCGTGCTATTTATTGAGTAGTATTTTTTTTTGTTTGTTTATACTGTTTAAACTACAATCATAAATTGTAGCAGCTCGCATCACTATATCGACGTCTATATTATTGGATAAGGTCTGTTTATCAACCGACTTCAAAAAAGGAGGAGCTTCTCAATTCGACTTTTTTTATGTTTGTTACCTCAGAACTTTCGACTGAGTGAACAGATTTTGATGATTCTTTTTTTTATTTGAAAGCTGGTGCTTCCCATGTGGCCCCATATTAATTTCGTTGGTATTGGATCTTGGGGTCCAGGATACTTAGGGAACTCCTGAAAATCAATTATAAAATGAATACAGAGCGAGATATTTGAAGTCGGTTTTGTTTTTCTTTAATAAAATAATTTTGAACAAAAAAAAACCGACTTGAAACCGGAAACTAAAAAAAAAATTGTAATACCTATAACATTTGAGGGTTGCCCTCGATTTCTCTGGGATGCCATCGTCAGATCCGGGTTTCCTTATCATGGTACCACCCTTGAGATATCTCCTTTCCAACAAAAAAAGAATCATCATAATCGGTTCATATACGACGAAGTTATCCGCGAACACACATAAAATATACAGCGTGTCTTTACCATCGCGACAATAAATGAACACACGTCTAACGCTACGTGCCAAAAATCATAAAAAAATATTAACGTTAAACAAAATCCATAATTAAAAAAAAATATTTTTCAAACAAACTAATTAAGTAAAAAAGAAACAAAATTTGTAACATCCTACAACTCGCGCCACAGCGTCGTATTACAAGCCTCTCCTCCTAACTGTATGTTTTGTCTCTTTTAAATTCATTCAACCCATTCATATGCTTTGTGACCTTTACAAATGAACTTTACGTTACGCTTTTATAGGTAAGGGTGTTCTAAAATTCTTTGTTTTGGAAAATTTAATAACTCTGTAAATATTGATGTTTAAAGAATTTAAATGTTTAATACAACTTTAAAAACTTATCCCCTATATGTGTGTTCATTTATTGTCGCGATGGTAACGACACGCTGTATACGGTCGAATTCCAAAACCTCTTCTTATTTGAAGTCGGTTAAAAATAGACTTGTTTTTAGAAATGATTGCCATGGGCACCTTCAACTGGTAACGTTGTTTAAATTAGGAGGCATGTGGGTGTCATACACCCACAATTATGTTTGGGATCCTAAGAGACAAAAAAGTCCACTTTTCGTAGATATTTGTTATTGAAAGACACTAAGTCACACTTTATTTCTGACCGGAGTACAAAAACACATACTCAGATATTGTTCATAATTACGTAAAACTTAAGGCATAAATGTGAAGTGAATAAGCAATACCTTTACTTTTTTATTTTTGGTTTTCCTTTTGATAAGAATGTATGTATGTATGTTCGCGCCTAATTAAAACGATTTGTCAAAAGCATAATGATATACGACCGCTGTGGTAGGGATGACCTTCTAACAGACTACAATCACTGCGTCGTGTGGTCGATGCCGGAAGTCATAAAATACGCAGCAAGTGCTAAAATATTCGTAAAATTTCGTGCTATATAGATACATACATATACAATAGGCAATTGTTACCTCTTAAGCCATCCCAATGAAAAATATAGTCAAGATAGATCCGTTTTTCTTTGTAAAGGAATGGGGAGTGTGTAAAGGAGTTTGAGTATTTCGCTCACTTCAGTTTTTTATGTGAGAAGGTGGCAAGCTCGCTGGCGGTTCTCCTGATGCAAAGTGATAACCGCCGGCCATGAAAATTTGCAACACCCGTAGGATTGATAGATGCGTTGCTACCTTTTAATAAATGGGCCCCGGCTACTTCCCTTACCAGACGAAGCGGAGAAATATAAAACTTCCGTTTCACGCCGGACGTCTGTGAGGTCGTGGTACTTCCCAGGACGGAACTGCCCATTCGTGCAACAACGAACTGTTGCGTGGCCCTACCACGGTTAAATATATGCACGACAGGAATATCCTCTAACCCATGTGCAAGTCTGAAACCTTTCTTCCATTTAACCCAGCCCTAAATAGGTCAGTCTCCATATTTTAATAAAACACAATGAATCCGCTGAAACAGATATTTACATATTTGAGCTATTCTTTTAGGCTCTTCGTCTCAGACCGAATCTTGGGGATTGTAACTACAAGAAACAAGTTCCAAGATTCAGAGTATGGGTCAGTTGAAGTCGTAAAGAACAATATTCGAGGAATGATATCGTACGAATAATATTTAGCAGCGAATTGAAATAATACTGCGAAATGATGGACGGATTGGATGATGCTAAAATTGAGATCAGGGCCAAATATACGAGCAATTACAAAAGTGTGGCAACAAAAAATAATCATAAAATTTCGAATCATTTAAATTTTAAATATCGACAAATAAAGACTACATAAAAGTAATTTCCAACACATTTGCATTATTGCCGTAATTTCATATCGGTTTTTTAACCAATTGCATAAACTTAAATTAGACTAAAAATAATAAGTAATTGAAAGTTTCATAAGGGAAAATGGTTTTTTTCTACTTCAATACAGCAAAGTTTGTTTAGTAAGGTCTGTTAATTTATAAGTACCAGATAGTTGTCGATCGAACTGCGTTCATCAATAGGGTCCATTAATTGCGCCTCATAATTGCCTCCGGGCGTCTAGAGTTACGGAAAACCACGGAGTAACATTAACAGGCCTCCTGCATGTTCTTCCTTAAGCCGTTGGCTTTGCCCGCGCGATTCGTTGAGCTGTAGCTATTATGTTATTACCCGTCAAACTATGTGGACGGTAAACAGGAAAATTGACCACAGCGCATAAATAGTCACCAGGTATTAGGAAAGTGTTACCAGTACTATTTATTAACTGGTACAATCCCCGGGACCGATGACGAATAAATGTGGTATGTAAAAAGTAGTCCTATTACACATTTACAATTAAATAACTATAACAGTCATATCCTCTTCTTCCGCTTATTATACAATATCTTAAGCCCGATTTACACTGGTCATGTGTTTAGTATAGTAGACAAGTGAAATGAGTAAGTACAGTAGCGGAAATCGTCGGACAGTGGCGAGTCTGACACTACTGTACTTACTCACTGTACTTCTCTTCTGTACTAAACACTGGACTAGTGTAAATCAGGCTTTAGATCTTCCCCTTTCTCCTGTCTTTATACCACTCATTAATGGTATTGGCTAGGATTTGTTTTACGACTGCCTGCCTGGACATCGACCCTTGTGGGAATTGACACCCAGATCCCGAACAAATATCTGTGCGTCACACAAATACCCGCTAGTACGACATAATAGAATCCTAACGCCTCTGAATCAGAGTGGTAGAAAGGTAACTTCGTTTTCTCTTCTGCATCCCTGATTTTGACCGCCAATCTGATCAATCGTTCAATTCATAGTCTTTCACTCGCGTATTCCTTCGTACCATGAAATGTTGCCAAACGAGCAGACGTTACACCTGATGTTAAGTGAATACCGCCCGCCCATGGACATCTGCTACACCCGAGGGTTGCAGATGCGTTGACAACCTTCTGAAGATTGGGCTCCGGCTACCTCACTCACCAGACGAAACGGGAAAGTATTTGTCATCCTTTAACTTTACGCTGGTCTTCTGTGAGGTCGTGGTACTTACCCGGACGGTCCTGCCCATTCGTGCAACAACCGAGGCTGCTGCGTGGCCCTAACTCCGTATGTTCTGTTTATTCTACTGTGGTAGAGCCACGTAGCAGTTTCTGTATGATGGGCAGGCGGGTTGAAATACCCATGATATATATCAAGTCTTTATACTTATAACATCAGATAGTCGGATACCGACCTTTTGGCAACTTGTAACTTTAACCCCACGGTTGCACTTTCAGTGCCAATCGTAAAGAGGGTTGTTCTCGGTGTTGTATAAGTCACTTAACATAGGGTGAACCGTCCCTTCGTTTACACTAACACCAACAACCTCTTATCCAAGTCCAAACCAAAGCTGAAATACGTTTTGCAAAATCAGCACGTGACGATGTTCAACCCGACAGCTAAAGTCGAGGGTAAACTCTCAATAATAACGTTTAGAACACAACTGCGCAAATTGCATAATGAAAGAACAAACATCGCAAATTTAGAACGATCGATATAAGAACAATGTACGTTGCTTGTCTGTTTTCGATCAATCGAATTAACCGTTTGGTTTAGGAATCTGTTTGACGTAAGCGCGGCGCGCCCCCATCTTTATTTAAATGACCCCTATGGATTTGCGTCACTTTTACGTAACCCGCTGTATGTGGGTAGCGGCTTCTATTCATGTTGGTACGTCTCGCCTTGGACTTCTCGACAGAAAAAAGTTTTTATAGCTTCCCGGTCGCCGCAACTCCGTCGGTCATGGTATGTGCGTAGTTTGATAACGTCGCGTGATACTATTTTATTAACTACGCATAGTCTATTTCTATGTTTATATATATCAATTTGATTTAATCTTTTTGAAATCGATTTAACTTTAAAAAATTATGTATAACAGTATCTTTTCATTTTCAAAGCGTTATTCTACGGGATTCTTTAACAATACCCATGGGTAAGGGATAAGATAATAACATTATAACAGAACAATATTTTGTAATCTAACGTAACGTTTATTGAATCTATATTATGTGTTAGTGGTCAATAATACATTATGTACATACTGGTTCGTAAATTAATGCTGCGTCTATTATAAATGTTATATTTGTAAATATTGGTCACAGTTTACTTTGCCATTACCAATGCAAGTGCTGGAGAACAAAGTTCATTCTGCATAAAGACCCATTTACACGGTGCAAGTTTCTTGCCTGTTGTATACAATTAAATTGAAGCGAGTTCATGTATGAACAAATGGTTAGTACAAATATTGCGCGCAATTTATTGCATTCAATTATTGCTCTTGTATGTACAAGAAAATGGCATCGTGTAAATGGGCCTTAATTATTGACGAGGAATCGACTCTGTATGTATAAAAACGTGACATTCATTTCAAATTTTGATATATTGCCATCGCTATGTTTTTTATATAGAAAAAAACTGAATAAGTCGACAAATTATTAATCCGTTATTAATAATAACTATTATATATCTACTGTATCATGTGTTATAGTACATAAATATATTATAAAAGCTGCCCTAATGGCAAGGGTCTATTATAATGTCCAAGAATACATTGAGGACAAGGATGTGTGGAAATTACTCATGATCTGCAATCTGATTTGCAATTTGCTAGTGGCTATAATTTTGTATACTTTTATCATCAAAAAAATTGTTAACAAAACCGCAGTTTCTTTTTTCATTTTTTTATGTGAGTAAGTGGCAAACGATCTGGCGGTTCACCTGATGATAAGTGATAACCTAATAATAACCATAACCGCCGCCCATGGACATTTGCACGACTTGTGCAAATGCGTTGCCACCTTTGGGCCCCGGCTACCTCACTCACCAGACGAAATGCAGAAGTGTAACACTTCTACTTTACGCCGGTCTTCTGTGAGTTCGTGGTAGTTACCCGGACGGACCTGCCCATTCTGCAACAGTGAATACTGTTGCATGGCCCTACCACATTTACCAGATCTTCTCCGGTATACTTGCTAGCTAATCCTGCTAGCATAGTTCACCCTTGGTAATTATTTGACGTTCAAAATCAGCTCGATATAAGCCTACATTGAATAAAGAAATTTTTGACTTTTGCACTGAATGCACAAAAGTCTAAACCACCGATCTCATACCCCGTGTCAGTCTTGGAAATGTATTCATTGTGAAACAAGACAAGACGAATGTTTCGTTGAAAACACAACGAGCAGGAGTTTTTCTATTTTACTACACGATTGCAGTCGTATTGATGTCATTGTCTAGAATAATTACCGCTGTCGACGTGTTCTCCTACAAGGCTCTTAGGAAATTCACGTAGAGAAACTACTATAAAAACCTAAACGGGCACGGAATGGCATGTTACGTCGCTGGTGGACTCGTTTTATCTATTAAATCTGAAACAGTTACGCCCGGTTGCTGAGACATTGATCATCGTAGAAATTAACAAACCAGCTGTCAAATGGATTTTCAAATTTCATTTAAGTTCCCAAAAGGAATGTTAAACTGTTTGAATTGATAATTCTGATCAGTAAGAAAATCATTCTGATTCATTCAGAGAGTTTAAACATCCTTTTGGCAACTTAAATGACATTTGAAAAGCCATTTAACAGCTAATTTTTACGGTAGTTGGGCCACGCAGCAGCCTCGGCTGTTGCACGAATGGGCAGGCTCGTCCGGTAAGCACCACGACCTCACAGAAGACCGGCGTAAAGTGGAAGTATAATACTTATGCGTTTCGTCTGGTGAGTGAGGTAGCCGGAGCCCATTTTTCATAAAGTCTGCCACCCTCGGGTGTGGCAGATGTCCATGGGCGTCACTTAACATCAGGTGAACCGCCTGTTCGATTGGCAACTTTTCACATAAAAAAATAAATAATTAGTTAATAAATAATTATTTCTGCTATACGATGATCAGTGTTTCAGAAACCGGGCGTTAACTATAATAATTGTAGTAATCATTTAATCCGGTTTGTTGCGGTCAAATTGTTGCTGCAGTTGGTAGACTATATGCATATAATTTATGCCTTAGAATTGTTTGCCAATTTGGATTTGGACATAAAAAAGATGAAAAAAAACTCTTTTTCGCGTTTCTTTTTTTAACGCATGTTGTTAACGCATATGCAAGCCCTAGATGTTATGAGTTGATGGGCGGTGGTATTCTCTTAACATTAGGTGAACCAGCGCATCGTTTGCAACTTTTCGTAATAAAAGAATCCATTTCTAATTAATTGCAGCCTATCAATTCTCCAAATGCCATCCAAGCATTCTTAGCCTACCGTAAAGTTGCAAATGTCCATAGCCGTTCTCGTATTACTTCCAATCAGATCAACCGCTTGCACTGAGAAGTGAGTGACTACTGTAGTATGGATGGGTTGCCTCGGCCGTATATGTGCCACGGTCAAGTTTGTAACACAGAGCGTACGCGTTATATTACGCGTTATCCTTCGTTATCTATACGGATAAATAAAATTAAATTGTTAGTTTGTAATATTAAAATAACTGCTTTTTAATAAATGCATATGGATTTCTACCCGGTACACATACAAAAAAAATTTTACAATTCTTTTCGTCTGTCCGTCTGTTTGTTCCGACTAATCTCTGAAACGGCTCGACCAATTGACGGTATTTCACTGGCGGATAGATGATGTAACAATGATTAATTTGGGTTACTTCATTTTAAAAATTCTATTTAATTTTGTTAATATACATAGTACAATTCCACGCGGACGAAGTCGCGTGCACAGCTAGTGAATAATAATACAGTGCATTTTAAGCCGACGTAGTCGGTATTTAAGTCCGCGTGCGCATTTTATTTCGATTTGGAACGGCCCTGTATTGAACGGGCTAGTCATTAATTGCTCCATAAACTTTAGACAGTGGCCAGGTCGATGAACTCGTTGCGTAACCAGAAGTAATGTGTGCCTTACTGAACAACATTCAATAACAGGCAAAAATCGATGTAATGTGATATGCATGACATTCCGGAATCGTTCTATTAGGGTAGGGTAGGGTGGGTATATACAAATAAAAGTCCCGCATATGAACTGTTGTTTGTTAATATAATATGGTTCCAATAACTTGTTGTTCGGAGACCCTGAGCCATGATCATTTTTCATTTCGGTTTAAATTATTGCCAGTGACCAGTAACATTTGGAGGACTCATTTTAGATAGGCCGCTAAATTGCAAATAAACATGTCATAGGAGTGGAATTGCGCATGACGGATTCTTTAGCGAGATCACCGAAAACTGAGAAAATGAACTTGAATATGTGTCAAAATGTATCACAGTGAACACATAATGCATAGGCGCATCGAGAACTTATGAAATACAAAGACATAATATTGGCTTTAATCAAACGAAGTGAACACAAAAGTAACAATGAATAGAATATTTATTACATGTAAGGCCTCTTTGTGGAATACCTTTAAAAAGTGTCATTTTTCTGTCACCAAAACACCATGCCGTAGCATTTTATATCTACCTTTGCGCCTCATCAATATATCTTTTTGGGAACATAATATATAAAAAAATTAAAAATGAAAAGATTTTTGGGGTGCACCATAAATATATCAAGAAAAAACTTAATCTCATTTTTCAAAATCTTATCTGTAAATAGACTATATTGTCACTGAAAGGAAAACAGAAAAACTGCCCTATAAATGTTTTACATTTAAGTAAGTTTATGACATTATTATTATTAGTTATCTTAGCAGGTCAAATTAAGGTGATATATAAAACATAAGTATATGACCCTGTGTGGACTGCAATGATTTATTGCGGAGAGAATGTATGTCATCACAAAAACATACTATTTTATATCTAACAAAATATATTTCACTGTGACCACACTCATAGAAGGGAAAACAATATACAATGGTTTGAAGCACTACTGATTCTTAGAAAAATACATCAGGACAGTAACCCATGATAAAATGTCACGAAAAATTACTGTAATATTTAAAAAAATTATAGTGAACACTATCATGTTTTAAAAATTCTTAAGGGGTAGTCAAAGAAAGCTCATTAATGATTAGGTTTGAATAATTTTCTGATTAGATTTATAAAAAATTACCATTATCAACTGATTATTCGTTGCGGTAAATCTAAAAGTAATAATGATGTCTTTGTTTACATTTTTAGGTTATACAGTTAGCAATTACAACGACTATGACTTATACCCCCTTAGAACCTTCTTCTGATTAAAAACTTATTAATATCACCTTCAGACCACGCGTAGCTAAGATTCAGTTGCCTCATAATCATTTTTCCACAGTGCCGAAAAGTACAAAAGATGACATTAAACTTACCTTCCAATTCCTTTTTAGATTGATGTTCGCCCATTTTAAAAACTTCAAATTGAATATCGTTTTTACGAACGTACTAAAAAATAAACGGAGGTCACATAAATTTCATAATAACACATAATAAAATGGATTTTTTTGGTTTTCTTATCACTCAATATTATTGTTGATTGTCATTTGTCACTGTTAGTGCCACTGACGTTTATTTTTTTTATTATTGTTTACGACTTGGGATTTCCTCCATACAGCATATTTATTTATTCAGACATTCAAATTATATATATTTTTAATGTTCAAATAAATAAAATCTAATGTAATCTGGTGTTAGGTATAATAGGAATTTACTGATTTTCGTAATCGAAATTAAATAATAGGAGTTAGTCTCTAAACTATCCAAATTTTGATTTATAATAGAAACATACTGTTGTTTCTGGTATAACTGAAAAAGAAATAATGATCCAAAACATGTACACTATAAATACAAGCGTAACACTGTCATTATTTTATACTACATTATTAATGTAATTTTCGCGCGAGATTTGTATAACATGACATTACCAATGTCAAGAAATTCACAAAGAAAAGAAATGCAATATGCATAATGCATAAAAGAAGGAATGTTTTTTTTTGTTGTCATTGTCACTTCTTCGCTACAACGTTTTTTTTTAAATTTTGAATTTAAAAATGTACTATTTCTATTTCATATATAAGATACTACCCTATAATAAATCCTCTTAGTTTGGGTTTTTGTTTATTTTTCTTTTTCATTTCAGTTTCCCCTGAGAATGTGAAGAGGATATAAACGGTTACAATATATTTTGAAGGCGCAGGTTTCCAAACTTCTAGCAGCAAAATGTCTAACCCGGCTCCCATCGAAAACGGCATTGGCGATGATGCTCGGTAATTATTATAAGTAGTTAAATTGTAAACAAAAAAACCAAAACTAAAACTATTGTAAATAACCATAGATAATAATAACTTTAAATGCGCATAACATCTATATCAAATCAAACTGTGAGCGGCTGTACCTGAAGAAAGCAACCAATTGAGCTTGAGCATCTTGTAAACAGTTAATTATATATCTTTAAACCTGCTTAAATTAGGAAGAAATTAAATAAATAAATATTTCAGGACATATTTTTACTAGATTAAGTAAACATTCATAATTTTTTTAAATCAATGGCTACAACACATTTTAGACAATCAATTTATTTGTTTGTGAAAATAGTCACTTTGAATAGTAAATAATTTAATATGCTATTATATTTTATTTGGCCTAAACATCTGAATACATTTATTGTATGGTGGTCATAGGTTTTTCTTTTAATTGATATTTAGTTCAAATTTGTATGGGATTATTCATAGATAACTAAAAAATTGCACCTATTTTTATGGTTCATTGTTGATTGCTAGCCATCGTTATTAGTATTTGTTTTAATTGCAGAAGGTGATAAATGATCATATTTTTTACCTGATGTTAACTTATTACTATCAGCTATGGATCTTCATAACCAATGGGCAAAACTAATGCCACACAATGGTGTTGCAGTAGTTTTGCCAATTTTTACTAGGTTGAGATTAACAGGGGCCCCTTTATTTCACTCACTAATGCAAAAGTGTAAATACTTTTACTCTAGTACAGTTTTCTGTGGTATAAATGCCATTTCTAGATGATCCAACCGATTCACGCAGCAACAGCATATGGAACTGTGTGGCTCTAATGTAGTATGATAGTTATAAGTTGTATTAGTTTTTCTATAACAATGAAACAAGAATATGTTACCTATATTTTAATAATTTATCTATTAAACTCTTATTTAAATTTTGTTTAATATGCAGGTTAACAATAAAAAAACAGTCCTAGGTTTCCAAACAATTAAAATATGAAATATTAAAAAAAAAATCATTGGTTTAAAAAAAGTTAACATAAAAAATCCCTCATAAGCCTTTAAAATACGTAAAACTTGCCTGCAGGTGGAAAAGTATAAAAAAGAGTTTTATACTTTTCCCGCCTGTAGTCAACAAAATACTGGGAGAAATGAAAGGCTTCATTTTTAATCAGTATCCTTGAATTTAAAAATTAAATAAGTGGCTTAGAAGTAACAGGTACTGATTTTGTCAGCAGTAATATAAAAGTAAAATAAATGAATTTTCTTATATGAATGTTATCCTTTTTTTTAAATTTGCATTGAATGGATAATTACAGCTTTGTTGCTCTGGGGACGACTGGGCATCTTAAAGGTTTTTATTATGTGTCTATGTCCTCTTTTCCAGTGGCACCACATATTTCTTCTCCAGAGGTAGATCCAGCGCTTCGCTATGTCAACGGATAGGATTATTCATTTCCATTTATTGGAAATCAATTATAGTGGTCATAACACCACTTATTTTATTACCAATACCAATTTTAAACGCAGACTCGGAATCTGCAAAGGTAAGCTTTGAATTTTATTATTATAAAAAGTTATTACTTAAGAATATAATCCATATGTTTTAAATAAGTAGAAATCATTTTTAAAAATGAATTAATATAAGATATACAATGCTGAATTTTTGTTTAATATTCTAAAAATTAAGACTAATAAATTATATCAGATGCTAAAAATTTTTTTAAGAAACTATAAAAAAAAGTAATAGAAATTAAATAGATATCAATTCCTCAATAAACTGAGTAAAGAACTTGGATATTGATTATCCGCCTCGAAGGACCAGCGTAAATTGGAAGTATGACAAATACTTTCGCGTTTCGTCTGGTGAGTGAGGCAGCCGGAGCCCAATTTTCAAAAGGTTGTCAACGCATCTGTAACCCTCGGGTGTGGCAGATGTCCATGGGCGGCGGTATTCACTTAACATCAGGTGAACCGTCTGCTCGTTTGACAACTTTTCGCATAAAAAAAAAAAAAAAAAAGGACCAATATTTTGCTAGTATGATACAATATCTTTAAATGATGATATGAATGATTATAATACAATTTAATTCATTTCCAACCATGTTTATTTCATTGACATAGCCAAAATATTATAATGATACGTAGTCAATACATTTTTTAAATTAGATTTTCATTTTCTCGCACACGTGAACAGATTTGATCTAAAACGTTCAGTCAAAAATAGTGATACTGTTTATTTTATTTAGTCTCATACCTTTGCAAGGTGTTTTTGTTGTTTTATTTCTCCCACACCAACGGATATTAAAATCTGGCTACGCTCGTGTTTCCAATGCCTACAACACGTTCACAGGCCTACAGATGTATGTACGTGGTACTGATAATGGCGACGTATTGGGTGCTGGAGCTGCTCCCGTTGCCCGTGACGTCGATGCTGCCCATCGTTCTGTTCCCAACGATGGGCATCCTGGACTCGGACAGGACGTGCGCGGCGTACATGAAGGAGACGAATATGATGTTCATGGGTGGGCTCATGATCGCCGCCGGAGTTCAACACTCGAAGCTGCCGAAGAGGGTGGCCCTGTGGACCGTCCAGGTCGTTGGCTGCTCGCATAGAAGGTGGGTGCGGCGGTCGTTCAGATGTCATTCATCGTCTGCACAGCTAAGCAGTCTTTCCGTCCGATTACAACGTAGTAGGGATGTGCAAGTAAAAAAAATATATCGATACATATCGTATAGATATTTTTAAAAAATTACGATAATTATCGAGCGAAAAATATCGATATATCGTCTTTTTTCGCATGATTATGCATACATATTTTCAAACCATTAAAATACGTAAAGTAAAATAGACATGAATAGACCAGAGTTGCCTAAAAAAACTATAGACATTGACACGAATTCGATAGTCTGAAATAAATATAGAATATCGATCGGATGTTGCGATGAAAATATCAACGACACATATCAATAATTCTATGTGAATCGATATTATTACATATTGATATTTTTTGCCCATGCCTACAAAGTAGGCGTCTTCAAGCCAGGAGTGAGCCGTTTTTACTGAGCTAGCGCGCTTACCATCAATAGCTGCATTGCCACGTACCATCAGGTGGGATGGCAGTCAAGCGCGGGCTTTACTCTTTCACATGGTTTACAAGGGGTCCGTACCTCAGTCAACAACAAAGTTTTGATAAACAGATGCGAATATATTAGCCTCGGTGCCGGGGGTCGTGGGTTCGATTCCTACACGGGACAAGTCTTTATGTTACCCGCCAATTATTGTTTCGCAATATTAAGGTCGTACTATACAATATTATAGTAAAGTAACAGCTTGTACAAGTCCCACTGCTGGGCAAAGGCCTCCTCTGTTCAGAGGCTGCTAGGGCATAGTTCACCACGCGACCCCACAGCGGTTTGGCGGGCTTCAAAATATAAGAGATATTTTTTTGTTGTTTTTTCGAAAATATGCAGGTTTTCTCACGATGTTTTCCTTCACCACTGAGCATGCGATAAGTCAACACTCAAAATTGACACCGAGATTTGGAACTCAGGTTGCTCGAATACATTGAATTAAAAGCAAAGCGAGCGCCCAGACATTGAGCCATCACGACACATCATCATCTTCTTCCTGCAATTATCCCACCTAGGTATGGTCAGCAAAACACGGTTTTGGCTTTGTTTTACAACCGCCCGCCTGCCTAACGTCATCTCTCCTGGTTAACTTGTCCCGTATCGAACCCACGACTTCTGACGCCCTAGCCAATAACTTAGCAACGGCGCCACAATATTTTACTTTATATTAATTAATGTTACGTTAAGTTTTCATTCCCAGGTTGAACTTCGGTCTTACGTTTGTGACTATGTTCATATCAATGTGGGTCTCCAACGCGGCCGCTACAACGATGATGGTGCCCATCGTGGAGGCCATACTTGAGGTTTTGGAGCAGGTGAGCCATCGTAGCACAAGAAAATGTATCTCTAGCATATGGATAGGAAAAGAGAAACAATGGTTTAAAACAGCGTAGACCTGTCCAATGTTTAATTAGTGTCTAGCCAATAATATAGTAACGTTTGGATGACCAGGCGATAAACAGTCTTCTATTCTTCTTTTTTGTATCGACAGGGAATCTCCAAAAGATTCCTGCCTCCTAGGAGAAAGATATGTCATGTGGCGTTCTTGCACAGTGAATCCCTCGGTAGCCACCCCCTGTGGTCTTCGCTGTTGCACGATTCGGCAGGTCCGTCCGGGGATGTACCACGACCATATATAAGACGGGCGTGAAATAGAAGTGTTACACTTCTGCGTTTACAGACTTTATTAAAAGGTGGCGACGCATTCGCACTCCTACGACTGTTCCAGGTGTCCATGGCCGGCTGTTATTACTTAACGTCTGGTGAACAACCAGCTCGTTTACCTCCTTCTAACGTAAAAAAATACATTCTTTTATTGTTCACCACAAATAACAGTATACATAAAAGTACCAATAGAACAACATCGGCGGCCTTATCGCTTCATAGCGATCTCTTCCAGGCAGCCAATGGCGTAAAGGAAACGTATACTATGTAGGTGGTGCAATTGGAATATACATAATATATGATTAAAGCAGATACATACAATAATACTTGCTTGGTTGCTTAAACGTGCTCTTCTGCTCCACAGCAAGGATTGGGAGACGTCTACGTCAACAAGAAGAGGAACGCGTTGCCCGAGAACGGCAAAGACGTGAAGCCGGCTGCGAGCGGGAATTCTGAGGAAGAGTAAGTTCAGCTCTGAGCTGGTCTGCAAGTGCCAACGTGGCCCGTTTGCATAGTTTGCTGGTGCCACGATTGGTACTACGTCGGAAATGCCACAAATTCGGCAGATAGTGGCCACACAACTGTCTGCTCTGTTGCACGAACGGGCAGGTCCGTCCGGGTGAATACACCGACCTTACAGAACACCGGCGTAAAGTGGAAGTGTCATAGCGTTTCGTCCGGTGAGTGAGGTAGCCGGGGCCCTCTTTAATATAAGCATATGTCAATGGGCGGCGGTCATCACTCAACATCATTTGAGCCGCCAGCTCGTTTGGCACCTTCTCACGTAAAAGATGATGTTGTTCGCATCCCCTGATGGCATCGTTTGGCACGCTTGGCAGGGCGCCGATGCCGAGCGACATCACGGTCTGCTACTACCTGAGCATCGCATACGCCTCCACGCTGGGCGGCAGCGGCACCTTGGTTGGCACCGCCACCAACAGCGCCTTCAAGGGCATCTTCGACTCGTGAGTTATTTATTTAAGGACATCAGCAGTAAACAAAAGATTACAAAAAAAATTCTGATGTATGTACCTTATTAGGTGACTCAGCATTGTTTCAGATAAATACAAATATAATCGAGACTAATACAAAATATTTAACAGTAAATAATTCCAATAAAATTGAGAAAGTATTAAAGAATAACAAGCAAAAGTACAAATACGAAATTATAGAATGAATACAATAATCTAAATTAAAAACGAATTATATGATTAATAAAAAATACAATATAATCCTTATATGGGACAACATATTCCTTCTTTACAACACAAATCCCATAAAACTTTCAAAATATTTTATATATTATATTCTGATCGCTTGCGACCACTTATATATAAAAGTTTATTTTTCCTATTTGACTCCGCGGCGCAAAGGTATATAGGCGCTGGGGGTTGTGGGTTCGATTCCCACATTTATGTGACCCATACATAATAATTGTTTCAGATCTGTCCGTTTGTCCACGTGAAATTAATGTACATAAAACATCCTTATGACTCAGTATAATTTTATCCTACAGTAAGGGAAATGTTTCAAAAAAAACTCCTTTGGGCAATAATTAAACACATGTCTCTCTGACAAGAGCATTTGTTATATTTGTTGTCCTGTTGCAGGGAATTCCCAGAGGTGTCGGGCTCTGTGAATTTCTTCTGGTTCATGGCCTACAGCACCCCTCCTATGCTGCTGATGCAGCTTCTTGTTTGGCTGTCGCTGCAGGTCACTTTCATGGGAATGTTCAGGTGGGTGGATTTGTAACGAATTTTATGTAGTTCTATACAAACGCATACTGGACTATGGAATATATCATGTACCCTGTATCAAGCATTAGTGTGGACTTTATGTCCATACTAATATTTGATACGCTTGGTCATTAATCTTATTTTTAGGACACATTTTTACACAACATTCTCTAGTCCCAAACTAAGCAACGCTTGTACTATGGGTAGTAGATAACTGATAAACATACTAAAACATACTTTTCTTTTGTAAATAAATACATATTATACATATATAAACACCCGGACACTAGAAAAACACAGTATTTTTCCAGTAGTGGGGATCGAACCCAAACCCTCTGGCGCAGAAGGCAGGTACACTACCCACTACGTCATGCGGGTGATGATGATATGCTTGATAATTGTTGAAAGTAACTCCTCAAAATGCTATAAATATTTACGTACGCCACCAGTACTGTTCCAAATTACCTTATCTAATCTGTTTTTATTACTAAGACTAGCTGCTGCCCGCGACTACGTCTGCATAGAATATTCTGAAGGCGTAAAATTCAGACAGAAAGACAGATATACATAAAAATATGTGTACAAATTATAGCCTATGTATTATCCTAATGTATTAGCTATATTATTGTAAAGATCCATCCATATTATCGTTAAAATCCATTCAGTAGTATTTGCGTGAAAGAGTAACAAAATCCATACATACATACAAACTTTCGCATTTCTAATATTAGTAAGGATATACGCCATTTGACTGTACAAGTGTACATTGATACTATATAGTATACTGTATTTTTATATAATTCAGTAATATAAGCACACAATTGGTGGTAGCTATGTCACATGCAAGTGGAAAGCAAAAGTCATTCTCACACATTTGCTTGTTTCTACAATGTTCGAATTAGAACATTTACATTTCTTAGAAAATTCCTTTTTACTCCTACAAAGAAGAGAGAAATGAGAATGTAATTGTGAAATCTGAACTATTTTGTGATTGTAAGTTCATTTTAGTTCGTCTTCATCTTCCAGACCGAACAGTGAGGCTGCCAAGAACGTTAACAAGGCCTCTTCAGGGTCGTTCACCACGATGAAGGTGATCAAGGACCAATATAGGAACCTGGGGCCTGTCACCTTCCACGAGAAGGTATGTTTGCTTCAAAGTCAAAGTCAAATTTTCTTTATTAAATATAGGCTTTTTTTTAAGCTCTTATTGAAAGTCAAAAAACTACCACCAGTCTACTAAAGTAGACCAGAGAAGAACCAGCGAGAAACTATTTGAAGTACACAAAAGTATTTAAGTATAAAATTAGCATCAGCCAGATGACTTGCAAGTGCAGAGCAAGAGTCATTTCCGCACATTCTTAAGTTAAAACTGTTCACCAGGTTAGAGTAAGCTTACTGCTGCTAATCGCTATGCAAACCCATTTAAGATTCGAAGGACCTGAAGCATCTTCGAAATTTTCTTGTCTTATTTCTCAGACATGGGGGTTTGAAAACTATGTTTCATTTACGTTACGTATGTGTGTGTGCTTGTATTGTCCCACAAGGTTGATGCACTGAGAGTAGTTGCATTATAGAATCGTAATTATTGCTACATGGAGGAAATAGGGGTGATGATGGTGGAAAATGTTTGATTGAAGTTGGAATCAATCTTGCATCGTTGAAATTCTCGCATTTGGGGCTGACCAAAACTAGGTTTAATTGTGCGTTTATTGCTAATTAATGAATCAATCAAATATCTTTATTCAAATAGAAGCTTGCGCGTTCTTATGAATCGTCATATTTTACATAAAAAAATAACATATCGTCGTTGAAGTTCTAACACCACGTAAGTCACTTTTTGGCCATTTTGACATTGTGATGCCATTCGCTAGAGAATCGAAAGACGCATCGTTTTAGCCAATCAGAAACACGTATCAGCCAATAGAAACTCGTGAAATTAAGAAAATGCATCTACACGGAATCCACCAAATCGGCGTTATTTTTGACATCCGTGGTGTTAGAACTTCAACGACGATATAGGTTTGTAAGGTACCACAATACTACTAATATCAATTGTAAAATCTCCTCTCTTCGAGAGCACTTCTCATGCTGCCACAGCTATCATAAAAAAGACCATCTCTTATGTTGATCTGTTGCTTCTAGTTTTATGGTAGAAGAAATAAAAGAAAGACAAAAGCAAAAACACACATTGCCATTTATAAGGGTATTGGCAATCAAAGTGTGTGGGAAGTGGGTGGATGCATGTGGCTCAGGATCATGCTTTGTGGTAGTTTGTGGGGAAGGTATATGTTCGGCAGTGGACTCAAACAGGCTGAAATGATGATGATTGGCAATCATGAGCATTTCTATGTGGTAGTAGTGATGGAACATACAGCTCTTAACTATTTATTATGTGATATTTATATAATTTTCAACATTTCAGGCCTCGGGCGCTCTGTTCATCCTGGCTGTGTTCTTGTACATATTTCGCAAACCGGGCTTTATGCCCGGTTGGGCCGATGTCATCACCACAATGTAAGTAGGAAAATTGGTCACTTACCATCACTCTAATACCGACTCTCTGTCATAGAGACCTATATAGACAGATATAAGTACAATACCACCCAAAATTCGGGAACATTTTGTTTTTGTTTGTGTGTGTAACACAGTGCCTGTTATAAGGATCAAAGAAAGTAAGACCAGCATTTGTAATGCTCAGCATTTTGCTTTGTACCAGAGATTTGTAATAACTACTAACAATAACTACTATCTTGTCTCTTCTTTAAATTGCCTCAATGTGTGTTTTGTTTACATATATTTATGATGATGTTATTTTCTATATCTTTTTTTTATCTTATAGTGTTTATTATCTTAGCTTAGCTCTTTTCCTGTATTATTCAATAATGTTTTGTCATTACAGCTACTGTTACAATCATCAAACGTTGTTCTGTTCCGTTTTCAGGAAGGTGAAGGACGGCGTTACATCCATGTTCATTGTCGTGCTGATGTTCATCCTGCCGATGTCTATGGACTTCATCAAGTTCTTCTCCTCGTCCGCCTCGTGTGAGTGATTCGAGTTAATTTTTCAAATTGACAGAGCAAGTACTGGACACCCTTTTTAGAGCAAACATCCAAAGGGCTTATGATCGTACGCCCAAACACAAACTTTAGAACACTGATATTATGAATATAGTAAATATTTAACGAAGCGTTTTCACAGAACGTTCTCTATTCCCACACTTGAATTTTTTTTTGTATTCCCATTTTATGATATAAAAAATCATCACAATATATTCCAGTAGTGGGGATCTAACGCAACCCCTGGTGCGAAAGAAAAGAAAGACAGTTTTACTATCCACTACTCCTTACTCACAGGAGGAAAGGAAGTGTAAACACTATTACTTTACCCCATTCTTTTCATCTCGTCTCGCCTTTACAATATTAGAAGCTGTCAGTAAGAGTTTTAAAGTTTTTTAAAGTGCTAATCTCTGCACTTAAGATTGAAAATCAAAACATGTAGAAAAAGTACGAAAAGATTGTCGCCGCTGTGGGAATCGAACCCACGTCTTCGGCATTCGCGGCCTGACGCTCTAGCCACTGAGCTAAACGGCTGATAGCCACAGCGACGAAAATCTTAACGCCTTCTTTCTACATTGTTATTTAGCATTTGAAGCAATGCTTGGCGTATCTATTGTTATATCCTTTCCAGCATACAAACAATTTCGAATGTCGTTTTACAACGATAATTCGAACGAGAGATGTCGCCATTGCTTTTTATAAATTTTAAAGTTTTTTAAAGTGCTAATCTCTGCACTTAAGATTGAAAATCAAAACATGTAGAAAAAGTACGAGAGATTAGCACTTTAAAAAACTTTAAAATTTATAAAAAGCAATGGCGACATCTCTCGTTCGAATTATCGTTGTAAAACGACATTCGAAATTGTTTGTATGCTGGAAAGGATATAACAATAGATACGCCAAGCATTGCTTCAAATGCTAAATAACAATGTAGAAAGAAGGCGTTAAGATTTTCGTCGCTGTGGCTATCAGCCGTTTAGCTCAGTGGCTAGAGCGTCAGGCCGCGAATGCCGAAACGTGGGTTCGATTCCCACAGCGGCGACAATCTTTTCGTACTTTTTCTACATGTTTTGACTGTCAGTAAGAGGTAAGGCAATTTTAACCGGATACAACCGCAGACCAAATTACCTTTCCTTTCATACGGACGATTTTGGTTCCCCAGAAAATAATTACTTAAAATATCATATCTGCTGGGTGTCTCATTTTCACAATTCAGTGTGTTTAAACTTTCCGTTTATAGGAACAATCATGTTCCACCAGTTAAGAACAACTCGAGATATCACAGTTTCCGTGCGTACCTTCTTCCGTGCTTACAGTTAAGTAGTAATGTTACTGATGTTTCAGATGAAGAGCTGGCAGCCTCCAAACCGTCCTCTGGTGTCGTCACGTGGGGCATCTTGAAGGAGAAGATCCCGTGGGGCCTCTTGTTCCTATTGGGTGCGTACATGTTAATCTATTTTGACCCAAACATATATACAAAGGCGTATTTAATGACATTAGCATTATCTCTAATCAACCTTGGGGACGGCCAAGAGAATTGAGGTTGTTCCATCTTTCCAAAGTCGCTCCGGATGTTTTACGCTTAGATCTTTTAACGACGTAACGGATTTCAGTGCGGTTCTCGGTAATAGAGTGATTCAAGTGGAAGGTTTATGTGTAGTTTAGTTTAGAAGGCATATACATGTTAGCGCGCATACTACACACTAACGCACGCACACACGGAGGACTCGGCGGCCCGCTTTCGGGCGTCTCCGCACTTAACTCGCCGACCAGACGGCTTACGGCGACACGTGTAAAATTATCTTGCATTAAATTTTATACATTTTAAAGTTGAAGCTCATTATTTTTCAATAACGGACATCGCCAAGAACCTTCCTCCCCAATACATGCATATTATAGTAGAGAAACGCCGAGAAATTCAATATCTACATCGCACCCGTGAAGTCGGGGCGGTTCGCTAGTTAATTGTTATTGTAATTTTGTTTTATCTGTAATATATAACTTGTAATTAGTGATTAAACAAAAGGGATATATTGGAAGCGGAAACGGAAACAAAAATTAAAATAAAATTTATGCGGAAGTGTAACACAATAATACGCCTTTTTAATAAATTACATAATTTTATGGAAGGGAAGGGAATTTGGTTTTTTTAAAAGAAATCATGCCCGAAATATATCTTTAAAAAAATCAAATACAACTTCCAACAAAACGATTCCCATCAATTTATCGTAAACTATTTAACTGTATCGTTTTGTCTTCTATCACTTTCAACGATTTTGAGATATTTGAATTGGACGATATAATATGTTGTGTCCAGGCGGCGGCTTCGCGCTGGCGGAGGGCAGCAAGGCCACAGGCCTGTCGTCGATGGCGGGCTCGTCGCTCTCGTCGCTCAACGGGCTGCCACCGCCGCTGGTGCTGCTGGTGGTGGTGCTGGCGACGCAGTTCATCACCGAGTTCACGTCCAACGTGGCCATCGCCAACCTCATCCTGCCCGTGCTGGCGAACATGGTGGGTGCGAGCGGGACGGGACGAGCCGTTCTCGCGAACCGTCGGCCGTTTGATTTGTATTCTAAAATAGGATGCTTGTTGGGTCGTAGATGTAAACAGTGTTCTTTATCGCTCTACTAACCTACATAAGGTTACCTCGGGATCTTTTCCTTCATCGTTGAGCTGGTCAGCACTTAAAATTATCAATTTCTTTGCTTTATATGGAATTAAAAGCGACCGCCCGGACAATTAGCTATCACGGCTCATTATACCTTCTTCTTCTGAGGTGCCCTATCCTATCGGATTGGCTCATTATCAAATATATATACATACAGTATATACTTGTGAAAAATAATGAAAATGTGCTAATGACATGGTAAACAAAATTTTCACGTTGACAAGTGTTACCATTTTAAAGGATAGTCTATGGTTTATCAATGATTTTATAAACATTTGAGCTGTCTGTAGCGCAGACCACATTAATCGAAGTAATGTTGACCCTTTGCCCCGTTGCAGGCGCGCAGCCTGGGCATGGACCCGCGCTACCTGATGGTGCCGGCCACGCTGGCCTGCTCCATGGCCTTCCACATGCCGGTGGGCACGCCGCCCAACGCGATCGTCGCCGGCGTCGCCCACATACCCACCTCCAAGATGGTGACGCTTACTTGCTTTGGCCTGTCTTTTTTTATGTGAACACTCGACAATTGGGCTCCGGCCACATCACTCATAGGACAAAACGCGAAAGTATTATACTTCCACTTTACGCCGGTCTTCTGTGAGGTCGTGGTACTTACCCGGATGGGCCTGCCCATTCGTGCAACAGCCGAGGCTGCTGCGTGGCCCTACCACAGTGTCTGCATATTTGTGATATTGTTGTTACAACACACATTTTTTATAAGAACAAGTCTGCATGGATGCAGGCGGTTCAGCTGATTTTAAGTGCTAAAAGCTCTCCCACCACACCTTGTGGCTGATAATTATAAAATTGAAAATCCCTTGAAATGACTCCCTTGATACGTAGCTTAAGGTGGGAAAGTAGTCATGCACTGGCCATTTTAGAGATAAAAATCCTAGTTTAAAGTTTTCTATCTATCTATGTTTAAAGAGACCAAAATGCGAACTTTTGCACTTATGATGTTTGATGTATTAACGATAATATTTTACTATAAACATTTGGTTTATTTACGTTTTAGAAAAAGAAAAATAGAGTATTGTTTCAATACTCTATTTTTCTTCACAAACAAACAACAAAGTACAAACACCGGAAGCTGGATGTAAGCGGATGCTCGTGTGTACGACAATTGATGTGATCGACGATCAGCCTATGATTAAACTAACACACGCTTCAGGCGGTGGGCGGCATCGGGCCGAAGATCATCACGACGCTAATCATCTGGGGCGCGTACCCCACGTGGGGCTCGCTCATCTTCAAGGCGGAGGACATCAGCGCGCTGGGCTCTGCGGGGGCGAAGCCCGAGCCCGGCCTGAGGCTCTCCTGCGACGCCACGCCGGCCAGCCTGCTGCTGGCGCCCAGCTTCAACTGCACCGGCGGCTCGGCGCTGCCCAGCGGACTCATCAACTGCTCCTACACCCCGCTCGCCGAAAGCTAGCCGCCGATGACGAAAACTCATGGATGTCTCGAAAGTTTTAACTTTACATATCGATATTTCCAGCCAATATATTTTATATCTAGCATCGTGTCAGAAAACGATGTTTTTTTTTCAAATTCGAATCCGACACGATCTGTAGTTGTCGAATATTTTATAATACTTGGGTTTCTAGAGCTTAAAGAGAAAATATCGATATATCGAGGCCGATATTAATATCTTTGTAAATATCGATATATTTCTTCACTTTCGACGTCCTTAAACCAACTGTACCGCGCCAAAACGAGGGGCCGTCGCTTGCGCAGCCAACTGTACTCTAGGAGGCGGCTCGAACTCCACACCAACTGCGCTACAGGAGTGGTTGCTTAGCCGGTATGCGCCTATTACTTGGTGTTGACTGAACGTTACCAAGAGTTTTCGTCTACACTGACTTCTCGGCGCTGTCTAAACCACCCCGTTATCAGCTAACTTTACCTGGTGAGAGATAGCACCTCTTGGTGTTGATTGTACCTCTCCGACAGTTGGTACCTTGCAAATTTTACCAAAAGCTGGCGCACGCGTTTCGAGATACAGTCAGCATAGAGACATTGAACCGGGAGGTTTGTTGCGCCGACTGTACCTCGATTAGAGTCAACTTCGCGGCTCGTACTGTGCCTTGTGTACTGGATTAGACTTATTTGTCACCAAGCGGTGTGGTCAGTATACTATTTTTATTGTGTGACCATATATAAATTTTTATACCTTCATTTAAAATAGACGCAGCGTTTTACTACATATAGTTCACTGTCCATCTTAATAACCATTCCTTACTGCAGTTTTAATCTTGATTTGTAAATTTGTACAAATAATTTTTATATTTAATCTTAAATTTTTCTATATTTTTATATTTAATCTTTAAATCTTTAAAATTCAGGCGGACTTTGTATAGGTTTTTGAACATTGCATTTAAAAATATTGTATTAACAAAGAAATCTGCATTGAGCAATTGTTATATTTCTCAAATTGAATCTCAAGTAAAGGCCGTCTAATCCACTTAGCCATAACAGCTCTAAGAAATGATCTGTGCTTCTGAATCTTTTTTTATATCTAATACAACTGTCTGGATAGATAGAACTTGCTAACATAATAAATATTACTATTATTATTCTATCGGATAATAAAAAATCATCAAAACATTAAAGTCAAAATGTTCTTTATTCAACATAGGCCTTATTTAAAGCTGTTATTGAACGTCAAAAACTACATCGTATTGTATTAAATAGATCTTACTTGATTTCTGAACCGGAACTCACTGATCGCTTGGTGACATTGCCAAATGTGTCATACAGTATGCTATATATGTATTTATTTTTATATGCGGTACGTTTTTAGGATGTTAGCGGAACTAAGCGGGTGAGGACTTAATCTAATATTTAATTTAATAAATAGACCAATCTCGTTAATTTTAAAGCTGAATGGTTTTACCATTTGTGATATCTGTCTGTGGCATTTGAAGGCAATTATTTCCTAAAACCGGGACAGGTTTGTAAATTCCTCTTGGTTACAATTTTTCTTACATTCACAGATGAATCTATAATCTGTTTTTTTGTAAATTTACAAGTGAGCATTACCCCTTCATCTCTAGTGTTACCATTTCACTTTTGCTTTATCATGGTTTTTGTTCAAATGTTTGGTCAAATATATTCTAGTTTGAGGACAGATGTAGATTTATTTGTTAAAAATATGAGTGCGGTCATTTCTGCTGTTGTGATATAAAATCATGGTCTTTATTTAATTTTTCGAATAAAGTGCCTTGTTTGGTGGAAATATTTGTTTCATATAAGTATAGGACTGCAGATGTATGTAATCTTTCATTATATATATATATTGAATATAAGAATATTGATATACGTAAATTTATCCATGTATTGTATATGTCAAATTATATATTATACATTCATAAGATTAGATTTTTCAAACCTATTGTTTCTTTATCATTATTGTGTCGTTGGCGATATCATATGGACCGCCAACTGCCTTAAAATTAAAGCAACCCAACACAATATGGCTATTCGAGAAATAGTTGATCAGTTTTTAAAGAAAATTTTAAAAAAATAACTTATTTTTGAATGATAACTACATTATAATGCAAATGCAGTCCTATTATTATGTGAAACAATACTGGAATAAATTTTTAAGATAGATTTGTATTGATATAATGAAATTGTTCCGGAGCTGATTATTTTTTGGATGTGTTTACTTCAGTCATCAAATATATATATAAATAAATATATAATATATATATATATATTTTCTACATGTTTTAATATAAGACAGTGGTCCACTGCTGGCCATAAAGCCTTTTTGCGTGGGGTGTTCCTGTTTTTTTAACAATAGCATGTCAAAAATTAGGTAAGGCATATATCACTAAATATTTATTTATTTCCGGTGTGGTGTATCCCCGTCCCTGGTCTCCGGTGTATGGTATGGTCATGTATGTGTGAATTTAAATGATGCCGCAAGTTTACCAGCGCGTTTTGCAGTCTCATTAGGCATTTATCAATACCCATTTGTGCAAACAGGTTAGGTTTTAGATATCACTAAGACATTAATTGATAAACTTGAACGAGTTTAGTTGATCATTAATATATTAAACTTTAACAGATTTGGCTTTTTGATGCTTTTTGTATCTCTTATTCATTCTAACTTTTTGAGTCGATCTAATTTTCTTTAAGCGAGCTTATTAAATAAATGAATCTTGTATAAATTCTTTAAGTTGGAAAATCATTGTTATATATTTAAGGGGTTAATATTAAGTACATGTCATACTATTTTTGTATTTGGCAAAATCCATATTCCATGCGTTCTTCACAGCGATCGTAAAAACACGCCATTTGTTTTTGCATAGTCTGCCCACCCACTGGGGCAGGCGGAGACTATGCATTTTTGATACGAATACTATTTAGGTACACCACCTTTAATACCTTGAACGTAACACTGTCGTTTTAAGGACCATAGCATAATTGTAGCCAAAAATATTCGGTAATTCAAATGATGTCGATAAATGTCTACATGACAGACAAGCGTTTCGTCAAAGCGTTGACATAGTGCAAATTAGATTAAATAGTCTCTAAGGTATGTGTCAATATTTTGGAAGATATATTTTTTTATTCATATACCGACGTGGGATCAACGGTTGTCCGTCATTTGTAACATTTGGTTTCGTCTATTGCGTGTATAAGGAAGTATTTGTAATAAAAGCGTTCAAATTTCTAACTGTCGTTTTAATTACCCTATAACGGAGTATTATCGCTTTCATTGTGTTCGCTGTCTTAAACGAAATCTCTGAACGGATCTCGAAAAATGTAGTAGTAGGTAATGAACTTAAGCTGTCTGGAAGTAGCTTCGAGTTGGTTAAAAAAAAATCTTACATGCAAAATTTTGACCAAATCAAAAAATCAAAATCAAATGTCTTTATTAAAACATAGGAGCATTACACTCACTTATTCATAGTCAAAACACTACCACCGGTTCGGAAAAGAAAGCCACTGTACTGAGAAGAACCGGCGAAAGAAACTCCGCGGGCTTTTTTTTTTAAAATAGCAGTTTGACATAAATTCATTAAAAATACAATATAAGAACTCCGATTGAAAGAGCCTGGAGCGATCAGATCATTACCAGAGTGTGTTATCATTTAAATAATCATTAATATTATAGTAGTCTTAACGTATACATTGTCCCATAAAAGATTACGTATTTTACGCAGTGTACTTGTGGGTAGGATCAATTTATTTTTGTTCCTAGTATTTATATATGACAGACGGATTGTTTGTTAACTAAAGTAGTAAAGTTACTAAGCCAAGTGGGTGGTAGGGTCACGCAGATGCTTTCGTTGTTGCACGTATAGGCAGCTCTAGGGCAGTACCGCGATCTCACCAGAAGACCGGGTCGAAGTGGAAGAATTATACTTTCGCGTTTCGTCTGGTGAGTGGGTAACGTTGGCCCAATTTTATACAGGTTGGCAATGCATCCGCAACAACTTTGATGCAGTATATGATGATGGGTGGCGGTCAATCACTTAACAGAAAATACATTTATTTACCAAAAAGGACGCATACAAAAAAAAACTGAAATTAACAAAAAAATAAAAGACATAAAAAAAATACTTATAAATAATTCAGTAAAGCGAAACAACACAAGTACATAATTAAAATATAAAAAAATGAAAAAGAACTAACAAACCATAAATATTGTACGCCCTATTACGGTAAATTAGGTCAGCAGCACAGTATTATGCTATGCCGGAAGTCAAGGCCCCAACACAGCGCTGATTTTCAGTGCTGACCTTCTAGCTTCGTAATACTTCGATGCATTACTGACCAGAGACATAATACTAATACCAATTATTATTTAACTTATTAAAATTAATTGTACAACAAAAGAAAGTTAAAATATTACAATAGGTGAGCTAGTTTGATAGCTTGTACCATAAAAAAAACGTTCGTACATCTTCTGTTGTAGGTACTGAGTGCGTAATGAAATACTGTGATCGTTTCTTGTTTTAGATGTTTTATCTTATTCACAAGCATCATATAAGCATTTTATGATATGAGCGTCACTGGCGGTCCATCGCATTAACCTGGGCCCACAGCGGGAACATGTTAAATTCTGTCCATATCGCTTTCGACCAGACGGTCACCGTGAACCATATTATCATAACGGATACAATTTTCAGTGGCACACCGGCGCGTAACTGAAAATAAAGTAAAGAAATTAAATTGTCGGCCCATACATGTCCCACTGCTGGGAAAAGACCTCCTCTGTGCAGAGGGTATCAGGGTATGGTCCACCACGCGACCCCACTGCGGATTGGCGGACTTCACATACCTTCGAAATATTTTTTTTGTTATTATTTCGAAAGCCATGCCTTGGCCTCTGCGCCACGGAGTCATCCATGAAAGGAATTCGGCATAGCCGAAGGCCGGGAGTCGGACTCGCGAACGCGCCTGTTTCTTCTCCGTTAGAGGAACCTCATTACGAAACGATGGTAGATTTAAAAAATGACTATCGTTAAATGAAATGTATATTTCTTATTTCGATGAATAAATTATTTGAATTTTGAATTTGAAGGGTTCCGAACCATACGCATAAAAAAGGCGAAAAAATAATGTCTGTTGTATGGGAGCCCCAATTAAATATCTTTTTTATTCTGTTCTTTAGTATTTGTTGTTATAGAGGCAACGGAAATACATCATCTAAAAATTATCTAAATTTCAACTGTCTAACTACCACGGTTTATTAGATACAGCCTGGTGACACATGACAGATAGACAGACGGACAGACAGCGGGGTAGACTCCGGTAACTTTACTCCGCTTACTAAGAAGTAATAGGGTCCCGTTTTATGCACTGGGAATGGAACCCAAAAAAGATTAAGTAGACACCAATAATTAGCCTCACCATGTTCCTGGGCGGTATGTTGACGTATGCCAACACCATGGCGTTAGCTGGTGTTCCAGTCATGACGAGGAACGGCAGAGACGTGGAAAGCGTTGCGGCCAGCATTAGATAGTGGGGATTCACTTTCGACATTACAGACTAAAACATAATTTCGATTATTTTACGTAAACTATGTGTAAGAGATGGCTAAGTGGGCAGGAAATTGGATTTGAGATTCCCTTTTTTTAGATTTCGCCGCATACCATGTCTCATTTTAGATTGGGAGAAATCATTATTTCATACTAATGGCTGGTTCGGTGCAGTTGGTAATTTATTGGCTGCGATGTTGCAGCTTTTACGTTCAATTACACCAATTGAAAGTCCTTTTGCCACTAGAAACCTTACCCATACGCGACAATTAGCGCGACCAACAGATAGATTTCCGGATTTGGATGTTTATTGCCACGGAGGGTTGACGTTAGGGGGAGAGATGGTAGTAAAAAACTCTAAGTTTTTTTACTACCACTAAAGTGTTGTGGTGTGCCGACCGCGAATCCATAAGGGTTGTAATTCAGTTAAAAGAGGGCCTTATGGGTCTCACATTGGTGAAAATCTTCGGCGTTCAGCAATGATTGCACATACTTATATTTATGTAAATAAATATTATTTATATGATTAACCTTTATAGCTGTCTTAAGAGCGTAGAAAGTTAATTAAAATTCTCTCCTTAGACTAACCACTTTAGCAATATTAGGTAATAAAACGTGAGCGACACACGAATTGCTCGCATATTCCGTGAGGGTTTTGCAGAACAACACGACGGCGAGCACCTGGGCCGCCGGGGGCCAGCCGGAGAACAGCAGCAGGAAGCCCTCGAACTCTTTCGTCATCTTAGACAGTTTCAATGCTTCGAAGATCGTGTTACTTCCACCTAAAGATTTGTAAATCACTCACTCGTAACATCAGTTTAGCCGCCTACTCGTTTGCCATCTTTTGCCTTGACGTTCGTCGTAAAAGCATCCAAGAAATAACTAACCAGAACTAGCGAAGACAGTGATACAAAGACCGTATTTATTTTGTATAGAACCTTGTAGTTGTATATATTGGAAATAAAGTAATAGCGTAGTCACAAGCCTTGTCTACTCCGATGGTATGTAAAAATAAGTAAACTTAAAAAAGTTTCCATAACTTACCGATGACGAAGAGTACACTCCACGGTATGTTCACTTTCACGAGGTCCCAGTGGAGACACGTCTTAGTTGGCCTATTCGGCAGACGTGCTGATATATCTGATTTATAAAACGAATATGAGTGAATACACATAATGTGTTATCACTAATCACACCTTTTTATGTGACAAAGTGGCAAACGAGCTGGCGGTTCACCTGATGTTAAGTGATAACCGCCCCCCATGGACATTTGTGCAACAGCGAATACTGTTGCGTGGCCCTATCACAGTTAAACCTTGTGTTTATTCAATAAAAAGAGATAACAAATCGATTCGAACGAATAAAGATTGTCAGATCTAAATGTTCATATGTAACGTTAACTTAACTTTTATTAAAGTAAAGTAACAGCCTATACATGTCCCGCTGCTGGGTATAGGCCTCCTATATACAGAGGGTATCAGGGCATAGTCCACCACGCGGCCCCACTGCGGATTGGCGGACTTTTATTAACCGACTTCAAAAAGGTGGAGGTTACCAAATCGGATGTTTATATGTTTTTTATGTATGTTCGGCTATAACTCGGTTATATACAGACGCAATTGTAAAATTCTTTGTTCGAAAATATTTAACAATTTTTGCAGTCGGTGCCATTGTTCACTATGGGTAATGCGTTTTTGCAAAAAAATTAGATATCTTTTTAGTTACAACGATAATACAGAGAATTTACAATTCTTTTTGGATCTCATCCAGTTTGTGGGGCTTACCGGAACGTCTTTTGAAGAATCTCAGAAAATCCAAATTGACTGGCATTATGAACAGCAGTGTCACACACAGTACAGACGGAGCTGACAGCTTGATGTGGCTGCGATAGAAATAACTAGATTCAAACAATTATTTTCTTACTCTATTAAAAAAAATTTGTTTTTTGTCTTAGTTCAGCTAACTTTTCGTTTTCATATTATGGATTATGAACAGATGCATTTTGAGTGTGTTGATGTCAGCTGAAGGCTGTGGAAGCCAGCACTCTACATTCCGCGGCTTCAACAGCCGTTCACTGTGCTCATTAAAAAAAAGTGTGTTTACACGCGTTAGAAGAAATACTTCTTTGGCGTAACAAGATAAATTCCAAATTTTAAATTGTTTATAGTGCTAATCTTTGCACTTAAGATTGAACATTAAAATATGTAGAAAAAGTGCGAAAAGATTGTCGCCGCTGTGGGAATCGATTCCCACAGCGGCGACAATCTTTTCGCACTTTTTCTACATATTTTAAGATAAATTCCTTTCGCTTTATTCTACGTTTGTAGAAAATACGACACTAACAATAGAAAAAAGGTATTTAATACATTGAAAGATTTAAATAAAGTTTATTAAAATACCTATCACAAAATAAATATCGTGAATACAGTTGTCAATTAAAAAGTCAAAAAAAAATTAAAAACCCGTGGGTTCTGCGTCAGATGAAGCTTTAATAGTCTCGGGACTGAAAGCGCAAACATCAGTTAATACAAGACACAAGAATTCTTTTGGCGAATAAGAAATTCGAAGAATTGCAACTCGGATAAAGAAAACGTCCAAAATACCTCATGAACGTTTCATGTTTCGTGTAGTCCGTTAGCAAAGAGCTACTGATCACCTGCAAGATCATCGTCAGAAGCACAAATGTGGATACAATCTGAAAAAGGCAGTCGGCAGTTAATCTTCACGCGTCATACTTACTGCTGCTATTATACGAGTAAGTTCACAAGTGTTTAATGATCATATATTTTTTCACGGAGATAAGTTTTTTAAACTAAATAAAAATGGACGAGTATTACGCGGGGTCGTGCCACCTCTGAATTTTTATAAAGGGAACCAGTTAACCCTAGTTCAATATAATTGAGTCGGAAGGTCAACTGGTGTTAAGCAAGGTATATCAGAATAAACAGATTGATTTCAAGCAGTTAATGTGTGTAATTTACCACAAATCTGACAATGTTACTATCTATACATACTACATACATACATACAGATAAAATAAAATTGGAGTGTCTTTTTGTAATAATAAAATAACCGCTTTTAATAAATGCATATGGATGTATAAACAGTATATATATACCAAAAAATTTTTTTTTACAATTATTGTCTGTTTGTTTCGGCTAATCTCAGAAACGATTGGACCGATTTTGACGCGAATTTCACTGGCAGATAGCTGATGTAATAAGGAGTTACTTGGGCTACTTTTATTTCAGAAATTTTATTTATTTTAAATTCCAGGCGGACATAGTTGCAGGCGCAGCTAGTTGGACATATAGCAAACAGTAAACATTAATTTCAGGTCGTTAACAAAATACAGGAACTAACTGTTTCGTGGAAGGTGACTCGACCCAACTGCTGACACCTTGCGGAGAGGAGAGTGTTTATGTACTGAGACTCCTCCTCTGTCATGCCCATTTGCAATGGTGCGTCATAATACGACCTGTTCAACGACAAAAATGCAATTTTACATATATTACGTCGGTTCATGTGTAGAGCTGTTCTAGAGCGAATCGAAATTATTTCATGAAAAAATCTTAGGAAGTTGATATATACGGCAAACACGTGAGTCTGTCCAGTAACTGGATACTGTAAACCCTTTCAAAAATCTGGGAAAAACGGAAAAAGAAAAGAAAAAAAAAGTTTTTCTAAGAAAATTACTGACAACATTTAATGAAAAAAATATTTTATATTAATTGACATAATTTCATTTGCAAAATAATAGGTATCTAATAGAATGAAAAGTAAATAGACGATGCCAACGTTACGCCGCTATTACCTGAACATGCCCAAGAAATAAAAGTTCAACCACAAATAGACCAGGGTCTGCATGAGAAGTACACCAGGCAAGTTCAGCAGCATGAAGTGAGGGAACTCGATTCTGGGTCCGAGTGGAAATGTCCTAAAAATGAATATTGGTACCTTTAATACTAATTCTTTTTAAACAAAATAACATGCCCAACCTAATTGTATCACATTATAGCGTTATTATATCACATTATAGCGTTACTGACGAAGAAACTTAAGTAAAGTATTTGTCACAAAATTCCGAGACAAAATAAGATTTCGTATTCATAACATGTGCCTTATTAAATTAAACAAGTATTTGAACGGACATATCGCCTTTATTGTACGCAAATATTTCAAATTTAGTAACTAATATAAATTATTCACTTCACTAAAAAAATAAAAAAAATTAACAACCGCGATACTTAAGATCTCCAACGTTCTAGTCCGTCCCATGAATGAGAATGCTGCGATTTACTCGAAACCGACATTAGAATTTAAGTTTAAATTAAACACGACAAAACTTAATAATAGTTTCATTTAATGTATTATAGTCTTCGCGTACGTATAAGAATTTGTTGAATACATACGTCTCGCAGATTGTCTTGAATATTTGATTCGTTGTGCTCCCAAGAAATGTCGCCATACCACCTGAGCATCGGCATATTAGAGTTGGAGAACATTCAAAAAGAAATTCAGCATTGGACTACTGTTTTTAAGATATCAGATATGTCATTAGAAATATAGGTGTTCCTGGCTTGTTTACGACCCTTTTAATGTTGAAACACGTAGATTTTGAGGTACATTCAATTAGAGACCATTCAAAAGTGTAATACCTACTTACTTAATATATTTTACATAATTGGGTCGTTGCTAATCTAATAAGATTCATTTATTACGTGATTTTATTTGAAACTAGTTAGCCCGATGGGTATCATTCTGTTCAAATTCTGATTAAATTATTTGTAAGCGGCAACTTACTGGAAATTTGTATACAAGTAAAAATGAGGAAAATGTATTTCTGCAGTAGTTTATGGACACAAATAGGCTGAAATGATGATGATTATGATTGTCATTGTTGAATTTGAAGTTAAAATTACACTCTTTTGTATTAATTTACGGAGCCTTTTACAAATCGTGTTTATTTATCCGTATAAAAATTATATATAATATTATAAATCCGTAAAATTAGTTTCATTTATAATGTGTAATCGCGTAAATACAAGATTTTATTATGATTATGATTATCATTGTTGAATTTGAAGCTAAAATTACACTCTTTTGTATTAATTTCCTTTTTATTCAAAAATTTAGTTTAAATATCAGGGCCTTTGTACAAATTCTTTCACGTATTTAAACAAGACGGAGAGAGGATACAGAAATATAAATATTTTTTACAGATTATCAGTATTTTCATATTATTCCGTATATTATAATTAACAAAAGAAAAATACATATCCATCGCTGAAATCGTTATTTAAGAGACATTTTTGTCATACGTTTGCTGCCAAAAATCATCGCGTATTAGCAGAAATCTTACCTATCGAAGAAGAATATGCTATTCCCAAGAAGTAGAATGACGTGAAAACAGAAGGCTTGTGCGAGAGAGATAGATTTCTTGTTTTATCAATTAACTCGTACATTTCTATGATTCCAAGCTGCAATAAAGATGAATTTCTTTATCGTAATCTATACATCAATACAGATTAATAAAACTGGTGTCTGTTTGTAATATTAAAATAACCGTTTTTACTAAATGCATATGAATGTATACATGGTACATATACCAATATAACATTAATACAATTTTTGTCTGTCTGTCTGTCTGTTTGAGAAAAGAAAACCCAAAAAAAAGGTGATGCGATCAAACGCAATCCATACTGTTCGGCGAATTCCAATCTGGTATATTAGTAGTGTCTGTGGTTCTGACTGCTTCGTAATTTTTATGTTTTGCCAGATTTCTTATTTCTCTTGATTCTTGCTTTCCTTTTTAAACATTACCCTTACTATAAGTTACGAGAACATTTTTACATAGAGATATTTCTACAAATACAAATATACTATCACCTGGGTCCCGAACAAATATGTATGTCAAATAAATTCTCCTCTCGTATTGCCAACGAACCCCAGACGACGGTGCCGATTTTAACCAGTGTCGCGTCAACTGATATAACAAACTATCTAAGCTCGTAGTCATCAAGCCAACCAACCTTTTCCAATTCAAAAAGAATGGCTTTCACCAAAGGAATCATTAAGCCACACGCTATGACACTCGACATCCACATCGAGACAAACATGGTACTGAAGAATAGCAGGAAGCTTATTCTAAAAATTTAAAATCAGCGTTTTGAATTAACTCAATATGCACCTATAGCAAAAACGGACGAAAAGTTTTTTCGCCACTGCAAGAACCTCTGGCCCGCTATCGTGGCTCGATATTTACATAATTTGTGATAATTCAAAAACAAAAAAATTGGCACAACAGACTTACTAGAGAAGGAGAAATAAATTACCGATAGTGGGAGCAGCCGAAGAGAAGAAATATTTTCAAGGCGGCTCTTCTATGAGCGTTACTATGTTCAATGGCAACAATTAACATCATCACACCCAAACAGTCCAACAAAGATTTGGTTACGTAAATCTGTCGAGCCACTAGAAGTCAGTCAGATCTCATTGAAAGAGTTTGTAATTAAAATATCAGGTTAAATACTTCAGCGCAAGAAAGGTTATGGGCGCGACCGGTATCCTTAAATAAAGTGGGTCCCGGCTACCTCACTCACCACACGAAACGCAGAAGCGTAGCACCTCTACTTCATGCCGGTCTTCTGTGAGGTCGTAGTACTAACTCGGACGGACCACCCATTCGTGCAACAGCGAACACTAATACGTGGCCATACCAAAGTTAAATTACGAAACTTTCTTTAAACTACGAAACACTGTATGTAAACAAATTCGTGACAATAATAAATAATACCCGCTAGTTAAATAAATCTCATGTACAACCGATGTAATTATTTCAACGCCAAAGAATGCGAAAAGAGATGATAGCGCTAGTGAAGCCAGAGCGATCACGGCTGGATGTGTGGCATCCGTGGTCCAGTAGACGGCCGTCACCAGAAAAACGTAGAAGCAAGGATAGGCCTGCAATAAAATATTTCAATGAAACTATTATGGAACCCTACTCACTGCTTTTTAAAGCAAATTTTCATAAAATGTGCTATGCTTTCGAAAGATCCCTACTGCAATCATATCCGTAAATATGTATACACTATCGAACTTTTGTCTTTAGTAATATTTTTTTCTTTTGTAACTTTACATATAAAGTGAATTTAGTATAAAGAGCTGTAAGGTCTTATAGACCGTACAGCTCTCTAGCTGTAGGTCTTGCAACTCTGGATTTCAAACACTTTTAAGGTGACGGAAATGTCTATTCACGTTAGCAAGGGAAGGCTATGTTGAACTCGCACCGACTAGAACATCCAGGGCGCATAATGACAGGGTTACATGAACGCTTCCACATTGTTCCGCAACCGCCTCACCGCCAGTAGCTGCCTCAGCAACCCCTCGACCCCTTCTCTTCCAGGTAAGGAGTGTTGTAACATAAAGCGTGCCTTCATACTTGGCCTGCCTTTTACGGGTAACCGATTCCAAGCCCGAGCCATCCAGAAGACATTGGAGCCGGGAGAGCCGCTGCTAACAAGCAGCAAGCATCCAGGCCTCCAGCGGAGGCCCTTTCCGCGGCCCCACCACTACTGCACCGATACAGGGGATACAAGGCAGTACAGTCCCGCCGACTCACAGCGATAGGGACAGCGGCAAACGACACTGATTTTCCTCTACGACTCCACCTTAACTTTCTAAAACCCTCAACCTGTCCCCCGCACCCTCTCAACACGTATTCAGCGTGGTCTCAAGGAGCCCACTCGGCCACAGGCCGGCCTTGTGTAGACTCCTCTTGACTTCACCGTGGGTGATCAAACCGCGGCTACTGCTAAGCCCCTCCGCGAAGACGAGGCGGGAAACCAGCCGGAGTGGCCTCTTAAAACGCCAAGCAGTTACGATCGCCGTACACCCCATGCGTGACAATTGTACCCCATGCGATTAGCACTATAAAAAAATATGACAATTGTCTCTCAATTGTTTGTATGCTGGAAAGGATATAACAAAATGCGCCCATGCTTCAAATGCTAAATAACAATGTAGGCGTTAAGATTTTTCACTGTGGCTATCAGCCGTTTAGCTCAGTGGCTAGAGCGTCACAAATAAACGTGGGTTCGATTCCCACAGCGGCGACAATCTTTTCGTACTTTTTCTACATGTTTTAATATCCATGTTAATTATTCACAACTTACAAATAAACTTACTCTTCATACACGTTTTATGTTTTATAAATGTAGATCATGTTGATCCATTCTTCGATCTCAGCGCCATCTGCGTTTTTATTCAATAGCCCGGTTTCTACATATTCTTCAAAAGCAATCCGCAGATAAACGACCCGTGAACTTAGTAGAACAAAGTAGCTGGTGCACGACGGCGACACGATGATGGCATTTGCTCCGCTACATCTCGATCTCTTAGCGAAAGACTGAAAATTCGCCTAAAAAGGCATGACACGAGCCAAGGGCTTTGATCCTCGGCTAAACTGCTAGTCATTCTATACTATTGGAATTCTACAGAGTTGCAAGACCCGTGTATGAGACTTTGGCAGTAGCACATGTTACTCACGTCATTACTTCCAATAAAATATACGGGTAACAACACTATTGGAGTTGCTATGAATAAAATAATTTTCCAGTACATTTTGCAAAATATCCATAGCTTGGTTTTATGTGTAATAGTAACAAAATTTGCTTCACTGAAAAAAGAATAATTTCATGGTTAATGTTAGTTAAAGTATGAATATGTAAGTTTTAATTATTTACTCCATACATACGAAGTATTTAAGTCCATTTTAATACATATTTAGTAAAGACAAATGTCAATTTCACATCTTGTGCCGACAAATCTTGTAGGCTGATAATAAACGTTTGAATGAATTAAATGGCTTGATTTAATAAACAACTGTTTTATAATAACCGAAGATTTAGGGAATAATAAAATCATATTTGATTCTTATGACACCGTTAAGCGGGTTTGTTTAATTGCGGGTTACAAATTATTCAAGTTGCATTATTTACACGCGACAATCTTGTATGGAGATAAGTAAAATGATCAGTGGACAACGACAGTTCAAAAGCCAGCTTCGGCCGTGGTAGGTTCATCAGCTCCTGCTGTCTCACGAATGGCACGAATGGGCAAGCTAGTCCGAAAAAGTACCATGACTTTACAGAAGACCACCGTGGATATAATACTTTCGCGTTTCGCCTGGTGAGTGAGGTAACCAGGTTATTGTTAACCCTAAATGTTTCACTCGCATTTATTCTGATGTCTTTTTCTTTTCATAATTCCATCTCCTTTTCTTCGAAACTTTTTCTTCGAAATTGAAATCTCGTTCAGCTCCGAAGAATGAATTTGAATTTGAACTTTCACTTACCGCCGTTTCCAGTTTTTTCAAATTCAGAAGTATTCCCATCGCTTCTTGTCGCTTTACTAACTTTACAGGAAATAACAAAAATTGTTCGAAAGTTGCGGCCAGAGGATAAATGCAAAAGTTAGATTACTATGAAATCTACTGAAGATTTCGTAAATTGCCAGATACATTAGGTAGTTTTTTGGTTTAAACTAAAAAACTAGCAAAAAAACTGTACCTAAAAACTGTACCTATCTAAAAATTTTAACTAATTGATCTATTAACTTATCTTTCCCCACTTTTTTATTATTTATAAGCCCACTTCAATATTTTTTTTATTCTGGTTTTTAGTATTTGATGTTATAGCGGCAAGAAAAATACATCATCTGGTGACAGAGGACAAACAGACAAAAAGACAGTGCAGTCTTAGTAATAGGCTCCCGTTTTACCCTTTGTGTACGGAATCATAAAAAGTATGGTTATGGCCAAGAGATCATTGGCAAAAAGACCGGCATCTAAGCATTAAAAATTATTTTAAGTGGTTGGTTATTCGACATCGATCAAACATTTTTGAAAAACTTCGACTTACTTCAGTTACAGTTATTCAGTTGTCATTTTGTTGTTATTGTGTCAAGTTGTGTCACCTTTGATTATTTTGTATCGTGCAAAATTACGACGTTATTTGATATAATAAATTTAAAGCAATGCCTGTGGAGTTGGAGTACGATTATAATGCTGCTACGAAAACAATGGACACATTTTCACAAGATGACATCGATCTTTTACAAGAATGGACTCAAAAATTGGACAAATCGAAATATGTGCCTAAAGATTTAACAAATAAACAACTTCTGCTCTTTTATAATGCTTGCTATGGAAATTTAGACAAAACTAAAACATGTATAGAAAAATATTATTCATTTAGAAAAAATGCACCGGAATTTTTTGACGGCCGCGTTATAAATTCCGAGGAATTGAAGCCCAGCGTTGAAGCATTGTAAGTACAAGTTTTTCTTTTTTTTTTTTGCAAATATGCCATAATTCTTTACTATAAAATTTACTTACAAATATCATTATTTAATTTTATTTCGAAACTTTTTTCTTGAATATGTTTAACATTAAAACAGATTTAAAATATTGAAGTAAATCACTAGCTGTGTCTGCGACTTCGTCCGCGTGAAATTTAAAATAAATCAAATTTCTAAATTAAAAGCAGCCTTAGTTTCTTCTTATTACATCAGCTATCTACCAGTGAAAGTCCCGTCAAAATTGGTAGAGCCATTTCAGAGATTAGCAGGAACAAACAGAAAGAAACAAAAATTGAAAAAAATGTTTTTTTGGTATATGTACATACCTACATTTAGTAAAAAGTGTTTTTTTTTTTAATATTACAAACAGACACTCCAATTTTATTTATCTGTATGGATGAAAATTTAATCCTTATTAATATAACCACAATATAAAAGTTACAGCCCACACAATGTGGTTTCATTATGCAAAAGCTCAATATAGAATATTAAATATATAGCACTAGCGACTGCCCGCAACTATGTCTGCATAGAATTGGCTTAATGCTTAACATTGAGACAGAAAGACAGATATACATAAAATATGTATATAAATTATAGCCTATGTCTTATTCTGATGCATAAGCTATATTATTGTAAAGTTTCTTTAAAATCCATTCAGTAGTATTTACGTGAAACAGTAACAAACATCCAACCATACATACAAACTTTCACATTTATAATATTATAATAGTAAGGATTGTATTAGGACCAAATTGAATGATTTCAAACAGTTCACATGTTGCAAAGTACGAAGAGGCAATGGTAATCTAGTTTTTGGGGGTATGATTTGGGATTTCGGAACACAGTTTAGAGACCTGGTCAATCGAAATCATGAAAATTCTAGAAAAAGCTTTTTACCAACTGTAGAGTGACATGACACCAGTCACATTTTAGGATTTAATAATTGTATTGGAAAATTTATGTTACTTGTTATCTCTGTCTTTTTGATTAGGGTCAAACATATGAGCGATTGTATCATTATTCTTTAATAAATTTCTTTATAAGGGTTCAGTACCCAAAGGGTCAAATGGGAACCTGTTACTAAGACTGTATATGTATGTATTTCATGAACATGATACAGTTGCAATTTTCACAGATGATGTATTTCTGTTGTCACTAAGAAAATATTTTATTGGGGCCCCCATACAACAGCCATGATTATTTTTTCTGTTTTTATAGATAATGATAAGGGTCCCTTAATGTGCGAATCAGACTCCCACTTGGCCGGTTTTTATAGGATAGTCCAATATAAGACAAAGTTCAATATAAAATAAAAAATATTAAGCAAAATAATAGGAAACTTTTCCTACTATTAATTTAATATTAAATACATTGGAAAGAAACCTACATAAAATTTTAAGAAATCATTAATAATAAAACAATTTGAAGATACATGAAGTCTGCTAATATGCCCTAACGATGCTGGGTTATTCCCAGTTTTATGGAAGCCCAAGTTCAGCTATGGGAAATATGTATAGGTTGCTTTTTTACTTCGCAAAGTTTGCCTCACAGCTCATGTTCTTGTTAATTAAAATGTTTATCTCATACAATTTTTCATTAAGTTTCATTTTTAGGGTTCCATACCCAAAGGGTAAAATGCCCATTACTAAGATTCTGCTGTCTTTCCGTCTGTCACCAGATTATATCTCATGAACCATGATAGCTAGATAGTTGAAGTTTTCACAGATGATGTATTTCTGTTGCCACTATAACAGAAAATGCTAAAAAACAGAATAAAAAAAATATCTAAGATGGGCTCCCACACAAACACGATTTTTTTGTCGTTTCTATAAAGGTACGGAATCCTTCGTTTTTTACAGTTTTTTGCAATCGAGTGCGAGCGGAAATGAGACGAGTATTTGAACCGATGTTGTTGGTGAACTTCTAAATCATTTGCCATTTGTTATCGTGTGCCGTTTGCAAGATATATATTAAGTAAAACCAGCCGCCTCTTAACATATTAAACACTGCCTCATTTAGTACCACCGGCACTTGCAAAAAAAACACAAATGTTTCATTTGTAATATCACAAGATAATTATTCACGTGCAAGAACTAAGTGCTTACGTGACCTCTAGTTTTGCCTTCATTCCGTACCGGATTCCGTAGAGCTATGACTACTATTGATCAGTGTTGAAGGAGAAACAAGGTTGTTTGGGTTCCGCAATCCTGTCCTTTAGTGTTTTATCTATCAATCTTATATCGGAAGACATCTTGACCTGCCTTCTATGGGGAGGACAGAGTTATGTCTTATTCCTAACCACTAACACTCTCTCGGAGGCTGCCGTTAGTATTTCGGCAGGGGTTGACGGAGCCCGTATGTCGCACGGAATCCTCACCGGGTTTTAATTTGGAAAATTGTTGTGAACTAACGTTCAAATATACAAGTTCTTCCCTTCTTTTCACCATCAGAGGTCAGCGTCGCTTTTTTTTATGAAAAGTTGGCAAGCGAGCAGACGTTACATTCCATCAGATGTTAATTGCCGCCGCCCGTGTGTTCTAGATGTCCATCTAGAACACCTAATACACGAATGTTCTGCCAACATTTAAAAAAAAACTGGGCCCCGAAACGCGAAAGTATAATCGACTTCGAATTCGCGTCGGTCTATCTTGTATCGTGTATTAACTGATGTTTTTGCTTTCAGTCCCGAGACTATTAAAGCTTCATCTGACGCAGAACCGGTAGGCTAGCCAGAACCCACGGGTTTGGGCCCTCCGCTGTGGGTAGGGCCGCGCATGTGCTCATGCGTGCGTTTAACTATGGTATGTCATCTAAGGGCCATCGAGGTTGCGGTTCGGACCGGGATCCCGATGGCCGTCGACAGCGTTTTTAGCTAATCAGTGGCTGGGGGCGGTGAGAACCGCCCTGGAACGCGGGCTGTAAGGGTGGTACTTTTGCGTGCGAGTCCGATTGCACAATCGGAAGTTGTTTCATGGACCGACCACAGCTTAGATTTGCGGTCCATTTGTTTACGTCTTATTCATTCGGCATATAATTGGTGTTTTTGTGAACACTACATAGCCACGGAATACAGCGCGGAGGTTACCTTGACTGAACCACCTTTATGCTGAGTCGGGTAACTTTTTAGTGAACAGTTGAGTTGCATTTCTTTTGTATTTTGGTCAGTTACTCAACATTTTTCTTCGTTATTCATTCTTCTGCATGGGTGTAATCGAAAAAAAAAAACATCGATGTATATTTTGGAGTTGAATACGGTAACATAAAAGTACCTATATGATTTATCTATTGTGCTAGGTACATAACGGCAACTGATGTCTCATCCGTGAATTAATAAAAATAAACCTGATGACGATTCCAAAATACGACCGCGTGGAACCTCTAACTTGAAAGAGCATGAGGCTAAGGCGGACTATGGATAATTGTCAGCATTCAGCCTGTTTGAATCCACTGCTGAACATAGGCCTCCCCAACTGACTGCCACGAATCACGATCCAGAGCCACCAGTATCCATCGACTTCCCGCACACTTGCACAGATCAACACTCTATCTAGTGGGGGATCGTTATATACTGCGATAGCCAGTATGAGGCTGCCACTCGAGAACAACTCCTTCCCCAAGGGCTATCGGTTCTACGAAATATATACCCGTCCCATTGCCCCTGAGCTGTGTCAGATCTTTGCTGTAGGTACTGCGTATATCTTCGTTGCGAATTCTAATCATGCAGAGAAATACCGAGCATAGCTCGCTGAGCTACTTTGAGCTTCCTCATACAATTAATTAATAAAATATAATAATTAATGTATGATCTGAGACATTGTATTGGCGCCAAGTCGATTCCAGTTAATCGTAAATCCGGTTACTCGCGGCAATTATTGCTCGATTTACCTTGACGTCAGTCTAAGACGTTTGGCCGCGTTTGTTTTACGAGTTACCTGTATCGTAAAGATCTCCAATTATCATAGCGGTAGCGACGACAAGACGCGTATGTTTTCAACAGGTTTGACTTGTGAGTGTGCAAAGTTATATATAGTGTGCATCGTGACATTAGATGGATTGAGCGTTTTTTTCCTTATTATTTTTTACTGTGGCACTACAATGCTTAGCTGTTTGTCTACATATATATTGTGTGTTTGTCATTTAACAGGAAAATGCCCGCTTTTTTCTGTTCTAGTTTTAAGTTTGCGAATGGCAGTTTGCTGCGTCAATAAGAGGTGTCGCTTTATTCAATGCAATGATTTAATGCTCGACTTTTCACTGATCAGTTTCGTTTACCATTCATCGACACTCACGCCCGGTTTCTTAAACATTGATCATCGTAGAAGTTAACTAATCACCTGTCAAATGGCTTTCCAAATATTGAGATGCCAAAAGGCAGGCAACGGTAAACTCATTGAATTGATCATTGTGATCGTTTAAACGGTCATTGTGATCAATTCAGACAGTTTAACCATCCTTTTGGCAGCTCAAATGACATTTGAAGAGCCATTTGACAGCTGATTCGGTAATTTCTGCGATGATCAATCTTTCAGAAACCGGGCGTTAGCGTCACATAGGATAGCAGACAAACAAGTTCAGGTGTTAAGTTAATTCACTTGACAGCCTTCCAACATAGTCCATCTCCTGACCTTTGGTTCGTTGTGCGGATTGTTCCCGCCTCGGTGGATTTAATTTACGCTTATGAATAATTGATAAAAACAATACTTTGTCATTGCGTATGCAAATCGGTTCTGACAAGAGTTCTTTAATCGTGATTTACGTGTTATAACAATTAAACTTTTTCAATAATAACTATAGCACTAAACGGACATAAAATTTCATCATTACTCTATTAGGTATTTTTATGTGTGAAGGTGGCAAGTGAGCTAGGTGTTCACCCGAAGTTTAGTGATAACAGCCGCCCATGGACATATACAACCCTACGAGTGTTGCCACCTTTGATAAAAGTGGGCTCCCGCCCTCACTTACCAATTAGGTATTCTCGAATTAGGTATACATATCTTGTATACCTGATTCGCCGGATAAAAAGCAAAAATTTTAACACTTTTACTTCGGTATTTTATACCATCGGTCTTCTGCAAGGCTACGGTACTCCTGATCCGTCTGTAGCGGGAGTTGTTGAGCTTGGCATACCAACCTGTATTTCTAACTGCGGTAGGGCCACGCAATGGTGTTCACTGTTGCACGAATGTACAGGTCCGTCCGGGCAAGTACCACGACCTCACACAGCAGTGGCGTAAAGTAGAAGTTTTACACTTCTGCGTTTCGTCTGGTGAGTGAGGTAGCCGGGGCCCACTTTATTAGGTGGCAACGCTTCAGCAACTCTACGGGTGTTGCAAATGTCCACTGGCGGCGGTTATCACTTAACATCAGGTGAACCGCCAGCTCGTTTGCCACTTTGTCACATAGTAAAAAATTTGGAGGGAGTCCGAGATATGTGAATACATCAAACGACACATCCGCATGGTGATTATTGGTTATGCCCCAATGCCGGTACCTACAAATGATACTTTTAGCCAAATGTCTATCACTTCATTGCGCCGTATATAACCGGTTTCGTGTACGCCGTGACGTAATGACTGGCCAGTAATGCCAAACCGTATGGCAGGCTGATTCCCTTGACCCGCACTCATCGCCCGGCCTCCATAGCGGCTCCGTGGCGTAAATTCCGTCGTATTTTGTTACTACTCAACTGATTGCACTTTAGACGCTTCGTATGTTTTATATTTAATTAATACGAAGAACTGTAGACGTTATGCAAATCTAAACCTTTTTGTATGTCAGGGGTCGGCAACATTTTTTTTTTTAAATTAAAAACTGGCCAGTACTTGACTGCCAAGTGCCATCCCATTTAAGGGCTTCAACGCGAGCGAAGATGCGGGTAAAAGCTAGTATTTAATAAAGTCGAATCAGACTTTGGATTTAACATACCAAAATACCAGCGTAAAATCTACTTTTCATTGTTAATACAAAAATTATTTGCGGCCATAATTATATCCAGTTTAGGAAAAGTTTCTCTAAAGCAAATGCAAACATTTTAGTATATGGAATCGAACACGCGACCCAGTATTATGCGAGTAGTGTCTCGCGGCTCGAGTGGGGCTAAGAAGTGTCTCGATTTCGCAAGGTGGTGTTCGATTCTCAGCGGCCGTTTTGTACAGAAGACCAAGCGATTACGAAATCGTGTGCTTTTTACCTCAACTTTCGCAAAAATGTCAAGGCGTTCTGGTGTTCGAAAGTGGTATGACCGCGCTGTATAATCACAATTAAGTTTTATTAAATGTTCAGTTACTATTCGAAGCTCTCCTTTTTTATTTGAAAAGGTGGCAAATGAGCCGTTCAACTCGTGTTAAATGAGAACCGCCGCCCATTGCAACACCCTTAAGGTTGCATATGTTGCCACCTTTTAATAAAGTGGGCCGGCTACCCCACTCACCAGACGAAATGCTGAACACTTCCACGTCTTCTGTGAGGTCTTAGTACCAACCCGGAAGAAACACTGTTGTGTGGCCATACCACGCAGTTGCACATGGGAAACAAAAAGTAAAGTAACAGCCTATACATGTCCCACTGCTGGGCAAAGAAAGAAAGAAAAGTTAAGAAAAGTTCAAAGGCCTCCTCTATACAGAGGGTACATGGAAAATTTAACGCTAAATACATATTTCTATCCGTGCGAATCCAAGATAAGAAACCTGGTAATTAAATAATGTAAATAATGTTGTTCATTTATAGATAACTAGCTCCTGCCCGCGACTATGTCTGCGTAGAATAGGCTGAAGGCGTAACATTCAGACAGAAAGAGAGATATACATAAAAATATGTGTATAAATTATTGTTTTATTTTGATGTATAAGCTATATTATTGTAAAGTTTCATTAAAATCCATTCATTAGTATTTGCGTGAAACAGTAACAAACATCCATCCATACATACAAACTTTCGCCTTTATAATATTAGTAAGGATAAAATATGTTTGGGCCAATTCTGTCTTTGATTTATCAAAAAATAGTAAAAGCCAAAGATTTACAATTGATTTTTTTACTTTGCTCAGAGAGTTCTCGTTCCTACCGGAGAAGTCTTGCGAGGGCTATGACCTGATCTACCACAGGCTGCACAACACGGAGCCCTCAAAGTACTGCTTCGAGTATGGAGTCAAGATGCTCTTCATGACTGTTGGTGAGTAACAACTAACGCCCGGTTTCTGTAACGGTCGTCGTAGAAATTAACTAAAGTTGCCAAAAGGATGGTTGAACTCTTTGAATTGGTCATACGACTGCCCTAGTCATTTTCTTTCTGTTTTACCTAGGGTTAGCTGGTAGAGAATGCAGTATAACATTAAGCTAGCCTTTGTACTATATTTTTAAGTGCAATAAAAATTAAATAAATAAGTCATTCATCATTCATCATCAATAAACAAGACAATCGTTTAACAAGAAACAGGACATTTTAAAAAGTTACGTAAGGTAATTGTGAATATACTATATACTAGCGGGAATCGAAGACAGGTGGTACGAGAGAAAAGATATTGCATCAGTTTTCTTTCGTTTTAGCAAATGTATCCCACAGGAATCAACATCTTTCAGTATTATAGTCTATCTATACATGTAATAAAAATGTCTGTACATGGAAAATATTTGAGAAAAACTTTATTGAGGGGCCTTTATCAACGAACTAGAACCCAAAACAATGATTGTTAAAATTTTTATCTGTTCGTTTGTGCGCGCTAATCTCAGAAACGGCTTAATCGATTTGGTTTTCATCAATGAATTATAGTAAGCTTAACTTAACATTTAGTGTTAGTTTTATTTAAATCGGTTTATAAATAAAAAAGTTATTTCAACTTAAAGAACCACATTGAAGATTTCTACGATAAAATGCTATACAGGGAGGCTTTTCTAAGTGTATCCATATTTCTTTATTAAATTCTAGACACAAATAATGTTATATATAAAATGATAAATATTTAAAATCACTCGTAATTAATTAAATACATTAATTTGAACTTATCTCAAAAACTGCGTTATTTATGGGTAACTTATTTATTTTACGCGCGATCATTCATAACTAACACGCACACAAGTTCGTTTCAAAAGTATACGACGCATTTATGAATGACTACCGCATTGCCAACAAGTTCTGTTTTTAGGGAATGGAAAAAAGTTTGTTTTTATTTCAATATGTGTGAATTTCGACACCTTTAGAAAAGCCACCCTGTATAATAGCTACAGTTGAATTGGATGAAACTAAAGTTAACTATGTAATTATGGTCTGTAAAATGATGATGAATGTAAGTTGGTATAAAGTACAAAAAAACAGGTACATTTTAAGCACGATATAAAATGCACGATGTAATATACATGCGGGCGGAGCCGCGGGCGAATCTGGTTAGCCAATAAGTTTCCAGCCCATAAACTATTTGCGCGCTAAAATTCACGTGAGTCCGTAAGTTATGTTACCAATGAAATTTTTAATCTCTTAATAACTTTAACCTATGACATTTCAATTCTTTATCGGAGTTTATATTAGGTATTTGAAAAAAATTATAATTCGTAATCGAATTGAATTTTATACCTATAATTTGTGTGTATAATACCTATAGATACTAGAAAATTCACTAGATATGAACTTTAAAATGAATTTACAATTTCAATCGCTTTAAACGTAGACCATTTAATGTGTAAAATAAAATATTAATTTATAAAATTTTTCAAGAACGCAATGAAATAACGAAATAATTAAAAAATCACCGTTCGCATAACAATTATCGTAATGCCGATCACACTTTTTGTAACGCTCTCGTCACTTAATCACCAGCTTACTCTCAAAGTCAAGCGTGCGTAAAGGATTTTTACTTCAATATACCGGGTGGTTTTTTTAAAGGTGCCCAAATTCACACAGGAGGTTTAGACTCGGTAGTATAATCGTTTATTGAAATAAAAACAAACTTTTTTTTTGCAAAGAAATTGCCATTATTCCCTAAAAACAGAACTTGTTGACAATGCGGTAGTCGTTCATAAATGCGTCGTATACTTTTGAAACGAACTTGTGTGCGTGTTAGTTATGAATGACGCGCATAAAATAATGAGTTGCTTCCTAAATCACGGAATTTTTTTGGATAATTTCAAATAAATGTATTTAATAAATTACGAGTGATTTTAAATATTTATCATTTTTTATATAACATTATTTATGTCTAGAGTTTAATAAAAAAAATGGATACACTTAGAAAAGCCTCCCTGTATTTATAATGTTGTAGCGACAAAGACGAGTTGTTTTGCATGATATAACATTTCGAAATATATGGCTATAGATTATACTTCGATTAAACGTGTATTGCTGACGTGTCTTCGTTAAAAGGAAAGGTCACGACTTTAACAATCATTTTTATTAAAGGTGAAACATCCTAGTGGATAATAACATTTACAATTTATTAATAATAACATTTTACATGTTATTTCGCGTAATATTAAAATTTTAACCCGTGTAATGGCTTGTCTACCCGTGGCATGACCTTTCATATTCGGTGCGTTATTTCGATTGGTACGGACCGAAATGCCACGGTCAAGGCTGGAACGGCAAAAAATTGGTATTGCGGGCGGAATGAGAAGAAGTAATTGACTAATTTTCACCCGTGACAAAAGAGTTTTCTGGTGTTCGCTTTTAATTAAGTATAATCGTGCAACGTGAGTTGAAATCCCGAATTAAATTTTAATAGCAATTTGTACTGGGCGGTGGAGAGAAACTTGTATGTTTTCTAAATAAACAAAAAATATTTTGAAGACGTGTGACATCTGCCAATCTTGATTGACCCTCTGTACAGAGGAGGCCTGGATGTTTGTTACTCTTGCATGCGAAAACTACTGAATGGATTTTAAAAATACTACAACATAGCTTACAAATCAGAATAACACATGAAGATGCAAGTGTCTCTCATAGCAACGTTTTCTGTTTATTACGCCTTCACGGCTGAACTGAAAAACAAATTTCGATGAATTTTGGTATAAGGATGGATAGGACCTTGGAGAAGAAAATAATCTACTAGACGTACTAATCCTAGGCAGACGAAATCGCGGGTACAAGCTAGTGATAACATAAGTAATAAAATTTTAAGTGAAAATTGTAATTGTACACGATATAATAATTGTTACACGAGAGCGGCACTAAAGTGAAAAGTCGACCATTTTGTCTGTCAGTTTACCATAATATATGTTAGTATCTCACCGGCTTACAGACGTCAGCGTTGAGTCACGTCTGGTGTGTCTGGTTAACAGAGACCCTGGGAATTGCCCGCGAAACTCTGCAGCTCCTATCCATGTGTGGCGGTTCTAGACCTGAGATGAACCATCACCGGCAACAACTGCGTTTACCGCGGACTTCCTGAAGTGGAAGTATTAAACTTTTGCGTTTCGTCTGGCGAGTGAGGTACCTAATCGGCGCCCACTTATTAGGTTTCCGTACCCAAAGGGTAAAACGGGACCCTATTAATAAGACTCCGCTGTCCGTCTGTTTGTCTGTCTGTCACCAGGCTGTATCTCGTGAACCGTGACAGACAGTTGATGTATATCTGTTGCCGCTATAGCAAAAGATACCAAAAAAAACAAAATAAAGAAGTAAAATGGGGCTTCCATACCACTGACATGATTTTTTTGCCTTTTGTAAAGATAGTGGTATGGAACCCTTCGCGCGCGAGTCCTACTCGCACTTGGCCAGTTTTTTTTTAAGTTTGGTTTTTAAATTCCATGGGCGGCGGTGTTCCATTAACACCACGTAACAAAAAATGTTGAATATACATAACCAGGCATTTGTCAGATAGCTCTTAACCTTTGTCCGTCGTATCATAGCTTTTGCAACTAATTTATAATTATGGTTCATTGTGATTTACGTGCTGTAGCGAATCTCTGAGCACGACGGTCTCGGAGAAAGAAATTATTAAAGTAACAGCCTATACATGTCACACTGCTGGGCTAAGGCCTCCTCTATACAGAGGGTAAAATTATTAATTTATACTTTATTGTACACCAAAAGAATCACAAATGAATGTAAAAGGAAATACAATAGGCGGTCTTATCGCTCAGAAAGCGATTTCTTCCAGACAACTAATTTTGGCTAAAGAGATTAATGTACTAGTACCTGGAGGACCGAGCTTTGCTCGGTTTGTTTTTTTGTAAATCGTGTATTTTGGAATTTACATTTAGATAAAAATTGTACTGGTGTTTTTCACAAAAGAAAGAACTTTAAAAAAAAAAGGGAAAAAGAACAAAATCATCTGGATCGACAAAAAATATAAAATAAAAAAGGAAATGATCTGGAATCGAAAAAAAAAGTAAAAAAATAAGTTTGTAGATGATCGTTACACGAACCACGGCCTTCTGTTCTGTTTCGGGGTCGCCCGATTACCGACCGAGCTATTATAACATTTTTTTTCGGTGAAATTTACCGTCGTATTTGAATATTTTTCATTCCCTGAAAACTGGGATAAAACGACATTTTCACCTCGTTTAAAGATATAACATACTAACCAATTATCTTTTTTAATTATAATTATTGTCAATTTATATAAAATATTATAGTAACATTGGGTGATGACGTTTGCTTTCTTGCTTTTCGTTTGTTGAAGTTGTCGAATTGATAATTTATCGTATTTCAATGAACGCAGAGTATAATTACCACTATCCGAGGTCATTATAAAATTGTGTATAGTACCGGACCTGTTATATAGCAAAGGTTGATTTCATAATCTCGTATATTCGTGCGAATATTAAAATTAAAATATTTTATAATGCTTTTGACAACATTAAATGTTGTCATGTTAGATACTATTTGCAATTTAAAAAGTCATGTTCGAAAACGGTTGCACATTTATAAGTTGAAATATAGCGTGATGATATTTTCTGTTTTTAATCCTTACTTTATTCATAGCTTCATCTTATTTGTCTTGTAATGTTTAAACGGTTTTATTTAGCTCGACCCGTACGGAATTTGTTTATTTATTTGGGTCAAAATAAGAAATTGAAATTTAAGGACCTTCCCGTTGTCAGATTGATCTGAAATTTGGTACACACATTTAATTTAGATGACAATACAATATTGTAGTTTTCAGTGCACATAAAATAAAACCGTTTAACTTAAAAGTTTGATCCGCCAATCCGCAGTAGGGCCGCGTGGTGGACTATGCTTGATACCCTCTATACAGAGGAGGCCTTTGCCCAGCAGTGGGGCATGTATAGGCTGTTACTTTACTTTAATTTTTTCAAATTTTTGTGTATTTAATTATGTATTCTGCTCATCTACTTTTTATTAGTAATACTACGTGCTAGAAAAAAAATCAACCAGTCTGCCCAATTTAAATGATTTTGTCATAGATCAACAACACAAATAAATAATCACTCATTTCTTTTTATCTTTATATTTACTCAACATAGCCGTGATAGCTCATTGTCCGGGCGTTCGCTTTTAATTCACGAACAACCTGAGTTCAATTCCCGGTGCTGGCACCAGTGAAATTATCAATTTTAAATGCCGTCTTGTCACATGCTCTACGGTGAGGGAAAGCATTGGAGGCAACCTGCATATTTTCGAAATAATAACAAACAAAAATGTTTCGAAGATGTGTAAAGTACGCCAACCCGAAGTGAGGCCACGTGGTGGACTATGCCCTGATACTCTCTGTACAGGCTTTTGCCCAGCTGTGTGACATGTTCAGGCTGTTACTTTACTTTTTTTATTTACTCTACGTACCATTATAATACCGGCACTAAGAGTAGGGCAACATTATTATTACTTTGTCACTCTACCTTGCCACTATATCTTTGCTTTCCAAGACCTGAGTCATCATAACAACTGCCCAACAGTAGTTTACGTGGGGAAAGCCTCCAGGAAGTGTTTTCTTCAATGATGGTAGGGTCATCTGTGTTGGGGCCACATACTTTCATACGTCCATGGTACTTTCATGGGGTCCATGAAAGTACCATGGACTCAGAGAGTACTGGCGTGAAGTGTGGATTGCATTATACTTTCGCGTTTAGTCTGGTGAGTGAGGTAATCAAGGACCATTTCTTAAACGTTGGCAATGCAACCTTCTCGTGTTGCAGATGTCCGTAGGCGGTCATCACTTACCAAGGTGAAACGCCTATTCGCTTGCTTAATTTTTCACATAATTATAATAAAATACTTTTTAACAAGAAAACCGACCTCAAAGTGGTAACTAAAAACATTGTTAATACCTATAACATTTGAGGATTGCCCTCGATTTCTCTGGGATGCCATCATCAGATCCGGGTTTCCTTATCATGGTACCACCCTTGGGATATCTCCTTTCCAACAAAAAAATAATCATCAAAAACGGTTCATAAACGACGAAGTTATCCGCGAACACATAAAAAAATATAAACGGTCAAATTGAGAAACCTCCTTCTTTAGATGTTAATAGCATGTGCTAAATAAAACTTGTTACGGTATTTCTTCGCTTTCAGCAATGGGTTATAATTCCCGACGCTTCGAACACTTTACAGAGACCATGGTCACGGGACAGACGAACCGTAACCAAACGCTAATAACGCGTATATCAGTTTAATTTAACGACTTGTGGTATTCGCGTGAACAAGAAATCACTACTCGCCACGAGGCCAACCGCTTGCTCGCTTCCCACTTTCCCTTAAAAAGAGATTTATGTTTATAGGAAGATGTACTAGAATATATGAAGATACCAGCTGCTGCCCGCGACTGCGTCTACGTAGAATAGGCTAAAGGCATAACATTCAGACAAAAAGACAGATATACATAAAAATATGTAATACATTATATCCTAAGTCTTTTTCTGATTATTTATTACTATTAAGCTATATTATTGTAAAGTTTCATTAAAATCCATTCAGTAGTATTTGCGTGAAAGAGTAACAAACAACCATCCATACATACAAACTATATAAATATAAAATATAAGGTAAAGATATAATGGGACGACCCTCCACTAGATGGAGTGACGACCTGTGCAAATGTGCGGGAAGTCGATGGATGCAGGTGGCTCAGGATCGTACTTCGTGAAAGTCTATGGGGGAGGCCTATGTTTAGCAGTGGACTCAAACAGGCTGAAATGATGATGATGATGATGAAAGATATAATAGGAAATACTCCCAGTAAACCGCCATCGTTGTTCACGTTTCTGCTTTCAAGCATAATATACACGTTGTTGTGAAACTTTTACAACCGACTTCAAAAAAGGAGGAGGTTTTCGATTCAACTGGATTTTTTTTTGTTTGTTGCCTCAGAACTTTCGACCTTCTTTGATGATTCTCTTTTTATTTGAAAGCTGGCGCTTCCCATGTGGTCCCGTATCAATTACATTGGTATTGGATCTAGGGCTCCGGAGATACTTTGGTAAATCCCGAAAATCAATTGTAAAATGAATACAGAACGAGATATTTTAAATCAAAGCCATTTCAATTTTCTGTTGAGTCCTTGCCGGATTCTTTTCAACAGAAATTGCTTCCCGGTGGTAACTCCGAATGCATTAATTTTTATGTAATATTTTGACATTTCATAAGAACGCGCAAGCGTCTATGGGAATAAATATATTTTTGATTTTGATATTGAATAGGGGCAGACATAAGCTTGCTAAATGACGTTTGAATATTTTAATTTGAATAATTGTTGAAGTTATTGCATACCGACAAAAAAAAACACCGGCCAAGTGTTAATCTGACTCGCGCACGAAGAGTACCGTACCATCTATAAAAACTACAAAAAAATCCTATCTGTTGTATCGGAGCCCCATTTTAGTATTTTTATTCTGTTTTTTAGTGTTTGTTGTCATAGCGGCAACAGAAATACATCATCTGTGAAAATTTCAACTGTTTTATCTATCACGGTCCACGAGATACAGCCTGGTGACAGAATGCCAGACAGAGCGGATTCTTAGTAATAGGGACTCGTTTTACCCTTTGCGTACGGAACCCTTAAAATGAACAGTTTTGACGCTTTCAATGTATCGATTTAACTGCTATCGAAGTTGTGAAGTTACATAGCCTATAACCGAAATCATGGAGAGACGTTGTTAAAATAGAAAGCCATTAAAATACAACATTTATCAGTGGTCAGTGGCTAGCTTGTAATCTAATTAAAAAAATTTAATTGCATTTGTCTTTTTTTCTTTTCTTTTTGACTTTTGTCTTTTCGGTGAAGTAGAACTTTTGCATCGCGTGAAACGCTGACAACGTCCTTACTAATATTATAAACGCGAAAGTTTGTATGTATGGATGGATGTTTGTTACTCTTTCGCGAAAATACTACGGAATGGAATTTAATGAAACTTTACAATAATATAGCTTATACATCAGAATAAGACATAGGCTATAATTTATATACGTATTTTATGTATATCTTTCTGTCTGAATGTTACGCCTTCAGCCTATTCTACGCAGACGTAGTCGCGGGCAGCAGCTAGTATTCTATTAATCCTGAACTATAGATCTTTAGCTAGTAAAGTTCCTTAGTCCTGGACTGTAGATCAGTAGCAAAAAGCATTCCTTATGCTACTAACGTAAAGTTCCTTATAATATATTATGTTTTTTTTATGTGAAAAGTTGCCAAACGAGCAGACGATAAGTGAACACCGCCGCCCATGGACATCTGCTACACTCGAGGCTTCCAGATGTGTTGACAACCTTTTGGAAATTGGGCTCCGGCACCTCACTCCCAAACGAAACGCGAAAGTATTATACTTCTACTTTACGCCGGTCTTCTGTGAGGTCGTGGTAGTTACCCGGACGAGCCTGCCCATTCGTGCAACAGCCGAGGCTGCTGCGGGGCCCTACCACCGCTAAACGTAAAGTACTAAATCATCATTTTCGTTCATTTCATTCAATTATCATTCATTCATTACTAAATAAACATTAACCGACCTTCGCTCTCCAAACAGCTCATATAAGCGTTATCACGTGCTTTAAGTCGACCCCGATGTCTTTTCAACTTCCGCCAAATTAAGCCTATCCCACGAACATTTTTATGTAAAAAAGGCACTTAGATACGAGCACATAGCATTGCGTAGTTTTTTGTTCTAAAGCCGGACACGACATCTAACGCAACGGCAGAATTGTCCGTTCGTCAAACAAAAAATAAACTTTGATAATTATCCCTAATTACAGGGAAAACCTCCAAACTCGTTCGTAGTTGCGATTATGGACTGTGAGGTGCCGTGATGCCTGACCTGACTGCTGACCTTGAGCTGTTTTCAAAAAAATTTCCTCTAAACTGAAGCAGATAAAACAAGCCTTTGAAAATACGGGTTCTAGAAATAGCGTTTGTGATAAAAGATTGTAAATGTTTGATAACTCGATGGGGTAGTTGCTAAGACATTGGCCGGTGTTAATATTTATCTATAGCCGATGTTGAAGAAAGGTTCTCGAGTGGCAGAAGGTGCTGGTTGGTACCCCCGGATCGGTGTTTGTTCCCATGGAGGGTTGACGTCAGGCAACCGCGGCCCGTTGTAAAAAACCTAGCCAATACAACTTACAACGATTCTAATGTTGTGCCGACCCCACCTAGCGGGAGGATGATGTTTGAAGAGTGGATCATCTTTTTGCAAATCACAGTATCAACTTTAGGAATTAAACTCGGCATTTTCCGATTGCCCTCATCTTTGAATATTCTTGGACCTATAAAAGCATTGCGTATTTTGTTTGTAGCCAACTCTAGAACTTTTTAGAATTCCAAGCGTGTTCCGTTCGCTCGCGGTTTTGCATTTTAACTAGTAATTATGTAAGCAAATACCTAATTCGGTTTAAAAATGGCACCTGTAGTCTACTAAAGTTGTCGATTTTCAATTCTGGCTATTGTTCATAAAAACCGCGTAGAATTTATTTTGTTGTCACAATCTTAAATAATTAAAAATGGATTGCTGTTCGTTAGTCTCGCTGAAACTCGAGAACGGCTGGACCGATTTGGCTAATTTTGGTTTTAAAATATTTGTAGCACTCCAGGGAAGGTTTAAACGATGAGAAATTATGGAAAAATTGCATGGAAAATTGAAAAAGCAATTTTATTTTCCCATACAAACTGTACCTGTAAACCGGTCAACTATGTCTGTAACCTGTCAAACACTTTATGCGTGCGTTCCGATTCCTCTAGAAATAATTTTTATGGCAAAACAACGTTTGCCGAGTCAGCTAGTCTTAATTATTTTTTAATAAGACTGAATGGTGATATGTTATTGCATTGGACAATAATGAATTGTCACATCATATAATAATGTTGCTTGGTTTGAAATAAAGAATATCCCGGTCCATGCGTCATCCCTTGTTACAAATTTGTTGCAGTCTATGGAGAGGCCAATATTCAGCTGGGAATCGAACATGCTGGAATGAAGAATGTAGATGTCTATGTTCCGTTTAACCGGCCGCATCTTTAATAACGTCACCGTTAGGGTTGCCAACCATACTTTATAATAACGTTTCCTACTTTATTTTTTGTTTAATATATACACTTTATACTTTTGCTATTTTCATGCAAAAGTATAAAGTATGTGAAAATACTCTATTGTCAATCTTTACTGAGATGTATAAAATAAAACAGTAAGTGTAATGTACGTATCAGGATAATAACTGAACTTTTTTCTTTAAGTTGTAACAGAACACTTTCTTTGTTGTTAATAAATAAAATTATGTGATTTAACAAAAACATTTTTATTCTTAGAATTGAGTGTGTGCTACAAGCATACAAAAATGTAATCTCATATATTTATTTCAGATTGATATATATATATATTTATATATATATATATATATCAATCTGAAATAAATCAAATTTTGAAAAATGCTTTATTTTTCATCTTATAGTAATTATACTTTATTTCTTATCTACTTGGAAAATGTGCTACTTTATTTTTCTCAAAAACAGTTCCGTTTCTTCAAGAAACAGTCCTTTTTACCGTTTAATAAAACGTTCTAATTAAAAACGAGGACGCATGAATTGCAACTTCGTATGGTCAGTATTTATATTTATTAAATAATCACCGAAACAGCTGTAATGTTTATTCATGAGAGCATTATGTGCTTAAGAAGCGTTAAATGAACACTCAAAGTCGCCTCATTATTTAAATTAAAATCTTTTCGTTTCGTTTTTAGTTGAAAGAAGAAATCGTGATTGTTGTAATGACGCCAATTGGAAGAATGGTCCTCTGAGTGTTTTTTTTATTTCATTATATGTGTGAAGGTGGAAAAACAGGTGGCGGTTCACCTGATGGTAAGTGATGACCGCCGCCCACATTTGCAACACCCGTAGGGTTGCAGTTGCCTTTTAATAAAGTGGGCCCCGGCTACCTCACTCACCAGACGAAACGCAGAAGTATGACACTTCTGCTTCCCGCCGGTTTTCGTTGAGTTCGTGTTACGTAGAAAAAAATTCTATTTTGTTTTAATTAAACACTTTTACCGTATTTAAAGTTAATCTGTGGAATCCTAGCGCTCACAAACCCCAGCTGTAAAAGCATCCATGGATGTAAGGTCTAGGTCCAAATGTCAGAGATAACAGACAAGATTTCGTGAAACGTACGCGATACAGCAAGGTTTCTCAAACATTATCTAGTACCTCTAAAAACAACAAAAAACTGTTCTTATATTTTTATTTGCAAAACTCACGTAGGAGTTCTATTTTAATCACGTAATGAAACGAGATGGTTGGTTCATTAGTTTGTTGCCTCTTTATGGCCCAAGTCAAAATAGAGTAGTTTTCACAAATTTTATTTTTATACAAAAGTATGAACTATTTTTTTATCAACAAAAAACTAAAACCGACTTCAAATATCGCGCTCTGTATTCATTTCATAATTGTTTTTCAGGAGTTCCCTAAGTATCTCCGGAGCCCAAGATCCAATAACGATGAAATCAATATGGGACCGCATGGGAAGCACCAGCTTTCAAATAAAAAGTTCTGAGTGATAGAAAGTGGCATACGTTATTACAAAGTCTTGTATCTTGTATTGACTGATGTTTTTGCTTTCAGTCCCGAGACTATTAAAGCTTCATCTGACGCAGAACCGGTGGGCTAGCCAGAACCCACGGGTTCGGGCCCTCCGCTGTGGGTAGGGCCGCGCATGTGCTCATGCGTGCGTTTAACTATGGTGTGTCATCTAAGGGCCATCGAGGTCGCGGTTCGGACAGAAACCTCGATGGCCGTCGACTGTGCAATTAGCTAATCGGTGGCTGGGAGCGGTGAGAACCGCCCCGGAACGCGGGTGTACCTTGTGTACGCGTAGTGTTGGTCTCGCCGTCCTCGGAAACCTCGGCGAGGGCGAACTAGTGTGTTTGTTGTTGCACTAGCTGTGCAAATCGGGTTCGAGAAATAATGCCTCCAATTACCGTCCTATCAGTATGTTGCCGGCCTTAAGCAAAGTGTTTGAGAAAATAATGCTGGATCAAATGATAGTTCATTTTAACAAATATAAAATTTTAAATCAGCACCAATTTGGATTTACTAAAGGTAGATCTACAACTGATGCAGGGATAGAATTAGTTTCACATATCCTGCAGTCCTGGGAAAGCTTTCATGACACCATTGGTGTGTTCTGTGACCTTTCCAAGGCCTTTGAATGTGTAGATGATACAATTCTAATCAGGAAATTGGAATATTATGGTTTTCGAAATAGTGCCATTGACTTTGTTTCCTCATATCTTACTGACAGGGAACAAAAAGTAATCATAAATGGTATATTGGCAACGGGGTCAAAAGTAAAAATGGGCGTTCCTCAAGGATCGATCCTGGGCCTTTTTCTGTTTTTAGTTTATATTAATGATTTGCCATATATAGTGGAAAAAAGGTCTCAAATTGTTTTGTTTGCGGATGACACTTCATTATTGTTTAAAGTTAAAAGGAAAGATAATGCACTGGAACAACCAAATGAAATACTAGATGTTGTGTCTGGCTGGTTTGCTACCAATAACTTACTTTTGAACTCCAATAAAACAAAATGTATTAGATTTACTCTTTCAAAGTTGTGTCACCAATCAGGAATCTCTATTGATGAAAAAATCCTACCCCTTGAGGATTCAACAGCATTTCTTGGAATAAGCGTTGACTCCAAGTTGCAATGGGGATTTCATGTAGATAAGTTAGCTAAGAAATTGAGCGCTGCCGTCTTTGCCATACGCAAAATCAGGCAGCTAACTAACGAGGAAACAGCTAAATTATTTTATTATGCTTATTTTCACAGCATAATGTCCTATGGTGTCTTACTTTGGGGTTCCGCATCCGGTTTAGACACGATATTTGTATTACAAAAGCAGGCTATACGGGCCGTCTATGGCTTGGATCCACGTGAGTCACTACGGCATATATTTAAGCAAATAAACGTTTTGACGCTCCCGTCGCTTTACATACTTGAGAACATCATGTATGTACGTAAGAATATCCACCTATTTACGAAAAAACAATCCACACTCTGGAAGTACCGAGGTTTAGATTGGCTAAAACCAGAAAGTCGTTTCTTGGAAGATGTATCAACTTTTATAATAAAATAGGTGACATCCACAAACAACTAAGTATAAACAATTTTAAACAATTTGTAAAAGCTACCTTAATAGCAAGGGCATACTATAATATCCAAGAATACATTGAGGACAAGGATGAATGACTCTTGCTCTGCACTTGCAAGACCCCTGGCTGCTGCTGATTTTATACCTAAATAAGTGTGTATAATTGCATAAAAAAAAAATATATAACAAAAAGAACAAGACCGCAGAGTTTCTTGCCGGTTCTTCTCTGTGCAGGTCTAGTTTAGTGAACCGGTGGTAGATTTTTTGTTGACGTTCAATAAGAGCTTAAGTTAGGCCTATATTGAATAAATATACTTTGACTTTGACTTTGTGGGTGGACCCCCGGCGGTGGGTTAAATACAAAGCATAGTTGGCAACCTATACGTTACCGGGGTTCACTTTGAAACCAAATGATCTATTTATATTGTCGGTTTTTATATGTTTCAAACCTTTTTTTCCAGACGCCTGCTTGGCGAAACGGGGTCCGCAGCCTGGCTACATTTTCTTGTTCGACATGCGCGGTGTCAAGCTGGGCCACATAACGAGGGTCGGACTGTTGTGAGTACGCCTAAACGGTGAACGTTACGCCGCCGAGAGTAGACTTTGCTCCGTATGATTTTGTTTCCGAATTATCTATGTATATATATTTTCGGTTATATGTTTTAGCTTTCAGAAGGACAGACAAAGGTATGCGGCGATGTTATAAACAGTCATGTTCATAAAAGTCGATTTTGTTCCTTTTTTATCTGTCAGAAATACAGGCGGTTGCGTTTTTGTTAATGTGGTGGACGATTAATTCCCGCGCAAAAAGTCGCCACAATATCGCATTATTATATTCACCATTCTGTTATATTTAGGTATAAATGTTTATATTCAAATAAGAATATATTTGAAGTTGTACTTCTTTTAGGGCGTTTGAAAAACATTATGAGTGTAAAATTTTCACAAAGTACGCTCACACTGACAGCGACATCATGATTTGGTGGCAAAGCGACCAACCGTCTATTCAATCTATCAATCAAACCATTTCACGGTATTACTATATATATTTCAAATTTAACTATAATTCCAAGTTATATAATTAAACCGTTGCAATTGAATTTAATGTGTTTTTCACAAACTAAGAGTGCTGGTATATTTGATAAAATTTTTAGTTATTTTTCTTTTGTTACAATAAACAAGTTATACTTCAACTTCTTACGTGCGTACATAAGTATACGCATTTTTTTTTTCTTTTAACACTATCTTAATACTATGATCTTTAAAAATAATTTTTTTTTGGCAACATTTTATCGACGGCTATCTCGTTTTTTACGAGCAAGGCTTCGATGATTTAACGTCATAAGTTTTTGAAGTAAAACTTCTTTAGGCGCGACTAGGGAGTAACACAGATTTTTTCTGACGGAAGTAACGCTTTTTCTGACGGAACTAACGTCATAGTATATGATATATTTATAAAATATGACGTTACTAAATATTTAATCATTTCAGTGATATATGCCATCAAGCCAAAGAAGTTTTACTTTAATCGCGCGTAAAAATTACACGCACACACTTTTTTTTTATTATATGCCTTATTTATACATCTATTGATATTGTTTATTCAGCCTATAATATCAATCATGTTTGTTATTTTGTAGAACCATATGACATTGCTTTGCCTTTCTAGTGGATTAACGTAATGATAGGTTGAAGATCGCATATTTGAGCGAGCGTTTAATTTATGACATCGCAATTAACTGCAATAATTACTATTAATACTATTCAACAACAACTGCAATTAGTGCAAAAAAAAAAGTGAAAGTTTATTTCATGATTTTATTTATATACTATCTGTGCCCGCAACTTCGTCCGCGTGAAATTTAAAATAAATAAAATTTCAAAAATAAAAGTAGCCTAAATTACTCTTAATGACATCAGCTATCTGCCAGTGAAAGTCCCGTCAAAATCGGTCCAGCCGTTTCAGAGATTAGCCGGAACAAACAGACAGACAGACAAAAATTGTAAAAAAATGTTATTTTGGTATAAGTGCCGTGTATACATCCATATGTATTTAGTAAAAATCAGTTATTTTAATATTACAAACAGACACTCCAATTTTATTTATCTGTATGTGTAGATGTATAGACTAACTGTGTAAATAATAGTTTCGGATAATTATGGGTGTGTGGCGAAATTATTTTATTGCTTAAAATAATGTTTCCTAGTGATCTCTACATTCAATTCCAATTATAGTATAATGGTTATAAAGAGATGCTTTGCATTTTACGCTCAATGCGCTACTGACAGCTGTCAAATTTGACAGTACGTCATAACTGTGTAATTTTATTAAGATATTTCTATCAATCCCAGGTCGTGATAGACCAGCCAGTTATTTCATAGGGGTTTATCTGGCGTTTCATATCGTCATTATAACAGGACATGAAATATGAGTTTATTATCAGTCATAATTTTTAATGAATGCTGTCCAAATTTAAATAGAATTGCTCTTGATGAAGTAAAAAGTTTCGTAAACGTTTCGCGGCTAATCTCGCATTCAAATGAAATTAGAACGTTGCTGAGTGATTTCGAGATTGGCGATTCTTTCGAAAACATTTCATTACTTATTTTCGCCTTACTGAATATTGGGGTCAAAATTCGCATAGAGCCGATAATTGTTACAAATATTCGGAACGCTATTATAAATTAAATGTAAAATGTCCCCATCGAACCGACACTTGCAATAAAATTTATTCAAGGTAAAAAGTTCGCTTATTTGCGATAATAATAGGTCAGAGAAACATTGTAGATTATGCAATTATCTATAGAAAAATTGTAATAGTTAACGTGTCTACTACACTGTGTTAGTTAATCATAATCTCGTTTACCTTGATCGACTGTCCACAGCGCAAAAGATTCCATCGGGCGGCGTGCTAGTTGCCTTATTAATTTATGAGTATTGCTTCTTGTAATTATTAAATTCAATAAAGCCCGGTTTCTGAAACACCGATCATCGTAGGAATTAACTAATTGGCTTGATAATTTCTTGCATTTACGCGATTACACATTACAAATGAAACTAATTTCACGGATTTATCGCGTTTATTTTTTAATTTTAATTCCCGACGTTTCGAACCCTTTACAGCGTTCATGGTCACGGTACAGACAATGAACGTGAAATTAGTTTCATTTATAACTAAATAGCTGTCAAACGGCTTCTCAAATGCCAAATTTGCAAAGGTAAAAGATGCAAAACAAGTTGCAACGGACGGGCGGGTCACCCGATGGCCACCATAAACGCCGCCCATACGGTAAAGGTGGCAACGCATCTGCAACACCCGTAGAGCAGATGCATTGCCACCTTTAAATAAAGTGGGCCCCGGCTTCTGATAACACTTCCACTTCACGCCGCTCTTCTGTGAGGTCGTGGTACTCACCAGGACGGACCCGCCACCTAAGTTGAACTATATAATATAGTCTTTTGAGATTGCTCTTAGCATTGACCGAATTTAAAGATTAACTCTCCCAGTTAAATAAAATTTAGCAGCTCTGTAACATACGAAATTTTTTAACATATGATAAAATTTTGAAGCAATCAGTAAACAACAATATTTTAATTTCAAAGCCCTTGTTAATTAATTTTGAATTCGCGAAACCACTTCGTATTTTTTTTATAAATGCGAAGTCGAATGTCGAAGTCTATATTGCAAATACGAAACCCATTGCCTTAAAACACATTCCTCGTCTATTGTAATTACTTTCCAATTTCCAATTTCGTGTTAATTTCCCGCCATTGTATTTCTTTTTTTTTTCTCTACGCCGCATCGCTAAGTGGCCAGGATCTTTTTTATTTCTATTAAACTTTTTTTCAACGCCACCATATTCATCCGCCGATTGCATTCGAGGTTGCTGCCAGTTTGAAGGTCAGCCAATGGTTTGCAGGTCGCTGCGGAAATTCTTCCAGTACGTGCAGGAGGCCCTGCCGGTCAGGATGAAGGCGATACACGTGTTCAACACCGAACCGGTGCTCGACAAGCTGATGATGCTCATCAGGCCGTTCATGGACAAGAAGTTCTTCGATATGGTGAGAATTTTTTTTTACGTTGCAAAAGTTGCCAAGCGAGCAGGCGATTCACCGCCGCCCATGGACATCTGCTACACCCGAGGTTTGCAGATGCGTTGACAAACTTTTGAAAATTGGCCACCGGCTACCTCTACGCCGGTAGTACGCCTCAGAAGAAACGCGAAAGTGTTCTACTTCCACTTGACGCCGGTCTTCTGTGAGGTCGTGGTACTTACCCGGACTTTTTATGTTTAATAATGCAGATGACGCATGTCCATACTAAGCGGCGTTTAGACATTGTTCCGCTTTATATTAAATGAAATATATAATTGATTGTGACAGGTGATATAGAACATATGATACAGAAAGAGACATCACATCACATCACATCACATCACATCTACCTCGTAGTCTAGTCAACAAGTTCAAAAACGTGTTAAATAGATATAAAGCTCCTAAAAATATGTGCGATAGCTCATTCGATTCGGACTGACGCCTAGAAAAATCTTTTTTAAGTAATAGGTTTATTAGCACATAAAAAATTGCGATTGTTATTAACAAAATAAGATTAAAAAAAAGGTATTTAGTTTTTTTGTTAATAATTTCTAAAATAATGATATTTAATGAATTTTGAAAAAAGGTCCTGAAAGAGGAGGAAATTTCCAATAAAAAAGTCCCAACTCCCGGAATTCTAATTCTCTTATTTATAATTTTTTTAACGCTGAAGCGAGGTCGTTACGGCATAGGCGCGCCGTCTAAAAAGCCGATATGTCACCTAAAATAATTTTTTTATAGTATTAAATAACAATTTAAAAATTTGAATAAATTATGGTGTAATCTAGACACTTAAACGAAAAAAATCTCGGTGGAAAAAAAATTTTATGTAAATTTTTCAAAAAATTACACCATTGTTAATTAACTAATTGTTTTCCAAGCTCTGTTTTTTAAAAATTACGGCATAAAAGTTTAAATAATTGGTCTATAAATTTTTCGCTTCGTGGAGCTCTTCTCATTTAGGTACTTAATAAGTTAATGCAAAAAAAAATATTAAAGTTTATTATTTTGTTAATTATAATTTTTTTAAATTAACAAAAACTAAAATTTCTAAAAAATGTTATCAAAATAATTTTTTTAAGTAATATCTTATTATTGCTGTTTTTGCATCTAATATAGGTATTAATTAACATTGGAAAAAATTTTTACGTCATTTGTTAAGAAATTGTTTATAAACAAACAGACTATTTTGGGATTTTTAAAAAAATTTTTTTACCATCATTGCATAGGTTAAATAATGATTTTTAGAAAAAAAAATTTTTCTTAAATAATTTTTTTTATTGTTTATAATCGTTTTATTCTTAAAAATCATCATTGATCCTTTTCAATGGATTAACAGAGGAATATTTTTTTTTATTGTTTATAAACTTAACAATTTGTTATAAACAAATAATATCAACCGTTATATTTTTTTTCTAAAACTTCAAAAAATTACAAAAACAACCATATATAACAAAGTACTGAAAAATTTTTTTTTGTATTTTTTACAGCATTGTTAAATATTATATGATAATGAAATTACAGCCGTTACATAATTTGTCAAGTTATAAATTGTTATAACTTTTAAACTATAAGAGATACAGTAAAGGACCTTCAGGTCATTTTTATAAAGGATTTATTTATCTTTGAAATGAATTCCAAATCGATTCTGTAACTATTGTTTATCAGTTGTTTATTTCCGTTTTCCTTCTAATGTTTTGTATTTCTTAAAAAACTAAATACCTTTTTTTTTATCTTATTTTGTTAATAACAATCGCAATTTTTTATGTGCTAATAAACCCTTAAAAAACATTTTTCCAGGCGTCAGTCCGAATCGAATGAGCTATTGCACATATTTTTAGGAGCTTTATATCTATTTAACACGTTTTTGAACTTGTTGACTAGACTATCGAATTTGTATATAATATCATTGGACGCCACAATAAAAACCTCGACCTGCGTAATGATATGCCATAGTCGGATTAGAGTCAGTTTTGTTCCATCGTCGAATGTGTAACTTATGTATGTAAAATACTACGACATAGGATCCTAGTAATGAGTCAGTGTAATTTTATTCGTCACTATCCAGCGACCGCATCCATCGATTTCTAGCAAATTAGCCTTGTCCGGTCCACGGCCATGATACCATGGCAAAACAATATTTATATTTCTATATTAATATTGTTTTGCACCTGCGTCGAATTTTCTCCACTCTCAGGGTCGACTGGAAGAGAATTCTTATACGCATTAAATTTGCCTTTAATAGCCTTAAGTTGGAGTGTAAACAATGAATTTTTAAATATATAAATAAATACTTTCGCTATTATTCATGAGAGTGGCGTAACCGACTTGAATCCTCGTTAATTCAAACACACCAGTAACCGAACATCGCGCGAACCGCTTAGCCCGTTTCCAATTCAGCCGGTTCAGAATACGCCCTATATATGGGATATAGGGCGTATAAATATCAACGGTCGTCGTCCGCAGCTCAAGTTCCACCACAAGAACGAGGACCTGCAGAAGTTCTACGAGACCGTGGTCCCGCGCTCCGCCCTCCCCCCCGACCATGGCGGCACCCTGCCGGACACCCAGACCCTCCACAAGCGGTGCATGCAGCAGCTCGAGGAGCTGCAGCCCTACTTCAGGGCTGAGGAGGAGCAGAGGCTGGCGGCGCTGCCCGACAAGAAGCGAGACCGCGCGATGGAGAAGGCCTTCAAGAACCTGGACATAGACTAGGTAAAAAACACCTGGCAGCTGTTCTGGTCGGGTATCACGACCCCCAGCTCTTACGCATCTAGTCCATACACGGCGCAGGCAGTGCGAGATATTTCGGGTCCAATCACCAATGCCGCACCATTCAAATTCCCGTAAATCATTCCGTACAGAATATTATGTGTATCAATTGTGTTATGGCATATAGTTCTTCCTAATCATAAGTAATGCCTCAAAATGCGTTGTTATTTGGAATGCTTGAATATTGGATGTACTGGCTTTTAACATATGAATGTGTGAATAAGGGAATAGGAATGTCTTGTTAATCCAAATATACTCTGGTTAAATATATGAAATTCCAACTTCTCTTAACCAATTCAATCATCACGGTTTTTAGAAGGGATAAGGATGAGTTAACTCGGATACTTAAAAATGTTCATTGAACTGGATTGGAAGTTCAATAAAATGTCCATATATTATATAATACAGTCAATTATAAATAGACCGAACATGGCACATACGACAGTAGAAATTCCATACATAAGCACAAAAAAAAAAGATTTAAGAAAGCAAATATGTTAAAAACTATATTTGAACATTATATATCTATTAGAAATTTTATACATTCTAAAGTAGTATTTTATAGTGCACTCAAAAAATGTTATCTAAATAAATTTGGTTCAGTATTGTTCTAGAATATAGTATGTTATATAAATAAATTTATATATGTATAATTGCTGATATTTTATTATTAGACTGATTTTTAATGTGTGCTTATGTAATATACATGCATACAGAAATTCAATGTTTTATATATTCTGTGTATTTTTAAAGGAGTGACAAAAATTAGACGAAAGAGAAGTTTTTCACGCAAACACTCATAATTTTAGAAACGTATGAAAATTTACAAATTAATCTCGCAATATTCTTAAACGTGTTTCTTCCTATTCAATCTTTTTATTCATTTTTGTATAGTGTTGCCAGTTACGCAATTGAATGTTCAATGTAAGTCTTCTTCCAACTGCCGCGAATAAAATATGCGTTGAGTGTTTACACATTTTTTGACATTCTGTTCTGAAACAGATAAAATATTTTAGAGCCTTGAAATTATGGATAAAATAATTTTATATCTCGATCACGACTTATTCTGGCGTTGTATTTTAACTATATTCATAGCAATCGGTTTATGAGCAATATTATAAAATAAAAATATGGTATATAATGCTTTGTAATGACTTAGCATTGACATCTTGTTGTAATAATTTTAATAAGTAAACTGTTTATATGACAAATTGTTAATGTACTTAAACAAATAAGGATATCTTTTTAGATTTATTGTTATACATTTCTTTTAAACTAATGGGGATTACTTAATAGGGTCTAAGTGAATCTCAGTTTTCTTTATCGATTTTTGACCATTGATTATTTTAAAATGTGTTGTGGAATGTGTTGTTGTTTTATTAAACTCTTCTAATGTAAATTTAGAACAATTAAGACAAACAACTGTCTTAATTGCTATTAAGACAAATGTTTGTTATTCCTATTATAAACCGGTATGTGTCAGTTGTCCAAATACTCGCAAGTGTTTAGTTCTTGGATAATTTTGTTCCATAATATTGTTCTCTATTTAGTTTCTTGGTGATGTGGAACGCTTATCCTTTGGTGTGGGTATATATATTTATTGTGCCTGTTAAGTTATACGCAATTTTAACGTATTTCGCGATGCTGTTATTGTGATATTGTTTTCTTGTGATAGAGGTTCTGGCAACCAAAAACAAATGAGTTGTAATATAATTTTTTGCCCGGCTCAATTCTTTCATTTACTTTCCTTTATATGATATAAACCTCTTTTAATCCCAATAGGTTTTAAAAGGTTCACACAGTTGATGTCTCAGGTGCCGCTAACAACACCAATCCAAACGAAACAAAAATATACATTGTAAATTTTTGTAGATAAATGAACAAAATCTTTTGGCGCTGTGGGATTCCTCTTTCTGGTTTTGGGCCCAGACGCTTTACCAAATAAGTTTAGAGGCCGATGACCTCACGGCGCGAAAATCTTGACATGTAACTACGTTCGTTCTATTGCATTTTTAACAATGCTTCGCGCATTTAGTGTGAATATTTTACAGCATACAACACCTTACAAATAACATTCAACGTTGAATATTTGTAAAGATTGGTCTTAAATTGTTTTTGATCTTATTTTTTATCAAGTTTCATCTTGAGTGCAGACTTGCACTAAAAAATAAAAATAAACCTAAAAAAAAATATACATTATTAATATGTATATAAATTATATTTAACTGTGGTTGGGCCACGCACAGTCTCCGCTGATGAATGGTCAGCTCCGTCCGGGTAAGTACCACGAAGAGGCGTGAAGTGGAAATGTTATACTTCTGCGTTTGGTCTGGTGAGTGAGGTCGCCGGGGCCCAGTTTATTAAAAGGTGGCAACCCTACGGGTGTTGCAAGTGTCAATGGGCGGCAGTTATCGCTTAACATCAGGTTTCATTGCCACCTGCTCACATATTTTACGGATTTCATCCCGGATTGCTAATAGTAAAAGTTGATTCTCCTGACTTGATGGTGTCTGGACCGCGGATTGCAAATGGTTAAAGTTGATTCTCCTGACTTGATGGTCTATGTACCGCGGGGAGTCCGTCGCCCGTGCCGAATAAGGGGCGCGTTTTATGCTACAGCGCCTTATCTGGAAGAGATAGGAGTTGCTCCTTTAGTAAGGACCGCGGAGGCTACTCGCGCTAATTGGCAAATACGCCTTAAGTGGCACGTCGAGGATTGTCACGGTGAACCCGTACTGGAGAGGCTGAGAGGGCCGCACTGCTCATGGAGAGCCTTTATTTCCTCTGCATCTGGAAGCGTGTTGGGGATCTCGGGAAAGGTAAAGACAGAGCGGTGGAAGACGACTGTTGCTATTGCTTTGGCCACTGAATCTTATCCTTTAAACGAGAAATTCTTGTTTATATATATATATATATATGTAATCGGAATCTCGGAAACGGCTCCAGCGATTTTCATGAAATTTAGTATGTGCGTAGATTCGGGGGCGAAAAATCGATCTAACTAGGTTTCATTTTTTGTCCTTTTATCCCTGTTTTCAGGGAATGAAAAATATCATTCAAATATGACGGTAAATTTCGCCGCAAAAAAAATGTTATAATAGCTCGGTCGGTAATCGGGCGGCCCCAAAACAGACGGCCGTGGTTTTTTTACTTTTTTTTCGATTCCAGATCATTGCTTTCTTTATTTTTTATTTTTTGTTGATCCAGATGATTTTGTTATTTTTTCCCCTTTTTTTAAAGTTGTTTCTGTTGTGAAAAACACCACTTCATATTTTCTTATTATTATGTCGGTAAGATCGGAAAATTATTATGTATATTTCATTAATAAGTATCTAAGTGTAATTTCCAAAATACACGATTTACAAAAAAAAAAAAAAACAAACCATTAAATCCATAAACTATTTTATAAGACAATCAATAAAACGTACTCATTACCCATTAACACATTTTTCATCACTAGCAACTATTATGTCAATTGTCAAATTGTAACCGTCGGCCGTACCGAAACACCTGCCGTTTTGTTAAGCATTTGTTTTGAAACTAAAATTGGGATTTATAAATTAAAATAATAGCAAAACTTATTCAGTCGATATATAAACTGTTAATTAATAGTTACATAGTTGACAGCGGATGGTTTTTGACCCATTGTATTCATTAATTTCTATATAAATGGGTAAGTAATTAATTAACGTGCAAAGATGTAAATACGCTTTATTAATACTAAATATTTTGTGTTTATCGTGGTTAATAATGGTTTTAAAATGTATTAGGACAAATCTGTGCATGTATCGCGTAAATCCTGAAATAGGAAGAGTTATATACAGACTAATAACGCTGAAATAAAATAATGACTTAATCATTCTGCAATAGTAAACCCAACTGTCTTTGTTCATCGTCTGTTGTAAAGTAGTTTCTGACAATAATTTCTCACGGCTGGGATTATAAACTATGTAGTTGTTTTTCACTAGGGCGAAGATGTGTGGTGAATGGTTTACCCCCTGAATATTATTAATATGTCTGTCATAAAAATTACTTAATTTGAATCTGATTGGCAAATTTGCATTTAGATTAAATTATAAATGGTTTAGCTTAACATCCTGATTAATTATATTTTATATGTATGTATTTATGGTATACATAATGTATATATGTTTATTTTAATTTTATATATTATGTGTTATGTTAATGTTATGTAATATCTTATGTATATTACATTATTCGATATAAGCATTTTTTTCACGAATTCATATTTTATTCCCCTTTCTGTATTACACCTACCACAATTTCTCCTCATGCCCCGGGTTGACTGGTAGAGAATGCCAATAGGCGTTGAGTCTGCCCTTTGTAACCCTTTTCAATAAAGAATAAATAAATTTAAGTAAATAGCATAATAAAGTCATATTAGCAGATAAAGATGTGTGTTACTATTACAAAAATGAAATTTAACTATGTTCTAAATTATATAATTATTGTTAACTTACTGTAAAGATGAATTTCTAATCTATTTGAATGTGCTTGCAATATGATTGAAACATGGAGAGTAAAACACAGTATATTACTACACAAGGATATAAAATTGAAATGTCGAGAACCAATTTCAATGGATAAAAATATTTTGAATTTGACAGTTTCCATATTCTCTGTTCTTAACAACCAGTTATTTTTTCTCTAATTAGTTATTGTGACCGATGATTTTGAATTTGAAACTCTAATTACAGTTACACTCTTTTGTTTAATTATATTCGATTTGAAGTGAGAAAATGGAATGTCTCTTTGCTGGGATATTACTGTTATAATGAAACTATTTTTGAGATGTTTTAATTACTTTTCGGAATAATAATGAAAATAGTTTACAATGTTTGTTGTATATGTTAATTAACCTCCTGAGGTATCAAACTCTATAGTGTTTGTGGTCATATTACCATTTCTAAAATAGCATTAGCCCTCGTTACCTATACCATAAAATTTCAAAAAGGTTGCCGTAGAAAACATGCACAGTTTAAAATGAGATTTATTTATTTTTTTATCCTTTGTGAATTCATGTCTTATTTAGCCTTTATATTTTTATTTCCTTCTGCATAAATCAACTGTTTGAAAACATTCCTATAAAGATTTTTAACCATTATAAATTTTTATATTCCTATAACGTATATAAATGTAAAACCTCAAAAAAATAAAAGACCATATTAATAACATTTTGAAATGTGGTAACAAATTGTGTCCATTTTAGCATTGTAATGGTATGTTAACCCAAATAAATTTAGAAACTAACATTTATTTCAGTTTATCATGGAACCAGTGGACAACAACCTGTTCGAAGTCAAACCTAATCTGAAAGCGAAACGAAAGAGAATTGTTCAGACCAGCAACGTCTTCTTAAACCCGGCGCTGGATCTACTTGCCAACGAGGATCCTATGTGTAACAACGCTATGGAGATAGCACCAAACAAACGCCGGAAGAGGGCGAAAAGCTGTGACATAGCTGCGTTCGAAAACTCAGCTTTAGATTTGGGAATAAGCAAGGCAGCCGTCAATGAATTTTTAGTGCGCGAGTTAGAGAATGTGCGCAGGAATGTTAGAGCCTACGAAAGTCCGATAAATTTCAATAACGATACGAAGAGTGTTGTGTACACCACAGACGAGCCCGTATACGCCAATCTATGTGAAGTTTCTAACGTCGGGAATGAAAGTTCTGTTCATTTGTTTAACAGAAACGGTTCTGCCGATTTAAGGGACAGTATAGAACATACGGCTCTCGATGACACAACGGAACTGGATTCTGGTATATCGATATTGGAGCAGAAATCACTGAACGCTGCCATCACCACCGATCTGGATACGGATTTGTCCGCAATAAAGAACGTGACAAACATACAAAGCAACGTGACGAATCAAATATTCGTCGGAAACACTAGCAACTTGAACTTGAGTTTCATCGACAGACTGGCGCTCGATTCGCCATGCGTTTCCAACCAATCCTTATACTTGGACGACGATCTGAACGAAAGCAATATAATGGAGATAAAGACGATAACCATCGTGACAAAGAAGAAACGTTTAGCGCAGAAAACCTCCACCAACCCTTTCCTAGACCCCGATTTGGACACGAGAGTGGAGGTCAGCAACGAAAATCCATTCCTTACGGACGAACCCAAAGAACTGGAGTATAACGTCGAAGCGCTCAACAGGCCGGTGTTATGTCAAGCAGCACCGATACGGAATCCGATTCCCCGGACCCTTTTCACAGGGGACACGAACAGCACAATCTCGACGGTCAACGAGTCCTCAGTAAACGTCGACAGCCACGAGTACGAGAACGTCGAGTACCGATCGGAGAGCCCCATCTACGAGAACATCGATGATCTCGCCGGCGACCCAGGTTATAACAAGCAGAGCAAGATACTCGGCCACGACGTCTCAAGGTTCAGCGCCGTCGACATCATGAACCTGAACAAGAACAGCGAGGGCAACTCCTCGAACGAGTCGAGCAACAGCAGGAAAGACTTGAATCACCTGTTCAAGGTCAGCAACAAGCTGTCCAAAAAGGTCCTCAAGACTCTCAAGAAGACATTCAGAGGGGAAAAGGACCAGAACGTCACACTCAACCCTTACGAGGTGCCGCGGAAGCCGCCCAATCAGAAGCCAGCGAAAGAGTCCGGCATAGAGAACCCCGCTCTTAACCTGGATAACTCCGACGAGGTCGATGTAGAGGAGCTGGACGGCGAGGAGAACCAATATGAGACAGTGAAAACTTTGAGGAACACTCGCTACAATATGAACGTGACGCCTCTGAGAGAAAGGGCAAACGACACTAACGAACTGTCCAGCACCAAAACCCACACGCCGGGCAAGAAGGTGCGTTTCGATTCAACCCTGAACCGCGAGAAGGTAATAACAGGCGACAGTTTTAATACTGAAGTTCAGAGTCCGGGATTCGATGAGAAAATTGATACATACCACGATGAACTTGAGAACTGCATCAACGAGCGCAAATTCTTGCAGCAGAACATGTAAATAGGAAATAAGCTAACCACACTGCAGCTACCCCATACTGGAGCCAATCTCTTCCAGTGGTTATGTCTCGTTTACACCAAAGAAGATGTTCAGTGTCTTTCAAGTGCCCCATTTACAGTGGCCTTTGAAATATCCCTGATATAAAGGTGTACTTTCAGCATTTAGTTGTCAGTAACCAATGCATTGCTAATGTTTCTCCATTGGCACATCCAGGGAAATACCATGACTACAGCATCAAAACTAAGAATTTTAATGTATGATACATTTTCAAAGTAATGAAATATGGTTGTGTTGGTATTAACATATGAAATTAAGACATTCCATTTATTAACTTTTTCATTACCTCGTCCAAAGTATACTGATAATTCTTTGTACAACATGTACTGAACGTTTTTTATTTATTTTAGATGTGTTGCTATTTAATATTGTAATATTAAGTTTAAAGCTTAAGTACTTATAAAAGCTTCTTTTTATAAGCTTTGGTATACCAAAGTCAATTTATTTTTGAAATAACATTTTACCTTCATTTAAATTGATGATATTTTTAACAACTGACTTGCCAAATGTTACGCTCTCTTTTATACCTAAGTCATTTTATGCATTTTTTTTACATAAGAGGCTGATTTGCCAAATAAAAGTATTTTTGTACTATGTTTTGTTTGTTTTGAATATATGTGTTGTTTTTTATGGCGTGATAGCTCATTGTTAATTTAATATACTCGACCAACCTGAGTTCCAATGAAATTGTTAGTTTTAAGTGCTGGGTTATCACGTGATCAGCGGTGAAGGAAAATATTGTGAGGAAACCTGCATATTTTCGAAATAATAGCAAAAAAATATGTGTATTTCCGAGATATGTCCGCCAATCCGCAGTCGCGTGGTGGACTATGCCGTAATACCCTCTCAGCAGTGGGATATGTATAGGCTGTTATTTTACTTTTTTTTTACTTTTAAGTTTTGTTTCTTTATTTTAATGCTTTTATGATTTTCTTTGTGATAAGCGCTTTTTGGTTTATAATAGAAAGTCATTTGATGGCTCCGTGGCGCAGTTGCCAAGGTTTCGGCGTTGGGGGTCGTGGGTTGGGTTCGATTCCCACACGGGACAAATATTTCTGTGTCCCACGGATTGTTTCGTATGTGGGTGTTTATCCACATTTGTGTTGGTAAAACGTCATTACAGCACAGTATCCTAAAGTGAGGGCAATGTTTTCACAAAAATTGCTAATAGATGTACAGTTAAGAAAAATGAAATTATAAACACAGAAATGCTGTGAACAACCAATAACGTGCACCTATCATTTTTTGTTTCTTGTATTTCTTAAGTGGACATTTGTGTTTTATATTTACATTTACAACTTTAGTACTAACATTTTCTTATCTTTTTTTTTAGCTATATTTTCAACTGCGCCACGTTTTGAGAGAGAGCTTGAGACGATGAAGGACGTCCAATTGTTGTTATGAACCCGACTACAATTAATACATGCTAAATAAACTATTTTGATATCTGTTAGGGTATTTTCACATCGGTAGGGCCGCGCGACAGCCTTTTCTGTTGCACGAATGGGCAGGCTCGTCCGCGAAGGAACCACGTCCTCAGAAGACAGGCGTAAAGGGTGCTAGTACCACCCTTTACGTCAAATTCCGTCTGACGAGTGTTGTAACCGGGGCCCACTTTTGAATATGTTGGCAACGGTTCTGCAAACCACCGGGTTTTGTAGGTGTTCGTGGACGGCGATACTTATTTAACATCGCGTGAAGTTTCACGCGGTGTTAAATAACTTTCGCCGTGCTCGCCTGTCAACTTATTCTATTAAAAAAATATATATTCTGAAATTTATGAAAATAGTATATCCACGATTACGATATATTTTGTTGCAGTAAATCAGCGATGAAATACTTGGCTTTGCATTTTCTAAAAAGTCTTTATGATAGAAAATTTATCGTTTAAGTTTAAGTAAAGGGATTATTTACTATCTTATCTGTTGCCTCCTTCGACCAGGCTTACCGATAAATACTAAATGCATACGTACAAAACGTTCACAAGATATAACATAGTTTGTGTGCTATGTTTTAACAATACATGCATGTATTAAAATCATAGGATAACACATTTTTTATGGGCATTGTATAAGCGCACAAACTAACTTAAATAAAACCAGTCAAGTGTGTGTCCGACTCGCCAAAGAAGGGTTCCGTACATTTATCTATAAAATCGGCAAAAAAAATCATGTCCAAATAATTATGGGAGCCCCCACTTACATTTTTTTTTCTATGCTGTTTTTTGGTATTTGTTATAGCTCGACAGAAATACATTATCTGCGACAATTTCAACTGCCTAACTATCACGGTTCATGAGAAAGTTATTGCCTGGTGATAAATGAACAGACAGACAGCGGAGTCCTAGTACCTATTAGGGTCCCGTTTTGTACGGAACCCTAAATTGTTTTACGATGAATAAAACTATATAAAACATTTATAGGAATGTTGTCTTATGAAAATGTCATATTTTATCTCTATGCAAGTCATTACTGTCGTGCAATATAATGGTTAGAGGCATCCGTCATTGTCACGGGCATAATCCATTCCCGGCACTCCTGCTCGGCAGCAATTGCGGTAATCTGCGACCTTGGCAATTCATGCATCTAATGCATGCCCATTATTGGATAATTGACGAGTGCACGGGTTTCAAATAGATACCTTAGTAGACCCACGCCGATGCCATACGTTTATGATATAAAATGACTGGTATATTGTTTGCAATAAGTTCCGTATGTGAGTATCGTCTGGTTAGTATTACTTGGTGTTACGCGTAACTTTGCACATGCTTATTATCAATACTAAATCCAATATCGCCTGTGTGTATGTTTACTATTTGCAGCAACGTTTAGTTCCTGATTTTATTACCTGATGGCGCTAGAAGTCAATACATTATTTTATCTAAGGTTGCGTCATCCATTTAGTCGCAATCAATGATATTATATGCAAATACGAGGTAGATATCACACTGGGCGCACCGAAACTGAGGCACTTAAATTACACCAATTGGTGTAATTAGATTGCAATTCAATAGACTGCTGTTTCGTTCTGTTTCCGTATTATAACGTTCCATATCATCTGTCACATTCACTTATATATGTCATATAATGTAAAGCTGAATAATTTCTAAACGCCGCGCGGTATCGACATGCGTGTTGTATATTATAAAACACCGTTGGTCGCCATCGTTGACGGCTCATACCAAGGAAAGAGTCCAACATCGAGATTGTGTTATCTTGGATGATTTTATAACTCCTGCATCCTGCATCTGCAAGATCCTTGAACAGAGTCGTGCTACCATTTTTAGTCGTATTGTCCATGTTTCTTTTAATAGCAGTTGCAGCGGAGCAGATCGTGTCCCCGTGTCGTCGTGCGCCGGCTACAGTTTTTCGAAATACAACGGTCTAAAAGCACGGCTAAGACGCAAAACATTTGTTGTAATGTGATGAAGACTAGATGTGTAACATGAGTAATCAAAATAAACTCTTATCAGTTTAAAGAAGAAACCATTGGTTATTACCATACCATATGTAACTCCTCCGTTATGGGCGATTTATATATAATTCTTTAGTGCATTTTCTGGTAAAAGTAGGTGGTAAATGAGCTGGCGGTTAACCTGTTGGTAAAGCCACGGAGTTTCATCACCACCATCTTTTCTATAGCACTGCAAAGAACAGCTTATACACAATTTCAGTGGCATGGTTAGAGTAATTAAACCGGGGAACAACTGTGGCCTCGCATAACTGGCATGAAATAAATGTATTTATATATTTACTTCATTTATCATTTATTTTATTTATTATTACGCCAGTTATGCGGTAAAATAAGAAGAGGCCCATAATCTATGTGATTGATATTAATGGGCAACCCTATCTGTCATCCGTGTCCATGGATGATGGTACTTAACCGTCTGATGAATTGATGATAGACCATTATAAATAGGTCTACTTTTTGCCGAAAGCTATACTTCCCTGGTCGAGCGAGACAATAGTCATTCTACTACAAATAAAAACCAGGACATACATATTTGGAGTATAACTTATTTCAAACTATCAAAAAGTTACTTCTGACATCATCACGCTGTATAACCTAAAATTCCTTCTTCTTATTTTTATTAATGGCTTGTTTTGTGAGTTATCGCAATTGCGCCAATGTCAGGTTATTCTTAAAATTCTCACTTTCATAACATTCACATTAAAATTGTAATAGAGAAGAAATAATCACCTAAAATCTCGCAACAACTGAGAGATATTACGTAAAATGTCATGAGACGTTACCCGCCAACATTTCGAGCGTGACATTTAAGATGCTATTGATTTGACCTTTTGATGTTTTTGTTATTCTTTTATCATCGCGAATTGATACGTTTCAATAAAATTTCAATGAGACAATTGTTGAAGTATATTTGTGATCGCTTCCGAGCATTTCCAATGGTGATTTTAATGCATATATTCGACATCGAAAGTGGATCATTAACAAAACAATATTAACACATGAATTTTTCTATTTATTAATTACTAAGGAAAGTTTGATCGTTTAGAATCGTAAAGAATAAAGTACATGGAGGACCGAGCTTTGCTCGTTTTTTTTTTTGCTAAATCGTGTATTTTGGAAATAAAAAATTAAGAAAGCAATGATCTGGTATAGAAAAAAAAGTAAAAAATAGTGTGTAAATGATCGTGACACGAACCGCGGCCTTCTGTTTCGAGGCCGCCCGATTACTGACCAAGCTATTATAACATTTTTTTTTCGGCGAAATTTACATTCGAATGATATTTTTCATTCCCTGAAAACATGGATAACAGGACATTTTCTAAAAATGAATCTACGCACATACTAAATTTCATGAAACACAATACAAGTACTAATGTTATGTTAAAATTTATTTGTGTAGGAAAAATTGTTGTTTAAAATATCCACTTAATTAATAAATTTAAGCCCGGTTTCTGAAACACTGATCGTTGTAGAAGTTATAGTTCACTGATCATGGATAGTTAAACTCTCTGAATTGATCAGAATGATCTTCTCAATTATCAGAATGATTTATTCAAAGAGTTTAACCATCCTTTTGGCAACTCAAATGACATTTGAAAAGCCATTTGTCAGCTGATTAGTTAACTTATACGATGATCAGTGTTTCAGAAACCGGAAATTTTAATCTATTTAAATCTATTTGTTTAAACAATCGAGTTTTCTTTTTGCCGAGGGGCGTGAGCGATACATAATCTTCGCGATAGTTTAATTGTGTATTACAGAAAATTTCTATCTTCTCAGTCCTGTACAAACTATCAGAATTTATACTTTTCCAGCAGAAGCCACGTTGAAAACGCGGTCACCAACTTCGCGGTTAATCAATCAAACCGGTCGGTGATAATTTTGTTTTTTGATATAAAAATGATTTATAATTCATTGACGTTTAGTATTTAATATGGAAGTGATGGCATACGAGCGAACTCATCTAATGGCTGGTCACCATAGCGGAAACGGTGGTATATTAAAAAAAATACCATCGATAGATGAAATGTAGAAACATACATTTCATCGTCTGTATGTCGATGAATAAATGATTATGATTTTTGTATTTGATTTTTTTGTATTCCACCATGTTAATGCTATGTTTATTCTATAGGCTCTTGCTTCCGACTGTACATCAATTTCTCGCTTACTTGTTGCTTCAATTAGAATTTACTGGAATATTATTAGTGTCGTCAGTTGTGTGGCGTCCCAAGAGAGAGGATTTTGTTCAACAGTGGATGCCTTTTACGCATTATCGATACAAATCTACGCCAAGGTTATAATATGTATAATGACAAAAGTTTAAACAATATATTTCATACGGATACGATGTATTCAATACAATCATGTAGTGTTAAATTGTTAATAGTAAAAGTTGTAAATTAAACATTGAGAACGTATTTTTTTTCAAGATTTTGTTCTTTATAGTTTGACCATAAAAGTAAAACACATGTTATGGCGGCGCCTCATTCGCTATCTTCATCGCTGTCTAAATTGCTTAAAACTAGAAATTTAATTTTTTTATAGTCCTTATCTCTGCACTTAAGATTAAACATTAAAATTTTGTAGACAAAAGGAACGAAAAGTTTGGATCCGCATTTGGATGCGCCTAACATTGCTTCAAAATTCAAATGCTAAAAACAACGTAGATAAAGGACGTTGAGAATTTCGTCGACGCCTTCAGCCATTTAGCTTAGTGGCTAAAGCGTCGGGGCGCGAATCCCAAAGACTTCCCACAGCGGTGAGAAACTTTTCGTTCCTTTTTTCTTGATTAAAACTAATTACTAACGCGGATTTTCTGTGACGTTAACTATAACGTATTAAAGTAATATTATCTTACTGTAATCATTTTGTCTCAATCGGATCGGGGGTATCGGATCAAGAAAAACTGAACCACCCTTATATTTATACTTGTAAAAAACAATTTTCCTGCCCATCTTCTTACGAATAAGACCCATGTAAGAAGAGTACTCTTTTTATCATGAGCTGCCGACCTACTAGGTTGTTACTACTGCTATGAATTTTGTCAACGTTTCATAAATAATATACATAGAAAATTTCGAATTATTCGGACGTCTAGAGATGAATGAAAACTTATCTGAAATATACACACGCGTCAAGCTTATATACAAGGTCTTTGATTATATACAAAGCAAAGGGCAAGTATATAATCAAAACTTATAGTAAAATTTGTAGGAAAAGTTTGAAAAGATTTAATGTTTAATCTTAAGTGCAGATATTTTTTATAGTGCTACTATAAAAAAGAAAAAATTCTAAAGCTATAGTGTTTAAAAAAGTCACTTCGTTCCCGTTTTTACTTTGTGAGACTTAAATTCAGCTTAACTTAGTGTACGCAAGATCAGAAAACTTATAATGCAACAGCTGAAATTCTACTCTTCTTACTTACGCGGTATATGGCGTGGCTGTTGTTATCCATTCGGACAGACTACCGTTAGGTTCTTGAATACGTATGAGATATGGAGCTTATGCGTCACAGTGTATATAAACTGTTTAACCGGTGTTGTTACTGTTTACACTTTGAAATTTGCTCGCAGCGGTGCAAACTTGCTAAGACGACATATTTGCCAGTGTGATCGCACCATGAGTCGACGTGATTGTGCCGAGCAAACACATTGGGCGCGGGGTGTTAAGCAGCGAAGTCTTGTCCTATTTCGGATTGTACTGGGTCGCAGCTTTCTTCTACTATTACTACTTTCTACTCCTCTTTTTTGTATCGGGGGGAATCTTCGAAAGATAACCCTGTCACCTTACATGACAGGGTTATGTGGGGTAAACTAAAACCCCCTCGGTGGGTGGGGGACTCCGGGATCTCCTATGGAACGCACCAGTGTCTCTTGGTACTACGCGTGAGCACGCCTCGGAGAAGGATAAACCTTCTAAGGGCGAGGGATCGCCCACTTACAGCAGCACGAGACCACTTCGTGCTGCTGTTAATCCATGTCCCCTTTTAGTTGCCTTTTACGACAGGCAGGGGATACCTTAACCCTATTCTATAAGCCCGAGACTACAGGGCTGATTTATCTACCCTAATTAAGACTACACCAAAACACGTCCAGATCGCATTTTTTGGCTGGATCAATTACTGTTGGCCTTTGGCTTTTACGGGCGCTAAGGGCGCCCAGCCTGTACCTCGATTAAAGATCGAATGTTACAACCAAAAGAACATGCAGAACGCAGCAGATTTCGCAAGTAGTTAGTCAGTTAGTGCACATTGAGCTCGCGACCTTGCCTGGGTTTTCAACGCTGAATGAACCGTTGCTTAAATATTATAGTCAAATTGGATATAAGTGGCAACGCATCTGCAAGTGCAGAATCTGGTGTTGCGAATGTCCATGGGCTGCGGTTATCACTTGACATCAGGTGAACCGCCAGCTCGCTTGCCACATTCTCTCACATAAAAAAAGTATTTTGACAAAGCTCCTCAATGCGATAAAGGATTTTATGCGAATACGAACTCCCATCGCGTAGATAGCTGAAAACATTTCCATTCGTTCGATACAATATTGGCAATAATTAGTTTAATGAACAAGGCACAGGCTTAAAGGCCACCTATAAATCTATCAGTTCTTGTCCAATTTGTGCTACTTTTTGAATTATTCGTTTCTCATTAATACGGAGTGGATTTTCCATTAATTAATAATTGGTTTTATTGATTGGTAGATCGTCTTAAACTTTTATGGTAGTCAATAATCATGGTTAGAATTTTTGTTAGCTTTTACTTTAGAGACGTTCGCCCATACACAACTAGGTTTCCCCCGTAAAATATGTTGCCAGTTATGGTTGCCAGCATTTAAAAATGTAAGATCAACATAACATGAGACTGATTCTTTTTTAAAACATTACTATGGGATTACGAGTACATTTTCGTGTGTTGTAAGGACGTTATACAAATATCAATTTCACGTGGACAAACAAGCAGATCCGAAACAATTGTTTGTGGGTTGCGCAAATAGTTGTCCCGATAGGAAATCGAATTCACGACGATCTGCGCCGAAACCAATACCTTGGTATATGCGCCATAGAATCAACAAAAATGTTTAAGTTCAATGTTTAATTAATAAAAATAGTGGTCGCCCAGTGGTCGAAATACGACCATAATTAATTTAAATTATAAGTTTGAACAATATTAATCAATTTTCAATTTGACCACAGACTTTAACAATAAACAATATAAGCGTGTGTGTGTCAAATACATGAGAGTGTGTAATGTTTTACTGATTTAATGTATTTTTTACGCATGATTTTAGAAAAATTTCGAATGGACTATTCGTTATAGGCTAACCTAACAACTATTCCATGCATCTCTACTTTTAATATTTTAGTTAAAATAGTTTTTAATCGTTTAAACTTGGAATAATAAAACTGAACGCATTTATGGCGCCCTTATTTCCAGCGGTGGGAGGCTTCCGCAAGCTCTATATTTAATCATCTAAGCGACGTATTATCGAGTTTATTACAAGACCACGCCGCCCCATCGATATACCCTCCTATGACCCTCTTCCCCGGTCGACGAACCCCAAGATGTGTACGTTGACAACGTATTTCGACAGAAAGTGGACAAGTTGCGGTTAATTTAAATGTGTTGCTATCACTAATTTCGTTTTCAAAACGAAATGACCGTGAAACTGAGCGCGTGCGCTGATTTTAGTGATCCTTCAAAGTCAAAATATTATTATTATTATTCAATATAGGCTTAACTTAAGCTCTTCTTGAACGTCAAAAAACTATCACCTTACTTGAAAGGAACGTTTGTGTGTTAGAGGCTATTATTATAGTATTAGTGATTATTCAAATAATAACACACTCTGGAAATTAATTGATCGCTCCAGGCTCTTTCAAGTGGAATTGAATATATTTTTTTTACGGTGGTAGGGCCACGCAGCAGCCTCGGCTGTTGCACGAATGGGCAGGCCCGTCCGGGTAAGTACCACGACCTCACAGAAGACCGGCGTAAAGTGAATGTATGACAAATACTTTCGCGTTTCGTCTGGTGAGTGAGGTAGCCGGAGCCCAATTTTCAAAAGGTTGTCAACGCCTCTGTAACCCTCGGGTGTAGCAGATGTCCATGGGCGGCGGTATTCATTTAACATCAGGTGAACCGTCTGCTCGTTTGACAACTTTTCGCATAAAAAAAAATATTGCATACATGTTTCTCATATTGATCAAATTATGTTTAAACAAAATTGTCCCGCTGAGTTTGTTTCGATGGTTCTTCTTAGGTCAGTGGTTTTTTCTTTCTTTTTGTGGTAGTAGTGTTTTTTGACAATCAATAAGTAAATGTAATGTTTTGTATTGAATAAAAATATTTGAATTTGCGTTTGAATCCAGTTGTATTTATCTAGCAAGCTTCAGTAAAGACATGACGGCAACCAAAAGTCAGTGTGACGACAAACAGACGCCGTATGTTAAAAAGTTATAACAGCGAATAGAAATGTTCCATTCAAATCTAAAGAGCATATTGAGCCTTTTTTAAATTTTAACTATTCGAAATCTTTTGAATTTTTTATTTCGGGCTTCAAAGTTAATTAACTCGTTAGTATGTATAATGTGCGAAGCAAATTCTTAAACAGAAGCGGAAAGACCGCTACTGTTTAAGACTTAAAGAAAGAAGAAACCTCATTGATAAGACTCCACTTGATAACTAAAATAATTTGATGCCGAATTCATCGCTAACTAATCTCCGAGGGCAGTTAGAGACGATTCTGAAGGTCCGTCTGATGTCGAAAATCGAAATGATGGTCACCCGACACGAGTCAGCAAAACACTATGGCCTGTTACGTAATATTACGTAAGGGCCCCCCGTTATGCACTTAGCCGGCGACGGTGTCCTGACCTATGAGACATGTTGCTCAGCCTTTCAAGTCACGCTCCCGTTGGACAAGTAACTTCGCCCGCGGGCGCGACACATCGGGCGCGTCGTCCTCGTAAATGCACTTTCAAACTGAATTATCTAGGTACTGTTGTAAAAGGAACACGATCGGGAGGGAGCGATGGAAGCATTAGGCAATTTGCTTCACAAATTGTCACATCCTTTCACCCTGTTATTTTACACATACTGTGGTAGGTAGGTATTACGTTTTAAGGGTTCTTCTCCTCGTTTTTCTTTTTGTTTTAATATAAAAAGATTAGGTAACACCTACCTTATTTTGACTTGTACTGAAAAAGCAGACGCGCGACATTACTTTTTGGTGTTTATGTCCTTGGGAATAGAAACTATGGTTCGAGGAGCTAAAGCCATACGTATTATGCATCTAATCGATGCTATATTACGATATTCTGAAAGAAAAATACATAAAAATGGTCAAAGCAGGTGAAGTTAGTGGTGGCATCTTATTTAAATTATCACTAACATTTTATGGAAGAAAACGTTTCTTTACGCTTTACAATAATATGGTTTAAAAAAATCACTACGCGATCAGGACTAAAATATATAATATAGAATTGTTTCAGATACTACAATGATAATATTTAACCTCGATGGGGTAACCAATGATAGTTGGAAAGAAAAAATATAAAATTCTGAAATAGGGACCCGCTATTTTATTTAAGTGAGAAGGTAGCAAACCATACAAGAAGATGATAACCGCCGTGCATTGACATTTGCAACAACCATGGGGTGGCAGATGCATTGTCACCTTTTAATTAAGTCGGCCCCGGCTACCTCACTCACCAGACGAAACGTAGAACTAAGTAAAAAACTTCCACTTCACTCCGGTCTCCTGTGAGGTCGTGGTACTTATCCGGACGGACATTTCCATTCGTGTAACAGCTAAGACTTTTGCGTACCTCAACCACAGTTGATATGACAGGTTAGTATGAAAATGAGAAAAATATGCATCACTACATAGTATAAAACAAAGCCGTCCCGCTGTCTGTCTGTCCCTATGTATGCTTAGATCTTTGAAACTACGCAATGGATCTTGATGCGGTTTTTGATAGATAGAGTTATTCAAGAGGAAGGTTTATATGTATAATACATTGCACCCGTGCGAAGCCGGGGCGAGTCGCTAGTATTCTATATACCAATGAGATAGGAAGTAAAACATAAACGCAACATTTATAAAAAATACTGCATAAATTTTATTCCATAATGACAGTTATTGTATACGGTGAAGTATTTAGTTTTGCATTGTTTTTATTACTTTGTGTGTGTAAATATATTTAATGTTGCAACATGTGCTATCTTGATTTAAATATTTAGCCATTGTTTTGTATACTTTTTTGTCGTTAGACCACTGGTCTCCTATGTTTAAAAAGTTAAGAAATATTGAGATAAAAATCGTAAAGTCGGCGGCAGGATAACAATTAAACATGCCACAAGTTATCACAAGACGAGACACTCTTATCTTGTATGTGTAAGATTCAACGTTTTTTAGCATAAAATGGACAAGAGTGAGTTGTATTCACGGTGTAAGGGTCTGTATTATTTTGCATCCATTAAAAGTATTAAGTGTTTGTAATTGATGGTCTTTTGCAATGTTGCAATGCATTTGAAACAAAGCACGAAGAAATAACGGTCCAATAAGGATTGCTCTTTTATGTTTTTTAAAATAAATATATTTAGCGTAGGTTTATTGTAGCGTAGGTATTTTTTTAGGATTATTTATTCTCTTGTACTTATAATCAAAATAAAATTTAGTTATTTTCACAGATGCTTCTATAACGTTCTCATGACACAGAACACTAATAAAGCAAACGTCACATTTCCCGCGCTCCGACGTCAACGGGCGCATTCAGCCCAGCCACTCTACGCATGCCTCTACAGTATTGAATGGACAGCGCTGTGCTCGCAGCGATTTTCCATTGCTGCCAGTCCGCTACGGAATGGCGACTGGAAACTATTGATTTTCGCTTTCCTTGCCCCTAAAGTCTTCAACAATTTCGTCCGCACCGCGTTGTGGCTTAAGTGTATTATTTTTTGTACTACAGAACATAGTGCCTTCACGAGTGTTGTAAATAAGGCGTCGCATTTGCCTCATCGATCACCGGTAAGTAGGTCACCGATTATAATCCTATCAAGTTGAGACGTGCATAATTCGCCACCGACACAAAGGGTTTCCGAGCGTATTTCTTTTCAATCGTGTCGTGTTTTATTTACGCGGTAAAAATGTGTACACAGACTATAAAATATTTGGAGGTTGAATGCGCGGTAGTTGTTTTTGTTTACGGGTTAGGATATTGATTTATACAATACTGTGTTAGCTGGTACGATGGTGGATGTTGTAGGATGATTGATAACGCTATTTGTTTACTCACTGCACGGCATCAAATCGTTTACTCCGTAATCGTATCTTAAGTTAAATCAAAGCATGAGCTTTGGGGATTCGTATATAATTTTCGAATTCGTTATCTATCTGTTTCGATTTAAAAAAATAATTGTAACAGTATTTTTTTCGAACAGGGTGCGTGCCGGGAATATCCCAGAAGTCTTATATTTTTTTGTAAGATATATATTTTTACTTTGTGCTTTACAATAACAAAGATTTTAATAATTGTGGTTTCTATACCAATTCTACGTAGAATTTCTCGTTCAGGATTTTTTTTTCCTGAAAAGATACGAAATATCTATTAAATTTTTCTCTACAAATCTGTATAACGGTGCGTCAAATAATAAAAAAAATTATCGCCCAGTATATTAAAGCGGTAAGCCAATTTTTTTCTAGGTTGTTGTTGATACAAAATCGATAAAATTCCTTGCAATATAATCCGCATTAAAGTAGTTAGTTTTAATATTGACGTTATGGCGGTGTTTAGTTCTAAGAATGCTCACCGTCAGTGATCAACATTTTGCATTCAATTTTAGTATATTAAAATTAAAATGCCAAAGTGTAGAATATATGATATTATAAAATCATTTCATTAGCAAGAGCGTTTGAGACAGAAATTTGCACAATTATTAACACATTAACATGTCAGTAATTGTATTTTCTATTAAGTGATAAATGCTTAAGTCCCTGAGTCTGTCAAAAGCATTTAAAGGTTAGCAGTATAAAATTAAATCGGCCAAGTGCGAGTCGGAATCGCGACCCCTTTTCACCATTATCTATAAAATCGACAAAAATCGTGTTTGTCGTGTGGGATGTTGTATGTATTTTTATTTTGTATTTTAGTATTTGTTGTTACAGCAGCAACAGAAATACACCATCTGTGAAAACTTCAACTGTCTAACTATCACGGTTCATGAGATACAGCCTGGTGACAGACTGGAAGACAGACAGCGAAGTCTTAGTAATAGGGTACCGTTTTACCCTTTGGGTACGGAAACCTAAAAATTAAACATGTTGACAATTCGATATTTGTAATATTGACTAAAAATAACCGAAATTCATAGCCACAATCTCACTCTAACCTGTAGAGTGAATTGTCTTTTAGCCCCCCTTAGTCGGTGCTTTCACTTTGCATCAATTGTACTTTGGCTATTAGTATTAGTTGATATTTTCATCAGGTCACTAAATAATTAAATATGTTTCCTAATGAACTAAAACTGTCCCGCGTCTTTCGAAAGGCGCCATCAAAATTTTATTTTATGTGAAGAGTTTTTTCATACGATTTTAGCGCCCCTTAATAGCTGGCTCCACCTAGGGTCGGCGCTGCCTGTATGCATCTGTATTAGGTTTAGGTACTGATCGACTCTTGATGCTTTTATTTGCCACGCAGGCTGGCTGTTCCTAGAATGGTCCACGGCGTCACAGAAGACCGGATTGAAATGGAAGTATTATAACCGGGAATTATTTAATGTTGGCAAAAAAAAAACGTATGGCGACGCGTCGGTATTGATTCAAGTGTATGTACGACTCCTTTGTCAAATTTAATAAAAAAAAAATCAAATCTAACCTGACCGAATGGTAGATTTTTTCTATGTTTTACACCAGTTCTGGACCTGTTGTAGTTCAGATGAAATGATTGTCGAGTGGGAACTCAGTCACGTGTAACAAGGTAATCTGCATCGCTCATTCATCACTTCCGGTAACAAGTGCGCTGTAACGTTTGCATGTGTGGGTCGGGTGTGTACGTATAAATGGGAACGTGGACCACTTCCGGCGGCGTTTGAAGTTTATCCGATTTTACACAATTAGCGGATCTATTCTTATAGCACCGAGGAAGAGCGGTGTAAATAGTGGCGTGACGCGCAGGCATGCGTAGTTGAAATAAAGAAAAATGTAACGATCACGGAAAGTGGGAATTGTTGGCATGATTGTATTTTTATTTGGAGTCAATGATGAGTATCGTGTTATTGATGTAGACCGGTATAATGGGTATAATTTCAGTGGGCGGTGGCGTTTTCCAATGTTCCGAATGCTGTGAGTGTCCACGCGAAACTTGGTCTTTTATGCTCAGTTCAGCAACATGAACTATTAATGGGCTAAGTAAAAAATATAACTGGAACGATCTCATTTAGCTATGTTGTTACGAATATACGGTGGAGAGTGACTAGAATAAAATTTCTTGCGAAAGCGACATGTCTGCTTTTCTCGGTTGGTCCTAAGGGGACACGGCAGCAGCACGGAGTAGTTTCGAGCTGCTGCAATATCGCGTGGGAATCGGGGAAGGTCTATCCTTCTCCGAGGCGTGGGACACCGGTGCGTTCCGTGGGAGATCCCGGAGTCCCTCCAAACGTACAGCAGGTGGCTACCGAGGGTTCTAGTCTAACTAGTCTAACCCCACATGTAAGGTGTTCATGTAAGGTGACAGGGTATTTTTTGAAGATTTCCCTCCCAGAAAAGGTTCAGCAAATACACAACTTCCAAAATTTCACAGAATTTAAGATTTTCTTTTTTTTAGACATACGAGACAGTGTATACTTTAATATTTTCTCTCGAAACACATTCGTTATATATCTTTCAAACTAGCGTGGCCTGACGGTCTTTATGCCCTGCCACTTTATCCGCTCAAATGATTTCAAACGCGTCGTGCGCAAATTCTCTCATGTGCCGTACTCGCTAAGAGCTGCTAGGACCTTAATGTCGTCTTCAATTAGCCCCAATTTAAAAAGGTCAACATGTGAAAAATATTCCACTAACTCGGCGAGGTACTTTGGATTGGAAAATGTTAATTGCGCAGCAATGAGCCAATTACTCGACTTGTTTGCTAGCGTTTTTTTTTTTATCACGAACCGAGTACGCTGCTATACCGTCTGTTGCTTTTGTATTGTATTTTTACTTTTTATTGATCTTTCGATTAAAATCTTTCCACTGTTATTGTCCAGTGGAAGGACTTTAGCCGTCGTTTGCGACAGATCGCAACTGGAGATCGTTAAATTTAATCAAATGAAATCATTTAATCATCTAAGTAAGAAATGTACATTTAATCTATCGATACTATTTTTTACCACCGTTTCGTAATGAGGTTCCTCTAACGGAGAAGAAACAGGCGAAAGAAATCCCGGTAAAAAGGTGAATTTCTTTATTGTCATTTTTTCTTCATTAAACTTAAATTTATAATGTTATACAGTATATAAATTTAAAATGTCCCTTCTTTTAAAAGTATTTCTTTAATAAATTTCTGTTAATAGACATGCTTTGTGCAATAACTGGGATAATGTACTACTCAATTGACCGATACAAATTTTCATTAGCAAGAATTCGTATTTGATGGATGGCTTTTGATGCAGCAATTATTGGCTTCGATTACCCAGTATTTTATACATAATAGTTAATAATTATTAATTATATAGTTATATTAATATTTATAGTTAATGTACAATATTTTAGTACCTATTATAAAGCGTGTTTTTTACCTAAATCATGTTTGGCTAGGACAGAATATCAACGTCAATCACCTTCCGTGCTCTTCCGTTTGAGTCCTTGACCATTTTGTCTAAATAATTGTTATTTTTTTATTTATGTTACTCTTTTTATATTTTGTGCACTGTATGTTTATTTATTAGACAAATAAACGATTATTATGAAAGATGAAAATCTATGATTAACTGAAGGACGGAAACACCTATCTGCTAACAACTAAGAACTGATAGTTCCAGTTAAAATGTTCAGTAGAGCGAAACCTCTTTTGTACTAATTGGAGATTGAAACTGAACTAGACGCGATCTGTTTCTACTCTACATCACTAATATGGCTTCGGGTTCCATTTGAAACTGGTGTTCGCGATAAATATACTCTATTATCGGATTTCAGTGAATATTTCTATGTTGTTTTCATTCTACACATTCTCTATTGTTTACGCGATTTAGCGCAATTGAACTTGGAATATTACGAGACATCTGCAAAGTTGGAAGCCCGGCTTCAAAATTAAATGGTGTGTTTAAACCAACAGACAACTATAACTGCAATTCAATACCAACAAGTGTTTACACAAAGTGACATCTGATGAACACGCAGCATCCAAACATTTAAATTCCTGTGAAGATAGAAGAAGGTTCTTACTTCCTTTATTCTTTCTTCTTCTTTTCCAAAAACTTCTCCAGCTCAAGGACATCTAAGACTTCTCTCAGGTTGGGACAGATGCATAAAACTTTCAAAGACTTCGGCCCTGGTTGCCTCAATCTTCAGAAACGACGCAAAAGTATGACGCTTCCACATCACGTCGGTCTTCTATGACCTTGATATATTCCCGGATGAGCCTGCTCGTGGAGCAGCAAAAATTGCTGCGTGGTTCTACCGACGGTAAAAATTCTCTAATACAGGGGTGAGCAACCTTTTTAATCAATGGGCCAATTTAAATTTCAATTTTTTTTTGGCGGGCCGCACATAATAATTTACGAAAATTTATTTATAATAAATATTAGAAAAAAATATATAAAATTAAAAAAAGGTAAATATTTCATATACAATTTTTAATGCAAGGTAAAAACAAAAAAGAAAAGAACAGAAAAACGAACTAAAAATATTTCGGTTCAGTATGTACTACCATTTTATTTATAATTAATTTTATAACAATATATTGATGGGAGATATTCGATAAAATAAATTCAATTAGAGAAATGTTTGGCGGGCCGCATAAACATGTTTAAGGGGCCATCAGGCTCATCCGTGCTCTAATATATTGTAAGGTGTCTAAGACAGACTTTATGATTCTAAAAAATATTTAATAGAAAGTGAAGAATAAACGCTGCACAAGAGCAATTTGCTAAGAGTACGAAGGCAAGAAATAAATAAAAATTTCGGGAGATATTTTTACAAAACGTTATCTAGTCCCAAACTGAACAAAGCTTTGCTATGATACTAGGTAAATGATAAACATATTTAAACGTACTTTTCTTTCGTACATAAATACATATTTTAGACACACAAACACCCAGACAGTAGAGAAACACTATATTCATCACACAAACTGTTGCCAGTAGTGGGGATCGAACCCACGCCGTCTGGCGCAAGAGATAGGGTCACTATCCACTACGCCACAATTTTGTCATCTAATAATGTGGTAGGTAATACATAGCATTTAGTTAACGAATATCCTTTTAACGTTATACCTACAAGTTGTATCTGTACACCAAGTTAAAATCTACAGTGTAGAGTCTACACTACCCTAAGTTTGACTGGCACAAAATGTCATTGACTTTGCCCGTCTTTGTCCCAGTCTGTACATAAAGTTTAATGGTGGCATGGTAAACCTACGCTCTAGTGGACGAAGTCTAGAAACTTGTTTGTAAAGATAGATTTCGTTTTACTGGCTCTAGAAGTTCTCGGAATTGGCGTCTGAAGGAGCGGTTGGAATCTGGACAAAAAAAATTTATAGCCCACAATTTCGGAACGCGTCGTACTCGGCCGACGCGGATATGATTTGATGGCGGTTATATCGCGCGTTTATTAATAAACGCGGCTGCTTTGCGCTCTGCTCTCAACGAAATTCCCGACCTTGGGGACAGCTCCTGACGCGGTTTGAATAAGGAACAGTTTTGACAGTTGACTAGTAGATTCGACACACTAAAAGCTCACACAAACAAACCTGTAATAGCTTGTATCGTGGTAAGCTATGCAGTGGATAACATAATTATTTTAATTTAAATTAATAACCGCCGCCCGTGGAAATTTGCAACTAAGCTGGTTGCTAATAAGTTGCCACCTTTAATACAGTGGGCCCCGGTTAAACTTTTTGAATTGATCATTTTGATCTTTGAAATTGAAATTTACCATCCTTTTGGCAACTCAAATGACATTTGACAGCTGATTATTTAATTCCTGTGATGATCAGTGTTTCAGAAACCGCCCGTGAAACTAACTTGGTTAGTTCATCTAAGCGCGAAACTAATTTTCTGCACAATAAGACAATTAATGTTTACAGATAGTATTAAGTACAGTGGTTTCCATTTTAACCGGAATATTAGCGTGACTAATATCGAAGAAATCTTTTGTACAGGTACGTGGGTGTGAATTTCAAAACATGTTTTCATTCATTAGCTCTTCCATTCAAAACGTATTCATAAATTTGTTTGTTCGCCACAAGCGAACTCATTCATTCATTCGCTCATTATTTCTTCGAGAAGTTCGCACGTGCTCAATTAAACGGTACGGAAATCTTACGATGCGACGCGTAATTAGGTTACTAATAGAAATCATTTCTAATGACTTATTTTTAAGATTTATCTGTTTATTTTGGCTTACTTATGTTTGGAATTATCTCCAGTAAGATTTTCATAGACTTAGCTACAGCTATCTGGTATGAAAACTTATGAGGAACTTTCTGTTTTTATTTTAAAATATCTTCCACCATTGCTGGTCGGAATTAGAACGAGATTTTAAAGTTAATGACTAATTTTTTCTCTTGACTAAATAGTCAATCTGACATAAAATAAAATTCTTTGGCGAAAGACAATTTTACCTCTGCAAATGTTTGACAACAGATTATTAGGTGTTTGACCCTAACAATTTGAACGTAAACAAAGCTTTTTTTTTTTTTTTTCATTTAAATATTTTTTATATTTGGCACACGCATTGCACATACATTGCACACATATTGCTTTCTGCGCGTCTTCTCCATATAAAGTCTAACTATGCTTAATATCACATTCCTCCGTACCTACGCATTATATTCTTAAAAAAAGGATCCAAAGAGTTGGCTTCGCGTATAAATATATATAATAAATAATAATAATAAATTTATTTATTTCTATAGTAATAACAATACAGATCGTTTCTACTTAATTATAGTAAGTTACAATAATAGAATAATATAGAAGATACATGATTGATTCATGAAGAATATTATATTAGTAGACATAAATCTATATCTATTTATGTATATATATTTATATAAATATATCGCGCCAAAAAAGCGCAAAATATTTTTTGATTTGCATGAGTTTATTATTTTTAATTACTTGCTCTGTCTCTATTCTCATTCTATTTAAAAGAACGAACATTTAGTTCGTACAAATTGAAATTATTTCTTCTAGCAAAATTTGACAATATCATTAGTTTTTTTCCATTGTCTTCACAAGAAAGATTAGTAATGTGAGTTCTTAGTGTTTTTAATAAAGTCTATGATCCAAGAATTTCTTATTATGATCTAGAATCTAGAAGAACATTACACAAACAAACAAATCTGCGTGGCGATTTTGAGTATCTTTGTCGATTTTCGTTAACGTTAACGAAGTGTTCGTTTCATATGAACTACAAAAAAAACTATTTCGAAGATAACAACATAAACCAAAAAACTCTTCATAAAAGGTACCTCGTGTGTAAGTAGAATTAATAATTCAACGGCTTCATATATTTTTAGACAGGCATAGAACCAAAAATAGAACTACGAACACGTAATTTGAGTTTAGTCACTGGAAACAGTGTAACTATCAAGTGACGTTATAAGCGGGCACATATACGTCATATATGATTAAATTAAGCTGATATTAATACTTGTAAAGCCGGTAAAGTGTGAGTCGGCCTCGCGCACGAAGGGTTCCGTAAAATTATCGCGCGTTTGTTGTATGGGAGCTCCTTTAAAGATTTTTTATTCTATTCTGGATTGTAGTATTGGCTGATATAGCGGTAACAGAAATAAATCAACTGTGAAAATTTCAACTGTCTAACACGGTTCATAAGATACAGCCTGGTGACAGACGGACAGACGGACAGACAGACAGCGGAGTCTCAGTAATAGGGTCCCGTCTTACCCTTTGGGTACGGAACCCTAAAAACTGAACACCCAAAAAGTTAATTTCGACACGCTATATAAGGCCGTGTATTGTGTGGTCCCTTCTCAATCAAGTGTCTTTTGTAGGGGGCCAGTGTAACATCTGTCGACTTATGCCTCTTGTTCGGAACTTTGAGAGTAGGTACTAAATGTCAATTCCTTTAGTTTAATGTGCTTGCTTGCAGGGACAGCAATGAGGCGGCAAACATTGTTCACGCTTAGTTTGTCTGAATATTATTGCTAAGTATGAGAACTATTAAGTTAGCGTATCCGCTTCTAATATGTGTTGTATAGGATGCTAATTTATATATTGCGTCTAATTTCTACTTATATTTTTTTTAAATAAGCTTGAATTAGCAACTTGTTTCTGAACAATAATCAAAGGACTGGAGTCTTCGATCAATTTATTTAAATTATTATCCTTTTCTTTTTTTTTTTTTTTAAATAAGGAAGTACATAAACTGAGTAACGCTAATATCTTATTTGTTAATTGGCGATTTGTTTTTATAGTTGGGTGTGGCGCAGTTGATAAACTGTCCGTAAGCCCATGGGGACAAACAGAGCGCACGATCCAATTCGCTAATGACACTTTCTCACATCGGTATTCATAGCATAGGTTTAGTATGGATCGAGACTCTAGGTGGCGTACTGTAGTCCCCGCCTCATAAAATAGGTCTCCCACGGAATACGTCGTATTAGAACGACTAAAATATGACCAATGAGTTCACATCAGAATGTGTTTCTGATCGTCCATTCTAATCTTCGTAATAGTCGGCAACATTAGTTATATGGTATTGCAAAGCGGTGAGGGTATCAGGACAAGTTTGTGCTTTCTCGCAGCTTAGGTACTACTCATTCGTAGGGAGGTGTAACTTAGATTCTGAAGACTTCATATCAGGGTGGCCACCGAGAGTGTTCTAATGGGTAGGAACCATATATAATACAGTGTCCTCATAAATAATTTTATAGAGACATCTTTTAAAGACCCCCCTCCATGTTTGTGATTCTTTCTGTGGTAATGTACGGTAAGGTAGGTCCACGCCGCAATACGCTGTCGCACGAACGAGCAGGTCCATCCGGGGAAGTACCACGACCTCTGGCAAAACCGGTAAAGTAGAAGTGTTAGGCTTCTTCGTTTCGTCTGGTGAGTGAGGTAGCCGGGGCTTCGTCTGGCAACGCATCTGCAACCCTACGGGTGCCAATGTCCATGAGCGGTGGTTGTCACTTAACTTCGGGTGAACCGCCTACTGACTTGCTACTTTCTCACATAAAAAAATATGGCAGACCTAATGATATATTAGACCTTGAGTCTAAAGCCGATGAGTTGGAGCAAAGTCAAAGGCAAAGCCGCAGACTTAGCAAGCGTTGGGGATTATCTGACACGTGCCGCCCCCTGACGGTTTAATACTTTGTATTCACCACAACAGGGTCCGATACTGGACTTATCCAATTCCAGTACTAAAAGTACTGGCAAAATAGAATAACAAATTAAAACCCTAAAAAAGCTATTTGTCTATGTAGAAAAGATAATTTTCTTTGTCTAATATATTTTTTTCACGAAATCCGTAAACATACACCGTATTTACGGGGTGTGTTGAATTTACTTTCATTTATTTAGTTAAAGACCCTGCAATATTTGTAATTACAAGTCCAACAACTTAAATTATGATGTCTAGACAAATATGTCTTAATTCTGTGTTTCACAAAATGAAGACATTTATAAACAGCACCTTATTCAGTTTGCTTTCGCTCATTGTAAACTAAACAACTGTCCCCAGGCAATGACTAGAAAAAGAAAATTGAATGCCGTAATATTCCTCGCGATACAAAATCTGGCCTTGCAAGACCACAAAAGAACGACGCCAGAGCTAATAGTTAGAGGCAATTAGAATTGGTGAATTGAATTAATCGCAATGTACGACCATATATTGAATGATATTATATACAAATACCAGATAGTAATGACGAAGGCGCACTGAAACTTAGCGCTAATTGGTTTAAATAGATTGCAATTCTAGACTGCTATCTCTCTCCGTATCATAAGTTCTATATCATCTTTACTCAAAGGTGGCAACGAATCTGCAACACTGAGGGTGTTGCAAAAACAATGTAGATAAAAGACGTTAATATTTTCGTCGGTGTCTCAATCAGCCGTTTAGCTTAGTGGCTAAAGCGTCAGGTCGCAAATGCCGAAGACGTGGGTTCGATTCCCACAGCGGCGAAATTTTCGTACTTTTTCTACAAAAAATTTTAATGTTTAATCTTAAGTGAAAAGCACTATAAAAAATTTTAATTTCTAAGTTATGCAAATTTCGAAATAATGGAAATCAGTTGGAGCATCGTCGGGTAAGTGTAGTAATGGAGAGTTCCCAATTGTTACTCGGTTTATGGACGATTGTGATCGTGATGAGTTTCACTTCGCTATGCCGAGTTGGTAACATGACGGAACGCGTATTTGGGAAGAACGCGCTACGCAGCTTTTTATGACAGGCCTCCTGAGGCCTCCTGATCTGTGTAAAGACTTCCTTGAGGCCAACAGTGAACGCTCAAACGCAAAAAAAAAAATATTTATGACCAATAAAATAACGATAAATATGGGAAATCGACCAGCCCGAGAACTAATCAGCAACTGTGTTCATTCATTGGCTTCATTGATGATAATCTATGTATAAATAGATTGCTTCGCAGTGAAGCTTCGAAACTAAAATATAAAAAGGAAATAAAACGCGGTATCACCCGTAAAATAGTTTTTAAATAAGCCTCGGGTGTAACACAAGCTGTTCGCCAATGCCACGATAACCTAAAAACATCACAACTGTAACGTTGCATTGTTTATTTCGGTCAATCCGCACTTGATACTTCGCCCACACGCCATTTTGCTCCGCAAACAGATCGATCAATCTGCTAGAAATTGATGTCGTTGATGCGTTATAAAAGTCTGGTAAGGCTCACGTGATTTAGAAACGCCGAACGGCTAATATGATGACTCCGTGTCTTCTTTCTACTTTTTATGACTGATTTTTCAAATGACTTTAGGAAGAAGTCAATGCAATTCATACATTTATAAGAAATGAGTACACAGCAAGATATGTGTAGAAGCTTCTACTATCTATGACTGATTTTTCAAATGATATTAGAAACTAGTCATATATTTATAATAAATTAGTATAGGTATAGCAAAGATATGGTAAAGAATTTTGTTAATCGAATCAATAATATAGAAGGGTTATTATTTAATTTGAATAAGAGATCATGTGCATGTATATATTGGCATTATCTCGTAAACTAATACTATATTGCTATGATATGCACAAGATACTATTATTTTCAAGTCAAAAGTTGTCAAACGAGCAGGCGGTTCACCTGAGGGCTTTCGGATGCGTTGACAACCTTCAATTAAAGTGAAAATTAAAAGGTATCTTAGTTTTTGCACTTTTTGATTAAAATTAAATTTCACATGAAAAAAGTTTACCTATTTTCTTTTATCCTTAAATAAAGTATACATAATGCTACAATTTCAGGACTGAACTTTAGTTATTTAGGGTATTATCACGGTTTATTTAGCGAGCCGTTATTTTTGCTGCAGCATATTTATTTAAGTATTCTCTCAACTTTCTTATACGGACAAACGAAGAATACTTATAGTCCCAAATGTAGCACGTAGCGAGCCTGTGACTATTATAAGAAAAACTCAGGCATGTAATTACTAGAAATATTTGAACTGACCATCTTTAAAACGCCAACCTAGTCTCTCGATGATCATCCGCTCAGCTAGGAGCGCCGGCTGTTTTATAAGTCCGGTTCTTTATCTAATGGAAAACTACGGCTTTAACAAATAGTGTTTAGATTGTTCCCGTGGGATAGATACAACGGGATCGATTTCCAATTACCCCCGTTGCTCACAGCCCCGTGTATCTGATGCCTGAAGGCAGCTCTCCGGTAACGAATTTATCGCGAAGGATTCGATCATAATATTCTACAGAACTAGTCTACACCAGTTATTTCGCTTGGGGTTTTAAATGAACTACTACTTTTATTGTTCGCTGTAACGCTTTTTGATTCATAAAGCGACAGTAATCGAGGTGTCACAAAGAATCGAGTAAAGTAATTTACGGGTTTTATATAAAATTATTGAAGAAAAACTTCTTTAGGCGGGACTAAGGGGGAACTGAATGCTTTGGACGACGATAATGCTATTATGCAATGGAAACGCGTTTATATAGCATCCGTTTTTAAAATATTTACGCTGTATGTATGTATATAACTGAAATATACATTTTAAATGAAAAAAGTATTCATAATTTATTATATTAATAATAAATAAAACTGTTTAAATAAAATTATTAGTAGTTATTTTACAGATTTTTTTAAAGTTTTACTTCAAACAACTTTACAAGCGCCACACGCACTAATTGATTGTGGTACACGCACCAGTGATGGTGTACTAAGGTCTGGATTTAATTTTATTTATATACCAAGCCCATGTGTAATGTTATAAGAAATATTTTATCCATTTAAGCTAGAAGCTATCCATCTCAGAGTTCCACTCATCTCAGACAGGTGTTCTGTGAGGCTGACTTTGGCTAACCTATAGAGTCAACTATTGGAATAATTTCTGCTAATTGGTTTTCTTATCTGCCTCGTCTTTCATTAGGTACTAGTTAGCTATATGGACTGGTAATGTACACCTAATAATCATCACGATATCAACTGTTATCAGTCAGTAGTGTCAGATCGTATTAAGACTCCTATTAAGAGAGAGATTCTGATAGATAAACTTTATGATGGTTCATCATCATTTCAGTCTGTTTGAGTCCACTGCTGAAGATAGGCCTCCTCCACAAAATGACAGGAAGCACAATCCTGAGCCACCTGCATTCATCGACTTCCCGCACACTTGCACAGGTCGTCACTCCATAAACTTAAATGATCTTTATAGAAACGAGGTTTATAAGGGTACATTTATTTATTTATTTATTTTATACATCAACTTACAACTATCATTACAGGCTGTACCTAATGCGATAGTGAAGTTCGAATACAATTTACATATATGTATCCATGTAACAGGTGGTGATCTTTAGGCCACGATCGTTAAATATAACCACTTTTGAAAGGAAAAGCTATTTACAAATTATTATCGATCGATGTCTGCAATTCGCATGCCAGCTTTTACTAACGTCTCGCAAAAAAAAGGCTGTCTATTAAATTGAGTAGTACTATTTTTACTTTGTAACTACTTTTTGTGTCACCTACACGTGCCAAATGTTAACTTTAATATAATTAATTTTTTTGTTTTTGTTTTTATTATTTTACAACTAACTTAAGTTTTAGGTCTTGTTAAGACTTTTCTTAACCATGTCTGGCAAACTTACCACTTACAATAAAAGATACAAAATTGGTCGTTCTTCAACGTATGCAAAGATCGTAATACGTTTCTAGTCAGTCTAAACATTAAGAATTAATCTGCTATAAATTGACTAAATCATTGCTGTCTGCGAAAGAAAACACCGAATGACATTGATTTTAACTTGGGGGTTGAGACTATTGACGGCTGGAACGCGATACAGGGTGAGCCGTTTTTTTTTCTCCTTACATAGTTTAAGTAAAACACTAGATTTATAAAGTAGCCTGGATAAATCTAAATCAGTTTATACGATAAAACGATGTACTAGTCAGTGAGTCAGGCAAGGTTATCGAATTTAAATGGTTCATAGACGATTTCATTGACATATAATAGCTTCAGAGAAATGGATCTAAATCTAAAATTTAGTAAAAAAAGTTTCACGTTTCAATGTAGGTAACCGAATCAAATCGGTCGGTAATCCAAAAGTTGTTTCAAATTTAATTCACGCATCAAAGATCATCTTTGATGAAAAGTCTTAAAATTTTATAAAAAAAAGTTTAGATTGTTACAGAAATAATAAACAGATTTAATATATTTTGGACAAATACCCGTTTTCTTTACATAGTAGTGCGGTTTTCAGCAATAGATAGAGTGATTCAAGCGAGAGGTTTATATGTAGTATAGTAGAGAAAAGCCGAGGAATTCAATATGTACATTGCACCCGTGCGAAGCCGAAGCGGGTCGCTAGTTGATAATATAGCGGTTTTCAATATCCATTAATTATAATAGTACCAATTACTGGTAATTGGTGACAAAGTACAAATATGACGGCAGTTTTTAGAGGTCGTATGACTTCGCGACTTGACTTTAAAGGCTGAACGGTGATTAGTATTTTTATGACATTTAAAATGCATCGGTATTATCGGTAATATAGTATCCTTTTAGCATCCACTGCTGTCCCAACCCTAGCGCAAAACCGACATTTCTCGGCTTATTGTCATCACTCGATTTCGGAATTCGAAAGTTGGCGCGGGGCCATCGCGAAGCGCTAAATCATACACAATTAGCGCGTCCATTTCGAATTCGATAGTGGCGGGAAATATTGCGCGACAAAATGATCACCGTTCTTAATTTAATTTTAACGGCGATAAATTAAACTAATGGAAGGGGCGTTGGTGTTGCCATTAAATAAATTATTCCTTGGTTAAAAATACTGGTTTAATTTTTTTTGATTTTTTTATGAATACTGTATTTTTATTTGCATTATATTATTAATAATTGATCACACTGTTTTCGTTTATTTTAGTTAAAATATTATTTTTCTAATAGAAAAAATGTTTGACTTCCGGTATTTTTATATTTTATGATACATTATCATATAATAAATACAAAAATACCTATCTTCCTATAATCCTACAGCGTTACATGTAACACTGTAAGGCGACTTTTAACGTCAGTTTTAAACTTCTTAATGTTTTTGAGCGCTGAATTTGTGGAGGAAGCGCGTTTCATAGGCAAATGGCTTTGACCGTAAAAGAATTCATGAAATAGTTAGTCCGGAAAGTATGCGGGGCGAGAATAAGTTCTCTGGCTGATCGCAGAACTCTTTCTGGTCTGTCATGACCAAGAAATTTGAACCGTTCCTTCAAATAACTCGGAGTTATAGGATTGAACAAAACACAGTACAGAATAGAAACAATATGCAGATTCCGGCGAAGGCGAATGGGTAACCACTTGAGCTTTGTACGATATTCGGAGACATGGTATTACTTGCGAAGACCAAAAATAAATCTGATAGAATTAGCTATGTAAGATATTGTACTGTGAAAACTTACCTCACTAGCGGTACAATCATTTGACGGCAACGACAAAAAAATCACTAAAATCATATAAAATAAATATAATAAAATAAATATAATAGTATAATTATAAATAAATAAATATTAAATTGAATAAAAATACCAAAAACAAGTAAAAAAAATAACAGGTCCCTAACCCAACAGCAGTCTGAAAGAGATTAACACCGCTAAAAGTATTCGTAAATACTTCAGAGCTACTAATAAATAAATATTGTAAAAGAGAAAACAAAAGAAAAAAATATGTTATTTGTCAAATGATACCTAAATCCGAAATAGCATTAGTTGGTAATAACAACATAACGGTAATGATATCGTTAATTAAAAAAATAATAATAGCACTTTCTCCTAATAAAGCAACAACAGAACGCAAAGACAAGATGAGTCTGGCAAACTCGTTCTGACAGTCAACTGTCAATGTCAACTATGGTTGTCAACCGTTGTGATTATTATTGTCACGTAACTTGCTATATGATTGTAATGTTTATAAAGTAAACAATCAAAAAAATTGAATTTTTGAACAACCTGTGAAACGATGGTAGGGCCACGCAGCAGCCTCGGCTGTTGCACGAATGGGCAGACCTGTCCGGGTAAGTACCACGACCACACAGAAGTCCAGCGTAAAGTGGAATTATGACAGATACTTTCAAGGTTGTCAACGCATCTGTAACCCTCGGGTGTAGCAGATGTCCATGGGAAGCGGTATTCACTTACCATCAGGTGAACCTTCTGCTCGTTTGGCAACTTCTCTTTCTGTGTTAAGATCTGTTCAAATTTGCACTCATAGAAAGAATACTATTTTCTATTACTGCTAAGAGTGGCCAAATAATCACTGTTGAAAACAGGGTTTTCCGCATTTCATCGGGTTCCTATCCCACTCTTGCGTAAGCTCTTGGCCGACTGACCCTGAAGCCGAAGTTGGGACAAGTTGGCTCGTCTGCAGCCAAGTCAGAATTCCGAATTGACCGTAAAAATCGTGTAACGCTTACGTAAAATGAAAGCTTTAGCGATAATCAAATTGTTATTACTAGATCTTGAATACGGATCGTCAGATAAGTCTGCCGTTATTTGTCACTTCGTCTGCTGATTGCATGTCGACTGAACAGGGGTAAATTCAATTTGGTCAAACAGTAAATCGACTTGTGAGGGAAATATTTGACACAAAATTTAAGTTCGTGCTTTAGGCGAACTATGAGTCGGAGTAATTGTTTTCTGCACTGATTATAAGTACCTATAATTAATATATACAGAATAACTATGACTTACTAGACCACGAAAGGCTTATCATCTATCTTCTATACTTTAACTATACCACTTTTACTATAAAGTTGATATTTGATCATTTTGCCTTAAATCTAATCAGTCTGCCGGTCGAGTTTTTAATCGAGTTTTTTTGAAACATCAGCCTGTAAGTGATTTTTTTATGTGAAATCCAGTCAGATAATAGCTACCGATCGAGCCCAGGTCCGGCTCTCTCTGGCACCATCGAATCGGCATGCTAAACGAGTATTGAGTGAGTGACGAGGTCCCCTCTCGGGGGCCCTTGAGCCTAGTCACTCAATGGAGCATTCACCAAAGCGCCCTAAGAGCTTAGCGGCCTCCCGAACCGGTGAGAGTAATAACAGCGTGACATGTAACAGCCTATACATGTCCCACTGCTGGGCAAAGGCCTCCTCTATACAGAGGGTATCGGGGCATAGTCCACCACGCGGTCCCACTGCGGATTGGCGGACTTCACATATCTTCGAAATATTCTTTTTTGTTATTATTTCGAAAATGTGAAGGTTTCGTTTCGCAGTCAGCTCTTAAAGTTTAAAACTTCATTGGTGCCGGCACCGGGGATCGAACTCCGGTTGCTCGAGTATATTGGAGTAAAGGCGAGCGCCCGGACACTGAGCTATCACGGCTCATTGTCACCATAAAGCGTAATAATAATAGGAGCCCCGAGCGCCCTGCCAGCTCAAATCTGACGGATCTTTAAAGGCCCCTAAGGCCAACAGTGGTATATCATGCCAAAAAAATCAAGATCAAACCTTCAGGAACCGCTCATTCCTGTCAATTAATCATCCATTGTATTGTGCATTATGTATATGCAAAAAAATAAACAAACAAAAAACGCGCGCTCGCAATAATATTAGGTTCCGTTATTCCGAGCACACGAAGTTTGGCAATAATATCAACTTCCAAACATTTAATTACGACGCTGCAGAAGGCTTTGAGAATTTGATCGGCCTCAAGGCTTTCTAGACGGCTTCTCCACCCGCCACCGGTGGCTTGAGCTGTTCGAGTAAAGTTATTACAATTATGCCTGACCATTGGTGACCCTCTATAACGTCTGATGATAACCCCGTGTTTTAGCGATCGTTCTTCGTTTGCATTTGGCCTGAGATAGAATCCGTTGTGATTTGAAATAACCGCGGTATTTATGCGTATTTTAAATCACAATGGATTAGATAAGTTGGACATACGAAGATAAGTTATTAAGGTAGGTACATCGTACATCGACGATTTGTTATACATTTTTTATGTATAGGCGATTATGAGTCTTAGTGTATTCGAAACAATCCTTGCTCTTACAACTTATAATAATCAGCCCTACAAAGGGGCGATGATTTTCAAAGCAGAAAAGAACCGAAAAATAAATAATAATGAAAAAAAACAAAAAGCAAAACATAATTAATGTCACAATTACAGATGTTATCACAATCCATATCGAGAACTCCACGGTTCTTTACAAATACATTAATTTCATTTAATATTTATTTTAATTATCGTTAAGCTGTCCTTGTAAAGTGTGCAAAGTTTCCAATTAATCCGATATATGTATTTAAGTGGGTAAAAATAGTTTTCTAAGATACCGTTACAAACATACATTCAAACGTACTGGTAAAGCTAATAAAAGCGTGTTAAAAATTAAAACCTAATGAAATAATTACGATTAACTCATTACTGATTATTCTATCAGTTCTTGCAATGATCAAATTAAATTATTTCGAAATAATCTGTAATTACTATACCATTATGTATCGCTATAGTCTCATTCATAACAAAACGTTTATCGAAGTTATAAATAAACCTTTATTAGTTAAAAAGTCTTTTAAGCATATCGAACGTTCGGTAAATATCTTTGTTCGTAATCGTTTGATAAACTTCCGATAACTAAAATATCTTTATTGAACACAATGTTGCAATTTCGCAGAAGAATGGTGACATGTGAATGGTAGAAAAGTATTTCAAATGCGTTTTATCTCTTTTGTCAAACATATTGAACGTTATTCGTGTCAACTTTCCTGTTTGTTCTAATAGTATCATTCGGTGTCAACAAATTATTAAACTGGTAAAATGAACATGAATAGAAAAAAAAGGCAGAGAAGTGAAAATTGGCTGGAGGAAGATAAGGTGGGTATTAAAATTTTGTTATATTCGCATGTCTGGAAATTCGTATTGTAATTTTCTGTATGAATTACTTACCTACTAAAAATTGTTTTTGCTTTCTAAGATTACCTTGAAAGATTTGGTGAGGGAGCGGGGACATGCCATCGAAAATAAAAACACCGACACTAGCACCAATGCAACGAAGGTGGCGGCGTGGAATGACTTAAAAGAGAGGTTTATTAATCTAATTTCGCTATTACTGTCAAACAATCATAAAAAAAAGTAAAACCTATAAATGTCCCACTGCTGGGCAAGGCCTCCTCTGTACAGAGGGTTAATATCCCGGGCATAGTCCACCACGCAGCCTCATGATTGGCAAACTTCTCATAGACTTATCTTCGATTTTTTTTTTATTATTTCAAAAATATGCAGATTTCCTCACGATATTTCCATTCACCGCTGAGCAAAAAGCGAGCGCGCGGACAATTAGCATCACGGCTCCGTAACAATCACAAATATTAGAAAATTTGGTTGTATTTCATGAGATTTTCTCTTAAACAAATTTCACTTTAATTTCAGTTTTAATTGTATGTGTAAAGGGCCCCCACGCACAGTTACACAACTTAAAACGCAATGGGGACTTATAAAGATTAAAGAAAAAAAAACCAAAGCTCCAGAAACAACATCTGAAGATATCAGTAGTTGTCTTCCTAACAAGTTCATCATTGACTCAAATGAATTTGACTCTGATAATATAAATCAGGTAATTTACATTTTTTGTTTTCTTCTTCATTGTTTTGCAATCAAAGTGATTACAATTGAGGAATACTATTGTGTACTTCTAAATTGAAATTCATCTTTACAGGATAAATTACATCCCTCCAATTCTGGCAAATTAAATGATATGATAATTGTAATTCAAATTTCTTTTAATTATGGATATGCGTGGGGTGTAAAAAAGTTTCCGGAATGAATAATAAAAAAAAAATTAAAGGTCAAAAATTAATTTATCGCTTCTGAAAATATTTTCCCTCTGCGTAAATGCACTTTTTCATTCGATTTAACCTATTTTGTAAACATTTTTGCCATTGGTGTCCTAACGTCTTTTTCATACTCTTCCACAGCCTCTTCTGGTGATGATGAGCCTGATCTTTGACCGCCTAATCGGTTCTTAATTGAGAACACAAAAAAGTCATAAGGTTTTGCTAGGTCGGGACTGTATGCATGATGGCTCATAAGTTCTACATTTTTCACCTTCAAAAAATCTTTTGTCCGTCCGGCCGTGTTGGAATTAGTCTGTTAAATATAGGTTGACACGCGGGACATTGACATTGACATACAAATATGGAGTTCCGTATTTTTTAAACAAAAAATGTACGAAACACAATGTGGTACTTTATTCCGTAATGTCACGTTAATTTATTAATGTCATGTCCCGCGTACAATCGTATATTTAACAAACTTTAGCATTGTCGTGGTGCAAGATGATAGTTAAAAATAATGCGTAAAAATAACCGAAGTTTACGGTTATTTTTACGCAGTTCGTCAATAACTTCCGGCAAAACAAACAAATAATCGTGTACCAGTCACTATTGTCAGTACGACGATTAAAGCAACAGTAGCCACGTGTCCATTTTTTCAAAAAGAAGCAATCATCCGCTTAGATGCACTTTCCACGCGGGCCGCTTTGTTTAGTTTCGGCTCATCTTGAAAGAGCCATACGCTTAATTGCTGCTGTTTTGGGATCGTAGCAATAAATCCATGTTTCGTCACCTGTTACTTTGTCCCACGCCAAATTTGACGCTCCTTCGTTGAATCTGGTAAGCATGGCATTGCCAAGTACCACACAACCTTTAAGCAACCTTTTGAAAATTGGGCTCCGGCCACCTCGTTTCCAGACGAAACGCGAAAGTTTTATACTTCTACTTTACGCCGGTCTTCTGTGAGGTCGTAGTACTTACCCGGACGAGCCTGCCCATTCGTGCAACCGCCGAGGCGGCTGCGTGGCCCTACCACCGTTTTTTAAGCCTCGGTCAAATTGTGATCCACGGCGAGCATAACTTTCTAACACTCGAATGTTTGTGTAGGATTGATCGTATTTAACTCTTGAATATGTCTAAGGATGCCCAAATCTCATGGTAGTTCATATGCCTGTCTGTTTAGGTCATACGGCGCTTATCGCATATCGATGTTTTCACACTTTCACAGCGGTGGACGGGCGACCATCGCGAGATCGTCGCTGAGATTGAAACGACCGCGCTTGAATTCCGCAATACCTAATAATATAAATAGTCTTCTAGTCATCTGATTCATCGCCAAAGGCAGATCGAAGCCGAGCGAAGCTCTGCTGAACTGTCAAATAACACTTAAAATCGTACAAATACTACGAAAATTTTCCCGAGTAAAATCCATGTTAATGTAGACACGCAATTTTTAAAATGGCGCCACAATGTAAAGACAATAGTCAGTCACATAAAACAACTGCATTCTACAGCAAAAGAGTGACCTATGTTGTGTAATGCTGGAATCAAATGATTTTATCATCTTTGTTTTTAGAATGACTTTGGAAAACAAAACAAAACCAAACCAACTTGCTTTAATACACATTACTTCTTTATATAAATATTCATGATTTTTTTTTTTTTTCAGAAAATTCTTAATGTGGACAATATAGAGGCACCACCACCTCAAACACCTTCGGGTTCCGAATTGCTGGGTCCAAAACCTAGAAAAATAGAGAAAAGGGTATATAAAAATTTTCTAATATCAAGAAAAAACGTGTTGTAAAAGAATGTTTAAATTATATTGTATTGCTTCAGATCCATGTGTCAAACATCAAAGTTGTGTCACCTGCAGAACAAGTTGCCGCTTGTGAACTCGAATGCAGGAGAGAACTGCATGTGTTGCAAGTTAAAAATGAAAATTTGAGAACGGAAAATTTGAATTTGGAGAAGGATCTATTAAAATGTAAAATAGAATATTATAAAAAAAAACTTAGTAAATTATATTGATTGTCTTATTTTGTTTTATTCAAGCATTTACCTGCAAATAGGGAGAACTTTATTCATTAAAGTGCCTTGAAGTAAAAGCTTGCAAGATTGCAGCATTTCTACCTCTTCTATCGTTTGAGTCGATGTCAACTGGTTGTTCCAGTAGCTCCTCTGTATTAGGATCATTGTCTTCCATCACATTTGTCTGATTATTTGCAATTGCAACATTGTGCAAAATAGCAAGTTCCAAAACAGTAGTTTTGACATTGCCAAATCTCACAGACATGCCATGGAGCAAGCATTAAAAGTGCTGTATCCATACACCAAAACAATGTTCTATAACATTCCTTGTTGCATTATATGCCTCATTATAATTTTTTCAGCATAGTTACATGAATGTAATACTGGTGTAAACAACTATGGCTACAATCTATATCCACATTCACCAAGCAGTTTTCACACTTCTTTAAGGATGGATTCATTAAAAATCCGTGCATCATGAGTGCATCCTCGCCACCTTGCAGCAACATCCCTGATTCACAGTCTAGCATCACAAGCTATAACATAAAGGGTTTATAAATCTTGCATAATTACGAAAACTAACGTAAACTTCTTTTAACAATAAAAATGGGATTAAGCGTTGCGACTTTCGATGTCGGATTTATTCGAAAGTCGAAACAATGTCATTGTAAACGTCAATAATCAGCTGACCAAAATCGGCCATGTATTTTGCTAATATACCTACGTTTATTAATTATTTGTCGATGGTTTAGTATAGGGCCCTAGCTTGACTTAATCAAAGAATTATCGGAGAGTTAATAAACGTTTTATCGTTATGGATAGGACTAATAACAATAACACTTTTTGACAATCTACTTATAACGAGCTTTTAAACGTCCCATAACTTATTATGAATTAGACCGACAGAGTTTTTCACCCTTTCCGGGAATATGGGCCTTATTACTTGATGAATTACTTAACAGATAACAGAGTGTATTTTTAACTTATAAAATCTCGGAGTGTAAAAGAAAATGTCTACTAGACTTTATTATCACGAAAATAAAATTAAAATGTGGTACCACCAGTTTTTGCTGTTGCACGCACGGATAGCCTCGTCCGGTCAAGTACCATGACCTCGATACCACATAGCGGTCGTGTTATACATCTGGTATGTGAGGTAACTGGGGCCCACATTATTAAAAGGTGACAACGCATCAGCAACCTTAGGGGTGTTGCAGATGTCCATGGGTGGCTGCTATCACTATGGACCACGTGAACCAGTTTCCCAAAAAAACATTCGTGATTCTTGGGAACATGGCGGATCACGGCTCAGACACCGCGACATCTGTAGCAATCATATTACGATGTTGGACGATTGCCAGCAACTGTGAAATGCAGCACGAACACGGCGTCTCTCGTGAAGTTTTTCCGCAGTCTAACCATATCTCGCCGTTTCAAAAACTGTAACCAATGGATCCAATGACCGCACTTGCAGATATTTCTGAATACGTTTTTGTTTACGCATTTTAGGTTTTTCTTTGTGTACTTGATCTGGTCAACTTTGGATCAGTAGAAGTTTTGCCACACTTGCCTAAGATTTAAAACGGTTTTACGGTGAATGTTGGTAAAGAATTTAGGTTCGTATTTATTATCACTACATAGTATAAAACAAAGTCGTCCCACTGTCTGTCTGTCCTTATGTATGCTTAGATCTTTAAAAGTACGCAACGGATCTTGATGCGGTTTTTTTACTAGATAAAGTGATTCAAGAGGAAGGTTTATATGTATAATACATTGCACCTGTGTGAAGCCGGGGCGCGTCTCTACATAAGTATACAAAATAAACACGCGTTATCAGACTTAAGAACAACCATATATTTGCACAATGCCATTGTCGTCATAATAAACTAACGTACAAAAAATCGATCGAGCGTAACATAAACGTCCTTGAAGCGACGTCCCGTTTGTATGTGACTGGAAAGTATAACAACAGCCGTAAGAATATACTTACGAAGTCGCGATCGTAAAAAATGCGGCTCGGCTGCCGTGCACAGAGCATTCGGCGAATGTTGTGCTCATCTTTATTTAGGCGTTCGGTCGGAATCGATTGACCGCGGCACGCTATCGCGATAGATTACTTTTTGCGCTCACTTTCAAATTCGCGGGGTCGTCAGTCACTCGAGACCGCGGCGGCTCGGCGCCCGTGCGCTTCATAGCAGTCCCAAGGCCCGCCCTAAGCTGGCTCACGCCCCGAAAGACCGGCCCGCCGTGCATCTGCGAGCTAAAAGCGTCTGCCTCGCGGACAGGCCCCGCTCTCAGTATGTACGCTCCGTACACAGCGCGGACGCTAATCGGTCCCGGTACCCGGAGAAACAGTCCGTCCGCACTCGCCCGCCCCGCGCTGGCGCCAAACGCGCGCCCAAACCCTGCGAAATCGTCGTCAGACAGCAAAAGAGAAACGTAATCGACAAGGTCCCGTTGAAACTCTCCATTCAGAACATCTCAATACCGACCCGCTACGACCGCCGTTCAACCTCCAAACACCCGCAAAGCACCAGCACCGTAGATAATAAACCCAAAATTTCTGATTCCAAACAGGTAGGCGAGAGCAGGAGGCTGTGCCAGACGGTCGACGTCTCGAAAGGGACGGAGAACAGGCTGCTGTTGCAGATAAGCGAAGCCGAACAAGTGGCCGACTTTGAAAGGATTCTAAACGCTAATGCGGCGCTGTGGGAACGAGACCAGGGCCACGTGTGGCGGGGCAGCGTAGCCGCACACACGCCGTCCGCATCGCTGCTGCCGCGACCCCGTTCCACCTACTCGCTGCAGGCGGCCAGTCAGGCGTACCACCAGCTGTTTCAGCAGCACGAGCAAGCGGTGCAGCCGCTTGTCGAGCGATACCGACGTCAGCCAGTCGACGAGCCAGCCTGCCCCACGCCCAGCTTTTTAGGGGACAACTGGTATGAGAACCTCCACGACCTCTCCCAGTTCTACGAGGACGATCAGGATCTGCAAAAGGAAATCGAGACTATCACCGACCGTCTAATCGCCGACGAGGTCCACGTGTCTGAATCGAGCCACAAACGAAACAGGAACTTCAAAGTTAACTTGACCGATCTGATCGGGCTGCACGTGAACGGCGAGGGATTGTCGCCTCCGTGCCGCGACGAACGGGCCCCGTCGCCGGAGCCAGAGGCCCTTACAGCCCAGGGGAAGGAATGGCTCTCTCCGAGCATGTCCACCCCCGACCAACGGCCAACTAACGACCCTGATATCAACGTCGACAGGCTGATAAACAACCTGGACGCGGTGCGCATAGACTGCGATGCGAACGTCCCCAGGATAACGTTCAGCAACTGTTGCGACGGCTGGCCGAAGGGCGACACGCCGGGGAACTCGGACGTAGCTGTCCACCTGTCCGTGCCGTCCGTTGACAGCACCGATGAGTCCCGCCCGCCTTTGTGAACTGTCAGACTGAACAAGACGTATTGACAACCCGCGCTACCCACTCTCACTACGCTCACGATGCTCGCGTTAGAACCTGAGCAGGCGATTCCAAAAGAGGAGCGATTGCCGAAAGTGGAGGCGACTACATCGCAGCGCGTACTGACACGTTCGAGCGCCGTCAGCCAAAAGTCCGTCGACGTCGTGGTGCATCCAGACAGCTCGAACAATCCACTGCATAGGTCCAAACTGGCGCCGACCCGCTCCGCGTCCGAAACACAGTCCTCGAGTAAGAAGATTCTGAACCTGAGGAAGACGAAGAACTCCTCCATAGAGTCCACCATGAGCCTGCCCAATCAGAAGTCGCTGGAGAAGAAGCACGGTGGCCTGAGGCACCAGAAGGCGATCGGTGCCCATTCAGACATAACGCTGAGCACGCAGCCATCGATAACGGACGATAGGAAGGCGCTGAGAGAGGCGCTGTATCAGGGTATATTTCATAGGCACCGAAGAACAATTTTCGCTGTTGGATCCTTCCTCAGGATGCTCAGGAGCAAAACGTCGAACTACGACTCGATAAGATCGGACTCAGACGAGATATAGCAGCCGCGTGGCGCGAGTGGACGTTGACATTAGTGATGTGCGGCGAACGGTGAATCGTGCTTGTGTCACATCGTTAGAAGAAAGTTATCTACAGAGCGACAGTGTTAACCGATAAATTGTAACGAGGCTATTAGTTTGTACAGTAATGTTCCTATATCATTTGTTTTGACGTGTTTTGTGTTGACATCACTGTGGTATCTCGCTTATGTAGCAAAAAAATCATAGAAGTATGTATATTTGTATAAAGGCCCGTTTTGTATCATACTGACTGTTGAAGAACAAAACTGGGATAGAGTAACATTACGACATTAAATATACGATGTTGCTAGATTATTGTTTTGGTTGTACTTGGTATTTTATAAGTGAAATAAACGAAAAACGCGATAAGAATACTATTCCAATTAGTGACTTAATTAAGTGATCATTAAACTCGCTTAATTTGCAGATGAGGGTTGTGAGGTTTTTAATTTTTTTTTCTATCAAGCATGGCAGCAACAGTCGTCGGGTCACAGTTAATGAACGTCGCGTGACATTGGTTGCTGTCAAGGACGTGTGTCAACACACTGGTCTATTAACTCGACCCCGATCTGAGGCTAATCATAGCTATAGAGGGCAGGTGCTAATTCACTTAGCAGCAAAAATGTTTTATCGTGCGAAATAAAATTCCTATTTGTCGTTTCCTTGTGCACAGATTAAAAAACACAAAAAACAAATCCATAAATCCGGCTTTTACTGCAGCTTTCAAAAAAAAGATAAAAGAACGAAACGTCAAACGAAAACATTGCAAATTGTTGCAGCAAGATAATTAAACAATACTGCTACAAAAGATAATTACAGTTATGTCAGAATTTAAAGACTTTGAAGTATTCGAAAAATACGTGTAAGTCACAAGTGTACCATAGGAAGTAAATGTTACTCTATAACATTGTTAAATCGTTATATTAAATAGTATACAACTGAAAGAAATATTGATGTCAATCAGACACTATCTTTGAAGAGTCACATCCTTTTTTGTGCTAGAGAAATTGCTATTTATTCCATATATAAACATTTTTTTTTCTAATGATAACGTCATCTTGTTTTGCCTGTCTAATATTATCCTAAAGATTGAGAATTATGTAAATCCAATTGATTGCATTTCAATATTTCTCTCAGGTTAATATTGATATTTTAGCGAATAGAGCTTATTGAGGAATATTGAAAGAATGAGTACATGTTTTACGTACGTATTTAGCATTATATTAAAAAGGAGCAAAACTTTTGTATCCGTTGCAAGGCTTTTGAAAAGTTACGGCGCGTGAACAAGCGCTGTGTTGCTATTGCATAAAACATATTATTGGTAGATTGTTTAATTTGCTAACTCGTATTTTACGAATATATATGTATTATATATAAACATATAATAATATTATATGTAGACATTAGCGAACGGAGCAATGGATTGTTGATACACATTTTTGGAACAATTTATGCACTTTTTATATATTTGTACATCTGATATTTTATATAATGTGCTGATGGAAAAGTTGTAGTAATTTATTGGAAATGTAAATTGTAATGAGGACAGTAATATTTACAATGTATTGTGCGGTTTTCTAAATTGTTTGTTTGCTGTCTTTTTGCTAATGTCAAATTCAACCTTATTTACGTTTCCATCGCTTGACCTCATGTTTCTGTAATTTCCTTTTAGTTTGATTCGCTTTAATATTTGATAATCAGTAATGGTTCAATTTAGTTGATGACGTACTCTTGTTTATTCAGTAGCTTTACGCCTTGATTCATTGTACGTTCGCGGCCATAAGTGTTGTCAAAACGAATTGTTTTAGGGAACATTGAGACAATTTTATTTTAACATATAATATATACGTAATGTGTTAGTTATAATGATGTTATTATTTGTAATTTGATAACAATAACTCGTTAACTGTGTATAACAATAAGCGGCGCATTGGATACTAATGAATGTTTAGTTTATTTCGTGTACCACTATGTAAAATCTGTAGTTTGCTGTATTCTTGGGTTTTGAACGTGTTATGGCAACATTCCTCGGTTTACGTGAACACTATGTGTGGGTATGGCTAAAAATTAAGACTGCGTAAAATAAAGAGAAATACGAAGACATAACGGTGTCATTTCTTGTGTTAAAGTTATGTGAACGTCGACATTAAAGTTGTTTTCACACTAAATGTTCTTTTTTTATATTGCCTATGTGCAATATACGAATTCAGCACTAAACGGTTTACCTAACAACACTTTCAAATTATAAGCTATAATATTTTGGAATTGTTCAGATTAATGAGTTTATTCATTAAACTTGTAGTTCCCTTTATTGTTTTAAGAAATATGTTTTTTTTTAGATTCTCGACATTTCAAAACGTGTGATTGTGTTTGCGGATTTCGTCTAATTAATTTTGTTAATGCACGCATGAGCACATGTGTGACTCGGCTTATAAAGGTTCTAACAAGCTCATGGAAACTCAGCTTATCTACGAACTGTGTTCGAAGAAGTTTTGTTATAGTCTAAGTACTATAAGAGAGTCTATCAGCAAAACACAAAAAACTACAATAATTAAAGCATACTGATTTTTATATGCTTATATCAAAACACAATAATAGATAAACTTGCGCTATTCAAGAAACTATTAGTATAACTTAGTTTTGTACCAGTAAAACTGAAGTAATCGCCAACTTTATCCTGGCTGTCATACTCGAGAATTGGGTTCTAATTCTGATTCATACATACGTACATATGTCTATATCGCTCTAATAATTACATCGTTTAATAACAAGATATTCTGCTACATGGATGCTAATTTTGAAATAAATAATTAAATCTAAAATTGAATAAAATTGGAGCCGTTAGTTCATCGGCCGCTTAGCTTAGTTGATAAAGCGAAGGGACAGGTTCGAATCCCGCAGAGCAAATCATTTATCTAAAAAAATCACACTTTATGAATGAAATTGCATTGAAAGAATCGTCTCATTTAGTCAGTTATATTTTTTATCAACTGTTCACAACTAATAATTCGTTTCAACTTCAAAAGCTGGTAGTCATAACCTACAGGCACACGGAGACAATGAAACAAACACCGTAAGTTGGAATAAGTGATCTTTATTTCATGTAACTTCGTTCTCTACTCATTCTAAAGCAACGAACGCTTCGAAACCAATAATGGGAACGAAAATAAAGGACACGGTTACAACGCTGACCAATCTATCAGGCGTAGATACAAAAAAAACTTTGGTTCATAGCTTGTTGGTCGAGCGGCGCCTTACGGTGCACGCAATAAAGCCCTTTTTACAACGTCGGGGACTAGACCGTCACTTTGCAAGCGGTAAAATAATAATAATAATAAAAAAAAACAAACAAAAGAAACATAATATAATATACATAATATTTAAACAGACTGAAATACAACATGGAAACGCCCACCTATCACATAAACGGATCTATCATCTATGATGATTATTTACAAAAATAATAATATTTATAATTAAGGCACGTAAAAAGCCGGCTTCAAGCCTTAGGACCATTCTATATACAAAGTCATATCCCCATTAAGTAAAGGGTACGCAAGGATCAAATGACGTAACTACAGGGTCTCCTAAACTTCGACTATACCTAACGAAACATTGTAATTTCAACGGTACAGAACTGTAATACCTTGTAATGTTCTCTTGCCATAATCTGTGTCAATCACTTTTCATAGTTGTCCACCGAACGATGATCGCCACAGATTACGAATGATCACCACACATTTGACATTTGAAATGTGTCGCGTGTCCAAAACATTTCTAACAGTCAATAGTCACTACTGCTTAGGGTCGGCGGAGCACGAATTTCCGTCAATCACATTTTGAGACACCCTATATGCAGCACACTGCACTTACTGCGAATCGCATCACTTAATTAAGAGCCTCCGACAGTCTTTTCGTAAACTATACCGGAACGCGATCGCGCAGCCAATTCCTCGATATTAATTAAAAAGTTCCAATATATAATGAAATTTGGTAAATTTATATTGAATAAATATGGTGAAGGGTTATAAAGGTTAAGTAATAACGTCGCTATTTCATAAATACTACTTTCAAATTAATACATATTCTGATTATATATTTATTTGTATAATTTGGGAACAACCTCCTGGTTTTTTTTAAATGGCATTAATGATAACTTTATATACAACACTAACCACCTTATCACACTCTTAACGCTATTCATACTTGTTTTGGCACAATACAGAACAACAAATTTCACGTTAAATATTTAAAAAAAAAGTTTGCACGATACGTTTTCCCATTCAGTCGTTTAAAACGAAAATAATAAAAAAACGAAGAAAAATAAAAGAATCAGCGCGCGATCATAATTCACCATTATCACTCCATAGTTTAGTAAGACATACCTCGAAACGCCCAATCCGTTGGACCATAAAGAAAAAAAGATTCCATCGAACCCCCTCAGGTCATTTTCATTAACAGATGGAGTTCTAAACAAACGCGGAGATCAATATTTCTTCCTAAATCCATCATTCAGGCCCAAAGAGTAAAATCTATTCCCGATTTATCACAATATATATTTACAAGAAACACACCGTATAGCTTTATTATTAAATAATACATTCTAAAAAAAACTAAATTCATTAGCGACCTTTTTCATTAACGTTTACACAAAATGACACCGATATTAAGGCGCCAAAATTTAAAGAGACTAAAAAAAAGAAATGACGCTGTCAAAGTTTGCTAATATTTCTTTAAGTCTATGGAAATAGAGATTAATATAATTATAAACTTTTCAAATATAATTTTAAGACTAAAGCAACTTATGTATTTTTATTTAGTTAGTTTTAAAACTATGATAAATAGGTAATTGCAGAAAGTAACTTTGATGATATAGAAGCAGCGTCATTTTGTTTAAAATAAAATGTAACACCTTAAAAAAATCGCTAACGCATCCAGCAAATATGTATTATACATTTTTTATATTACATTCAAATAAAATATATTAAACGTAAACAATCAAACTGTAACTTGGATTTAGCCGATTGGACCTCTCGCTCGCACTCTAATAGTGAAGCGAAGGTGCACGATATCGATAAATTTAAATTATCGATATGCCAAGGTCAATCGGTAGACCGGCCGCTATATAGGCCTATATACAATTATATAAAATAAACCGGAACGTGGTCACAGCAGGAATCTATATTAAATAAAATCTATATTCGCAATAATCTTAACTATTATTTTTTATTATATAAGCGACTTAATAGTACCAGACATCATTACATCAAAAATACAAGGACTACAATGTCTTATATTGTTAAAGGTTATAATAAATGACGCTATAAATCTCTCTATATCGCACCCAAGTCAACATTAGGGAGAATAAACATTCTTGGTACTTTGGGAGAATCGGGTCCACAGTGATAAACAGCCGCATTACTCGAGCCTAGCTGGTTCCTAAGAGAACTGTAGCGGTGCATCGTTCTATCTGGTCTACCCCGGTCTAATGCAGTCTACCGCAAACTGCAGCCGACGTCCAGTGCACTGCAACGAAGCGGCCTCTTAGTCTACTGCAGCACAGTACAGCCCAACGGACCCTGCAGTACTGGCCCCCGCGGTCTACTGCCCCGTCGCAGTCACGCCTTCTTCTTGGGCTCGAAGATGTCGTCGTAGTCGTTGAGCAGTATGTCCACCACGTTGTTCTGCTGGATGCAGTCGATGGCGATGTTGTGCGCCTGCTCGGCGGGCGCCCAAAGTAGCGTCGGCCCGAACACTATCGCGAGGTTCGCCGTGTGCATCCTGTTCCGCTCGCTGTACTGCGTAACCCTTAAGTATAGGGAGATTGGAGAATTGAACGGCAAGGTCATAGCGAATAATAATGTAAGACATCGTGATACATGTATAGATAAGAGATTGGAGAATCGAAATCACATCGAAGGTCTGGTGTAAGATATCTTGAACTGGCGAGAAGTGACAGCCTATATAGGTCCCATTTCTGTCGTGAGGTCGCGTGGTGGACTATCCTCTAATACCCTCCGAACAGAGGAGGCCTTTTCAGCTGTGGGACATGTATAGGCTTGTACTTTACTTTTTGTTATTTTAATTAAAGGGGTTTATATAAGATTTATTCTCCAAAGCATGTAAGTACCTGAGCAGATGCTCCAGTAGGAACTTAAGCGTGTCTCGATTGCATTCTGGCAGCGATTGAATGATCTCCCTAAACTCCTTGATCCTCGCTTCCCTTGGCTTTATTGCTGCAAACAAATAAAGTATTAATAAGTTATCTGCTAAGTGCTATAGTAAATAAATCCCTTAAACTACCTAATTAAATTAATCCTTTCTTAGTAAATTCTTGCTAATGGTTGCCAGATTCAGCTGACGAAATCGAAAGGTATAATAACTAAATACCTCATCATTTGCATAACAAACATTTGCATATAAGACTATTCAAAAATGTTTTCTTCACGACTCTTTTTAAACAAAACTAAGCTGAGATAATAGCTGCTTAAATGCAAAAGCAGTAATAGACGGCGCTGAAATCAATAAATACGGAAAAGCAAAAGTATATTTATCATCACTACATAATAGTTTAAAACAAAGTCGTACCGCTTTCTGTCTGTCCCTATGTAAGCTTAGATCTTTAAAACTAGTCAACTGATCTTGATGCAGTTTTTTTACTAGATAGAGCGATTCAAGAGGAAGGCTTATATGTATAATAAATTGCACCCGTGCGAAGCCGGGGCGGGTCGCAAGTTAACAATAATTAACATCTGTATTTTGGGGAATGTTTATATCGGACGACAGGGTATGCAATGCTTTTTATTAGTATGGAGTGCACGCGACTTATTTCAGCTGTATTACATTACTAGTAGCTGCCTGCGATTACTTCTGCGTAGATTAGGCTGAAGGCGTAACATTCAGACATAAAGACAGATATACATAAAATATGTACATGAATTATAGCCTATGTCTCATTCTGATGTATAAGCTATATTATTGTACAGTTTCATTAAAATCCATTCAGTAGTATTTGCGTGAAAGAGTAACAAACATCCATCCATACATACAAACTTTCGCCTTCATAATATTAGTAATGAAGTAAGGATGGACACTCACAACAAGCGGCGAGGACCCTGTCGAACTTGGTGCAGGGTATGAGCGGTTCCTTCAGCTCGCGGAAGAACAGCTTGAGGGCGCCGGTCAGCACGTGTATGTCCGTGTTGTTCGCTATCACCGACTGGTTCTTCTGGTCGATCTGCAACGGGCATTTGTGGGTGGTGATTGGGGGTTGTCAAGACAACCCGGAGTCAGCAGTGGGCGGTACACATCGTTCGAAGAACCGACCGATGGGGAGTGAAGGTTCCCGAGTGGAGACCACGAAATGGAAGACGTAGCGTTGGAAGGCCTCCCTATAGGTGGACGGACGACATCGTAAGATTCGCAACAGGTGGATGCAAATTGCGGTGTCGTGCGTTGTGGCGTTCTAAGGGGGCGGCCGATGTTGAAAGGTGGACGTCTTGCGGCTGATAATAATGAAGACGAACCGACAGTGGACCTGTCTGTTGCGCCAGAGGGTGTGAGTTCGATTCCGACTACTTGAAAATATTGTGTGATGAACATTGTCTCTTTCCAGTGTCTGGGTGTTTATATATCTGTAATACTGTGATTATTTACAAAAGAAAAGTATGTTTATTGTATATAGTATCCATTGTACAAGCCTTGCTTAGTTCGGGACTAGATGACGTTGTGTGGAAATGTGTCCCGAAAATATATTTGTCGTACCAATACCTGCTAAAGGAACCCTTGACCATGTAGCACTCCAGAAAAGGCGTCGATTTGTTGGTATTTTATGAGAATTCAATTACGGATATTGTTTAATTGGCGGATTGTTAGAGTGGACCCAACTAGATAAGGGGAAGTTATCACTAAGAATCGTGCTTTGTTCGATAGGGAGATAATAAATTCAATATCGTAACGATACCTACTTATCTGAGGAATAATAATAACAAAAACTTCCGATGTGCGAAGTATGAAGGCGGGCATTAATACATAATCAAAATCTTTATTCTACATAGGAGTATTACACTCGCTTATTGATAGTCAAAATACTACCACCGGTTCGGACAAGAAACTGCACTGAGAAGAACCGGCGAAAGAAACTCAGCGGGCTTTTTTTTTCAGAAGGTACCAGCTGAAGAGCTCAGCAATGAAATGTATTGCCTGTTATGTTACTTTATTTCGCTATAGTATCAGTGTAAGAGTACGCTCTCACACTGATACTATAGCGAAATAAAGTTCGCCTCTCCATTTATGTAAACGTGTCCATACCGTACTACTAACATACCATACTATAACTGCGTAATCAGCTTTCCGGGAAGATTTATAAGACGAAAGAAGACATGGTACAGTTAAAACATTGTCTAGCGTATTGAAGTATTGAACAAAAGATCTAACTGAACTAAAAATAGCTATAACTTTATCTAACCTTGGTTAGATCATAGGTCTATCGGGGGATACCGTCGTCAGGGCCGGATTTAGAGGTCTGGAGGCCTCGAGGCAACAAAGGAGTGGAGACTCCTTGGTGCCAAATTATTTTCCAAGAAAGTTAACAATTTTTTTCTGTCGACTTTTCCAATAAATAATTTATTGTAGAACCATACTTGGTTTCACAACAAATGTATTGTGGATAAAGGTAAAACGCGAAAAAAAATATGAAAGGAAAAGTTGTTCACTAGTCTGATTTTTTTTTCCAGTCTCTATTTTGGGGAGCCCTCTCTTATGGAGGCCCCGGGGCCGTAGCGCCTATTGCCCTCCCCTAAAACCGGCCCTGACCGTCGTAACGGGAGACCTATCGAAACTCTCCATTCCGGCACTAACAAGAACAAATATATACTCACCTCTAGTCGTATCTTCTGCACTTGGCTCAGATTGCCACTGGCTCGGTACAATCCATCCGTGCACATATTCTCCTCGCTGCTCTCTATCTCCTTCACGCAGGCCCGCACGAAGTCCGGGACCCTGGGGCTGGTCTCCGAGCACACCTCCTCCAGCTTGCGCCCGAAAACTGGCTCATCTGCCAATGGGAACAAGGCTCCTTTTTGAATAACCTGCTGTATGTTGTATTAAATGAATGAACGATTGTCACGCTTTCAGTCCCGAGACTATTAAAGCTTCATCTGACGCAGAACCGGTGGGCTAGCCAGAACCCACGGGTTTTGACTGAGTTAGCTGGCTATCGCGATTCAAATTTAACGTTAGCATAGTTAATTAAGTTGCTATTACATCTAGACACGTCTATTACGTTTTAACTTGCATTATTTTAATCTGTAAAGCATCATTACAGACTTGTTAACAAGGAAATGAATAAATATTTTAGGGCTTATATTTTGTGTGCGCGACCGATAACTTTAGCTATTAGGATTGGTATCGATACTCGGTTAAGCCTGATCTTGGATTGCTTATATTTAAAGCACCTCTGCCTCTAACCTTTTAGAAAATCTTAATAGATATTATGAGCGCACAATTATCAGACAATCCTGTATAATTTACTACCTGACTTACGAGATATCGTTATGGTCAATTGTAGTTCTCCACACCGGTGATTCGATCGTTTTTGAATTTTTAAAATCCAGTAAACACTGACACTATAACTGATGTAAGGCGACAGGTGATCACAAGTTATTCTTTAAGGGCTCTGCTGTACCTCTGACTAATAGGTTAGAATTAAAAGGTTTTTCAAGTTCAAGGAGCCTTAGAACTCTTTAACTGAGTCACGTACATTTATTTGTAAAACTGATATACGTGCTTTTTTGGTTTTATAATTACTGTTTTAAATACATATATACGAACATAATACCTGTTTGTAAAACCACTGAAGCATGATTTTACGGTGTTTCACTGAATGGTTGTTTACGTTTTCATTACCCTTGATTGAAAATTTTAAGTTAGCTACATAAGCACACAGCGGCGACAATCTTCTCGTACTTTTTCTGCAAATTTTAATGTTTAATCTTAAGTGCAGAGATTAGCACAGTAAAATTTAAATTTCTAGGTACTTAAAGCTCAACTCCATACATCGACCCATTAACAGTCATTCGTACTTGGTAAGTAGTCAACATACCACGATTGACATCACCATGAGCCCCAGAGGCTATGTAAGTCATCATTGGTCTCGGAGCCCTTTCATTCTGATTTAAGGGTAGATTAAATCTAATAATTTCGGAATGAAGATCCCGGACTTAAAGTAAAGTAACATCCTATATCCCACAGCTGGGCAAAGGCCTCCTCTCTAAAGAGGGTATCTGGGCATAGTCAACCACGCGACCCCACTGCCGATTGGCGGACTTCACATATTTTCGTTTTTTCTCGTTATTATTTCGAAAATATGCAGGTTTCCTGACGTTTTCCTTTAGCGCCGAGCACCTGATAAGACAGCTTAAATTTAAAGATTTCATTGGTGCTGGCACCGGGGTTCGAAATCGAGTAAATTGAATTAGATGCGAGCGCCCGGACACTGAGCTATCACGGCTTAAGTCTTCAACTTATAGGTGGCTGCAAAAGGTAAGAACTGTCCTGGAACACGGATATATGTACGTAGTGCGACGCATGCCAACTTAAAGTAGTGAAGGCCTATTATATTTGTTTATTCCTTAAATTTAGAAAGAATATTTTAAGGAATTAAATAGTACGACTACTCAATTTTGTCAGATATATTCGATAATATAAAAAAAAATTTTACTGTTGGAAATTTTGTGAATTTTAGTGCGTTTTTGTATTGCTTTAGGAGTATTGTTTTTTTAACAGTTTGTAACACTGCCTAATGCACGTGGCGATTGGTTCGCAGGCGTCGTCACATATCTATAAACAATTGTGTCACTTAGTATGTATGTGTGTGTGCGTGAATTATAAGTCATTACCCATAAGAATAATAAAAAAATGCTTTGTTGTTCCGTCAAATTGTCGAGATTGATAATATTATTTGATTAATAATAGATGATAATATTCGAGATATGTATTGTATTCTTTGATAATATGTGCTCTACGCGATTACTTTAACAAGATATTTTTAAGTAAAATTAAATTGAAAGTTGACTAGTACTCGTCCTAGCAATTAAGTCTGGAAGGAACACAAAATTATGAATAAATATTGAACCGTATAATTCCTTCAATATTAAATTAAAATCAAAATCAACCTCAAAAATAGTGTAATTTAAAGAGTACACAAACAAAAAACGTACCTTAAGCTTTTGTTATATACTCTGTATTTTTAATGCCATTAAAAATACAGAATATCTATAATTTTTACAAAAACAATATAAATAAAGTTACAATACATGTTTTGAACAACAAATATGTCTAATATTAAATACTAGAACCGAGAAAATTATATATAATTTCTGAACATAAATAAAATTCGTTTATAGAATGAAATATAAAATAAGCGGAAATAAAAAATGACAGAATATTTACAAACCATATTTTACACTAATCTACTTCTACCATCCTGCTATGCAAAAAATAACAAAAAAGGAAAAAGGTGCAGAAAAAAAATAAAACCAGCCATAGTGTTTATTAAACAAATATGTCTTAGTAAAATTTCTATAATATTATACATAAAAATTCCATGTCCTAAACAACGCAAATTCAAAAATTTAAACTGATATTATGATTAAATCCAAATAACTTTCCCAAAAACCTTTTAGATTTTGAAACAAAGGAATTTAATTGTGAATCAACAGTTCAATAATATATAAGATTTTAATAACTGAGAAATATACCCTTTTTCATTGTGTACTCGTTTTAATTGCGTACTGTACCTGTATTATTAATATACCTATATAAAACATCTTTTGCACTGTAAATTGTCAACTTTATAAAAACACACATTATTTTCCCACACCCAATTTGTACGGAAACCAAAATTATTTGATTAAAGCAAAACCATCACCTAAAACAAGCGTGGTGTAAGCAAGATCTACAAAAAGAAAGCGGTGAATTGTCTTCTGTAAAATTCCTGCAAGCATTTAGGACCGGTATATTTTGTACATCACTATGCGAATTTGTAAATGTACGTTCATTTACGGAAACGAAACGAAACTGTTAAAGAGCACTGCTATATCTTATGTATTGCTATACAAGTACCTGTTTGTATATTGTATATGCTAAATTAAACCAATCACTATTACCCGGTACTGCTATTTAGTGTTGGTTTAAATATAGCAGTACTATAACAGTTTATTATACGTCACAAAAAACTACAACGTGTTGTTGTTATGTTACTTTGCAGCACTGCCATATTTGACCCACCACTAACTACATAGCAGGTCCAATCGTCCTTATAAAATCAATCGGTCAAATCGCGCTTTTCCACCGTTCTAGCTTTACACAACATAAGTGCGGTCCGAACCTTTGTAGATTCCCTTCTTCACGAGGTCCTCCATCGTGGGCCGCTTCGGGAAGAATTTCCTCAGGACTTTAGTCACTTGAGATTTCTGTGTGGAGACCTCAGTGGAGTCACTGAGATCCTCGTTGCTACTCCCACCGGCTGAAAGAGTCAACAAGAAAACAGTGAAGCGGTCAGAGGCAGCGAGAGGAGACGATAGAGAAGCAGAGGAAAAGCCGAGCAGAGGGAGAGTTGAAGGTAGGGATGTCGAAAATATATATTTTTTTGCTTTGAATATCGATATTTTTGGATCCGATATATCGATATAAAATATTTAATATCGAAATCATAACAAAAAAGATATTTTTTCAAATTCGAATCCGGCACAGAGTACTACATGTACACTTGTACATATACAAGCCAAATATTTAATACTTGACATACCTTTTTTTTTGGACAACGGATCCTAAACAGAAAATTCAATATATCAATACTTCCTCTTCGATATGTCGAAGCAGATATTGATAATTTTATAAATATCGATATATCGATATATTTGTTCACTTTCGACATCCCTAGTTGAAGGAAGGCTAGATTTTCCAACAGCCAAATGAGTAGCGTACCCACATGTAGCTTGAGAGTATGATGTAAGTTAGTTGACGGTAAGAGTAAAATTTGTAAAGTTAACGACACGAAATGTTTAGTACGGAGACTGATGTAATCTTAGAGTTGTTTCACGAACAAATAGCCCCGAACCGGTTTTATGACACTGAGCACATAAACGGCAGCAGAAATGGTACAATAACGTTAGACCCCGACAATCACATGACATGTCAATAGACGAATTATGAACAATTTACCTTATCACGATGCTCTTCGTATTTTACCACTTTATAATATTAGTTTTTTTTAAAGTACAAGCAAAAAAAAACTCGATTTTCTTAATGTCAAAACTGATTATTCGAATACCGACAAAGTTATTTTGTAACAATAAATAAACTAATATTTCCAATAGACTCCAACTATTTACAATATTGTAATGGCTTAGATTTGTAAAAAGGCCACGAATCGTTCAAAAAATTAGCGATAAATGGCAATTTAGACGATAATATGTATCGTTGTGAAGAGGACTGTTGAACTATTAATTAGGTTTACACAAAAAAAAAATATAGTTAGTCTTCTTCATTCCCGCCTTTTCCCGCTTTGATGTATCGACGAATTCTCACACTACGCGCCCTCGTTTAAAAGTGAAATATTTGAAAAAAGTAACCAAGTCCGGCGAATGATCAATTCCGGCGTAACCGTTAAGGCCCCTAAGGCCAACAGTGGCTAATCAAGCCCAAAAAATAGTAACATAGTCGCATTTTTTAGGTTAGGAAAACAAAACATAACGCAATTGGTCAAGCTTTTTCAGATAACTTGAGATTGCGTTTATCTATCATAAAGATAACGTGCAATATGTAACGTATATACTGTATGGGCTACTAATTTCTAAAACAGCAACAAGCCTAAGTAAGTATTTTAAACGGTATCTTTAATATCTTTATAAGTATGTACTAGTGATTCATAATAAGATGAAATATGATTTCATAATTAGTCATTTCGTTGCTTTTCTCACAAAGCGTATGAAGACAATATGTTACTTATGGTTTATTTTTTATATCTATGCCTATTTTGACTGGATTTTTCAACTTTTTTTTTGTAACCAGCAACTTTTAAAGTAAAATGCTTCACACACTTGTTGAAGACGTAAGCATATAAACTAAATAATTGCCTTTTTTATGTTTATAGGAAAAATTAACCGAAAAAAAAAATTAATCTTTGTTATAGCTAATAAAGATTGAAGTAAATTATTTTGTGACGAAATAATAATTTATCTTGACATCTAAGCTGTTACGTTATCTTTTTTGAAATGTGGCGTCATTGTAGTCAAGTGCAAATCAATTTCACAGATAAAAACAATAATAATAAAGAAATGGAACCACGATTGGATCTGATCTGTGGCTAATGTTAGTATTTCGTATGCTAATTAATTATATAGATATTGTGTGTTAAGTTTTAAAATGTTACGATTAGTATAAGTTCCGGCCGTGCAACGTAGCTGTGATATAGGAAAACTATCACCTTTCCTCACCTAAACGAAAGACCAAATTAAAAATAGAGACGGTTAAAAGCATTTTTAGCACACCATTCCAAACCTATTAGGAAGTACACCTGCATCCCAAATCAAAATCCCAATCGTATTACGCACGAAAGGAAAAAGACAACGGCAAGTCATCAGTGTTAGCCACTGTACTACTCGCGTACTTTGATTCGCACCTACCATGTCACACACGTCTCCATAATGGATTCCTACCATAAATGTTCGGCCGCACACGCCTTTACGACGCGTGTGACGGAACGCCGAGACAAAGACCACAATACCGAAGTGCGGGCATACGTTTTAGATTGGTGTGCGACCCGAAGAACTGTTTGATCTTGGAGTGCTGCTTCTGCGTCGGGCTCTTCTTGGGCCTGTCAGGCATCGGCCCGGAGCCGGCGTGCCAGAACTCCGAGACGACGTGCACGATTTCGTGTTCCATTTGCACGGCGACAAGGTTCAAAGTCCCGCGGCGGGGTGTCCGTACAGTTTTGGACGCATCATGCCTTACTGCACGTGCGACGCGCGCGAACAGTGGGCGGGCACTGAAGATTAGCCCGTGGTGCGTATCAGCGCTTTATCGGAGATAAGCTGCGCAGTATCTCGAGCCAATGGCCAAGGGAACTGTTCGTGTCAGCCGAGTAGCGTGGTCAATGGAGTATATGGCGGGAAAAGCGAGAGAAATTAAGAAATAAAAGAAGGAGTCGACAGCAACTTCGGAGTCGAGACTATAATAAGTTAGATATTATCTACATTTAATTAAACTATAGATAGAACTATAGAATCTAATTCTAAGAAGGTAAATGCTCTATCAGAACCAGGGTTTAGTTAACTAATCTCAGGTTTTATTTGCTTCGCTAACCATAGCTATATTCATTTCTATTTTTCATAGTATATTTTAACATTAAGTCCTTGATGAAAGTATTATCTATGTTTAAAAATTATTAGTTAAGATATAAGCTCAAGAGATAATATTCAAAAGGACCGTCATAAAAATATCTGGTTATCTCTACAGGATTGATATTGATCTATGGTTAGAACTTATCGACATAGTAATGATATATACAGGTTTCATTTAAATTAGAGCAAGTTCTTAATTGCATGTTAAAATTATAAAAATGGCTTTGCTGTACATGCATACCTGTACACAAATTACAAAGTACATTGCGTAAATAGGACGAACAGCGATATTGCTACATAGTGTCCTATTTACAGACGTATATAGTTTTGTTTACAACATAACATGTAATCTTTATTCTTCAAGATAAAAAAAAACGTTGGGAAAGCATTACAAAGCAGGTAAAAGTTTATGAAACTTCACGGAAAACATTTCGAAAGCATCTGCATACAGCTAAAATTCACTGTCTCTTTGGCCATTAATTTATCTTGCGGTTAGAGATAAATAGTGTATCTGTCGATTCACGTATTAACCCAACTTATCTCGAATATGACCAGAAAATGGTGTACAAGTAAGTGAACATAAAATACCATTCAAATTCTTACATGATCGAATTAACCGGAAGGCGTGAACGCATCCGCAAGACATAGTTCAAATGAACGCATCACTACTGCCACGACACTTTTTAAATTTTAACATGTCGAAATAACTCCGTAAATAAACTTATAACCTTAAACTCACATATCAACAGTGATGTAAAAAGTTTTCTCTAAAACCACCTCCTCTTTGCCCAATAAAATCTTATTCAGAAACTGCACGGTTAAAATGTCTTCTGTTTTATAATTTTAACACGGTTTAACGGCCATGACACTCCGAAAATGGCGGCACATTCCGTGTCATAGACCACAGGCGACTGAACAAGGAAAACCATCGGTTGCCGATTCCGGCTAATCACTCGTGTGACAGCAGAATATTCGTCATACACGAAACGGTAATGAAAAATAGGTGGTTGTAATTAACGAGCAGTTTGTACTAGGCCGCGCAAATAGACAAACAATTAATTATTACCGTCGACATTGAGACTAGCTAATTGAGATTTGATTTTTCTAAATTAATTTTAGGCGCCCGAGACCTAGTAGATTTTTTAATTAATTACTTAAAAATATTGATTAAAATTTGTCGAAACAAGGACGAAAAGTTTCTCGCCACTGTGGGAATCAAACCGACGTCTTCCGGATGCGCGCCTTTAACCACTAAGGCAAACGGCTAATTGCTACGCCGATGAAAATCTCAACGTATTTTATCTTTTCTCTTTTTATTTCGGATTTTAAGCAATGCTTGACACATCTACTGTTATATCCTTTAGAGCAATTTTAAATATCGTTTTACAACGAGACGCCACTATTGCTATATTAAAATTTTCTTCAGTGCTAATCTCTCCACTTACGGTGAAACATTAAACTTTGTACAAAAGTATTGGCTATTTTACGCCTTTTTAGAACGTGAAGCCTCTTAGGCTTTGAAGATAGGATCGCCAAACATAAGTTAGGTAAAGTAGGAATAATAGTAAAATTAGATTCATTCGTACTTTACTTTCAAACACTATATAAATATTTATTTGAAATCTTTGGTGTTAAATAATAATTACATTATTCCTTAAAGGAGCTTATCAAATAATTTCTATAAATTAATGATTAGACTCTATAGAGAAATTGACCTGTCTACAAAAGGCAAAAATAATCAATAGTTTCAAATTAATGGGCTGGTTTACGAAAATACTTCATTTAACTCACATTTCAATAAAGAACGTTAAATGATGATAACCTTAGAAAGTCAAAGTCAAATATATTTGTTCAATAAAGCATACACTCGCTTATTGATAGTCAAAACACTACCACCGGTTCAGAAGGAAAGCCACTGACCTGAGAAGAACCGGCGAAAAAAAGCGGGACATTTTTTTTTACTTTACAATAAAAATTACAAATATGTGTACAATTTATTAAATTCCACTTGAAAGAGCCTGGAGCGATCAATTCATTTCCAGAGTATGTTATCATTCAATTAATCACTAATACTATAATAGCCATTAACACACAAACGTTCCTTTACAAGTTTTTTGAATTTAGCCACGGATTCGTTTTAAACGTTTTCTCGGATTTTGTTGTGAAAGCGTATGCGTGTCCCATAAAAGATTTACTTATTCTACGCAATCTCTATCGATCAATACAATTGGCAACATTAAATATAATTTGTAAACTAATACTTAGTTGCAGCATTAAATGTTAGTAGAGTTTTAAGTAATGGCAACATTCTCCAACTTAAAACTAGCCCTAAAAACTAAAAAATAGATCGCGGTGTACTGTGCGTTGCAGTTTCTTACCTAATTATATTAGATCTATATCTAATTATATTAGATCTAGAACTACTCTGGACTATTCCAGTACAATCAAAAATACCCAACAAGCCATCATCGCTATATCTCAACTCTGGTAATGCTCCACTAACATTATTTTTAAAGACGTTCTGTAAGTTAAAGTGGTTTGAAAAAGTCACATCTAACGAAGCCGATAACACTGATAGATATTAGGTAAATTTTAGAAAAAAATATCATCCTAGAATTAAAATACTTTTCATGGGTTAGCGCTTACATAATTTACTTATTTCCACATCGCCATATTGACGTTCGGTAAGATACTGCGCGAGAAATTATAACGGATGACCTAGTACGTCCGTGGTAAAAAAATGTGTGTTGTTTGACAGTAATGGCGTCGCAATTAACACCAAAAATCGCTTTTACCAGTGGTGATATTGGATTTGTACTAATAGTAGTAATATTAATTAGTAGGTGGTATCAGATATAAGACAAGTATTGTTTTATCAGCGATAATGACACGTGATAATGATGAGTTACGTTGTTGGTTTTATGTGGAATGTATTTCGTTGTGAAGGGAAATTGTAATTCTTTGTAATTGATGGTATCAAATCGGAAGAAGCTTCGTTTGGTGGCGGTTTGGGAAAAGCAAGCATATGACGATTTGATGTGTTGTTTGGTGTGATTATATTGTAGTGTATGATTGTTCTGTATGCGGAACGTGTGGTTCTGTCGGATGACCGTATTGGGTTCGGTACCAAACTATAGCAAATTAATATTGCTATAGTTTGGTACCGAAAGGTGGGAGGCAACGTTTATTTGATATATTTCGTGGAACATGGCGGGGTATTGAGTAGACTGACACTGGTTGTGTGGTAGGTATATCATGTCAGCCCTGTAGTCCCGCGCTCATAGAATATGGCTAAGGTATCCCCTGTGGCAAAAGGCGACAAGCAGAGCACACGTACGGACTGACAGCAGTCGAGTTGTTGCAAGATGGCGAGGGAATCGCAGAAGGTCTATCCTTCTCAGTGTTCAAGCGCAGTACCGAGGGACGACGGTGTGTTCCGTGGGAGATTATTATTACAAAAGGACAGAAGGTGTCTACCGAGGGGGTTTTAGTGGGTAAGAACCCCGCATAACACATTTGAAGATTCCCACCACAATACCCGAAAAAGGTATTACATTTGGGATATTTGTTATTGTAGCGGAATCTGACAGTGGTTCAGTCTCATTTATTTGTAACTAGCGACCCCGCCCCGGTTTCGCACGGGTGAAGTTTTAAAGATCTAAGCATACATTAGGACACAGCGGGACGAATTGTTTTATACTATGTTGTGATGCACAGCAAAGAGACGATTACATTTCAAGTGACATTTTACCACTGTCACTCACTTGTTTTGCCTTCCCGGAACCCCTCCACTAACACTAAAACTTTATGGTATGTTATTAAAGTTCAAATTGAGTTTTAAGTATTATTACGAATCTTTTGTACGGAAATATAGAAAAGTTTTTTGTGTTGTTTTTAGACTTTTTCAGGCAATTTTTTAAATTTTTCTCTCCGTAAGAACCATCATCGTAGTTCAAGGAATATTGAAAAAAAAATTACCGAAATCGGTTGATACATTTTTATATATAGAGATGGCAAGTGTAATGTGTTCGGATAGTAGCACATCGATGGTAGGTAAGGATAAATGTCATTGTAGTGTTTTAGGGATGTATTCAACGCTAAAGGATGTGTGGCGATGGCGATAGTGGGTACCTTGTCCGTTGCATTCGAGCTGATGATGCGATCTTGATTATACGTTCGGTCTGTGGGGGATGTGGGTGGTGGTGGTGGTGGTGGTGGTGTGGTGACGTACCTTTGTGCTTGTTTCGCGGCGTGTGGCGGGCGGCTGGTGGCGTCCTGCCGAGGCTCTCGAGGTCCGTGTTGCTGCTCTGCTGCGGCACTGGATACTCGTCCAGGGTCGGCGGACCCTGCCACCAACACATTTACCATCAGACCCTGTAGCCTGACCCTTTGGTACGCTTTTGTCACCTCTGACGAAGAGATGCCACCGCTGATGAAGTTAAGGCGTTTACGTCGCAAATGTGATTTTAGGTCTTCGTATATCAGACGTTAATATCACAGTATAACTCTGGCTACACCGGCTGTTGCACGAATGGGCAGGTCCGTCCGGGTAAGTATCAAGTGTTATACTCCTGCGTTTCGTCTTATAAGTGAGGTAGCCGGGGCCCACTATTGAAAGGCAATGCATCTGCAACCCTACGTTGCAAATGTCCATGGGCAGCGGTTATCACTTAACATCAGGTGAACCGCCAGCTCGCTTCCCAACTTCTCACATGAAAAAGCGTGACGTTTATCGACGCACAGAATATTAATATGAAAATGTATATTTCTCTAGTGCACGCCGTTTCTATTATAGTTTGAAATCTCCGGTCTATTCCAGAAAACTAAATTCAACTCCCAGTGCCGTCACGGGGTGTTGCGTCAAATCCCGATTTACCACGAACTAATACGAGATATTAATTACACCATGGAAAAAACTTTCTAGTAAATATTAAAAAAATTATAAAAAAAACCTATTTGAAACATGTGATGTAATAATCCGCAATGTAGCGGGTGGTACTTTAATATTCTTGTTATACAAACATTTGATTTACCTTACTATATAATACATCATTCGAAATGTATACTTACTGCTATGGAAACTTTTGACAGAGCCGGTCTATCTCGGTGGTATTACACAGAATATATTGATGCACAAATTAAAATAAATGAAAACATAACAAAAACAAACAGTTAAAGTCTGTTTAGCGGCACAAGATTTCCACTCACCAGCTTGTATATGATGTTCTGTATGAGCTTGAGAAGACCTTTAGCCTTATCATCGGTCTCGTCCTGCAGCAGGTAGGTGTCGTAGCCAACGGTCAGCATAAAGGAGCGGCTGTACCTACGGTGGGAGACGCCCTTGATAGAGAATCGGACATGACACATATTGTTGCAATTATTGTACATATTTAGTCTAATTAATAATTTATCAACAATTTATTAGTACAGTTTGTTGCGATCTATTTATAAAAGTTGTTAGTTTGACACCTATTATGCCGTGATATTTCCTTCGACCTGAAGTGGGTTAAACTTAAGATGAAATACGTTGAGATCTTCGTCTATGTGGAAATCAACCGTTTAGCTTAGTGGTAAAAGCGTCTGGAAGTGGTAAAAGAGCCCGGAAGACGTGGGTTCGATTCCCACAGCGGCGATAACGTTTCTTTCATTCTTTCTACAAATTTAAGGGTATATTCACTCAATCCTTGGTCAACTCTCGAGTTGTAAGGGTGATTATAGCGGTCTTACGGTGGCAGGGCCACGCAGCAGCCTCGGCCGTTGCACGAATGGGCAGGCTCGTCCGGGTAAGTACCACGGCCTCACAGAAGACCGGCGTAAAGTGAAAGTAAATTACTTTCGCGTTTCGTCTGGTGAGTGAGGTAGCCGGAGCCCAATTTTCAAAAGGTTGTCAACGCATACGCAAACCTTCGGGTGTAGCAGATGTCCGTGGGCGGCGGTATTCACTTAACATCAGGTGAACCGTCTGCTCGCTTGGCAACTTTTCACATAACAAAAAGGTCTACGCGTTGCCTGTATGGTTACCTTCTGGTGTGGCTCTGGATGCACGGCAGCACGTGAGCGTTGCGCAGAGGAAGTATCAGCTCAGCTCGGGGCGCCGTCGGACTGGGTGGTGTTCCCGGCTTGCGCATCTTCTGTGGCGGAGAAGAGAACTCTTCACTTCAAGAAGATGGAAGGAGGAAGAAGTCGCAATCGATTGAGCAATCTTTATTGTACTAAACAAACTATTTCTGTGTTTTCTTAGATCGAGGGTAGCATGGTTCATTTAAATGTCAACTATTCACTAAATTAATTTATTCCCTTCGGGGGTAACTCATCCATAATCTTTTCTAAATCAGGGCTTTGTATTGTGGACTCTCGAACATATCAGGCTTCTAGGACCCATTGACTTACGGGTTCTGCAGCTGTGTTTAGTTTCTTTAAGAAATTCAATGAACTGCTTCTACTATTCCTACTGAGCTGATCAGAATCCCATTGCAGTTTATGGTCTAACTTAGAGGCAAGAAATATGTCAATAACTGCTCTCATTCGGGAGCGATTATATACCAAATCAAGGAAGTGTGTTATATTAGCTCTTTTCTTAATCCCAAACTAAGAATTGTATTTCTACTTAGACTGTATATTCCCGACCGTCACCACAGGTAGTAGATGACAATAATGTGTGGATCTATGGTTATTTGGGAATTGTACTTTTAGGTCTGTAAATGATGGCTGCGTGGTGCGTTACAGAGGTATTGGCTTCGGCGTCGGGGGACGTTGGATCGACTCCCACATTAAACAACCATTTATATGACCCACAGATTACGGATCTGAGTGTTTTTCCACGTGAATTTATTGAATTATCTATGCGAAACGTACTAACAACACGGGATTGTGTTATCCTAAACTAAGGGGGCAATGTATAATTTTAAAAAAATCCTTAACAGGGAATACCTGAATAACGGTAACGAACAGAAATAATTAAACACGAAAAGAGAATTTCGGATTCCATGTTTCAAAGAAACACTGAATAATAAATAATAGGATAAGAGGAAGCATTGTAGGACGAGCCCCCACTAGATGGAGTGACGACCTGTGCAGATGTGCGGGAAGACGATGGATGCAGGTGGCTCAGGATCGTGCTTCGTGGCAGTCTGTGGCCTATGATGATGAGGATCAAGAGACAAGGGCGGACGGTTGCACTCACAGTTGCCTGGTAGGTCCTCTGGTCCTTGTAGAAGTAGAGCGCGGTGTTCGTCAGCACCATGTAGCAGTCGGTCCAGTTCTTCTTGCTTTTCTTCCCGCTCTCAGAGTACTTCGTCCGCTTCAGCAGCCTCTCGTCCACAACTTGGCTGGCGGTCTGCGCCGCTTCCGTCCTCTCGTAAGCCTGGAAAATAAGGCGATAATGATTTTGTTCTGGTCTGTTGATTTCAGTTAATTCAATTTGTAATTTTTTTCTTTTTTATATTGCCCTTACTTTATGATAACATTATCCTGTGTTGTAAGGACGTTTTACAAACATAAATTTGACGCGGACAAACACCGTCTGGGTGCGAAACAACTATCTGTGGGTCTCACAAACAGTTGTCCCGTGTGGGAATCGAACCCACGACCCCCGACGCCGAAGTCAATGCCTTGGCGACTGCGCCACGGAGTCATCTGTTGATAAAGACCATGCTGGATAATATGAAGTATTTAAGCGGGTTTCTCAATTCGACCGTATATATTTTTATTTTACGGTAACATGAAAGAAGAATAACACCGCACAGTTTCTCGCCGGCTCTTCTAGTTTAATGAACCGGTGGTAGTTTTTTTTGTTGACGTTCAATAACGGCTTAAGTTAAGCCTATATTGAATAAAGATACTATGACTTGATTTGACTTGATCCGCAGAACAAGGATCTGTGTCCGATGGTTTCCATTTAGCGGTCCAGCCACAGAACTCATACGAAACATTTCTCCGATCAGCTCGTGTAGTTCCAGTAACTCGGCCTGAAAAAGAAACAAGTTTCAAAGTACCTCCGGCTGCGGAAGCACCCTCCTCGGCGCCGGGACAGGCGACCGCTTGTGCGCCACCATCGACCTGGACTTCCTGCTCCTGGCATATGCTGGCTCCCGTTCCCTGACCTCAACGTCCAGGCTGTCGCCAGAGGAAGACGCCGGCAGGTGCAGATGGTTCGGGCGCAGATTGGCCACGATCAGGTTCTCCGTGGAGCCACCTAAAGGTTTAAGTTCGAATTTTGTGAAATTCAATTCAGGATGTCATAATCATTACAACATAAGACGCGACATGTATTGGGTAAGTGGATGTAAATTATTTTTCGTTTGAAATAAGCGAAGGGCGATTGTTACGGTTCCGTACCCAAAGACTAAAACGGGTATTACTAAGACTCCTCTGTATGCCTGTCTATCCGTCTGTCACCAGGCTGTTGTATCTCATGAACCGTGATAGTAAGACAGTTGAAATTTTCACAGATGATGTATTTCGTAACAAAAAATACTAAAAAACATAATAAAAAAATATTTAAATGGAGCCCCCATACAATTACACATATGATTTTTTTTTGGCTGTTTTTATAGATAATGGTACGGAACCCTTCGTGTGCAAGTTCGACTCGCACTTGGCCGGTTTTTATTATTATTGTGTTTATTTTAATGTAACTAAATAATATATATATATAAAGTAAAAAAACTTGCCCAGCAGTTTTTTTACTTTTTAACTAAATAATATGAATCTTCAAATGAGCTTACAAGTCTCTGATTATCAAGTGGAATAATTGATTTTTAATTGTTAAAACGACCATTATTGATCTCCTGCTGTAACAACCTATAACTATCTTTTCTACTGATAGGCAAAGGCTAGTTATTGATAGAAATTTACACCCCCTTACCTAATTTCTTGTTGATCCTCACGAAGGGCGGACTGTCGGCTGTGACCTTGCCGTACCCTCGGTCCAGGTGGCTGCCACGGTCTGACGCAGGGCTCCATTCTTTTGCGGATTCCTATAAGATAAAACGCACACTGTGAATATCGCTTTTTTATGAGAGAAAATGCGGTTCACCTGTTAAGTGACAACCGCCGCCCATGGGCATTTGCAACACCCGCAGTGTTGCAAATACGTTGCCACCTATAAATAAAATGGGCCCCGGCTACCCCACTCACCAGACGAAACGCAGAAGTGTTACATCTACTTTGCGCCGGTCTTCTGTGAGGTGGTGGTACTTACCCGGACGGACCTGCCCATTCGTGCAACAGTAAACACTGACGCGTGGTCCTACAATAATCAATCAAACGCTGAATGGCAACCGATGGGGACGAAAGGTTCTCGAGTGGCAGCCTCTGATTGGCCACCGCAGTGACTGCACCCCACTAAATGGAGTGACGACCTGCGCAAATGTGCGGGAAGTCGATGGATGCTGTGATTCAGGATCGTGGCAGTCCGTGGGGAGGCATATGTTCAGCAGTGGAGTCTAACAGATATCACGACCTAAGATGGAATACGATTAGTTTTATTGACTTCGTTCAGATGTTTTTGTTGATTGATGTTTGCGCTGTAAATCTCTGTGAATCTCTGTAAATCTGGCACAGAACTGGTGAGCAGTATCAAGCATGTGGACATTTTGTTAACGCTGCGTGCAATAACAAAATGGCGGGGTTTGGCGGGGTTTGGCGGCGACGGGCCGTCGAGCCATCGGGCAAAACATCGTTGGGCGTAGACTGTGTCACGCGAGCCTTGGTGTTGCTACGAGGTGTACTCGATGAATAGACCGTGAAACCTACACCTTTTGAACTTTTGGGCTATAGACTTAGTATTTTTCACTTCTTCCCTGCCCCATGTCAACTAGGCCAGAACAACAAGTAGGTCGCGACAAATAAATAAATAATAAATAAATTTTTTTAGGACACATTTGTACACAACATTTTCTAGTCCCAAACTAAGCAAAGCTTGTACTATGGGTACTAGAAAACTGATAAACATACTTAAATATATTTTTCTTTTGTAAATAAATACATATTATACATATAGAAACGACCAGACAATAGAAAAACACCATGTTCATCACACAATATTTTTCCAGTAGTGGGGATCGAACCCACACCCTCTCGCGCAGGAGGCAGGTACACTACCAACTACGCCATTCGGGTCGTCATTAAGATGAATAGTATATCTTATTTTTATTAATTTATTTATGTATTAATTTATTTAACGCACCTACGAATAACTCCCAAATTCATGACGCTAAACTGAAATCTTACGTATTGGTAAATGTTTTACGCAAATACGTTTACGTTGAAGAAAGTCACCCAAACCTGCCATGGACAAAACTAAAATACATTTCATTCCTTACTTCGACCCTTAGTTTAATTATCGCCGCTACCTTAACAAGTCGAGGCTTTCGAAAAAGTTCTTACGAAGCGAGCTCTCTAATTGAGGTAGTAAATGCATCTATTCATCGGACGCGGACAAGCAAAAAGCGCTATCGCCTTAATGAATTCATTAAGCCCGTCTCGGCCAATAGGGTGTTGAAATGGTGGGAAAATAAGGGCATAACGCCATTCGTTCGCCGCGATAACATAGCGGGCCATATTGAGTAGGGTGGGGTTGGCATGAAGGCGAGTGAAAATCGTATCAATTGTTTCAAAAGGCCTACCGATTTTAATACTCGCCAAGTGCGAGTCGGACTCGAGCACGAACGTACATAGATGATGATACGGAAAGCATTATATATACAAACGGGAAAAACATTTAAACACATTAAATGGGGCTCCCATACAAAACATGACCGTTATTTAAATATTTTTATATTTTGTTTTTTAGTATTCGTTGTTATAGCGACAACAGAAATACTTCATCTGCATCAAATTTTCAACTATCTAACTATCACGGTTCCTGTGATACAGCATGCAGACGGATAGACAGATGTCAGCGTAGTCTTAGTAATAAGGTCCCGTTTTACGCTCTGGGTACGGAACCATAAAACAGGTTTTTATGGTACGGTTCACAACAAAATACGCTTTTGGCGGCCTAATGTATAGCCCGAACACAGTTAAGTTTAAAGCAAACTGAATATTTGCGTAACAATCGAGAGGTGATCAACTGAATTTTCGGAACTATTAAACCCCACGGAGCAATCTTTATTGATTGCCGATATAGACCACAAACAAGCTCAAACCCGTGGGTTCTAGCTAGCGCACCGGGTCGGCGTCAGATGAAGCTTTAATAGTCTCGGGACTGAAAGCAACGTAGGCGTCTTCAAGGCAAGAGTGAATAAGTTTCTACTGAGCTAGCGCGCTTACCATCAACGGCTGCATCGCCACTTACCATCAGGTGGGATGGCAGTCAAGTGCTAGCCAGTTCATGAATAAAAAAAAAAATAAAAAAAAAAAGCAAAAACATCAGTTAATACATGATACAAGATACCACAAACAAGATTTGCAACAGTTATCTGTGGAACATTAAAATTGTGGTAAAAATCAAACTGACGGCCGCTATATCGGTTTAGAACAGACCAAGCGGGCGTACCTACCTACATGCGGTCTAGCGAATGTCACGAGTTGTAAAGGTCGACGTCCTATCCTTCATAGTGATCATTTCATTGCAGGAACCGAGTCCAAAAATCTGCCAGAAAAAGCTAAAGAGACCTTTCCGGTTACACGCGCGTGCCAATTACTGTTAACATATCAAGTCATACGACTATTGCTAACAAAAACGACTCCTTACGAAAGTCGCCTGTTAAATTGAAATTATGCGCTGCAGACCCTTTGACGGTGAGTCGAGTAAAGGGATGATAGGAAATTTATTTGAGAACAAAAACCTCTACGCCGTACACATGATAGAAGTGTACTTCTTTAAAAACGTAAACAATCACCGATCACAATGACTAGCATTAATTACACGCAGGGTCAGATTAAGAGGTCTGGAGGCCTCGGGGCAACAAAGGAGTGGAGGTGATTTCTGTTAATATTTAATGTAGTAATGTTTTTACAAAGTACTGTAGGTAATAGTAAAACGCGAAAAAAAAATTAAAGAAAAAGTTTTTTACTATTGTTTACTTTGAATTTTTTTTTCCGAAGTCTCTATTGTGGGGACCACTCGTTTGTGGAGGCCCCTGGACTGTTGCCCCGGTTGCCCTCCCCTAAATCCGGCCCTGATTACACGGCGCGTCTTGTTCTTTCGCTTTGTATTAATATTTACATCGTTCTTTTTCTACGCCATATCTTTCTTCTCTCTCACTAACTCTCTTCTCAGATATGCCTAAAAATGACGCGTACTTGACATTTCTCATTTATTATGTTGTCTGTAATGACATATCTATAACCAAATCAGCGGTCGAACCAAAGCCAAACGCAATACAATAGAAACTGAATTGACATATTATGTATACAGGTAGATTTTTTGAGAAGTGCCCAAATTTACATTGGAGGTTCTAACTTTGTGTTTATTGAATTAAAAAATAAAGTTTTTTTTTTCAAAAAAATGCCATTCTATTCCCTAAAAAACAGAACGTGTTGACAATGCGGTAGTCATTCATAAATACCTAAATTTTATTGTGCACGAACTTGTGTGCGTGTTAGTTATGAATGATCGCGCGTAAAATAAATGAGCTGCGTATAAATCACGCACTTTTTGAGATAAGTTCAAATGAATGTAATTAATTACTTACGAGTGATTTTAAAAGTTTTATCATTTTTTATATAACTTTATGTCTAGAATTTAATAAAAAAAATGGATACTCTTAGAAAAGCCACCCTATATTATATACATATTACTTGTGTATTTTTTAACTACGGAGTATAAAACAAAGGCGTCCCGCTGTCTATCTGTCCCTATATATGCTTAGTACTTTAAAACTACGCAACGAATCTTGATGCGGTTTTTTTACTAGATAGAGTGATTCAAGAGGAAGGTTTATATGTATAATACATTGCACCCGCGCCAAGTCGAAGCGGGTCGCTAGTTGTCTATAAATATTAATCTGAATATGTTTCTTAACTTTTTTTTTTAATTTTTCGGTCAGCACCTGCCATCTACATCTATGTCACCAGGACTAGGGTTGACTAGTAGAGAATGTCGTCAAGCATAAGTTCGCCCATTGAAGCCCTGGGCGTAAGCTCAGGTCCAGCAATAAATTTTTAAATAAATAAAATATATGAAGGAGGTACCTTTTAACACAGTGATAATCCTCATTGAGATAGGAAATGGCGATTGTGGAATTATCTTTGGACTCCTGAAAAGTTCCGGATACACCCGAAGCTTGGAAGTTGATATTGGCTTGAAATAAACTACATTTGATTTTCATAACGCTGATGAGGCACCACTGACCATTGAATAACTTTCATCTTGTAATGAACGTACCAAAAACACAACTAATTGCAATTACTGATAAGTTATGCTCTTTGCTCGTGATATACTTATTTGTATCTCACCAAACATTCTAGAGTTGGGTAGCCACTTTACTACTACGTGTACATAAAAATATTGGCTATCTATCTATGGTTTGTTCTCATAATCAAATTCCACTTCAACACCTGGAGAAATCAAAAAAAGTTAAAATAAAAGTTTAGAAACATGAATAAAAAAGTCTTGTCTACAAACGAGACGTTAAATAATGGAGCAACACACACAGATAAGATTATAACTTCCGGAATTCCGTTCACGGACGCCCATCGATTTCTGCACCGCAGATAATAAATGCAAATGGCGTCGATTATATAACTACGCCGGAACCCGCCTACATCACTTCGCACGCGGCCCTCTGTTGGCGGACGTGACGTTTTTCTGATTTATTTACGAGTGTGTGCGATAAACATACGACGGGGGTCAACAAAGTACTCGTAATATAAATCTTTGTTTCTTCATATTCTGTGTATCCTTTAAAATAGCGGTTGCCCTGTGATCTAGCTTGACCATAATCATTTTTACCGCGAATTTTAATCCTATATTCGGTCGTCCTGCTTGACCATAGACACTGCCATTGACATTGACAGTATGATGGTAAAAAACTTGTTCAAGATTCAATTTAATATATTTGTTACACGTACTATATATAAACTTTAGTTTTCTGAACTTTGGCTAAACTTTTCTGCTCCTGCCTACAAATGCATAAATGTAGAATGTAGAGCAATGGTGTTGCCTAGCCTAAACGTTGAAAATCGTCACAACTTCAGCCATACTTTTGTCATGACTTTATTTTATTTAATGTAGCAGCAAATTTGCTCTTATAATTCATTCCTTAATTGCGCAAATTACATATATGTACGCACAAACTGACGATCTATATGTAGAGAATATATTAATTATTAATTAAATTACAAGTGCTTGGTACGGGAACTACACAATGTTACATATTGGCATTTATAAGGGGGCGATAACAAACACTTAGTTATTACCGTTAATGTCGGAATCGAGTGATGAATCACTAAGACGATGCGGAAAAGTTATTTCTGAACGCACAACTAGTGCAGTCTTGTGAAGCGCGATTGACTAATTCAGCGGTGAATTGAATGATAGCCGGCTATTTTAACAATTTGCAGAGAATTTCCCGCCAACGTCGCGGTCCGAGCCAGCCAGATTTAACAGTTCGCGCCAACATTGCGCATGTTGACAGCTTGTTTTTTTCCTCATCCGTCCAGATAGGGGCACTGAAACTAAAATCCTGCCTAGCAAAATTTGGTTGAGGAAATGTTATACAGTGAAGTAATATAAATATAGCTCGACTTGGGTTCTTGTCTACTCGATATCAAAACCTCAAGCTGTAAGTAAGTAAGTGACACAGCCTTTTTTTTTTTCTCAAATTAAAATATCGCGCTTTCTTCCATCCGGTTAACTATCATGCACATAATCTTGAAAGCAATTTTAAACTTGACCTTTGCCCCTATGAATTAAAGTTTCATTTCTCCATTAATAGTACCACAGTAAAGTTTGGTTGAGCTTTCTAACAAGTTTATAATCTGTGACAGCATTGTCCAAATGTGTTTTGAATTGTTGCGTTTCCATTTTTGGTTAAAGAGCTCTGTGTAAAACGGCTCAGTTAAAGTAAACATGACATTAGCGGTACCTAACAGCAGAAGCATACAAAACTAAAATTTCTTTGGCAATAGTGGGCGGTTTCCGGAAATTATATTACCTAAATTACACTAGACTAAAATGTTGCCACCTTCTTAATAAACAGTAAACCTTCTTCATTAACAGTAAACCTTGAATATCCTATTCAAGGTTTATAAAAGGATTCTGTGTAGTGAATGGCCAACATAGTTAACACAAGCGTCGCAACAATGGTGTTGCCACATCGAAAAGATAAACATATTCACCCTTCCGAACCAAGTCCTCTCCCGTTTCACTTTGAACATTTTAACTTATCACTGCTATCACCACATTTTAGCACCACACTCCACTTCGGGGAAGGACCTTACTTTGGGTCATTTTCGCGTCCGGAGCACAGACTATATAATACGATATCGCACGCTACGTGCCAACCGCGTATATTACGGGATTCAACTATTGGATAGAGGGAAAAACGCTTTAATAAATCGCACAGGACACATTGGCACTGTGACACACCAACGATTGTGGCGGCGCGGGCGCGTAACATAATGATATTGTTTAGTGATGCGACCGGCCGATGGGTGGTGGTTGTCGATAAACGGGCCACATATGGCGGCGAGTGCGGTGACCGAGAATGGCGCGAATGGAACTTATCTATCGATACATTGGAGTAACATAGGAAGTTCGCGTCTTAAGTTACAGCACGACCGGAGCTTATAGAATATTTGATTAAAGTTTTTGATTTTGATTTTTTTTAATTATACGAAATTTATCTCGCGGATTATTAGTCCTTTGAGGATTAACGCTGTAATCCGAAACTACTTTAGACTCAAACGCGATATAAGTAATAAAAAAAACGATGGATATGTCGCGTTCGCGTTCAAACGAAATAATATTTGTAGTGTCGAATTATTCATCGACGGAATAGCGTTGCGTCGAAGCCGATTTTAGCGCTTTGCTTGGCTTTGCTACGCTTAATTGCTCATCGACAGTTGACGGGCGTCTCTAGCTCTTATCAGCGCTCGGTCGTCGAATCGACGTTGGGAAATGTTCGCCTCCGTTATCAATTTAATAACGACTCTGATTGCCGTATGCGGGCGGAGCGGTGCACGCGAGGCTTCCACTTTCATTGCGCCCCAGCTACAGGAATGGATCGGCAGTGCTCTACAACAGCACCAATGGAACCGAACGTTTCTATGCGCACGTAACCTAAATGTTGTACGAATTGTAATTGTTAGTTGAGACCGAAGTGAGCGTGGAACACTCTTTAAAAGGAAATTGAACCAATTAACCCCTTAACTGAGAGTAGTATTAACATGAATAAAAGTACACTTTTAGTTTGATATAATATACAGCGTGTCGTTACCATCGCGACAATAAATGAACATACGTATAACGCTACTTGCCAATAATCATAAAATAATATTAAAATTAAACAAAATCCATAATTAAAAAAGAAATATTTTTCAAACAAACTAATTAAGTAAAAATGAAACAAAATTTTTAACATCCTATACAACTCGCGCCATAGCTTCGTATTACAAGCCTCTCCTTCTAACAGTCAGTTTTGTCTCTTTTAAATTCATTCAACCCATTCATAGAACTTTACGTTACGCTTTTATAGGTCTTTTTATAGGTCGCTTTTAAGGGTGTTTTAAAATTCTTTGTTTTGAAAAATTTAATAACTCTGTAAATATTGATGTTTAAAGAATTTAAATGTTTAATACAACTTTAAAAAGTTATCCCCTATACGTGTGTTCATTTATTGTCGCGATGGTAACGACACACTATCTATCTATCTCTCCTATATAGGATAGATATATAGATATATATATATATATATATATATATATATATATATATATATATATATATATATATATATATATATATATATATATAATAAACCATACGTGAAGTCATTAAAAAATAATCGTTCTTCGTTTTCAGACTGTTATCCGATTTGGCAGATAAGACAAAATTAACTTCGTTTTGATTCAAATAGGTGTAATTACTTCAAACCCATGAATCATATGTGTGTGATTTGGAAGTTGTGACGACAAAGCAGCAAGACAATAGCAAAAATTGATAACGTTATTATTGTCTACCTAGACTGGTTCAGCCACAAACCACGCTAGTTTAGTACCTAGATCTGGATGCGAAAATATCTAAATACTACTAGTATTTAGATATTTTCGCATCCAGATAGTAGATACCATCTTAGTCTCTGAATACAGGTGTCATGCATTGTGATGGTATCCTTAAGGTATCAAATTCAAAGTCAAAATTACTTTATTCAAATATAGGCTTGTTTTAAGCTCTTATTAGACGTCAAAAAAACTACCACCGGTTCACCAAATTAGACCTGTCCAGAGAAGAACCGGGAAGAAACTCTGCGGTCTTCTCATCTTCTCTTTCTCAATGGTATATACAAAATTTGTTACGCATAAAATCAGCAGGCCAGGGGACTTGCAATTACAGAGTAAGAATCATTTCCACAAATCATTGTCCTCAATGTAATCATCGACATTATATAATATGTACTTAGATCATAGATTATGATCCGACCCATTGGCTTAGACACCGGGAAATTCGATAAAATAAATTCAATTTTAGAAATGCTTGGCGGGCCGCATAAATATGTTCAACGGGCCGCAAGCGGCCCGCGGGCCGCGCGTTGCTCTTCCTTGGTTTAAACGATGAGAAAATATGGAAAAATTGTATGGAAAATCGAAATAGCAACAATTTTTCCATACAAACTGTTCCTACCTGTAAAACATTTTATGGGTGCGTTCCGAAAGTTCTTTTTCTGTGTTCAGATTCACAAATTCCCTAGAAATAGTTTATATGGCAAAACAACGTTTGCCGGGTCAGCTAGTGTACAATATATAGGAACTTATGCAATGGTGACTTGGAAACACTTGATTCCAGAATCGCGGCAGGCTCGTCACCTGTCACCTTTCTTAGCAACAACTTCGGTGGTAAAGTGAAAAATCTCTACAAACGCGCAGAGACAAAAGACAAGTAGCACAAAACCGGAGAAGCCAAAATTAGGGCTGTGATAATACCACGATAATCAGAACGCCCCACAGTATAACGTGGCTGGATATGGTGAGAGATCTCCGTGTAATCGCGTCAATAGCACATTTCACATAACCGAATGCTGTGAATCGACGCTAATCACGCCTGGTAGCAAACTGGGTCGGTGTTCAGCGTGAACGTATTGGTACCTACACAACGGCTAGCTTAAACCGTTACTATCGAATGTTTGTCTTCACTTTGAGAGTACCTTCGTCGCATAATGCATTTTTAATTAAGAAGATGGCAAGCGAGCTGTCGCTTCAGCTGATAACCGTAGTGATAACCGCCGCCCATGGACATTTACAACACACGTGGGGTTGTTACAAAATGCGTTGCCACCTTTCAATAAAGTGGACCGTGGTAGCCTCACTCACCAGGCAAACCATCAAGGTCAAGTTGATGTTAAAGTATTGTTGATGGTTTATCAAACTTCAGAGTCAACATTCCCGGTTACCACCAGAGAAATGCAATTTGTAAATACTTCGACTGAACGACCTTCTGCGAGGTCATAGTACGTCCCGGGGCGGGCCTGCCCATTAATGCCACAGCAGGCACTTCTACTCAGCTCTATCACAATATAATATTCAAATACCCTTTCTTTGTGCAGACGATTACTGTTCAGATATCATTAGGGAAACCGTAGAACTATGCTTCTTTACACACTGGTAGACTGTGGTGTCAGCCGTTATGTGTTACATTTTTTTTCACAATTCAGCATTTTGCCTTGTTATTATCTGTTGATTAAACTTAATACTACAGCAACTAACTCACCGCACGCTCAGTCGCAATTAATGAGAATAACAAACAAATTCCATTCAAATAAATTTTAATGAATTCTTTGAAGTAAGAATTCTTTCCACAAGAACACATCCAACATGGCGTATATATTTAAAACGTTTCAATAGACAGGCGGACGCGGCGATGGCGCGAAAGCGACCGCCGCCATTTTGCGTCGTTTGGCGCGCATAATTAGAGACGCGTCATCGGTAATCGGGCGAATTAGCAATCCACTATGGGCTGCCCGTCCGGGACCTTTGACTCATCGGTTTTCTGTTTGCAAATTGGTCGCCTGTCCCTCTCGCACCGGGAGTGCTGCCGATGTCTTTGTCTCACCGTAAATGGTTTGTCTATGGTGCTTTTCAGCCGACTTCAAAAAAGGAGGAGGTTCCCAATTCGGTTGCATGTTTTTTTTTATTTTTGTTACCCGAGAACTCCGTCATTTATGAACCAATTTTAAAAATTATTCTTGCATTCGGTTCGGGATTACCTTGACACAAAATTTACAAATTTGTTTTTTTATTACTAAAAATGTTATTTTATTAACTCACTCCCGATATATCGTTTTTTATTATTTGTGTATGACTGCTTAAACTAAAAGCCTTTATTGAAGGCTGTATAGGAACTCGGCAAAAGTATTGTTAAACTCTTTGAGTCGATCATTCTGATCATTAAGAAGATCATTCTGATCAATTCAGAGAGTTTAAAAATCAGTTTAGTTAATTTCTACAATGATCAGTGTTTCAGAAACCGGGCAATAATGTCCTTATATTGAGACGAAACGATAGTCCTGACCAGATTCCATGCAATAACATAACCGCAGGTTTCAAATATAAGACAGCTTGAAACATTCGTTGCAATGGTACGAACTTTTGATTAGAATAATTGAGAAAGTTCCAGTGTAACTACACCAACTAATTTTTAAACGATAAATTTAAAATATAAAGAAACCGTCGTATTTGATTTTAACGTGATTGACTTTAATTTAAATTTTGGACTTTCGTCGCATCCAAGGAACCTAAGATTAATAAATTCAGACCATAGCGCACCATAACTGCAGACGTCAAGATACAGTTAGAGTTTACGAGATACTTTATACTAAAAATTCTTCTTCTACTTTCTCCTCTCCGACCTAAAGGGTTGGCACAATATGTATTGGCTGGTTTTTTACGACACGCACCAGGGAATAAGACTTGCGAAACCCAGATACGTATAATTATCTGTGGGTCACACAATTACTTTTTATATTACACGTGATAATCGGACCCACGACCGACCCTTGCGCCGAAGCCAATAAGGTTACATTGCACTAAAACAATTTTTAAAACTAACTGGTACTGCAAGTTATCAAGACATTAAGACGTAATACAGCACTTCCCTTGTCATTGAAGCTGTGAATTTAACTTTATCAAATGACGCCACAAGTTCATTGATTCACACATCGTATACTGGAGCCACTGACTTTTTAATTGAATGAAATTGATACAAAGTCGCTGTATGCTGATCATGTTAATAAGTGTATTGGATTCATTTCAAATAAAAAATGGCAGTCATAGAAATATAAAATAAAGTTATAGAATATCATTCTTACTGTATGTATTATATATACATACAAAATTGACCGTATGTTTTATCTTTTTCTTTTCTCTGCGGTTTACTTCCTTGTATTGATGTGATAGACAATAATTATTTGAATATCACGTTTTATTAACTACAATGAGGCGAATACATGGAGGTCACTCACCTCGTACCCCTGCCCGCTGAAGTTCTGCGGCCTGATCTCGCGCCTGGGAGCGCGGTACTGCGTGATCCGCGGTATCACCAGCGGCGGCCTGCGCTCGCGGCTGTACACCGCGCACTCCTCGGGGGTGATCCACTGTGAAAGATTGAAAAACGTCACCGTCATGCTCCTGTCTGTAAAGTACCTATGTTGACGAGATATCGAAAGGTAAATAGCAAAATGTTGGCCAAGGTGCAATTGTTCCGGTATAAGTCGTTTTAAGGGTTCCGTACCCAGAGGGTAAAACGGGACCCTATTGCTAAGACTCCGCTGTCTGTCTGTCCGTCTGTCACCAGGCTGTATCTCATGAACGTGATAACCGATATACGCTTAGTTGAAATGATGGTATATTATACAGATATATTAACAATAAACGGTAATAAAGTGATGACGCTCTGTAGTTATATATATACGATTACTAATAGTGATAAAAACCACTGCCCTCATCCCAGCTAGGTGAGGTCGGTACAGGGTCGGCGCATGACCTCAACCCTACTTGGGAACATTACACCCAGATCCGGAACAATTAATTATCTGTGGGTCACACAAGTACTTGATCCGTGCGGGAATCGAACCCACGACGATCGAGGCTATTGGCCTCGGCGTCGGAGGTTTTGGGCTTTTTTTTATGCGAAAAGTTGTCAAACAAGCAGACGGTTCACCAGATGTTAAGTGAATACCGCCGCCCATAGACATCTACTACACCCTACAGCTTAGGAATAACAGCCAATTTTCTTACTAACAGTCGGCGAAAGAAGGGATTTGTGTTCTGGAAATTTTATCGCGAACTGCACCATTCGAGGTCATGGACTTGACCGGTCCGTGGCCACGACTGCTATAAAGTATTCAAAACGCTGTAAAATCCATAAATTAGTTTTATTAAAATGCGTAATATTTGCGCTAAATAAAATTTATTAAAAATTCTCTTTTGTAGCGCAGTAGTGTAGTATATTTGAACAATTTACCATTTACTTAGGAAATTATTTTATGTGCGTAAGGAACGGTGTTTATGTACAAAAAGATTTACAAGGGCCTATTTAATGTCATCGACTTCATCTACCAGCGACCCTTAGGGTGGTCCAGATGAGGTAAGTGTTATTACCATATAAAGCCACGTCTGAAACATCATTGAGTTGAATATTTACAGCGCACTCAGAGATCTCAATGAGCTATTTTTAATTATATCATTTGTCAAATGAAGTCTTATTAACAAGTCAAAAATTATAAATGTGAAAAATATATTACGTGGATACATACATTTAATTATAATTTTAAAGCGTTTAGGTAAAAAATTTGACGTTAGAACAGAGAATCTCACTGGGAAACCGAAATGAAAACTATAAAATTCAGCAGTGCAACTAATGAAGCAAGAGCGTACAAGTATTTGTTGCAACAACAAAACAAAACAACGACATAAACATATTATAATATGTGAGTTTGTTATTACAAGCGAACAGTTTTCAAGCGTCTTGAAATTTCCTGTCCCCGTTTTCAAAATAGAATGATACATGAAGTTTTTAGCTATGATATAGTCGTGTATATTTCCAGCATTCGTAGTTTTCCAGTATTTCGTATTATAAAAATATAATAAAACAAGCGCCAAATATACGAATAAAATGTGGATAAATTTATAAATATCCCATCAAAATTTTGTAAAGCAATATTTAGTTGATTAGAAATATGAAAATTCTTTGATGACTTGAGTAAAATTGTTCATTACTATTGCTAATTAACGAGTTATTTAATAAGTAAATCACTACGATGTCCAATGTATCAACTAAATCAATTAAAACTATATGTATGTAGTGTACTATTTATGCATATTAGCTAAAATAAAAAAAAAAAATACATGTCATTCGATCCTACTTAGTGGTGGCTAAGTTTCAATTAAATCAAATTATTTTTACTCCGTGAGAAAAATTAATTCTTGCGTATTATCATGTTACTAAAATATGAAGCTAAATACGAAGCAGTAATATCCCAGTGCCACGGAATTAACCAGTAAGTGCAATAATACAGCCTCCATTTAAAGTCTACAATTACCCATCCGGCGTTTGAAACAACGACATCTGTGTCTGTGGGAGGAAACTCGATCGCTTACTCACTTAAGCGGAACCGACGGGGCCAATGAAAGATGGCGCCAAATGGTTTTTTACTTTTTTTTTATCGTCTTGCGAACTTTTCACTTGTGGCCAGTATGAGATGTGATAACATTGAGAAGTTCTTCAGTAAACAAATAAAATTATTTTAAGGCCTTATCTACCTATAAATGTTAAACTGATAAAATTCGCGTTGCACTTTAAATAATCATGTTTAATATTTATCAAATACAGAATAGAAAATAAAATAGTATCCTTTAGTAGACCAATTTTTTTTTTAGTTTTTAAAAAATACCTATTTTTTAACAATGTAAATGTATTATTAATATGTTTATATTATTTAACAAACACTGTCCACATATTTTTGGCTTATAATTTCCCTTCGTAATGTATGCATAACGAAAGTTTGCAGACTAGCGAACCGTCGACGCAGGCCCTCGCGTGTTCCGGCCGGGCGACGCCGTCGGCGTACTAACACGGAGTTCCGGGTTCGATCCCACGAGATAATGTACTTGGGTGCGCGGATGTCGATGTTATGAATAAAGTCCGCTCAATTACTTTATCAGCCGCAAGTGCACGCACAATTTTGAAGCGTTTTTTTCGAACGGGGCTGAATTATGAAAAAAATCTATTATCACATTTACTCTCGAGTCTCGTTCTCATTTTAAACCGGTTACACATCAGTTATAAAATACTGCCTATGATTCATTCATAAATGTTGTTTATCTTTTCTTTTCAAAACTAGTTGAACTGTTATAAAAGGATTGCGAGAAGATACGATGATACGATTTTTTTTTTCTCAAACTGTTACGGCTATGTTGTAGTTAATGAGATCTATCGAATCTTTCTTTTCTTTATGTTCGTCCTTGTAAACAGAAATAACTTTAATAAACACCTCTACGGAGTTTATCGCGTTATATCCACTTTCGTGTTTACGAACTTAAGAAATCGTTAGATTTTAATAACTTATTAAATAATGTAATTAACACTACACAAACACCGTAGCTCAATGGCAAATTGAGTTATAGAAGCAATGTTGTTATACCAACGAGGAAGTCCCGCTGACATTAAAAACTTAACGGCGCCGACGCAGATAGCTACCGATGCAAGATAGCATTGTTATCGACAGTGGCTTTGTCATTTATTCTTGCGTACATTCACTATTGTGACCTTTATCGTTCTTGAATTCTGTACAGTAGTACGTAAATTAAATTAAATACCTGGCCAAAAGGCTGCTGTTGTGGATGATTTTCCAGGTTTTCTCTGTCAACTTGGCGGGAGCCACCAGCTCATATCCGCCATATCGGTGGGCATCCTCTGTTTTAAATACAAATTGGCTGTTGTGACCTGTGATAGTTAGAAGCTGTGATAGTTTATAGGCCGGGCGCTTGCTTTTAATTCAATATACTCGAGCAACCCGAGTTCGATCCCCGGTGCTGACACCAACGATACTATATATTTAACGATAAATTTTAAGTGCTGGTTTATCACGCGCTCAGTGTAGCAAAACATCGAAGAAGACTGCATATTTTCGAAATGATAAAAAAAAACGTTTCGAAGATATGCGAAGTCCGCCAATCCGCAGTGGGGTCGCGTGGCTATGGCCTAATACCCTCTGTACAGATGAGACTTTTTCCCAGCAGTGGGACATAAATATAGGCTATTTTACTGTTTATTTTTGCTTATAACACGGCCCAGAGATAAATGACGAATGTTAATCGATCTGACGCATGGCGTGTTCATGAATGAAAGGCCGCTGGTAATTCGCAACCGGTTTCCAGCATCCTTGACCCACGTCAACGTGACTAATGTCCGCCCCCGGATTTGCGCGGAGCTCGTTGAATCATTGAAGATGCGACGTAGGCAGACAGGTGATGAAAACATAGTCGAAGGAGGTAGATTTAACATAATGCCTAATAGGACCCGATTGACGGCCGTTGTGAGTTCGATCCCCACTACTGGTACAATATTGTTATATAGTTAATTACACTATGTTGATGAACATAGTGTAGTGTGTTTCCAGTCAGGCTGTTGATATGTAATATGAATTTAATTACAAAAATAAAAGTATTTTTATCGGTTTATTTAGTACCCAAAATACAAGCGACGCTTAGTTTGGAAAAAGAGAACGTTCGAGAAAACCCTAATGGCAAGCCTACATATTCGAGAAAACAGCCTTTTTGAATTGCCATTTGGATTGAGTTCTTAAAGACAACTCGACAGTGGCCTTGCATCGAAGCACGCCGGATGTCCAATATTTACTATTTTCAGATTGCAACTTAAAAAGGAACTCTTCGTAATTATTCAAAAAATAATGACATTCGTCATTGATACTTTAAAGTGATCACTTTCCTATTCGTATTACAAAAGTATCGTGTTACCCTCAATTTATCCATATAAGTATCCTATGTTTATTTTCCATCGCGATTCTCATATTTCTCTTCCGTTCCGGTGCCAATTGAGTTTTCTTTGTTATCCCTTCTGGCTAATATTTAACGAGCTCTACGGTTAGTAAAACAAAACTTTACAATTCCAACGGACCATAATTATCTGTTCGTTCACTTTTATATCAAATGGACATTTGTTGTTCATCACTCTTTAAACAGTTCACTACTCGCAGTGCGCCATTTTAATAGTGACAAGAACAGATGCTTCAGTTGAATTAATAAAAACTGTACGTTTTCCTGTTACCTATCAGCCTTCATAAAGTATAATTACATATCCGTTAAAATATTATTACAAGTTGAATTGTCAGATTTATTACGTCGCGGTATAAGTGATTAATAACGTTGCGTTTCTATATCCACAACGTTGCGTTTCTATATCCGTATCTGCAGCCGTTTACGCAAGCTGTCACTGTCAAATTTCTCCCGCCTTTTTTCATTTGTAGACTTCGAGACATGGCGCGCAATTTTTGTAATTACGTACAACCTTTAAATGCATTTCCGCACTTACATAACTCTTACATACATAAGTTTAAGTCCTTCACAGACCGTAGAGCATCAATTTGCCCGGCACTTGGCCTCAATTTATCGTCGGCGCGGGTTGAATCAACTCCTTGACCTCGTGTCAACACGGACGGCCCATTCATGCCTTTATTTGTTGTCTTTGTCAGACGGCTACAATCTTGCATAAGGGTGAGCGGTGTGGAGAGCACCGGATGTGAACTCGATAATTCTTAATTAGTTAGACAGGCGAGGTTTGAGCGAAGATCTTTAAAATATCTTGCGATAAAAATATATTTCGTAATTTTGCACCGATTTAAATAAATTTACGCATAACTAACGGTTAAGTCACCTTGGATTATTTTGAATTTATACATTTCAATTATAATTTTTTCAAACGACACAATTTTTAACAGTTCCGTCGTTTAAAGTTAAGGCTAAAGTTTTAAAAAGTTATTAAATGTAATACAGGCTCATTAGTGGGCCATATACGAGTTTAAACTTGGGGGAAGCAACGGTAACAGTATGCAGGAGCCAGATGCTCAGTGTTTGAGAAAAGACGAAAATAAAAACGAAAACAAAAACAAAAAGACTCTAAAATCGATAACACAAACACTATGGCGGACGTCAAAACATATCAGTAGCCGGATATAAGATCCATGCGTGATTAAAGAGCCGATGCTTTGGCTTTTTATTTCCTAAAATGATTTACGTCGTCGATGGAGCTAAGTATGCTCCAGAGGAGGAGAGCCGAAAGAATTATGTGGGATCGCTTAGTCGACTTTATGACTACGTATTTAATTACATCGATTAAATTCGCGCCAAAAACTGCAGCGTGCAGGCCGGGTCCGAAAATTGGCGCCACATGTTAATCTTTTTAATTAAGAGACACGTGGTAGATCTCAATCGATTCATTCTCTGCCGTTTTATTATAAATGAAAAAAAGAAGAGCACCATAAGCATTCTTCAGAGTGATAAAAAGAGAGAGAATGATGTCCCAATTTTCTTTTAGAGTAGATATGTCGACTTAAGTGACCAAGTCAATGACACATAAATATTTACGTACGTTATAAAAATCGTTTCAATTACTGTCGTTATGGGAATAACAAAATATGGGGTTAGGAATAACAAAAATGTAACCCACTACTTAAATTGGCAGAAGACGAATCATGTATACGTAAATGTTGTTAAAACTGCTTTTAAAAAGGTAAAGTTCAAAAGAAAATGACGCAATCCCTTCTTATAAAACGCTATTATGATCACTTGTGCGGTCTCGAAGTATTAATACTGCGTCATTACCAATTGCATTCAATTTCATCGGTGCCTGAGACAAGTATGTAAAGTTTTTAGTTTTTATTAAACTTTTTACATATTTATTTCTGATAAAGATGAAATTACAGGACAATTATTCTTGGAGAGCACACACTTTGGCCCGTGTTTAGAGATCGAAACCATAACTCAGCGCAGTGGCGGCTACATAAAAAGAAAACATTTGCCAGTAAACAATATTACAAATTTTACGTAGTCATCTTACTAAGAAAAGTTTACTTAATAATGTTATAACATAAATAAATTAAAATTTGTGAAATTTTAGAACGATAAACAAACACTGGACAGCATTACTATTTCACAAACAGTAATAAAGTAGTTATATTTTTTGTAATTTTATAGAATATTAATTTAAAATCGCGTGATAAAATACGATCGACCAACTCGAGATCACATATTAGAAATCCAAAATATTTAAAAATTTTAACTTCATTACTGTCAATAACAAAACGAATTACATTAGCATATCGTTGACGCGAACCTATGACTACTTCCCCATCCGGAATTGCACAACCTGCATATAGAAGTTTTCACTACAAAAAAACATCTCGAGGATAATTAAAGTCGGTCAAATATCAGTAATAGTATTCAGTGGCGGGTTTTTCCGTGACATCCACGCTGGGCGCCCAAAACTGACGATTGGGGAAGTACGGACCACAGTAGACTATCGTAAAGTCGAAGTGTCGACAATTTCGCGTCTCGTCTGACGAGGGATAGGCAATATTATATACAAAGATATAGATATTACGTTATATACAAAGATATGACACTAGTGCACTCAAATTGAGGCACTCAAATCACACCATGTGTAACTAGATTGCAATTCCATAGAACGCTATCTCTTTCCATATCATACTTTCTACATCATCTGTCACATTCACTTACATATGTCATACAATGTAAAGCGGAACAATTTTTAATCGCCACGTAGTGTGGACATTATCCATAATATTGAACATCATTGGGGCGATAGCTGTGATAAATGATCAGTGCCAGACCGCGAAATGTCTCGTTACAGATTGTCAATTTTCGTGACGTCATCGTTGCTTGGATATATAACACACACAAGCAAATGACATGCCCACACGCGTATCCCGCCACCGCGTCGCCCGCTGACGACCCCGTCGGAGTGACATCACGGTACGGAGATAATTAATTTATATGGAATTGAAGGAATGCTCGATCGTGATTCACTCGCAGCTGACGTTGCAGCAATTGTTTTCATTATTTAATAGAGAGAAAACAAGGTTTAAAAACGGTCGAACACGGCTTGCAAGTTGAACGGAAACAGTTCCAGTTGTAGTTGAATACTGATACGTTCAAACACTGTTAGGATTTTATTTATTTCAAATGGGTTACAAGGTTGTCGTAGACAATACTGTAATGCTAACACCCAAATATCTATAATACTAAGTATTACGGGGTTCGAACCCGTAACGGTGGGGTTGCAATTTGGACTTGCCAGTTCGACGTCACAGTAATGAGTTTTTCTGGTAACTTTACAATGCAGCTTAATTTAGGTTTAGATTACAGTAATAAATATTTATAGCTTTCATTCGAGAATATAAAAATTATTTTAGAAACGTAATAATTTTTCTTTACAGAGTAATCGTATTATTCCATTATTAAAATAAAACATATTTGCAAATAAAAAATATTATATGGCTTCATAGATAATTTTACTTTTTTGAAATAAAAATGTTTCTCCGTTATGTACATATCTACTTTGGCAAGTTCAAAGGCACTGAATTAGAGTGACACCACCATAATTTTTAATTAAAAAAATTAAGCCACAAGTATTGAAAGCGGAACTAAAACACAAACTTTAGGTTATAATTTTCTATATAATACGGAAATCCGCATACAATACAAATGGGCGTTCTGGAATTGGAAATTTTAAATGTAATCAACGCCTCCGGGTGACGAACATTAGTGTTTGTCATTTTATATATCACACAAATAACGACACAGTCATAAAACAAACAAATAAATAAACGAGCACTGTATTACTTCACCTAATTAAATGATTTACGACATTTTACTATCTCCCTAGATAGTGTTGAACGATAACTCCATTCACCTTTCCATTCATTCATTGCGTAATTCTTTTTTTGAATGTTTCATGTAAGTATAAAAATGTCATTCGTATATCACATTGTAATCAGGTACGAAATGAATGATTGTTTAGACAAAATATTCGTAAGAATTTTATATTAAGTATAAATATAATGAGGCTGCTATTAAATGTTTTTTTGAAATGTAAAATAACTTTCCAGACCAGTCATAAAACAAGTATCACTCTCTATAGATCTAGGGTCCACATGAAATAAAAAAAAAAATTAAAAATGACTCTAGTTAAAAAATAAAATCTTTAACAATTCTATAATAAGTAATCAATCGTTAATTGCGTAACTTTTTGAAAATATAATAGAAAACACTGACTGGTTTTAAATATATATTACTTTTCTTTAGGCGAAAATAAAAAATAAATCCAAACTTCAAGGCACACTAGCACGAACGCGCACGCAGCTCACGCACACATACGACGAGATGCGAACGGTAACGTTCTAAATCGAAGCGCGCCTCGACTCGATCAAGTTTCCCGCCTGTTTACGCGCTAGTAAACAATAGTGGACGCCCGAGTTTGTTTATATTGCGCAGGAGCTTACGCTGCTTTCTGAACGTTCGGAATGCGGTGGCGTGGCGCCGAGATGTCGAGATAATTGTGATTCCGCGATAAACGGTGACGTCGAATCCGTTCATTCATGTAGTGTAGCTGGAATAGATTGCGCGGGAAATTACTAGAGAGGGAAACGATCCAGTGACATGGATGAAGGCCATAGAAATATTTCTTTGAGGTTGTATATGTAATAGCTTAACCGAAACTTTTTATTTGTCTTTTTACTATGACAACTTCTACATACTACGAGTCACAAATTTAGTATTAAAAATTAGAGATTGGCCCAACTTGTATTGGAATTAAAAAATGAACAGAGTTACTTATAGTATCTATAAATACAATACATTTCGCGTAAAAGTTAACTATAATATAAATACAAAAATAACTATCACTCGCAAGTAGTACGTACAAGCTAGTATGAACGAAGATGCTACTTGAACTTAATTTGCAAATAACATAACCTTAAAAATCACCCGAATTTAATGCACTTCCACAGTGTATAAATCACTCGTCATTCCTAACACTTTAGTATCCACTCGTAACTGGCCCAAATTCGCTGTACGTGGCTCCCGCAACAATGCCTGATAAGTCTAGACTGCCGTCCACAAGTCGTCTTTATCACGTAGGCAATAGACGATAGAATGGGAAAGCATTAAATTCCACGCTGATGAACTTGCATCAAGCTATCTCGCCAAGATCTTTACGATGCCTATTTCGGGTAAAACAAGGAATTAGGTAAGCAGAGATTATTTAAAGTTTTTTTACTAATCGGAGACATTGACGATTTATAACAGATGAATCTATCCGAATTGTGTGTGGGATCGCTATGCCCAGAAGTTGTATGAAGTGAAATATAAAGTGGAGAAACGGCCTATGTATGTCCCACTGCTAGCAAAGGCATAGGGTGTACAGACATAGGGTTTTATGGCATAGGGCATACCCCTTCGTGGATTGTCGGACTTCTCATATCTTCGAAATATTTTTTTCATATTATTATATCTAAAACATGCAGGTTTCCTTACGGCCAAGCATTCATCAAGTCACCAATTAAAATTGCATTTATTACTTAATCCAAACTCAGGTTCGAATATATTGAATCAAAAGCGAGCGTCCGGATGCTATCACAGTCGATTCCTGTTGGATCTAAGTAAGTCGAGGAATCGAAGTGTTTACGTTTTACTGCTACTTGCGGCCCTCAATTACGCTTCGTAAGCGCACAATTGTTCCGCCATTTGCATGTCTACGACTTAGTATTCAATGGCGTTTCCTTTCGCGCCTTGAGGTCTGGAGTCGATCCCGTAGATGGCAACGCGCCGTCGTTTGCCCGCGAGTCTGCCACTGCCTACGTGATGGCTGCCACATTGTCACGCGCAAATTTATTGCATAGCAAATTGGCTTCGACACACAGTATTCGGGACATCGGAGGTAGCTTTAAAGGTGCATGGAATAGTTTCCAATCTTGGTCCCAGTATTTGTTGCATGTTTATTTATTATTCTTTAGTGGAAACACCTTAAAAATGGGTTAAAAAGGGCGGACGCCTGTTGTGACTATAGGAACACATCCGCCATACTAAATCGATTCTTCTTTAAATCATCGTCATTTCAGCCTGTTTGATTCCACTGCTAAATATAGGACTCCGCCACAGACTGCCACGATGCACTATCCGCACACTTGCATAAGTTGGCCAGGTTGCTTCTTTAAATAATAGTCTATAATTAATTGTAAATAATAGTTATTCATTTTGACTACCAATTAATGCAAAATCCGACACGTATTGAGACAGCTGTTAAGGAAACAACAGCGTTTTAGCGCAACAACAGTTTTATTATAACTCGCCGCATAGGTTGCGCGGTGTAAACGGTCGACCAATTACGCGTCAGTACTAAACCGGCGTACTAAGCCGAAGCTGGAATAAGGTCGTAGCGCCTGACTTTGAGGCGCATTCAGGCTAAAGTTAAGCAGATAAGGGTTCGTTGACTCGTTTCAGCAGACGAAGTCACGCCTGGAGGAAGGTCAGGCTATGTAAACTAAACGACAGACTCATGGACGCCAGTCAACCGAAATTAAATTGAATCAATTACGGATTTCAGCCTTAGAGAATCACTATCACTACATAGTATAAAACAAAGTCACCGCGCTGTCAGTCTGTCCCTATGTATGCTTAGATATTTAAAGACATTTAGTAATAAATTTGTCGCACCGAACTACATAAACAAATTAGAAATTTCGTCGAAGTCCGAAAGGTATCACTTTCGGAATTTCGACATATGCGTCGACCTAATAGGGATTATCTTTTAATAAGATACCATTGTCTGCCTGCATTAGTAGGCCCAAACCCGTGGATTCGTGTTAGCCAACCGGTTCTGCGTTCGATGAAGTCTTTAATAGTCTCGGGACTAAAAGCGCAAATGTCAGTTAAGAAAAGATACAAGATACTAGTAAGGTTGCAAGGATTCCAAGCGTTCTGGTCGTGATGGAAGTCGTTTCGCGGAAAGACAATTGTCAGCGGACATGTGCACGTGCGGGACTAAAATAAAAATGATCTAAAATCATTCCCACAACGACTGAAGCGCTGTTAATCTAAGTCATCGCAACATGTGGCCGGCAAATGACGGATGGGGGGCGTGGAAATGATTTATTGGCAACAAATCACATTGCGCTTTTGATATCATCGTTCTGATCATTGATTTGTTGATGCTCTTAGTTGTGCTCCAGTTATAACATGTTGTAACATAGTCATAACTAACTGTTATTTATTTGAGACCCCTTTATTTTATTTAGGTTACGTTTTAGATATAAAGTAAGCGTACGAAATTGTGGTACTGCCGGCGAAAATGTGATTTCTAGTTAAAAAATAACAGTCATATAAATGTGTTTACCGCGTTAATTCAAGTTAAAAATGAACGGTTAACTTATCAACGTTTATCTTCGGATGACGTGTTCTTTACGTCATTCGCAACGATTATCAAGTTGGTAAACAAGTTACTGCGTACGTTAGCAAAGTATTTCACTGAAGTGTGTTCCAGTTTATCTGTACTTACATTATAAAAACCGATGAATTTGTTTTATTTGTACGACAATTTCAGAATATCTACAACGGATTCTTAAAATTTCTTTTCCAACTTATAAAGTCTTCATTACCTTTCACATTTAAGTATTTGTTTAATATGCCATCTCGATATCCGTGGGATAATCAAGTCGTTGCATAAATGTATGTCTCCTGCTTGACTGATATTACTGATGGGCACTGAGGTCATGCGTTGGGTAAAAGGTTAATCACACCCACATTCGCTAAAGTAATTACCTACTCAAATATTGAATGTCTGAATTTTCTAGACGGCGGCATTGAAAATTGAAAGGAACTAAGATTTAAATTCTGTTATACTAAAGTTCACTTATCACTGTGTCGCGACTAACTTATCTTTCAATACGCGACGTTTAGGATACTTGAACGCATCCATTGACCACAGAAAAGAAAGCCAACAAACAAAACCGAAAGTGACGGTCCCTAAATCATAAAACTTAATTAAATCGTTATAAGACTTGTGCAAGAAGACTCAACAAGGGAGAGGGCTAGTCATCAGTAGAGTATCAGACGACCGCAAACCTACCACGTCATTGGTGACCACTGGTGTCTAATGAGCTTATTGTAAATGATAACATCCGGTCATGACTCAAACTGTTGATTTAAAACTTGACGAGAAAACATAGTTCGCTACGCAAGCGTTCACTGTTCTAAAGAGGTCGGCACGAGAAATACATACAGCTTGAATTTAAAATTAATGCAAGCATACTAGACGTTTTGATGTTGAAATATCGCAGTAATATATTCGCATATCTCATTATTAACACCCACTTATAGTGTATTCATGTGTGTGTAGGTTTTTACGTACTTATGAAGGTGATACAAACTGTCGATTCACATCATCGACCTCGAGAGATCATCATATAATATCGTGAAAGATGAGGAGCTGACGTCAAGGTTTCACCATTCCTGATTTTTTCATCGGAACAAAACTACATATCCCAATTAGCTAAACTTTGAGATGAATGTATCAAATTATTAAATTGTCATCGGTCCTTAACAGGTGTGCAAATTTTCAAATTAATCAGTCCTGTCTTGAAGTAGACGAAAATTACGTTGAAATATTCCGTAATATAGATGTATACGTAACAGGTGAAGCTAATAAAGAAGACCAGAATAAAGGAACACATAGTGACATGAAGTATCGTGGTAGGTTTATCAGTGGTAGGACCACGTAATGGTATTCACTGTTGCACGAATGGGCAGGTCCGTCCAGGTAATTACCACGACCTCACAGAAGACCGGCGTAAAGTAGAAGTGTTAAACTTCTGCGTTTCGTCTGGTGAGTGAGGTAGCCACTTTATTTAAAGGTGGCAACGCTACTGCAACCCTACGGGTGTTGCAAATGTCCATGGGCAGCGGTTTATCGCTTAACATCAGGTGAACCGCCAGTTCGTTTGCAGCTTTGTCACATAAAAAAAAAACACCGACGGCGGAAGGAAGTGGTAGTTTTTAGTCATGTTTTAGACCGTCCCAACCACACTACTACACTAGATGCGACAAACCGATTCCTCCTCAGGACGATCTACAAGGTAAGGCTCTCCATAGAGAAGATGGTTGGAGTTTATAATCAGCTTAGGATGAGAAAATAAATCCAAGCATACCAACAATGAACTTAAGATTTCATAAGCTCAGATACAATTGACGGTAGCCCGCGATAATTCAAATAAAACGCGATAAAATCCGAATAATCGTTTCATATATAATAGTTCCATATTTATTTAATTAAAAACTTTACAACGCCTTTTTGCGTCCGGGATATTGATATGTCGACAAAATTACTATCTATCCACAATTTGGATTAAATGAACTTGTTTTTTTATGTGAAAAGTTGCCAAACGAGCAGACGGTTCACCAGATGGTAATTGAATACCGCCGCCCATGGACATCTGCTACACTCGAGGTTTACAGATGCGTTGATAAAAGGTTGTTGAAAATTGGGCTCCGGCTACCTCACTCACCGGACGAAACTCGTAAGTATTTGTCATACTTCCACTTTACGCTGGTCTTCTGTGAGGTCGTGGTACTTACCCGAACGAGCCTGCCCATTCGTGCAACAGCCGAGGCTGCTGCGTGTCGTATCTGGGTGTTTGGCCACGTCAAATTTATGTGTGTAAAATAAAACGTTACAACACAGGATAATGTTATCGAACAGTTTGTTCGATCATCATCATTTTGTCAAGTGGTCGATTTCAAATAGGACCACATGGGGAATGTTTATGCACAAATTATTATTATTATAGGGAACAGACACACGCCACGTGTACAACATTTGATAGCGTGTGTGCGGAAAACGAATGACGTTCGAATTTATGTCAACCAGTTGATGATGAAGTGAATTAACAAAATCATTTCATTTTGATTTCATTTCATTTGATTGACAGACTTTTATGTTTTGCGAGGCTAATGATATCAAAAATATTTACGCCATTACTATGGGATTCTATCTCTACATAGTATAAAACACAGTCGTCCCGCTGTCTGTCCCTATGTATGCTTAGATCTTTAAAACTACGCAACGTATCTTGATGCGGTTTTTTTACTACGAGTAGATAGAGTGATTCAAAAGGAAGGTTTATATGTATAATACGCTGGTAATTCATGAAATTAGGTCTAACCAATACTGTGATCGTAATAAGTGTGCTGAAAGCCCCCACGCCTTAATGAGATAAATTGTAAAAAAAATTACATTATTTTTATTAACAAATAATAAAACCTACCTCAATGCATCACTGACTTTCTTTTAAGAAGTTCCGCGTATCTCGGATCTAAGATTAAATACCAGTGAAAAGAATATTTATTTATTTATTTATTTTAGTCTAACAAACTAAAAACATCCAGAACAGACGGAATTATACTTTATACGTATGCAGGTACTTAATGGTGAATGCAGAACATTTCAACACCGAAATTTAAAATCAAGGACGAGTGTGGGACAATATATCCACCACATAAGAGCTTAACACGATTCAAAAAACACTATGTAGGTTTATGTAGAACCTGTGAATGGCGGAGTTCCGACTTAACAAACATAAAAATTACAATAATTGAATTGATAAAGGACCTCCTCTTTTTTTTGAAGGCGGTTGAAAATTATTAATGGTAAAATAAATGTCCCGACGAGTTTCTTTCGCCGGTTCTTCTCCGGTCAGTGGCTTTTCTCTTCCGAACCGGTAGTAGTGTTTTATCAATCAATAAGTAAGTGTTATTCTTCTATATGAAATGAAGATATTTGAATTTTAATTAAGTCTAACTCTGATCACACCAGTACTGTGATGGCAAGAAATAAAAATACCGTAAGCTCTTACTGCGTAGATCTGAAAGTTAATTTGTTAAAAAAGTTAACAGTAGCCCGGACTAACTAAGGTACAATGAACATTGATTTTGGTGGCTTTTGGCATTTGTTGTTTTGTCATATTGATTTTTAGGGTTCCTTATCCAAAGGGAAAACGGAACCCTATTACTACGACGCCGCTGTCTGTCTGTCCGTCCATCATCAGGCTCTATCTAATGAACCGTGATAGTTAGACAGTTAAAGTTTCACGGATTATGTATTTCTATTGCCGCTATAACAACATACTAAAAACAGAATATGAAAATATTTAAGTGGAGCTCCCATACAAAGGGCATTATTTTGTGCCATTTAAATAGATAACGGTACGGAACCCTTCGAGCGCGAGTCCGACTCGCACTTGGCCGGTTTTTTATTCTCGGCGTGCCGGGAGCACAGATTTCGCCTTAACGCACCTTATTCGCGTAGACACAAAATCGTTATCAATTTTAGTTCCAATCGGCCGTTGCTTATCGCAGCATCCGTTAATAGACCAAGCCCTTAATTGGAAGTGTGTGTTATCTTTAACAAGCCATCGCAAGAGCCATCTGGCAGAGAAGTGTTAAGTTTAACAGCCACTCGACTACGTGCACACAGTGACAAGTATGGGAAACTTGACGCAGCTCGTGTTGAAAGCTTTTAGAAGGCGATCTTAAAAAGTATTTCATACAATTATTTGAAGTTATTTCCTATTATAGCTAGAAAGTTTTCTGTAGTTCTGTAGTATATGCTTTTAGGTTCCTTAACTTCTATACATTACTTTTTTATTAACAGCTATTAGTATTCACAGTTCTGTCCTTAACTCGTTAAGCCAATATTGATTCATGTTTCATATCATTTTAGAATTTAACAATTAACTGTCATTCCGTTAAACTTTTAACACTTTTTTCTTTAGAATTTTTCTCGACACTCAATGGTTGATTTGCTCAGTGTCAATCGAAATGTTTTCATAGATGGTTTTTTTTTTACCGTGGCCCGACACGCAATTGTGTTCACTGTTGCACGAATGCTCAGGTCCGTCCAGGTTAGTACCACGACCTCACAGAAGCCCGGCGTAAAGTAGAAGTGTTACACTTCTGCGTTTCGTCTGGTGAGTGAGGTGGACGGGGCCCACTATATTTAAAGGTAGCAACGCATTTTCAACCGTATGGGTTTTGCAAACATCCAGGCGATAGATATCACTTAACATCAGGTGAACCGCCAGCTCGTTTGCCACTTTCTTACATAAAAAATTGTCCCTAACTAATAATCCCAAAAATGAAATGTTAAACAAATAAAACATTGGTATTAGTGAGGCTGTAGAACATCGTAGAAGAAATGACGAGTCGTCAGAACACAGAAGAGGCTAGTGGGTGAGCTTTCAGCATCTCGGTGGTCTATCCCCGCAGAAAGTGCAATGGGTTTGTTTTTGCGACGACCTCGTCGTCCGTCATTACGAGAGTGAAAACGGCGGTCACCGTGCAAAAACGCGCGGCCGAGGAACGCGGAATACGCCTACATTAGGTTGTGCAACAGGGCTGCCACAGAACCAGTTATACCACAAAAAATATCTTCATGTTACAACCATGATGCATGTTAGCCGTGCACACTGATAACGTGCAACACCGTGCGGATTTGCTACGTGGCAATGGCAGCTTGAAATTATCGTTTGGCAAGCGACTTAAGACACCTTACCTCGATCCTACACGTAGCCTTGAATGTAATTTTGAACTTGATATAAACTAGGAGCCTATAAATATGCGATGGTCGCTGGTGCCGACAAGTGTTAGAGTGGATACCATCTTTTCGTACTTTTTCTACATGTTTTAATGTTCAATCTTAAGTGCAGAGATTAGCACTATAAAAAAAAAACTTTAAAATTTATAAAAAGCAATGGCGTCATCTCTCGTTCGAATTATCGTTGTAAAAACGATATTCGAAATTGTTTGTATGCTGGAAAGGATATAACAATAGATGCGCCAAGCATTGCTTCAAATGCTAAATAACAATGTAGAAAGAAGGCGTTAAGATTTTCGTCGCTGTGGCTATCAGCCGTTTAGCTCAGTGGCTAGAGCGTCAGGCCGCGAATGCCGAAGACGTGGGTTCGATTCCCACAGCGGCGACAATCTTTTCGTACTTTTTCTACATGTTTTAATAGTGGACACCACGGTTAGGAAAACTTAGTGTGGGACGGCCTGCAGTGCGATGGACTGACGACTTAAGAAGGGAGGCTGGCAGCGGATGGATGCGGGCTGCCCAGGACCGGGATAGTTGGCACACTTTGGGGGAGGCTTACGTTCACCAGTGGACGGCGATAGCCTGATATTAATTGATATTGATAGATATATGGCCCAGTATAGTCCACGCCTGGGCAAAAGCCATTTCGAAGCCTTTATAAAAAGTTGTGGTTTTAGCGTAAATTCGAGAAGTAACGTATTGACAAACCGTCTAAGAGTATTTTAGATCTGTGATTGAAGAGAAGGCTAAAATTCGAAAAATATTTTGAAATGGGTATAATATATAAAAACTACTGTAACTGACATCTAAACTAAAAATAAACAGTGCTTATTTAGTGTCCATCTACAAGCTCCAATCAACAAATCGATCTTTTTTCGAAACCTATTGTATCTACTAAAACAAGCCAACTTGACAGAGCCAACCCTAATGGCCGATGCATTTTTTGCGCGCGTCGATGCTTTTACGCGTTTCTCAATCGGGCGCATTTACTAGAATGGAGTTAACATTATTTTCTATCTAATCACAATTGCTAATGTCCGCGCACTCCATCGCTAGTATAGTATTGGCTGTCGTGATTAATAAAGAGACGGCAACTAAGTCAGCCTTCACCACCCTGGTGGTGAGTGCCATGGATCCTCAGAACACCGGCGGCCACAACCTGGTGGTGAAGAGATGCCCATGGACTCTTACAGCACCAGAGATTAGGCGTATTTTCAACCACTGGGGGTGTGCCGTGGGCTACCACAACCCCATTCGCTGGACGCAACCCAAATCTATGAATACATTGACTTCAACCAAGGATTATGGTAGTGCTACCAACTGTAAAAGAAAAAAAGTAGAATATGATTTAAAAAACTAAAAAACCCGTTTGCTTTCCTGTGTAATTTTTTATTTTGATATACCCAGTGTCTCTCTCACAGTAAATACGAATCTAACGAAACCTCTTAAGCTAAAATCCATCAAGCCGTTCGGACTGCAGAGTGTGCAAAACAATTATAGATACATACATACTCTTGAAAAACCCCTCCTTGGCGCAGTCCGATAAATACCTCTAAAGCAATTCTAAAACTCACTAAAATTCACTAAAGTCAAACCAAAACTTTTGAAATGAGAAATATTTAGGGAGTTTTGGTTTTAATTTACCTCTTGAAAAACATCCTAAATTTAGGAGGAAAATCCCTAAGTTGTTATAGGAGTCTGTGACACTTTCAAATCTTACCAGCTCACCAATCATGCAGTACGCTGATGGTAAGTGATACAAAAAATGAAAGTGAAACAGACAATATCATATGGAAATATATAGTATTTCCATATTTATTGGAAGTGTATATATAACAGTTTCAATAATTTATTTATCGTTCTCTTGGAAAGTAAAACGAAATTCCTGGAAGGTTGATTGTTGTAATTAAATCCATTGTAACCGAGAACTGATTGTCGGTTTTAACATTTTCCTCTTATATTAATCAATCCATGTTACATGTATGCATTAAGTTGTTTTATATATCCTCGCCAACCATGTAGATAAGTAGACAAGTAGTACCCAAAGTTTCCTCACTCAGAGATGTTTATTATAAGCTTACATTTCTTCATGTAAGAAGGTGGCAAACGAGCTGGCGGTTCACCTGATGTTAAATGATAACATTACTAACGACCCGCCCCGGCTTCGCACTGGTACAATGTATTATACATATAAACCTTCCTCTTGAATCACTCTATCTAGTAAAAAAACTATCAAGATCCGTTGCGTAATTTTAAAGATCTAAGCATGCATAGGGACAGGACGGATAGACAGCGGGACGACTTTGTTTCATACTATGTAGTGATTAAATTGGCGTCGAACGTTAGATTTCAAGTAACTTGAACTCACTTAATGCAGCCGGCTACGTCTAGTTGAAATTTAACCAAAGAGCCGCCACTTCAAAGGTATCTGGGTTAGATTGCAAAACACCCGTCGCCTTAACAAACGCGGTCCATTGACTAATGGGGTGTTTCGATTTGGGCGCGGTCTGTTATATATATTGGTCAATATTGGTCAGACGGCGTTGGTTCTACGTTCTGGAAGTTTCTACAAATGGCGTTAATTCAATATAAAAATCATCCGGGAAGGTACCGCGACCTTACAGAAGATCGGCGTGGAGTGGTAATGTTATACTTCACCGTTTCGTCCGATGAGTGAGGTAACCGGGGCCACTATTAAGGCGACAACGCGTCTGCAACCACACGGGTGTTCCAATGTCCATGGGCGGCGGTTATCACTTAACATCGGGTAACTGCTAGCTCGCTTGCTAACTTCTAGGTTATTCTATTTAGGACACATTTGTACACAACATTTTCTATTCCCAAACTAAGCAAAGCCTGTACTATGGGTACTAGAAAACTGATAAACATACTTAAACATACTTTTCTTTTGTAAATAAATACATATTTATTTATTTATTTATTTTTCTAGTCTCTGGGTGTTCTATATTATACATATAGAAACACCCAGACACTAGAAAAACACCATGTTCATCACACAAAATTTTTTTCAGTAGTGGGGATCGAACCCACACCCTATGGCGCAGGAGACAGGTACACTACCCACTACGCCATTCGGGTCGTCGAATAAAAATTTGGATTGAGTTGAATTTTAGAGTTACCAGTGTGTCGGTCACAAAGCCATTCCCCGCTTTATGGATGTGTCATTTGAATGAGAAAAGGCAACCGAATAAGCGGTTTACTTGATGTTAGGTGATTACTACCCGCGGACGTGTACTGATTTAGCAACGAGAAAAAACATTTTGCTCAGCTCAATCGATCAGCAATTCCGAGACCGGATAACCAACCGGCGTTTACCATTTCCTTTCCTTAGTGTTAATAAGTTCGTGGAGAGCTATAGCCAGGGCCAGATTTAGAGGTCTGGAGACCTCGGGGCAATAAAGGAGTGGTGGCCCCTTGGCACCAAATTATTTTCTATTGATTTCTGTTAATATTTAATGTAATCATATTTGTACAAAGTGGTAAAAGTAAAACGCGAAAAAAAATATGAAAGGAAAATGTTTACTATTGTTTAGTAGAATTACAATTTTTCTTTTCCGAAGTCTCTATTGTGGGGGCCCCTCGCTTGTGGAGGCGCCGGAGCTGTTGCCCCGGTTGCCCTACCCTGAATCCGGCCCTGGCTATAACAATATTTAGTATCGTAATCTAAAGCCCAAGTTAACATAGCATGCGATAATATTTATTTGTCTGACTTTGTACACGTTACAAACGCATCATAAAAACCACAAGCAGTTCGACATGAGCCATTTCTCCTCGTCGGTATTAAAAGACGTGTGAGTCTAATTCTCAAGAAGGCAAACCCGTCGGCTTACGAGAGAATATCAGAACAAATAAGTAACAAAAAGATAAACTGTGTGCCGAGATTGACTGTGGTAGGGCCACGCAACTGAGTCCGCAGTTGCACGAATGGGCAGGCCCGCCAGGGTAAGTACCACAACCTCACAGAAGACCGGCTTTAAGTAGAAGTGTTACACTGTGAGGAGTAGAAGTGTGGTGAACCGCCAGCTCGTTTGCCACTTTGTCACATAAAAAAATCAAGCTAAAGCCTAGAAGTAACTAAGCTGAACTAACAAAAGGTAAAGCTTAAGTTCCTACTTATAAATCAATAATTATGACTAATGTTAATGAGGCAATTTCAAACAATAGCTGATGTTCGCGAAAGTAGATGATAATAGCGCTCTGTAATGCGATTCGCATAATTAACGGATTTTAAATCACCAAATTAATTAAAAGCGGACGAACCCATTAGCGCACTCACTAAGAATTTCAAAACAGAATTGTCATTTGAATAAATAAATATATTAGATTTTACAACCAGACCGCGTAGAGTAAGAAAATCTTTTATGAGATAATATACGTTTTTACAACAAAATCCCAGAAAACGTAAAAAATGAAGCAAAAATGAAGTTGCTAAGTTCAAAAGAATTGTAAAGGTGTTAAAGGTTATAAAAATATTAGTGAATATTTCAATGATGACACTCTGGAATTGAATTGATAGATAAAGACTCTACAAAGTGGACTTATATTGTCATTATGAATATTTTTTTGTCATATATTGGTAAAAAAATTGTTCCACCGAGTTTCTTTCACTGGTTCTTCTCAGTTCTGTAGCTTTTTTCAGAGCAGTAGCAAGTAGTAGTATTTTGTGTATGCGTCTATATTGAATAACGATATTTGAATTTGACCCAACAAAGATGTAAAATTCTCTGTATTCAAGTGATTTTTCAAACAATTTAAGTGCGTACAATTAAAGAATACGTCAGTGTTTTCTTTATAATTAATTAGTTTCCCAGTAGTCGTGAATTTTAATGAATAAGATCTCCTAATCGATCGATTTGTATGCGCGCGCTGTGTTTGTTTCTCACACGCATTTCGCCTATTAGCATACACACATATAAACTCTTCTGTAATAAAACTCTGACAGAAATGTCGCTCGAACTATGTTTATCGCGGCATCTGCAATTTTATTCGCACGGAAATTAGCCTCAATTAAAAGTAACGGCTAATTATGCAAACATTTTCTTAGCGTGTCTCGCATTAGCGTTGCGTAATCCGCGAATAATTCTATTTATCGCCAACAATCGACGCAGAATCATTAATATTAAAATGGCGGCCTCAACACGAAAGAGGTTGCACGCCGATTCATCGGTAGTATCGCCTCTTTGCGTAATATCGCATCGGTCATTAGAAATAATTGGGAACGAATGAAGCGTGACAGTTGGCAATTTTTTTTTAAATAAACTAACCAGCATTCTCGTAACGTCACTGATAATAATAGAGGCATAATCGAAGCATATTGATATAACTTCAATAATAAATAGCTGAAAAAAAATAGGTTTATTTAATAATTTAAAAAAATTCGATTTTTTTTAAGTACGAAAAACATTAAAAATTTTAATGGTAGGTATTCAACTAAAGGGTAATGGGTAGTAAATCGAAAATTAACACAACACAAAATATTTGAAATGTCACAGTTACAACAATTGATTAGTCATCAATATTAAATCTTTTTTTTAATAATGTTGCACCAAGTTATGAAGGACAGCAAGTTTAATTTTAAAAAAAAGAATCGATTCTTTGTCTCGCGAATCAATCACATTCGAACGCGTTTGAATTCACAATGAATTAATTGCGCAAGCCCTAACGCCCGTCAAGTAGGCAGCCCTATTTGGTATGGTATAAAGTACCGCGCGCATCGAACAAAGCACCGTGTCGTTTTATTTTCAATAATTAATACACGACATCAATATTTATTTACAACAGTTCGCCGTTCAATATTTATTTACAACAGTTACAAAAAAAAATTTCGAAGATGTGTAAAGTCCGCCAATCCGCATTGGGGCCACGTGGTGGACTATGCCCTGATACCCTCTGTACAGAGGAGGCGTTTGCCCAGCAGTGGGACATATATAAGCTGATACTTCACTACAATAATTACAAACATTATTACAGGTTAACACGATAGTATGGCCATCTCCCCGACAACTGTGTCTTTGAATATCTCAGACATGCAATTTTATCGGAGTTATTGTACTATAACGACCGCATATAGTACTTACTTAGGCTTGCAATTTCTGCAAGTACAAAACGAAGCGAAAGATACGAGTTCGATTTGTTCAGTGCTATTAAATTAATGGCAACACTTGAATTTCATATCACACCACTACTTTAGCTTGAAAGCTTTATAAATTTAAGTATATTATCAATTAACCTATATCTGAGCATATACTGAACAAATGGTGATGATTACAATGGAATAAAAATAGTTTCAAAATGTAGATTCGTCTACAGCATTCTAAAACCAATAGTTCACTGATGAGATTATGGCATCATTTTAATTGAATTCTTGAAACTTTCAATCATTACTTTTAGCATCACCAGTAGATTGGTTTAACTTGTTAATTCATTAACAAATTCCTGTTAAAGTTTAAATTGTTCATAATGATTTCTTGGATTTACGCGAATAATTGACATTGTAATAAAACTGTTTTGCAGATTAAACTACATACTTGGTTTTAAATTTCCGACGTTCCGAACACTTTACAGAATTAGCTGTTATGAGGCAGACTTGATTATTTTATGTTAATTTACAATATCAAGTGGTATTGAAGTGTTGGTATAGGCCCATTCTGCATTCGGCAAAAAATAAACAAAAAGTTGACGGTAATCCGATTTAACTAGGGCTTTAGAACGACAAATAAAAACAATAAATTCGGTCTTGTGATCATGAATACTGTACTGTATTCGAAACATTGGTAAAAAATCAGAGATAACATTCGTTAAAGGGATTTATTCGAATCCTAAGTATTCAACATTAAAACCTTATTTCAACTAGGCAAATAAAGACTTAAAACTGCAATAATCTGTATATGTACTAATAATAAATTTGGGAAACATTCATTTTCCAATGCAACAACAGAATAACTATGAATTTTCTAATGTGTATACCTAGTAATACCTTAAACAGTCTTCTGAACCAAAAAATATTTCCCGCTCATCGTTTGTTGCGGAAATAACGCATCAACGGCTAAGTTCTTTCATTGCTACGAATGATTTTTTAAAACGTATCTGTAAAAACGGCAAAAAAATCGTGTCTGTTGTATGGGAGCCCTACTTAATTATTATTTTATTCTGTTTTTTAGGTATTTTTTGTTTATAACAGCGACACAAATACATCATCTGTGAAAATTTCAACTGTAACTACCACGGTTCATGAGATATAGCCAGACAGCGGAATCTTAGTAATATGGTCCGTTTTACCCTTTGAGTACGGAACCCTATAAAACTACAGTGTTTTGCAGCTGAGATACGAACCCCATCATCGAAACAACGTCTATAGAGATAACGCATCGATAAACGAACGCGTTTACACATAAAAAGGTTTTTACGACTGCACCAACTGCGCCGGAGTGAGTTTCCATTAAAACCTGGCCCGTGTTCCGTTTATTTATTATTTTTCTACTGTATACGTACGCAATAAAACTTTCATGCCTTGCTCGTCCCGCGTTATCTTTAATTATCTGTGGAAGGTGCTCGAATTTCAAATGATTGCGTTGGCCGATTCGGAACGTAATATCTGTTAGTTTATCTAGTATTCTACCTATTCTTTTTAACTGTGTAAGGTTTTTAAATTTGAATTTGTATCGTGGCGGAAGATTGAAATATGGAACAGCTTTTATGTCTTATTCATCCAATACTTTAATTTTATTCATGGAAGGCGTTCGAAATTCGAACAAATGGAGAAAAGAAAACGATTTAGAATTTGATTATCTACTTTTTTTATTGGTGTCTGTTATTTCAGTCCGTAGACTATATAAAACTTCATAGGACGCAAAGCTTGAAGAAAGGCTTAGTTTCCACAAGCTTGACAGATCCTAGGCAGAGTTGACAGCTCTATAGACAACTGTCAGAGGTCAGGTCGATTGTGTGGCATAAATATGTGATCTCGGCAATAAGGTGATTTAGAAATTTGACTTTCTCCGTCGATGTTTGTTGAGCTGTTGATCGGAACTTCAATGAGACGTAATCTGATATTGTGTAAAAATCTTGGAGATATAATTTAGGCGATAAAGTCTCATTAAAGATGTTATGATGTTGCGATATTTTTGATGTTAATTTGTATAATAATTTAATATCATTCGAAAAAGTTTTCTTCTAAGTGAAGAAATTTTAATCTAATTCAAAAGATTTTACTAAACCTTAACGCGATGGTGACCTGACCATACGCTTTATAATAACTTAGACGGTCAGAAATAAAATATAAAGTTACGATTGAAAACAAAGTTCAAGCATCCTTTCGAAATGAGTCTAGGTCTAGCTGGTGTATGATGTGGAGATATAGAAGCATAGTATAGCATCATAGTAGGTGTGATCCTTCCCAAATAGATCACACGCCCATGGGCTAAGCGGAAACTAAACAAAAGACTTACTCGTCCCGCCGAAATAATTACTCTGTGAAAGAGATTAGGTACAATGCGAAAATCTTTCTACGGCTTTCTCGTGAATTTCTAAGCGGCATTATTGGATTAGTGTGAACGGAGGCAGCGGGCAGGTAGAACAGAACTAAACCTTTATCCAAAACAATTGGGTTTTAAAATCTATTTTACTATATACTCGGAAACGCACTAATTGATCTCTTTGAGCCAGAGTATTCATTATAATATAATATTATAAATAAAAAATCATTATTGTTAGGGTCCAAATAAAACGTTGTGGAACACTAACATAAGAATTTATTGCAATATAGAAATTTACAATTATTTAAGAATTGTCAGAGCGATCGTGTCTGTTTTCCGTCTACTATAAAGTTGCCAGTGTTGTAATAGACATAAATTATTAAATATTTACTTGTGTGCAAAGTTACTTATGTGCAAAGTATTGTACAATTATAACGCCGAGAGTGAGATTGGATTTATTGAGAGATTTGTTTTTGATCGTTGTCCGGATTTCAAATCTTACCGGACGTCCTTTCCAGTCTGCGTGCGTACTTTGCTTACTACTTCCTTCCTGCAATTGTGCGTATCTATTTTGCGTATAGCTACTTTGTTTCTCATTTTTATCTATAATTTAAGATCATTCGGCTGCCTGCAGTTCATGTCGGGAGTTAAAAAAAAATAGTCACATAAATTAAATCATTAACTTAGTTTCCGAACTTGCAGAGCAACTAAGAATTTAATGCAATTTGATAAATCAGATTGCAACTTTAATTTTTTAAAAGCATGCCACAATATCAGCTTAATTTAATGTCATCAATACAAAAATTAAAAAATAAAATTACATGTTACTAATAATTCTTCTTAATAGTTCAAATCAAGGGAAATCTTACAAACATTTAGGTCTGTAACTATCAAAACATGTCAATGGCTGTCATGATTGCACAGATTAAAAATAAAATAGGGTAATTGTTCTTCAAATTACTTCAAAGTATTCGTTTAATGTGTTTTTATAATTTAAATTACGATATTTCCTTGGCGTTTATTTCTTATAGCTTTTTATTGTGCAAATAGAGCGTTGAAGCACAGAGATGTCGATTATGTAAACTTCTCGTGTTAAAATAGAATGTTCGTCAAATAACAATATATTGTACCGTACACCCGCAGTAGGAATTCTTTTGTGTTAGATATGCAAATTTCTAATGGCTTGCGATTATGCCACATTTAAAGTTATATTCGACCATGCGTTTTTGCCTAAATGGAAAGTCAGTTTTAAAAAGAAGATGAGACCGCAGAGTTTCTTGCCGGTTCTTCTCTGTCAGGTCTAATTTAGTGAACAGGTGATAGTTTTTGACGTTCAATAAGAGCTTAAAATAAGCCTATATTCAATATAGGCTTATTTATTTAATTTAATTTTTACTTTGACTTTCATTGAAAGGTGCATAATATTGAACAAAAAAATATAAGTTTAGGAATTACTTCGGAGTACTAAAAATTAAAATATAAACACGTCTATTTAAAGAATAACTTCTGGCACATCCGCCGATTTCAATAACATGTATATATATGATTTAATAATATAAAATACATTAACATACGGTCGGTACAAAAACATCCGAACGGGTAAGGAGCCTACGGCCAATACATTGTCGGCGGCAACGTTTCGCGAGTGCTTAACAGGAAATCCTGCACAATTTGACATCACCGCGTGTCCGTAAGGAGTTCGCCCCAAAACGAGCCCGCGCAATTAATATGCCACTCGACCCAATGGCGTCCCAAAAGCGCGCGAACGGCGGCCGTCGCCATCGCGGCCACTTGAACGCTTGTAAACAATCTGTGCATTGTAGAGCTAATTCTGTGACGAGACTGCAGAGAATAGATAAATAATAAAATGACATAACGACTCCACTTCGCTGATTAACACATTGTTTACATAACGAAGTGTCCGATACTCAAGTGATTTATAAATCGCTCGCCAACTCGACGAAATGTTTGCGACGCGCATTATAAATGTGACCATTAGCTTGCTACGGTATGTAAACATAGATAATAAATTTACTCGTGAAATATGCACGGCAGCTATGAGTTATTTATTAGAGTTTATTTATTCGTGTTATTTGCTACGGGATAAGTGTTTGTATGTATTTGTCAGCGTTGTGTCGAAATGGACGTCATTTTCGAACGTTTTCAAGCTATATATTGTCACGTTGTTCTTATCTACTTCCGCTTTTGCGCTGAAACCTTTCCGCATCGTACACTCACCTCGTCTTCTTCATCCTCGTTGTAGAACGGGTCCGCTAGGAGGTTCTTCCAGTAGATCACGTCGGGGGGCACCGCGTAGGCGTCGTGGTCCCTCAGGTTCGCGTAGAGGGGGCTCTCGCGGCCGACGCCCTCGGAGGACGCGCTGACGGAGCAGCTCTCGAGGGCGCTGCCGCCGCAAGAGCACCCCTCGTCGGTGTAGCAGCCGTACTCAATCTCCTCGTAGATGTTCTCGTCGGTCGCGCGCACCGGCTCGTAGCCGTCGTCCGCCGCGTCCGGCGTCATACCGTCGACTGAGCCGGCTGAGCCGCACCTGTCCGCTGAGTAGACGCCGTGGCGCTCGCTAGCGAACTCGCCGACGGTGTCGTACTCTAGCCGGCACACCGCCGCGTGGTGCTGCGTCAGCACTCGCCGCAGGATCTCGTCCGAGTTGTGGAACCCGCTCGAGTGGTACCACAGCGGCGCGTACCGCTGCCCGCACGTCGGCACCGGCCCGCAGTCCTTGTAGCTCCAGCACGTGCTTTCAGAGTCGCTGTCCGAGGCGTCGGGCGCGGGTTCGATTACCGCCCTCGGCATCGGTACGGGCGCACTGCACACTGATTCCTCAATTGGGGTCTCAGCCCGGTCAACAGTTTCACAGTCACTGCGCACTTCACTGTCACCCATGTCGCGGCCTGTGTCCATATCCTGTAAGCACTCGTCGAAGATGTTGAGGATGCTCAACGACACCTCCTCCGCCGGCACGAGGTTCCTCTGGTACTCGTCCAGCTTGTATATCTCCTTCCCTAGGTGGGAGAGGATCTCGTCGAAGGCGCACTCCGATTCGCCAGAGTCGGACTCCGGGGAGGGCGGGCGCACGGTCACCAAGGGGTCGTACTCCTCGGTGGAGTCGCGGATCGCGCCCAGCCAGTCGATGACCGGCAGCGCGGAGCGATCGGCGCGCAGTGTCGCCGCCACCGCGCTCGGAATCCAACTCGCGACCTCGCAGGCCATGCCGCCGCGCCGATAACCGGTGTGTGATTCAACGCGCGGGATTCCGCGAACGCCCGTACGGCGCGTCCATTGCGCGCCGCACTCTAGATAGTTTGCGAACGGCGCCGCCGAACGACCTCATCCCAATCGCACACCGATATCGGAGACATTTGCACCCGCCCGCGATTGCTTATCATCGCACTCGGCGCCCCAGCGCGCAGGCCCCATCCCTGACCCCGGAGATACGCTGCGATATTTTTTTAAATTTCCAATTAAATTCACAAGCGTTCACGTAGGCCGTTATTATGAACCGAAAGCCACCGATGATTAAAAACAAAAAAAAAAAACAAGCAAATGTCACTTTGACTTTGACGTTTGTTCGCGCGGTTTTCCCTCCCGATTTGGAGAGAAAAAGAGCGCGGGAGACGGAAGCGTCCGCTCGCGCCGCGTCCACCGCGATAGTGCTGTGCCGGGCAATTAATTGGACGCGCTCATTCTCAACCGGAGTCTGTGACCGATATTCGACGTTATTTCTGTGGCGATGCGCGGGCGCGTGGCGTAACCGCACTAAAAACTAAAAGCAAATGCAATGTGCATTAGATAAATGAAACGGATCGGGCGCCAGGAGCGTATATAACACGATCTGCTACACGCGCGTGTTCCTAACGCCCGGGTCGCTTGTTTCCCCGTACCATAATTCGAGGTCAAAGACCAAAAATTGTCTGTTCTGTGGAATTGTTTCCAAACGATATCAAAGTTGAATGGAAAAGAAAGATGGGGGGTGATGATGTAATTTACGTTATATCCCTCTCAATAATTATAATTTAAGTGCGAGAATAAACGTGCACAGCACTATTTTATTCTAACCTTTGGTGTGTCGTCTGTTCAAGGAAAACGCCATATTATCCCTGAAACAATTTCCTCATTCAGCACTGTGTACCAATGATGATGTACCTATTCCTTAAAAATCATATACATTTATGATTAATGAGGATGTAAGTATTGCATCTCCTTAAAAGGATTGTATACATTTTGTTTTACTTAAGAAGCGAAATCTCCTAAGCCGAGGTTGAAAAGTTATAGGTTAAAAATAAACAGTTTTGTTCTTGTGTCAATAATAGTGTAGGGTAATTATTAAATGTAGTAATGTGTCCGTAATTAATTATTATCTTTACTGATTGCGAATCACGATAAGTATTACTAAAGTAAAGGCCCATTTACACGGTGCCAGTTTCTTGCCTGTTGTATACAATTAAATTGAAGCAATAAATAGAGTAAACAACAAATGAATTGCGCTGCATGAATTGTTGGTACAAGAAAATGGCATTTAAAAGGTGAACTGTTGGTCAAACGAATACGCTTGAAATAAAACCGAACCTTAATTTCATATAAAAACCATGTTTAATTTTTTTTTTAAATAATTTCACCACAAGAAAGTAATTTTTATACCATTTACAATGAAGAAACTAAAAATTATTCCATATCCTTACTAATCCTTACTAATATTATAAAGGCGAAAGTTTGTATGTATGGATGGATGTTTGTTACTCTTTCAAGCAAAAACTACTGAATGGATTTTAATGAAACTTTACAATAATACAGCTTATACACCAGAATATGACATAGGCTATAATTAATATACATATGTTATTTATATGTCTTTCTGTCTGAATGAACGCCTTCAGCCTATTCTACACAGACGTAGTCGCGGGCAGCGGCTAGTTATTTCATATTTACGTTTGGATGCCGGTGAACGTGGCGTGCTTAAAATAGTTCACAGTATAGTAAAACAATTCCGCGTCTTAAAATTAAAGAATAAGCAAATGTCTCAAATAAAAACGATGTCATTCATCAATATAACAAGTGTTATAAAATTATATTTATGATTAATGCCATATAATTTTCTTTACAACGGGATATCTTATTTTTTTTTATTTCAGTACCTCATAACATATACATATACAGGGAAAACACTTAATTTTGCTTAAAATTTGATACATAACCATACGTCATTTGGAAATTCTTTTCTGGTGGTAGAGCCACGCAGCAGCCTCGGTTGTTGCACGAATGGGCAGGCCCGTCCGGGTAAGTACCACGACCTCACAGAAGACCAGCGTGAAGTGGAAGTATGACAAATACTTTCGCGTTTCGTCTGGTTAGGTAGCCGGAGCCTAGTTTTCAAAAGGTTGTCAACGCATCTGTTACAGATCGGGTGTAGCAGATGTCCATGGGTAGCGGTATTCACTTACCACACTGCTAATTTTGGCTTAAAATTTCCACATAAAAAAAATATGAGAATCAAATTTTAAAAGAATACATATCTACCGAACCGATAACAACTCATAATTTGTTGAATGGTCATTGTGTTACACTTTAAGGATTAAATATATGTCTGTATTATGGAATATTTTGTTTAAATATTTTTAGGAACAGATGGTGACCAGCTGTCTAACAGCTAACCTTCTGAACAACTGAAGGTCGCAGCTGGTTGGTATCCTTTGAGACGTTTTTGATTAAATAATTCTACAGCATATTTCAAGTACTCACTATATGCTTGGCTTTGCTTGCTGTATATGATGCTTTGGCCCCTCCTTCAAAGCATGTCAGTCTAAAGAAAATAATATGTTTCAAAGTTTAAAAACATACTAGTGGAACGGACAGATGGCCAGACTTCTTAAATTCGAAAATTCAAACTTTTTTGAATAACTTTGTTAATCTAAACTATTCTCGAATCCACCTTAACATGCAAAAAAAAAATTAAATACAATTCGGTCCAGCCATTTAAGAGGAGTTCAGTGACATAAACATTTACAGTAAAATTATATACATAAATATAATAGTACACGACTTTAATACCTTATATCCTATATTGCACAACTTTATTGGCACCTACATACATTGATACTTATTTATGACTCTGTAAGGTGGTTATCGATTAAAAATCGAAGTCTATACGTAGCTAAAGGTCCAACACTATTCCATGTCCGATACTGGCTGTAGCACTTCACGCAATTAGCGAACAGTGCAGGGCTTGATGCATCCATTTGTAAAAGTTCTCGCAGCGGGCCGCGCTTTGAAACGAACTAACGAACTCACAAGCAACCTCTGAGGGCATCGACAATCCGTCCATTCAGGCGGAATCGAAATAGTCCAGCGCGAACGACAATTGCTTTTTAAATCACCAGAATAAGGTTCAAAATCGTGTGTAACTAAGCGGCCGCATACGCCGTTATGGAGCCGAGATGGGCCGTCAATGAACACTGTTTTAGCGCGTCTCAAGTTATACACATTATGAAGTGAAACAGCGATACGCAATACCGCACACAATGTAGTGAATTCGAGACTAAAAGTAACCCTAATGTCACAAACAGTAAATAGTTTTAAGACGATTAATAGTCAGTCAGGTGGCAACACTGATTGGATGTCAGGTCAATGCTAAACGCATAACAATTAAAAAATATACAATAGAAAAACAATGTATTTTGGATCCCTTTTTATTTCGGTCTCGGAAATATCCGTTCGATATAGAGATATATAGATGGCAATTCTATAGACTCTTTCCGTATCATAAGGTCTATATCATCTGTCATATTCACTTAATGTCATATAATGTAAAGGGGAACATTTTTTAAACTTCGTGCAACATGGACATGCGTCATCGATAATATTATTAAACATCATAGTGTATTTGTGTTTTGTGTATTTGTGTTTAAACATCATAGTGTATTTGTGTTTTGTGTTTTGTATACAATTTTTATCTTTCTGGTCGTCCCCTCCACCTCGTCTTCAAAATGTGCCAAATCGCATACTTTCGCTTCAGATTTTAACATGTAAATTTTTCACCATTTAAACATTTGCGTTATTTTGAGGAAGGTCGAATGCGTACGAATTTTCTTCTTTATACATCCTATAAAACGTAACGTTTCTCTTTATGGCCATTTAATTTTCGTGTCACTCAGTAGGGGAAATGTGAAATATAAAAATAAGAAACCACTGTTGCCTGAACTTGATTTCCCCGGCTTACCGGGCCGCGATTGTAACTTGTTATTCAGCACGAAGGACCATCGCCCCGACTGCGCGCGGCTCCGTGAATTAAAGGTTCATTAAATGGAGTAGAGTCAAATTAGAGTCGCAGCTGTGTGTCGAGCCGCCAATTCACTCAATTTAGGACCCCGCCCGCGGCTAATTGCCACTGGACCGATCTTTTTATATGTTTTAACTAGCGACCGACCCCGGCTTCGCACGGGTGCAGTGTATATACATATAAATCTTCCTCTCGAATCACACTATCTAGTAAAAAACCGCATCAAGATCCGTTGCTACGCAATTTAAAGATCTAAGCATACATAGGGATAGACAGACAGCGGATGCATTTGTTTATACTATGTACTGAAGCGGCAAACTAGTAGACGATCCGCACGGTTATGGTCTTCTATGAGGCCCTAGTACTTCTCTGGAGGAGGGCACCGTTTCGAAATAGCCTTGGTGAATTTCAGAAACCTTTAATTGGATAGTGCTGGTGTCCAAACCAAAGAGCAGAGCAGGAGCAAGGATACAGCGTGTCGTTACCATCGCGACAATAAATGAAACACACGGTAAAAAAATATTAACGTTTAATAAATCATAATTTAAAAAAATATTTTTCAAACTATAAGTAAAAAAGAAACAAAATTTGTAACATCCTACATTGTACTGATTCATACTTCAGAGATTCGGCCACAGCGGGCACCTGTTTTAAATTCATTCGAAATAGCTTTGTGACCTTTCAAATGAACTTTACGTTACAGTTATTTAAGGTGTTCTAAAAGTGCTGTAAAATTTAATAACTCGTTTAATCCAAAGAAAAAGAGCATTTTAAAAAGTTATCCTCTATATGTGTGTTCATTTATTGTCGCGATGGTAAAGACACGCTGTATAGCAGTACATTAACGAAACCGCAAAACTAAAACGAATCTTATGAATAATACACGCTCGAACCCGCTGTTAGTTTTCAAATTTTATATCCGACCTAAATTAATGCTGCAATTATAGTTTAAAGTTCAAAAGAACCATCAGCCACAACCGACATGCGCAGTTGCTAAAAGGTCACGCCCGCTGACCGCAAGCCCGCATGTTCGAATCGGAACGATAAGACACCGAAGGCCCGCATTTCATGCAATCGGCAATTTGGTGCCTAGCGGGTATATTAATAACTGGGCTATCAAAGGGTATGAAAACATTTAGGATGATCGCTTCGCTTTTATGTGTCAACGGTTCGTGAAAAAAGCTGGGGTAAAATTTAAAATTGTATCAGTTATACACACGAAATAATCTTTCAAAAAGATATCAATGCTACAAGAAATTTTTAGCATTGATATCTTGAAACCTAAAAAACTTAAAAAGTTGATACTTGAACTTTAAGAAAAAAAATTCTCAAAATGATTTTTAAATCTTAAACGTGTGACGTAAAAAATTTAATCATTATTAATTAAAATAAATACTAACCCAGTAAGCAAAAAATAATTGTCCGTGCCAGAAAATAAAACAAATAGCAAATTGAAATCGAAAATTTCCTTAAAAGAAAAAAAAAGAAAAGCTTTATGGCTAACACGAAACGTCTCCATTAGCCGTAATTCATTTTCCCGCCATCTATTTCTTCGGTTCGCGGTAATGGCGGCCGAATTTCCGACCGGACGCGGCGTATTTGTAACTAGCGACAGCGGCGTTGTCGCGGCCCGTTTTAAAATTAAGCTTTTACGGACACTGTTTAATGTCGTTGCTGACGTATTCGATGCTGGACGATGTTGAAAAAATTCGCAGGCGTATAATAATACAAGGGCCACTCGGTGAGAGGGAAAGATATTTTATATGCCTCTTACGACCACGCCCAAACATGTCAATTAGCGCGTTCGTTTATTTATCGAATGGAATCTCACGAATGAGTAAAGACTGGATTTAGCGAATGAACGATCTTTATAACAGTTAACCTTAATTTGCAGAATTGTGATAAAATTGAGTACGGGGTGTTTTTTTTTATTATAAGTATTAAAAAGTGATAAGCGCGCTGGCGGTTCACCTGACGTTAATTAATTACCATCGCCAATCACAATTGAGGGCATCTTTAACAACTGAGGGCTTGCAGATGCTTTGCCAACCGAAAGATTGGGCCCCGCTTACCTCACTCAACAGAGGAAACACAAAATTATAATAATTCTTTTTCTCCTGCTGCTACTACTACTATTTTCTTTAAAGTCTTGCCTAGACAAGCCTGCCAATTCTTTGTTCCGTGATCGTACCTAGAAAAATGTCCTTAATAACATCAATTATCAGTATCTATCATCAGTAGAGACAATTTAAAAATAAACAAAAAACAATATTTCTTTATGGCTTCTTCTCTTTGAAATAATAATGCATTATCACTGCAATGAGGTAGCCGGAGCCCAATTTTCAAAAGGTTGTCAACGCATCTGTAACCCTCGGGTGTAGCAGATGTCCATGGGCGGCGGTATTCACTTACCATCAGGTGACCCGTCTGCTCGTTTGGCAACTTTTCGCATAAAAAAAAAAAAAAATCAGTAGTCTTCACATGTACGTTTTAAATTTATAGTCGATAACTTTCTAATCTAAAAAAGTGTTATAGGAAAATGTGCAAAATCATACAATTATGGACGCTAAGCGATCTAAGTTTGTAACCACATTTTTTTATACAAAAAAAATTGTTCCAACTCCATTGTGAATCATAAAACCCCATTCGTTGTTGAATTTGAGATTATTTTACGCAGCCCTCTGATTTTGTTGGATCTTTAATTTTCTAAAAATTTCAAAATCGCAAATAAAACGCTGCAACATGCCTAAGATATGTGTCGATCTGTGTCCGCGTATACAGGAAATCATTATGCCAACACGTGTTAAGTCGCAGATACGAATCGTGAGCGTCGATACAAATGAAGCGAGTCACATTTGCAAGTGGGACAGCGGTTCGAGGCCCGGTCGATGCATAAACACCCGCGCACGCGTCGCCAGACTTCATGTTCTGTTTAGTGCGGTGGGGCGATCGAATGCATAACGAATGGGCAACGGTTCGCGGAGATCGATAAATAATCATTCGCGGAACATTCGAGACGACAGAATTGTGAGTTAAAGAAACACGAATGGATAAGGAGAAGAAAAAGCAACGCAAGAACTGACATTGATCTCTCATTGAGTCGAATGAGTTGATTGATATCGAAAAGCAAACAACGTTTGAAACTGTTTATGCGAATGTTCACAAGCGCTGAGATTTAAATAATGTTTATCATTATGTTATGTAATGTGTAAATATTAATGGTTATCCCTCTTACGGAAGTAGCAAAAAGTTACCTTAACCTTTCGAAATAAACAGACCGTCTCATCTGACGCAAACAAGTATTAATTAAAAAAGCCTGACAATTCTTGAGATTAGCGCGATACTTCATACTTACAAACAGTTTTTACTATTAACTTTCGTGGCTAAACAGGCCTTAATGTCTTCGTAGGATAAAAAGAGAAAATTGCACCAGGAACAATGTCATTAAAGTCTTTACGGTGATTTTATAATAAAACAAGGAGGCGTGTAACTCGGAGGAAGTGAGACACTGCCGTTTAGAACTTCCGCCTTCCGTCCATCTTGCCCGAGTTACAAACTGGAAAGTTGTTGTATCCATGTTTAACAATTAATATAAAAGGCGGTCGGACAAGTATCGTCTGGATATGGTATACGCGTCTCATATAGGTTTTACAATTTAGCACAGATACTAACCACAACAATACTGGATTATTTTCACGCCTTTTAGGTGCAAAGGAAAAAAATTAAGTTATCATGCAATTAACTTTTCAACTATGTAGAAGCCAAAGACAATTAATAATAGCGCCATCTACCATAAAACATTAATAATACGTGTTTATCAATATTACCGTTCAGTAAAAACGTTAAACGTTTTTATGATTAAAAATGTAACTATAGATCTGTGTGATTATAATAAAATAACCTCGTTAATTCGTAAAATTAATAATTATTATTTAAGTAAACACACTGATTTTAGCGACATCTCTCGGTGACTAATAAAACCGATGACATTTAGTAGACCACTATGACCTTATTTTAAAATGCATACCAACAGTTAACAACACGATTTGTAATAACTATTTTCAGCCGAGATATGGACAACTGAATAACTTTATACGGTAGATTAGGGAGCAACGTGTACCGCGCGTTAAAATAACAAAATATTATAAATAGCCGAGCGTCCGCCCGCCACGTGTTGATATAATTTATGTTGTTCGAACAAGCATAGGACGGTAGAAACTTTGATTTCCATCAATGTGTTAGTCCGTGGATATTGGAAAATATGTACAATTTGAGAAATAAGTATATTATTATTGCTTGACAAATGTTAAATGAAAATTATTGTCCTTTACGCACCGCTGTATATAGCTGTATGTTAGTTATTTTTACTTTTCACGTGTTCAATCATACATCTACATGTGACATTACGCTACAGGAATATTATAGTTTTTTTCACATTTTGTTTTTTGCTTTATGATAATATATTGTATTTCTAAGAAGTTATTAGGAAATTAAAAGATTATTATGAAGTTTTCACTTTTAAAAAATATTTCTGTTTCAATGAAAAAATATTTTGCATGTTAAAAGTGCATATTCCGGATTTTACCAATTAAAAACATTTTTAAGATTTTACGGTGGAAAATTTAAATTCACGCAAGTACGAGTATTGATTACGGTCTGATAAATGTTGTCTTCAATTTCATGTCAAATATATTTTTTTCTATACTGTCCTGATAATTATGTATAAAACTTGCCAACCCTATCTGAAATAAAGTACGAGTTGTCAGAAGGATGTGGTGGATTTGATACATAACTAAAGCAATCCTGTGGGTGGTCGCTTTCAATAATTACCCATACTATTTTAATAGGCACCATTTGAGAAATTCTATCAGTTTGAAAGGCGGTTAACGCTAATAGATTAGAGCTCTTAATTTAAATGACAGCACGACTAATAATATTAGGAAGTCTATAACAAACAACTGTAAGAAAATATATTTACATATTTATATTTGACCAGGGTATATTTATAGTAATGGTTTATTACAACCATATCGGCGGAATATTATTTTATGAGATTTGTTCTTGTTAACTAATAGATAACACTAAGCTAACTTTGGGGGAAAACAATTTTTTTGATATTTGTTTAATTTAAAAGTTAGGAAAGCGGAAGGAAGCAATTAAATTATAGATTTAGTAGAAAAATGCACTTCATTTTTGTGACTTAAGTAAAGCGCCATCTATGTTCTAAGAACAACACTACGTATTTTGTATAGTGATTGAAAGCACTGAAATAGCACTGGTGTTTTTAGCTCACCACTAGATGGCAGATAACTGGTTTATGATTTGTTTTTAAATACTTACCTACTAATTTTTACTTTATTTAAAAGAATAATTAGAATATGTACTATTCTAATGTTTCTTTTAAATGACTATAATATAGTGAATTAATTAAAATTAAAAGTATTAATATCTTATCAATGTTTCAATTTTATTTAATTATAACAAGTGTTTCATAGTCTAATACCTGAAACGGCTCCAGCGATTTTCATGAAGTTTAGTATGTGCGTAGATTCGGGGGCGGCGGCATGACGGTTAAATTTTGCCGAAAAAAAATGTTATAAAAGCTCGGTCGGTAATCGGGCGGCCCCGAAACATAAGGCCGTGGTTCGTGTCACGATCAATTTGCACACTTATTTTTTTTTTACGTTTTTTTCTATACCAGATCATTACTTTCTTTATTTTTTTAATTTCCAAAATACAAGATTTACCAAAAAAAAAACGAGCAAAGCTCGGTCCTCCAGGTACATCTATTTAAAAAGTACATCTCATTAAAAAACTCTCATTAAAAAATTACATCTATTTAAAAAGATAAAAAGCAAAATGGAATAACAAATATGTTATTACAATCGAACCGTAGCATAACCTTACTAATTAGAGGAGCGTAGTTAATAAACCTTTGAAAATCAGACCTCAATTCACAATGAACGTAAGCTTTATACATTGCACTTTGGTCTGTAAATAACAAGGATAAAGAAAACACCTCAATTATGTTTCGGAAAAAATTTTGAACGTCGTCAAATTTGTGTGTCCAACTATAACACTCTAGAAAGCATACATTTTTACATTTAGTTAGGTATTTATTTTTGTCTTTGATACTGGCGTCTATAAGTATGTTTTCACATATGACACAATAACATATTTCGTAATTTATACACACATACACTCATAATTAAACACTAAGCTATTATCCTTTTAAAATATTGAAGTCAGAAGCACATTAATCGATGATAAATTCATTAAGATACGTTAAGATACGTATTGATCATTTAACTGTTCAAACAAAGGAAGAAAACATACAAACATAGGTTTTAAACGACAATTTCACATTAAAAATTATTAAATCGTAATTATAACTATTTAATCCAAATAAGTAGCAAGTAACATATTTCGATTAGAGAATTTCGAAAATTTAAATAAATAGAAACTTCAAAAATTGAAATAAATAATTATTACGTACGTATAACTGTTTATGCTTGTCTTGTATAGTTTAAAAATCATATGTACAATTTTAATCACTGTTTAAATTAAGTTAATTATTATGTTGAAAATTCAATTAGTTTAAGAGGATTTTATATTAAAATATACGCTGCTGGTCATAATACGAAGTTCATTAACGATGTCGGTTTTATAAAAGAGATAAAGAAGTTTAAGGTTTGTTTTTCGTTCAGGATTTGTTTTAATAATAATAATACGTGGAATTATGTGCGTCGTTAGCTACTTACATTAGCTCTCGGTTTTGTATTATTCAGTTATGACTTGTATGGTTTTACAAGAGGAAATGGTTTGATAATAAATTATTGCGTTTTTTGTTGCGGTTACAAAACTAAAGGGGGCAAAATTACATAGCTGTTATTGGGTATATAATCTTAATAACCACGGAATTGATAATGCACTTTATTAGACGTTATGGTATTTTTTTTCTTTAAGTAATTTAAATGAGATATAGAGAAAGTCAGTAATTAGTATAAAGAAATAAATGTTTACATTCCAGAGTTGGGCCATGGGTGGTGACCACCTACCATCAGGTGAACCGCTTTTCCGTTTTCCTCCTTTTTCTATAATAAAAGCCAAGATCGGAGCGTAATACGCTATCTACGTATTAGAGATAATATTATGACAGCTGTTCTATATCGAGATTTGAACTCCGTTAGTTATTATCCGCATATGATTCATCGTGTGATCCGATGTAAGAGGTAAAAAAATCGCATTTCTCTGAATTCACAGATTTTCCATGTATGTTCTTCAAGAGATAAGCTAAAGTAGGTAATGGAATTTATATCACGTTTCAAGTACGACAGCCATTTTTAATTTTTACACCCTTTGGGTAAACGGGAGTAAAGGCCAAGGGCAAAGGGTAAAACGGGACCCTATTACTAAGCCTCCGCTGTCTGTCTGTCCGTCTGTCACCAGGCTGTATCTCATGAACCGTGTTAGTTAGACAGTTGAAATTTTCACAGACGATGTATTTCCGTTGCAGCTATAAGAACAAATACTAAAAAGCAGAATAAAAAATATTTATGTGGGGCTTCCTGACCTTTAGGGTCTATTTTGAACTATCTAAACTTTTGAACTTTCTCCAGAACTTTCTCTTTCAAGGACGTTGGACGCTGTTGAAGAGTTTTATCTCATTATAATTTATGTATCACTGAGGCATTTGGATCGATTCATGGAATCGTTTTGTTCAGGTCGATTTAAAAATCGATCACGCAACCGAGATAAGCTTCTTAAGATCTTAGATGCAACGATTTTAAAACGACATGCCTAATGTGAGATATCCATATATCGTCATTTTGACTTAGATTACACCTTTGCTCGTGTAATGATGAATCTGCTTAATCGTAGATTTACGTTACATTTTTTTTTCTTCTTACTTCTCATCTGTACAATTTCTCTTCGATTTTTCCCGTGTCATCGCGACGGCCCGGAATAGGTAGCGTTTCCCAGTCGGCTTCCAGCTTCCGACCCTCGCTTCCGTTGATTTATTGGCGTCCGTCGAATGGATGATTGGCGGAAGGACGCAGTGGGGGGGAGATGGTGTTACCATGTGTTATACTTAAGAGCAGAGGTCAAAATGACCTGTTCCAATTTATTGACGACCCGAATAGCGTAGTGGGTAGTATACAGGGTATTACAAGCTTATTTACAAAAGTATGTTTAAGTATGTTTATCAGTTATCTAGTACCCATTACTACTAAGTGTTAATAATTTCAAACGTATTAAATGAAATGAGTTTACGGATTTTATCGCATCATTTTTTTGATTTTGAACTTCCTGACGTTTCGAACCCTTTCCAGCGTTCATGGTCACGGGACAGACTGAGTTGTTACACTTCTTGGTGACATAGTTTACCCTGAATACCGTCAATTATTTTGTTGTTTATTTTTTATTCCGATCTACGCAAAAGAAGCTTACAACAGATGGCCCCAGGGATTCTGAGAGGCCTGAAGAAAGCACTAGTGTTATTACTCCCACATTACCAGTCTCCTATGAGGCGGAGCTATCCTGGTCAACGGCCAGACAATAGCAGGAGTTGCTGCGCTGCCAATCGAGCAGGCGGTTCACCTGATGTTAAGCGAATACCGCCGCCCATGAACATCTGCTACACCCGAGGTATGCAGAGGCGTTGACAACTTTTGAAAATTGGGCTCCGGCTACCTCACTCACCAGACGAAACGCAAAAGTATTATACTTCCCCTTTACGCCGGTCTTCTGTGAGGTCGTGGTACTTACCCGGACGAGCCTGCCCATTCGTGCATGGCCCTACGGTGGTAGGGCCATGCGTTATATTGGCAATGATTATATAAAAAGGACATTTATTTGCGTTGCAAGGGAGAGGACGGTATTAGCAATGTATTAGTGCTGTTATCGCAGCTAACGTGTCCGGTTATTGTGAACGACATATGTGAAACGTACTCCGCAGCGCTTAAACGTTCCAAGGTCGTGTGAAGGTCGACTCTGACTGTTCGTTAGGCATAAAAACTATCAGTTCGTGGAAGGAGGGCTTTGGTCCTGTACAATGAAAATACTCCTAGGATCAGATCCCGGATCAGAACGAATTTTATTTTCTACATCATCTGTGAAAATTTCAACTGTCTTACTATCACGGTTCATTATTTTGTACACGGCTCTTTGTACGGAAGCCTAAAAATGGCGTGAAAACGAAAACAAACAAGAAACCATTAATTTGTAAATAAACACTGCACTTATTTTCACGGGGGTCACTAACATGTTTAAGGCTCCGTTACTAGGGCCGTTGACTCGCATTCGGAGGTCGCGGGTTCAAATCAACACAATGACTTGTTAGGTATTATCACTGTGATAGGACGAAACGGATGGTACTGAGATGACGGCCGATAGAGGAAAATTGAAAAGAACATGTGCCGACGCCACATAGTGTGGGACTAGGACAGGAGAACAAGTAAATTTTTTTAACGAAAAACAAAACCGACTCCAAATGTCGCCCTGTATTGATTTTCAGTAGTTCCCCACGCATCTCCGGAGCCCAAGGTCCAATACAAATGAAATTAATATGGGAACACATGGGCAGGACTAGTTTTCAAAGAATCACCAAAATTCTAGAGGTAACAAACATTAAAAAAATACAGTCGAACTGACAACCTCCTCCGTTTTTGAAGTCGATTGAAAATGAGAACGAAGCGGCAGATATTTCTGCACAGTTTACAAGCTTATAGAAAAGTATCAAGGCCTCACAGAAGACCGGTCTGAAGTATCATACTTTTGTTATTCTTTTGGTGAGTGAGGTAAACCGTAAACGAGACTCACTTTTTTACCGACGACCGACTGATGACGACTCATTTGGATAGTGTCCCTGTCTGTTGCCCCAGAGGGTGCGGGTTCGAAACCCACTACTACAAAAATATTGTGTGAGGAACATAAAGTTTTTCTAGGGTCTGGGTGTTTATATATCTATACTATGTATTTATTTACCAAAGAAAAGTATGTTCAAGTATGTTTATCAGTTACCTAGTACCCATGGTACAAGCTTTGCTTAGTTTTGGACTAGATAACGTTATGTAATAATATGTGCCGAAATAATTATTTATTTACACTCATATTAAGAGGCACAGTCAAATCACGACAGTATATCTATTAAAATGACCAGCCAAGTGCGAGTAGGATTCGCGCACGGAGGGTTCCGTACAATTGTCTATATAAACGACAAAAAAGTCATGTCTGTTTGTATTGTATCACGGTTCATGAGATACAGCCTGATGACAGACGGACAGACAGACAGTTGAGTTTCAGTAATAGGTTCCCGTTTTACCCTTTGGGTACGGTATCCTAATAAACTAAATGTATGTCAACTAGAGGTACGAAGAACGCTCCCGGTAATTACCTGTAAGCACAGCGACCGCCCGGAGCATAATGCGGCCGCACATCATTTACGCGTAACGGGTTCATTCCCGAGTCAGCACACGGTCGTCTATTGGGCCGGCGCCAACACGTCTGCTCCACATTCCGCGGCATATTTACGTCGTGACCCCCCTCTGCCACGCGAATTTGGACTCTATCTAGTTTAGCTAGTGAACATAATGCAAGTTAACGAACAAGCTAATATCGATAGCATCTTTACATCCTATTTATTGTACCAATGTGGATATGTAGTACGTTTGCCAGTTATTGGTTCTCGTGCGAAAATATTTTCGTTTTTGTTATGGTGTGTTAGTTAATGTCTCAGACCATTGGTTAACTTATTTAAAATACATACTGTGTAAGATTTTACAATAATACATTATATAACAAAATTCAATATTGAAATGTGACTTTATTGTGTATTCTCTCACTGTGTACAAAAATTAAATAATAGTAAATTTCGAATGCCCAATAACAGTCACAATGAGGACCGAATACTGAAACGCTACTTAAATATTTAAAGCCACCTTAAACATTTGAGCAGCATGTTATATAGTGATAGTTTAGCACGTGATAGTTTGAGCTAAGAGTCACAGTATAAACACTCACGTAAAATAAAACAAAGTTTATGACTTTACAAGCTTTACTCAAGTCCGTTTTTATTCGAGCCCTGAGACCAAACAACTGTTAGAAGTCCTTTTAGTCTCCGCTTACCCTTCAGCTTCTTTTAAACCTTTGTTTGAAACGGAAAATATATTCCGGCAACAACTAACGGCGCATACGAATATATTCGCTCCCACGATTGCCAGATCGATTTTGATTATTCATCGGATTAGTATCTGCGTACCGTGTAACGGTACTTTGACCGAAAAGCCGACGGCGCCGAGCCCAAGGCCACGTGGGCGAGGAACACACTCGTGCACATATGATTTACTAGCCGCTGCCCGCGACTACGTCTGCGTAGAATAGGCTGAAGGCGTAACATTCAGATAGAAAGAGAGATATACATGAAATATGTTATATAAATTATAGCCTATGTCTTATTCTGATGTATAAGCTATATTATTGTAAAGTTTCATTAAAATCCAGTCAGTAGAATTTGCGTGAAACAGTAACAAACATCCATCCGTACATACAAACTTTCGCGTTTATAATATTAGTAAGTATTATTCGCATCGTTTTATAGTCAAAAAGGAACACCGCTCCGATGAAAAACATTGTTTTTGCATTAAGTTCATCATGCCAAATGTGGTAGTACAATCAGCCTGTGCTGTGTCACAACACACAGAAACATACCCGGAACAATTACTCGATTCGGTCAAACAAATACTTCTCTCGTGCGGGAATCGAACCCACCATCCCAAATGTCGGAGCCAAAATAGCTTAGCAGCTGCGCCAACGAGTCGTGATAAATATTCGTATGATCAATTAATATTAAACCAATATTTTCTTTAACTTTTCGTAATGCGCGCGAAATAGAAGGCCCCATTTTCCAAATACAAATGCATTCGAAGAGAAAAGAGCGCGAGATTTGCGATAGACGCATTGAGAAATTGAGATGGAGCCTGCGCTTCTTACGTGGGTCGGGTGAAAGTGCAGGGCCGGCGGGAACCGATCGGCGCAAACGTTCGCATTCCGTTTGGCGCAACGGTATTTTCGCCAGATTCGAACCTGTTTCAGTCCGGCCCGCGGATGCGGGTCTGAAGGCACGGAGTCATCCGACATACTCGGCCCGGCCGAGTGTTTATTTTATGTGAAAAGTTGCCAAACGAGCAGACGATTCACCTGATGGTAAATGAATACCGCCGCCCATAGACATCTGCCATACCCGAGGGTTACAGATGCGTTGACAACCTTTTGAAAATTGGGCGCCGGCTACCTCACTCAACACACGAAACGCGAAAGTATTTGTCATACTTCCACTTTACGCTGGTCTTCTGTGAGGTCGTGGTACTTACCCGGACGGGCCTACCCATTCGTGCAACAGCCGAGGCTACTGCGTGGCCCTACCACCGTTTAATTGTTACCGTTGTCTTTCTTTCTTGTTAATTATTTTTTTTTACATTGCCCTTACTTTAGGATAACATTATCCTGTGTTGTAAGAAAGTTTTTACAAAGATAAATTTCACGTGGACAAACACCCAGATGCGAAACAACTATCTGTGGGTCGCACAAATAGTTGTCCCGTGTGGGAATCGAACCCACGACCCCCGTCGCCGAAGCCAATACCTTGGCAACTGCGCCACGGAGTCATCGACTTGTATCTTGTATTAACTGATGTTAACGAGTCCCGAGACTATAGAAGCTACATCGAACGCAGAACCGGTGGGCTAGCCGGAATGCACGGGTTTGAGTTTATCTATCGTACTGGCCATCGCAGTGTAGGACGACCCCCCATTAGATGGAGTGACGACCTGTGCAAATGCGCGGGAAGTCGATGGATGCAGGTGGCTCAGCTTGCTTCGTGGCAGTCTGTGGGGGAGGCCTATGTTCAGCAGTGGACTCTACAAGCTGAAGTGATGATGATGATTTATAGAAGACGCGCAATTCTGTTACGGAGTACAATAGGCCGGGCCCTCTGGGGTCGTGTATTTTTTGGTTGAAACAATGAGAACTTAGTTTGCCAATTTTATGTTAGTAACTATAACAAAGCTATCGTCGGTCGAAAAGATTTATGTAAAAAAACTATGAAATGTAAGCGCAAATAGAAATATCCGCCAACCGATTTCTGACGCACCGCATTGGCTGGACTAGTAAAAAGCCTGCCGATAATAGAATCTAAATAAAGATCTATAAAAGACTGCCTCCATTGAGGCGGAGTGGAGACGCGGGATATTCAGCGGCCGTCGAGCCAGCGAAGGTCATTGGATGTGAAACAATAAGGTACCGAAGAATATCTAACCCTGACCATAATTGGTCGGTCTGTATTTCTGAGTTTGATACAAATGTCGTAAAAACATAGACAGATCACTCTTTATAGTTTACTATTTTTTTTTTTAATTAACTCGTAATATAAATTAAATTTTGAATAATTTTACGAAATATATTTTGCATGCATTAAAATATTTTTGCCCATTTTTTTATTTTACCGACAACTTTTGACACACTTACGTGCAATGTGCTCGGTAGAATTTCAATTGGTGGTAATCAGTAATCTATAGTATAATTAGGTAGGTATTTCGGTGTAAATGCAGGTTATACTTTAGATTCCTATATATACAGGGTGGCTTTTCTTAAGGTGCCCAAATTCACACAGGAGGTTCAGACTCGGTAGTAGGTATAATCGTTTATTGGAAAAAAAAACTATATACTTTTGAAACGAACTTTTGTGCGTGTTAGTTATGAATGATCGCGCGTAAAATAAGTTGGACATAAATCACGCACTTTTTGAGATAAGTTCAAATGAATATATTTAATTAATTACGAGTGATTTTAAATATTTATCATTTTTTATATAACATTATTTATGTCTAGAATTTAATGAAAAAAAAATGGATACACTTAAAAAAGCCTCCCTGAATATACTTTAGATTATATCTAATTAACCTAATACACATATTTATAAAGCGTCCATAAACTCGAAACTTGGCGAAAGGAAACCGCCCCTGTGCCTCAGAAATTAATTGCCCTTACGAATGTCATTGCCGTTACGACTTTTTAAAAACTAACTAAAAAGGCACAGGTAATCTACAAACTAGTATCAGCTAAATCGTGTTGGAAGGTTGCCGTTTCAAATACATACATACCTTAAAATAATAATATTACTTATTAATATAAAATAATGATTAATTTATTAATACATAAACCTTCCTCTTGAATCATTCTATCTAGTAAAAAAAAACCGCATTAAGATCCGTTGCGTAGTTTTAACGAACTAAGCATACATAGGGACAGACAGACAGCGGGACGACTTTGTTTTATACTATGAAGTGAAGTGAAGAATTTATTACCAAAAAAATCTGTTGATAATACGTAAATAGTACAACATAAAATTTATTTTAAACTTTAACTAATTTTCTCAAAAAACCTTAACGATCACGACCTTTTCAAAGGCCACATATCAAAGCGTGTTCATTTGTGAGTTCGTTTGGTTCATACTCTGTCTGAAATCACTTTGTGCAGGCCGCTGATTTTAACAGTGTATAAAATTCCCATCGCAGAAGCCGAAATTCCCAGCCGCAGAACTTATATTTTCGGCCTGTCGTGTCTGTTGAGCTCTCTACCACCCACCCCGCCTCTAGGGGGTGTGCGGGCCCCACAGGCGGGGTGGTCCATTAATCACCGCCACCCTGTTCGGATGCTGCAATGCTCCAAGGTCGCGCTACCCGACCCTGACCTTTGCCGGAGCGCAATTGGCACTGGAGGTCGTTCGCTGGAGCTATCAAGGACTCTCAAACGAGCACGCCGTGTTTTTTTATTATTTAGCGTTCGACGTGTTTTAACCAATTAGAAAACAGCTTTCGAATTAATTATGACCCTATTCCAGACGTCCCAACGATTTGAAATCACACATAAAGTACCAACACGATCTAATTTCTTCTTATCGGTACCAAGAGATGGAAAAAAGCATTTCTGTTATGTCTTTGTTATTCAAAATTGTTACCATTTGGTACCCGTACGGGATCCAGTTAATACAAAACTCAGACGTAAACTAAAACATTTATATTAGTAGGTTTCTTTAAATGAAAATATTGTTTATTTTTATGAGTGTTCATCACCACTCATCTAAATGAACTTGTAATGCGATGAAGGTTATAAAAGCATACTCGTAAAACGTTGGAGCTATTTTCAGAAACGAGACGTGATCGAAGCGAAGTTGTATTTGCAAATAGACGTTTCTTCGTGTTTTGCACGATCTAACATTATATTGGACAATAATTATAACAGTTAACATAATAAAGAAATCAACAATTAAATAAATAAATACGACAGATAGAGGAAAGTACCACTTACTACAAGATAAGGGCAGGGGAAGGAAGAAAGAAGAAGACTTACCATATATCGCATACAATTTACTTTAAAGAGAACTTAACCGTTGTAAAATTTAATTCGCAAAGACTCTTAAGACGTTAGACATCGTGAACAACGAAACCAGACGAAGGGTGTAAGCCATGTCAAATAAGTTATCAGTCATGGATTAGTATGATGTGGCGACATACATGTAAGTACTGTGGCAGGGCCACGAAATAGTGTTCACTCTTGCACGAATGGGCAGGTACGTCCGGGTAAGTACCACGACCTAAGAGAAGACCGGCATCACCTAAAGTAAAATGTTACACTTCTGCGTTTCGTCTGGTGAGTGAGGTAGCCGAGGCCCACTTTATTTAAAGGTGGCAACGAATGTCCATTGGCGGCGGTTATCAGTTAACATCAGGTGAACTGCCAGCGCCTTTGCCAAAATGTGATATAAAAAAACAGAATCGCAGTTAAAATCAATTTTGTCGGAGAAATTATTTACAAGAGCATACAAAGGCTGCATGATTTAGCTCCCAAAACAGTTAACTAAATTAATTTATTCAGTGTGTTATGGCACTAACAATAGGGATTACAGCCAACAAAAAAGATAAATAAAGTCCATAATAAAGAACGCGCACAGATAATTAATATTTATTTCGCGTAAATCTTGGCTAACTTTAATTTAAGTTCAATGGCTTATTTAAATATTTTGCAAGCGGCCTTTTATTATCCGCTTTCGGCATAATTTATATTCATTTATATTCTGTGTTGAAGTTGACGTTTGTAACCGTGGTTGTTACTATATTAACTAGTTATGCCACCTTTTAGTAATAACGCAGTAAAGTATGTTCAAATTATTATATACGGCACATTCGCGTGAGGAAATTGCCAAATTCCGTGCAAAACACCTCTGAAAGCGCTACAATAATGCCCGCGAAACACCTTTGAGCCTCATTTATATATTAATATGAGAAGAAAAAGCCAGCAAATTGCTTATAAGAAGAATGAACACATATATTATAATTAAATGCAATGACTCACAGTTTTGAATTTGAATAAAATACGAAAAAAAATTCACCCCGATCTAATATCTGTTATGATCAATAATTCACCACAATAAATATTTTGTTTTTGTTCAATTCAAACAATTTTGTTTTCGTTCACCGTGTCAAAGTTAAACATATAAGTAATCTGTGATCCAATAATCACACAGAGTAGATATTGTGAATCACAATATTGTGGCCTGAGAGTTTCGAAATGTCAGATTCGAGTTTCTGAAAGAATAATGTTTAATTAATTACTATAAAAATTTACGCACAACTATAAGAAGCAATGACATTATGTACAAATACGAGGTAGATATGACACTACCGCACTGACACTGAGGCATTCAAATAACACCAATTGGTGCAATAAGATTGCAACTCTATACACCGCTATCTCTTTCCATATCATTTGTCACATTCAATTACATATGTCATATATGTATGGACAGTATAATGGTCAGTATGGACATGCGTCATCTTTATTGAAACATCACGGATAATTAGGTGATATATTTTACCAGACATTCTCGTGTGGAAGTTGCCCAATATTGCGCAATGTTACCGCAAAAATAACCCATTTTGCACAATTAGAATTAATCCGTCCAGTTGCAATAGCGTCGCTATGGCCCCTAAAGCTATATTACACTGGTCAAGTGTTTAGTACAATAGACAAGACAGTGAGTACGTACAGTAGTGGAAACCGTCGCAATGGTGACAGACAAGTTGACTAGCCACTGTCCGACGGTTTACACTACTACGACACATTTTTACACAACGTTTTCTAGTCCAAAACTAAGCAACGCTTGTACTATGGGTACTAAACATACTTTAGTTTTATAAAAAAATAAATATTATAAATATACAAATTCCCAGGCACTGGAAAAACACCATGTTATCGATGGTAGGACCACGCAACAGTCTTCGCTGTTGCACGAATGGGCAGGTCCGCCCGGGTAAGTACCACGAACTCGTATAAGACCGGTGTAAAGTAGATGTGTTACACTTCTGCGTTTCGTCTGATGAGTGAGGTAGACGGGGCCCACTTTATTTAAAGGTCGCAACGCATTTGAAACCATAAGTTGGTGCAAATGTCCGTGGGCGACGGTTATCACTTAACATCAGGTGAACCGCCAGCTCGTTTGCCACTTTCTTCATAAAAAAAGATCTTCGTCACACTAGTATTTTCCCAGTAGTAGGGATGGTACCCACAAACTGGACTCACTCACTGTACTTGTCTACTGTACTAAACACTTGACCAGTGTAAGTCAGGCTTTATTTCATACCTAGCGACCCGCCCCGGCTTCGCACGGATGCAATGTATTATACATACAAACCTTCCTCTTGAATCACTATCTAAAAAAAACCGCACCAAGATCCGCGGCGTAGTTTTAAAGATACATAGCGACAGACAGACAGCGGGACGACTTTGTTTTATACTAAGTAGTGATTTCCCAACTCCGTTGCGTTCGTACGTTGGAAATGTGTTTTGTCATTATCGTCCGTTTCACAATGGCGCGTGCATTACGCAGCGCGTAAACGCCACTCGGTTACCGGTCTAATGTGTAACACAATTATAAACGATCGGGTCGTGACTTTGCACCCGCGGCCTTGGCCGATTTGGGGAGACTGACGCCCGGTTTCTGAAACACTGTTCGTTAAGACGATCACTCCGAGCAATTCAGCGAGTTTAACCATCCTTTTGGCAACTCAAATGGCATTTGAAAAGCAATTTTACCGCTGATAAGTTAGCCGGTGGCTAACACTCTGGTTGCCAATCGCCTGTAACCTCTCCTTCACAATCCTTTGACAACCCTGGCTGAGTTGAAGTGCGAAGACATCTTCCTAATCCATTTAGAATCAAACAATAAGTTTGTAGTCCATTCATAATGTACAAAATCAAAATCAAAAATATATTTATTCAAATTAGACGCTTGCGCGCTCTTATGAATCGTTAAATTTTACATTAAAGATTAATCCAGAAAAAAGTGTGGCGATTCACTTCACTCGTAGCACCCCCAACCCCCATCCGCCACACCGTTACAAAGGTCCTCGCCAGTACAGAAAGTTGGGGCAAATATCACTATATGGCCAAACTCTCCGATGGGAGAAAACGGTCAAATATTTAGGAGTCACTTTCGACTCGCGTATGACTTTCACTACGCACATCAATCAAGTCGAAATAAAGCCGCGTTCGTCTCCGGCCGGCTACACAATTTAACGAATAAGCATAGTAAAATGCCCTTAAGGCACAAACTACTGTTATATAAAGCTTGCGTAAGGCCAATCATGTCCTACGCTTGCATGATCTTCGCACATACAAATCCTACGCGCATTAACAAATTGCAAGTAGTTCAAAGTAAGTTTATCCGCCGCGCAACCGGTGCGCAATGGTATCAGCGCAACGTCGACCTGCACAGCGATTGCAGACTCCCGACGATTCGCGCTCATTTTAAAGATTTGACAAAACGGTTCTTCGATAGAGCCCAGCATCATCCCAACCCTCTGGTGGTAAGCGCAGCAAACTACCAACCGGACACAAACGCGAACGTAAACAAGCGTCGCCCGCGAAACGTCCTCATCGACCCGGTCGACGAAGAGGACTTAGATACGATGAACCCACCGCCCGGGGTCCCGCCGGATAACACTACACCCACAGTTAGTGTAACAACAATCACACCAGTTCGCCCTCGCCTCCGAGCACGGCGAGACCCACACAACGCGTACACAAGGTACACCCGCGTTCCGGGGCGGTTCTCACCGCTCCCAGCCAGCGATTAGCTAAATGCACAGTCGACGGCCGTCGGGGTCTCGGTCCGAACCGGCGACCTCGACGGCCCTTAGATGACACACCATAGTAGTTAAACGCACGCATGAGCACATGCGCGACCCTACCCATAGCGGAGGGTCCAAACCCGTGGGTTCTGGCTAGCCCACCGGTTCTGCGTCCGATGAAGCTTTAAAAGTCTCTGGACTGAAAGCAAAAACATCAGTTAATACAAGATACAAGATTAAAGATTATGTATATAGGCTCGTAAGGTACCACCGGTTCGGAAACAAGTTTCTGTTGAGAAGAGACCGGCAAGAAACTCAACAGTTGCTCTTTTTCAAAAATATCAGGTTACAATATAATATACAGGTATAATAGTCTTATTCTAGCCTACGTGAGTATCAACAGTATTAACTCCACACATTGGCGTCGTAATAGCTTTAATCATTAGTTGATTTTTAATTTTACATTTATTGGTCAAGCGGCAGACTTAATATCGACTGTGGGATTTTATTATACATGCGCACACTTTGCCCCATGAACGGCCTATTTACTTTTTGTAGACGAAAAAATGGCGTAGTAAGTTTGTTCTTATTTCTAGTGTTTATTTTATGTCTGTCACTATTCTTTAGGTAATAATTAAGGTTATGACGTATATACAAAATATTACCATAAATGTATTGAGAAGCAACAGTGAGTATATTAACCTCTTTGAAAAGATCTCTGAGTGAATTCCGGGCTCCGATATTGTAGATTGCTCGAACAGCTCTTTTTTGAAGAATGAATATAGAATTTATATCTGATGCACTACCCCACAACAAAATGCCGTACGACAAGATGCTGTGAAAATAGCTGCCTAACCCTTCTAATCGCAAAAACAGCGGAGCTCAGCCTATTCGCAAGAGATGATATATGGGGACTCCACTGGAGCTTTGAATCTACTGTAATTCCTAGAAATACAGCAGACTCAACTGGATTAATGGGTACGTTATTTAATATTAAACTAAAACTTTTCCCTTTTTTTATACTGGGAAGGGTAAAAAAATACATCTGGTTAATACCAAAAATAGTACATCTGGAAATTTTTTCGGCATTTAATACCATACTTTATTAGCGATGCAATACAAACACACAACATCCAACCCATAAAAGGGGAGATCATTAATATATACTAAAAATAATAATATGCCCAAGATTGATCCTTGTGGGACACCCATTTTCATCGGGGACCCAGCGGAATTAACATCATTTATAGATACTTTTTGAATTCTATTACTAAGGTAAGAGGCAATGATATTGAGGGCGATGCCACAAATGCCATAATATTCTAGCTTTTGAAGGAGAGTTTTATGGTCTACGCAGTCGAAGGCTTTTGAAAGGTCACAAAAGACACCTATTGCATCTTGTGACCTTTCCCAGGCGTTATAAATATGTTTGACAAGTGCGACGCCCGCATCTGTTGTCGATCTACGTAGGTATTGTATACTAATAGAAAGCAATTAAACCAGTATGTATAAGTATGCCTAACAATTATTTTCAGTCAATCAGGTTTGTGTTATCTATATACCATAAAATCCAATAGATTTAATATACATTATAAATTATTGTGCTACAATTATCGTGCATCTTTCAAAGTTGAGTTGTGTCGAAATAAAATTACTCCACATATATCGCGATTTCCTTCCTTTTACTTGTCATTGACATAATTTTTTTAATTTTTAATTTATGGTAGAATACGCCATGTAGCTCATGTATGAACAAATTAGATAAATATTAAACGGAGATTAAGATGTTAATATTATAAATTACCATCTTTTTAAAACGCACCCTTTTTCTTTCTTAACGTTAAGTATAGAGCACATATAAGTAAGTATTATAGTACGTTAGTTAGTAAGTAAAGAAATAAAAAGCATGCTATTTTCTAATCCGTACCGAAACTATCTAAAATCGTACGAAATCTTTCCATTCTAAAACTCAATTGTTGAAAAGATTCTTTTGATACAGTTTACCGTAACTGCCAGCTGTGTTGAAAGATCGAACGTATAAATTATATATGATAGATAATAAATTTTGATAATTATTGTGTTAAGAAAGTTCTAGAAGGAGTTCCAGAGGGAAAATGGAATAGGTTGGGAACTTGGCAATAAATTCTGTTTCATGTCGCCCGTATTCTAGTGGTGAAATCAGAGCGCGTCGCGTCGGCAGAGGCGGGTGAGCGGCGACCTCGCGTTGTCGCGTGCAGTCGCGCACAACTGCAATAAATATTGCGCGCATACGAACTAATTTCGTTTTCAGCACCACTGTACCCGATTACTTCGTATTGGATTGGGAGTGGAAACATAGATGTTAAGGCATTGTGAGCTTTATGTCGTTGCAACGGCTATCAAAGTTCTGTGGAGGGGATAAGATGACACTGTTACAGTCGCGCACAACAACTGTAATAAATACTGGTCACAGAACTAATTTCGTTTTCACCACCACTGTACCTTAGAATTCATAGATGTTAAGATGTTATGAGCTTTATGTACTATTAATTGTTATCAAAGTTCTTTGGAGTGTGGAAACTATTACAGTCGCGTACAGTACCAACTAAATAATTCTACTCTGGACACTACTGTACTCGATTGTCCCTCTATTACGTCGAGTTGGAGCAGTGTTACAGGGATTCATTGCACCCTAATGTGAACTTTACGGTCATTAAAATAGCTGCCAAAGTCCTTTGTAGCTTATAACCACGAAACTATCGGTATTGCTTTTTAATTGAGACTAACTTTATGCTATTTTTCTTTCTCTCTGGCATTTTATTGTCCTTTATGCCAATGACAAGTAAAGGAGGAAAACAGCCTGGTGATAGACGGAGAGACAGACAGACGGACAGTGGAGTCTTAGTAATAGGGTCCAGTTTGAATTGATCATTCTGATCATTGAGATCATTCCGATCAATTTATTTATTTGTTGCACATCCAAAGGTAAATAAGTAACAAAATGGTGTTAAAGTAAAACAGTTCTTTATGGACCCTGTTTATAGGGCATAGTACACAACAAATTCGGAGAGAGCAAGATGTATCACATAGGTAATTAAATTATGTATTTGTATAAGTAGTTGGTATTTTGAGTAGCTATTTATTTTTAGAGATTTAGACAGTTTAACAATCCTTTTGGCAACTTAAATAACATTTGAAGAGCCATTTGACAGCTGATTAATTTACTTCTACGATGATCAGTGTTTCAGAAACCGGGCGTAAGCAATTAACATACTTTTTTAATCTCTACTGCACCGAATCTGTTTACTGTTATCATTAATTTACACTTTTTCATTGTTTTCACCTGGTAGAGAAAATATTGAAATTAATGGTGGCTGGGAAGCCATTACACTCGTAATTTAACTTAATTGGCGCCCGTGCATCATCTAAGAATAATCAAGTTTAACTCGGAACACTTCCAGAGTGTATGCAACTTTAGAAAATACTTTTTAGAATCAATTTTATTCTCTGCGGAGTGCACTAACCGGCATTATGCAATAGAGGGTACGCAGAGAAATTCAGTATGAGACTCGAGCCTTGCCCAGATACACTTGGCACCTTCCACCCCGAACGGTTTTAGTGTGGAAAAGCTAAAAAAAGTAATATATATTTTAATGATAATTTTTAGGAGTGTTATAAATACAGAGCCGTGATAGCTCAGTGTCCGGGCGCTCACCTTTAATTCGATATACTCGAGCAACCTGAGTTCGATCCCCGGTGCCGGCACCAATGAAGTTTTTAACTTTAAGTGCTGACTTATCACGTGCTCCGCGGTGAAGGAAAACATCGTGAGGAAACCTGCATATTTTCGAAATAATAACAAAAAAAATATATATTTCGAAAATATGTGAAGTCCGCCAACCCGCAGTGGGGCCGCGTGGTGGACTATGCCCTGATAGTCCTGATACCCTCTGTAAAGAGGAGGCCTTTGCCCAGCAGTGGGACTTGTATTGGCTGTTACTTTACTTTTACTATAAATACTCGTACTTACTAAGTACAACAAATTTTAGTGTGAATATTATAATATTAAAAGTACTATGTGTAAGTTTTTCACCACTATAAATATTGCTGTGGCGAAAAACTCGCACATGGTAGTTGCCAATTCTTAAATTCGCCTTATGAGTTAAATAAATGTGAGATAAAAAGAAAATTAAAAGAATTGTGATAAAATCTCGACGACGGTGCTATCGCCAGTAGTATATCTATCTATACGCTATGAAATCTATCTATATCTAATATGTAAAATTCTCGTGTCACGGTGTTTGTAATTGAACTCCTCCGAAACGGCTCGACCGATTTTCGTGAAATTTTGTGTGCATATCGGCCAGGGTGGAGAATCGGACAACATCTATTTTTAATCCCCCTAAATGTTAAGGGTGGTCCACCCTAAACAGTGTTTTCTACCCTACAAATTCCCTAGAAATAATTTATATGGCAGAACTAAAGATAATAGCAAAAGAAATGTACGGATCAGAATACATAATTGATAAAATTATTTTCTTCCCGACGGTAATCCTTTCATATGGAATAGCAAGCAATGCCGTGTTGTGGTTTCGAAACTCGCTACGGACAAAAAGTATGTGTCCTTCATTTTTATCTTGGAAAAACCAAAATTATTATAAAAGTGCGGCGGTTATCTTTTTTTTAAAAAGAGTGGCTAAAACACAAGGAAAGTTCTTAATATTACCAAAAACTGTTTACCCACGACATGACTATTTTTAACCAAACAACCTAAAACAATCAAAGAACAATCCAATAATAATATTAATGGCATGTTAATATGATGCAATATTAGTTTTTGATAAGAGTTTAATATACTCGTAAATTAAAAAGTAGCCAACCTTGTATAGTGGGTCCACCTCATCAGAGCTACCGTTGTCTCATTATGTCTTTTTGTCAACAACTTGTTTTCAGATTGGAACTGAGACTTATAAATGGAGTCCATGTAATGTGATATTCTGGTAGATTTGCTCTTTTCTTTATTATTCCTTTTTTTTCCCATTCTCGTTTATTTACCAGTATGAGATTTATAAATGAGTCACGTCGACACGAGTAGAAAATCAATAATGTGTGTTTTTTGACATGTGAAAAGTTAATAATTTCTTGTATTTACGAGATTACACGTTATTAAATGAAACTATGTTGTGCGGAAATGGGTTTATTACGATAAAAGGGATTAGTTACGATTTAATTTCGAGATGGCAACCGGCAGACCTGGAGGCTTCCAGCGACGCATCTTCTATCGGCTTCAGTCAGCGAGCACTCGGATTATAAGTCATGCACAGTTACACAGATTTACACATTCACGGCCGTGATTTATAAAGTTTATAATTTAAAATAAACCTAGCGTTGATGCGGTGTAAAAAGGCGAGCAGTTTCACTATATATACAGCGTGTCTTTACAAACGCGACAATAAATGAACACACATATAGAGGATAACTTTTTAAAATTGTCGCAAAAATTTACATTCTTTAAACATCAATATTTACAGAGTTATTAAATTTTCCAAAACAAACAATATGAACGGCTTGAATGAATTTAAAAGAGACAAAACATACTGTTAGAAGGAGAGGCTTGTAATGCGACATTGTGGCAACCAATGAAAAAGTATCTGAATGTATGAATCAGTCAGTTGTAGTTGTATAGGATGTAACAAATTTTGTTTCCTTTTTTACCTTATTAGTTTGTTTGAAAAATATATTTTTTTAATTTTGGATTTTTTTTAACTTTAATATTTTTTTATGATTATTGGCAAGTAGCGTTAGACGTGTGTTCATTTAATGTCGCGATGGTAACGACACGCTGTATATAGTCCATCGGCTGGTGCGTGTGATTTTGAAAACTTTCCATACTAAACAATTAAATACTTAAATACATTTCGATTATTTTCATGGCTGTAGGAGCTAAGACGTCTGTGCCTTCGCTTTTGAAAAACGTTATTTACGAATTGTCAATATTGGTGTTTTATTAAAGATGACGCATGTCCATACTACACGGCGATTAAAGATGGTTCCGCTTTCCATTATATTACATATAATAAGTGAATGCGACAGATGAATGATCCGGAAAGAGATAGCAGTCTTTTTATTTTGTGACCAGTTGCCAAGCGAGCAGGCGGCTCACCTGATGTTAAGTGAATACCGCCGCCCATGGACATCTGCTACACCCGAGGGTTACAGATGCGTTGACAACCTTTTTTCAAATTGTGCTCCGGCCACATCACTCACTAGACGAAACGCGAAAGTATTATACTTCCACTTTACACCGGTCTTCCGTGAGATCGTGGTACTCACCCGGGCGAGCCTGCCCATTCGTGCAACAGCCGAGGCTGCTGCGTGGCTCTACCACAGTCTATAGAATTGAAATCTAATTAAACCAATTGACATACTTTGATTGCGTCAACTTCGGGGCGCTAGTGTCATATCTACCTCGTATTTATCTAGCGACCCGCCCCGGCTTCGCAAGGGTGAAATGTATTATACATATAATCCTTCCTCTTGAACCACTCTATTTAGTAAAAAAAAACCACATCAAGATCCGTTGCGTAGTTTTAAAGATCTAAGCGTACATAGGGACAGACAGACAGCGGGACGACTTTGTTTTATACTATGTAGTGATGCACAGCAAAGAGACGTTTGTTTACATTTCAAGTGACATTTTACCACAGTCACTCATTTTTTTTTTTGCCTTCCCGAAACCACTTCACCAACACTTAAACTATATGGTATGGTATTAAAGTTCAAATTGACTTTTAAGTATTATTACGAATCTTTTGTACGGGAATATAGAAAAGTGTTGTTTTAGACATTTTCAAGTAATTTTTAAAATTTTTCTCTCCGCAAGAACCATCTTCCTAATTCAAGCAATATTATAAAAAAAGAATTAGCTAAATCGATCCAGCCGTTCACGCGTGATGGCGTGACCAAGGGAAATAGGGGTTCATTTTTATATATATAGATTTATCATTGAATGACCCATATAATCGTCAAAAACGAAAACATGTGGTACCAGAACTAATGGATGTCGAGTAACGATTACGGTATCAAATGGCAAACGGCTACTAGGATGTCGTAACGATATCGTTATGTCGTTTTAGACGTGTGTCAAATTCATCGGCCGCCATTAACCCGATTTACGAGGTCTTTAGACAACGGACATTAGAATAGAAGCGAACGGTTTTAGATGGAAGTGTGTCACCAGCCGTAACTAATCGGTCAACCCGTCGAATTGTCACAGAAATTTTTTTTTTTTAAACAAACGAGTGCGTTTATTTCCGTGAATCCAACAACAAGTCTTATTACAATGGTAGTGTTCTAGTAAAAATAAAATAGAAACAAAAGAGGGTTTTTGCTTAGCGCTACCAACCATCTACTGCAGCCTGAATCTACTGCAACCATCAGTTGGGATGGCAGTCGAGTTCTGGCCAGTTTTGAATTTTAAAAAAAGAACTGATGGCATTAATAAATTTTAGTTAAAAAAATACGAGTAAACAGAACATGCAGGCTGAGATAACAAACGAATGTAGAACAAAATAGTTAAAGCTAATTATGAAACGTAGGACAGAAAAACTCAATTAAAAATTATAATTTATAGTGATATAGTATAAAGTTTTAATTAAGTAGAAAAAATTTAATGTAAATGATTCACTGTCGGTGTCAAATGCAAAATTGTGAAACAGCATACAAAATAGCATAACGGATAAAAAATATTTTTATCCTCTACAGTTTAAATAACTAATATAGAAAATATCGTTTATGAAAATTCAGCAAATGGTCGGTAATACTCGGCCGAACATTCGGCACGTGTCTGTCTCTTCACTACATAGTATAAAAAAAGTCGTCCCGCTGTCTTGTCTGCCGCTATGTATGCTTACCTTTAAAACTACGCAACGGATCTTGATGCGGTTTTTTTACTATATAGATTGATTCAAAAGGAAGGTTCACATGTACAATACGTTGCACATGTGCGAAGCCGGGGCGGCTCGCTAGTTCCGTAAGAAAGATGCAATTGGAAATGTACGTTTCAATGTTGCCAATATAACGAAATAGAAAAACATATAATGAAATAGAAAGCCAGACTGCGATCTTATCGAGTGACGATGGTCGAATACAGTGCAGAAGGGTGGAGGGTTCAATCAAAATAATTAGCATACAATGCCTGCGCCGCCGTACAATCGTGGCCGATTGTTCTGGATTCCCACGGCTCGGGGATTTCGTACAATAGGCCCGGTTGCTCAGCTGGAGCTGCACAATGGGTTTTATGTTTAAGAATCATCGAGTTAATAGCATGGTTTTGAAGGCTGCGTTAGATGAGAGTAGGATCAGACGCCCCTTGGCCAGATGGGGCGACGGTAGACTGGATACGCACAACCGAAGATCTGCCTAAGTTGCCAAGTGAGCAGACGGTTCACCTGATTTTAAGTGAATACCGCCGACCATGGCACATTTGCTACAAGGGTTGCAGATGCGTTGACAACCTTTTGAAATTTGGGCTCCGGCCACCTCACTCACCAGACGAAACGCGAAATTATTATACTTCCACTTTACGCCGGTCTTCTGTGAGGTCGTGGTACTCACCCGGACGAGCCTGCCCATTCGTGCAACAGCTGAGGCTGCTGCGTGGCCCTACCACCGTAAAGTTGAGATGCCTTTGCTCATATATATAATATAACACTACAAATGTGCGGAAAGTCGATGGAGGCAGGTGGCTCAGGATCGTGCTTCGCGGGAGTCTGTGTGGGAGGCCTATGTTCAGCAGCGCACTCAAACAGGCGAAAATGATGATTATATTGATTTCTTGATTTTAGGCGAATGTTATACACCGTGAGATGAAACTATTTCGTACATCGTTCACGGTTAGTCCAGTTACAGTCTGTCCCGTGACCATGAACGCTGGAAAGGGTTTGAAACGTCGGCAATTTAAAAATCTAACTAAACGCGATAACATCTGTTATAGTTTCATTTCACAATGATGACGATAATGATTTTTTTTAAGGAGAAAGGGGGCAGACGAGCAGGAGGCTCACCTGATGGTAAGTGATTACTGCCGCCCATGGACACCTGCAACACCCGAGGGCTGACAAATGCGTTGCCGGTCTTTTAGGGAAGAGTATGCCTCTTCTTGAAGGTTCCCAGGTCGTAACGATTCGGAATAATGCATTATAATATAGTATGGCTTCGCTTTTAGACGACCAGCTTTATTCGCGTAACACGTCGAACAGCCGCATCAATTGTTTCATTGTTCGCTGACGCTTTTCCCATTTGTTACACAATTACACAATTATTCTCGTCTTATAACATAATGAGTATTTTTTAAGCAACTTTCTGCGTTGATTGCGTTCAACTCACGTCTGCGCCCCCGTTTCCTAAATGAAGAAAGCAAGCCAAAGGAGCTAGTACCTATAATGTAACTCGTTCGGGATATTTCGGGATATTTAAATCCAAACTAACAGCTGTATCGTCAGCTCCACTAAACTCTCTTCTCAACTAGATCCTTTGCAAACAGTTTGTGGATACAGCGAACTGTGAATCCATACTAATATTATAAATGTTATGTCTGTCTGTCTCGCTTTCACTCAAAAACTATTGAACCGATTTAAATGAAATTTGTTACACAGATGGTCTAGAGCTTGAGAAAGGACATAGGCAATTTTTTAATTGCAAAAGTGTTGTAAAGGGTTGAAAGATATTTATTTAAGGGATTCAACGCGAGCGACGCCGTGGGCGAAAAGCTAGTTTACTGTATAAATATTTCTATAGGGATATCACCACTGGGATTTTTGTCGTTTCGGCCGGGGAGGTACCACGGCCGACCAGCAGAACGCGCAGTGGAATTTTTACGCTGTCGTATTTCATTTGTTGACTGAGGTAAGTGGCGTACCACTTTTTAAGGGTTGGGAACGCATCTGTGTCAGAATGTGATGATGATGTGTCATTTATTTTGTAGACTAACGCCCGATTTCTGTAACACTGATCGTCGCTGAAGTTAACTAATCAGCTGTCAAACGGCTTTTTAAATGTTATTTAAGTTGCCAGAAGGATGATTAAACTCTTTGAATTGATCATTGTGATCATTATGAAGATCATTCTGATCAATTCAGAGAGTTTCACCATCCAACCAGTGAACCAGAAACCGGGCGTTAATCTACAAAATAAATGACACATCCAGTTGTGACATCCCTCCGTTTCTTTGAGAGTCCCGTCAAGATATTTAAGTCTTGAAGGAATCCGTCCCTGCTTTTATTCAAAGCCCGGTGCTAAATCTTTATGTATTCTTTGGCGGCGGCGTACGGAGCTAAATTACACACGGAAAAAGCTCGTACACGAAACCCGCGCGTGTATCCGACAACGCGAGCGATTCGGCTCTAATGTAATTACGTTTACGACGGATGTGCGACGCGCGTGAAAAAGAAAAAAAAAAGCGTTCAAAACGCCCGCGAAAGGAAAGCGCGGTAATTGAACCGTCACATGCGATCAGTTTCCCGCCAAGCGAAATGTGACAGCCCGACGGATGCCATCACGTATTCCTTGAACGCTAGAAACCAGTATATATAAGCTACTCTATGCTAGAAACCACGTCCCGGGCCCAATATGGCGTGCGCTGAGATCATGGCCGCCAATCTTCGGTTAAACTATCCGAATAATCTCACGGACAGTTCTCGGTAACGCGCGGCACAGATAAAACATATCAATTCATAGACAATGGTATTTCATCAGTGATGATCTTACCGAATTATCAAAGAATTATAAAAAAAAATTTTCAATCTACACAGGGCAATACTTAATACTTTATAAAATCCCAATAAGACTAGTTGTAGTAGTGAAAACATTATTCACACAATAATAATATAAAATCGAACATGTAGAATATTGTTCCACGCCATAAAATGTTTTAATAAATGTACATATGTGTATTTAAAAAAATAAAGATTATGCAACCACAAAGGTTAGGCTTCAAGGAAAGCAAGAAAAACAATCTTATATTCACTTAACAGTTACAATCGTTATAAATGCATTTTTAATTAATTTAAATACATTAACGCGAATCGTTCGTGGATATCGCGAGTGGTGCTTCGGCGGATATTTTTACCGCCGTGCCGAATCGTAAAAGACGAAATTACCCACTCTGATATAATCGCAAATCGACCAATTTCAGAACGATAAACATCGATTGCGCAACCCGCAATTGCACGTGAAAGCGACCGGCGTGTATCTTTGTCTTCGACGGATTTTTTAAAAAAAAAAACTTCAGCCGTCGAACGTACATACGTCGCTGCAATGGCGGCAGAAGCTCCGGCGAGCGAAAACACTTTCGCCGAAACTTCAAACGAGAGCGATTCTTACATGCGAACAGTTTTAAACAACCGTGCAATCGTTAAACTAGAGATAATAATAACGTAATAAATAACTTTCTCCGCTGCATGCGACTGAGCGCGGATGAGATCAATTGCGCAGATGGGGAATGCACTGGACATTTCCCGCCTACTTTGAAGCGATCTTAGAGTTGTGCTGATCCATTGATTAGCTGTAACAATTTTAATTAGACCAATCAATATATTAAATAAATTAAACCATCACGTTCTTATTACTACTTGATAAAATTAAAATCGCACGCTATATACGCTTTACCGTGTTGCCAACCGCACAGGTGTCGATATCCTTGTGAGGCGGTAATCATGTAACGGCAACAGTGAAAGACACCAATAAACATTGAATCAAAATTAAACTCGTTTATTCGTCAAGCGGACTCTTTATGGTTTTATCTATTAATTATTAATTAAAAAAAGTAATCAAGAATTTCCAATTTGCAAATGAACGAATTTAACGCAAATCACGCCTAAAACTAAAATTCCATTCACACCACATCGATGTCCAGCGTTCCACAACAGCGCTATTTTCAAGGCAATTCCTGCCTAGCACAACGGCTCTGTGGAACCAGCTGCCGCCGGCGGTCTTTCCGAACCGTTACGATCTGGGAACCTTCAAGAAGAGAGCATACTATTTCCTAAAAGGCCGGCAACGCATTTGTAAGCCCTCTGTTGTTGCAGGTGTCCATGGTCGGCGGTGATCACTTACCATCAGGTGAGCCTCCTGATCGTTTGCCGCTTTTATCCCATTAAAAAAATCGAGTGCATTTCACGTTTTGGCGCCCAACACAACCGAAGGTATAGAGAAAGTTCGCAACGTCGAACGTTTTCTATCCCATGTGAGCATATGGGATAGAAAACGGCCGCCATGTTGAATATTGACGACGAGGGTTACCGGTTACTGGGAACGTTTCAACGATAACAGTTGGCGCTGCATTCATCGATGTCTATTGCTCGCAGACATGAAATGCACCGTTATTCGCAGTTATATAAACGCAAGAAACTCAAGATTTGCATAAAAAACCATCGCGCCGATATCCGATGGCGTTACGGTGATTTGAGCCGCGAGTGGGACTTGGAAACTTTTTAAAAACCACAGAAAGAGACGACAGTGATAACTGATAAGAGATTCAAATTAGGGGTGCGAAACAGTTGAAGTTAAATAACAACATATTTTGTCTGTGCAAATGGTACATTATTAATAATGTTGTTTAGGTTTTGTGTGTAACAACTAAAGTAAAATAACAGCATATTTTGCAGGCGTAAAATAGCAATAAAATGACATTACACATTTATAGCAATAAAAATATTTTTCTCTTAGCTCATTCTGTCAATTTGACATTAGAAATTCTCTATATTCCCTACTCTGTACCCTTGTTTTACTAGTCTTGTGTTTGACATAAAGAACGAAATTTCACATTATCTATGTTGATTTGTGTTCTACGCCTCATAACGTATGTAAGCGTGTAATAAAAATATAAATGCCATCAAATTTTTTAGTCGTAATTTTAAAGGCCGTTAATGCTTTTTTCTGTGACTATCTTGCACACTATGTACAAATATGAAATAATTTATATGAAACTGACGTTATAACATAGACAAGCTTTTATCAATACCTTTATAAATATTATCGTAGATCCGTGGGCACGTTCGCCACGATGTTTTTATAACACGAGACTAGATAAAGCAGATGGTCAGATAAAACAACAATCTGAACAGATATCGATTATATACAGTTACTAAAAAGTCGACGTAATAGCAATGCTTAAACACATGTGTGCAGTGTTTTAACCCGTTTATAAAAGAAATGTATGTTTTTTGCTATGGACTTTTATTTATTAATTACACCTGATTTTGGCACCTGTTTCGATTTAAAATTTGGATTCTTTATTTGGAATTTACGAAGCTATTTCTATATAAATCCCTTTATAAATTCTGTTCCAAACGTATAAAAGCGTGTATTACAATGAATGTACAACTATATGTTTAGACTAGATAATTGATGACTCCGTGGCACAGTTGCCAAGGTATTGGAGTCGGCGCCGGGAGTTGTGGGTTCGATTCCCACACGGGACATCTATTGTGCGACCCACAGATAGATGTGGATGTTTTTCCGCGTGAAATTTATGTTTGTAAAACGTCCTTACAAGACAGGATAATGTTATCCCAAAGCGATGTTTAAAAAAATATTGAACTATTTAAATTTTCACTTATTTGGTATCGGAATACTTAACTTAGATGAAATTAGTATCATGACGCGACACTGTCAAAGGCTTTTAAAACCAATCATGTTTCTTTTTTCTTTTTTTGTTTATGTGGAAAAGCTTGTCAAGCGACCAGGCGTTCAGATGCGTTGACAACTTTTAAAAAAAGGGGGATCCGGTTACCTCACTAACCAGACAAAACACGAAAGTATAATACTACACCTACTTTGACGATCCCATTGGCGTGGGGAGTACTGAACCTACCTTGCGCCGGTGGGTTCGATCCCCACTAGTGGAAAAATATTGTGTGATGAACATAGCGTTTTTCCAGATTTTATACAGCGTGTCGTTACCATCGCGACAATAAATGAACACACGTCTAACGCTACTTGCCAATAATCATAAAAAAATATTAACGTTAAACAAAATGCACAATTTAAAAAAAATATTTTTCAAACAAACTAATTAAGTAAAAAAGAAACAAAATTTGTAACATCCTATACAACTCGCGCCAAAGCGTCGCATTACAGGCCTCTCCTTCTAACAGTATGTTTTGTCTCTTTTAAATTCATTCAACCCATTCATATGCTTTGTAACCTTTACAAATGAACTTTACGTTACAGTTTTATACGTAAGGGTGATTACGTTTACAAAATTCTTTGTTTCGGATAATTTAATAACTCGGTAAATATTGATGTTTAAAGAATGTAAATGTTTAATACAATTTTAAAAATTTATCCCCTATATGTGTGTTCATTTATTGTCGCGATTGTAAAGACACGCTGTATATGTATACGGCTGATTATATATGTAGTACCCGGAGGACCGAGCTTTGCTCGGTTTGTTTTTTTTTTTTTGGTAAATCGTGTGTTTTGGAAATTACATTTAGATACAAATTACTGAGTAATGAAACATGCGTAATATTTTTTGATCTTACCGACGGAATAATAAGAAAATATGAACTGATGTTTTTCACAAAAGAAAGAACTTTAAAAAAAAAAGGGAAAAAATAACAAAATAACAAATCGACAAAAAATTAAAAATAAAGAAAGCAATGATTTGGAATCGAAAAAAAAGTAAAAAAATAAATGTGTCAATGATCGTGACACGAACCACGGCCTTCTGTTTCGGGGCCGCCCGATTACCGACCGAGCTATTATAACATTTTTTTTTTTGCGGCGAAATTTACCGTCGTATTCGAATGATATTTTTCATTCCCTGAAAACAGGGAGAAAAGGACATTTTCTAAAAATGAAACCTAGCTAAATCGATTTTTCGCCACCGAATCTACGCACATACAAAATTTCATGAAAATCGCTGGAGCCGTTTCCGAGATTCCGATTATATGTATACAAGAATTGCTCGTTTAAAGGATAAGATAATATTTATTTATTTACAAAAGAAAATTATGTTTAATTATTTTAATCAGTTTTTAGTACCCATAGTAGAGATCACTCCGTGTAAAAATGTGTCCGAAATATACCACTGCGGTCTGGTCTTCTGTGAGGCCACTTCTTGTGGTGAGGTTATTTCCCCGGACGAGCCTGCCCATTCGTGCAACACCAGAAGCTTTTGCTTGGCCCTGCCACGATGAAACGTTAAACTGCCTCTGCAACACAAACAAGCGAACGGGATCCAAAGACCTTTTATAATCAGGATGATCTTCGGCGCAAGGGCGATCCATTGGAACAATTGATGGCTTCCTGGCGGCGCGCTCCCCCTGCTTCCCGCCCATACCGTTCGTTTCTTCCTTATTCCTGTGTGCACAGAGTTCAAAATCGCCCCGCTGCGCCGCTCGGAAAGTGTACGCGCGGATGCTATCTTATGCACTGATTCAACGTCCAATCAATCCTGCCCCGATATATCTTTATCTTTACCTCCGATGTAAGCTAACTGCACTTGTTTTAACGAAAAGGATTGAACGCAGAGCTTGTGAAATTTGTTTTTACCTATTAGGTTTTACCTTGTCTTGTCACAATTAACGCACTAATGAGTACATTTTAACGGTGGTAGAACCACGCACCAGCCTCGGTTGTTGCACGAATGGGCAGGCCCGTCCGGGTAAGTACCACGACCTCACAGAAGACCAGCGTAAAGTGGAAGTATTACAAATAATTTCGCGTTTCGTCTGGTGAGTGAGATACGGAACCCTTTTTTCAAAAGGTTGTCAACGCATCTGCAACCCTCGGGTGTAGCAGATGTCCATGGGCAGCGGTATTCACTTATCATCGGGTGAACCATCTGCTCGTTTGGCAACTTTTCACATTAAAAAAAAACATGTGCGGCCCCACCCACCGGTTTCGCGTTCGACGAAGCTTTCATAGTCTAAGGACTGAAAGCGTACCGTCAGTAATACAAAAACAGAAAACTAAAAAAACATTGTCAAAGCCTATAACATTTGTGGATTGCCCTCTATTTCTCTGGGATGCCATCAGATCTGGATTTCCTTATCATGGTACCCCCCTGACGATATCTCTTTTCCAACAAAAAAAATCATAAATGACGAAGTTATCCCCGAACACACATAAAAAGAATAAAAATATATACGGTCGAATTGAGAAACCTCCTTCTTTTTTGAAGACGGTTAAAAAAACCTGCAATAAAATATGCAAAATCCAATTTTTTTCTTAACGCGGTTGCTGCAATTTGCCGAAATGAGCGCAAGGCCGATAATGATCCATTAATCCTTCATTGGTTATGAAATCATTCGTCTTATCGGCTGTTAATAAAATGTTACCACTACAAAAACACTATGACTCAACATAAGACCTTTTCAATTAACAAGCACTGAATCGAAGACTCTGACATCAAAAATCTCTGAACATTACTTGAGTTATAAATGAAACTAATTTTACGGATTTATCGCGTTTATTTTTAATTTTAATCCCCGACGTTTCGAACCCTTTACAGCGTTCATGGTCACGGGACAGACTGAGGTGTTAGACGTATGATTGTCATAGTTAACCCGTAAAATTAGTTTCATTTATAATGTGTAATCGCGTAAATACAAGAAATTATTATTACTTGAGTTAGTTCAGAGTTTAGTTCGTCAAATTATCCGGGTGAGTTGTTAATTTTATAATTGTTCCTTATATAATATTCATTATTTACTGTCGGTTAACTTACATACAAGCAGGAGAAGATAAACTAACCGACGTATTGAGTTTTCACTAAGTCACAGAATAAATCAATGGAGTCACAAACTTCAAATACTGACAGCAGCTCGGAATTATGACGTTTTTGAACGAAGGAAGTTTAAATTTCAACACAAGAAGGTAAAAATAGGAAATAAATTTATTATGAAAATTATGCCAAAGACAAAATCTCGCATTTGTTTAAAATAATTCGTAATAATATTATATTGCTTTATTGTAATAACAATAAAGTAATATAAGAAATATCTTAATAATATTTATGTATATTGAAAACATGACTTAAAATCTGTTATATCAGCACGGTATTAATATCAGTACCGAGATCCACGCAAGTCTGGGGCAGTACCTACAAAATATAGTTTTACACTGCTAAAGCATGTCTAGGCGATATACAATGGGACGTTACGTTAAATTCCTCACGAATGCAGTGCGAAGCCATCGCATTGTGTTATTGAGGTTAGGCAGCAATTCGTGTTGCAAACTAAGCCAACTGTGGCCTGCATTGTTGTGGTAGTTACATAGGAACAAGACAAGAATGTCGCTATTACAAACCTAGATTAAATCTACATCTAGGTAGATATTTTTAAGAAACCTATAGAATAAAAAAGATCAAAAGGTGAACGGGATAGACCTTGTTATTCTGGTGTGTTTCTATCTTTTTAAATATCGTCGTATCATACGACGGATGCATAATTAATACTCTGTAATCGTTATAACTATAATATGTAACTGTGAAATATGAAAATTAAATAGAAATATTTTTTCAGCTAATATTTACAAGATTACATCTATCTAAAATTACATATCATCTTATAAACCTAATCCACGCGGCATGGGGCCAAGAACGCTAGCTGCATTTCCTCGCTGAATAGTTAATGCTTAACCTTTGAGCAAGAAAAGAACCAGCTCTCTTGTCACCAGCCGTAAAAGATAATAAATAGAATTTGAAAATATAAAGACACCTCTGTATAGAGGAGGCCTTTGCCCAGCAGTGGGACATGTATAGGCTGTTACTTTTACTTTTTAAGACATTTATTGCAGAAAACATTACTTAGAGATATTAGCCGTACTATGGCAAAAGAAGAAATTGTGTTGATCATCTGTGGTTTCAATAAGGGAACTTAGTAATGTATAAATGCAGTAATAGACAGCTGAACTGGTCTTTGTATATGTATTATACGTATATCAGCTCAATCTACAACAAGGTTGACAGTATCAAATTGCATTATAACGCATTATTTGTTCGGTATAAGTACTTGATAGATTAATTTAAATTGATTAGACAAAACGATTGTGAATAGCAACGGGTTTCTTATTTTACTTTTCAGGGCATGTAATTATATTTTAATACAGCCGTTTGATTGTACTCTCAATTCGTAGCCTACATAATTATAATGGACCTGGACAAACAAACTAACGCACGGTTTCTGAAACACTGATCATTAAGAAGATCATTCCGATCAATTTGAGAGTTTAACAATCCTTTTGGCAACTTAAATAACATTTGAAAGTCCATTTGACAGTGTTTCAGAAACCGGGCGTTAGTTTGTTTGTCCAAGTCAATTTGCCTTTCCTATACTGTTGAAATCCTCCTCAATTATTCCAGCCTTCATCAGCGTTTTGGATAGAGCAGACATATTAGAAATAGATATATTATATTGGGAATATCATTCTACGTTTTGATCAAGCTCATAAGGGTTCTCCAATTTATTTCAAATTCGTTCAATCGTCTCGAAAGGGAACCGACGCACACATAAGCTTTCTCATGAATAATACTAGTGCGATTAGATAGCAAATTTGTTTCTATTTATTCCTGCCTACTATCATCATCATGCACCATCGTTTGTGTTGTTCTGTGTTTACGAAATACGTTAAAAATTTAGTTGAGAGATGCTTCTCGTGATTTCCATCTTATCCATTAAGTAACATCGCCAGTTAAAACACCTTCCTGGCACTGCCCTTTTCATGGTCTGCGCAGTGATCTAAGCCCCGAAGGTTACCCGCAGCTATCAAGTTTAATGGAGTCGGCGCAAGCCGAGGCCGTGAAACCACATGCACGGTCGAACGTAAACCGATATCTTGCAACTTGTTCTTTTCTGGAACGGGTTTGCAAGCCCGCCGGTATTACCATCGTCGATTGGCATGATCGCTTGAGGTGAGACTTTGTAGATGTTTCTTAAAACGATGGTCCACTGTCAAGGTTTCGAGTGAACGGTCAACCGACAGGATAACGGGTAGTACTGCTATTATTTCTAGTAACGCAATACGAACCGCGCCAGTTTCGCATAAAAGCAATCTCGATAGAAGCTAACGGTTTCGTTGTGACAAAAGCGTTGCGAATTAAACAGTCGCAGACGCCGCGATGTGGTGCAACGTAAGACAGGCTTCGTTACGTAAAGTGTTGTTGTTTCGTTTTTGAAGAAACAAAACGACTCTACGCTAGGCAGTAACGCGCACGGATAGGACCCAGGCTGTTTTTGGATATCACTAATTTGGAGTCGCGTGAGTATCGAATCCGATACCGCATACTTCGTTGCTGCTTTTCGTGCAGACAGTTTAATTAAACTTATGGGATAATTGATAGTCATTATGATTATGAATAGAAGATTACTTTTATATGTAAGAAAAGAAAGCAATGGAATAGACGCTTTACTTGATTTTAAACGATTTTCGCCACCCATGGCCATCTAATAGCACGGGAGGTTATGAATAGTGAGTAGAAGCGTGGTAGCTAATACCTGATGGGAAATTGCGTTGTCATAGGTTGTCGCGCCCATCGAAGCTTCTTGCGACCATATAAGTGTTATATAACTGACACCCAAACTCACTGACACTTTAGACATTAAACTTGACTACAAATAACACCTGGAAGTTGGCTCACTGACCAAGCTAGCAGGTAGGCATGCGATCGTAGTACATACAAACACTACTCTATCGTACACATTTCGTTCGTCAGAAAATACGTGACGTCTGGCGGCCTTGGGATCTTCAACTTAGTAGGTATTTTAATTACGTTTATATAGCACGAAAAAATAGAACACAAAAAGACGCCTAAAATCGCACTCGACGAGACGCTATTAAAATATGAGGAAGTAGAACTATTTTATTCATGTTTTAGACCAAAATGCGGTTCGATGGACCGTTTAAAGGTGGTGGGACCTAAGCCAAAATTCCAATGAATTTAGCTTCAAGCAGCTTGTGCATTTGAAGAAAAACATCTAAGACTGAAGCTGTGGAGAAAAGAACAGAGAATGAACTGAGTTTCATAAAGCTACCCTACGGTTGTATAGGTTATGTTATGATATATGATTGAAACCGGCAAGAAACTCAACAGTTGCTCTAAATTGATATAGGTACATTTATAAATTTGTTTTTATTATATAGTTATTTTTCATGTAAAGTACCGCAATTCACGAGTGTTATTACTATATTAATACATAAGTTAAAAAAAAATTAACAATTGAGTAAAAACAAGATGTGCAGGGTGCAGACATCGTCAACATAATTTACAGCCATCAGATGAAAATTGCTCTACGACACATGATCATTTTATCCTATAGCGGAGGAATTGTAAAAAAGCAAACACCGACTGCGATTTCTTTGAGCACACTCACTCTGTAATCGTTCGGAGACGGGAGACAATTTGTTTCACTTCATTTGCTGAATGCATTATAAAAGACGAAGCTGACCTCTTCGTTTGAACGGAGAATGGCGGAAAAAAATGGTAAAGACTGTGTGACCAGTAGAAGGAATAGTTAAGAATATATATTTTTTAATTACTGAACAATTTGAAAATGTTCACGCCAATACCTGACTTGGCGGACACTATCCTTTGAGAAAAAGATTATTGCTGCAATCATCATTCTCATCATTTCAGCCTGTTTGAGTCCACTGCTAAACAAAGGCATATTAGTGCAAACGTGTCAATAATAAACAAGGGGTATTTTATGTAGGTAATAGTTTATACTTTTAATAAATACCAGATTATTATAAAACGTTATGATCGTCGCAGAATATTCGAAAGAAGTAGGAACCACCCGGACGCGCGAGGCGGGTCACCAGCCACCACGCCAAACGTGTTGTTACAGCTGTATGATTTTCGACATTTCAGACGTGTACGGGACATAGACAATGAAGTCGAGACAGAAACGGATGAGGAAGCGGTCTTAATTGCATCACGTGGCTCTGTCACTTCGCGTTGGGTAACCGTTCATTTCATAATGCTGTGTGCTCTGAGATATTGCGGAAACGGTCGCCAGCCCGTATGTGCTTGTGGTGCGGTTCTTAAAATACACTAGCGACCCATTATACACATAAACCTTCCTCTTCAATCACTCTATTTAGTAAAAACCTACCGCATCAAGATCCCTTGCGTAGTTTTAAAGAGCTAAGCATACAAATGGACAGACAGCGGGACGACATTGTTTTATACTATGTAGTGATACTTATTTTATTGCCACAAGTAAGCACATTAGGAAAATACAGTTAACAGTGTATATACCTACTGTGGCAGAGCCATGCAACAGTCTTCGCTGTTGCACGAACGGGCAGGTCCGTCCGGGGAAGTACCAATACCTCACAGAAGACCGGCGTGAACTGGAAGTTACACTTCGGCGTTTCGTCTGGTGAGTGAGGTAACCAGCACCCACTTTATCAAAAGGTGGCAACGCATTTTTAACTCTACGGTCGTTGCAAATGTCAAAAACTTAACAGCAGGTGAACCCCCAGCTCGTTTGCCTTTCTTCACGTATTCTTCATATACGTAAATAATTAATTATGTCATGTCCCATTGATTTAGTAATTTATTCGCAGTAGAACCTGATTTACGTAAATGTAAAAGCATTAATTAACATTGAAAAGATTTTTCTTCCTAAAACGACCGGTAATGATTTTGAGTCCTGATATTAAACTTGGTACTAGAGGAAAATCCTTTTCATAATATCTCGCAAGGCAGCTGTCGCCGTTAGTATGTTATAAAGCATTCGATCTCGATAGAGTACCCCTCAAAGAGGTTTCAACCCTTCACAACTACAAGGGCGAGTGCTAAAAGTGTCTATCCCAAAGGCGTAAAGCTGAAAATGCCTCGGCGACCCACATATCGCAAGGGCCATAATTTCCATTCGTATCAAATCCCTAGATTTCCACGTCTAGGCTTTGATAGAGACAGAGAGGTATTAAGCGCGTACTTATAGCCTGTCCTTGTTTCATTGTTAAAATGAGTCGGCCATCTTTGCCGCTAGACTTATGACAGATTCCTGCTAGAATAGTATTGCTGCTTTGGCTGCCCAATGATTTCGTAAAATGTATTACCGTTGTTTCTAACGGGCATTGAGTAATCTGCCCCAGAAAAGCTTGTTTTATCCAAACGTTAAACGTTACATTTGTTTCTATTATGTTAATAAAACGAAAGCGGCCGTTTGTTTTGAAACCACACCCGGTTTCTTTCCTCATTTGTTTACCTTGGACGCTAGAATTTGCGCATTTACATACTTTATTTTGATAAATATAATTATTTCCGTAACATTTTACGAGGGATTATAAATAATTAACGGCCTTTATCAACTCTAAAGGCAGCTGATCAAAGATGAATCCTACATAATAATTGAACTTAGACGCAATAAAATGGAATCGTGAAACACTTTGTACCACTTTTTACGAAAATTGCACGGACGGAGGGACGAAATTTCCCACGCTTATAGTTTAATAGAGGAGTGCGAACTGCTAATTTTTTTTAATTATGCATAAAATACATAAAATCAATAAAAAAACATTATACACTACCGTATAATTGATTATGTTCGAATTTCGTCCACTAATAGAATGAAGATAGGTGAAAATTGCTATGTGTAGGTCTTTTCACCAATGCTATTGGTGAAAAGACCTACACATAGCAATTTCGAGTTTAAAATTTTATCTAGTGTCACGTATGGGCCGGGCCGTTTCTTCAACGCCATAAATAAAAAGTAAGGCATCACGCATTTAAACCATTATGTAGTTGATGAATAAAGCTCATATTTTCTAACTTACACTGAAGCGAAACGGATATAAACGTAACTAAGTAAAAAAGGGTATAAACAAGTCAATAATTGAAGGAAAACCACTTAACAAAAGACGACACTTTATGAAAACAAACATTTTGGCGGCCGCAAATTAAGGCGAGCGCCCGGACACTGAGCTATCACGGCTCTGTAACAAAGTATAAGTTAGCGAAATATCTATGATAAAAAATCGAACGACAAGAATCAAAACTTTACGATATTAACGAGTTCATTTTTAATTTCAATTCCTGAATTTTCGAATTAGAAACTACCACATAATCCCATTTTTTTGCCTCGACGTAGTAAGGTAGAAAGTATACAAGATAAGATTAATACTTTACAATATACAAACAGTGAGAGCCGTGATAGCTCAGTGTCCGGGCGCTCGCCTTTAATTCAACATACTCGAGCAACCTGAGTTCGATCCCCGGTGCCGGCACCAATCAAATAGTTAAATTTAGGTGCTGACTTATCACGTGCTCCGCGGTGAAGGAAAACATCGTGAGGAAACCTGCATATTTTCGAAATCAACAAAAAAATATTTATTTCTAAATATGTGAAGTCCGCCAATCCGCAGTGGGGCCGCGTGGTGGACTATGCCCTGATACCCTCTGTATAGAGGAGGCCTTTGCCCAGCAGTGGGACATGTAATGGCTGTTACTTTACTTTTTTATTCAAACAGTAACGAACTCCACAAATTCAACATCGCATGCGGTTCACTTTGGGTCTTCACAAAAGGTAAGATAAGACCAAACTGCGGTCGTTAAAACTAAAAACCCAGATCTAGTACCGACATACCCATCGGTGTTCATACAGTCTATTTCCCGCAAACCAGCACTCGAGAAAAAAAACACACAAGCAAATATTCGTAAAAAGCTAACAAATGCTAATTGTTAAGCTGGTCACAGACTTATTTTTATAAAAAAAACAGCATTATTTATCAATATGTTAAGGTATTTTCCATAGCATTTGTATTGATATTGTTTTTACCCCTTTCCCTTTGTAAATCTGCAAGATTTTTTTGATGACTCCATGGCGCAGTTGCCAAGGCGTTGTCGGCGTCGGGGGTCGTGGGTTCGATTCCCACACAGGACAACTGTTTGTGCGACCCACAGATAGTTGTTTCGCATCTGGGTGTTTGTCCGCGTGAAATTTTTTGTAAAACGTCCTTACAACACAGGATAATGTTATCCTAAAGTAAGGGCAATGTTTTTAACAAACAAATAAAAAAAGAAAAAAACAGGAGAGCAATCTGTTCGTTTGGCAACTTTTCACATAAAAAAAATCGAAAAAGCTAAAAAATCCAAATTGTTGAGAGAAATTCAGAGAACATCGACTTCTTTTTAAAAAAAATCAGTTATTTTCCATTGCCTTGTTATTGATATTGTTTGTACCCCTTTTCCTTTGTAAATCTGCAAGATGTTGATGGGAATATGAAAGTAAGAACGTCCTTAAGCCAATTTGAACTTTGGCTACGCTAGAGGTGGCAGGTGCATTGCCCTCCGTAACACCGCAGGCCTGCAATTATCTCACTCAGACGACACAGCGCAAAAGTAAAAATACCCCCACCTCGCGCCGCCCTTTTGCAAGGCCGAGCCACTTAGCGACCTGTGTTTTTGTATTTCTTATCGAAAAATACGAGGACACATCTCACGAGTAAATTTGCTTCGATCCCTAAACATTTAAATTCAATCTTTAATAATAGTATTACGCCATTTTTAAGTATTTATTTTATTAATGTCAGATCTATGCAGAATAAGTGATAATGTTCATTTATTTGGGATACGGTTGGAATTAATCAAATGGGCAACAGTGCGATTTTGAATAGTTCACGATAACAATTTCGTTGCTTGCCGTTTCACAGACTAAATTTTTTTGGTAAAACTAAATTATGTCCGGCGTTCTCTTTTAGTTCGGAAATATTCGAATCTAATGGTACTGATAGAAGCTCCCGAGTTCTTTAAATGTTAATCGCCTTATTTAACGATATGCTCGCAAAAGCAGCAAAGTACGCCGCGGCGTCGTTTTAAAAAACCTTTGTGTTGTACAACGCCCGTGATGCAGACGAGCGGCCAATCGGATACCAGAAACCGTACCGGAAATACACGGTACGGTGAGCAGAGACCTCGCTCTGGTACCGACAGATGCGCTGCTCTCCATTCGGTTCGGTTCAGGCGCGATTTAGACGAATTCGAAGTTGCATTTTTGGTCTATTTTCCTCCCTTTTTAAACATCTGTGCTGCGACACTAACCGGGCGTTCTATTATTAATCTGTGTCGGTTTCGTTTTTGTTTTTATACGTTTAGGTTATTGAGAAATTAGGGACAAGAAAGGTTGCGACGGAAAAACGTTGGGGCCCCGTGGTGTCGAATTAAAAAGGTTTCTCGTTGGTTTTAAATGCGGTCGCGCATTAATTTAAATGATGCAATTAGGGATGTCGATGTTGTTACGTAATTTAATTCTTTATTATTTGATTATTGTTAGGAAGTTGTTGTAAACTGTCCCTTATCCATCCGTGGACGCCAAAAACGGTGAGAAACACGGGGAGTTAAACTAAAACTTTCACTATAAAATCTGTAATTAGTTTCATTTCAAGATCGTGTTACGAGAATTCAATCTTTGATCAGCACACATTGGATTCATATTCAGGATTTAATCAAAGACCTATCATTTGGTAGAATACCCTCAGCACTCGTTCGAGGCTTTTGACACTAATTGGATATATGAATACGTAAACCTTTGACTCTCCGTCTATACAAAATCTTAAAAAATCTGCCAGGCACGAGGGTTCCGTATCGTTATCTATAGAAACAACAAAAAAAAACATGCCTGTTGTATGGGAGCCCCAATAAAATATTTTATTCTCAGTTTTTTTATTATTTATTTTTGTAGCGGCAACAGAAATACATCAAAGGTGAATATGTCTACTTTCTATCATGGTTCGTGAGATACAGGACAGATGGACAGACAGACAGCGGAGTCTTCGTAATAGGGTCCCATTGACCGTTTTGGTACGGAACCCTAGAAAGTAACGAAAAATTTTCAAGTACCCTTTAACGATGTCGCAGCCGTGAAACGGTGAAAATAATATAAACCACCGTCCAACGGATCTTGAATGGAGGTCCAAATTACACGTTAAAGAAGCGATAATAAACAAAGAGGACATACGCTTTCAGATATTTACGCAATATAATTACCTTTACATTTTGCATTGCAGTAATTATGGTTATATGAGTATACTAAATTTCCGTTTACATAATAGTCATATAGTAAAGTAACAACCAAGTCCCACTGCTGGGCAATGGCCTCCTCTCTACAGAAGGTTGTTGACCAGATCTAAACCGATGGAAACATGTGTGGTCAAGGACGAAGATGGGCGACTGCTAACGGAGATGGATCACGTTCTGGAACGATGGCGAAAATACTGCGCGCAACTTTATGACGAAAAACGAGGATCCCAGGGCTAACAATCCATACCCTCTGTATAGAGGGTCGCAGACGAACCTGGTATACTGCCATCGGAAGTACAGAAGGCCATCAACGCTCTGAAGAACGGGAAAACACCAGGGAAGGATGGAATTCCAGTTGAGCTCCTCAAAAAAATGGGCGAAAGAGGCTTAGGTGTAATGACCACTACCAGTAATCTTGGCAAGATTACTGGTAGTGGCAGTCACTAGATACCTAGCGAGGGTACGATCGAGTCATTTGGCCTTTTCTGGAAGCGTCCTTCAACCAGTGGGGGACAAAAAAGGCTGATGACGATGATCAAAGATGAATTATTGACGATCACCATCCCTCGTTTACGGTCTAATGTTTTAATTGATGACTCCGTGGCGAAGTTGCCAAGGTATCGGCTTCGGCGTCGGGGGTCGTGGGTTCGATCCCCACACGGGACAACTATTTGTGTGACCCACAGATAGTTGTTTCGCATCTGAGTATTTGTCCACGTGAAATTTATGTTTGTAAAACGTCCTTACAACACGGGTAATGTTATCCTAATGTGAGGGCAATGTTTTTCAAAATAAAAAAAACAGTGTGAAACTCTTACAGTTAGAGCAAAACGTTAAACTTAAGCAACCAACTTAAGTTATTAACTTACCGTATTCATACAATTGAATTCCCAATGTATAGTAATTGTTTTACAATTGGAAGAGTGCTTTACAATCACGCGTAAACACATCAATTGAGACAAGAACTTCGAATCAATCTTACGCAGCAGCCTCGGCTGTTGCACGGATGGGCAGGCTCGTCCGGGTAAGTACCACGATCTCACAGATGACCGGCGTGAAGTGTAAGTAATACTTTCGCGTTTCGTCTGGTGAGTGAGGTGGCCGGAGCCCAATTACCAAAAGGTTGTCGACACATCTGGAACCCTCGAGTGTAGCGGATGTCAATGCTCGTTTGGCAACTTTTCACATTAAAAAAAAAATCATTCAGACGGTTAACTAACCACAACAACCGGCTCACCCCTGTGACTGTCAGTCTTTGAAAAGAAAAAAAGGTTTAGATTATGCAACAATGTTAATGCCTCGTCACGACCGAAGATTGTGACGATTGCGTTTCGTAATTCGCAAATATAATCGAACCCGAGACTCTACTGCGTAACCGGTTATATGAAACTGCAAGATGTCTAAAGCAAAAGTGCATCGAAATAACAAAGAGAGCAAAAAGAAGTATTCTCAAAGTTATCGCGTAACAAAAGTGCAATCTCGAGTTTGATTGGACAATTTTGTTTGGCTTTTGGTACGTTCAAAATTATTATTGTAACACGGTTTCATAAGTTGCAATGCATAGGTAGTTAATAAATACACGAAGGAATACTTTTCTGGTGAAGTATTCCAGCAACAAAAAGGTGAAACATAGTCTAGCTATATTATTAAAAAAAATTATAATGACATACATTATAATTTTACCATTTGAATGAATAAATCGCTGTGGACACGGAGAAAAATATGAAAATAGAGGTTAATGACATTCAAAAGAGTAATTTTGAAACGTTTCCAAACAGTCGCTATGTGCGAAGCAATTTCAATTCAGTTCTTTTTTTATTAGCCCGAACCACAACTTCACGAAGCTGTTTTGCATTGAAAATAGGTTGTATATTTTATCGAATGTAACATACGTGTGACAGATAAAATGGACAGTTCGTCCTTGTGAACGAGGAAGAAAATAATTAGAATACATTAACGTAAGCAGAATTATAACATTTTCGAATTTAATCAACGCCAAAACAATTTAATAAGTTCCTGTGTATACGCAAATAGTATATGCTATTCTTAAGCATAAATGTAACTAGTTTATAGGCCTCTCGCCTATTAATCGATAGTGTTCGTAAAGTTTCAACAACTCATCTTAAGCTAGGTCGTTTACATAACACCTATACGTGAATCTGTATTTATGTCAAAGAAATATGGCGCAGGGCAAAGAGGGTTGCATGAGTGCAAGAATCACAAGAAGCAGACTAAACCGTGACTAACCAAGAAGGTCATACACCTTCGACCTCCTATTGTCTTTGCTGCAGCACGAGAAACGTCAGACTGTTCCTGTTGTCAAACCGACCGTTGACAACGGTAGCCTCGTTAGCCAAATACGCCGCGATTTTAAAGGAGACTGCATTTATATCGAAACGGTTACTACTGCAACATATATATATAACGGGTATAGCTCAATTGAAATCTCAAAAGTCTAATAGCCCTTGTACACGTTGGGCCAAAGCGTTTGCGTTCGCGGTGTTTCGCTGTTCACACATTTGCGTACTGCTTATTGTGCATTGGCGCTCCATACTCCATTGATCTGTGTTCAAAAAACCGACACAATTCGGTTTGCCGGCCAACGTTCGCGCCAACTACGATTTGTCACAAACGTTTCGCAAAATAGCCCTTTACCGATTGGTGCAATGCATTGTCCCAATGTGTACAGGGGCCTTAATGGAACGCGACTCACCGTCGGGAACCTGTCCTCCTCAGGGTTGAGGAGATCGCCCACAGAAGACGCCTTCGCCTGGGAGGCGAGGTGCCGCCTGCTGTTCAGCACATACGACAGCTCGTCAAGGTAGCGTAGCGTTAGATTCGCCATCACAATCACAACACTGGTCCGTAACGGACTCTCATCGGGCCACAACAGAACAAGGTGACTGGCGGACCGGCGAACTGGCAAACTTAACTGCTCACGTAAACAATTCGACTTTTGGAGCGACGTTGAAACGTACATTCAAACCCATCGCTGGCGGCCGACTGGCTCGGCTCGGTCCGCTACTCCGCGCCGCAGCCGTCGAGGTCATAGAGTGTGAGCGCGGAACGAGATAGACATGTCGGCACACGATTTATTTATAATCCAATTGTTAAATGGCGTCTGTTCATTATTAGCACGAAAAATTGCGGCACTGCACGGCGTTCCGTTTTGTTTTTAGAAAAGAAACCTAGCCTAAGGAATATATTTTCATGATAAAGTTATTCGTCCTAATTTTTCTGAGCATCGAAACTTTTCAGGTTTAGATCCTTGTCCATACACATAGGTACCTATATATTTTTATACCCCTCCTCGATAATCCCCATACTAAAATGCTCTTTTCTCGCTAATAACAAAATAGTTAATGTTCGTTTAATACTCTAACGCAGAGCAGCCTTTACTATCTCCATTTCAATTTTCACACAAATCGGTTAAATAGTTACGCGTGATGATAGAACAAACACAAATACGAGCTTTAATGTGAAAGTGAATCGTTTCAGTGATATATGGTTGCGCATTCCTCTATCTAGAGTTTTCCTCGTAGTGACGGATTGAACTTAATCAAAGACATTTAAAACACATGCAGTAGAACAAAAGTAACCGACACAGTTCAGAAGATTAGCAAGCTGAAGTCGCTATGGGCCGGCCATCGTAGAACCGATAACCTATGGAGGAGAAAGGTTCTCGAGTGGTTCTCGAGTGGCAGCTTTGTTGTACTACCCATTACAGTGTAGGACCCCGCACTAGATGGAGTGACGACCTGTGCAAATGTGCGGGAAGTCGATGGATGCAGGGGGCTCAGGATCTTACTTCGTGGCAGTCTACGGGGAAGGCCTATATTTAGCAGTGTAACCAAACAGGCTGAAATTATGATGATGATTTAATACATGATGAATTTCATTTTTTTAATCGCATTAATGCTCTCTATGCAAAGTAGATCTTTGTAAAGCAGTGGGACACATTATATAGGCTGTTGCTTTACTTTTACTTGCAACTTATAACTAGTGGAATATTGCTCTTAGTTATAATAACTCTCGGAGCATATTTGACATCACGTGAGTTGTCACTACGCTTTTATTATTTTGAGGCACGTACTTCATTTTAATACCGTGTGAGGAAACATGCACGTTGCAAATTGTATCCAAGTCTGTGTTATTAGATATTATAAACAAATAGTGAAGATTTTTTGAGTTTATGCGTGTATGGAGGGTAAACGGGATATCGGGAACTTAATTCCAACTATTTGTACAATGTAGGTGTGGTACAGTCCATTACAAGAATGGGCAGGTCCGTTTGGGTAAGGACCACGAACTCACAGAAGATCGGCGTGAAGTTTTATACTTCTGCAGATGTCGATGGGCGGCGGTTACCCTCAACATCAGGTGAACCGCCAGATTTTTGCCACCTTCTCACAAAAAAATCGCTATGTATCATGTAAATATGGTACAATCTGAATGTACAATGCATTATGATAAAGCCGAAAAATTCTCTTCTTTTGATGTAACAAATTTACTCTCGCTATGTATTGTAAAATAGGTACAATGCATATATGATTATGATAAAGCCGAAAAATTCTCTTCTTTTCTGATAATGAAAGAATAAGTAAAAATTTACTCTTAAAATGGCTATGCATCTAGACGATTCTAGGTTAGGTCACTAGTATTACAAAAGCGTTGTAAATCATTAATCGAAACAACAAAAACTTGTCTGAGTAAACTTTCAACGAATTTTATTTGGACCAAGGCCTTAATTTTTATTCCATTGATATAATTATCATTCGATTGGCCACCTGGCCTCATATGAGACATTTGTTCCCTTTCACAAAAAAAACTCCTTTGACAAAATTCGCAACATTGGTGAAGTTGCAAAAACGTTGTCGACTTTTAAGGTTAAGTTTAAGTTCTTCAAGTCTCTTCTTCAGGGATACTGACTCTTAAATTTATGTCGCAAGTGCGGAAACAGTTTTATTTACATGAAATATCATCAATCTTTACTAATATTATAAAGGCGAAAGTTTGTATGTATGGATGGATGTTTGTTACTCTTTCACGCAAATACTGCAGAATGGATTTTAATGAAACTGTACAATAATATAGCTTATACATCAGATTAAAACATAGGCTGTAATTTATATACATATTTTATGTATATCAGTCTTTTTCTCTTAATGTTTCACCTTCAGCCTTTGCTACGCAGACTTAGTTGTGGGCAGCACCTAGTAGATTAATATTAGTAACGTTAAACATTCCTATTGAGGAACCCATAACATTTGATATAACAGGTTTAGTAATTCCCTGGACGAGGCTGCCCTCACGCTCGTCTTTCTTGAAACATTGCACTAGAAAATTTTGCAGATCCTCAAGAATGCAAACTTGTTAGACGGAATATGAAATTATTAAGTTAACACTCAATGTGCTTAAACATTAAGTGCTAATATAATAATTTTAAAACATTTCTCAGATGTCTAACGAAGACAGCTCAGATTCACCGAGGGATAAATTGAAGCAATGAAATCCAGATCACGGATATTGTTTTTAATAATCGCAGCAATTTATGGACCGACTTTTATATAAAATATCCGAGACGCGAGCCTCCATTAGAAATCTCGCTAACGCGTGTAATTCTTTAACGATATTTTTTCAATCGAAAATAATTGAACGTAAAACGGTTTGCTCGCCGTCATTAACGACAGCTTTTTCGTGTAATAAATCTTCTTTAATAAATAGAAATCTATCGTGTTAGATATTATATGATTTCGAGGGAAAACTAATTACAAAATATTAATTTTCTAAAACGTTCAGTTATGTAATGATATTTAGTTTCTATTTCTAACAGCCGTGATAGCTTAAAATACCGGCGCTTGCTCTTAATTCAGTATACTCTAGTAACGTGGGTTCAAATCCCGGTTCCAATGAAATTGTTGATAATAATTTTAAGTGCTAACTTATCACTTGCTCAACGGTTAAGGAGAACATCGTGAGGCTGTTTACAAAATGATAACAAAAAAAAAATCGAAGGTATGAAGTATTTGAAGTCTGCCAATCCGCAGTGGGGTCACGTGGTGGATTACGATAAACTCTGTACAGAGGAGGTCTTTTCCCAGCAGTGGGACATATTGACTGTTAATTTATTTAATTTTAATATCTGCCGCACTAAAAATTTTTGTATTTGATTTTGAGGAGTGCCCATTTCCAGGATTCAAGGTCCAAAATTTATCAAATTAACACGAAAGCTGAATCGACTCCAACGCAAAAAGAATTTTTAAAATCGTTTCATAAATGACTGAGCTCTGAGGTAACAGAAATAACTGATAAATATAACACAAATTAAAAAAAAATTCAAAACTTCCTCCTGTTTGAAGACAGTTGAAAAGAGTATTTTCTAAGTACGACTAATGCCTATCAATTATGCCCACAATATTTTGCCAGGGCCTAAATAACGCTGTGTATAAATATTTACTGAAATATTTTTAAATTTGACAGCACACGTCCTTGCCAATGAACAACCGTTTTATTATTTAATAATAAGCAGTAGCTAACGTAATGAATTGTTGTCGCGTGTGTTAGCAAAAAACTTACCGTTCCATCAATGTCTTTTTTCTGCTAAGCAACACTAGTTTTTTATTATTCGCATATGTCTCTATATTTTTAATAATATTGAATACTGCAACAATTGTTATTTGTAATATTAATCATCGGGCTAAACAAAAACCTGAGACCATTTTACAAGTATTACGTTCGTTTATTTATCAATAACATTAACCATCTAGCTAGTACATGTAGTACACTAAAGAGCACTTGCGATTGGAAATGTTAAACGTATACATCGATCTAGAACAATCTGAACCGGTTCATTGGTATTATTAATTTAAGGCGAACTTTTACAAGCTAACTTGTCGCCCCTAGTTGTCGTTGGAAAGACAAGTATCAATGATGTAACTTGATGAAATCTGCTTAACTTACTTGGAATGGAACCCAATATTTCTAGCTTAATATAATGGCAGTTGGATTCGATTGCTGAATGATAAAACTATTCGTATTAGTTGCAAATTTGATTTCGTGTTTAAGCGTTTGTCCGTACTAAATTACATGTATGTGAATATTACGCGATATCCTTACAACAATCTAGCAGAGTGTAGTAAATATACGTAAAACGTGGACAAGCTCCTCAGCTACTTCTGTTGTTACATGAATGAGCCGGGAAAATAGCTTAGCTTATCAAGTTATTGTTACAACAAAATGATCACTGCCACTTAAAGAACTCTACTACATAGTCGAGTTCAGTTGCGTTACCAAATTTTAAGTGGGATCCGTTTTGTGTAGAAGACCCTGAAAGACACAGCACCTCCAGCTGAAGACTTGAATGGAACTCACAGAAGACCCGCAGGAATTAAACATTCACAACTAGTTGCGTGATGTTTCTGGATGCTTATCGATTTCAACTAATCAACGGACCTGTAGGCCCATTGGTGTAAATGTCGTGGTAGTTATCACCCTCAGTCTTCAACATCTTTTAAAACAAATATTTTGGCCACATATTCTTTGCCGCGGCCCGGACGAGACCGTTCCATGCAATTGTTTCCGTGCGTTTCCTTACCCGGCCGGTTATGTAAGCAACGGTGAATGATAGCGGCCACAGTTAGACTGTACCCTGAGAGAGCCCTGGTATCCACGCTTGATACATTCCTGGTCGACGACTTTTACGGATGAAAAATTCGCACAATTTCTTTTGTTTGACGTTACGTGAGCAATACTTTAATAACTGTCGTGATAAATTCGTTTTACATCTATAGAATAGGTTATTCGAAAAATTTCGTAATATACTTCAAATATAAGCCCAGAGCTACCAACTGTGAAGTCAGATGTTTAAGTCTTTTTGTTCGCATTTCTTAGAAAATTTCACAGTTAATATCGAAATTCGAACCACCAATTAACGCACACCTCTAAAAATTTAGACAACAACAAATGAGTAACCGTTAGTTGCTGACTAAAATCTCCATCAATTAAATAATCTGGATAGATAATTGACAGTCAAGTGATTATCACAAATCAACATAATCAGCCATTATTAAAAGCTGACAGCAACGCATTAGTGCGTCTTTCAACAAGGTCAGTTTCGTGAGCTTGGATGCAATGAAGTAGTCAGAGACGTTGGGATTATTACACTTAATTGATAAAAATTAACAATGAAATTGGCTAAACGGTTTAATCGTTATGCTGAAGGATATAACGCTAAAGCTGAAAAGGATATAAGGAGATATTATTTATCATTATTATTATAAAAGACGTTTAGATTTTCGTCGGTGTGGCAATCAGCCGTTTAGATTAGTGGCTAGAGCGTCAGTTCGCGAATGCCGAAGGCGTGAGTTCGATTCCCACAGCGGCGACAACCTTTTCGTACTTATTATACGAATTTTAATGTTTAATCTTTAGTGCAAATTAGCACAATATTTTTTTTATTTCTAAACGGTTTAATTTAGGTAAACCTTCAGAATTCGCCTCGATCCCCACTACTGGAAAACTTTTTTGTAACGAAGATAATGTTTTTCTATTGTCTGGGTTTGCAACTATTTTAACTGTGGTTGGGGCGGCTGCTTCTGCTGTAGAATGGACAGGTTCGTTCAGGGACGTACCACATACTCAAAGAAGGAATGGCGAGAAGTATTATGTGTAGTAGACCGGGTATCACTTTTTTTTAAATGAAAGAGTCATTCTGCATTTCTCTGCGCTTGCTGCTGATGTTATACTTAAATCATTTTGTAAACTTATACAGCGTGTCTTTACGATCGCGACAATAAGTGAACACACGTCTAACGCTACTTGCCAATAAGCATTAAAAAATATTAACGTTAAAAAATCCATAATTAAAAAAAGATATTTTTCAAACAAACTAATTAAGTAAAAAAAGAAACAAAATTTGTAACATCCTATACAACTACAACTGACTGATTCATACCTTCAGAGACTTTTTCATTCGTTGCCACAGCGTCGCATTACAAGCCTCTCCTTCTAACAGTATGTTTTGTCTCTTTTAAATTAATTCAACCCATTCATATGCTTTGTGATCTTTACAAATGAACTTTACGTTACAGTTTTATACGTAAGGTTGTTCTAAAATTCGTTGTTTTGGAAAATTTAATAACTCGGTAAATATTGATGTTTAAAGAATGTAAATGTTTAATACAATTTTAAAAATTTATCCTCTATATGTGTGTTCATTTATTGTCGCGATTGTAAAGACACGCTGTATAAATAAAAAATAAGATTAATATAACAAGACCGCTGAGTTTCTTGCCGGTCCTTCTCTGGACAGGTCAAGTTTAAACGGTGGTAGTTTTTGACGTTGGCAAATCATCTGCAACCCGCTACCCATGGATGTAGACATCCATGGGTGGCGGAAATCGCTTAACATCAGGTGAACCGCCTGTTCGCTTGCCAACTTTTCACATAAAAAATTGTGCATATTACTTTACAAAGCACAAGTATGTTGTAAGCGTGTGTATATTCCATATAGTGGTCCCGCTGTCTGTCTGTCCCTATGTATGCTTAGATCTTTAAAACTACGCAACGGATCTTGATGCGGGTTTTTTTACTACTTAGATAGAGTGATTCAAGAAGAAAAAACCTTCTGTTCACAACTTCAAGGAACGACTTCTTTCAGTGCTGCCAACACTTCATATAAACATATGTGTAATACATTGCACCCGTGCGCAGCTGGGGCGGGTCGCTAGTTCGAAATAAGTATTAAATATTTAGAAACGACTTTATTCGGGATCTGACCTCTTGTACCCAACAAATCAATCGTAATACTCGTACGGAATTCCGAGTGTTATAAATAGCGGTCCATTCACTTCGGAATCCCGTCGACTTTCACATCGCCGTGCCTTATTTGTAAAGAGCCTGGGGTTAATTTATTGCGCCTTTGACTGGTGCGCTCTCCGAAATAGCTCCAGTGAGACTTCGTGCGTTTCATTAGATAGAAAGAGACGCGGAGAGAGAGATAGATAGTCGGAAACTGAAAGAAGGTGTCTGTGATCGGTAAATTGTATTGAGTTTAAAAGGACACGCATTCATTGGGCGAATGAGTAGAGGTGGGAATCTTGTAAGAAGACAACGGCCTGTCCGCCTAAATTTACAGTGTTTTCATACCTGATATGGTCAGGAAACAAACTTATTTACTGCAAATGTTTGAATGCATACCAGAGTTGTTTATTATTTGTCTCTGTATTTCCGTTTTTAATCACAAATCATTGAAATACTAATATGACATACCAATTTGAAAGATTCAAAAGTAACGTGAAAAAGTAAAGTTACTAACTACCCATACATATACCCTTTTGACTATCAATAAGTGAGTGTAATGCTCCTATGTTGAATAAATACATTTGATTTTGATTTTGATTTTAATATACCACTGTTGGGCAAAGGCCTCTCTGATTCAGACTCTGTACAGAGGGTAATAAGGTTTGGCGAACTTCACACATTTTTAAAATATTTTTTTTTGTTATTACGAAAATATGCAAGTTTCCTCGCGACGTATTCCTTCAACGGCGAGCACGATAAGTCAGCACTTAAGATTAACAATTTCATTGGCGCCGGCACCGGGGATCGAACTCAGGTTGCTCGAGTATATCGAACTGAACGCGTTCACTCCACACTGAGCTATCACGGCTCCGTTGCAGAGGGAACTAACCTAATTGAGGATACTCATTAAGCCGCAACGTTACACCATTCGACGTGTTTATTTTCACTTCCAACAACCGACTTGTTGACGTGGCCCGCTATAAATAGAAAGTAAACACTCCCACGTGTTAAGACGCGTCTGTTTTGTTCCAATCGTCGTCTCTCTCGCACGCCGATTAAGGAAGTCCCTTCCAATTGTTATACCTTGTTTCCGTGGTATCAGGGTTCCGCACCCGAAGCGTGAAACGGGACCCTATTACTTAGACCCGCTGTCTGTCTGTCCGTCGGTCTTCAGGCTGTATCTATGAACCGTGATATTTGGACAGTTGAAATTTTCACAGATGATGTATTTATGTTGCCGCGATAACGACAACTAAAAACAGTATGAAAGTATTTAAGTGGGACTCCCATACAACAGACATGATTTTTTCCCGTTTTTATAGATAATGGTACGGAACCCTTCGTGGGCGAGTACGACTCGCACTTGGCCGGCCGATGAATAAACTGTTGTTACTTTGATGAACACGGTTTAATATGGATCCGAGTATTACCCAAAACAAGAGTTTTTTCTTTACCACTGACACTAGAGTTGTCAGGGTTGCCCTCTCAAAAATATATTATACAATTATCATCTGCCAGCTCGATCTCCGTTTGCTTTCATCGGTAGAAACTGTGTTTTCTGTACATTTACAGCATGTCTTTAAAGTAGAAATGGACTGCTTGACGGATTTAGTGAGTTAACAAACAATTGAAACTAGGAAGTTAAAGTTTTTACAGAGACTGCTTTTAACTAAGTACCCATGAAAGATTGTTTTCTATTGTATTTGCCCTAGGATGGTAAAATGAATTGTGTATAACGCAGACAATATCTCGTGAACTTCTTAAAAATGTTTATTTGTCAGATTGAAACTCTTCTTTACGAATGTATCAGGATTATTTTGAACACACATGCAAACGCAAAGCATTTGAAACTTCGCTTAAAATAAACGCGATAAATCCGAATAAATAAATAGTTTCTTTTAATATTGTTAATAATTCGCGTAAATCTAAGAAATTGTTATTTGGAAAATTGAAATTTTAGGAATCTTCAATATTTCACCTGCAACACGGTTTAACACGTAATAATTGTTGTTTGTGTCGATTTACGCAGAACATTCAAATTTTATCTTGTCTTACTAACAATGACACTCAGACGTCCAACGTCTCAGTCTATCCCTTGACCGTGAACGCTGTAAAGGGTCCGAAACGACGGGAATTAAAACAAAAAATAAACGCGATAAATCCGTAAAGATAATTTATAATACAACGTGTAATCGCGTAAATACAAGAAATTATCATTAGTTATCAAAGTTTGTACGAACTTTTCTATGATGGCAGGCAGTCTTAATGAGTCTGCGATTTAACTTAGCTTTAGAGAAAAATTTCACCGAGATTATAAAGATTGGCAAGCGTTTTACCTTAGCGGGATTATCAAAGTTAATGCATTATTGACCTCCATCTACAATGATGTTTAATAATACGTAATATACATGATATCATTGCTCCATTTTCCTCAACCATTTTATCTGATCTTCCGTCGGATGAAGAATGCTGAGGACGTACGAGTTTCCTGCCTGCACTTGATAAAAGACCCTAGTGGGCAATTGTCCTCGTAGTATTTAGATTGATGGCCTGTAGTGGTGTTGGTAAGTTGAATAGTGGATCGCAGGTCTTGTGTTCGAACCCCAAACAGGAGTGTGATGGTGAGCAAGCCTTCAGATAATTGTAAAGATTATGGTGTTCATCGATATGTTGCTTTTTTATGTGAGATAGTGGCAAACGTCTACCTGATGTTAAGTGATAACCGCCGCACATGGACATTTGCAACACCCGTAGGGTTGCAAATGCGTTTCCACCACTCAACAAAATGGGCCCCGGCTACCTCACTCACCAGACGAATCGCAAAAGTGTAATACACTTCTACTACACTACAAGAACTTCTACTTCACAGGTCGTGGTGCTAACCCGGTCCATTGTCACCCCATTGTCACCATCGCTTATATTTATCAGGTATTTTACATCAAGGACAATGGATAAAGAAAGAGCAGCCTCACTCTCCAGACGAAACGCGAAAGTATTTGTCATACTTCCACTTTAGGCCGGTCTTCTGTGAGGTCGTGGTACTTACGGCAACAGGCTAGGCTGCTGCGTGGCCCTATAATTTATCTGAAGAACTTAAATCGATTAGGGTTGTCAGTGTTTTAGATTTGACGTGCTCATCGCATGTCGTTTTGGGACTTATCTTTTTTTTTATTTTTTTTTTTAAATAACATTGCCCTTACTTTAGGATATCATTATCCTGTGTTGTAAGGACGTTTTACAAACATAAATTTCACGCGGACAAACACCCAGATGCGAAACAGCTATTTGTGGGTTACACAAATAGTTGTCTCGTGTGGGAATCGAACCCACGACCCCGACGCCGAAGCCAATAAGTTGACAACAGCGCCGCGGAGTCATCTAATATCTAACTTATGTTCGAATAATCTACTGAGCACTAACGATCTCTGTCAGAATGTATGCACTGAAAGTCTCGAGAACTTGTGTACTTGATATATTTGAACTGAATAACCAAAATAGGCAACTTGTGTATTTTGGTTATTGTTAAAATGTTCGAATGTGACTGAGCATGCACTTTTTTCTATATGTTTTCAATGATAACACTCGGATTGCAAATTGGTAACATTGATAAGACCTGTCAAGGGAGGATATTATATATCTAGAAAACAGCTGTGTCTTATCACATAAAAATGTTTTAAAAACTTTTTTTTATATTCAAAACTGGCTACGACTTAACTGCCATCACACCTGATGGTAAGTGGCGATGCAGACTTTTTTTCCACCGAACCACCTGTTCGCTTGGCAACTGTTCACATAAAAAAAATAATCTCGAATATCGGTAGTTGTAACTGAAATATTACTCTTATTAACACACGGCCTATTTTGCTGGATTTTTTGTATATACATAATATACACACATATATATATATATATATATATATATATATATATATATATATATAACTTTGCATTCGTGGCGTAACTTTCTGAATCCATCGAATAGTCTCAGAATGTACTCATTCTATGCAATTAAATAAGCAAAAACATTTAACATTCTACACGGTGAGGTACTTACGATATTTATTCGGACTAAACAAAACGCATAATGTACATCGACTAAACAGGTCTAGAGCGTTAGTCCAGAACGCGCAAGGTCGAAGTATCGCGTGGCGGGCGTTAAAAATATCGATAGGTATTATATTTGCAAGGATTCGTTGCATAATTGCATTAAGACTATCGAATTACCTGTATTTAACGATGTAACTGTGACTATGATGTTCATACATTCTTATGATGGTCTGTTTCATATTTTTTGATGGTTGGTTTCGAACGGGTAGGCTTTTTGCAACATGTGGTCCTGTGATTTACATCCCAATGTACGCAATTGTAGGAAAAACAGTGTACGTATCATCACTGCATAGTATAAAACAAAGTCGTTCCGCTGTCTGCCTGTCCCTTTGTATGCTTAGATCTTTAAAACTGCGCAACGGATCTTGATGCGGTTTTTTTTACCAGATAGAGTGATTCAAGAGGAAGGTTCATATGTATAATACATTATACCCGTGCGAAGCCGGGTCGCTAGCATATTATATAAGAGAGTTTTTCTTGGTAAATTTTTACAGATGGAAGACGTAAAAGAAATAAGCGTAAATTGGAGATATGTTGTTTTACTTCGTTTTTAATGACTGGAATTCCGTAGAAACGGAACTATGAATTATGAATTGGCATTAAGCAGTTGTTAACAAGACATGGATCGGATTGCACATTGCGAAATAATGTAATTTAATCAGCCCAATCACTGTGACGTTTTCCTGTTGTAACGTTTTCCCTTCTTAAAGTCTTAATGGCTAAAAACATTAATATCGATTAGTTTCTTACGATAGATTTCCATACACCTAGAATAATCCATTATATTTGGTTTACAAACATTTATTTTATTAAATTGACCTTCCATTTATAAAACGCGAGGAAAGCTAGTGCGCATAACTTATTTTTTTTTATCTTATAGTTAATATGTCAAAGCTCTACACTGGGAAACTTCAACAATTCCGCTTCACGCCGGTCTGCTGTGAGGTCGTGGTACTCACCCGGACGGACCTGCCCATTCGTGCAACAGCGAAGTTAGCTGCTTGACTCTACCACGGTAAATTGTAAAGCTTTTTTGTATTGAGAGCCAGTAATCATATTTACGCCTACATATTTACGCCTCTTTCCTAGACGGAACAAGTAGTTAAGTTAATCAACACTTACATCACTACACCCTTAACTGTGTCACGGATATCGGCCAACTATAATTGTCCGCCGCCGCTAAGATATAATTTATCTGTTAGATAATGATTACATGATCTAATTACCGCGGAGAATAACATCGCCATGTGAAAGATCATCTACACGAAATAAGCGATTCGGCTATTGTGAAATTGACATAAGGCGGTGTACACATTACGACACATTATTAAATCAATCTATTTCTAAAGGGTTTTATGGCGTTTGATTTGAATTTAAATTTCCGACATTTCGAGTACTTTGCAAGTCTAAAGCTTCAATCCGCTTTCTTGTATTAACTGATGTTGTTGTTTTCAGTCCCGAGACTATTAAAGCTTCATCTGACGCAGAGGTCAATCCGCTTTATGCCCACGAATGCTGCTTCAAAGTATTTGAAACTTGCGACCCGCCCCGTCTTCGCACGGGTGCAATGTGTACACACATAAACCTTCCTCTTGAATCACTCTATCTAGTAAAAAAAAACCGCATCAAGATCCGTTGCGTAGTTTTAAACATCTAAGCATACATAGGGACAGTCAGACAGCGGGGCGACTTTGTTTTATACTATGTAGTGATGTCGAAAGTGAAAATGAGATGAGATAAGGTCTTTAATTAAAGAAAAATTCCGAAAAATAAAAAAAAGTTGAAAATTATGAAAAATTTTGGTACTAAAAGCTAATTAATGTCGAAGCTCGAAAATCTAAATACTCAGAGTCTTGACTTTTATACACCTAATAGGACCTTAGTATCTGGCATAAATCTCAACTTGCTAGGTCGGTTACAGAGATAATCGGTGGTGACACACGGACAGACAGACGGCCAAGAGAGTGACCTTATAAGGGTTCCTTTTTACTTTTGTAAGGTGCGGAATCAAAAAAATAAAAAATAATAATTTAAGGTGCCTTTTTAATAAAAAAAAAAACTATTCCAAAAAATCAGACGGGTTTCAAGTTTATGCCGCCTTTAATTGTGTGTACGGTCGCCTTTACAACTGCCACATCCGGCGCGTTACGTTCCCTATGTGGAAGCGGAGACTGTTTCGCAACACACGACAACCGCTGTGCTCAGCGTTCATTCCGCGCGCTCACCGGTCTAAGGAAGCCGGGTTCAAAGCCCTGTCAGATAGAAACGGGATAGGTGTTGATCTTAATTTCTCGGATTTAAGGATAGGGCTACGTCCCCATGACGAATTTTTTGTGTTGAATTACAGTGTCGTTACCATCGCGACAATAAATGAACACACGTCTAACGCTATCTGCCAATAATCCTAAAAAAATATTAACGTTAATCAAAATCCATAATTAAAAAAAAATATTTTTCAAACTAATTAAGTAAAAATGAAACAAAATTTGTAACACCTATACAACTCGCGCCGCAGCGTCGTATTACAAGCCTCTCGTTCTAACAGTATGTTTTGTCTCTTTTAAATTCATTCAACCCATTCATATGCTTTGTGACCTTTACAAATGAACTTTACGTTACGCTTTTATAGGTAAGGGTGTTCTAAAATTCTTTGTTTTGGAAAATTTAATAACTCTGTAAATATTGATGTTTAAAGAATTTAAATGTTTAATACAACTTTAAAAAGTTATCCCCTATATACGTGTTCATTTATTGTCGCGATGGAAACGACACGCTGTATATTACTGTATATTGCATTCATGCCTTATTAATTTTAAGCACTGTCGTTACCATTTCTGATCACAGATACTTTACTTTTAGGCAATTTCATAGTTCCATTTTTTTTGACATTTTTTAATATATATTTATATGTATATATGACTTCCTGTTGTCAAATATTTGAAAATTTACCTGGCTCTTTTTAGGGTTTCTTATCCAAAGGGTAAAGCGGGACCCTATTACTAAGACTCCGCTGTCTGTCTGTCCGTCTGTCACCAGGCAGTTAGACAGTTGAAATTTTCACTTTTCTTGATGATGTAGTTCTGTTGCCAATAAAAAATATTTAACGGGACTCCCATACAACAGACATGACGTTAACATCAGTAAATAAATAAATAATAAATGACAGATGCTAATGTGATGGACCTATTGGTCGGTTGCGAACACTTGAAGTAAAAAGCAAAACAGTATTGAGTTCTGTGCACATTTATGACAAACGAAAAACTTCAGCTTTTCTCTAGCGATGAGAGAGTATTGAATGTGCAAATAAAACAGACTCTCTTCAGCGATGATTTAGCACAACAAGATTATTTGATGTCTGGTCAGAAACTAGAAATTGTCAAGGAGAAAAGTGGTAAAACATAGTTACAAAATAAAACGGAACAGTTTAAAAACAGTATCTGTATTGTAAAAACTAATATTTCTTTATTAAATTATAAAAAAACATTCGTGAGATATTATTTACTGAATAATTAAATAGCTTGTATCCTATATCAATATATCTGTCACATAAAATATTATGATTGAATAAAGATTATATAATATTTAAGCAAATTTGAAACGAGTACAAATATCGAGTGTTTATTTGCAGTAAACTTACAACCAAGCATTCTTGTGTTTCACTATTAAAGAGTCATCTGCGGTGACGGCGTGTTTTTGTGTTGTAGAAATTTAACTACCCAACTACAGACTGCAGTTAGTGTATGTTTTTGGATCGTCAGATTAACTCTGCTTTCCATTTCCTATTTTGACGTTTCATAAGAACGCGCAAGCGTCTATGTGAATAAAGATATTTTATTATTATTATTATTATTAAAAACCCCACATAAGTATCTTTTGAAGATTTCCCCCCCGATACCAAAAAAAGGGGTTCTATACAACAGATATGATTTTTTTTATGGCCATAGATAATTATACGGAACCATTCGTACGCGAGTCCGACTCGCTGTCGGCTGATTTTTAAAAGCTCTATTACACTGGCGCCCATGCAAACGCAGTCTAGTGCCTTGCAACCGCTTTCCCTTTCTACGCGCCGTAGGCACACGGCCGCCATTGCGGGAAATTAATGTTCCCATTGTCATTCAGCGCCATCTCTCGGCACTTCCGTTCGCTTTCACCGCCAGCCGATCAACCCCGCGCTCGCTCGCAAGGAGTGACGTCATCTACTGAATGGCACGTCATTGTCCACAACTTATGTCATCGCAATAGTATTATGAGCGAAATTTATTAGCGCCCATTAAGAGCTGCGACAGCTAAATGGATTTGAATAGGTTGTTGCGAAAGTACTAGGGCAAAGCCTTATAGAAGTTGATTATATCAGCAGCGGTCTACCATAATGGCTTATGCTTCAATGGTGGTCTGCTGATATTTTTTTTCAACATTATAGAATAAGTTTTTATTTATGAGCCGTGATAGCTCAGTGTCCGGGCGCTCGCCTTTACTTCAATATACTCGAGCAACCTGAGGTCGATCCCCGGTGCCGGCACCAATGAAGTTTTTAACTTTAAGTGCTGACTTATCACGTGTTCCGCGGTGAAGGAAAACATCGTGAGGAAACCTGCATATTTTCTAAATAATAACAAAACAATATTTTTCGAAGATATGTGAAGTCCGCTAATCCGCAGTGGGGCTGCGTGGTGGACTATGCCCTACCCTCTGTATAGAGGAGGCCTTTGCCCAGCAGTGGGACATGTATAGGCTGTTACTTTACTTTATTATAGAATAAGTTTTTATTTAAGTTAAATATAACAATGTTAGTTTGAATTCGACGTAAAATTTAGTTATTTATTTATTTATATTTAAGTAAATGACAAATGCGTATCATTAAAATACAATGAGAGATTGTAATATAATAAGTTTGATTCCTATTAAGAACCTTCATGTTCCAGTCTGTTCGGTTTCTTTTATACGTTTTTAATTACATCCATATATTTGGGCGGGAGAAATCTCTCAAAATTGAAATATTATTCTAACGGATTTTATCGCGTTTAATTTAAATTAAAGCTTTGCATACTTCTTTGCTAACATCCCAGCTTGTTAGTTATGTGTCTCAAACCAGTTCATGGAAAGCCTACTCACTTTCGTCTTGACTACGCTGCTATTGTAATGGATGAAGAAAAACTCCTCCATTACGTTGGTGGAACAGATTGCGTTTCTTTGTTAGAAAATAATAACAATAAACAAAGGAATGAAAGCCCCGTCGTTTGCGCTACGTTAGACTGTACAATACTTGCCTCTTCGTCTCTAACAATAATGGATATATTCCATAAGAAATATATAACACTGTCACGGAGATAAATTAAACCCAAAGTGGCAGAAGTGGACTCCACCACCGTACGCAGTGTAAGACAATTATTATGCACAGACAGAGGTGGAAAAATAACCACAAATCTCATTTAGATAGGCTTCTGAAATACCAGCCCATGACGTTAGAAAGAAAATCTAAAGGAAGAGGCTTTGACGACCCGAATGGTGTAGAAGGGTTTTCAATTTTCTCGTACTCATAGTACAAGCGTTGCTTAGTTTGTAAGCATCCGATATATGTCTCGTATACGTAATACACCTCATGAAACTTTTAATTAATCAGATATATTTCGTAGTCGTCACCGATCTCACTATAAATATTTTTATCCGGTGTTCTTCAGGGTTCACGTTTAGGTCCGGACCATATGCAATTTGCCTTTAACAAGGGATAACAATATCTCACAGCAGTGATAATGGTTTTAAAATAAAAGAGGAGTCGGAGAATGGCTTTCAAGGAAGGCTGCACATCACAACGCTTACTATAAAAACGGTTGCGTAAACAACAACCTAATGAGACGCAATAGCTATAAAGTAATGCGCAAGTCGATGCAACGTTACGACACCTTTACTCGTATGCGCTAATACGTTTATGATTGCCTGGTACTTTGTAGCAGCAATATCGGATGCTGCAAAGACGCCCTGATTATTCAACCGTTGCTAAGCCCCTGTACGTGAGAGACTAGTATGGCAATATTAAATGGGGGTTCAGTTATATGTAGAAGTCTGTCCTTTGATTAACAAGAAAGAATTTTAAAGTTTTTATAGTGCTAATCTCTGCACTTAAGATTGAACATTAAAACATGTAGAAAAAGTACGAAAAGATTGTCGCCGCTGTGGGAATCGAACCCACGTTTTCTTCGCTGTGGCTATCAGCCGTTTAGCTCAGTGGCTGGAGCGTCAGGCCGCGAATGCCGAAGACGTGGGTTCGATTCCCACAGCGGCGACAATCTTTTCGTACTTTTTCTACATGTTTTAATGTTCAGTCAGATGCTACATGTTCTAATGTTTTAATGTTCAGTCAGATGTTTTAATGTTCAGTCAGTGCAGAGATTAACACTATAAAAACTTTAAAATTTATAAAAGCAATGGCGACATCTCTCGTTCGAATTATCGTTGTAAAACGATATTCGAAATTGTTTGTATGCTGGAAAGGATATAACAATAGATGCGCCAAGCATTGCTTCAAATGCTAAATAACAATGTAGAAAGAAGGCGTTAAGATTTTCGTCGCTGTGGCTATCAGCCGTTTAGCTCAGTGGCTAGAGCGTCAGGCCGCGAATGCCGAAGACGTGGGTTCGATTCCCACAGCGGCGACAATTTTTTCGTACTTTTTTCTACATGTTTTAATAACAAGAAAGAACCAAAAAAGTCTACCCATTTAGGCAACGTTGAGATATTGAGTTTAAAATCAATAATGTATATGTACAGTCTGTTTACTACTTTATTTTTGACCAAAATGTTGTTAAAACATCATACCAATTAGCTATATTATAAAATGTCTTTACTTTATTCTTATAACTAACGACCGTTTGTCCGGTAAATAGAAACGCAGTTAATTTTTTTTAATTTATTTATTTATTTACTACACACACGCATACATCTATCATCAATTGGCATCTTTCATTGAAATCTCTTAATCGGATAAAACTTTAAAAGATAAAGACCAATACACTAATTACTATTTAAAGTACATCGATATATTTCGTAGGAATGTTACTTATAGCACTGGATTTCTGCTCACCCAGCTTGGATTAAGGAACTTTCATTTGCATTATTGCATCAGTACATGGCCGCCATAAAATAATGTGTTCATTTGTTACCGTTCTCGGAACCCGACTTATCGGCGTCTCTCCTCTCCGCTGACCCAATATCTGGTGAAACGAATTGTTATTTAAAACTATACACGCGTCACATCCGCTCCACCTTTGTGTCTATTGATGCCGGTCGGCCTCGTTTCAAGCGACAGTCGACCTTGTTGCCGTTGTAACGACGACGCTGCGTCGAAATTCCTATAAGGTTCCTGAGGGCATCGGAACAGAGGAAAATAGACCAATTAATTGTCACGGGGGCAACGCAATAAGGCTCATTTTCCCACGAAAGCGGCGCGAAGACGCGACAAAAAGTGGCGGATGCTAGCAATGAGCTATCGCATTACCTGGCATGCGGGCAACAAGTCGCAGGGCATCGTGTTACATATTGAATGAAGCATATTTGGGGTTTTGTACAAACATACTAGAGAAACCTCCAGTACCAAGCACGGCCCAAGAGTTTTGCCTGGTCATGCATACTGCAGGGTAAAAGATATTCCGGTTAGCGCCTTTGGGAATGGCCCCGACAAAAGAAGTATATCCAAGTTTTAACTGAGATAGTGCGTTCCTCTACCGCTTACTATCACATAAGATTGTAGTTGAGAGCGAGACAGTGCTTCGTATAAGATTTCTTTTACCTTCGAGTACGACAGCAATAACACTTCGTATGCAAGGCCAGGATCGCTGCTTTCTTTGGTTAAAAGCTTTGGAACTTTACTTTAATAAAAGACTTACTGTTCAGTTATCATGGCAACACTGACTGAATATATCAGCTAGTGATCAAGCAGTGTAAGTGGTAACGATAGGTAGTAGCCATCTGTGATTACTCTCGATAGCAATACTGTACCATATTAAGACATTACAAAATATACACTATAATATTCAATGATTGTTAAAGTTAAATAATATTCAATTAAATGTATTAAAAGATTAATTAATTATTTTCACGGAACCCACAAGTATCAACAATTCTCAATTATGATATTTTTACTCACTGCCAAGAATCTGTAATTTATACAGTCGATCTTCGTTTTTTTTTACAACGAGCCTATTTTAACCGTGTCTTAAATGATTGTTCAGAAGCAGAGACAATTTGAGCGACCCACAAATAGTTGTTTCGCATCTGGCTGTTTGTCTACGTGAAATTTATGTATGTAAAATGTCCTTACAACATAGGATAATGTTATCCTAAAGTAACGGGTAATGCTTATAAAAAAAATATATTGTCCCAAATATAGGTAATGATAAGTGTCAACTAAGTAGAAAAAAATTCAGCCATCTGCCAGATATTCTGGTGTATAATAAAAAACTCATTGATAATTCCCTCTGGCCGCGCGGGCGAAGCCGCAGTTAACTGCTAGTACCTTAATAAATTTAGCTTAAAACGTTGGTCACAAACTTCAAAATATTGTCCTAGGAAATTATCACGGAAACCATCATATAAAAATGATATAACAACACTGCATAGTCACGTCTTCAACCATAACGGAGTAATAAAAGTAACGCTGGTCGCGTCTCAACAATTTCTTAGTTTATAAATTACGATCGATAAGACATTCACCGTGCACCGGACGCGGTGTGTGAGGCAGAAAAATCCGAACAATGGATGACCTGCTGGCACGCGTCAATTGAAATCGAACTGGCGACCCTGATCATTAAGATCATTCCGATCAATTCAGAGAGTTTAACAATCCTTTTTGCAACTTAAATAACATTTGACAGCTGATTAGTTAACTTCTACGATGATCAGTGTTTCAACTGGGCGCAAGTTAACAAAGACAAAGGGGATGACATGAAAAGTGGAAGCAGTCATAGTTTTCACGTCCGATATATTGGTCCCCACGAACTATTTTTATGGTAAATGATGGTAAAAATAGATGTAACTAGTAGGACGCTCTAGACGATAATTTTTTGTTCTTTCCTCTTATTTACTCTCAGTAACTATATCTGCGCGTGTAATAAAAGTGAACTTAAGATAAATCGCCAATCTAAATCCAAAAAGTGTCACTGTATTGCTGTTCTGGCCTTCGCAACCTCCATTTTAATTGTTCAACCGCACTCTATTCGCATTATCTCAATATTTTATCATAATAACATAATTAATGATCAAGTAAGTTCACTAATATGATTCATTCTTTTATCATAACAGCATAATTAACAATCATGTAAGTTCACAAATTCTCGAATTATCTATTCATAAAATCTTTTCCGTAGCCCTATCTGTGTTTTTGTTAGGGTTCAGTTTTTCCAGAAGCATTCCGTTTATATGGTAAATGAGATAATGTGCAATAAAAAAAATTAAGTTAAGTAATCGGTAACTTACCCCATGACAGTCAAAATCGTTTGCTATGGCAACTGCCAAATGGGTTTTCTTTTGTTCTTCTTTAAACTTGGACCTTTAGTCCTAGACATTTCTGACTAAAACTACAAAAAATTTTATCATTATCATTGCAGTAATGTTTAGATATGGTTCAGTAGTTTCAGAAATCATTATCGTGTTACAGACAAAGATACTTTTCCTCTTATATCCTATATATACCCTATATAGAGATATTGGGCCAAGCCGTCTTAATGTCTGGTAGTGCAATTGTACGTACCTGACCCTTTTCATGTGGTGACGTTGTCGCAACAATGATTAATGCCTATTAAAGAAACCTTAGTAAACTAAGGCTTATATGGTTTCTCTGAAACGTCTGACGTTGTAAGGATAGAATCAATTGCTGGCGTTTCTCCTCTGATAAACAATTTTTTTTAGCTGATTGGGAGCGATAATAGTATAAAAGTGATTAAAGAGGTACTAATGAAAACAGACTCACACGGGACAAACATTAAGAGGTCTATAAACAGCTGTTGCTAGTTCCCCGCGAATCCAGTCTTCCATGGGGAGATGAAAGAGAGAGGAGATGAAAGGCAAAATGTTGAAAAACTGTTGAAAAATATGTCTTTTTCATTTAAGCAATTAAATGAAAAAGGCGAAATGTTGCATCATTAAAGATAGAACGCACGCTCGTTTAGCATCTGACCGATGAAACAGTTCTCGGTGGAAAGAATTTGATAGTTGGCAGTCACGCTACAGCTGTGTATTCCTGTAACTAGATGTCGGGAGGTGAAGGTCGCATTGGCGTGCATACGGCTTCAATACCGAATTGGTCCCGTAATGCTATTACCGCCTGCAACGCGAAACTATCTTAGGATATGCGTATTTATTTGTCGCGACGACAAGCTCACAGTCTGTCCCGTTTAACCCGGATGAAAAATAAAGCAAAAGGTGTCACCACTCTACGAAGGTGCTAACCAACAGTTTACGGCGTGTGAGTTCGAATCAATGGCAGTGACAATTTTTTGCAAGAATGTCTTTATATAAGATATTCCCTTGTCTATATGAAATTATTTCAGTCACTAACCCCACTGCTGGTCCAAAAATGTACATAGAGTGTTGGAGTCCACCGCGAAGGTCTACCACACGACCCCACTAAGGTTTGGAAGACTTCACATATTTTTTTCTTTTTAAATTATCTTCGAAACATATTTTCTTATTTCGCAAAAAAAAAGGTTTCTTCACGATATTTCCGTCACCTCTGAACACGTGATAATTGAGCCCTTAAAATTGCAATCAACAATATCATTGGTGCTAACACCGGGGTTTGAGCGAGGTTATATTAATTTGCTCGAGTATGCAGATTTAAAAACATGCGGACACCCGCCCATCTATGACAGATCAACGCTTATGTATGACGCTTTGAAAATACAGGATAATCCTAGCCTTTTTTTCATTTACGTAGAAAATAGGCAGCCAAGCAAACCGTGAACCTTATAGTGAGTAAAAGAACTGAAAACACAAGAATTATGCTAATCAGCTTTACTTCGTTTTATCGAGCTAAGAGGCTAGAAATATAAATACTTTTATCAAATCACCGCAGTTATACTTTGTATAACAATAGCACTGGTATAATTACTTATTTTCACTTTTAGACTAAAGAATCACCACCCTGACTTAATTTGTGTTTGTCTTACTTCTTGTTGACAGCCAAAAAAGAACTTGAAACGCTTCGTGCAGCTTCATCTATACCACCATAACCATAGAACCATAAAAAGAGATCGCCTTACTTTACCTCACTCACTGATCGAGACGCAAGAGTACATACACTTTCACTTCACACCGTGTTAGATTATAAAATTCAACATCATCATCAGCCGCTAGACGTCCACTGTTGAACATCGGCCTCCCCCCTAGAACGCTACAGCGGACGACACTTTGCCATTTGCATCCAACGGTTGCCCGCGACTCTTATGATGTCGTCGGTCCAATTAGAGGGATTATATAACTATTTAATTTTAATAACTTTCTATCAACTTTATTATTATTATTATATTGTACGTTATAATACATATTATGTCTTTCATTGTGGCAATAGTAGCACAAAGGCAGCACAATTTACTGCTGACTGTGCATGATTTACAACCCCTCTAATATTATTTCATTCATTTTCTTCATATATAAAATCTTTATGGATCCCCTACCACTGGATCGGGGGAGTATGTGGGAGTCCCAGTCTTAAACGGGTACCCACTAAAAACCCACGTTCCACCTGTCTCGTATCGCACCGGCAGAGGACACGGGAACACGTGGACGCAATCTTCTGCGACCCTGGCGCGATCATGGCTTTTTGGGTATCCTCTACTACATGGTGCTGTGCACCCTTCACGAGCCCCATATTGAGTGACAGACATCCCCATGCCTGCCGCCCAGGGTCTCACTATCAAGGACGAAAATTGCGGGCGTAGGCTTATCATGTCACCCTACCACGCTCAATTACCACCACCTACAACGCAGACGCAGACAATTACTATTCTTACGTTTCATTTAGATAGATAGCAATCAATCGTAGATAACAATTATCGTCATTCGACAGTTTGACAACTCCATAAAACGATGACATACTTTGTTGGCTTTAGAATGTAAGTCAACATTTTGTTATTTATTCTGATTCAAATTTAAAGTCGTTTTGGCCATTAAAAGTAGTTTTGGGAAATTGATTCTAGCGTTGATAACGATTTTGGTTAGTAAGGTGCTTCGATAAAGAATACTAACACGACAGGAGCGATCTTGAAGGGTTGAGAAGAATAAAGTTGGAATACAGAAGGAACCGGACGCCGAACCGAGAACCTAATAATTGTTAAAAATTTAACTACTGTTGGAACCGTCACAAAAGCCTGTTAAAAAGAAAAACGTAATGAAAATCACAAGATATCATCGTACTCCATCGATACCGGAACATCTTACAACTACCGTAAAGGATAAATTTGCGATTTACCTACAAAAGCTATATTTAAATTTTAATTTATTCTTCTCGATTTTCGGAATTACACTGTATTTCAAGCAACGCAAATCAAAGATGAAGTGTTTTTACTCCTACCTTACTATTTAATAAAAGATTAAATATTAAAAAGATGCCGGAGTGAAGTTATTATATTATATATATATATTATATTTATAAATTGGGTTTAAGAGAGCGAATGAGGTGGGACGATCTCAAACATTGTGCACCGTTACTCTGACCTTTGGAAGAACACAACACCTGCTTACATGGTCCGTTTTATTACCATCGTCTGCGAGGCAATTTTGTGATACGCCGCTGGAAGAAGCCATGGAATCGCGCATTATTCACATACCATTGAACACATTTCATTGGTATGTGAGTAATGCAGCAAATTAATTGAACATGCAGCAAATGAACTGGGTATGTTAGTTACCCTTGGAACGGTCTCCAATAAATAAGTTATCGTGTTTGCGTCCGATATCTAACCTTATGTTATAAAGATAAAAGTCTTTCTGTATGTTTGTTTGTAATGATACGATTTGAATGTGCCAGTTACTAGACTCCGAGTCACTGACTAGTAACTCGTTCATGGGACGGTTTACACGCTTCTACAACAAAATACCAGCTAATGTGCAAAGCCTATCTATTAACAGGTTTTTTTTTTTATGCGAAAAGTTGCCAAACGAGCAGACGGGTCACCTGATGTTAAGTGAATACCGCCGCCCATGGACATCTGCTACACCCGAGGGTTACAGATGCGTTGACAACCTTTTGAAAATTGGGCTCCGGCTACCTCACTCACCAGACGAAACGGGAAATTATTTGTCATACTTCCACTTTACGCTGGTCTTCTGTGAGGTCGTGGTGCTTATAAGTGACAAAAAATGACAAAAAAGAGGATACCTACGGAGTTTCTTTCGCCTGTTTCTTCTCAGTTAGAGGAACCTCATTACGAAACGGTGGTAGATTAAAAAAATGACTATCGATAGATGAAATGTATATTTCTTATTTCGATGAATAAATGATTTGATTTGATTGATATCTGAAAGAACAGTCTTTCACTTATAAATTATTAATTTATAATAAAAGCGGATAGCAGGCTTGTTATATGACTTTGTGTAACTGTTAATATTTGTAAAAATAGGAATCAAAAGTTTTTTGTCCCTTTGAAGAAATTTGTCTCCGAGACGCTCTAGCCACTGAGCTAAAAACAGAAAAAGCAGTTACTTTTTTGTGAAATGTTGTCAATCGAGCAGGCGATTCACCTGGTGTTAAGTGAATACCGCCGTCCATTTGAATCTATAACACCAGAGGTCTTGCGTATGCGTTAGCGACCTATATGAAAAAAGATTGCCACGGCTACCCAAATGCCAGACGAAACACGAAAGTGTAACATACCTATTTCGTATAATTTTCAATGCAAATTATTAATAAAGTAAGGAATCGGAATAATACCTATATTGAAATAAAAATGTTTTCTTTTTTGGAAAGAAAATTTAACTAAAATATTTGTAAAACCGTGAAATATTAATAATATACAAATAATTACCATGTAAAACGAAGCAAAATTGTAAAATCGCGCAGCGCGGTGTCGAATGTATGGAGCATAACGCCTTTTTCTTACGTGATGGTTTTTACCTAAATTAATAATATTTTACTGTAGACTTTCTGGTCGGCTAGCTGTGGGCTTGAAAGGCGTCCAAGTAAAATGAAAGAGGTCGATTCCGATTGAGAGCTATTCGGAAAACTACAAAACAATACCAATGAGGCCCTAACACTACCTTAACAAATGACCATTAAAGCATTGGAGGTGGATTAGAAATCCAGTGATTGATACGATTAATTGAAATGCGACGTCATGAAAGCGGCGGCCCTTAACTGTTGGAAGGAAGAGGTTATAGTGGCCAAAAATACTTGATAGAAATTTGTCGCTTATGTTGGTAACGATTTTTTTATCACTACATAGTATAAATAAAGTCGTCCCGCTGTCTGTCTGTCCCTATATATGCTTAGATCTTTAAAACTACGCAACGGGTTTTAATGCGGTTAACACTGATAATTTTAGAGGTTTCTAATGGGATGTCGAAAACAAACTTTCAGCATTGCTCTCGTGCGAAGCCGGGGTGGGTCGCTAGTTTTATTAAAAAGACAAAACATGCTTTATGTTTGATCCTTTTTTGCCGGTTCTTTTCTGGCTTCTAGTATGAGGAACAGATATGGTTTCCCTGTGAAATTTTCTACTGATGTATCATTACACGATATTGACGTGCTTGACAGAACATTGCGTGAGAAGTGCTAAACTTAATAAGATATGGCCTCGCCCGCCTTCGCTTGCGTTCCCGCTCCCGCCTCCGCGTCCTGTCTCGCTGCCGCCTTAGAAAATGCATGTGGCGCACGTGCGCTATATCCCGGACACACGTGCGCGGTCATCAATAGGCCATCCGTATACCTTAACTTTGAGCGAACAACTGACGAGCACCGCTGTGTTCAATCCAATAAATGGACCGCCATGAAATTGTCAAGGCCTTGATTATTGTTAGTTTGGCACTATAGAACGTTGTATAAAAACGTGTCCTAAAATATTTATTATTATCATTATCAAATCTACGTAATGAAAGAAGTAATACATTACATTAACGTCAATGATCAATTATAGTGTTATTGGTATGTGAATAATGCAGCAAATGAACATACCCATACCCTCGGAACGGAAACCACTAAATATGTTAATTTAATAGAAATATTTATAAAACCGTGAAATGATAATGATATACAAAAAACATTACTATGTAAAACGAATCTAAAATCGCACAGCGCGGGTTCCGCCCCACAGAACTGAATTGACGCTAAGTGTCGAATGAACGGAGCATAACGTTTTTCCTTACGTGATGATTTGTTTGTATTGCTATTATTTCTTTTATTAACCATAAGGTTCTCTTCTCAAAAGAAAAAAAGGTAAAGGTTGAAAACCCGATTGGCGTGTATAAAAGTTCTAACGTTTTTACCTTGATTCTAATATTTTCACTATAACTGAACTTAAATATTAATAACTATTATACCGACAAGCAGCACTAGTGGTTATATCACAGTCCGGGAACGCAGCCGGAATCCAAGTGACCACCGTTCCATGTGACCATGTGTCCCTTAGCTCGAGTAGAAACGTCATATCCGGTAAACAGTGTTGTCAGCGCCAACATTCGGCCGTCCTGCATCACGCCTTCGTCCTCGAAGGGCGTTGTAGTCTGTTTTTTTTTTTTTTTTTTTTTTTTATGAGAAAAGTTGCCAAACGAGCAGACGGTTCACCTGATGGTAAGTGAATACCGCCGCCCATGGACATCTGCTACACCCGAGGGTTACAGATGCGTTGTCACCTTTTGAAAATTGGGCTCCGGCTACCTCACTCACCAGACGAAACGCGAAAGTATTTGTCAAACTTCCACTTTACGCTGGTCTTCTGTGAGGTCGTGGTACTTACCCGGACGGGCCTGCCCATTCGTGCAACAGCCGAGGCTGTTGCGTGGCCCTACCACCGATAAACCTGGTACAAGTAACCTTTATAAAATTAACACCTTACCCTGTGGCTTATCTCCCTCAAGTGGGATGAATATCACCACGTTCGGAACACCTTACACTGTGGCTTATCCCTCAACTGGGATGCATATCGCCACGTTCAAGCCTTAAATTTTCCAACTAATAAATGCTCGGTAGCTTAACCGGGTAAACCATTTTGTATCGCTATTTAACATTTTCTCAAATATGTTTAAGTAATTAAATAACTGGAAGGTACTCACCAAAACTTTCGTTACATTTAACTAAAAGATTTTATCACCATTACGTATAGTAACTATAAAAAACACTGTTTTATTTTACGAGGGTAGGTACCCAAGGAGAAAATGTGTCGCGGATTGTTTGAATAGCCAAACGCGAGTTTTCGTATGTATCCCACTTCTGATATAAGAGTTCTAACGTTTTTACCTTGATTCTAATATTTTCACTATTACTGAACTTAAATATTAATAACTATTATACCGACAAGCAGCACTAGTGGTTATACGAGGGCCTGCCTTTGCGCCAGAGGGTGAGGGTTCGATCCCCACTACTGGAAAAATATTGTGTGATGAACACAGTGTTTTTCCAGTGTCTTAGTGTTTATGTATTTATTTACAAAAGAAAAGTATGTTTATCAGTTTACTAGAACCCATGGAACAAGCATTGCTTACATTGGGACCAGAGAACGTTGTGCAAAAAATGTGTCCGAAATATTTATAACATTTATTTATTTATAACAAAATGGCACCAGTGACTGAGAACATAAGGAGTGGTAGGTTGACATGGTATGGGCACATTATGATGAAAGTAATGTACTAGAGTGATAAATATGAATGTGGTCCGAAGGAGCAAAGTTAGAGGAAGACCGAGAATGATTTGGACGGACTGTGTGAATAATGATATATCTGTGAAAGGGGTCGGTATTGAGATGACGACTCATAGAGGGAATTAAAGGGAAGATGTCGTGCCGACCCCATGAAACTTTAGTTCGCAATCATAATAGTTCTTTTTTATGTGAAAAGTTGCCAAGCGAGCAGGCGGTTCACCTGATGTTAAGTGAATACCGCCGCCCATGGACCTTATACGGATATGGACCGATAACCTTCTGAAAATTGGGCTCCTGCTACCTCAATCACCAGACGAAACGCGAAAGTATTTATTATACTTCCACTTTACGCAGGTATTCTGTGAGGTCGCGGTACTTACCCGGACGAGCCTGCCCATTCGTGCAACAGCCAGTATTTTTTTAACAGTTGGTAACACTGGTCCTCGGGCAGACGACCCGCGCACTCGGGAAACCAAGTAGCTATAAATACTCTTATAAATAATCGCACGAAGACGGCTATAGAAACGTCTCTCCAATACGTCAAATATAGCCACTGCGGTCGGTTATACCGCTCCGTGCTTAATTATTCCCCTGCGTCTGTTCGCTGCCAACGTCTTGTTTATTGGCGCGAAGCACGTAACGGGAGTCTCGTGTGAAAGTTGAGACTACAAGTGTCGTATATTACTGTTAGACTACGCACGTTTGTAACTACCGTAATAATAGTAGAACTGACGACAGATGAAATTAATAAACAACTGGACAGGCAAATTAATCGACATTTTAATCGCATTGCTCATTAGAAACAAAAATAGGGATAGGTAGGCTACTCGTAGTGGTTGCGGCATATAGCTAATGCGCTTCTAATAACCAACTGTTTTGCTGCTAATTGCTATTAAGCTTGTGAAATGTGCGTGGAAAATGTCACATATATGTCACTTAGTGATACATAATTATATGTCACACATTATGTCGTTGCGCATGTAGAGTAAAATGAACACGTGAAATAATCTTCAGAGAATACTGCACTTACTGAATTTTCATTGAAGTTAGTTGCTGTTTTCATATAGCAGATGGTGTATTATCTTTTGGTATGCATTATTAAATAATAATTGTAAATAACAACCGTGTCAATGCTGTCACGTCACCGTGACCATAGACACTTTTTTATGTGACAAGATGACAAGCGAGCTGGCGGTTGACCTAATGTTAGGTGATAACCACCACCCATTGACACCTGCAACAGTAGGGTTGCAAATGCTTTGCCACCTTTAAATAAAGTGGGCCCTATGTAATTAAACTAATTTTATGGATCTTACCACAGTTAACAGTGATGTAAGGACATCCGAATGACAATGAACGCTGCACGTTATTGGGAACGTCGGTTGAATTCAAATAAAAAGCGATAACTCCGGTAAATTTAGGTAATATAGTTTGATTTAATAGGTAATGTACTTTTTTTCATAGTGGCAGGGCCACGCAACGCCTTCTGGTGTTGTACGAAAAGGAGGGCTCGTCGGAGGACGGGACTCCCACACACCCCTGCCACGGGATCCCACATAGCCCTGCCACGGGATCCCACATACCCCTGCCACGGGATCCCACATACCTATGCCACGGGACTCCCACATACTCCTGCCACGGGACTCCCACATACCCTCCCACTCCCCCGATTCCATGGCAGGCGATCCATGAAGGATTTTTCCCACGTAAAGAAAGGCTCGTCCGGGGATGTACCACGGCCTCACAGAAGACCAGCGAAAAGTGGAAGTATTATACTTTCGCGTTTCGTCTGATGAGTGAGGTACTTGGGAGCCGAAGCTTGTAAATTTTGGCACCGCATCCTTCGCATCATTTGTCCGGGGATAATCACTTAACATCAGGCGAACAGACTGCTCGTTTAACATCTTATGAAATAAAACAAAATAGCTGAAGTTACCTGATATATCGATCCCCATTACCGGAAAAATATTGTGCAATGAACATAGTGTCTTTTCAGTGTCTGGACGTTTATATAAATGTATCATATGTATTTATTCACAAAAGAGAAGAATGTTTTAGCATTGAAAAATAATAATTTGTATATAACCGTAAAAATGTGCTTATTAATTTATTAATTTTACAATTCAGTACATACATGCATGTGATATAAAATATAGTACCTGGAGGACCGAGCTTTGCTCGGTTTTTTTTTTTGTTGGTAAATCGTGTATTTTGGAAATTACATTTAGATACAAATGTCTGAGTAATGAAACATGCATAATATTTTTCGATCTTACCGACGTAATAATAAGAAAATATGAACTGGTGGTTTTTAACAAAAGAAAGAACTTTATAAAAAAGGGAAAAAAGAACAAAATTATCTGGATGGACAAAAAATAAAGAAGCAATGATCTGGAATCGAAAAAAAGTATGTAAATGATCGTGACACGAACCACGGCCTTCTGTTTCGGGGCCGCCCGATTACCGACTGAGCTATTATAACATTTTTTTTTCGGCGAAATTTATAATAAGATACATATAAAATATCTTCGCATATTTTATATCTTTCTATCAATCAGAAACTCTCACTGATATGATATTGGATAGAAGTGCTCGTGCCGAGGGCATGTCGGTTATCAATATGTCACGAACGTGCAAGCAATGGCCTTAAGGGGGCGATTTACTTGATAGTAGACGATTTTAAGGGCTGCAACTGATACTAATCGGGAGGCTGCCAAGTCTGAACAAAAAGTCTGAAAGATCGGCATCATTCGTGAAGCTATGAACTAGCGGTTAGACAAGTATAATTTTTTAACAAAAAAAACTGACTTGTATCAGAAAATTGAAGAAGTTGTTAATATAACAATCAATGTTTGACCTCGATTTCTCTGGGATTCCATCGTTAGATCCGGGTTTCCTTACCATGGTACCAAGCTCTTGGGATATCACCTTTCCGATAAAAAAGAATCATCAAAATCGGCACATAAACGAAGAAGTTATCCGCGAACACACATAAAAAAAATAGAAATATATACGGTCGAATTGAGAAACCTCCTCCTTTTTTGTTATGTTATGATTTTCTTTTTCCGACTGACACAATCACCTGTTCGGGTTGGCTCCGTTTAAGTAATTAAATATCTCGTGTGACTGTCAATTAACTGCTATTGTTTCTAATGTAAAACGTAGAAGACGTAGAAGTTGCTCAGATGATGGTTTCATATAATGGAAGTGATAAGTTTCCAATAAGTGTTGCCCAATCTGCAGTTTCATTACTAGCCAGCGACTGGGTACTTCAAATCTCCCTAGCCTTGATATACTACATATAGTAGTAGTATAGTATAGTAACAGCCTATACATGTCCCACTGCTGGGCAAAGGCCTCCTCTAAACAGAGGGTATACTACATACTCGCACACATTGCCTTATCTAGCTGACAGAGCATATTGATCCCTCCCCAATCCCTTACATCACTTTCTGACCGATTAGAATGTGATTGTCGACAAGAAGAGAAGAGGGAACGGCGTTAGCTTAAATTTAAACATCCAATTAAAAGGACGCGTAATAAGACGTTTGAAAATAGGGGTCTTGTTACTTCCTAGCTAATATTGTAAAGGCGAAAGTTTGTATGTATGGTCATTTTTCATGTCATACAACAGGTCATGGACAAACATCCATTTGTTACTCTTTCACGCAAATACTACTGAATGGATTTTAATGAAACTTTACAATAACTTTACAATAATAATATGAGCCGTGATAGCTCAGTGTCCGGGCGCTCGCCTTTAATTCAATATACTCGAGCAACCTGAGTTCGATCCCCGGTGCCGGCACCAATGAAGTTTTTAACTTTAAGTGCTGACTTATCACGTGCTCCGCGGTGAAGGAAAACATCGTGAGGAAACCTGCATATTTTCGAAATAATAAAAAAAAAATGTATTTCGAAGATATGTGAAGTCCGCCAATCCGCAGTGGGGCCGCGTGGTGGACTATGCCCTGATACCCTCTGTACAGAGGAGGCCTTTGCCCAACAGTGGAACATGTATAGGCTGTTACTTTACTTTTTACAATTATATAGCTTATACATCAGAATAAGACATAGGCTATAATTTATATACAATTTTTTGTGTATATCTGTCTTTCTGCCTGAATGCCTTCAGCCTATTCTACGCAAACGTAGTCGCGGGCAGTAGCTAGTTATATACAGCGTGTGGTTACCATCGCGACAATAAATGAACACACGTCTAGCGCTACTTGCCAATAATCATAAAAAAATATTAACGTTAAACAAAATGCACAATTTTAAAAAAATATTTTTCAAACAAACTAATTAAGTAAAAAAGAAACAAAATTTGTAACATCCTATACAACTCGCGCCAAAGCGTCGCATTACAGGCCTCTCCTTCTAACAGTATGTTTTGTCTCTTTTAAATTCATTCAACCCATTCATATGCTTTGTGACCTTTACAAATGAACTTTACGTTACGCTTTTATAGGTAAGGCTGTTCGAAAATTCTTTGTTTTAAAAAATTTAATAACTCTGTAAATATTGATGTTTAAAGAATTTAAATGTTTAATACAACTTTAAAAAGCTATCCCCTATATGCGTGTTCATTTATTGTCGCGATGGTAACGACACGCTGTATATACTCATGCCGAAATGTTTCACGTCAACGATGTTGTATATTAGAAGATAGTACATAAAGATATGTAGAAGTAAGTTTAAACTGAGTAAAAACTAGACAACTTAACATAGAACATTTCATAAAGGATAGATCTTCACATGAAATAAGCATGCCTTAAGTTCAGGCGTAGACTTTTCCTCCATAAGATCTATCAAAACGTTGGCGCTTTTTACCTATTTATAACCGGGATATATTCTTGCCCGTTTGGTGAGAATTTCAGCTGATCATCGCTTAAAACTTCAAAGCAATATCAGGAAAGGCGAGCCTAGTTCGCGCGACGCGCAGCACTCTTATCAGATTACCCGATAAAGTGGTGATTGTCACAAAGATAGAATATGTAGGCACGTACGATTGTGGCGCCGAACAAATTCAAGTTACTGCATCAGGTGCTTCTTATGTAGGGAGTATTAGTTTTATACTATAACACGCCGGAATGCCATTCCTTGCAACGTACTAAGAAGCTAACGGTTGTGAATTAGAAATTAGCTACTCATTTATTCCTTCTTTTTAATTACTTTCTTTTATTGAATAATCTCGCAATTTTCCGAATTTTACACATTTAAATTTACTGACTGAGTTCCTTATTATGTTAGGTAAGTTTTGTACACGTCCTGGCAGTGGGAACGTTATGACGCAAGCCATTGCACTGTAATGACAGAAGTTAGCATTAATTATGCGAAATGCGTAGTATTTAAAATAAACAGATGGACAGTGAAACTTTTAAATTCATTACAGAATGTTACGCAAATTCATTAAGTAATTACTTTGGCCCGTTCCGTAGTTATAACTTCCACTAGAACGCCTTTGCCCCGTGCTTTTGGGGGAAGTTGCCGAAGGTGATTCCCCAAGTACTACCTGGTGTCCAGAAACATGATAATCGCAGTTACTCTGCTAAATTTCAAGAGTCTCTACTAAGTTTATGTTACTCATTAGACGAAACGCTAAATAATTGCGACTTCTTTAGTTCATACATTTTCCCTTTACCATATTTTTGGTATGACTTAATCATGAGTCGTTTATCAAATAAAAATTAATTTAATGTTGCTAACACTATGTAATGTACCCTCAAATCCTCTCGAGATGTACGTCTGAAAACATCTGTTGAAAGCACTATCAGTTGATGAAGCTGTTATAATATGAACTTATAGATATTGAATTTTGGAAAGTAGACGATGCTTTGCTCACTTCAGTCCGAATATACCAATTAGGACAAACTTGAGGTATGTTTTGAATGCATGGTAGACATAAAGTAATAAAATGTAGCATTTAATGTTGGTTTTTTTTTAATCCAAAGCGGGGATTACGTGAACGGAAGTGTCTCTTATGCAGGGAGCGGTGTCCATGTCGTAATTGCATCAACTATAAGTCTCTGTCAACATTCTAATCTCATATCTGAGCATCAGAGCGGTCACTCCGCGTATGTGATGGCATACGTGTTATATCCATTCTACACAGATAATACAGTTGTGTTTTTATATGCAATATATATAAAATGGTCATACTTGTATTTTTATGAATATGATATAGAAGAAAATGTATAAAATGTCGATAATATCAAAATAAACGACAACAATGATAAACAATTCATAAAATATGAATAAGTTCTAAATTTTCCGGAAATTATTAACTATTTGGTTGTTAAAATTCATAAGGTTTAAATACAAACTTAGTAAATATTAACCTTCAAGTAAATTGATTGTATTCAAATTATGATTGCTATTACCAACACTAAACAAGGACTAATAAGGATAGAGTAGTGTGTTGCCACTGCACTTTTTTTGCGACCTTTTACCAATTAAAATATATATATCAATTTCGCAATACACACCACGTTTGTATATATCGCAAAATCTTATTTTTAATACTGCAAGCTTTACCTGCAGCTTAAAATCGTGAAAACATTGAAATTTGACTATCCAATGGCAGTCTGATTGAAAGACGGACACCACTACGCCTTAAAATTGAGGTTACACTGAACGAAATTTCAGAACAATGAACGATAGTGCGCCATTACAAACAGATCACATTCGCGTTTCTACACCAAATATGTTCCGTTTTGCGCATTCAACGTACGTATGATAAAAGACTCACGTATTTCGTCGAGCTGATCCGGCGCACTCTCTGCGTTGGTTTCTTGTGCGCCCTCCTGTATTTGTTCTCCTCGCCGACCGCTGATGCTTTATCCTCCAGCACGAACCAGTCGGTGACGGAGCCCCGTCTGGCGTACCTCCCACCGCACTCGCGTTTCACACTCAACAGCTTCGTTAGCTCGGCTTTAAAGTCCTCACTTATCCTATCCACTTTGTTCACTTGCACCACCTTCGGGGAGGGGAGATTGCTCCATGACGCACTCTTCCTCTTCTCCTCGACACTCAACTCGCTGTTCGTCTTCGTGTATGGCTCGCAGTCACTCAAATAGTTCTCGTTGAACATGTCCACTGTCTTCTCGAACTCCTCAAGTAAATCCTGCATCGACTTACCTTTCATGATGTTCATCACTATGCCGCTGGACGCTGAGGTCGCATTCGATATGCTGGAGTTGTTGTTAGAAGATTCGGACGGGAACTCTTTAATGCTCTTTAGGAACACAGTGTTGTCGTTGTCGTAATATACATTCGATATGTACTCCAGGCTTTCGGTGGAAGACCATGGATCTGCCATCGTATCGCTGCTGCCGAAGGCGTAAGACTGATTCTTTACCAGCGCGTTCCTCTCCATTCCTTCCTCCGCCCTCTCTTCTATCGCCCGCGGTAGAAACTCGAAGCTCTTGCTCCTCTTGTAAACCGGCCTGTGCTGTTTGCTTCTCTTCTCTAACAGCTCTTTGTTCCTGAAGAACCAGAAACGCTTGCTCGATTTGTACTCGTGCTCCTTCGCTTTGGGCGATTGGTTCGCCGCCGGCGGTTCCTCTTCCTCGATGCCCCCCCATTTGTGCCTGTCCCTATCCTTCGCGAAGATGTTGATGCGGGAGAACTTGTCGCGGAAGCTGAAGGTCTTCTTCAGCGGCGACGCGGCCTCGTCCTCTGAGGAGGTGGGCAGCTCGGACTTGGGGGAGTCGGGCACAACCGGTAAGCAAGCGGAGAGGAGGCCCGCGGGTTTCGCGACCACCACATCTGTGGAATGCCCACGCACCGGCACTAGAGGGGGCGGTTTCAGCTTGTCAGGCAGATCGCCTAGCAGGCCTCTCTCTATCAGCTGAAGACTCTCCGCGTTCAGCTTCCTCAGAACGTTGGTCCTTTTGACAATGAACTTCTTATCGGTGTCCATCGCGCTGCGTGCACACGGGCCCGCGTTGAAGTCTCGACTGCCGTATCGCCCGCCCGTATCTGCCTGATAACAGCCGATAACGGACGCCCGCGCCGCCATAGTCGAACGCCGCAATATTTACCAACAGCGGTGGCCGCGCGAATCAACTCGCCTCAAACTTCCGCGCCGAATCGAACGTTCGAGAATGATGCTCAGACTGATTCTTAGTTGCTTTAAAACATGTAGATAAAGTACGAAAAGATTGTCGCCGCTGTGGGAATCGAACCCACGTCTTCGGCATTCGCGGCCTGACGCTCTAGCCACTGAGCTAAACGGCTGATAGCCACAACGACGAAAATTTTAACGCCTTCTTTCTACATTGTTATTTAGCTGTCCTTAGTTGCTTTACTTTCCGGCTACTTTATTGTTTCCTAGTGCGACATTGGCAGTGACGATTTATTGTTGAGGGAATATTTAATTATTTATTTGTAGCAAGCTTTAAAAAGTCTGGGCTATTCTTTTGTTTTCATTATTTAATTCTTTTCAAGATATCCAAAAGAAAGTGGAGGCCTCTCGATCAAAAATAGCGGATTACAGTAGGATGTCATAATATAAAATAATATAAAATAGTCTTAAAAGTATATATAAAATAATCTTAAAAGGTAGGTAAAATAAGGCGGTCTTATCGCTAAAGAGCGATCTATTCCAGACACAAGGAAAATGAAACTAATGAATACTGCGAGGCGCTGGGTTTAATAAACCTACTTTCTAATACAAAAATAAACTAAAATATAATAAACATACATAAATATAAACACATGTATTTAACATGAGAGAAGAATTAAATCGGAATAATTATTCTTCGGTATTGTTAAATGCCTAAATGCCTAAAGTCTTTGTTCATATCACATTGATTTGTGTGCAGGGTACGATGGTAGTTTTTTGTTGACGTTCAATAAGAGCTTAAGTTAAGCCTATATTGAATAAAGATACTTTGATGAAAAGTCCATTAGGGCCTCAGGTTAAGACTAATTAAATTCAGTGAAATGAAAATAGCCTTGTCAACTGTCTGCCCTGTTAAGTTTAAGGGTATTAGTGGAAATTTTGTATTCTTCAGTATATGCATTGACTGTTTGTTAATTTTATTTTCACACGATAGGCCTTGTGGACAAGGTCGATAGATTTGAGATCCGGAAATATCCAGACGTTGGTTGCAATTTATAGATAAGGACAACGTGAAAACAATCGAGTGGCCGCAATTCGCTTAAATTGAAGTTTTACGTGACCGGCTATCGTGTCGTCGATACTTCCGTACAACCTTCCTCTAGTCCTTACTAATATTATAAAGGCGAAAGTATGTATGAACGGATGTTTGTCACTCTTTCACGCAAATACTACTGAATGGATTTTAATGAAACTTTACAATAACATAGCTTGTACATCAGAATAACACATTTATATACATATTTTATGTATATCTGTCATTCTGTCTGAATGTTACGCCTTAAGCCTATTCTACGCAGACGTAGTCGCGGGAAACAGCTAGTTTTAGAATAAACTAGACATAGAAAGCGCGAAAAGGGAACCAATACGAGTATACTTTCCGATGCTATTAAACATCTATAACTTCATTCACAACTTGCAAATTGCATTAGTATTAATCAGCATTAAAAATCTACTAAGTAAATCTACTATTTTATGGCCTGCACAGAGTTTGAACTCAAATTTCATTAGTGTATAGAATTAGATAAGAAACTATCTTGTGTCTTGTATTATCTGATGTTTTTGCTTTAGTCCCGAGACTATTAAAGCTTCATCTGACGCAGAACCGGTGGGCTAGCCAGAACCCACGGGTTTGGAGTAGATACGAAACTATAAACTAAGTCGGTCAATCTAAGTGAGGTTGTTGAATAAAATAGTGTTTGATCGATACGTTTGATCGACTATCGTTGGGAACATATTGCGCCACACGTAACAGCCCAATTATACTCATACACTACGTTGATAAACACAGTTTATACATTCCTGTTATCTTAAATCTTTCTTTTATGTCACAATGGTTTTCTGTTACAAAATAATAACGGATTCGCCACGTCGTTCGACGTCAGTATCGCCTAGAAAGAAATCAGCGTCCCCGAAATGTCATTACCGTAAGTGTTTTTGTAATTAAATTATTGGCTGTACCGCGCCTTTATTCGTCTAGTAATAACAGTAAAATATCATCTTAACATTATTAGTCATAGTAATTGCCTGTCTAATAATGAAAATGCTTATGTCTGTCTATCTATATGTACCTAAAGATATCTATTAATTCGTATCTGCTTATAAACATTTTGAATTATTAGGACAATATCATAATATTTAATACATATTATTATTTAAAATATACTTGCCATTAAAATCTTTTGTTTGTAGTTGTGTAGAACAAATCTATGTGAATTAGTGATTTTTTAAAAAGCGCCTGTGAAAATAAAATTTCTAATTCATCGCAGATAAATTATCTTCTACAAAGGCGCATTCTCTAGGCGCTTGGTCATTGTATTTTTATTTTAATAAATTTCTAGTTCCCATTCAAACGACAATTCTAAAATAGAGGACTTATTCTGTTAACATCAACATTTAAAAATCACCTACGAATAAATAATATAATTAAAAAACTATATTAAAATAAAATAAGATTTTACTTTAATATAGTTTTTCTCTATAAAATCCTTTCAAGGTGCAGGGAGAAATTTTGGTAATTAATGTCACACGCCTTTAGAATTTACTGACAATTTATTCAGATTTATCGACATTAATCAACATACGCGGCTCAAGTAAAAAAAAAAAAGTGTTGTCCGCTCTTTCTTATACCTATATAGTACAAAAAGACCAAAAAAATCTATACATCCAGTAAAATTGCAAAAGTCCAAACCGTATAATTATGCAACAGTAGTAAAAATGCCTAATCAACCATGTTTTTTTGGTTTTTTTTTCTTTCAAGTGCAGAGATTAGCATTATAAAAAAACTTTAAATTTCTAAAAAAGCAATGGCGACATCTCCTGTTCGAGTTATCGTTGTAAAACGATATTCAAAATTGTTTATATGCTGGAAAGGATATAACAATAGATGCGCCAAGCATTGCTTCAAAAGCTATAAAAAAACAATGTAGGTAAAAGACGTTATGATTTTCGTCGGTGTGCCAATCAGCCGTTTAGCTTAGTGGCTAAAGCGTCAGGCCGCGATTGCTGAAGACGTGGGTTCGATTCCCACAGCGGCGACAATCTTTTCGTACTTTTTCTACAAGTTCTAGCAACTATGTCGTCCCTGTAACCGCTTACACCCTCGTGATAATAAGACTGAACGGCCTAATTTAACTGTCACTTTAAACCTTTCTGGGCCCGTTTCCAGTCCCCAACTCTATGTCCGAGCTGATCGCGTCCGTGGACTATGAGGGGTGCGGCGCTGACATCGACTCCATTCCCGAGCGCGACTGGCGGCTGCTGGCAGCCCTGGCGCGCAAGAGAGAGGAGAACGAGGAGCGGGAGAGGCTCGCGGAGCAGTTCCGAACGCTGTGGCAGAAGGAGAAGCAGCAAAGGGAGATGGTGACGCTTCGTTTTGTCAGATCGAAGAGACCACTTCGGTTAATAATCTTGCGAAGCATATAAGAATCCACTGCAACACACAAGCGCCCCAATAAACGTCAGGATTGTTTTCGAAATCTAATTCTGAAACTGACATCAAGCCCAAACACTGAATGAAGTTATTACTCGTATTTCTAAATGAAGGCCCCTTAACTACTACCGCCTGTGGAAATAGCACCGGTAGTTAAGGATACTCCAAGCGGTGATTCTTGTTTACGCCACCTATCTATCGAAATTCAAAAGTATAAATAATTCCTTTTACTTCACAATTTAATCTAGGAAGATTAATTTTATTTACGAACTCATTATGATAAAAAAAAAACACAATACAAAGACAGTTCTTTAAAAAGTACTAGCTACTCTACTATCTAGTGTTTAAGACTAAAAACTACGATCACAAGTACTCTAGATACACTATTGTGAATAAGGAGAATCACTTATGTTAGCAATTATGCAATATCGTACTCCCAATTCTATTTTTGTTAAATTTCACGCGGCTAAAGTAAAGGATAAAAGCCAGCTTATTAATATTTTACAGTAATAGTCGATAGTAAGGCTTATAACATGTCCAGATCGAAGCCGAGACCTCGGAGGAGTTCAAGCGCTACGTTCACGAAAAGCGAGCACGGGAGCGCTCGTGCCTGGAGTGGAGGCAGTTCCAGAGGTCCCTGGAGCAACAGCTGAAGAGGGGCGAGCTGATGGACCTCATCGAGTGCAAGGAGCAGCGGTGCGCCGCCCTTCTGGCTCTGAACGACGACAGAAAGGTCAAGTTATATAATAACAGTGACAAAAATACACCTGTTTATCAAAGGAGTAGGCAATGCTGCCAGGTTTTGCACTTTCAATATTTTCTTGCACATCAAAAATGCCTCCTTAAATTTTATTCTCAAAGTAATGTAGGATCGGTATCAGATGGTGAGGTCTGCTAAATGCCGACATTTTCACAACTTCTTACTAACTGCTTCTCAATCAGAGACATGGAAGTTTATTCACTCTCTTGGGTTTGCAAGTTGCAAAACACAGCCTAGTATTGATATGCCCTTATTAAGCGAACTTAATGCTCACTTTTCCTCATCTTCTGTATTGCCATCTCACATTAAAGCTAGTACTCTTCTTGAAATATCTTCCATGGCCTCAACTCACTCTGATACATTCTCTTTTTCTTCGGTCGCTGAGGATGAGGTATGTAAGGTTTTACATCAGATTAAATCTAAGGCAGTAGGTTGTGATGAAATAGGCCGTGTCATGATATTTCATGTTTTGGACCAGATTGTACCCATTCTCACATTTATTATTAATCATTCGATGCTATCTGGGGAATTTCCTATCTGTTGGCGTAATGCTTTTGTTATCCCGCTTCCCAAAATTAGTAAACCCAGTTCACCGAATCATTTCCGGCCTATTTCTATCTTGCCGTTTTTATCAAAAACTTTAGAGACTATTGTTTTTAAACAAGTTTGCACCTTCGCTCATAAGAACAACCTGTTGAATAAGTTCCAATCGGGGTTTCGGCCGGGTCATAGTACCACTACTGCTCTATTAGCGGTTACCGAGGATGTGCGACATGGTATGGGGGATGGCAGGGTGACAGTATTAGTACTGATCGACTTCTCCAACGCTTTTAATGCTGTTGACCATGACATCCTTCTTGCCATCTTATCTCACCTAGGATTTTCATCCTCAGCACTGAATTGGTTCTGTTCTTATCTTCGTGGTCGCCGGCAGGCGGTTCGTGTCGATGGAAAGTTCTCCAATTGGTGCGATCTGGCCACCGGTGTTCCGCAAGGCGGAATACTGTCACCAATACTTTTTTAATTTTTCATAAATTCTGTTACATGTAATCTTCGCTCCTCTTACCATCTGTATGCCGACGACCTGCAGCTGTATGCCCAGGCCGAAGCAGCGCATTTACATGATGCTGTTACCCAGATTAACTCTGATCTCGAGCATATTTTCAACTGGTCAAAAAAGTACGGTGTTACTGTAAATCCCACTAAATGCCAAGCCATAATTCTAGGGAGCGAACGCCAGTTATGCAAAATAGATTATAATTGCGTGATGCCCATGATGTACAATGATCAAGTCATTACCTTTTCACCAAAAGTCAAGAATCTTGGGTTAACTATTGATTCCTCGCTCAGCTGGCGAGCGCAAGTTAATGAAGTCAGCAGTAAAGTTTATTCCAACTTGAGACAATTATATAGATTTAAAAATTTCTTACCACCTTATACTAAAAAACTTTTAGTTCAATCACTTATACTTCCACATCTCGATTACGCTGATGTGTGTTACTCAGATGCAAACATGGAGGTTCTTAGCAAATTGGATCGCCTCCTTAATCAATGTATTCGCTTCATTTATGGTGTTCGAAAGTTTGACCATATTTTCATCATATCGCTCTCAACTAAACTGGTTGAATATTTCCCAACGGAGGAATCTTCGGATCCTCTGTACGCTTTATAGTATCATTAACGATCCTTTTGCCCCAGCGTATCTGAAGTCTAAATTTCAGTACCTGGGTACCTCTCATTGCTGCAATCTTCGATCTGCTGGTAATCTTACGTTGCTTATTCCTTCTCACAGTACCGGTTTTCTCTCTAAATCCTTCGCTGTTACAGCTGCTCGACTCTGGAACGCCCTTCCTCGTGAAATTCGAAAATCACCGAATAAATTTATTTTTAAAGCTAAAGTGAAGGAATATTTTAATTCGTCGTCTTATGATCAGTAGTATGGATAACGTTTGATAGATATTTCCGTTTTATGTATATATATATATATATATATATATATATATATACCTATTATAATATTTATTGTTGTAAGTTAATAATTGTTATCATAATGTATGTATACATATTATATAATCCTTATATAGCTAGCACCTACACTTCTCTTTCACTAACTTTCCGGTTGGCTGGTAGAAAATGCCTTATGGCATTAAGCCCGCCGTTTGTACCAGTTAGTACAAAAAAGTGTGTAAATAAATAAATAATGTACGTCGATGCGAGTGTTTCCTTCCGAAATAAAATACTTAACTGCAGTTAAATATTGGACGGAAAGAGGCGATTGGTTGTGGTCTATTCTAAAGCGATCTAATTCCGATATATTGTAAGGATCTGTTTGACTGTAATGTAATTTTTGTGGCAACAAAGAGGTTCTTATCTTACCTATATTCATCTTGTTAATGCCACCGATTAAGATCGGTCCACGCGTTACGTAGAGCAAGATCGGACAGCACAAAAAGAATTTTAGCAGCGCTCCGATGAGCGTATGGAACTAAATATTTTTTGTAATGTGAGAAAGTGGCAAACGAGCTGCAGGCTCACCTGATGTTAAGCGGTAACCGCCTGCCCATGGACATTTGCAACACCCGTAGGGTTGCAGAAGCGTTGCCACCGCAGAAGTGCAACACTTCCACTTCACGCCGGTCTTCTGTGAGGTCGCGGTACTTACCCGGACGGACCTGCCCATTCGTGCAACAGCGAACACTGTTGCGTGGCCCTACCACCGACACAATCAGGAATGAAATTTAACTTTAAAGTAAGCACGTTACAGTAAAGTATTCGTATAGCTAGCCGCAAGATGTTCAACTGTATATGGTTTAGGTACGAGACTGGTAGCTCCTCCAAGACACGGAGTCTTCCGTATTTTTACTTGTCCAAATCCTAACAATGAACAATTTGAGATGCGAAACGAAAATACTAAGTGTGGTGCACCCACCCACAGCTTCCGCTATTGGTGGAATGGCCAGGCCCGTCCGGGGAAGTACCGAGGAAACAGAACACCGAAGTGAAGCAAGGTAGCCGGGAACCACTTTTGTTTATTAGCTTGCTAGCGACCCGCCCCGGCTTCGCACGGGTGCTATGTATTATACATATAAACCTCCCTCTTGAATCACTCTATCTAGTAAAAAAACCGCATCAAGATCCGTTGCGTAGTTTTAAAGATCTAAGCATACATATGGACAGACAGACAGCGGAACGACTTTGTTTTATACTATGTAGTGATGAAGTCCATCTGTGGTGGTAATCATATTACATCAACTGAACCGTCTGCTTGGTAACTTTTCAAGCGACTTCACAAAAGGAGGAGTTTTTCAATTCGACTGTATTTTTTTTATGTTTGTTACCTCACGACTTTCGCCAGAGTGGGCCGGTTTTGATGGTTCTTTTTTATTTGAAAGCTGGCGCTTCCCATGCGGTCCCATATTAATTTCATCGGTATTGGATCTTGGACTCCGGAGATACTAGGGAAAATCAATTGTAAAAACAAATACATTTTTTTTTGTAACGTAAAACAAAAACGACTTCAAATATCTCGCTCTGCATTCATTTCACAAATGATTTATCAAACAAAAAAAAAATCATCAAAATCCGTTCACTCGGCCGAAAGTTCCGAGGAACATGAAACATTAAAAAAAATACGGTCGAATTGTGAACCTCCTCCTCCTTTTTTGATGTCGGTATATGAATACAGAGCGAGATACTTGAAGTCGGTTTTTCACATAAAAAAATCTTTTCATATATGTCGGCGACAGCGATAGATTAGCGATACGAACGTCTTCGGCAGGAGCTTCTGGTGGAAGGTTCATGGCGTAGGTCTCAGGCAATTAAACCACAAAGATACAGTAGGACATATCTTGTATTCTATGAAGATAATGAATATAGTACAAAGTTCCAAAGTGAAACACCGGTCCCGTTTGGATGGACCGAACTGTATCGCGCTCACCAATCAACTCAGTTACTCCGTCAATACTGAGCTCAGACTCACCGCTCTCTCATATTTAAAATGTCACAGTTGCCCCCCTCCGAACGATTCCGATCACGTGACTCATTACGTCACGGTGTTCACTCCTATCCGTTACAACAATATCAAGCGAGTTACTAATTATTGTTAAATTATCGTAATCGACGACATATAGATGAACGACATGATGGGTAGGGCGATGGAGGGCGGTAGGCGCGCGCTCCTGGCGGCCGACAGGCGCACCAGGAAGATGTCGGCGGACGAGCGACGCCGCGGGATGCAGTTAGTGTACGCCAAGAGACGGGAGGACGACGCGTGCAAGCGACGAAGCGCGATGCTTAGAGACGCCGCCCAAGTAGGTCTATTTATTCTACTATGTTAATGCTCGTTGAATTTCTTATACAGCGTGTCGTTACCATCGCGAGAATAAATGAACACACGTCTAACGCTACTTGCCAATAATCATAAAAAAATATTAACGTTAAACAAAATCCATAATTAAAAAAAATATTTTTCAAAAAAACTAATTAAGTAAAAAAGAAACCAAATTTGTAACATCCGCCACAGCGTCGCATTACAGGCCTCTCCTTCTAACAGTATGTTTTGTCTCTTTTAAATTCATTCAACCCATTCATATGCTTTGTGACATTTACAAATGAACTTTATGTTACAGTTTTATACGTTAGGTGTTCTAAAATCCTTTGTTTTAGAAACTTTAATACCTCGGTAAATATTGATGTTTAAAGAATGTAAATTAAACATTTACTTTATAGCTCTTAGAACTGATAACCGATAGGGAAGAATTATTCTCGAGTGGCAGCCTTGTACTGGACATCACAGAATAAGAGCCCCCACTAGATGGAGTGACGATGTGTGCAAATGTACGTAAGTTGATGGATACAGGTGGCTCAGGATCGTGCTTCGTGGCAATCTATGGGGGCGGCCTATTATGCTGAAATGATTACGATGATGAATTTCAGTATTTCTTCAAATTAATTAACAGTTTATCATTGGCAACAATTAGTAATTCAGTTCATGACGATGAACTGAAAAAATACCTTTTATATCTATCCAACTTCTTACAGAAGCCATGATAGCTCACTGTTCGTAGGCTCGATTTTAATTCAATATACTCGAGCAACTTGAGTTCGATCCCCGGTGCCGGCACCAAAGAAATTGTTAATTTAAATGCTCCCTTATCACCTGCTCGACGTTGAAGGAAAACGTCGAGAGGAAACCTGCAAAATTAAATATAAAAAATAATAACACAAAAAAAAATTATTTCGAAGATACGCGAAGTCAGCCAATACGCAGGGGGTGCGCGTGGACTATGCCCTAATACTCTCTGTACATATACAGGATGTTACTTTACTCGCAACCTCTTTTAGCGTGCGGCGATCGGCAACGCTCTTAGCTCCTGGGAGTCGGCGCTGCTTCGCCAGGAGTTGGGGGCTGAGGAGGCGGCGCGAAGGGCGCAGCTGACGTCACGTGTCTCGTGCAAGCACGCGCGTGCCAGTAAATGGGCGAGCGAACGCGATATAAGGCTGCGACGCACTAGGCGTTTGGCGGCGCTCACCGCGCGGCTAAGAAACGCCGTGATTGGCGGACGCCAATAAGACCCCGAAAAAAGCGACTGTCCCTAAGTGCACTATCTAATCTGGAAATGGCTACTTTAACGGGATAATTTGACGTTTTTTTTTGTAATATATTTCAGTAGGTACATTGTTGTGGATTTAAGGCCCATTTACACGATGCAATTTTCTTGTACATACAAGAGCAATAATTGAAGACCATTGACCATTTGTAGTTTAGACCATGCAACTCATTTATTGCTTCAATTTAATTGTATACAACAGGCAAGAAACTGGCACCATGTAAATGGGCCTTTAGTTCGTAATTACCTGGCAATACTATATAGACTTTACTTGGGCGCGCGTCTTGTGGATGATAGTCATGTCATGTCCTGGGCTTATCTCTCGTGATTTATAAAATGTGAAAAACAATAAAGAGAAATAAGTCAATTAAGAAGATTTAAAACAAAACATACATAGGCTCTATATTCCTGAGAACAATTTAGTTTAAAAAAAATTCAAAATGGAGCCTATATATTACTGTAAAAATCGTCAATTTCACATTCGATAGTGTATTTATGTCAAGTACAGTCGACAAATGCATTTGCCTATTTCACTAATGTGTTCTCATGAAGCTTACCAACTCTCTATAGACGGAGCATTGAATCTTATTCGCTTATTTTTGTGGTTAAAATAAAACTACCTTTGTCTCTTTTTATTTTTTTATTAGGCTTACCTAAATATTATCTAAATACATATTATATTATAATTATATTGACATTTGACTCGTCCTTACGAATGAGTACAGTATTCAATTTACATTTGAACGATATAACAATTAAATAGTATGCTTTAAAGTCCTGAAATATAATTATAAAACTATCCTTAAGATTCAGGTATTGCTCACACAAATTACAAAGTTCGCAGACTTATAATTTGTGTGACCGCCAATACTGTTTGGGTTGCACAGTTTATGCAACATGCAAGCGCTTGGGTCTAGGATACAAAAAAAATCTGCAATGACAATTTGAACACGCGGCGAATACGCCATGACGATACGAGGTTTTTAATGTAAATATATACAAGTAGTATTGTGACTAACCATATATCCTTAATTACATAGTAATTTCTAGATATCTCATACATGTCAGTATGTATCTTTAATTCGTCAAGCGTTTTAAGGGTTCCGTACCCAAAAGGTACCTATTATCAAAAAAAAAAATACCGTATACAAAGGTATTTCGATTTACCATTTGCGCAGAACCCAAAAAGTTCTTTGCGCCAAAATAATTTTCACTTACCGCGTACCTATTGGAACCCAAAATCCTCGACACAAAAGCGTCAAAAACAACAGCGGCCAAGAAACCTGCAAGTTGTCGCACTAGTGACACAAGTGTACACGGCATGCGAACTAACCGTCTGTATCCGCGAGATCCTTAGTGGCGGCAGCCAGCCTGGCCCTAGCTTTACTGTACTGCCTGAGCGCAACCTCGGCCCCCTGCAGGAGGTCCGAAGATGAACTGCTCGCAGCCGGCTTCGGACGAGCACTACCAGCCTGCGGTTGCCTTACCGTACTCCATCTAACGTCGACGCTGCCCGTCTCCGTGAACGTGAAGTGTGCGCCCTGTGGAGGTAAATATGGGACCCTCGATTTTTATGCTTCAGGATTTAAAGGATAAAGTGAAGTTTAGTGTGTCCCTGTGGAGGGGGCTTTATTCAGCAGTGGATTCGACACTGCTGAAATGACGATGATGATGTAACGGTGGTAGGGCCACGCAGCAGCCTCAGCTGTTGCACGAATGGGCAGGCCCGTCCGGGTAAGAACCACGACCTCACAGAAGACCAGCGTAAAGTGGAAGTATGACAAATACTTTCGCGTTTCGTCCGGTGAGTGAGGTAGCCGGAGCCCAATTCTCAAAAAGTTGTCAACGCATCTGTAAACCTCGGGTGTGGCAGATGTCCATGGGCGGCGGTATTCACTTAACATCAAGTAAACCGTCTGCTCGTTTGACAACTTTTCGCATTAAAAAAAATGTGTCTTCGTATGTATGAAGCCAATGATGCTACCAGAACCTTATATAGGCTCATTAGGAATCAGGCGCCGAGACAATTTGAGCTGCTTCATGTACAGTTTTAATCATGTCTTCTGTAGCCTCGTTGTCGTTTATTTTTTCGCTTTGAGGGTACCGTATTAAAATTATGCCCTGTATTAAATGTATGATTTTCTGACTTAATTCAATTAAATCTTTCAATTCAATCTGCATGATCATTTTAGTTTCTAAAGTTTATAACAGTATCTTATGATGAACAATTAATCCATATAATGAATATATTTGAGGTAATACACTCGAAAATATCAGAATTAATGGGTGATGTAATAATGCTTTTTCCAATGGATAAGTAATAAGAAAATGTATTATACATGTAAATGTAATATGTCAAACATGGGATAATGTGGGCCTATGTTCCTATGCCTATAGCTAAGGCCTATGTTCAGCTGTGGACTCTAACAGGCTGAAATGATGATGATGATGATGTTAAACATGTACTGGAGAAATTGACCTGCAGTTGTGGCTTCATCAGAATCTCCAAGTCCTTTATCAAATGGCATCCACCCACGAAGAAGCGTCTGTTGTCGGCTTGCATTTTGTTCGTCTCTTCAGGTCTAGAGCAGCACAGCTGTTCGGTGTAATGGCCGGAGCTTAACGGAAGAGGGAGATAGCAATAGCCCTCGGTGCGGTGTCGTCCCCACCAGTCAGTTGAGATGACTTCGAAGAATATTCGAAGAGGAGGAGAATCTATATATTAAGATTGATGATTTTTATTTGAAAGAGATGCGTCTGACCATGTGGTTCATCTGATGGTAGCCCAAGACTGCCATGTAGTGTCGCTGACCGTTCGTTATTACCTTTATACTGTACTTTGTTCGTGTCTGCGTACTATATACTAATGCATAGTCTGTACACATTCTACATTTCCTATAGATGTACCAATATATATTTATAACAATATAATGTTGTAAGTAGTATATCTTAGTTTATTCTATACTCTTCAAAATAATATATTCTTTGAAGTATAGTTTACATTTTTGTAGCTCATTTTGAAAAATAATACAATAAACGTTCCTGGTGGGTTCGATTCCCACACAGTTAGAGAGAGACGACCTCTGCAAATGTGCGGGAAATCGATGGATGCGGGTGGCTCAGGATCGTGTTATTATAGATATTCTGGTGGCTTATGTTCAGAAGCGCAACTGCTTGAAATGATGATGATGATAAATATATAATGTATCGATAAACTTACCCACTCCATCATCCGCTTCTATCTCCAGTTCGATGATCTGTCCGTAACTCCACTGAGGAACTTCCTCGATCATCAGAGCTTTGGCAACGTGCGTTCTGCCGCGTATAGGACTTACGCATTTCACATTCTTCGGTACCTGGTTCATAAATACTTCTAAGCGATTATGTCTGCACGCGCTTCAAGCCAGAGCGAGCTGGCGGTTCACCTGATGTTAAGTGATAACCGCCGCCCATGGACATTTGCAACACCCTTAGGGTTGCAGAGGCATTGTCACCTTTTAATAAAGTTGGCTTAGGTTACGTCACTCGCCAGACGAAACGCAGAAGTATAACACTTCCACTTCTCGCCGGTCTTCTGTGAGGTCGTGGTACTCACCAGGACGGACCTGCCCATTCGTGCAACAGCGAGGACTGTTGCTTGGCCCTACCACAGTTAAAAAAATATAGATATTACATTTAAGTGTCCTGTATTATTATTATTTATCGCTTAGAGAATTTTTTTTATCTCAAAATGCCACTTGTTAAAGCTGTTTGTTGGTTTATCATTTGCTCTTCAATAGCCAGTCATCCTTACCCTCTGTGTAAGTACGAAATAGTAATTAGACAACAATAAAAGAGTGCTTTAGACCACATGACTGAAGAAAACTTCTTTAGCACCATCTATATGTAATCTCTATCTCAATCTATATGAATTTACAATTTTATTCACTTGAAACGTAGGATATTTAATGTATTGTATTAAAAAAATATCAATTTACGAAATTGTTATTCAATTACAAGAACGAAATGAAATTATGAATAGATCAAAAAATCACCGTTCGCGTAACATCACACTTTTCGTAACGCCTATCATACTTTTCGTAACGCTCTTGTCGCGCTTTCACCAGCATACTCCTCAGTAAAGCATGCCTAAGGAAGTTACACTTGGAAAGACCTCTCTCACCCTAATTTCGAACTCGACGTAAACGTCGTCCGCGTCGAAAGCTCTGGCCGTTAGTATCTCGAACGCGACGTATATTTTCGTCCGTCCGGGAGGCGGCACCGCGAACTTCATCAGATCGTTGTGTTTCTTCTCCCATTTCAAGTACAGCTTGTTCAACTGTGTAACATAAATATATAGGGTGTACCATAACAGCCCCGTAGTCTCGGGCTCATAGAATAGGGCTAAGCGATCCCCTGCTTGTCGTATGAGGCGACTAAAAAGGGACATGTATTGGCGGCACTACGAAACAGTCGAGCAACGGCTCTTTAAACATACAGATGGTGAGGGAATTTGGAAGGCTTAGACTTCTCCGACGCGCGCTCACGCGACATCGGTGCGTTCCGTTGGAGATCCCGGAGTCCCTCCAAACGTACAGAGGTGGCCACCGAGGGGGTTTTATTTGGTACAAACTACGAACCCCACATAACCCTGTCATGTAAGGTGCACACTAGAGCAGGTAACAAAAGAGTTGCAATTAACCGTACTCGTATAATTTGTTTCTATTGCACTGTAATCATTTCTTAGCGTCGCCTGGGATTAACTAGGAATGTCGCATTTGCTACTGAAGTTTGATTTTCAATTTTAGCGCAAATCTCTACTTAACATTATAAGTATCATATATAGTACAGAGACTTGAACTAAAATTAATAAAACCGTCCAAGTGCAACATCGTAACATTGTCTATAAAAACGGCAAAAAAATCATGTCCGTTGTATGGAGACCCACTTAAATAGTTTTTATACTGTTTTTTGTTATTTGATATTATAGCGGCAACAGAAATACAACATCTGTGAAAATTTCAACAGTCTAACTATCACGGTTCATGAGATACAGCCCGGTGACAAACGGACACACAGACAGTCAGCGGAGTTGTAGTAATAGGGTCCGGTTTAACCCTTTGGGTGTGGTACCTTAAAAAATAAACATATACTTCCACATTATATTTCCAAATTGGATGATTAACTTGCTCTACTACGACAGCTAATATTCAAACTTACCAAAGACACCAGCTCTTCGTCACTTTCCGATTCAGGCAAAATTATCTCCAAACCGTACTGGTAATTGGACGCGCCGTTTTGTGTGACAACCCTATAAGCGTTCGTCGCAAAGTCATTTACGTCAGGAGTCACGATTAGATAGTTTTGCATTGTGTTGTAATACAAAGACACCATGATGCAATCTTGCTTTACCAGTAGTTGGGAGTCTCTGAAAAATGCATAATTCACTTCATATTATCTCCATGGCATCATAAAAAATACATAATAGTACAGAATTATAAGTATTTGTCAACTTGATATGTATTTGTGTAAAACGACCTTACAACACAGGATAATGTTATCCTACAGTAAGGGCACAATGTTTTCAGGAAGATTACAATATCTTCCTAGGTCAAAGTGGTTGTTAGGACTTACTACGGAACCCCATTCCATTTAAAATACAATGCCCACAGCTGACCAAACTTGTAATCTCTTATGTACGCCATACACGCTACAGTCTACCAGAGAGGTTACCTGTGCAGGTTTGCAAACGCAGCTAACCTCAGCTTATGTGGACCAATTAATGTGACTGTCTACAAATTAATTATTCACAGCTGTAAGCAAGGCGTGAATCAGTATAAAACATGCTCTTAATAAATTAAAGTACATAGTATAAAGCAATTAAACAAGTAATTAATAGACAAACTCACTCGGCATATAAAGAATCATCAAATATAATATGCATAGACATCCATTGCTGCTGTTCTAAAGCAATGTTATCATCACTTCTAAACAAATGATGCATTGAATTCGAAACTCCAAATATCCCACCAATTCTTTCATCAAAACTAAAACTTTTCATTAATCTATGGAAATTGAATGTGCTTTTATTGGAAGCATTACTTTCTTCTTTGCTTTCTGGTAAGGGCAAGTAATAATCTTGATGGATGTAAGTAAAGATTTTTTTTGGCTTATACTCTGTGGTTATTAGCATATTGTGATATGAGTGGTGAACATCACTAATGCAGTTTTGTACTTCTTTGTAATGATCAATTTCCCATGCACTAAATATTTTTTCTTGCCAACAGAAAACATGTTCTTCGGTTCTTGCCCTTTCAATTTTCTCCAAATCAACAGTATCTGATGTGTCTATGAGGTCTTCATATTTTGGTAAATTTGTGATGCTTGCTTGCAAACTAATAGTGATTCTGTAATCATCTGCTGCATTTAATATATATTTTACGGTGTTATGGCCAAGTAACACTGTTGCATGAATGGGCAAGTCTGTATGGGTAAGTACCACAACCTCACAGAACACCGGCCTAAAGTTGTTATAGTTGCGTTCCGTCTCGTGAGTAAGGTAGCCGGGGCCCCGATTTATTAAAGGTGGCAACCATTTGAATCCCTACGGGTGTTGCAAATGTCCATGGGCGGCAGTTATCACTTAACGTCAGGTGAACTGCCAGCTCATTTGCCATTTTCACACATCAAAATATATATATATATATATATATATATATATATATATATGTATATAATTCTGAATAACACATTTTTAAAACTAAAAGTTTGTTAATTTTATCACTGCTTATTTTGAGTTTAAACTATGATGATAAAAAATGAAGACAAACTCATAAATTTCTGAATAAAAATTATAACTTTTAAGCTTAGAGGTGATACACATAAGGATATCAATCATCTCAATCAATTCCAATAATGCTGTAAAGTATTTGATATTTCAAAATCTCAATTAATAATAAAACCTAACAAATTATTAAAATTTTCAATATTCTAACTTCCAACATCCTTATCTTTACAGAAAGATAATGGAGCCTACCTTAAAAAGAGATCCCACTTATACTTTACTTAGTGGAGTAAGTCCTCCTAAAAAACATAAATATTTTCCTTAAGAAATAACGTGTTTGCCACGTTTTAGTTTTTTAATTAATGACCATTGTTGAAGTTGACCCCTCACAAGCTTATAAGTCGGCTGCTAGTGGTAACCCACTCAAGCAACAAAATCTACCTAATTTATTTAAAATTCAAAATTCGTCGTTGGGGAATATGTTGGGAGTTTTTACTTAGACCTACTTTATTTTTAAATCATTAATAGGCTTTTTCAACCAATAAATTCCGAGTGTTTTGTTAGTTCGATCGAATTTATTCATCCTATATTATTAATATCTATAAATAAATTGAAAACAATCAATAAACTTTATCTTTTACCAATATAACGCTACATAATTTTTCAATGACATGTACACTACGCGGATATTTGTTTACTGTTTACGTTTGACATTTGGTTGCTATAGTAACTAAAACGTGTTCATAATAAAGCAAAGTAATTTTAGTTAATCGAGTTATTAAAGAATCTCGCCTTACCATCAAGTAACTTGGGTGTGCCCAAGTAACTTGACGATGAAAGCTTATACATTGTAATTAATGTGTGTATCGCAAGTAATGTTTTACTTGACGATCTAAGCTTACGCATCGCTGTAGGAATCCGTCTGGGGGCACCGATTTGACAACCACACCAATTCCCTTGTTATCATTGAGAAATTTGGTCTCAACGGGCTTTCTTGTCAAAAAAGTGCTGGCCGCTTTTCCCGCCTCGGTTCCCTGAACCTGAAACCATCCGTAGGGCTCTTGTTTCTGTCAATGTTCCATCTATTTTATAGCCCTGTGGCATTTTTCGTAAGAGACTTGATGCCTTGACTTTGATCCCTTGGGAGAGAGGCAAAGCCTTTCTTTGGGATGTTACTTAGTTTTTGTGTAGACTCTTTGGCTGCCTCTCATCTAAGGGTACTTCGGTTAGGTCCGGGGCGGCATCGGACGTAGCTGAAGTAAATAAGGGGCACACATATGAGTTTCTATATTTAGATTATGTATTTGTGTCGATTACTGTGGAAACTTTGGGTCCGTGGGGTCCCCGTACATCGAAATTTTTGAAAGATTTATGTCCTAGGCTTAACGCTGCGGCTGGTGACAAGAGAGCTTCAGCGAGGCATTCAGCGAGGAAATGAAGCTAGCGTTCTTGGCACCATGCCGCGTGGATTTTTGAAGTTATACTTCTTTTGGCGCTTTAGGGAAAAATGATGATGGTAAATTTTTACGATGCGCGCACACACCGTCACGGAAAACTGACACCCTGAAGTTAGCTAGACATCTACATATGTTTGCGTGAAAAACTTTAACTAGTTAATGGGTTATAATAAAACTTTCAATGTATTAAATACCTTTTTTCTATTGTTAGTGTCGTTTTTTCTACAAACGTAGAATAAGGCGAAAGATAATATTTTTGAAAAGATTTTTATCTTGTTACGTTTTATAAAAGAAGTATTCTTCTAACTTCTAACGCGCGTACATAAGTACACACAAACACTTTTTTTATTATATTTAATGTTGTATAAATAGTGTATTATTAAAAAAAAGTTAATCAATTGTTATAATTTATGTTAATGATTTTTAATCCTTTAACAAAAACTATTTTTTTTAAACATGATGTTTGCTTGCGTTCATATAAAATTGTATATTAATGTTCTCCATTACTCTGCTTGTAGTTCTAAAACCTTGTACTTTTTAAATCAGAATCGATTTAAATAATGGTTACAGTGTGAATCGATTCATTCAGTTTATCAATTAGGAACAACCCAACAAACGTCAGTCACTACGGACAACTCAGTTTGTAACGGTACCTTGGCTGAATTGGTTATTCGACGTGGTTATCAAAACATAAACAGGGTTAAACATCATTTCTTTGAAATATTACTGAAAACTTATCTTATCAATTATTTACAATAAATCGATTGTGAATAATCGGCGATAAGTTGAAAGGCAGCCGTGTGACGATGCGCTGAACAGTCAACTTTTAGTGAATGAATTTTTGATTGTTTAACCAGTTCGTAACTAGAAGTTTTTAGTGAAAATGACTTCTCAACAGAGAGAAACTACGGTTTCGGTGCCGCTCACACCGACAAGATCGGATTTATATTGGCGGAGAATATTCAATAAAGTAAGTTATAAACTATTATAGTTATAATATTGAACTTTCTTTTCTTAGTCACGATTACCCTACTTAATACGTTTCTAGCACATGAACTTTTTTAAAAGCTATATATAAAATTAATGTTAATATTTAAAGAAAGTGAATGCACAGCCCATGATCCTTAATCAGATGAAATATACTCAATTAAATGGTCTAGTTGGCTTATTTACTTTGAAAACGCGTCGGATATAAAGAGGCCCCATAACACTTCATTACTTAATTCCTAGTAGTTATAACATCAAGAATAACAAGAATTTGGTTCTATAGTGTCATTACTCACACTATTCAACATAAATTCCGGTTTATATCACTTCCATGTGGAACTTGCAGCATGGGTTAGGTTTTTTAGATGTAACTATTGTCAATACCGTAAAATTCTTGTTGTTAATTAATTTTAATTCATTATTTTTATGATATTTAATACAAAATAAATAGGCAGTGTAAATCATTATTTATTTGTAAGAACGTTTCCATTGTTAGTGCCTAGTTAAAACTCATTTAAATGCTAAATTCCTCTTAAGTCATTCATACAATGTCAGCAGCATCTAATGCTAACTGCAAAACAAATGCTAATTGCTTGGTAATTGCAAAACATCATGCATATTATTTTCTAAGCAGCCAGTAACTACAAAAATAATTAGGTAGTTATTAGTTTTCTATAATGTTAAAATAGAAATTTGTATTTAAAATAAAGAAGTAGCAATTTCTAAGAAGAGAAGTAAGATGAGTGTCTGTAATAAATGGCAAGGGTTGAATACATAAAAGCCGCAAGATATAATTGAGATATCTTTGCAACTGAGTAACTGTCTAAGTGTCACTTCATGGCCGTTATTTCTTGACTATGCGGGTTTATTTCCAATAACTTAAAGGAATTAAATTTGCTTACTGAAACTTAGCAAAAGATACTATTAGAATTACTTGGATATAAAGTTGCCATATAGATCATTGCATTTATTTTTTATTTAATAGACTTCAACTTCAAAGTTAAGTGATGACGTACAATACATATTTTTAAATTCTTATAGTTGAACTGTGAGTGAATGATGTTATGTGATAACCGCCGCCCATTGACATGTGAAACACCTTTAGGGTTCAAAAGCTTTGCCAACTTTTAGTTAAGACTTTTAGATGACTCTGTGGCGCAGCTGCCAAGGTATTCACTTCGGCGTCTGGGGTCGTGGGTTCGATTCCCGCACGGGACAACTATATGTGTGACGCACAGATAGTTCTTTCGCATCTGGGTGTTTGTCCATGTGAAATTTATGTTTGTAAAACGCGATAAAAGTTGTTAACGTGTAAGCAACACGGGATAATGTTATCCTAAAGGGCAACGTTTTTAAAAAAAAACGTTAAGTAGGCTCCAGTTACATCACTCAGCGAACGAAACGCAGTATAAAACATCCACTTCACGCCGTTCTTCTGGGACGTCGTAGTGCTTCCCCAGACAGCAAAAGCGGAGACTGTTCGTAGGTCCTACCACAGTAGTATAAAAACAATAAGCTTTGTTGCAAAAACAGTTCATTTTACGATTTCTCAGCACGTTATTTTTCCGAAGTCAATAAGTTAGTTCGGGGTCGTTGACCTTAACCCTGAAAACCGAAGCTGTACCATATACACACATTGTACTGATACACAGGCAATAAATTGGAACATAGCTTGTGTCACTATTTCTGCTCGCAATCCGACATCTGGCACCGCTCCAAAGCACGGACTGTTTGCAAAAGGCAGGCTGATATATAGTGGAATGTTTAAACAATTACTAAATAACTATTAAAGCACTGTTTTGCCTAGTAAAGTCTAAAAAAGTTTATAATACTCGCTCATTGAAGACATCATGACAGTTAAATGACAACAATTTTTGGCGCGAAACCACAGATAAAGTAGGCGTTAAATTCTTTCCGAAAACTAATCGTCCGTCGCTAAACTGACGTATTATGCACGATACCTATTACGATTTATGTTTTGTCGTTGCAAAAAAAAAACTAGACTGAATAAATAATTAACGACTTTGTATAAAACCGCCTAACTATATCAGGCGCGAGCAATTAATAACTCACACTTTCGGCCTACGTTTGATTTAATAGATTGTTTTACGATCAGTAAAATATGATGGAGGAAAAGAGTGTAAACATTGCGGCTAAGGAGTACTTAGCGTCTGTACACTTTTAAAAGAATATATTTAGTGTTTTTGACAGGCGAATTGATGATTCGGTCGTTGAATCGTCAATTTTGCCACCTAATAACTTTGCTGTAAACAAATCGTGTATTCAAAGAAGATACGTCATGAGGAATATTGTAATTTCCTTCCATTCTTATAAGTTTCATGTATCAGAATACGACGAACCGAGAGACGTATCTGAGTCAATCCTTCTAATAATAACAGGATAAAGTATGGAATAAAAATATTTAACTAAATATTGACACGTGAATTTAACGATGATATAATTATGATTACGAATAAAGTTGATGATTCAAATACAAATGTTTTTACTCCACATAGAAGCACTATTAGATTACACTTATTGATCGTCAAAAGTTAGGTTCGGAATAGAAAAGCCACTGACCGGACAAAACAAACTCAGCGAGATTTCTTTTTTACTTTATTTTACACTATCGACCCGCCCCGGCTTCGCACGGGTGCAATGTATTGCGTATAAACCTTCCTCTTGAACCACCCTATCTACTAAAAGAAACCGAATCAAGATCCGTTGCGTAGTTTTAAAGATCTAAGCATACATAGGGACAGACAGACAGCGGGACGCTTTTGTTTTATACTATGTTGTTATAGTATGACTATATTTTTTACTTTATTATAATATTATTACTCATTCGATTGTCACAATCGTGAAATCGCATGAATCGCAAAATTGCACGCATAATGTATGTACCTGTATAGCTTACGAATATTTGGACGCGAAATTGATACGCTTACCGTCACCCCATATCCGACGTGACTTGGCGATAAGATTCCTTTGCTATCACTGAAAAAAGACCGCGCGTATTGACAAAGTGGACGGTTACAAAATTGCGTTAATCACAATCAAAGAATATGGGCGTTCCACGATCGAGAATTATTATATTACGTATTAAATATTGGAAGAGAGATGCTTGGAGCGTCCATGCTTGACCGAGTTTATTTATTGAAGAGACATTACGGTCTTAAAAATTAACACTCACTTTGGCATAGACAGTATGAGGTTTTGTCGAAAGAATTCCGAAATACGGGATTCAAACACGCTACCTATAGCGTCATTGAACGTTACATACCAATATGCCACTGTTTATATTAAACTGGCGACCCGTCCCGACTTTGCACTGGTGCAATGCATTATACTTATAAACCTTCCTCTTGAATCACTCTATCTAGTAAAAAAAACCAAATCAAGATCCGTTACGTAGTTTTAAAGATCTAAGCGTACATAGGGACAGACAGATCGCGGGACGACTTTGTTTTATACTATGTAGTGATGAAACTAGTTTACGGATTTTATCGCATAACGACTAAGTCTGTCCCGTGACCAAGAACGGAAAGGGTGCGGAACTTCGGGAATTTCAAAAACAAAATGAATCCGCGATAAAATCCGTAAACAAGTTTCATTTAATATTTCTCAAGAAATCAATATCAGACTGTTTGATTGTCACATCTACGCTTTATCCATGTGTTCTATCGATTTGAGTTTATCGAGAAGCTGGATTGTTTTACATTAATAGGCGTCTCACCTGAGTGATTACCGACCCATGAACATGTACAACAACTTGAGGGGTAGCTTTGTCAACCTTTAAACATCCCACTTGCTTAATAACCCCGGCTACCTCACTCGCGACACGAAACTCGAAAATTTAAGACTTCTCTTCACGCCGGTCTTCTGTGAGGTGCGTCAGGAGTAAGCCTGCCTATTCCTGCAACAGTAGAAGGTGTTTAATGGCCTGGTTTAGATCCAATTTAGTTTTATTCCTTTTCATTTTCGATAACGCTAATATCTAATGATAAGCAAAATAATCGCTTTGCTTTTCTTAAAGCGTCCAAACGTATAGTTACATCAGTGTAATCGATAACAGCTAATTAGTCCACTTTTGGATATGACCGCGTGTTTGCATGCAATCGATTATTACTTAGGTCGTGTGGCGAGTGACGCGGTGACTCAGATGATAACGAAAAATCCGCGCCCACCTCGCTTACGTAGCGAGCACCGAAAGAATCTTAAATACGTGAAACGCACACTCCGAAATTCCAAGCATTTGACGTGGCACTTTAGAATAGAGATATTTAGGGACCAACAAATATCGGCAAATAACAAACTGTCATCTTAAAGGTCCCAAGCTGTTTTTATGAAAAAAACCGGCCATGAGCGAGTCGGACTCGACCACAAAGGGTTCCGTATCACTATCTATAATAATCATGTCTGTTGTCACTCCGTTTCTCACTCTCATTCATCACTCTGTTTTTTCAGTATTTGTTGCTATAGCGGCAACAGAAAACATCATCTGTGAAAATTTCAACTGTCTAACTATCACGGTTCATGAGATGCAGCCTGATGACAGTCGGACAGACAGACAGCGTAGTCTTAGTAATATGGTCCCGTTTTACCCTTTCGGTAACCCTAAATATCAGGGAAACGAGCAAACGGGTCACCTGATTTGTATTTTGCGTTGAGGAGGTTGGGTAGCGAGTACCAAAGACCACTGCGATCTAGCAAAACCTATTGCAGTCTTCGCTCCGAAAGCAATGACCCTTACTCTAGGATAACATTGTCCTGTGTTCTAAAAATGTTTTCACATACAAGAATTTCATACCCTGATTGAAAAAACTATCTGTGGATCACAAATAGCTGTCTCGTGTAGACATCGAACCCACTATCCCCCGCGGCAGAAGCCGATACCTTGGCAACTGCGCTACGGAGTAATCAGATGTTAAGTAAGCTAGGTAAGGTAAACCACCTACTGCTGGCATTGAACCCTTAAATAAATAAATAAATAAAAATATCTTTATTCACATAGACGCTTGCGCGTTCTTATGAAACGTCAAAATTTTACAAGAAATGAACACGTTCGTAAGTTACCACCGGTTCGGAAAGCAGTTTCTGTTGAGAAGAAACCGGCAAGAAACCTTATTGTCGCAATGTCGGGTTTCTCTTGTTGACATTTTGACTATTATGATTGCGTTAATAAATATATTTTTATATATAATAAATATATCTATTTTTTTTTTTGTAAAATAAATGCTGACTTGCACGTTGCCGTCTTTCAAAATATGTACATATGTAGTTATAAATAAATAAAATGCCCTGTTTATACTTCGTAAAAAAGATAGTGTATCATTTTCAACGAAATATATCTATAAAGTGTGAATAAATCAACCATCCAAACCTACATTTAACGATAGCTCCGTAGCTAAAGTTTAAAGACAAGTGTTATGTTTTAAGACAATTTAAAAAACAAGAAAGCAAGACACCCATTTAAAAGCTTTGTTGTCGCTAGATGGCGACTTCATCTCTGCTGTTTAGTGGGCTACATCCAGATCCAAGACAGTTTCTTTTTAAATCTTTCCTTCTTCCATCCAAATTGATATCCCCATTGTAAGGCTAGACAACACTGAGTCATCGCAATTATTAGGAAGCGCTGAATTGTGAAACGGTTGTCATCAATTGCGGCATGAGTCAGCGTGAGTGTTTGGCGAAATGTTCTACGTACGTCTATCCTTCTATTGTCTATCTAACTCGATGCTTAATAGAATTCAATGACACACGTAATTCTAGATCTGCATTTTGAGATAATAGTGGTCATATCAACGTGACGTATGAACATACAATATGAATTTAAGCTCTTATTAACCGTCAAGAACTACCACCGGTTCACTTAACTAGACCTGACAAGAGAAGAACCGGCAAGAATCGCTGCAATCTTGTTATCTCTTTTTTTTAAGATACAAGTACACAATTATCTATCCATGCAGAATAAAATTGGAGTGTCTGTTTGTAATATTAATAAAACCGCTATATATACTTAATGCATATGGTTTTGTACACGGTACATATATACCAAAATATTTTTTTCTCGTTTGTCTGTTCGTTCCGGCTAATCTCTGAAACGGCTTTACCGATTTTGACGGGACTTTCACTGGCAGGTAGCTGATGTAATAAGAACTAATTTTATTTTAGAAATGTTATTAATATTAAATTCCACGCGGACGAAGTCGCGGGCGTAGCTAGTTTAAGTATAAAATCATCAGCAGCCACGGGAACTGCAAGTGCAGAGCAAGAGTCGTTTCCACACATCCTTGTCTTCAATTTATGTTTCGACATTATAATAGGCCCTGGCCATTAGGGTAGTCTGTGTCCAAGCTTTCCAAAGACCATACGGAGACTGATTACCCACGAGATCGATCTGAGGACCAGAGAGGTCCATGGTAGAGATATTTAGGCTGCGAATAATAATTATTTCTACAATGAAATTTAATTTAATGGGGTGTCCACTATTTAGTTATGGTGTAAGAATCCTGTGTTAGTATTTATCTAAACGATCTTGAACATCGGAACTTATTGTTGCTTGTCTAGAATAACATTTGTTTTAAATTAATTCTTAACTCCGCTTTAATGCTGATTCGTATTGTTATTAGGGACGAGTTGTGGTTTCCCGACGGATGGAAACCGACCTCAACGCAACGGCCGTATGCTCGCTTTGCGGTCGAGTTTCTTATACGATGACCTTTAGTCTGTAATTTTCTACCACTCGCACTTGAAAGCCTCCTTGAATCGAAGCAGGCAACAACTTTACCTCCCGCCCATGGACCTCAACTGTATTAACCTGTGGCTCTTCCCGACGAGTTGCCGCAACGCTTCTTTGAGTCTCTTGCTCAAGGTCACACAACAATGTCGGCGTGATTTTTAAAATTATTAATCACACCGAACGATAAAATTATCATCTGTGGTAGAAGTGTCCTACAAACATGAATTACTCATTTTATTTATGTTTGTATTTTGAATGGGTTTGGGAAGTAAGTCCCAATGACCACTGCGAATTAGAACATCTATCGTAGTCTTACTTTCGAAAACATTGCCCCTTACTGTAGGAGAACATAATATTGTTTTTGTAAGGACGTTTTACATACATAAATTTCACGTGGACAAACACCCAGATCCGAAACAATTATCTGCGGGTCACTCAAATAGTTGTCTCGTGTGGGAATCGAACCCACGAGCCCCGACGCCGAAGCCAATGCCTTTGCGACTGCACCACGAAGTCATCGTGGTGATGGATGAATTACACATAGAGAAATACGCAGGTCCTGCACCGCTGTTTGTAGACTGTACAAATATTTTTAGGTTTCCCTACCCATAGGGTAAAACGGGACCCTATTACTAAGACTCAGCTCCCTGTCTGTTTATCCGTCTGTCTGTCATCAGGGTGTATCTCATGAACCGTGATAGATAGACGGTTGAAATTTTCACAGGTGATATATTTCTGTTGCCGCTATAACAACAAATACTCAAAAACAGAATAAAAAATTATTTATGTGGGGCTCCCATACAACAGACCTGATTATTATAGATGGTACGGAATGGCACGGAACCCTTCGTGCGCGATTCCGTCTCGCGATTGGTTTTTCATTAATTGCAATCGAACTAAAGGGCACTTCGCCAATGGCCTGCAAATATCTCTAAGCATCCTCCACTTCTTGTTATGTGAACGTTAGTCACATGGAGATTGCGCTGTTTGCTTTCAACTGATTAGATTATAACGCGCGGTGAAATAACAATGATTCGATCACCCCCGAATTTATGAATCGGTGCTAACTTAGTGGTTTAGCAACACCGACTTGTGTAGCTGTGGGCAAACCGTTTTTTTTTTTCGTATAATATTATACTTTTATGAATAAAGAAATTACTCCGAGACACCTAATTTACATAATTCTCGGAATGAGGAAAAACCGGATTTGATGTAGCCGATTTGAATACGTAGTAATAATAGTGCCATATTTTTCCGAAGGCACGACTATTGTGGTCAGAAATAAACCTAAAAGCAACGATTAAAAACGAAATAGAAACAAGCCTTTCGGTGAGATTTTGTATTTTATACAAGTTTGTACATAATTCTTCAAAATCACATTACAACCCTAATTACAATATCACCCTAACTAAACTACAGTTTAATAGACATTATTTTACTATAAGCAGTGAACGCGAATAAAATGAACTATAAAATGCTAAACTGCTGGCATAAACTAATGCTGGGGCATTTTATGGTTCTTTCATACAAATTGGACAAGCTAAGTTGCTCAATATAAAGTATCACGTACAGTAAACCTACTACTAGAAAACGTTGACATATGTCAATCCAGCTCGAAGGACCAAAACGATGCTGAGGATTAATTCCAAACATCGTTCATGATGATATAAATGATAATAGTATTTATTAGGACACTATTACGAAATTGATATACAATGATGGATATGATATGATAATATTATAAACGCGAAACTTCGGGCTATAATTAATAAAGATAACGTGTGAATTGTCTAAAATATAAGTATCAATTAAGTAGTAAATATTATGCCATCTGCGAGCTAAATAATAAAAAACTCATTTGTAATTCCCTCAGACCGCGCGGACGAAGCCGCGGTCAACAGCTAGTGTAATGATAATTTGAAAACGCTTGGTTTGCTTGACTTGACTGACTTTCGCAGTATATTTTAACCTACTACAAATTGGTACACTTTAAGTAATACTGCTAAGGAGAATGTTCGGTTCAACAGTGAACTCAAATATTTACTTTAGTTACACTGGCCTCGTTCGTACGTGACCTAATGTTTGTGTTAGCCGGCGAAACAGTAGTTTAACCAAAATTTTAAAAATGTTAACCTTAGACACAACAGATGTTTGTAAGCAATACACTACGGATTATTGCAATAACTGTTATTCGTTACAAAATTACTTTTTAAAAATATTGACTTGTTCGTGCATAATAAAGTAGAATAAAGAAGTATTTCTTTATCATTAGAGAATTCTAATTATTTAGTTTTGATTTATAACATTTCGATCACTTTACAGAGTCCGTGCTCAAACCTGAATTAAAAGCGAATACAATCCCTTAATTAGTCTTACTTTCAAAAAATACATGTTATATCATAATATGCAGCTTGAACTTTATATGACTGTAATACGACAAAACATACGATCAGAAAAATTACTAAAATTTATAATGTTCACCTTTTAGCAAAGACTACCTACTTTATTGTATATCACGTATTTGCGTACTCGGTAGCGCCGTTGCTAAGCTATTGGCTTCGGCGTCAGCGGTCGTGGGTTCGATTCCCACACAGGACAAGTATTTGTGTGAACCACAGAAAAATTTTCCGGATCTGAGTTTGTTTCCCAAGGTGGGTTGACGTCAGGCAGGTGGCCGGTCGTAAAAAACCACCCAAAACCGCTTACAAGATGATTCATATGTTGTGTCGACCCCACATAGGTGGGATAAGGACAGGAGTGTAGTCTTGGCCGCCCTAGGCCCCAGCCCAACTAGTAAGATTCAGCCGCCCCTTTCTCAGCGCCCATCATATATCATGTTATCATCAGTGATTTTTGTCACAATTGGCCGCCCCTAATATGTGGCCGCTCTAGGCCCGGGCCTTAGGGCAAATCCGCCACTGGGCAGGCGGATGATGACGATTCTTGTATTGGCATATAAAACTTCTTCACAGATTAGGTCGCGCTTAATTTGTTTTAAAATTCCCCAAATGGCGAACAGTTCACGACTTGAGTGTTTCATCTTGGTCCATCGTGAATTTAACCTGAAAAGTGTTATTTTACGAGTTATTTCTGTTCTTATATTTAAATCTTGTGTTAGTGTTGATTGATTATTACCTTTTATCTCCCTTTATCACTGTTTCGTGTATAATATTGGCTTGAGATATCGATGATATCAAATCTTATCAGACGCGATAGCCTGGTTTTCGTCCTTACGAGCGGGTGACCTCGACACGACCGGTGTAATACTAATACCATGCCAATTTATACGCATAAATTTTCATCGAGCTTTGTCAAACTAGACGGTATTCGTTGTTCATCAAGCGTTCAGCAAAGGACTGGATCAATCTGCTAACGTCTATCTTTCTTTATGATATACGTAAATAACCTTGTAAGCAGCTAGTGCTTTACCCATCTGGCCAGATTAATTTAAAAAAGTTAATGAGAGCAAACGGCTCTACCTACTAGAATTAAACTAAATATGTCATTGGGCTTTCTGACTCTGCCTTTGTTCTACATCATTGACCGGCTGTGGGACATCGTCTTGACAGAACAAAATAATATTGTGGTACCCGAATGGGCAGGTCTCGCAGAAAACCGACAGGAAATCAAAGCATTTGTACTTTTGCATTCCAAAAAGGGGGGCCTCCCTAAGAGGTTGGCACTGCACCGGCCAGTCTAGCCAACTGGTTGTTGTTGATTTACATGGGTAGTGATAATTTAGTGACATCAGTTGAACTAACTGCATGTAGTTCTTCCACCATGGTGTTATGTTTAGTGACTTCAACGAGTCTTGTCGTTGAAAAGTTAAAATCTGTTGTCAGAGCCAAGAACGAATTTTCTTTAGACATTATTGTCGAGTTTTGATATTATCTGTGGCAGGGCATCACAACAGTCTTCTCTGTGGCAAGAATGGGCAGGAGACCGGCGTGAAATGGAAGTGTTATACTTCGACGTTTCGTTTGGTGGGTTAGCCGGGGTCCATTTCAACACAAGGTGGCAACGCATCGGCAACCCTACGGGTTTTGCAAATGTCAATGGGCGGCGGTTATCACTTAACATCAGGTGAACCGCCAGCTCGTTTGCCACCTTCACTACACAATATAGTATAAAACAAACTCATCCCACTGTCTACATGTCCCTATGTATGCTTAGATGATAATTTGATACGGTTTTTTTATTAGATAGAGTAATTCAAGAGAAAGGTCTATATGTATAATACATTGCACCCGTGCGAAGCCGGGGCGGGTCGCTAGTCTCAAATAAAAATAAGTTAAGTCTTATATGCTCCTTCAACTTCGCAGTACGACAGAGACAACGACGGCAGGATATCGTACGTGGAGCTGAAGAACATAATAGAGTCGCGCGAGTACGACCACGACTTGCCCGACAACGTGGTGGAGAAGATTATGGCGCTGGCCGACCGCGACAACTCCGGCTACCTGGACTTCGCCGAGTTCGTGGACATGATGCACAACCCGGACCTGAAGGCGGTGTTCGGCCACTTCGTCGCGCGATACGTGCACTCGATAATACCGCAGCGGGACCCCGTCGACACGACCGGTGAGTGCGAGCGCCGCGGTCGGAATGTTCGGAAATGGAACGTTTTCCGTTTTTTTTTTCTTTTTATTTTTGAATTGGCATCACCTAACTGTGTGATGTTGGGGCCAATGTTTGATCAGTAATCCTTTGGAGAGCCGATGAAGTGTCTGTTTAACATATCAACAATACTAAGTGACATTGTTAAATAATGTTACCATCCGTACGCCTTAGTTAAAATTTAAATCCAAGCGGATTTAAAAAGCGAGTGAGTTCGCTAAAAAAGAAAATAAATTGCTTGGATTTTATCTACAGATAAAACAGATTTTTTTTCTCTCCCATTTGTAAAGTTTAAGATTTAAAGAATGCACTCCATTTTTTTTCAATTTGTGGTGGTAATCAATTATTGCCTTCTTTACGAGGAAGTAGATGTGTCTCTAAACTTATAGTCTATACCTTAGTTTTTTTAACACCGCACATTACCGCAATAACTGTTTATGCAATTTTATTACGATGCCTGTAAATACCTTTGCTTTATTGTACGAAGCTTGGGATTAACACTTTAATAATGTGATTTATCTGTGGTGAGTAAAGACTAATTTTGTTCGATAGGAACGTGGCCAGGATTCCGAGCGGTGTCTACGTACGATCGCGGTATTTTTTTTATTTCCATTTCTTTTTTTTTGTCTATGGTTTTTTTATGTCGCTGTCATTCATTTCCAGCCTATGTTGGTGTCCATTCATCGTCCATTCGACAGTGTCTGTGGATTTGTAATACGGTTTCAAAAGTTTAAAATGGTGCAGTGAAATTGTATTAACTGATGTCACATTTGCCGGACACTGTTTCTCGTTGTGATAAGGCTGAGTGCACATGTTTGATTGATTTGGTCAAATATTGTCAATTTTACAAGCATTTTTAATAAAATTAGGACTTTTTTATGCGAAAAATTGCCAAACGAGCAGACGGGTCACCTGATGTTAAGTGAATACCGCCGCACATAGACATCTGCTACACCCCAGGGTTACAGATGTGACAACCTTTTGAAAATTGGGCTCCGGCTACCTCACTCACCAGACGAAACGCGAAAGTATTTGTCATACTTCCACTTTACGCTAGTCTTCTGTGAGGTCGTGGTGCTTACCCGGACGGGCCTGCCCATTCGTGCAACAGCCGAGGCCGCTGTGTGGCCCTACCACCGTAGAAAGACTTGTAGGATAGATATTTAAAAATTGAAGAATATAAACGGGACAGCCGCTATGAACACGCTACTAACTTAAATGGATAATATGGTGCGCATCACTGATTAAAATTACTTTCAAATCATACAGTTGATTGTATTATTTGAAAGTAAAGAGATAAATGTGAAATTATATTATGATTATTACATATCAGGTGCGGTTTGCTATGGCCCGACTTTTCTTTAAATTGGTGACTCGGTAGCTTTTTTTATGTTACCCTGAATCTGATAACATAATGAGCGATGACGTAATGCAGTGAGTATCGTCAAGCGTGGATCGTCTATGAGTAGACTTTCATTCATAGAGTTGTTTACAAATGAGAAAGCGGTATTTTTGCGAGCGAATTAGATATCTCGAAACAATGGCGGAAATATGCTTTCCTGTAAATAAAACATAATTTGGAAGATCGCCAATCCGACTTGGGAACATGTAGCGATTTCTCCCTGCCCTCTGTACACAGCAGAGCTTGCCCAACAGCTAATATAATGTAATACTTTATCACATGTGTGAACTCAGCCTTACCTTGTCATTCGCGCGCTCCATTCATCGTCAACATCGTTTTTTTTTTGCTTTTCTCGTAAAAAGTATCCCAAGATACGGATACGGTACGTCGCTTTTGTGATTCATTGTTTTTCTGTGGCTTTGTTCCGTCTATTGATTTTTGGATTTGTGTTATTTTCCTCGATTGACAATTATTGACCATTAATACTTGTTAAGTCCGTGTAACTTTTTTTTTGATACATTTTTACTGGTAAAATTATACTAAAATTTAAACTATACTAAAATCAACTAAACTTTTATTTAGATACAACAAAATTTTTATTTACATGAAATCCAAATAAAAAATCGGCTTCTCTACCAAGATAGTCGTGGTATTTTGATAATTAAAAAGAATTGGACAGCCAAGTAACCTAGAGACAGTCAAGTAGTTTGAAAGATACGTTACGTAAAAGCGAACAAATTTCACTTTAAATGAACAATATAAACAGTACAGCCGCTGTGAAGGCCATCTACATGCTAGCAGATAAAAGGATATATAGTTTGCGCAACATAAATAAAAATTACTTTCAAATCATTCAGGTTCACGTATATTGTGAGTCAGACAATTCTTGACCGGTTATTGCGTCTTATGATTATTACATCTCAGGTGCGATTTGCTATCGTTCGACTTTTTTTAAAACATTAAACTTCGTCTGGGGTCAGGTAGGCGGAGCCCATTTTATTAAACGTACAGTGAGGTAGTAGGGGCCAAATTTATTGAAAGGTGGCATCTGCAACCCAACGGTTGTGGCAAAAGTCCATGGGTGGCGATTGTCAGGTAACATCATGTGAACCGCCAGCGCACTTGCCACCTTCTCGCATATAAAAATTGTCTGTTTTTGGATGAGCTTTCCGCCATATAACTTGAGCATTAATAAATTTTAAAGTGTTTTTATCTTAAAACAGCCCAAATATAGGAATACATAATACTGTATCGCAGAGGCTTTTGACCAGTTTAGGAAAAATTATTTGTGAGACAACAATGGTTATAATTTCTGATCGAACTGCAGGCACCGAAGCCTATAGCTTCGAAAGTGTTAAAAATCAATAACAGTTATGTATTGTTAAGTGTTTAGTGTTTTGTGTCATGTAGTATATTGAAATTTTTGTAAAAATAACCTACACAGGGCAGTGTTTGAAAGGGGGCAGAGTTTGAGGTTGTTTTCGAAATAAAACTCTCTTGCTGAGCGTTAATATGACAATCAAATAGCATAGCAAGGCGCTAAGAGTAACTGAGTTAGCGGAGAAATAACGCAGCTTTCAGTTTGCAACACGAAGACGCTAAATACTTTGCCTAGACGTAGAAATAAAGCGATATTCAGCAACACCGGATTTTGCGTTCCGTGTGAAATTGATATCGTCGCTAACATTAAAAGACAAGATTATGTATTAGTAAGTAACTCATGGGATAATGTGACATCTTTTCAATATTAAAACAGTCTTCAAAACTCGCGCCCGGCTTCTGAAACACTGGTCATCGTAGAAGTTAAGTAATCAGCTGTCAAATGACTTTTCAAATTTAATTTTATTTGCCAAAAGGATGGTTAACTCTCTGAATTGCCCAGAATGATTTTCTTAATGATTCGAATGATGAATTCAAAGACTTTAACCATCCTTTTGGCAACTCAAATGATATTTGAAAAGCCCTTTGACAGCTGATTAGTTAACATCTACGATGATCAGTGTTTCAGAAACCGAGCGTCGGTGTTTCAGCAACCGGGCGTCAGTCATTTCAGATTTCGCGATTACTTATTTTGCTTCCGTCGTGAATGAGAAAAAAATCTGTATTATAAGTTTATAACAGTTGTTTGCACAATGACTACTGTTATTCAATGTAGGAAAATTACGTGTCTTTGTTTTTATACTAGTAATGAGTCATACGATATCCGAGCCTCGGTTGCATTGATCTGTGACCCCAATTTGGGGAAAAGACTCAAAGTTTTCGTACGCTACAGCAGATATAATACACTGTCTTATATTATGACAACTTTATTTTTTAATTGGCGTAACTCATATAGCTCTACATTATATATACTAGCTGCTGCGCGCAACTACGTCTGCGTAGAATAGGCTGAAGGTATAACATTCAGACAGAATGCAGATATACATAAAAATATGTATATAAATTATAGCCATGTCTTATTCTGATGTATAAGCTATATTATTGTAAAGTTTCATTAAAATCCATTCAGTAGTATTTGCGTGAAAGAGTAACAAACATCCATCCATACATACAAACTTTCGCGTTTATAATATTAGTAAGGATTATTCGTGGAGCATGCATAAAGCAAACATGCAAGAAAGCTTTGCATACCCTGTCATCACACACAAGCATGTCCCAAAACACTGAAACCTACGAGTTACAACAAATTGATATTTTTTTTTGAGTTTAAGAAAACGAACAACATCTCACGGCATTTTCAAAGACAACTTTGGATACCATTTAAGTGACCTGTTCTGTTATCATCAATCGCTTAGAGAAAATTGGTAAGTTTCTTTTAGTGCATACCCTCTCTGTAATCTCTATGCTCGCCATGGCCTCTGAGTTGCTGCAGAGTTCATGCAACAGCAAAAGCTGTTTTTATTTTTTTTTTAAAAACAAACATTGCCCTCGCCTTAGGATAACATTATCTATCCTGTGTTGTAAGGACGTTTTACAAACAAAAATTTCACGTGGACAAGCACCCAGATGCGAAACAACTATCTGTGGGTCGCACAAATAGTTGTCCCGTGTGGGAATCGAACCCACAACCCCCGATGCCGAAGCCAATACCTTGGCAACTGCGCCACGGAGTCATCAAAAAATATCATTGTACCAACACTTTTTTTAATATTTATTACTAGCCGGTGCCAGCAACTTCGTCTGCGCAGAATAACTACTTCGAGTAGCTTATTTGCTTCTCCACGGTCCTATCTATCTTTATACCAAAATTCAGCAATTTCAAATTCAGACCGTTGTATCTTCATAAATTATAGCCAATGTGTTATTCTGATGGATAAGCTATATTATTGTAAAGTTTTATTAAAATCCATTCAGTAGTTTTTGCGTGAAAGGGTAACAAACATCCGTACATACAAACTTTTTTTAGTTAGGAAGTAAGGACTGATTTGCACAGTGAAAACTGTACCATCTAACGCGATGATGACGTCATCGTTGCTCGACCTCTTTGTCGTCAACCAGAAGAATATCCAGACCCCAAGAGACACGTATTCAACCAAGAGAACAATCGCGAAGCAAAGAACGCACCGAAATAGACCCGCATTATCGTAGTTATCACGTAACGTGGATTGTAATCCGTCGAGGCTGTGCACTCTTGGGACGTGAACGGGCTGCTTATTACGCCAGTTCGTATTATTCAACCGACTTCGAGAAAGGAGGGTGTTCCCCATTCGGTTGGTTCAGAACTCGGTCGTTTATGAACCGATTTAGGAAATTCTTTCGGCATCGAGTTCGGCTTAGCCCATGTGGCCCAAATTCATTGATTCAGACCTTGAACTATGGACATATGCTTTTTTATGTGAGAAGGTGGCAAGCGAGCTGGCAAGTTCATCTGTTGTCAAGTGGTAACCGCCGCCCATGGACATTTGCAACACGCGTAGCGTTGCAGATGCGTACTGCAAAATTATTGCGAGTTGAACATTGTGTTTAGCGTTCATATGTGTTTCTTTTGTCTGAGTGTTTGTATATATGTGATGGTTATTTCTTCAGATTACATAAAACAAAACTGTAAAATCAGTTAATAAAATCGAATTGTATTAAAGGATTGAACAGTTTTAATTTCGCGAGATTCTTAGCACCCCCACTAGATGGAGTGACGACCTGTGCAAATGTGCGGGAAGTCGATGGATGCAGGTGGCTCAGGATCGTACTTCATGGCAGTCGCCATAGACTCAAAGGCCTCACTAGAACATAGGCCTCCCCCATGAGAGATAGACCCAAAAAGGCTGAAATGATGAATTTCGCGAAGTTTTTCACCAACATCAGGATCGTGAAACATCGTATATTTCCGAAAACTATCGATTGGATTTTTGCGCAGAATGTTTGTTGGAACAATGCAATAAGGATTAACTTCGTGACCTAACGTTGACTACCCGCTGTTGCCAATGCGTCATCGGGTTTCCCGCAGAGATTTTTTTCCTAATTTAACGCACGGATCAGCAACAGGCTTTGAATGTTAAGGAATGACGTCATTGTCACATTACCTCGTTTACACTGTTTCGAGTCTAGTAATATATCTGTTAGTTTTAAAGTTTTTTATAGTGCTAATCTCTGCACTTAAGATTGAACATTAAAACACGTAGAAAAAGTACGAAAAGATTGCCGCCGCTGTGGGAATCGAACCCACGTCTTCGGCATTCGCGGCCTGACGCTCTAGCCACTGAGGTAAACGTCTCTCGTTCGAATTATCGTTGTAAAACGATATTCGAAATTGTTTGTATGCTGGAAAGGATTGAAGCAATGCTTGGCGCATCTATTGCGCCAAGCATTGCTTCAAATGCTAAATAACAATGTAGAAGGAAGACGTTAAGACTTTCGTCTCTGTGGTTATCGGCCGTTTAGCTCAGTGGCTAGAGCGTCAGGCCGCGAATGCCGAAGACGTGGGTTCGATTCCCGCAGCGGCGACAATCTTTTCGTACTTTTTCTACATGTTCTAATATCTGTTAGTGTTACTCATTTTTTATTTATTCAATAACGACGTAACTCTGATTGTTTGGTTTGCTTTTAAAATCGCCAAACGTTCACACAGTTTTTTTTACACAGCTTTGTTGTCTAGATAATGAAATAAGTGAAATGTTTTGCTTACTTAATAAAATGGTTATCTAATTTTAACTGAAAGCTTTAATAAGAACTAATAACTGTTGAGAAAAAAAAACTATAATATTTATTGCGACAAACAAAAATCAACCACTACACTATATAAATGTTTTGAAGTATAAAATCTCCTTTTTTATGGTCTACATAGACATATGTGATCACCTCGAAAACTGGCATACCGTGTAGAGTTGCGGGTTCGATTCCCACACGTGTTAAAAACTGTGAGCTCTATAAATATTCGTTGCCAATCTGTACTTGTACTTGCGTCGGCATTAATAATGAGATTGGACATTTGGTCAAAGTTCGAAAAGACAAGATTTCTTCACTGTTCCCAGTCCTCTCATTTAAAGCAGAACCCATGGTACCCCAAGTCCCGTAAATCTGAACAAGACGCGTTGAGACGCGCACCTTAACAAGAAAACATTATACATGCTACACGTCTTATGCTTTTACTCGAGTTCAAGGTTGAAAACGTAAAAACGTGACAAAATACGAGGCGTCGGGCGCACGTGGTTCGAACGTAGCCTGTCTGCCCACCCGCTCTTTGTTCGATAAGCGAGATAATATTCATCATGCGGAACGTTAACTACTGTTCTTGTTACGACAGAGACTATTGTTTTTAAAAGCGGCAAGCCGATACGTCAATGATAATAGGAGATCACTTCTGCAGTCTTCGCTGTTGCAAGAATGGGCAGGTCCGTCCGTGGAAGTACCGCACCCTCATAAAGGACCCGCGTGAAAGGTCTCCGGTGAGTGAGGTAATCGGAGCCCACTTTATTAAATGTTACGACGCATGTACAACAACACGGGTGTTGCAAATGTCTAAGGGAGGTGGCTATCACTTAACGTCTGGTGACCAGCCTGATATATTAGGCCTTTGTTTTACTTTTTTTATTCATGTGGATTTACTGCACTTACGGGGGACAAGGACGGGCTATGTTGAACTAGCACCGTCCGTGGCTCCACCACTCACCACGTTTCGGTCGCAGAGATTAGGAAGAACGGCGCATCGTAATACCGACACCACTCAGCTCGTCAAACCACTGCTGCATCGGAGTAACCTAACGCAACACTCCTCTTCATCCACCACTCTACCTTGCTGCAGAGGACGGGGAGAGCGGCCCCTCCTCTGCTACCCTCACCCTGTGCCCCGCACCCTCCACGCACGCATCCAACGTGGACTCAATAAGCCTCCCGGGCCTGCCTTATGCCACAAAACAACCCAGTGTGGATTCTTCTTGGCAGCGTCGTGGGGTTACTTAGTGCCTCCGCCACGACAAGGCGGAAACCCGGTCGGATCGGAAGATAAAACTGCCCCGTGGCGCCCCGCCCTCCATGGGCGGCAGTTATCACATTAGCAGCACCCATAGGTTTTTAAATGCGTTGCCAAATTTAATAATGTGGGAACCGGTTACCTCACTCATCAGACGAAACGCAGAAGTCATGGTGCTTACCCTGACGGACCTTTTGCTCCGTTTTGAGTCTATTTATTCGAAGCACAAGTACCTGGTCAGTTTTGGGTGTTGTAGAAAATCGAATAAAACTCGCCTCTTACCAACCCACCACCCGCCGTTTCAAATACGACCGTTCAGCGACTTTCCTCGGAAAATCCACCAGGGACCAACGCGCGAAGAATTCACAAAAAGGGAGCGGCGAGAGTTCCGGAACAGAATCGCATGCCGCCCCGCTCCTTGCTAATTAATCGGGCATCCGAGGATTTCAGAACGGAAATAGTAACGCCATCTAGCGCAAGTTCCGCGCAATCGGATTTGACAGCACGTGGGTACTCGTAACGAATACCTAATTGGTCATGACTGTACCATAGAGCATAGACACAATTTATCTAATTGAGAGAGGAAGTAAGTCTTTAGTCTGTTGTAGTAAGTCTGTGTTAGCAGAAGTAATCTTTATTAAGTATTATTTTTGCAGCTTTTTTGTCATTAGTTTCAATATTGTTTGAAATCTAAGTATCGCATTTTTCGTAGTTTACTTTAATTTTATCTTATATAAAAAGATATAAAAAAAAACTAAACTTTTTTAACATGTTATGAATGAAATTTAAAGTTTTATATGCTAATATCTGCACTAGAGATGGATCGAATTATTGTTGTAAAACGATATTTGAAATTGTTTGTCTGCTGCGAAGAATATAACAATAGATGCGTAAAGTACATATTAATTATAATATTTACTAAAATTATTAGTCGGTGTGCCAAACAGCCATTTAGCTTAGCGGTTAAAGCGTCTGGTCGCGAACCCGGAAGACGTGGCTTCGATTCCCACAGCGGCGAATATCTTTTCGTTAATTTTTTTTCTACAAATTTCAACATTAATGATCTACGGCCGTTCTGAAAATCATTTCACTAATTTGAATCGCATCGCCCCTGAGTGAAATATGCGTTTTTCGCTTAAAATTCTCCTTAAATTCCTCGATTTCTTCACGTAATTAAGGGCTTGCTAAAATTAATGTTATATATAAAAAATAATTTTTGCTCGTTTGTTCGCACTTTACGCGCTGCCATGCCGTTCATTCGATTGCAATAAAACATTGCAAACCCATTACGCGAAGGTTTTTCAATAGTGAAATTTGTATATTAATATGTGAAGCAAAAGCTTTGTACTTACCCCTTTTTACGAAAATTTTTTTAATCATGCATAAACAATACATTCAATCAATAAACAAATCATTACACACCATGTATATGTATGTAATTATAGTCTAAATTCGACCACTGGGAGTAAATAAAACTAGTCTGGCTCAGTTAGTTTTATTTCGACTCAACGTCACTCGGTATATTTATAGTCTGAGCGCAAAGTTCATAACACCGGGATTCAATTAGGGGTCTAATAAAGCAAACGCTGCGCCACCGTTCCAATTTGACCTCCATTAAAATGTTAAGCGGGCGGACCTCTCGCGAACAATCACTGTAGCAACTAAATTTATTGACCCTAAGGGCACTGGGAAAGACATTTACAAGGGGGTTTCGGGAGAGGCTAGATAACATTACAAAATAGCATTTAGAGTATTGTTTTTCTAAAGCATCATGTCCCGATTGAGACTACGTGGCAATCCTTTTAAAATGGTACACGGGAATCGGTATGGTTTTACATTTTTTGGGTTCCGTACCCAAAGGGTAACACGGAATCCTATTACTAAGACTCGGGTATATGTCTTGTCTGTCTGTCCGTCTGTCGCCAGGCTGTATGTCATGAACCGCAATAGTTAAACAATTGCAATTTTCTCAGATGATGTATTTCTGTTGCAGCTATAACAACAAATACTAAAAAACAATAAAAAAAAATACAACTAGGGCACCCATACATGATTTTTCTGCTGTTTTTATAGACAATGGTACGGAACGCTTCGCTCGCGAATATAACTCGCACTTGGCCGGTTTTTGTTACCTATTCCATATATTAGTACAAATAAACACCAAAACGAATAGATCGTTTAATGTAAATTGCAAAATGAGTGAATACTTAAACGTTAATTAACCGAAATTATTTTTTTTTCCTCATTAATCCTGGAAGTTGCCCGTGGAATTAACTTGTCACCGCGCCTGCCATCAAATGGCCGTTCGCACAATGCCATCATCGCGTGCTGTGACAAACGCAAATTATTCCGGACTCCGGCGCTCCGCTAATGCCCACTTCGTAAACCTTCCTCCGCCGTAGTGTTTTGCAATAACAGAGGCAAAACGGACGCGCGAAAAGTGCACAGGCTCCGCTGCACCGACGCGTTTGGCTGTTGAAAAAAAGAAATTTAAAAAGCGCGAATTTGGCGGGAAATCTACACTGTCTTAAAAGAGTTCATATTTTTTCGCTACGGACTTTGCCGAATTTATCGTAAAATACAAATGTCTTGTGCGTGTTTGTAGTGATGGAAGTTTAATAATTTGTTGAATGTGTTGCATTTAACTAGCGATGTCGAGAGCTTAATTTAAGATAATTTAAGAAAGATTTATAAGATGTTATGTCATCCGAAAGGAGAGCACATTAAAAGAATTCTGAATACGTTAATGTCTGGGATCATACATAAAAATAACATGAGGTTAATGCGTTAAATAGTTAGCAGCGTCTTCGTCTTATCGGTGTTGTTTATGTTTTTTTAATTGACGTCTCAAGACTGAGTCAGTTAGTCGAAGGAGGTCCGGTCGCGATGCGTATCACAAAATGTGGTTCAGAACGTGCAAAAGCGATGGATACGATTACAAGGACATTGGGAAGCAGTCGGAGAGTTGGTCCGTTCGCAATTGCCTGAACAGCACACTGGAGTGTGTGAGGAATATCGTTAGATACTTCGGTATGTATCACGTATAGAAATTTTAGTGCCGCACATCCTTGCCTTATTAAAATACACGAGAGGACATGGTAATAAGACGTTTATTGTTTGATTAGAGCTATTGGTAAAGTCTGGCTTTACCCATACGCGTTTGGTATAATATAATATGTGCAGGGGTCACGGTTGTAACTCAATGGCCAGTATGGACATAGCTCCCGTTTAAGATAACGCACGCATTAGCACATGCCCACGACTTTTGTTTCTGGCTAGCCCACGACTTTTGTTGCGTTTAATGAAGCCTAGATAGTCTACGAACTGAAAGCAAAATAAAACGTGCTGTACCCGGCATTTTAAATAATATAACATATTTAACAAAATACACGTTCGACAAGCTAGGGATTGAAGAACAAACTAGCGACCCGCCCCTGCTTCGCACGGGTGCCTTAAAGATAAAAATGGTTACTGTGGGTTATCCTTAGGAGATAAATATATACCTGTCCATAAACATATAATGTTTGGCCAGCGTTTGCAATGTAAGCGCACAAAAATATGTTTGTTACCCATGACATCGCATTCCAAATCGAATTTCTTAGCTTATCTCTACTATGTTATGCATGTATACCACATATAAACTTCGCGTACAAACAGCGGGAGCTACTTTGTTTTATACTACGTAAGTGTGTGCCTTATTCGTGCATTTAATAAAACGGATTTACGTTTGTGGACACGGAAAATAAGTAATCAAGTTTTAGTTGTTTAACATTCTGTTACAAGCTGTGGAAAGAAAAGGAATTTTTATAAGAACATTAAGATGGTCAAATGAAACTATTTTGTCAGCCCGGGATAACTGTGACGGGTTCAAAACAACGGGAATTTAAAAAATTAAATTAAAACGCGATGATATCGATAACCGTTGGGGAAGAAAGGTTCTCAAGTGGCAGCCTCGTACTGCCCATCGCAGGGTAGGACAAGCTCCCAGTATATGGAGTGACGACCTGTGCACATGTGCGGGGAGTCGATGTATGCAGATGGCTCAGGATCGTACTTCGTGGCAGTCTATGGGGTAGGCCTATGTTCAGCAGTGGACTCAAACAGGCTGAAACGATGATGATAATGAATATCTGTAAAATAGTTGTTTCCTTTAAACCGTGCATATCATTCGAGTTAAAACAAGAAATATCAAATCGTGAACCATAACGTTGAAGGTTGAAAATGGTCAATATTTTAAGGTTCGGTTAGCTAACAAAAGGTAAGCATTAGACTCAACGTCTCAGTAAACCCATCGCCCGGTTTCTGAAACACTGATGATCATAGAAGTCAACTAATCAGCTGTCAAATAGCTTTTCAAATGTTATTTAGGTTGCCAAAAGGATTGTTAAACTCTCTGAATTGATCAGAATTATAAATTCAAAGAGTTTTAACAATCCTTTTGGCAACACAAATAACATTTGAAAAGCCTTTTGACAGCTGATTAGTTAACTACTACGATGATCAGTGTTTGAGAAACCGGGCATATAAGTAATAGACAGAGCCGGGTAGTAGTAGTTGTAATATCATATATTATGCGGTCGCCCTAGCGCGCGACATCCGGATTGATATAAATCCTGTCGTGGTTGACCAGACGTCGTGATACGAACTCGAGATGATCTCCTCGCAGTTCCCAGTGAACCTTCCATTCAACTCTACCTTTTACGTACTCCAAATATAACGCAATGAAATCCGTAAAATAGCTTTATTTAAACATTGTAGATTTTTATGTTGGAAGGTGGCACGCGAGCTGGCATTGACATATGCCACACCGGTAGAGTTGCAGAGGCGTTGCGACCTTATAGTGAAGTGGGCCCCGGCTACCTCACTCACCAGACGAAACGCGGAAGTGAAACACTACCACTTCACGCTTTTCTTCCGTGAGGTCTGCGCTACTTCAACGGACTCACCTGTCCATTCGTGCAACAGCGAAAATAGTTAAACAGATATTACTTACATACATTTTTCAGTTTCTGTGTTGGCATAAATACAAGAAATCGTTACTCTAAACCTAACTTACCTACCTCACCAGTCTCTAAGTCTTGTGCTGGCTGAAAAATAAGTAGACGCGCACATATGTGTGTGTGCCTATGTTTGTGTATGTGTTTCAAATGCGCGGCCTGATCGCTGATCAACGTATCTGCTACTGAACCATCGTGGTCTTCGTTCTCCTAAGCATTATTATCGCGAGGGAGTACGGAAAGTTACCACAAACTGATCGTTAAAACATTGCTCTCAATCCTTATATCATCCAGATGATTCTCGTTGGAATCGGAATCTTTAGGTATAAAAGAGGCGTTGTTTCTAACGCCCAAGGAAAGTATTTCATATTTGTGTGCATAAATGGTGTATTTATCACATAGAGTATGGTGAATTGTCGATAAAGTATTAAAAATGTATGTAGAACTTGTATTAACTAATGCATTAGTAAAATTTTATAGTTCGTAAGTGTATACGTTATTAATCATCGAGTAATCCCTTGACACAACTGTCTCTTGTAACGAAAATAACAATGTAGTTAACTCACCCTAATTACTGATAACTCATCTATGCTTACATACTAACGTACTAATAAAAACGGCATGCATTTTACTAATGGTGTTTTTTCTCCCTCTTTCTCTTCCCTTACCCTTCGAACCTTTTGTTGCTTTTGTTTGTACTTATGTTGAACCAATCCTCCTAAAACTTCCTCACGACAATCGTGCAACCGATATTTGATCCAATGTTTGACAAATCTGCATTCGACATTCGAAATCCGATTTCGGATCGATGTTCCCCATTCGAAATTCAAATTAGACCATCTGTCATTCCTCGGAAACGTCAAAATTGGCGTCATTATTCATTAATCTCAATTCGTCTTTTTCCTCGCGCGTCCATTTGATCTGCTTAACTCGTCCTGCGCACACAATGCGCCACACACATCCCGCGTGGACTATTCCTGACCTATTGTTGCGCGTTATTTATAACGCGCGAATAACCGGGAACACAATGCTCCAATGTTCGCCCGTTGGCCCATTCGGTTGACTTGACTTTGGACTGGACATAAATATTTCATTGGCCACTTCACGGCGGGTATTTTCTTTATCTCTAATCAATTCCGTATTCGATATTCAAAACGGCTCCTTTCATGTCACCCTATCTTCTCGCCAACTCTTCTTTACCCTTCTGCTCCCCTGTTTCATTCTCCCATATTCTCCCTTTCGTTGTTCCCGTTGTGTTGCGTACAGCTCCGACCCGTAGCAAATCCTACTTCACCTACACAGACGGCACATACGAGGAGGAGTACAGCTGTTGGCCGCCGGCCGTCTGCATGATACTCATCTCGCTGGCGGAGATAGTGCTGTTCTGCTATGACGCCGCCCAAGGGAAGACGGACGCGACGGGCCCCATCGCCCAGATCTTCATCTACAACCCGCACAAGCGCGAGGAGGCATGGAGATTCCTCACATACATGCTGGTACACGTCGGGTGAGTCGGTTTCTGATCGCTCATTCAGATCTCGCACTTCTTAAAATACGACGTTTCGTGTGAAAGTGAACTGCAAGTGTTCAAACCGCCGTGATAGCTCAGTGTATGGGCGCTCGCCTCGAATTTAGTACACTCGAGCAAGCCGAGTTCAAGCATCTGGAATTGAACTCTCACCAGTTAGTTAATTGCAATTTTAAGTTCTGACTCATCACGTGCTCAGCGGTGAAGGAAAACGTTGGAAGGAAACCGGCAGATTTTAGAAATAATACCAGAAAAAAAAATATTTAATCCATTTCTTCTTTCTATCATCTTGATATGTACGCATTCTTAGTTTGGCGATTACAGACAGAATTAGATTTTTTAGGATCAAATATCACTATCGATTTGGTACAGCGCTGTGCTCTCTTCAAATTTCGGTCAAAGTTAATATTCAGGGTTGTGGTTATTGCAGTGATGACCTTTACATAGCCGACGTCGTACAGTAGCTTAACGATAAATGGTTAAAACTATGTGGTCAACTCAAAGAGCGCTGTGTTCTACCGTCTTGTTTCTTTTGTGTTTTTATTTATTACTAGCTGTGCCCGCGTCTTCGTCCGCGTGGAACTTAAAATAAATAAAATTTCTAAAATAAAGGTAGCCCAAGCCTAAGCTTATTACATCAGCTATCTGCCAGTGAAAGTCCAATCAAAATCGGCCCCGCCATTTCGGAGATTAACCGGAACAAACAGATAAAAATTGTTAAAAGACAGAGAGACAGACAAAAATTATAAAAAATGTTATCCATATGAATTTAGAAAAAGCGATTATTTTAATATTATAAACAGATATTCAAATTTTATTCTGTATAGATTTTAAACAAATATGCACTTTTTTATGATATTTGTTTACGGGTTAGCTTCTTGCTAAAGTCCTTGCTATAACGGACCTGACCTTTTTTTTGGTATCGGGGGGAAATCTTCAAAAGATACCCGGTTACCTTACATGGTAGGGTTCTGACCCACTAAAATCCCCTCGGTGACCACTTTCGGTACGTTTGGAGGGACTCCGGGATCCCCCACGGAACGCACCGGTGTCCCTCGGTACTGCGCGTGAGCACGCCTCGGAGAAGGATAGACCTTCACCGATTCCCTCGCCATCTTGCAGCAGCTCGAGACCACTTCGAGCTGCTGCCAATCCGTGTCCCCTTTTAGTTGCCTTTTACGATTGGCAGGGATTACGTTATAACGGACATGACCTTAACACTGATGGACTCATCATTCATCATTAAAAGAAAACACATAGTTTATATATATTTTTTTTAGTCAGAAGTTGTCAAGCTAGCCGGCGGTTCACCTGATGTTAATTGAACACCGTCGCCTATGGACATCTGCTACAATCGAGAGTTTGCAGGCTCTTCACAACCTCTTTGAATATTGGGCTCCGGCTACCTCACTCACCAAATGAAACGCGAAAGTATACTTTATATACTACATTAAGTATACTTCCACTTCACGCCGGTCTTCTGTGAGGCCGTAGTAATTACCCGGACGATACTGCACATTCGTGCAACAGCCGAGGCTGCCGCGAGGCCCTACCACCGTATAATTGATCGTTAATCGAATATTGTCTATTTCCCAGCGTGGTTCACTTGTTAGTGAACCTTTTAGTCCAGCTGTTCCTCGGCGTGCCGCTGGAGATGGTGCACCGGTGGTGGCGGGTGGTGCTGGTGTACCTGGCGGGCGTGGCGGCCGGCTCGCTGGCCACCAGCCTCACGGACCCCAAGGTCTACCTGGCCGGCGCCTCGGGCGGGGTCTACGCGCTCATCGCCGCCCACATCGCCACCATAATCATGGTGAGCGCTAACTTGTATTTAGCAACCTGTAGCAACTTGCTTTAGGACCTGTACTGAAGTGACGCGCGGATCTCGGTAACATTACAACTGTTAGGTATACGAAGGATTGGATTTAGGACGGCGTGATTCGATTGCGAGCCTATATCGTATGCCCTCGACCCCCACTGCTCAGAACTGGGCGGAGATGGAGTTCGCTGTGGTGCAGCTGCTGGTTTTCGTTCTGCTGGCCGCCGTGGACGTGGGCACGGCGGTGTACGACCGCTACTGGGGCAGGCTGCAGCAGAACATCGGCTACGTGGCGCACTTGGCCGGCGCCGTGGCCGGTCAGTATGTTCAGTATTTCTAAGTGTATCCATTTTTTTCTTTTGATTCTAGACATAATTGTTTTTTTTATGTGAAAAGTTGCCAAACGAGCAGACGGTTCATCTGATGTTAATGATGTTATGATGGATACCATCGCCCATAGACATCTGCTACACCCGAGGGCTTGCAGATGCGTTGACAACCTTTTTGGAAATTGGGCTCCGGCTACCTCACTCACTAGACGAAACGCGAAAGTATTTGTCATACTTCCACTTTACGCCGGAACCATTTGCTTGTTTGGCAAAAAAAAATCTGATGTATAAGCTATATTATTGTAAAGTTTCATTAAAATCTATTCAATAGTTTTTGCGTGGAAGAGTAACAAACATCCATCCATACACACAAACTTTCACGTTTATAATATTAGTAAGGATGGTACGGAACCCCTTATGCGCGAGTACGACTCGCACTTGGCCGGTTTTTAATAGCTAATGTCTCGTTTACAGGTCTACTAGTGGGTATAGGAGTTCTGCGGAACCTCGAAAAGAGGAAGTGGGAGAAGAGATTGTGGTGGGCGGCGGTGGTTATCTATTTCTCCCTCATGATAGCTGGCGTTTTAGCCAACATCTTTTGGTATTCACACTTCCAGCAGTGAGACGGTATACCGTCACTAGACGGTTTCACGCTTGGCGCCAACTCTACATAGACAAAAAAAACAAACGATTCGTCCTCTATGGTTTCGACATAGATAAAAACGTCACAATGGCTTTATTTACACTTAGTAGGCTTACATTACCAAATAATCGACAATAGACCAAATATAAACTTGTTTCTGTTGTATCATAATTGCGCAAAAACAGCTTGCATTTTAGTACGGTTATAAATTTCTATATAATATATTTTTATGGCAACTTTTTTGTTTAGACGGGGGAAAATTAATGGCGGATTAGGAACAGTCGAATAGTATTACTTTGTAGGACTCTAAAGTTGTAATTAATCGAAGAACGGGTTTTTATCAGTTAAAAAAATATACAATCGCTTTTATAACTTTACAGTAAGTTTAGGTAGGCGTAATGGTCTATTTGTGGTAATAAAAGGTAGGTTTTTATAAATATACCCCTTTTGTACACGGTTTATGATAAAAATAGTTAATTTTGTACAAGTTAATTGTTATAGGATATGTTTTTAGTAGAAAAATATATGTGTGCTGGCAACAATGGCCGGCGAAGACAGTTGTTCACGATGTGCCTTTAAAAATATTCGCCTTGACATGTTACGTATTTAAGTAAACGTTATTTGAATTGAAGTATTGTATTGCTGTGTGTCGTGGCTTATATGTGTGTGTGTTATACCTGTTTTGATGTTTGTTTGTTTGTGTGTATGATTGAAGTAGTATTAGATCCTATTATTGAGTGTTCTAGGTGCATTTTTACATGCACGCCGAAAATTCGGCATACTCAAGGGGCTTGGGTGCAAACTGTGTTAACCTCTTTTTCGATAGACGGAAAACCAGAAAATCTGTGAAATAATAGTAAAAATATTTTTCGGAACATATCTTAAGGACTTTACATAGCAGTGAGAAAATAAGCATAATATAATATAGAATGTTACTTTAATTTAACGATTTAAGTAATTTGAGTGATAAATAAAATATATGTCCACGCACATTTTAAAGTTTGAATAAAAGTAAGTCGAGTCTTTTTATGGACTCGAGTAAAGTTATAAAGAAATAAAGACATTTACTCTTGTGATATTTTCATATTCTTTGAAAATTATGAAAATCCATTACGCTGTAATCAATTCGGTAAGTTCACATATCTATGTGGCAGAATGATTGCAGTGTCTTTGCCTCCCACCTTGTAAGATTAGAAGTTAAAATTACATCTAGGAAAAGGCGGCTACGAATTATTGTTGTCATATTAAAATTTACATTTTTATTTAGAATAATTAACAGCGTTCTCATGATATATCGTGTATTGACGAAATTTATATAATAATATGAATATTTAAATAGTTTTTGAAACAGGTATTTGCACAATTTATTTAAGTATTATGGCGGTATTAAACGGAGAGTAATTTTAAGGTTTTGTATTTTAATGATGTTTATTTACAAATGGAACAGACATGCTGATAAATTTCATAAAAGATATAACATAAGGTTTAGTACGATTTTGGATGTCATAAATCCAAATATTTTATGCCTATTTACTTTTGGTGGAAAGAGATAGATGTTCTATTTGTATTTGTTGTAATGATAATTAAACTCCTGCCATTCTTAACTTAATACCTAGTGAATATTTCTCGTGATGTTAATAAGTTATTCTAAGGACGGTTTTGAAAGAGTGCACAGCTTGCTTTCATCAATACATATCTGTGATATGAAATGTTCTATCTTGTCTTTTGTTAATATGCACATTTAAATAATCGGTTTATTGAACCAAAAGTAACAGCATTAAAGAAGAATTGGGCAAGACACGAATATTTTTTGGTCATATATGACTACTCCAACCTCCGTTTTTACCTTACGGTGGTAGGGCCACGCGGCAGCCTCGGCTGTTGCACGAATGGGCAATCCTGTCCGGGTAAGTACCACGGCCGGGTATGACAAATACTTTCGCGTTTTGTCCTGCGAGTGAGGTGGCCGGAGCCCAATTTTCAAAAGGTTGTCAACGCATCTGCAACCCTCGGGTGTGGCAGATATCCATGGGCGGCGGTATTCACTTAACATCAGGTGAACCGTCTGCTCGGAAAAAAAAAACTTCCCATTTCCTTACTACGTTCCTTAATATCGCTATTTGCATAAGAGTCATCATAGTTCACTCTCTGTTAGTTAGTTAGATAGTTCATTTTCTAAACTGTCCAGGCGCTCTCCTTTGAGTCATTCTGAGATGCCACCGTGATAGCTCAGTGTCCGGGCGCTCGCCTTTAATTCAATATATACTTGAGCAACCTGCGTTCGATCCCCGGTGCCGGCACAAATGAAATTTTTAACTTTAAGTGCTGACTTATCACGTGCTCCGCGGTGAAGGAAAACATCGTGAGGAAACCTGCATATTTTAGAAATAATAACAAAAATATATATATTTCGAAGATATGTGAAGTCCGCGGTGGGGCCGCGTGGTGGACTATGCCCTGATACCCTCTATGTAGAGGAGGCCTTTGCCCAGCAGTGGTACATGTATAGGCTGTTACTTTACTTTTTTTTACCAGGCGCTCGCTTTTAATTCAATATACTCGAGCAACCTGAGTTCAATACCCGTCGTCAGTGGTGAAGGAAAACATCGTGAGAAAACCGGTATACTTTCTATTATTTACTTTGCTGACTTTTTAAAAATCACGAAGATACTTTCTCCGTTTCAATAGGGTTCATTGCCATAATGCAAGACATTAGTACGAGGCATTTGTGAAAAATTCTTAAATGTGTTCATTTTTTAGCATAACGTTTTATTAGTTGCATTGCAGTGCTGTCTGAAACTTTACTGTACTGCGTACCAATATGTATACCAGTAGTATATTTAAGTACCATATTTAACCCCTTTTTTTAGGAAAACGTTCGTCATTTGCCAATACGTCATTTTACTCGTATGACCCAATTACGTCATGTTAATTCAATAAAACACAAGACCCTAGAAATCACTGCCATTAAAATGAGAAATAATTGTAAAACCTGACCAGATAAATAAAAACTTGACCTGAGAGGTCACTGAGAAAAACTGTACTACATAACAATTTCATATAATATTATTTCATAGCAAGCTTATATATTTTTCTGGCCAGGCTATATACTCAATATTTTACTTTAAGTCATTAAACGAAAGTGATGAGATTGGTCGTAAAAATGTACGCTCAACAGTAAAACAATGTAAACGAATTACAATAACCTGAAATCAATAAGAACTTGAAGATCACACGTTTTACCTGTATACTTCATTAAAACTAATTAAATGTACGCACGCAAAGACGTGACTGACGCTTAATTATTAAATGTTTATTTTTCAAGTGGAGTATTATCGATAGGATTAATCCAATTAAAGTGCTGGAAGATAACGGCTACCAATGTTTTAGATATTTGCGTCAAGTTTTACTGTTGATCTTTAGGATTCGTTCATATCAGTTTAGTAGTTTCTTCGACTCAGACTGGACCCAAATCACGTAAAATATTATGGGTCATAAAGAAGTATTTAAAATTTTCTTTTCTTTTCGTTCTTACATGGATCTACCATTCTCATTCATTAAGTTTTTATATATATGCATTTTTGGCACTTTTCGCATTTTGGGTATTTATTAAAGTAACTCGCAGTGACCATCTTAAAATGTACCGTACCAAATGCAATGTAACTGGTTGTTAGTCTTTTCGTAATTTGTTAAATTAATGAAGCAGACGCACACAGTTTTATCTTTAAGTGTTATTTAATTACGTGTTATATAAGTTCCTTTGTATTTAAATGATTTTAATGAATATAATGTGTTGCCACTCGTCTGTATGTAATAAATTATATTGATTTTTTCAAAGAATTTTTTTGCACCTTTCTCCAAAATATATTGTAATCTATCACTGCTTAATATGGAATCGGAACCAGAGTTACAACTACACTAATACATATATATAAAACTTTGTTTAAACTCCGGCATTAGCAGTTGCAACTCTGGTGAACTTCTATAAACAGTTTGTTAAATATACGACGATACGCGGGAAATTGACATTAATAAAGTGACATTACGAAATAAAGTAACACATTGTGTTACCAATTTTTTTTTATTTAAAAAGAACGGAACTACATAGGTATATGAGATCCATAATTGTATGTCAAAATCAATGTCCCATGTATCAACCTGCATTTAAGGACTGTAGTGATGGCATTCATGGCAGGATGCTTTAATAAAAAAGAAATTATTAATTAATCATCACGACCGTTATTGCAAACTATTAATTGAAACAATTTCGATGAAACAATTGTCGCAAGCACTGATAGATGTAGATAAACAGGCCTCGTGATCTCCCCAGTCAGATAATAGCTACCGATCGAGCCGAGGTCCTCTCTTGGGGACCCTTGAGCCTGGTCACTCCATAGAGCGTACGACAAAGCGCCCTAAGAGCTTGGCGGCATCCCAAACCGGTAATGATAATAATAGCGCGATGGCCCGAGCCGTGGCTCCATCGGGAGCCCTCGAGCTTAGTCACCATAACGCGTACTAATAATACGCCGAGGTTCAAGCTAGGCGCCCCGAGCGCCAGGCCACTTCAAGTCCAGCGAAACTGTAAAGCCCCTAAGGCCAACAACGGCTCATCAAGCCGCCCTTTGTAAGCACTAATTTATGTGTTTGCAATAAATAAAGAAATCTTTTAAAATACAAATTGTTTGAAGTCTTAGTCAATAGTTAATACCTCTTTACCCTGTATTTGCACTACTCACTATTTTCTTCACGTGAATAAACAAAACAGCCCAAATACATACCTTACGTAAACTGACGCCCGGTTTCGAGCGTGAGAAAAGTTGACAAGCCGGGCATGAGAAAAGTTGTTTTCAAATCGTAAATCATAACGTTGTTAATAGAACAATCGATTTTTTTTTTATAAAATTGTAATCGATTTTTATAAATAGCGTACCTACACGTCATCTCATGACAGGGTTTACCTTAAAGTAGCCTTATGATTTTAAAAATTACTATTTTGGTAGAACAAAATAATATTTTTCTCAAATCGATGAAATTATTGACATTATATGTTCTAATGAAATTTCGCAGAGTTTACACTAATGTTTTTAAAATTGTAATTGCACAGCTTTATTACTCTTTGTATTAAAATTACGTAAAAAATATAGAATCTTTGAACGTTTTTACTGGTTTACAACTTTACATAGCCCCTGGCACTGAACGTAGAGTCCTCTTCTCTACAAAAGTACTTATGTAGTCTGTCCCGTGCCCATGAAGCAGAGTTCGAAACGTTGGGAAATTAAAATCAAAAGCGAATGCAATAAAACTCGTAAAATGCATGTAAATTTTAAACATTCGCGTAAAAACAAGAAATCAATATAAGTTTCCATATAGTTACATTTATAGAATTTATAGAATTCTTTTACCAGGTTTATGAATATTTCATTTATTTTATACTGATGTTAAACTCATTTGGCTAGGTTAAGTATGTTAACCAATACCATGTATTTAGCATTATCTAACCTGTAAGAGTTGTTAGTTACGTTATTACTATACAAAATATCGTCTAGAGTATTGAAGATCTAACAAGTTAAAACAAAAAATATTTAGTGAAATTAACTACTAATTAAATTCGAAGTAATTTCCTACATTTATATGGCAACATAATATTCTGCAGTCACTTTGGATCAGCTGTCACACGACAAGGTGTGAATGTGTGATTCAACAATTCCCGTTTTTTTCTTATCGCCTCATTCAGTCTTATTACAGTAAACAGTTTGTTTCTGAACAATGTCTGTATTGATAAGAAAGTTTTTTATTTACAATCTTATTTAAGTTGACTACAAATAAAATTCATGTGATTGAAGACTCGCGGCACCCGTGACAATGTCGCTCTTGTTTTACAAGTTTATACTCTTATTTACTTTATTAATTAAGGAAAGTTCGCTGCGGTCTGTCGAAGATGAGGAAACATTTCTTAAGGCACCACAGTACACGCACTACGATGATTTAGTCAAATCATTTGACGAGTTAGAAACGACATATCCGGAACTGGCTAAAGTTTACTCGATCGGGAAGTCTGTTGAAGGACGTCGATTGCTAGTGCTACAGATAAGTGAAAGTGTGAAAAACGAGCACCCAGAACGACCGGCATTCAAGTATGTCGCCAATATGCATGGTGACGAATCTATTGGACGAGAGCTAATGGTTTACCTGGGGAAATATCTTTTGATGAATTACGGTAAAAATGACAGGGTGACGCGACTTGTTAATACCACCGATATACATTTGATGCCTTCGCTGAATCCTGACGGTTTTGAAGCGAGCAAAGTGAGTTCAGATTTATTCATTTATTTTGTATTTATTACTTTATGTGAATGTGGTTTTTGTTGAGGATACTGTTAACAAAAGAGTTGTTTTTTCAAATATTTTTTTGTACCAACAGTATACAAATACTGCTAATCGACATTGTTTGCATAACATTAAGATTAATTTACTTCGTTAATTTAATTAAATTTCCATAACGGATAAAATATATTTTTATTAGTGTTGTTAAAAAAAATTATCTAAAAAGGACTTTCAATAGGGATCGTCCCATAAAAACTGTAATTAAATGTATTAATAACATCAAACAATCATAATAGTCTTAATGCACATCATCATGATAGAATTTCAATCTTAATTTACTTTACATAGACCAAGATAAATGGAGATAATAAATTGTAAAATTATTAATAAACACATTAAGATTTCTAGTTTTTTAAACAGTCTTGGTTTGAATTAATATATTTGGTAACAGAAAGTTATGTATTCAAATTTATGTGATAAGGTGTTCTGGCATATAGCAGCAGTAGAGAAGTGAAGCTATAAATGCTAATGCAAGCACTGTGTAGAATGCTATAGAAGTTCCCAGGTCTATTTTATCAATTGCGAGTAAAATATTGCATCTAAAAAAAAAGTCATGGTGAATAAAAAGTAATGAAAAAAAAATACATACAAGCAAGCAAGTGATACACCTGTTTGGTTAGCGAGCAAGTGGTTTACCTCTGGTTAAGTGATTACAACTGACAGTGGACATCTACGGCACCTGATGGGTTGCAGAAGCAATTCCAACTTTTAAAAACGTGTAGTTAGGTTAGCTCACTGATAAATGACATGCAGGTATAATCTATATGTACTAAAATTGAGGACTAAATAAATAGATGACACCGTCACAGTTTCCTGGGCTTCAGGGTCGTGGGTTGATTCCCACAAGGGATAACTATTTGTTTGACCCATAGATGGTTGTTTCGCATCTGAGTATTTGTTCCATGTGCAATTATGTTTGTACAACATCCTTGTAATACAGTATAATGTTATCCAAACATAAGGGCAATGTTTTTTTTTTTAAAATCAAATCATGATGGTTTTCAGTGAAGGGCAGTATAATGTAATTTATTCTCTTAAACAATAAATGTTTAAGATCTGTTATTATTCTGTTATGATTGTCTGTGTATTATTCATTTAATAAAATTATTTTATTGACATATCAAAAAGATAATAAAACTGTGGTTTAAATTACTTATAAGTTACAAGTTATTTGACCATTATGTATTATCAATATTTGTATTATAACATTAACTTTGCATCTTCTGTTGCCTTATCAACCTTATATTCTGCAGTGTCAAAGACCTAGGCACTTTCAATGAACTGTTGCACATAGGTCATCAGGAGATAAGAATTTGCTACATGTGTAATTACTTGATATAATTATTTATTTATGTTAACTGTAAAATATTTTTTACGCACTTTGCCTATGTTTTTTTTGTTAAGATTGGGTAGGAAAAAAATTATGAGTAATATGTTTAACCACTAACTCAATTTAATTTGATATTGACAAGAGTTTAAGACGCTTTTCTCATATGAGAAGGCCTGATGTTAAGTGATAACTGCCGCCCATTGACAAATTGGCCATGGCTATCTCACTAACCAGACGAAACGTGGAAACGTATAACACTTACACTTCACGCCTGTCTTCTGTGAGGTCGTGTTACTTACCCCATTTGTGCAACATCGAAGATTTGTTGATTAAGGGCAACGGCCCCACCACAGTTACAAATGCTGCCAATAATAAAGTTCCCACCCATCTTGCTGGAAAACTATAGGTGACAAAAGAGTTCCAAATGAATTATTTTTTATTTAGATGTTCCAAAATTCTACAGGAGGGCGAGTGCGAATCCCTGCAAGAGTCCGCCGGCCGCAACAACGCCAAGGGCGTCGACCTAAACCGGGACTTCCCCGACCAGTTCGACCGCAACCGTTCCAACGAGGAGGCCTATTTGTTCGGCGGCAGGCAGCCCGAGACCGCTGCGCTGATGCGCTGGGTGCTCGGCAAGCAGTTCGTGCTGTCTGGCAACCTCCACGGCGGCGCCGTAGTTGCTAGCTACCCGTACGATGACTCCAGGTGAGTGTAAGACCCTGGTCGACTCCTTCCCTTAGACTAACGCCAGGTTTCTGAAACACTGGTCATCGTAGAAATCAACTAATCTGTCAAATGGTATCATGATCGGCTAAAGGTCTACTCGGAGCTTGATGGAACATGTCGCTTTGATGAGGAATAGTCGACGAACTGCTTTCGAATGTAATAAAATGACTATGCAAAAGAACAATGAACCATTTGATTGAGATTTGTGATACAGAATTATCATCCGCCTTTGTTGTTGTTATATTGTCTTCATTATTTCTTCTTATTTTATCCTCTAAATAGTTTGTGAAAACCGCGAGAAATATTAATTGTCCTATAAGTTTCCGTCATGTGGACCGCAACTCTTGTGCCGGCTTTTTAGGCCGTAGCCGAAGGGTAAAACGCGATTACTGGTCTTACTAATCGCGTTTTACCGCTGTCTGTATGTCTGTCCGTCTGTCATCAGGTTGTATTTCATGAACCGTGATAGTTAGACAGTTGAAATTTTCACAGATGATGTATATTTTTTGCCGCTATAACAACAAATACTAAAAAACGTAATAAAAAATATTTAAGTAATAATGGTACGGAACCGTTCGCGCGCGAATCCGACTCGCAATAGACAGTTTTTTAACGAAAAGAGCATGTTTCTTTTTGCCATGCGATTCTCATAACATGTTCAGCAATGTTTTATAACACTTGCTACATTCATACGTCCTCACATCTGATTCTGTACCCGATACATAAAGTACAAAATAAAATATAAAAGTTTTATATTATAACGTTGAGCTTCAAGACAGACAGACTATGTTTTAGTAGACACTAAAAGCAGGTCAAAGCGTATGCTACGCAGCCACTAGATGCGCCCTCTGGCATGAGCTTAACCTGAAGACGGGGTTGGCACCAGCCGCCGCCGCTGGTTGGTTTATATCAAACATTGTGATTGTATAATAGACTGTGGTAGGGCCAAGCAACAGTTTTCACTGTTTCACGAATGGGCAGGTCCGTCCGGGTAATTACCACGACCTCACAGAAGACCGGCGTAAAGTAGAAGTGTTACATTATTGCGTTTCGTCTGGTGAGTGAGGTAGCCGGGGCCCACTTTATTTAAATGGGGCAACGCATCTGCAACCCTACGGGAGTTGCAAATGTCCATGGGCGGCGGTCATCACTTAATGTCAGGTGTACCGCCAGCTCATTTGCCACGTTCTCGCGTAAAAGAGACCGAATGAGAATTTATGAGCTAAACACAGCGTTACTGTTAGAAATAAGTTATAAAACATAGCTTTTACCAATTTATACAACTAAAAGTCAATAATTGCATAACAATAATATTTAGCTTTTCCATCACAGCAACAGCCTTAACTTCCAATAACCAAAAAACTAACTCGCGTACGTTGTAAAAGTTGAATTTATACAACAAAAACAAATACCAACCAGCCACCACTCTAGGGTGTAGAAAATATCACGACGCAATAGGTGTCAAACCAACTACGTTTAAAATTGATTACAATAAACTGTACTAATAAAATATTGATAAATTAATTAGATAAATACTCAACATTTACAATTAATGTCATATTCAATGTACAATAAGTAAGAGCGGCAGTTGGATCACGCTTGCTCTACGAAGTTGTTCCTAGTGGTAACCCCCCCCCCCCCCCCCCCCCCCCCCCCCCCCCCCAGCACCGGCAAGGATTGCTGTGAGGAGAGCCGCTCGCCCGACAACGAGCTCTTCAAGCACCTGGCCACCGTCTACGCGTCCCAGCACGTGGACATGAAGCGTGGCAACGTCTGCCCCCCGGATAACTTCGACGGCGGCGTCACCAACGGCGCCTTCTGGTACTCCGTTCAAGGTCAGCGCTTACCTCACAGACTGTGCACCCTACGGCCGAATACGTGTATCTATTCTATTCTATTTCGGAATAACCTGCTCCTATATACACTCTAAGATAGCATTGCAGTGGAAATGGATGCTTTCCTTTGTCTTACTCTGTTGAAACTAAAATGTAATATACCAATTAGTCTTTATAGATAATTATGCTGGCGTCAACAGATCCGTGATAACTCATTGTCCAGGCGCTCATTTTTAATTCATTATACTCGAGCTAACTGAGTTTGATCCTCGGTGCCGGCACCAATGAAATTGTTAATTTTAAATGCTGACTTTTCACGTGCTCAGCAGTGAACAAAACGTGAGCAAACCTTCATATTTTCGAAATATGTGAAGTCAGCAAATCCGCAGTGGGGCCGCGTGGCCTACTACCCTTTGTACAGAGCAGGCCTTTGCCCGGCAGTGGGGCATATATAGGCTGTTAATTTAATTTACTTTACATCGGATCTAGGTGTAAGAAAGTGAATTGTTATCTTCAAAAATAGGACCGGTATATTTTTACCACAAAACCTCCCTGATAAAAGTTGATAGACCCGAAAGTCTCATTTAAAGTTGTCAGTTGTGTTTAGCGCAGTATTGTTCTAAACGCAAAATTTTCGGAAAAATGTTAAGACAGATTGGCACCTCCTCTTCGCCCCCAGGTGGCATGCAGGACTTCAACTACGTTCACTCGAACTGCTTCGAGGTGACCTTCGAGCTGAGCTGCTGCAAGTATCCCCGCGCAGTACAGCTGCCAGAGTTCTGGAAGGCGAACAAGGAGCCCCTGCTGGCCTTTATGGAGCAGACCCATATCGGAGTCAGCGGGTTCGTGCTGGACGAGGATGGGCTACCGGTGAAGGTGACCCTTTCGCTATTTGACTTTGGCTATGAAACTTGTAAAAGGAGCCTTAATAGACTTTAAACATTTACTCCGTAATCAGGCTATGTATTTTGAGAGTCTGCAATTGTCCTTGGCTGAATGACCACATTGACAAATGCCAAGATACCTAGTGGCATCTTCTCGCTGTCGTCAGTCGTTTCTTTTTAATGTGAAAAGATGGCAGGCGGGCTGGTGGTTCACATGATGCTAACAACTGGTAACCGCCGCTCCGTAAGGTCGCAGATGTGTTGCCGTTTAAAAAGTGGGACCAGGTTACCTCATTCACTCACAGACCAGGTCAAACGCAGTATTATAAAACTTCCACTTCCTGTTAGACCGTGGTGCTTCCCCGGACGTGCCTGCCCAGTCGTTCCTGCAGTGTTTTCTCTTTCAGGGTGCTGAGATCCTGGTGGACGGGATCGCACATCCAGTGAAGAGTACCGAACACGGCGCCTACTGGCGGCTGCTGCTACCAGGCGACTACAACGTCACCGCCCGCGCTGCAGGGTGAGGAGTTCCTTCCAATCCAAAACTGGCAACTTCTGTGAAATGCCAATCTATTTACTGATACGCGCATCTGTCATGGCTAACATAATGCAATAGAGTAGCAGAACTCATAAAGTAGATGGTAGTGAGAGCAAAGATAAATACTAACTTTGTATACGTGCCACTTGTGAAGAATACCCAAACGGGCTACGTCTAACAACAATTTCCAAGTCCCGACCTATCTGTGTCTGTCCATAGGGCTATCTCCCAGATAAAATATGGATCACAGACGAAATATGTTCTGAAAATATTTATGCATTCATAATTTACGTTTTTGGAAGTGAAATAGTTTTGGCACACAACACGACACTTTACAGCTACACGCCACCCAAGCCCGTTATGGTCACCGTCGAGGAGGGCTCCCCGGCGACGGTCAACTTCACCGTCCACCGTCGGCCGCGCTCCATCACCGTCGGTAAGTCCGGCCTGCTCCGCCACGATGGCAACTCCGGCGTCACCCTAACTCACTGCTGGGTGCTCACGGCCAACCTGGTTTTGGTCCTTATCGTCAAGCATTAAGGCACCATTTCGCCTAACGCGTGATTTTCAGCCGTTGTAATAGTCAAATCCCTGTTAGCTTCCGACAAGCGCTCACAAATAACTAATCCGGCTCGAAGGACCAATGTGGTCTTTGGTACGTTTGAGTTTGTTTGTAGCATAAAATAGTATATTATGGATCAAATTATATGAGCATATTCTTAACTATTATCTATAATGTCAATGGCGAAGACATAGGTTACAAGATAGTTAATATCCGCCACCAAGGACCACATTGGCCTAATATCACATTTTCTCATCAAAACGAATAAGCATTACTGTAACACTAATTTCTATCTTTTGCCTTTAGTCTTATATCGTTTAATGTTTCTATTAACACTGAAAATTAACAGGTTATGAAAGGAAGTAATTGTTTAGATTTTAGATAAAAACGTATTTGTATTAATTGTAAGAACACACAAAAGTTTTCCATATCGTCGGTTGTGGCGTAGTTTGCATTGTTTATTTAGTAGTAGTATATGTATTTGCGGTGCAAATCGAAATTTGAAATGTGCCAAATGTGAAATGATATTGAACTTTGAAACGGTATGTGGGATGTAAATGGGTCCTGTATGTTATCCTAGCAATAATTAGTATGTAGTCAGTTCCTGTGATTAATAGTAATTGATTGTATAAATGATTAAAACGAGATGTATTTGAAATCGCAAAGGGTGTGTTGTTGGTGTAATATATTAAGTGTATTTATTGATATCAGTAACTAATGTAAATTATTTTAGTATTAAGTAACGAACGTGTTTATAAGACCACTAATTGTAAGTTCCATCATGTAATTAATGTTCGACTAACTGACTAACGCTTAACATCACTATCTGCTTACCCATTAACATTCGTAGAATACTGCAGTATTAACAGTTTAACTACTTGACTAAGGTTATGAGATATATATTACATAGATTGTGCGTTTCAAAACCCGCAGAATCCATACTAATATTATAAATGCGAAAGTAATTCTGTCTGTCTCGCTTCCCTCCAAAACTACTGAACCGATTTAAATGAAATTTGGTACACAGATAGTCTAGAGCCTGAGAAAGGGGCATAGGCTACGTTTTAATTGTAAAAAAATTGTTGTAAAGGGTTTAAAGACATTTATTTAAGAAAAGCTAGTAATACATAAATAAAAGACCAGGATTGTAAACAACAAAACTATCGAGCTGTCCTTTTTCTATTCTAAATTATTTATAATGTATACGTTATCGCATCAGATTGTATTTAACGTTGATAATTTTATTAAAATCAAAAACAGTCAATTATTATGAAACTTGTAAATATTAATTAATATAACGAACTATAAAAGCAATATTATAGGCACAGGACGAGCCTTCGACCCGGATTTATTGTCTGTGGTATTAAAAAGATGATGCAATAAAGAGTGTTTGCTACACGCTGTGATACTATGGTTTTTAATTGATGTCGTGTTTCTTTTTTATTTTATATTTTTAACATTTTTCTTCTACATTCAGGATTACATAGTCATTTTAAAAAAAATGTGTATGTTCATTCAACAAAATGTTGTCACATTTTTTTTGATTTTATATCAAATAAATTCCATTTAAAAACATGTCACATAACTGTGCTTTTATATGTGGTTGGATCTATTGTTCACAATGCAATCCTGAAGTGTCGTTTCCTATTCTAGAATTTTGCTATCCACTCTCGCCTTATTATCCTTTAGAGCGGGTAGCACTACTCTAGCTATCTCTTTTTAACCCGCAAAGGTTAAAAGGGAGCTTATTTTCTATTGTGTCGGTTAAAATTCTGTTGCGTGCTGTTGATTTGCCCAGTCCTTTTTTCTTTAATTTTTTTTGGCCTTTCCTCATACGCTTCCCTAACTCTTCCAACTGATCTTCTTGAATCTGACGCGGCGGAATGAACTGTGTTTCTGTTTCGGTAAGTCTTTGTTCTCATCCAAGGAGTTCGCAAAACTGAAACAGTAATTGTTAGCCCGCGATTATGCCCTTGTATCTTTCATTAAAAATGTAAACAGAAAATTTGTTGCTTTCGATTCTACATTTATTGTAAGCAACAGGTGCACGCTTACAAATTAAAAGCAAAAAAAATAATCATTACAAAACAATAATCGACATTATTATGAATCCTCAAGTACTAACAAAATATAATAATCCAATCTATTTCAAAATAGTCTTAATGATAAATTTCCAATGATTGCTCAACGTTTAAATTCAATGATTCTAAAGTAATTTTCCAACCAATAATTTCTTCAGTTTTGCGAACCTATCATAAATGTAAATACAAGCCACTAACAAGTTTCTCGTCACCGTAGTCTATAAATTGTGTACATGAAGTTGTCACCGTCATACCTTCACATCTTGCATTACGCCACACTTTTTTATATCCGTTAGAACAATAACGGAAACCAGGGCTTCCAACGCTAGTTTGAAGTAATCTGTGTTAACACGACCTCACAGAAGACCGGAGTAAAGTGGAAGTGGTACACCTCTGCGTTTCGTCTGGTGAGTGAGGTAGCCGAGGCGCACTTTATTACAAGGTTTACAACCAAATGTGTTGCAAATGTCCATGGGCGGCGGTTATCACTTAAAGTCATGTGAACCGCCTTTTAATTTGCCACTTTCTCACATAAAAAAGTAACTCGTATCACGTCCATCGTTCTTCAAGGGAAATCTTAAGGGAATAATTTCCTTAATGAACTCTCGTGTAAGTACATAAAATATAAAAAAAAGTAAAGTAACAGCCTATACATGTCCCACTGCTGGTCCACCACGCGGCCCCACTGCGGATTGGCGGACTTCACATATCTTCGAAATATATTTTTTTTTGTTATTATTTCGAAAATATGCAGGTTTCCTCACGATGTTTTCCTTCACCGCGGAGCACGTGATAAGTCAGCACTTAAAGTTAAAAACTTCATTGGTGCCGGCACCGGGTTCGAACTCTGGTTGCTCGAGTATTTTGAATTGAAGGCGAGCGCCCGGACACTGAGCTAGCACGGCTAAAATATAACGAACTCGTAATAGCTTCAAAATCTCTGCACGAAAAGTAACCCGTTATTCTTGTTGAGAAGAAGCTGCAAAGAAGACTAGCCACCAAGAGAAAGGAACTCCTTTTAAACTCTCGACGTACAAAGAGATGTTATAAGTTTGACTTGTCTCTCTGTTTCTGTATGTGGTATCGTAGGTTTCAAGGGAATGGACAGATTATGGTGCTGTATTTTTGGTATGAAAGCTGACGTGACCGAGATGATTGTTAGCTATAATTTGAGATTTGTGTCAGTGGGTAACATGTATTTTATATGCGAGCATGCGGTTCACTTGATGTTAAGTGATTACCGCCGCCCGTACAACACCGCAGGGGCGGGAGATCCATTGCCAAGCATTTAAAAAGTGGCGACCTCGATCAGCAGACGATAGTATTAACTTCCACTTCGTGTTGGTCTTCCGCAATGCCGTGGTACTTCCCCGCCTGCCAATTCGTGCAACAGAAACTTTCGTGTGACAGTAACAGTGATTGTAATTCGAATACAAAGTATAATAGCTAATTCTCGTTCCACTAATTGCGTAGGGTTGAGATGTCTTGCCACCACACTCACCAATCCAAGTATAGCACTTTCACCCCGCGCCGTTCTTCTGTGTAGTGAAGCTTACACGGACCTGCCCATTCGTGCACCAGCTCTACCACAGATGAATATACCGGAGTGCAAACCCCCCCCCCCCCCCCTCCGGTAAATTCCGAAACCGAAACACGGGCGAATCCGCAGAGCGCAACAGGCACCCGCGTCACGAGATCGACGGCATTCCCCCAGCGGACTTCGCCCACCACAACTACACGGCGATGGAGGCGTACCTGAGGGGGCTGCAGGAGTCGTACCCGCACATCGCGCGCCTCACGAGCATCGGCAGGTCCGTCGAGGGCCGCGAGCTGTACGTGCTGGAGGTCACGCGGGACCCCGGAAGGCACATACCCGGTAAGCTCGTCGATCGGACCCCTCCCCGCGGAATTTACGAATTTTGTAATTTGGTACCGGTTCTTCCCCATGCGCCATTTACGAAAATGATCAAAATACGTAAAACATGACTGGTATAGGTACGAACTTATGTATCAAACACCGACAGGCGTATAAGTAACAAGTAAGTAACACTAAATAGTAAGTAAGAGAATGCCTTAGGCATTAAGTCCGCCTATACACAATGTTAGTTTTTTGTTTAAATAAATAAATAAATAAATCCAATTAGATATATGCATCGATCCCATCTCATAGATACGCCATCATCGTACGCATTTCACTGAATCTTATCTTTAGGTGTGCAACGTATCGGTACAACGGATTTTAGTCATAAGGAATGCTTCGTTGCTTCATTGCTTCTCCAACGCATCAGGCAAGCCCGAGTTCAAGTACGTGGCGAACATGCACGGCAACGAGGTGGTCGGCCGCGAGATGCTGCTGCTGCTGGCCAAGTACCTCTGCCAGCAGTACACCAGCGGCGATGAGAGGATCCAGCGGATGCTGAACACCACCAGGATACACCTGCTGCCCAGCATGAACCCGGACGGCTACGAGAAGAGCAAAGAGCGTGAGTGACGAGCTAAACAAGATTCAATACTTAGAATATTCATTTATATTTAAACTTAACACCTGCCTCTTTTGTCCCTACGTCGCCTGTATGCATTAAGTCCGCCTATACACAATCTTTATTTTTTATGTACAAGTTTAAATAAATATTTGGGCGTCTGTTTGTTCATCAATAACCGTCATATCCACATACTTGCTGGTTAGGGCAATGCTACAGTCTTCTCTGTGGTAGGAATACCCACCCATTTCGTCCGGGTAAGTACCACGACTACACAGAAGGCTGAAGGAAAGGTGTGAAGTGGAAGTTTTATATTTCTGTGTTTCGTCTGGTGAGTGAGGTCCAGATACCTCACTCTCTTAAATAAAAGATGGCAACGCATCTGTAACCCTATGGGTGGTCCAACGTGAGGCGTGTTTACCGTAACAGGTAATTATAACGTGTATCAAGATACCTGTTATAATTACCCGGTAATCTCAAGTGATAACAGACTGTTGGTGACAGCGGACACTGTTACTGGTCTGACGCTTGGGTCTACCACAGTTGAAACTACCGGCAGCAAAAAAAAAATTAAATCGACGGCAAAATCTCCAATAAAAATAACCCGTTGTAGCTATTCGTCCAATCGTTTGATTTCTCTCTTCCGAAACTTTTTAGGAGACTTCAGCAGCCTGAAGGGAAGGCCTAACGCGCACAACGTTGACCTCAACAGGAACTTCCCCGATCAGTTTGGACCCACGCAGGTGAGTCTTGTGAGCTTCTATGTTTTTTAATGGACCTATCTTGTATCCTTTTAGTATACCTTTTAGTAATGGCAGCATTAGTAAGTAGCACTAGTAATGGCCAAATTGTAACCTATAAAAATTATTGTTATCGTCATCATCATTTCGGCCTGTTTGAGTCCACTGCTGAACACAGGCCTCCCCCACCGACTTGTTATCAAGTGAGAGTCATTTAAAACTATTTGAACCTCAATCGTGTGGTATAGATCGCGGTATAGTACCGCAATCTATATAACACGATTGTTAATCAAACAAGTCTACTTGTGTGTTTCGTCGTAAAACTTAAATACAATATCTAATAAATGTACTGTGTATGTGTTGACTTATCTCATGCCCTGCGGTGAAGGAAAACATTGTGAGGAAACCGGCATATTTTCGAAATGGCAACAAAAAAAATACTGCGAAGATATGTAAAGTCCGCCGATCCGCAGCGGGGGTGCGTGGTAGAATACGGCCAATACCCTCTATACAGACTCCTCTGGCGTCCGCCTTTGCCCAGCAGTGGGATATAAATAGGCTGTTACTTTACTTTTGCTTTTGAACGAAAAAAAACCTGTGTATGTACTTACGTATTCACGTAATAAGTTATATTCTTTTTAGCGTAGGAAAACAAAAATTAACTAAAAAGCTTATCCTGTGTGCCAATACATTAATAAGCAATTGATAACGGTTTAATTAAATAAATTATCATTATGGGTAAATGAAAAATAGTTGTTATCGGTCGCCATGACAACACCGTGATGTCTGTGTCGCGCATAGTATAAATTCTCATCATTTTTAGGGTTCCGTACCCAAAGGGTAAAACGGGAGGGGCAAAAAACGGCAAAAACCCTATGACTAAGACTCCGCTGTCTGTCTGTCTGTCCGTCAGTTACCAAGCTGTATCTCACGAACCGTGACAGACAGTTGAAGTTTTCACAGTTGCCGCTACAACAACAAATATAAAAAAAAAATATTTAAATGGGGTTCCCACACAACAGACGTGATGTTTTTGCCGTTTGCGACAACGGCACGGAACCCTTCTAGGAACACTTTAGGTTCTCTCGAACACGCCAAAAAAGGTGTAACTGTATATCGACAGGACAACGCCGTGGCCGAGCCGGAGACGAGGGCGGTGATGAACTGGTCGATGTCAATCCCCTTCGTGCTGTCTGCCAACCTCCACGGGGGCGCGCTGGTGGCCAACTACCCTTACGACGGCAGCCCCGACATGGAGAGCGGAGCAGAGTACCTCACCCCTGACAACCCGGTCTTCGTGCACCTAGCCCACGTCTACTCCAACGTGAGCCGCTTTTAACACAACCCCAACCCCCTTTATAAATGAAAATAATTTTAAGTTTAATTTTAATTCCCGACGTTTCGAACCCTTAACCATAACCCTGTTATGACAGTCATTAGATAAATTGCCCGCTTTTGTAGTTTAGCTATGTGGTACTGTTACAAGTGGCAATCTTTGTTTTTTTATGCGAAATGTTGTCAAACGAGCCGAGCTGCGTGGCGTAATCTAGCGCGCCCTTTGACATCGCATACTTGTGTAACCAAAGATGCCATAAGTACGTTTTCTTTCGAAAGGCTCACCGCAAAATGCATCTCGGCCAGCCGTGCAAGAACGTCCCAGACGAAAAGTTCCCGGACGGGATCACGAACGGCGCTAAATGGTAAGACGCTCACATAACCCGCTTAATCAGACTCCGTCTTATATTACACTAGCGACCCGCCCCGGCTTCGCACGGGTGCAATGCATTATACATATAAATCGAATTACTCTCGAATCACTTTATCTAGTAAAAAAAACCGCATCAAGATCCGTTGCGTGGTTTTAAGATTTACTTATTCTACGCAATGTAGATGAGGCTAGAATCAATTAATATTTTTTCCTAGTATTTATATCATACACACTAAGCCTTGAAAACTCAATCTTATTTTTATGGACATACATAACATTTTCAAGTATGTACTGAGAAGCGACAGTCAATATTTTTATTTCTTTGTACTAATTTGTCAATGATTCTTTGGGGCCCAGTAGCTTACCCAAAGTGAAATGGCATAAGACATTATACTGTGGAAATGGGAACCGACTGCAAATATTTATATTTCTCTAATAAAATTTCCTAATGATTCTTTGGGGCAGTAGTTTCCTCAAAGTAGAATTCCACAAGACTTTATACTGTGGTAATCACTAAAATATACCAACCGCCCCTCGTTGCAGGTACGTGCTCGCCGGCGGCATGCAGGACTGGAGCTACCTGCACACCAGCGACATGGAGCTGACCCTGGAGCTGGGCTGCTACAAGTTCCCGCCGGCTGAAGACCTGCCCACCTACTGGGAGGACAACAGGGAGGCCCTCCTCCAGTTCATAGAGCAGGTGCCCACAGTTGGAGTAAAGTAACAGCCTATACATGTCCCACTGCTGGGCTAAGGCCTCTGTACAGAGGGCATCAAGGCCTAGTCCGCCACGCGGCCCCACTGCGGATTGGCGGACTTCACGTATCTTCGATTTTTTTTGTTATTACTATTTCTCAAATATTTAGGTTTCCTAATGATGGTTTCCTTCACCACTGAGGACGTGATATGTAATAAAAATGCACGCTTCCTTCCAAGACACTGCTTGTTTCAAAATGGTGTAATAAATACATTACATTTAGGACCAGATATATATCATAGATATGCCATCGTATCCTGTCCCATCCATAAAAGAAATAATGAAAAGCCATCTCTAGTCAAAATATTCATGTTTTTTTTCTTTTTGTCCTTACTTTAGGATAACATTGTTCTGTGTTGTAAGGACGCTTTACAAACATAAATTTCACGCGGACAAACACCCAGATGCGACACAACTATCTGTGAATCGCACAAACAGTTGTCCCGTGTGGGAATCGAACCCACGACACCCGACGCCGAAAATATAGTCATTTCATTCATCATCGTAAGCGTTATTTTAAAAGTGATCGCATGCTGTAAAGTATGTAAACTAGACAGTGCTAAACATTAATCATCATAATTTCAGCCTGTTTGAGCCCACTGCCGAACATTACTAAAGTGCAATAAAGATAAGACTGATATTTACTGTGGTAGAGCCACGCAACGGCGTGCTGTTACGAGATAGGAAACCAGCGTGAAGTGGAAGTATTATGCATTATAACTATTTTCGAGTTTCATCTCAGCTTAGTAAAACTGGAGTCCACTTTATTAGGACGTTGGCAACGTGTCGTCTTCTTGCATAAAAGCGAAGGGAGACTAAAATCAAACATTTATTAATTAGCTGTGTGCACCAGTGAACATTGATTGCAAGGTCAAGGTAATGAGATATCTGAGTTTATAGTTTTTATGATATATATTGTAACTAAACTAATGTAAATAACGTGCAAAGTCGATGATGAAAAACCTATTTGACGTAATGTATAATAAGTACTAAAACTGGCCAAGTGCGAGTCGGACTCGCGCACGAAGCGTTCCGTACCGCAATACCTCTAAAAACGGCGAAAAGAATCATGTCTGTTGTATAGGAGCCTCGCTTAAATATTGTTTTTATTCAATTCCGCTTTTTGGTCGTTGTGGCGGCAACAGAAATAAATCATCTGTGAAAATTTCAACTGTCCAACTATCATTCACGAGATGCAGCCTGGCGACAGACAGGGGGAGTCTTGGTAATAGTGTCCCGTTTTAACCTTCGGGTGCGGGACCCCAAAATTATCCGTGCGGCTTGTGGCCCCGCAGGTGCACCTGGGCGTGCACGGGTTCGTGCACAGCCACATCGGCCACCCGCTGGCGGGGGCCAGCGTGGCGGTGGCGGGGATCCGCCACTCGGTGCGGACCTGGGCCGACGGCGGCTTCTGGCGGCTGCTGCGGCCCGGGGACTACAACGTCACCGCCGCCAAGGACGGGTGGGTGCCGCCCCTTCTAGCATGCCCCTCGCTATCGACCTGGCCTCAAGTGTCCACCGTTCGACCCTTCTAGCATGCCCCTCGCTATCGACGCGGTCTGAACTGTCCACCATTCCGACCTTCTAGCACCAACGTTAGCTACCTGCCCAATCTCGAACTAGATGGCAGTTGTATCTCTCGTTTACGTCAGTCAATCGCACGTGACGACATAGATACGACGACAACAAGTGCGACTCGACACTAAACAAGCCAAAAGCGGATAAATTTCACGATAAATATTATATTCCCAGTGAATGGAGTGAATACTAAACAGTAGGGCCACACTCCAGCTGATGTTGCACGAATGGGAACTCTCGTCCGAGGAAATATCCCGGCCTCACTGAAGACCAGCGTTTAGTGGACGTGTTACATTTATGTGTTTCGTCTGGTGAGTGAGGTAACCGGGGCACTTTTTAAGGTTACTCAACGTGCTAAACTCAGGTGTTAAAGATATCTATAGATGGATGCATTCACTTAACGTCAGGTGAACCGCCTGCTATTTTAGAAACATAAAAATATTAAAAAAAAAAAGAAAACCTGCAAACTTCTTCCTATCAGAAAAGATTTCAGATCACTGTTGGACTGTAATGGACCTTGCAAAAGACCTTCTTATATCAGAGTGTATACTTTTCCATATCTATCGTTAACCGGACAACTGGAGACTAAGCTGCCGAAGGTTGTGGCCGCTGATCACCACCAGGTTGCCAGACCTTCGTCACCTTCTCCTAGAGCTCCCATTCTGGCGACCTGATTGGCGTGGAGACTAGTGACCCTGCCTCTTGCGCCAGAGGGTGTGGGTTCGATTCCCACAACTGGAAAAATATTGTGTGATGAACATAGTGTTTTTCTGGTATCTGGGTGTTTATATATATATACATACAATATGTGTTTATTTACTAAAGAAAAGTATGTTTATCAGTTATCTAATAGCCATAGTACATGCGTTGCTTAGTTTGAAACTAGAGAACGTAGTGTAAAAATATGTGACAGAAAATATTTATTTACTAGCTGTTATCCGCGACTTCATCCGCGCGGCCAAAGGGAATTAACAATGAGTTTTTTATTATACACCAGAATATCTCGCAAATGGCTGGATTTTTTTCTACTTAGTTGACAATTATCATTACTTATATTTTGGACAATTCACACAATATCTTTATATGTACTACTAGCTGCTGCCTGCGACTACGTCTGTAGAATAAGGCGTAACGTTCAGACAGAAAGACAGATGTACACAAAAATATGTATATAAATTATAGCCTATGTGTTATTCTGATGTATAAGCTACATTATTGTAAAGTTTCATTAGAATCCATTCAGTAGTATTTGTGTGAAAGAGTAACAAACTTTCGCGTTTATAATAATTCCTCTTATATTATTATAAGAGGAATTATATATATATATATATATATATATAATTAATTCTTCTCCAGGTACGAGAGCGTGACGGAGTCGGTGAGGGTGCCGGAGAACGGCTCCGTGAGCGTCAACTTCACGCTGATGGTGGACGACCCCCAGCACTGGTCCTCCGCCTACGACTTCCGGTAAGCCGATCGACGTTGCACCTTAAACCCGACGCATAAGCTCCATTTCACTGTGGCACGCGACCCCGCGATGTTTGGCAAGCACGCATGTTTTTAACCGACTTCAATTATCGACTGTATTTTTTTTTTATGTTCGTTATCGAATGAACAGATTTTGATGGTTCTCTTTTTTATTTGTAAGCCGTTGCTTCCCATGTGGTCCCGTATTAATTTCATTGGTACTGGATCTTGGGCTACGGAGATACGTGGGGAACTCCTGAAAAACAATTATAAAATTAATACAGAGCGAGATATTTGAAGTCGGTTTTTTTTTCGTTAGCAAAAATAGACTTGTATATTCTGAAGTTCCCCCCTTTTCCGATGATTTTCAAAATTCCGTCCGTTTTACATTCCTATTTCGGTTTACATTTGGCTGTGTGATTTTTTTAATAGTAATTAAGAGGTGTTTTGCTTAGCAAACGTGCCTATATATTAAAAATTCCATTTAAATAAAACAACAAAATATTTATATTTAGTACAACTAAAAGTCATAAGCGATTTACTTTATACCAGTTATAGAATCTTTAAGAACTACTTATAGCCTATAATGTAATATAAATGTTACATACTTATTTAAGTATATCATATTTTATGTCATTATGTATATTCATTGTTATATGTCTATATTAATCAACCTTTTTTTATATGTTTAACACTTAATACATATGTATTAATAAACTCAGTACTTGGCATTTGTGTTGTTTTTGTACTAACTGTCCGCTTACACTAACACATGTTACATGCACTTGGAAAAATAGTCTTGTGATTTTATAATGCATCTATATTTTCCATTGTTTTTATTATCATTTTAGTACTAATTAAATATTTCTATTTACATCATCATTCCGAATTTCAATAAATCATCAGACCTGTCATAAATGAAACTAATTTTACGGATTTATCGCGTTTATTTTTAATTTAAGTTCCCGACGTTTCGAACCCTTTACAGCGTTCATGGTCACGGGACAGACTGAGGTGTTAGACGTCTGATTGTCAAAGTTATCCCGGGCTACCGTCAGTTTTTGTATTATTGATTTTGTGTCCGATCTATGCAGGGGGAGCTAATTGTATCTTGTCTTGCAGTAGTGGTTCTTTTGGGCTTAGATTTAATTTTATTGATGATAGGATCCCAAGCTGATGGTAGTACCCAACCCTCTTCTCTATTGAAATTAGGGGGTCTTTTAATTTCAATAGCCTCGCGAATCATCCTTGGGAGGAATCGGTGTTTTTTTTGCAAGGATCTGTGGTCTATCAAACCTGATGTAGTGGTTGGGCCGATTTAGAGTGTGCTCACAAACTGCAGACTTGTTTAATCTACTATGTTTTATGTCAGCTATATGTTCTTTCACGCGGGTTTTTTATAGCTCTTTTGGTTTGTCCTATGTAAGAGAGCCCACATTCACAGTCAAGTTTGTACACTCCTGGATCTTGCAGAGGGATATTACACTTGACAGATGGTAAAAACTGACTAATCTTCTTCAGCGGCTTGTAGAATGTATTAATTGAAGCCCGCTTTAAGATATAGCCAATCTTGTCGGTGACTCCTCTGACATGTGGTAGAACAGCAGGTACTCGCTCCACTGTGGCTGGGTTTCACTCGGTCACTGTGACGTAGGCGCGGTGCTCGAAGTTTGTTGTCATGCAGAACTTGCTTGACATGTTGAAGCTCAGCGGCCAGGTGTTGTTTGTCACAGATCCCTTGTGCTCTCTGAAACAAAGATTTACCCACGGTAGCTAACTGGGATGGATGGTGGTGAGAGTCACCGTTTAGGTATCTATTTGTATGGGTTGCCTTCCTATACACAGTGTGACTTATAGTGTTATTTGGATTGCGGATGACCAAAACATCTAAGAAAGCTAAAGAGTTATTATTCTCTAATTCCATAGTGAATTGTATTTTGGAATTTACTGAGTTAAGGTGATTTAAAAATGCATTAACTTTACTTGTTGGTAAAATGGTGAAGGTGTCATCTACATACCTCTTATAAAACCTTGGATAAATGGGAGCTGTGCGAAGGGCCTTCTCCTCAAAGTCTTCCATAAATATGTCAGCGACAATGGGAGATACTGGGCAGCCCATTGCTATACCATCTATGTAAAATTCCTCCTTCCAAAGCAAATAGCCGGACCATGAACGCTGTAAAGGGTTCGAAACGTCGGGAACTTAAATTAAAAATAAACGCGATAAATCCGTAAAATTAGTTTCATTTATAATGTGTAATCGCGTAAATACAAGAAATCATCAGACCTGTCGTTGAAATTCTGATGATAATTAATATAGTCACATATTGTTTATTATGTACTTAATACAATAGATCAGGCAAACCCAAATACTACATGCCAGCATATCTGTATCTTTATTTGAACAAAGAGTAATACGACTACACAAGACTGTGTGAATTCAGTAAACTCTAGCGATATCAGTTTAAAATTTACAAACGGTTGAATCTGACAAAAGTTTTAATTGCCTGTTTATTCATTTACAAGTGAAAGAAAACGTAGCGAGATAGCCTCCATACAAACGTATATATACGTATATAGGCTGTTAATTTGATTTACTTAAGGAGTCATCATAAAACGCAACGTTTTAAATAGTGATCGTCACACGCATTAATGGTGACGGATACAAAAGAATCTTAGTTTTGTCCATTACCACACCGTTACTTTCGAAATGTTACATACAACTATAATGTATAATGTCAGAGTCATTTCATTCCTGACACAATATTGAGAGTTTTTTTAAGATGAATTGAACAAATTTTCATAGGCAGATATTTTAATTTTATGAACAAAAATTTTAAAAATAACACAAAGTAAAATATAAATGTAAAATCAACACATGTATTACAAAATGTCTCTTGTATCGTGCCCTAAGGCAAAGGCCTCCTCCAAGTCATACCGCCGCTCTCTAGCATAGTCAACGGCTATCACGGCTAACGGCTATATAATAAAAATAAAATATCTTTATTCACATAGACGCTTGTGCGTTCTTATGAAACGTCAAAATTTTACAAAGAAATTAACACGTTCGTAAGTTACCACCGGTTCGGAAAGCAGTTTCTGTTGAGAAGAAACCGGCAAGAAACTCAACAGTTGATCTTTTTTAAAAGGTCAAATCTCTTAATAATCTCTTTCAAAAGGCTATTGGGGTCTCGGTCCACACCGAACCCCGATAGCCCGTAAGCGACACTCCCTAGCTAACGCAAGCATGAGCACATGCGCGGCCCTACCAACTGTGAAGGGACTCAATCCCGTGTTTTCTGGCTAGCCCACCAGTTCTGCATTCGATGAAGCTTTAATAGTCTCGGGTCTGAAAGCGTTAACATCAGTTAATACAAGATACTGCTCTTTACGCCGATAAATAGTTCCAAGTGTCATTTTAAATTCATCATTCTTTCTTTGTGACCTCGGCTCCTAGCGCCATCTGTTGTGTACCCAACTGTCACCTGTTTGCTCCATTTCTCTTTTATGCAGCGGAGCGTATGATTGTGACGATTACAATTCTTTAAATTACGTAATGTAAATTTTATTTTATACTCTTAACTCTATTGGTGATTCAAACTCCAGTAAAATTATCCTTTGCTAAGATAATCTCTGTATTGCAGGGGTGTTTCTAAAACACGAATCAATTATCGTACAAATTATCCGTAGGTTGGGCAAATACTCGATTCAGGCAAAAATAAAACCTACCCATCACCGTTACCACAGTGATTAAAATCGTAGACAGGGAAGTATTATCACTGTAGTAGCTTTTACTAACTGGACAAGGGTTCCCATTATGTTTTTGTAGAAAAATCTCGTCTACAAATGTCAACAGTCTTACATAACTGTTAGATTTAATTGCACTTTGGCATTTCGTCCGACAAGTGAGGTAACCGAGCCATCTAAAATGTTGACAGCAGCACAAATCACGGATGCCAACTTAGGAGTTTTGTTCCTAATTATAGATAAATGTAATGTTACTGGTCATAATTACCATTATAACCAGCAACCATGAAGTCTGTGTCGCTTTCACCCATCAGGTGTCGTGAAAATTCACTCTCAAAATTTTTCACAAACATCCCAAAAAATTAACGACCGCGGGCTGACGTGATCACTTACGGCCGGCTTCGATATTCTATAGATTTGGTTACCAGCGATATGTGTTTGACGTTAGTTCCATAATACTTACGTCAAATTATATCTCCAAAACCACGTAGGTAGATAGAGTATCGAAACCAGCCGTCGGTTGTGTTCGTAAGCAAGTCTATGTCCGCAGGGTCCTCGAGAACATAGTGAACACGAGGTACCACAGCCCCGTGGAGATGTACGCGGAGCTCTCCGAGCTGGAGAACCGGTACCCAGACGTGGCGGAGTTCAAGGCCGGCGACGCGCTCAGGACCTCGGCGCTGCACCGGCTCGAGCTGACAGACCAGGTCAGGTCAAGCTCCATCTTTAGGTACAGACTACAGAGTAGCAGATTCTGATGTTCTACAGTGTCAGATCTAGACTGCAGAGTAGCAGATTCTGATGTTCTACAGTGTCAGATCCCATTTCACAGACATTGCTGTTGAAGGTGTTAAGAAATTTGTGTTGGGTTCAAGTAAAAAGTAAAAAACAAGTGAAAGCTTAACAATAAGTACATTATTATTAACAAAAATGAACAACAGACTTGATATATCTCACTCGCTATACATTTTCTAGTTGATTTTGATGAAGTATCAGAATCTTCTTCTCAATGATCAGAATCGTCAATTCAAATAGTTTCATCACTCTTGGCAACTCAAAATGACATTTGAAGAGACATTTGACAGCTGATTAGTTAACTTCTACGATGATCAGTGTTTCAGAAACCGGGGCATTAGTAGTTTATATCTCTAAAGATTAGGTTGTAATAGTAGATAAACTCTTTGAACGGGATATGACTTTTATAAAGGTTGATATCTATTTCATAGATAACCCATAATGCATTTGCGACACATTTAATGTACGTTGTTAATTTTTCCTATAGATAAATAATCGCTACTTGCTTGACAACTGAACGAAGATCAGAGTCATGAGATATTGATTGATGCGTTCCTGGATCTGGTTTCTGGAAGAGCCCGCATCAGATGACGGCGAAATGTAAAATTACCTTATTGATTTAGGAATATTTAAAAAGTTAAGGTATACAATTCGCATTTGAACAATTTCAAGTAGAGTACAACTAAATGTATAATATTTTCAATGTTATATATAGTGACAATGCGATCCAAATAAGAATGGGACCTACTGTTTGCGCTTAGTTCACATGTATATTTTTCTAGAAATTTTAAATATTAAGAGCACAATCGAATGAGATAAAATGATGGTAGGAACAAGGGAAGCTCACCGAAACATGTCCTCTGCCTTTCTGTGTAGAACGACGGCGTGTAGATTTCCTTCTTCCTTGCTTCTTTGAGTGGTCACTCACAAGGACAACTTATTAACACTGTTAATAAGTTGTCGAACACACGTCTTACTATGCACCTTTTTCCATAGCGCAAATAAATAGCGTTAAGTGGCGTTTCAGTATACGAAATTTTCACTGAGTAGCGTTTACGTATATCTTAACTTGACGAATTTAGTGTTTACGAGCTGCTCAAATGTTTAAGGTGCCTTTAAATATTTAAGCAACGTTTCAGTATTCGGCCCTAGGTGACTTGGAAAGCATTATGGATGTCGGGTAGGAAGGGGAAATCGAGTGCTATCGACTTGCTCTTACTTGTATAGACAAACATAATTATCAATTATTAAACAAAATTAAGAGAGGTAAAATATAAACTACTTATAAATATGAGATGCAAATGGCAAAGTGTCGTTCGTTGTGGCGTTCTAAGAGTTCAACGGTGGACGTCTTGCGGCTGATGATGATGATGATGATAAATATGAGATAAACGTAATTGCACACAAAACAATTTAATACTCAATATCAAAGTTTCTAGCGTGAAGACCTACTTCGCGCCATTTTTTGACGTTATAACTGTCAATTCGAACCAATTAGGGTTAGGACAATAGACATCTTTGTAATAATATTTATTTATAAATAAATTTTGTATTCAAAGCATAGAAAAAGTTTTGATAAGAATCTAGCACTTCCTTTCAGCTCATTTCTTCACCACTGTCTGAATAGTCATCATCGATATCATCACCATCATCACTGCTGCTTTCCCCCTATTTCTGTTTGCTGGTATCATTTTCGATTCCCTGGAATTTTTCATAATTTTCATAAATTGTATTATGAAAAAGTTTTGATATTTTAAAACAATAAAATTAATTTTCTTTGCATGACGTATTTTTCTAATTACAATTGACATATCGCGGTCATTCTTGGTCATTGACGTCCCTGTTCTTATTTGTAAGACATTTTAATGCAATATTTTTCATCATGTTGATAGTTTAGCAACTGTGCCAAATCATCTTTTTTTAAATATATAGCTTATTTGGTATATTATAGACATTTAAAAAAGACCGTTATCGAAATCCACTTAATTTTCAGTTATATTCGTTCAAACATTTACAAGGACTTTCATGTAAATAGTATAGATATATTTTCGGTATTTAAAATATCGTATTTTTAGTCTGTACTTGAGAGTTTATATTTTCTCTCTCTTTTTCTACTCATGCATGTCTTTGTGTATTAATTTTAGTTATATACGTATTTAAATACAATATATCTTTAAGATAAATTAAAATAAAAGGTTACTTGACTGTAGATTATTTTTACGATTCCTCTATAAAAATTAGTTTCGGTGATTTCTGAACCTGACCTGAATGTAAGTTTTCGCGCCATCCAGATCGGCTCGCCCGAGGAGACCAAGTTCCGGATAGCGCTGATCAGCAACCTGTACGGCTCGCAGCCGCTCGGCCAGGAGTTGCTGCTGAACTTCGCCCGCCACCTCGCCACCGCGTACACCATCGGGGAGCCGGTGCACCAGCGGCTGCTGAGGAACGCCGTCCTCCACTTCATCCCCAACATCGACCCTCTGTACAAGAAACTCCTCAAGGAGTACGACGGCTCGGACAAATGCGACCTGGAACCGCTGGAGGAGGAGTTCGGTGACAGGGTCTACGACCACCTGACGGGGAAAGACCTCGACCCTTTGAGCAACTACACGCGCGAGAAGGCCTTCGTGGACATGCTGGTGCAGGAGGACTACGACCTGGTGGTGGAGTTCGCGTCGGGCACCGAGGGCGTCGCCTACCCGGAGCTGTCCAAGGAAATCTACGAGCTATTTGCCAGGCGGTTCCAGGAGAGCAGGACGCCCAGCGATCGGTACAGCTGCCCCGAGCTGGAGGTGGACCCGAAACACGGGAACCTGGTGGACCTGGTCGGCGAACGCTATGGCGTGCCAGTGGTGGCAGTGGGCCTGAGCTGCTGCAAGATGCCGGCGCCGCAGGCCATCGGCTGGGTGTGGAGGGACAGCCTGCGCGGGCTGATGGACCTGGTCAAGGTGGCGAATACGGGTGAGGGGGTTTTGATGGATACTTGAGGCAAAATGATGAGTGAAATGATCCTACATCTGTGTATATTATGGTGGACTGTGAGAGCTGTTTAGTAAGCAACCTATTCGGGCAGGTTATCTATAATGCAGCTTAACTTTTAGCTTCTTTTATGTTGCAGCAGGGTTCCTGCAGAATAATTGCTTGGGTTATGCGCATCATATGTTTTTATCACGACCCGATTGGCGTTGTGAGTGCTGGTAGTTACAATGCTGAAAGTTTTAATCAGTTCAGTCTGCTATTTCTATTAAATATTTCAACGTGCGGTGAAAAACTGCAACTATAAATTGATAACTATTTAGGACACATTTTTACACAACGTTCTAGTCCCAAACTATGCAACGCTTGTACTATGGAGACTAGATCTAATATATAAAATTCGTGTAAACGGCTCGACAGATTTTCGTGAAATTTTGTGTGCATATCGGCCAGGGTGGAGAATCAGACAACATCTATTTTTTATCCCCCTAATTGTTAAGGGTGGTCCTCCCTAATCATTTTTTTTTCTAGAATACAAATAATTTATATGGCAAAACAACGTTTGCTGGGTCAGCTAGCAACTGATGAACATACTTAAACATACCTTTCTTTTTTAAATAAATACTTATTATACATTTATAAACAATGGAAAGATCTCTGTATTCAGCACACAACATGTTTCCAGTAGTGGGGATCTAACCCACTACGCTAAGCAGGTCGTGATGGCTAAATTGAAACACAGATTTCTACGACGAGACTCGCTAAAGCTCTCGCGATCGGGTTGCAGGCGTGAAGGGTTTCATAAAGAACGAGGACGGCCTGCCGCTGCGCGACGCCACGCTGTCGCTGGTGGGGCGTGGCAGCGGTGGCGGTGGTGGCAGCGGTGGCAGCGGTGGCAGCGGCCGCCACTTCCGCGTCTCGCGCAACCGCGCCCACTACCGCGCCCTGCTGCCGGCCGGCGACTACCGCGTGCTCGCGCGCTGCCACGGCTACCAGGACCAGGTAGGCCACCGATACTCTCAAGCTTGGGAGATTTTTTTTAAGTGAAAACTTCTTTTAGCGCGCTACGCATATTTTTAGAAAAGTACGAAAAGATTTGTCGCCGCTGTCCGAATCGAACCCACTTCTGCTAAGCTAAACGGCTGATTGCCACACCGACGAAAATCTCAACGCTAAACTTTAACACTTTAAGCAATGCTTGGTGCAATTCCTTAGCAATTGCGTCGCTGAATGTCAAACGGCTTCTCAAATGTCATTTGAGTTGCCAAAAGTTTGGTTGAATAAGTAAAACATGCTCAGAATGATAAATTCAAAGACTAACCATCCTTTTGGCAACTCAAATGACATTTGAGAAGCCATTCGACAGCTGATCAGGTAACTTCTACGGTGATCAGTGTTCCAGAAACCGGGCGTGAATAATCGAATCGCAATTGCTTAGCGACTGACAAATTACTTTGTCAGTCGCTGCTTGTTTGAATCGTGTGACCCCAAGGTTACAATACACCACTTCCAGTCGAAGCTCATATAAGTAACGAGAGGGGAATATTTTCCGACGTCAAGTGATAACCGCCGCCCATGGACATTTGCAACACCCGTAGTGTTATAGATGATTCCCCGTACGGAGCTGCCCATTCGTGCAACGGCGTAGAGCGTCGCGCGAGTGGGCAGCCCACCACAGTTACCACACCCCCAGCAAGTGACGTGGCGCGTGGTGGAGGGCGTGGTGAAGGAGAAGCCGGTGGTGATGCGCCGCGTCAACGCTGAGCACCTGCCGGCGCCCGAGGACCGGCTCCCGCTCCCAGAGGACCCCAACACCGTATACGTCACCGGTGAGATGGGATTCCACCAGCGACCGTTAATGCCTTTAGTGAAACAAAAATTTAAATTAATAGCCTATACATGTCCCACTGCTGGGCAAACCTCTGGTTGGCTGGGCAGCCTCCTCTGTACAGAGGGCACCGGGGCACTGCGGATTGGCGGACTTCACATATCATACATGTCTTCTAACAATATTATACTTTGATGTAGCCATGTGTTCCACCTGGCTACATCAATCGTCATACTTCTTAGTTAATTATTCTTTTTAATACTTTCAACTTACGCAGGAGTGTGAATCCGTATTATGTCAAAATAAATCACTGTCTACTGCTAGTTAGATGTCTGAAACTTTTATGGTGGATAAATTTTGGGGTGAAGTCATCCAAATCTGTGATGCTAATAGCAAACCAAAGTACGGCAATTTGTCCCGATTTGTGAAGCAAATGACGATACTGCCTTTGTCAAACGCCGAAGAAGAATATTTTCCGATATTAATAGGATTAAAAATCAAGATCGAAATCAATTTAATAATAAGAATGTTGCATGCAATAATGCATGGAAAGAAGGGTTACGAGGGATCAGTTGGAAGGAGGATGTAGAAGATTTGATCCTGACAGAAGTATGATCAAGTTAATGGACTCAAAACAGCTTTATAACAATGTTGCCCAACATAAAGACGAAGAATCTTAACTTTAAGTTTAATTTTATTTTTTTAATTATATTTTTATTCAGAATTTAACTAAAAAAAACATTGGTTTCTTTACTTATGGTGGTTTCTTTGTTATTTTTATTACTTTATCGTTTAATCACGAAAACATTCATGCTTTAGGTTTTAACACGACCGCACAAAATATACTAGATTTTTAGTGTTTTCTCGTTCTCTTTTGGTAGAATTCAGTAGTTTTTAACCTCGACAAACAGTAGATTCGTCAAATGAAATCTGGTCACACTGTGTGTTCTAAACGTCATCGTCGGTCATCTTCCTGTATCCAACTTGCTACGTTTCCATTCAATTACATCAGTGTGTTTAACAGTTATTTTCGTTATTGTTGATTTTTATCGAACAAGTAAACTACAATGCTACATGATAAATTTATTTTGCGCGTACAACATGTCCGATGAGGGATCTGACAGCGAGTTTTCCTATGTGATCCACCTATCTCCGACGTATACAATATCGAAAATCTTATCAGATACTGCGTCCGTAGATGTCAAATACTTGACAAACCATTTTTTTTATAAAGGGGTTTTAAGACCTTTATCCGATATATCGACATATCGGTATTTTCACTTGTTTGTACCGAGGCCGAAATTGATATACAGCGTGACGTTACAACCGCGAAAATAAATGAACACACATATAGAGGAAAACTTTTTAAAATTACATTTAACATTTACATTCTTTAAAAATCAATAATTACCGGGTTATAAAATTTTTCAAAACAAACAATTTTAGAACACCCTTACGTATAAAACTGTAACGTAAAGCTCATTCGTAAAGGTCACAAAGCATATGAATGGGTTGAATGAATTTAAAAGAGACAAAACATACTGTTAGAAGGAGAGATTTGTAATGCGTCGCTGTGGCAACGAATGAAAAAGTCTCGGAATGTATGAATCAGTCAGTTGTTGTTGTATAGATGTTACAAATTTTATTCCTTTTTGATTTAATTAGTTTCTTTGAAAAACATTTTATTTTAATTATGAAGTTTTTTTTAACGTATATATTTTTCTATGATTATTGGCAAATAGCGTTAGACGTGTGTTCATTTATTGTCGCGGTTGTAACGACACGCCGTATATTCGATATATCGATATATCAACTTGCGACATCCTCAAATGGCCGTCGGCTCGATTCGTAAAGTGGTGAAATTGATACCTGGCGTGGTGGCAGGGCTGGCGCTGGACGCTGGCAGCTCGCCGCTGGCGGGGGCGCGGCTGGTGGCGCACTCGCTGGCGCCGCCGCGGCCGCTCGCCGACGCCACCAGCGACGCCGTCGGCCGCTTCGTGCTGCCACTGCCGGTCACTGCCACCGGCCGCGAGCTGCTGCTCTCTGCCACGGCCGACGGCTACGTCACCGCCACGCGCCACGTCACGGTGACTGCTTTTTGTTATCAATAAGAATGTATGCTCACCTAAAACTAGAGAACCGTCGGCCCAATTCATATTAAGCTACGATCGGACCGAAACAACTATCCGTGGTGCGGGAATCGAATCTACGGCCGCCGGCGCCGGAGCCAATTGTTTCAGATTCAAATATCTTTGTTCAATATAGAAGCATTACACTTACTTATTGTTTGTCAAAAAACACTACTACCGGTTCGGAAAAAAGCCCCTGGCCTGAGAATGACCGGCGAAAGAAACGTAGCGGGACATCTTTCAAAATACCATAGCAACTCTGCAACGGAGTCATCGGAGTTTGTTAGCAATATTTATAATTATAATAATAACCCTAACAGTCGGCCGTTTGGCCTCCCCTGCCGAGGGCTTCCGTCTGCTTTGGTTCTATTTATTATATATATTGATGTATTGTATATAATGTTTATATCTATATCATAATCTGTCCCGTGACCATGAACGCTGGAAAGGGTTCGAAACGTCAGGAATTTCAAAATCAAAATTAAAACGCGATAAAATCCGTAAACTAGTTTCATTTAATATTCTCGTATAATCAAGAAGCCCATATTTTAGTTTTTATTTATAAACCCGACGAAGACGAAATAAATGTCCCCATATAATAATAACAAAGTTTATTTGCCTTCAGTTATACAATTTTATACTTAATGCCAATGAGAATAACGTTACAAATAACTAAAATTGTCACGTTTCAATCACTCAGGTGAACAGTGAAGGCAACGTGACGCCCAACGTGCTCTTCAAGCTGGAGAAGGACGACACGGTGTTGGGCATGCCGCGTCTGGTCTTCGTCATGGTGGCCGGTGAGTGGTGTCTTCAGTTTGGCAGGTGGTAGCCGTGGTAGGGTCACGCAGCGGCCTCGGCTGTTGCACGAGTGGGCAGGCTCGTCCGGGTAAGTACAACGACCTCACAGAAGGCCGGCGCGAAATGCAAGTGTTATACTTGTGCGTTTCGTCTAGTGAGCGAGGTAGCCGGAGGGCGCTTTGTTAAATGAACCGCCAGCTCGTTCGCCACCTTCCGACATGAAGCAAGTCTGAGCATGTCGGTCCTCGGATGTCGGTGCGTTCCCCGCAGGCGTGGTGGGGGTGGCGCTGGTGGGCATGGGCGCCTGGTGCTGCGGCTGGCGGCAGCGCGCAATCGACGAGCGCCGCTCCTACCTCTTCTCGCAGCTGCCGCCCGACGACGACAAGCGCCCGCTCTGCTCGGACGCCTCCTACGGTGCGTCTCCTCTTTCTTTCTCTCCCTAGAAGGAAGACAATCCCTCGCTCTGTCTCTCTTTCTCTCTCGCCCCTTCTACCTATAGGCTTTGGTCCTTTAGTAGCCTATCAGATGAAGTACCATGATTAACTCACGTAACGGTCGACGTGCCATCGTTAACTATCACAGCTACTGTTGTCAAAGTATTTTGAACTGTTCCTTTATATTTGTTATTTACCTATTTTAATTAGTCTGTCTGTTTCATTTTAAGTCGTCATTATACGTCGCTCTGATTGGCTGTTAGACGACCAATCGTGTCCGTGATCGGTCGACAGTCGCGCTAAAACTTTGGCGCGCATTTGGAAATTTCGTTTTTTTTTTTTTTTTTAAATAAGTTGGCACTTTTTTTAATCTTCAATTTCTGGAAATGATGGAAATGATGAAAAACATGTGCCACATTCTGCTAAGATGACCGTATTGTTCGCCCCACCACAGACCTGCTGCAGAAGCCGTACTACGACGACGACGAGATGCCGCCTTCGGACACCGACTCGGAAGACGAGATCGTGCTGCTCAGGTCCGACAGGGAGTGGAAACCGCTCGAACAGGAAGAGGACTGATCATTATATTCGTGATCACGACCTCGATTGGCCCTATTCGTCCGGAGAGTGTGCAATCTCAATAACTGTCAATTTACGGCTTGTTCCAATATTCTATCTACAGATGGATTTACGCCCGGTTTCTGAAACACTGATCATCGTAGAAATTAACTAATCAGCTGTCAAATGGCTTTTCAAATGTCATTTGCTTTGCCAAAAGAATGATTAAACTCAAATTGATCAGAATGATCATCTTAATGTTCAATTTAAAGAGTTCAACCATCCTTTTGGCAACTCAAATGACATTTGACAGCTGATTAGTTGACATCTACGATGATAATTGTTGCAGAAAGCGGTCGTAAATCCATCTGTAAATAGAATATTGAAACCGGACTGATCTATATATTCGTAATCACGACCTTCGCTCCATTCGTCCGGAGAAATATAAAACTAAAAGCAAATTTCATTTTCATATTTCAAAATATGAAATGAAATGATTATATTTCAAAACTCGATTTCAGGGTATGCAATCTCAATAACGGTCAATTCACGGCCGGTTTCAATATTCCATCTACAAATCCAATTTGGTTAGGTCGAATTTTGATGTAAAGATTTTGGTCCAATATACTTATCGCTAATAATTAAATCTATCTGTAGATTGAATATTTAACCGGCCGTTAGTGTTTAGGGATACGTAGTGTAAACATCATCGTAGTAGTTGTTAAAAATAATACACCATAGTACTTGTGGATGGCACGTGTTGGACAACCTATTAACTTATACACTATGGTTAATATAGTAAATTATCCAACACGAATTATTATACCATCCAGTTTCCTCTTATACTCTTATGCATAAATGTTTGTTGTAAACGACAATAATTATTTTTCGGATATTTATTTTCACTACTTATACAATTTCTTAGTCTTCACTTATTTCTTAATGGTAACAATTATTATTATTTAAATAATTTATTAATAATTCGAAGACTAGATACAATGTTTGGATATACGCTTTTAAACTTTCTACTTATTTTTACAAATATTTTTATATGGATTTAATTCCGTTCGCAATAATTTTCTTTTATTATTGCGACCGCTTCCATCCTTTTTGCAGTATTAGAATTTTCTATTTATTTATATTCTATTTTAATTGGCCTTTATAAATTGTTCTTTTCGTACATTTATATTTTTAATTTTATAATTGATGATATTTAAATTTGTCTTATAATTTTCGGAAAGAGACAAATAACATTCCTTTAATGTACACCTCCGTAGCTTTTCTTAACCGTTTATTTTATAAAAACTTTTTTTTTATCATAAAAATATTAATTTTTATAATTTTTCTTATCCTCTTTCCATTTAAGAAACTTACTGCTTATTTCTTAAAAAAAACTTCTTGCGTGATTTTAGTAACCAAACTACATTCCATGCTGCATTTCTTTTTTTTTTTGCGTAATAATTTAAAGATTATTAATAAACGACCGTTTTTTACTTACTTTAATCTGTGCAATAAATCAATAGATAAATAATATGTCTCAGTTCGTCTATAATAGTTTCATCATAGCTTATATGAACATGAATTTAATGAAATATCAAAACGTTGTCCTAATTTAAGGGTAGGTTTAAATATGTATTTATTAAAATGCTTTTAATGAATTAAAATAAATACAGGTCCTGGATTATAAAGAGTTTTTAACTGTTTACAGTGTATTTACAAAAGTATTTCATACACGATGTGTGTAAATGATAATTATTTTTAAAATTACAAATTATTGGTGCTCTTTAACGTGACTCAATTTCGATCTTATAAATGTTGTGATAATTCTGTATTAATAGAGTTTACATTAATATGAATTAAAATTATATGATCATTATTGGTATTTCATTTTGCCTTATAGCCAATGTGCATTAATAAATTCATCACACCGTTACGAGTATTGACACGATTCAACGGAACCAAATGAACAAAGGTTTGTTTCAAGAAATTGGTAAGTTCTCGACATTGTCTCTCCCGGTGGAGTGGTCAGTAAACACTTCTTCACTATTGCCTTGCAGATGTCCATGATATATTATATCGGAAAGAGATATTGTTCCATTCTTTTGTTACGTACGCCTAATAAACGAATCGCTTTTGAGTAGAGTGCGTGCGATATCTATAATAAAAGGGCGGCCCTTATTATTGAAGAGGTTAATTCAAGTAATTCGAATACGCACACCGTAAGGGTAGTGATTACGTTCTCTTTTACGAACACCGACACACGAAAGACAGCTCTTACCTCCGCTCGATTCTAGCGATATTTATTTATAACCAGGTTAAAATCGTTGAACGAGCCTATGCGCGTCTCTCTATTGAGTCTAAGGCAGCTAGCATTTTGCAGAACTCGACGATGCATCAGAGCAGTTTCACAGACTACCGGGCCGATGATTTATACAGGCTTCGAAGCTATCTCGGTCTGAAGCCCTTCTACCGAATTTAATTGCAGCTGCTTTGGTTTTAATCTCAATGAGCCGCCCTAAGTTTAAATTTTTTTGATTAGCATTCCCGGCAACTAAAGAGAGACAGTTTACTGATGTCTTGGAGACACTTCTACAAAGTATAACCTTAGATGTGAACAGTGAAGAGAAACGTAAAACGGGTATTTCATATCGCCCCATAAGGTCTACTTTTCAGATTTGAAATGAATCAGACATAGATACTCTAAGACTACTGGCAACTCCCCACAACTGGGTTATCGTCTTTGTGCGTCACGTGAAAAGAAACGCGGACGTATAACACTTTCACTTCACGCCTGTATTCTGTCAGGTCGTGGCTCTTACCCGGACGGACGGACCGGGCCTGCAATAGCGATGACTGTTGCGTGGTCCTACCAACGATACATAATAAGTGTGCGCAATGCACATCTAAATGTGTTGGATTGGTAAAGAAACAAGAATGTCGTGAAGACAGAAAGAAATTGGTTTATTTTCAGCGTTCTGTACAGATATTTTCTTATGAAATAAACGGTCTTCTATAACTGCAGGCTCCTCTTCCAGGCTGCAGGGTTTCTTCTTTCTTGCTGACTTCTTCTAGTTGCTTGTTCCACTGGTAGATCTTGATGCTCGTCGACTGCCATGATGCCTTTTTTTTCTTTTGGGCTGGATGAGCCACTATTGGCCTTAGGGGCCTTTACAGATCCGACGGGCTTGAGGTGGCCGGGCGCTCGAGGCACCTGGCCTGAACCTCGCGTATTATTATTACGCGTTATGGTGACTAAGCTCGAGGACTCCCGAGGGAACCTCGGCTCGGGCCGTCACGCTATTATTTTCACCGGTTTGGGAGGCCGCCAAGCTCTTAGGGCGCTTTGGCGGACGCTCCATGGAGTGATCAGGCTCAAGCGTCCCCGAGAGGGGACCTCTGCTTGGGCTGTCACTCAGCACGCGTTTAGCATTCCGATTCGAGGGTACCAGAGAGGGCCGGACCTCGGCTCGATCGGTAGCTGTTAACTGACTGTGGGGATCTCTAGAGCTATCGTTACTACCACTTCGTAAAGCGTTGGCACTGGGAGAAGAAGTGGCGGAAGAAACTCCAGCAACGCTTCTATCATTAACTGGGGAGAACCTGCCAGGTACGTGGCGGAACCTTTTTTTTTTTTTTTTTTTTTTTTTTTTTTTTTTTTTTGGTATCGGGGGGGAAATCTTCAAAAGATACCCTGTCACTTTACATGACAGGGTTATGTGGGGTTCTTACCCACTAAAACCCCCTCGGTGGCCACCTTCTGTACATTTGGAGGGACTCCGGGATCTCCCATGGAACGCACCGGTGTCCCTCGGTACTACGCCTGAGCACGCCTCGGAGAAGGATAAACCTTCTCCAATCCCCTCATCCTCTTACAGCAACACGAGACCACTTCGTGCTGCTGCCCATCCGTGTCCCCTTTTAGTCGCCTTTTACGACAGGCAGGGGATACCTTAGTCCTATTCTATAAGCCCGAGACTACAGGGCTGACGGAGCGGCTCGTCCGTTTCTACCACCCGCGCGCCTTCGTCTCCGAGCGGGGTCGGCCCTCTCCCGTTCCCGCTCAGCGATCTCCTTCTGGAGCATGACTGCTTCGCAGAAGGAGACCAGTGCCGTCCAAGCAGATTTCTCCATCAGTGCAGCCGCCACTGCAACTGGTGGAGAAAGGTCCTGCCCGATCTTTTGGACCAGGATCCGACGTTCTGACTCCCAAGCGGGGCACTCTGCAAGAGTGTGGCGCGGAGTCCCGGTCCCCACCACAATGGTGGCATTGCGTTGTCGGTTCGCGTCCAATTCTATTTAGGTACTCACCAAAGCATCCGTGCCCGGTGAGCACCTGCGTCAACCGGAAGGTGACGTGCGCGAATCCCCTCGCACTTAGCCAGGCTTCGAAGCTGGGCAGGAACGCAGTGACGATTCGTTGGCGCAAGTTCCGAGCTTCTCCCAAGCGCTCGCGCCAAATCTCCAACCCGCGTGTACGCTCCTGCTCCCGCACCTCTCCCGCATCCAGGGGCTCGGCATCATCCTGAGGTAACCGGAGGCGAGTATAAACTCGCGCATCCATCTCCGCCAGGATGTCCAGTGGTGGAAACCGAGCAAGGATAGTGGCCGCCTCAAAGGATATCGTTCGATACCCTCGTGCGATCCTGATGGCTATTCTTCGCTGCAGGCTATAAAGTTTAGACCTGCAGCGTCGGACACCCGTTAGTCGGTGAGACCATACGGGCGCCCCGTAGAGGGCCATCGATCGCAAGACTCCCGCATAGAGGCGGCGAACTCCCTCCCTGGGGCCCCCGAGATTAGGCAGTAATTTGTGCATAGCACCTACTACCTTCTCGATACGGGGGGCCAAGCGATTGAAGGTGCTCTTCGAAGCCCCAGCGACTATCCAGAGTGAGACCAAGATATTTCATCACCGGTCTCACCTGGATCTGCACGTCACCCACGCGAACCGACCAACTGGGTGGATCCTTTCCTCTTCGAAGTTTATGGAACCACAGCGCCTCGGTCTTATGAGGCGCTATCCGAAGTCCCAGCTTGTGAATTTTATCCACGACGCATGCCACCCCAAGCTCGGCGAGCCGACTGGTGCTCTCGAAGCTCTCCCCTTCGGCAATTACCAAGGTGTCATCTGCATAGCAGACAACGCTTACACCGGCGGGGAGAACAATACGCAGGACTGCGTCGTAAGCGAGGTTCCAAAGCAATGGTCCCAAAACGGAACCTTGTGGAACCCCGCAGTTCACCTCCCTCCTATGGACTAACGAGTCCCGACCCACATACTGGATGCACCTACCGTGCAAGTACGCCCCGATAATGCGCTGAAGATAGGGTGGTACCTTATGGTAGGCCAGTGCTTCCCTGATTGTACCCCAGGGTAGTGTATTGAAGGCATTAACAATATCTAAACTGATCGCTAAGGCCACACCTCCCTGGGTAATTGCGCTCTGTGATTGGTCACGCACGCGAAGGATTGCGTCCACAGTTGACCGCGCCTGCCTGAAACCATATTGGCTGTCGGATAGGTCGGGGCCTACCTGACGTAGGTGCCTTTTGAGGCGGTCGGCAATTATTCGTTCAAATAGTTTGCCCGCCTCATCCAGCAAACAAATGGGTCGGAACGCAGAAGGAGCGTCAGCGGTCCTACCATCCTTCTTTAAGAGCACCAGTCTAGCCTCCTTCCAGCTTGAGGGAAAAACACCGACGCTGAGGCAGCTATTGAAAAGTCGCCTCAGTCTCCCTTCCAGACCAGCGGCGAGAGCTAACACCCACACCCGACCATGAATCCCGTCAGGGCCTGGTGCGGTGTTACGGCTTCTAAGGCGCTTGATGGCTCGGTCCATCTCCTCTTGAGTTACCCCCAATTCGTCAGACCAGTCAGTCTGGTCCAACGTTATGTTGGAGGACTCAGGGTTTTCGTGGATCACAGGGAAGAGCGTATCAATCACTCTTCCCACAAAAATTGGATCCAGGGTCTCCGTCAGTGGAGGGACCCATGGTCGGAGCTTGCCCAGTACGATCTTGTACGGTCGTCCCCATGGATCCCTGTCCAGACCCTCGAGGAGTTCACTCCAAGACCGAGCCTTAGCTTCCTCAATCGCCTTTTGTAGTGCCTTTGTGGCGCCTCTATAAGTCGTGTATGCCCTCGCCTCCTCTTCGGCTGTGACTCGCCGTCTTCTTCGGCACCTGTAGTACTGGCGTCGAGCGCGCAGACAGACTACTCTCTGCCGAGCAATGGTTTCCGACCACCAATACACCGCTCTTTGTCCGAAGGACCGGGTTCGAGGCATCGATACATCACAAATTGACGCCATCGTAGCTCGAAACCAGGCCGCCTCCTCCTCAGGGTCGGGCAAGACTCGGTCATAGTGATCCTCTGGCCAGGCCGCAACGATTGCTGCGGCCTCGAGCATATCTATGTTGAGGCGCTTGAGGGACCAATATCGCGGGCTGCAGTGTTGAACACCACATATTGGTGGGGTGAGTGCCATATCCAATACGATATGGCGGTGGTCAGAAAGTGTAACTAGTTCCTCCGCTACCCGCCATCCCGACACCATGCGAGTGGCAGAAGGAGTGGCCCACGATAAGTCCACTATCGATTCCCCCTGCCACCGCACACATGTACTGATAGACCCCCGATTTAAGAGTCGGAGATCCAGTCCAGCTGCCCATCCCTGCAATGTCTCTCCCCTTGCATTATCCCGGGTAGAACCCCATGCTCTAGAATGAGCGTTGAAGTCACCCAAAACAAGGATAGGACCATGCAGGCCTGTGCGAATGCATCCACCTACTTCATCTAGGTAGTCCTCGTACGCAGTAAGGCTGCAATTGGGAGAGACATAGCAGCCTACCACGGTAAGTGTACCCCATTTTACGGCAACGCAGCCTGATCCCCTTGCTAACAATGAACACGATGGGTCCCTAGTGTCACCAGCCCAATATACAGCGACGGAGCCTCCATCGTCCCCAAACCAGCGAGGGTGCTCTGGGATCCGGTATGGCTCTGCTATCACCGCCAATGCAACCGACCACTCCGCGAGGGTTTGCAGTAGCAGGTCCTGCGCCGCGCGGCAGTGGTTCAGGTTTGTTTGGAGGAGCTTCACGTTTCTGTCGTAGGTGAAGCCTCCATAGCCTCCGGGGCACATGTGGCCATAGGTGGTGGAGCCTGCTTACTCCCCCTTCCTTTTGACTTCCCTTTGGGTGCGCAGGCTTTTGAACCCAATCGATGATCAGCAGGACGTCCAAGATCCATACATAGTGGACACTTCAAAACGCCTGATTTGCATTGAATTGCCTTGTGCCCAGGTTCACCGCATGAATAGCAGCGCGTGCTACGATCCACTTCATTGGGGCACCGGCTACGTACATGTCCCGATTCAAGGCACCGATAGCACTGTAGTGACCGTTGTGCTAGGACTTGTAGCCTAGCAGCAGTCCACCCTATACGAACACTTTTCGCTGGCGCCAGCTTACGCACCACTGCGAGAGGGCATCGCACCCATATGGACCCGAGACGTAAGGGTGTTCGATGAATTTCACCAACTTTTACGTCCGTGACTAAACATCCTCCCGCTTCAGCCACCGCCGCACGTGGCGGAACCTAGTATATGTTTGCCGCACTCGCCGGCGAGTGCGGTGTGTATTGGTGTGTTTGCGTAGTTTTTTAATCCTTTCGATGGCGATAGTCGTCTCATCGTCAGGGAATTTGAGAACGTGTCGCGGTCTACGGTGATTCCGGCGAAACGTACCTAGCGGCATGGGTCTGTAGGTGGCGGCACCTACGATTAGCGGGTTGGGATGCGCGGCGGCGGAATCAAAGTATCGGCGCGACTTCAGGAATTGAGCGATGGTGGGCAACTCTACCTACAGCTACTTCTGCTTTGGTGGCACACCGCTGAAAGGCTGAGTCCACCACTGTACATAATCCTTTCTTAGCTTAGCAAATGATTATTATCGACCTAGCTCCTCTATTCTCTATCCTCCATGGACAGTGTTTCCTAAACTTTTTTGTACCGCCCACTTTAGGAAAAATTGATTACCCAACGCCGCCAGAAATTTTTCATTTGAATTTTTTTACAACTGTAATTTTTTTTCAAAGTGCCGTTATATTTTCCACCACCCATTGATTTTTATTTAGCGCATCCAATATTATTTACTTTCATTCGCCACCACAGATAGCCCCAGCACCCACTGGCGAGCGGCACTGCCCACTTTGAGAACCATTGCTCTAAACGCCCTTAGGTACTCGCTCTTCCACATTTATGTTTTTGTTTGGTTGTTGTGCCTTTAGTTCGCCTCTCGCCCCTTCGCTTAGGCGATGTTCCATAAAAATTATAATAAATCAAGTGGGCCTGATAAATAGGTACCATTCTTCAACTTCATGATGAGATATCATTTATTGACTTTCTTATTTTTAATTTTGATTTTATTTTACTTCATGTATGATTTTTTTTTCAAAAGACTATCCGAACATATTTTTAATCTGTAGTGTGTTAAATGCTATCACTTGACTTAATGTTCGCAAATTTTGATAACGTAAAAATAAATAAGTAGTACATTCTATTTAAAACATTTACAATGACAATTATTGGCCTTACTTGAATGCATATTTTTATGACGGTTGCGTGTTGTTTATACTTGTAGAGATTTTTGTAATGGAAAGACCTGTAAACAGCGTCAACGATATGAGCCGCCGCGCCGGGGAGTTTATGAGACGTGTAAACAGACTGACCGATGGCCCAATGACTAGAAAAAAGTTAGTGCTTATTCTTCTTATACTCGTATTCTTTATCCTATACGTCGGGCCTACATTGATGAGCTGGCTGTTCGAATCCGAAAGCTCTGCTGTTAGCAATCAAATAGTGTGCCAGAGGAACTTTTTGAATCCCTTTCAAGAAGTGCTTAGTGATTATGACGCGTATTTGAGACAAGAGACTGCTGCCACTTTAACTTCGTCAAGACATAACTATGTGCCTTATGTTGGTAATGGCTTTCTTGGTATAGCTTTAGAGCATGATTCCCATTTGAATATAAAACATGGAAGGACATTGTCATTACCAGTGTATTATCACCCTCTGTACATCGTTGAAGATTATGATATGAAAGAGGCAACCCTTGTTGATTACAAGAAAGGTATTGTTCATAGGTTTCAATGTAGCAATTCTGGTTTACAAATATCTTACCAATATTATGCTCATAGGACTATACCATCCCTGTTTGTCCAAGAGATCTTAGTTAATAACCCAACAAATGCTGGTAAAACTATACACTTATCAAGTCCGAGAGTGTCAGATTGGCCCACTTCGGTTAAACAGACAATAAAGTTGCACCAAGGTGTTGATGCTAAAGAATATGAGGTAGTCACAGGTATGATACAAATACCAGAGAGTGAAAAGATTGTTGCCGTAGCAGTGGTATGTAGAAAAATGAGTAATGTTGTGCAGGTTGATGCTAGAGATGGCACAGACATCATCATTTTGACTACTGTTCAATACAGTAAGCCAATTAAACAGTCAGATTATGCCAAACACAAGGACATTGTGGAAAAGAAAGCTATAGAGGAAATGGAGAAAGTAATAGCAATATCTGGAGACAGGACTGCTGTAAGAAGTTTGAGAGAAAACCATGCTAGAGTGTGGCAAGGTTTGTGGTACACTGGTTTTTATATCTCTGATTCGAAAGCAGAAGGTGTAATAAATGGTGACCGTATAAATGCAACAATTTATGCCATTCTTTCACAAGTAAGAAGTTATGAACATGAAGAAAATATAAAGGCTATAACCCGATCAGATATATTGCGGTCATTAACTTACTCCGAAGGCTGCTATGAAGGATACTCAACTTTGGACGCTTTCAATTTGTGGAAACCACTTAACAATTTGGCAAATTTAAATGCTGTTGCTAGTGTTTGGCTGTTAACACTAGAGAAACAGGGCTGCCACAATTTGCTGAAAGCAGGGGCGAGCGGTGTCAATCAAGCTATGGTGCTGAGTTTCGGCAGCTTACGTTTTAGTAACCAGCACCTTGAATACAACATACATCCGTCAAAACTTCACAGAGACTTTCTCTTCCGTCGCCTAAACTACGGAAACATGACTCACGTTAATATTAGTGTGATACTGCAAGAAGATAACAAGGCAGCAATATTTGTTGCTTTGGACCGTTCTGATAAGACTTATTACGCTTGCGATGCCGGTTGCCTTGATTCGCCTGTACAGCTAGGGCCATATAGGAAATATTTTCCTGTGAAATTGACGGAACCGTTGACTGCTATTTTATATATAACAGCGGACAAACAGCATATGGAGGACTTACGACATGCAATTCACGTTAGAGAGGTAGTGGAGGCACCAGCTCACGAGCACCATGTGATAGCATTGCACAAGCATGGTCACAGTTTAGGTGGATTGAATCCACTGTTTTGGGTCTCGATAATTGTTCTTATTGTAATGTTCCATTTGTTCCTATGTAGAATTATTATGAACGAGTTTTGTGACAATAGCGTTAGTTACAAGAGGCTATACAACAAGGCATGAAATTTCTGATGTTGAAAATCTTTGGTTGCTTCATTCTTCAAAGTGGTTGATAGTTCACCAATTGCAAAGGGGTAACGGTATTATTATGGCGGCTGAAATATGTGCAGTAGGACCTACTGTTGTTTAAAGAGATAAATATTTCTTTATTCTTAAAAGATAGAAGAATTTGTATTTCACCTGCAACAAACAGTATTGCTTATTTAATTAAACCAGAATAAAATTTCATGTATAATCAATTATTATTTATATTTGGTTAATTGTTTGAGTTATGGGCAAAATATTTGGTTAGTATTTCTTTTCCTTATATATTAAAATATTAGTTTAAGAGAAATATTGTGAGAAATGGGCAGAGACTTAATAGTTATTGTTTAGACAACAGTAAATTTATTGTAGATCTTTTTAACAAGGAGTTTTTGTTACATTTTTAGGGATCATACAAAAGGTATGCATAATAAAGAAAAAGTATTCTGAAATAAATTTAATTACAGTACTGTGTACATGTATGTGGTTTTGGCCTGTTATTATTTTTTGGAGTGTTTTTCAAATTTTTCCTGTGGTCAAGTGTTGCAAATTATCTCTTTCATTCAGAATGTTAGCAATACATAGCCTTAACTTTTGATCACACAAATTAACTGTTTTTGTTTGATGTAACAACTATTTTTGTTAAATCAGAAACTGATGCACAGTGGAATGATAACACGAATAAGAAAATTGTCTACACTGTCAGAACTATTTTTTACTTGCATCCTTTTAGTTCACATTATATCAGCTTAATTTGTAAGTTTAATATTTCTTATTGCTTCAGTCTGAAATCAACTCGTAGTATCCATCGGCATTTTTGTCTTTTATTTATTTAAATTAAGAAAGCTTAAAATTGTGACTCTTCGTTCTGCACAAATTATTAGTATTGGTTAACACGTAAGTCATTAGAATTATGTAATTCAATTTATTCATATTATAAATAAATTTTTTTTATACACCTACTATCATCCAACTACTGCATTTAGTATAGTACATTAGCTTGCTTTACATCTAAAGTAATTGCATAGTTCCGAATCAATTTTTTTAATAAAAACCCCAATAGTCGAAGTTATACTGATATAATAATTACCCAGTGTATTTTTAATTGTTTCATTGATGTCTTTCTTTGATTAAGTCTATTTCCACAAAAGTCGATACTGTTTTTTATATGATTATACAGTATCGACTTTTCACTGCCGAAATTTAGTCATTACAAAACTTTGTTATTATGCATTGAGCCAGTATATGACTAGACAAAAGCTATTTGTGAAAACTTGTAAAATGCAATTATTTTGTGTCTAAAAACAATTGATGTTATGCATTAAAAAGTCTTGTCTCCAGATATGAGAGAAACAAGGTAAATTCCAAAGTTATAAAAAAATAATAAGCTTTTGTCACAAATGGTATCGTTTCTCATACGCCCGGTTTCTGAAACATTGATCATCGTAGATGCCAACTAATCAGCTGTCAAATGGCTTTTTAAAATTTCGTTTTAGTTGCCAAAAGGATGATTAAAGTCTCTGAATAGACCAAAATGCTTATCTTATGATCAGTAAGATCAATTCAAAGAGTTTTGAATTAAATTTGAAAAGCCAATCGACAGCTGATTAGTTGACATTGGCGAAGATCAGTGTTTCAGAAACCGGGCGTTAGTCATATCAAGAACAATAATTTGAACTGGATCAAATAGTTGTTCTCGATACGAATGCATTGTATTAAAGACCTTATAGATTAAAAATATCACTTTAGTTTTGTACATATTCATTGATGTTTATATATAGAGATAATATATTGTTAAAGAATACGGTGTATATTTTTTAAAATAAAACCGAAGTTGTATGTTATAACAAGTTTAATTTTTCTCTCGTACCTAAATAAATCACGCCAGACAGACATCTTTAATCACTTCGATTTCAGTCCCATAGACTAAGCCACAATAATCACAAGGCCCTACAAGGTAATTGAGATGAGTCTAACTTCGGCAATACCAGATCTACATTTTCAAATACTAACGTATAAATTGGTGCCATACCACAAAAAAAAAAAAAGTAACAGCGTATAGATGTCCCAGTGTTGGGCAAAGGCCTCCTCTGTTCAAAAGCCGAATTAACAATTTCATTAATGTGTTGCTCTAGTATACAAGCGAGCGCCCGGATAATTAGCGATTAAGGCTCTACATACTTAATAATAAAAATCTTTATCGACTTAATGAATCCATTAGCATGGGCATCAAAATAATAAGGGCAAACGTTAACGGTAAATAAAACAAAACATGATTTATCTATAAATATATTTACAAAATTTAGCATCAAAATATTTTCTGAAAGGCACATAGGTCGTCGACGAATCACAATCACATTTCACATCACTAAAAACGTTTACATTAATAATTGACACAGAAACACAATCAAACTTCTAGTTTTATTTTATTCGGTAGGGTCGAGTGAAATTTAAAAGATACTGAATAAATGTTGAAGTCTGTAAGAGGCAAAACTTGAGTTAGAAATTTTTTTCAAAAATGCGACGACTAAGCGGAGTCTTCCGGGTAACATACCCCAGCCCACTCAGCTAAGCTGTGTTGATCTACTCACCGCCAGGCCCCCGATGATATTTTATACTACAGATATGTTATACGTAGAAGTGGGCGATACAAATCGTATAAGAGATACGAAAACTGTATATTGGTTCAAATAAAATCGCTTACTGGCTCGTTTGAAATCTATGTATTACAATATCTAGATATTTGTGATGTACCGAATACTCGTTGACCGCTTGCGAGCGACAAAACGCGTGAGATACAAATATTACCTTAGAGCGATAGGACAATGCACCATGTCAAATTTTTGTACCAAATTTGTATCACTGTGTACCATTATTAAATTATTTTAAAGTTTCTGTTTAATACCTATGGCATCGTCGTGATGTATTTTAAAGCCGTGTATAGGATTATATTTATGAATCTAAGATGGATACGCGAACTTAAGATATCTAGATATTAAAATACATAATTTCGAAATCAGATATTGAAATCGAAATCTGATTCAGATACCGACATATTTGGAAAGGTTAATATACTTGACATAATAATCAAATATCGATATATTTATTCACTTTCGACATCCCTAATAAAAAGGAGAAGCGTTACCTTTAAGTCTCATATCTGAAGTATAATTCCCAATAAGCCAATGGGTACTAGAGCACCTCGAAATGACAAATTATCATTGCTGACCGCGCCAAAATCTAGGGGTCATATTCATATCTGCTTTGTTGTTGTTGTAATTTTAGCAATGATTGGCGCATCTAGTGCGCTTCTTTACAGCAAACACTTTACTACACGGAAATTATTGACATCTTACAATGGCTATACGGAAATTACATAGATGTCGCTTACGTTTTTTACTAGCAGCAAAATTATTTAATTATGATAGATATTATAACCTGTTTAGAAATAGCAAATACCTAAAAGATTACTTGCACAGAACCGAATAACCCAAATTTGTTTGAACATATCTCGTTTCCTATAAAAGGTAAAAAGTTAATTTTCAGATTTTCAGCAACAATATTTTTTATCTCTGCAGTCTATTGCGATTCGTGTTGATATATCGAGTGAGCGAGTATTCGGTACATCAGATTTGGGAAATATCACATATTGTAAAATATTAGGTTGTTCGGATCAAACCCGCCCACACAAATATTTCAATAAAAGATACTTTTCATTTATACGAACTTATATTTAAAGATCAACTAGAGGTAGTCACGCTGCGAATTTCCAACCGCTTATCAGCGCTAAGGTAATTTTCTCACCTTCCATGTTGGTTGCCATCGGTTATTTCTTTATCGCAAGGCATTGGCATCAGAGTAAGCAACACCACCAATCCTTCTCTTTAACAGATGAAAGTAACCATAATCACACGGACTTAAGTCAGGGGAATATGGTGGTTGAATCCAACGCTCAATCTTATGTTGATCCATAAATCAAAAAATCAAAACCGGGGGGGTTCGATCCGAACATCCGAATACATAGATTTTGAACGAGCCTGTAAGCGATTTTCGGATATCGTACCAATATATAGTTTTCATATCTGTACACGATTTGTATCGCCCACTTCTAATTCAGTCAATCAGCCCAGAGTGTATTATATTAAAATAATAATATTATACCTTGGGTGTAATAAAAATGAAGTCGTAATTAATGACTGATCTTTCACTTAACTCATCATCAATACGATTCAAAAACTATGTTGATTAATTAATATTGACTATCTTTACATGTAACAAAGTCGCTCCCGTTTTTCAACGGATTTTAAAGCAGTTTTCAGTAATAGACATTGACATAGTCAAAGTCAAAAAAGTGTTTGTAATTTCTCCATTATTCAGATTTCGAAATTATGTCTTACCAGTTAAAACTCAGAGCTTACTTATACTTCTAATTGTTGCTATTTTACTAAGAGAACCTGACCATAGACTCCTAAATAATTATTATGCATTCAAATTAAAACGACAATAACTAGTCATGAAGCGAGTTATGCCGTTGATTGTGTTTCTGAGCATTAAATACTTTGATCATGGTTTCATTCACATCTGTTTACGATTAATGATTGTTTTAGTACATTGACATATTAACAAATCAAATTGTAAGGTACTTGAAAAGAATGGTCTGGTTCATTCAACTGAACTGCCACTTTTACTGGCCGACTCAGAAATTTCAATTAGCACTTGACTCTAATTAAATCCGTTCTCATGGGAATATCACTAAAAGATTTATATTAAGATTACATTCTCCACTTTACAAATATTGAAATGAAACACCAGGTAAGTGCTAATTGAGGACTAAGTGCGACCAGTAAATTGTTGTAGGAAAAAAATGTAGGAATTACAAGTCTCACATTTTGAAACATGTCACGCGATAAAGTATTTTGATACTGTAGAAAAGAATCGATACTTGTCATGTCCATATTCAAAATCATTCCAGTAGATATATATTATGGCATTATAAACAACTGGCATTAAGGGGCCGTCCATTATTGACGAAATCGTCCATTAAAAAATGGTCAAAAAAATATCATGTGATTAATGGACGACTTCTAAAGAGCTTAACAGTATTTATTGAGTTAAAACCAAGGTGCGACAACAGACTTGTATATTTAGAAATTATTGTAATGTGCTTTAGAGAAACTTGTACTGAAATCTGTATGATTGTTTCTTCCCATTGCATTTACAAATAAAAATGTTCTAATGACCTAAAGAAAAAATGGCATATGATTCTATCTAAAATAAACTTAAAATAGTAAAGTAAATTGTAGCATTTTTTTACACAGATCTTATCATAGGGTTTAATGGGATTAAAAAAAAATTAGCATATAAATATGATCGCCAGCGATATAAATATTATATGCACTTATTAGATTAGTTAGTAGCATACATCTGCCAAATATAAATCAGATGGGTAATTTGGAAAGATATGAAAATAACTAAATAGGCTAAAAGTTATAAAAAAATAACATGGAACTTATGAAAATAAGTCTGTCTTACCAGCAAATTCGTCAGAAGACTTGTGACTGAGATCACAAATATCTTATTTGAAATTGGCGTACAAAATATATATCATTAGGAACTTTTCTATTGTGGGTATTATTTTAATGTCCATTAAAGATTATATTGCAGGAACCAGTCAATGGAGATTTCTATCTAAAATTTAATTAGAAATATGAAAGTGGACAAAATACATAAGTAATGTATTAAATTATACTGAAATTTCATATTATTGTAAAATATAAATTGTACAATGCATAACTTAAGCTCAGAAATAAAATATCATTTTAGTATATGCCTTATCAGTGACATAAAATTTTAACTCAAATCATATTTTATTTTTGTCCAAAATGATTTTTAACATTTTTTTTACATCAGGAGAAACCAGTCAGTAAAATTTTAAATATATTTGTGTATATATCTAGTATTATTCATCATTACGTCAAGCATTTAATAATTTTTATAGTCTTCGGAACACTAACAGACTTTTAATAGATGAATATCAATCAGTGTTTAATAGCTGCAAATATCCATGAATCTGCTTAATAAAATTCTAAAAATTTAAAATCTTATATAAAGGTAATATTTTTGTATAATTTTTCGACAAAAAAATATTACGCACAAGCAATGTTAACAGTTATGAAAAAAATAGCACATTGAAAGAGTGTAAACACTAAAATTTGATATAATTAAGGAAATTTATATTTATATGAAAGCTTGTTCTCTTTTACGTTGGTAGTAAATACATTAATAATTAACGACATTATTTGATTTATATACAGGGTGACTTTTCTAAAGGTGCCCAAATTCACACAGGAGGTTCAGACTCGGTAGTACAATCATTTATTGAAATAAAAACATACCTTTTTTTTTTAAATTGCCATTCTATTCCCTAAAAAACAGAAGTTGTTGACAATGCTGTAGCGTTCTTGGCACCATGCCGCGTGGATTAGGTTTATTAGATAATATGTAATTATAGATAGATTTAATCTTGTAAATATTAGATCAATAAAGATTGTATATAGAAAAAATGCTGTAGTCATTCATAAATACGTCGTATACTTTTGAAACGAACTTGTGTGCGTGTTAGTTATGAATAATCACGGGTAAAATAAATGAGTTGCCCATAAATCACACACTTTTTGGGATAAGTTCAAATGAATGTAATTAATTAATAACATTATTTATGTCTCAAATTTAATAAAAAAAAATGGATACACTAAGAAAAGCCTCCCTGTATATAGAGTAACAGGTTGTGATGATAAAAATTAATACAGAAACTTTAAAATTTAAAACACTATTATGGTGCTATTAAATAAAAAAAATATGGTGTATCTATCTATCTATCTAATCAGACAAACAATAATAAATAAACAATGAAATATTTCGTAGAACTGCAGAATGTATGTATAGAAATAAGAACATGAAAGAGTCTATTATCTAAAATGGAAGACTGTATGCTTGCAAATACATCAAAATGTTATTTATGTATAAAAGATTTGATTCTATAAGAGAATTTTTTGGCCCTATGAATTAAGAAAATTTCAAGTTGATTGCGCTAATTTGATGATACGTAATTTTATTTTAGAAGTTATTTAAGTTGATTAAGATTTCTCAAAAGTTATTTCTATTAATTCAAGGCCCAAAATTTCACAATTTTGAATTTTTAGCCAATAACTTCAGAGGAGTGAATAATAAAAATACTTATGATAAATACATATTTAGAACATTCTAAAATATAGTCCTGACATATTATAAGCGCAGTCATCTCAAAATTTTCTCAATTTTCTGGGCCAAAATCCACCTTATGGAGCCACATTTTTAGCTATTAAGACAGCAATTTTCATTATACACATATAGCATGTGATTAGACTATACTTAAACGGGAATGAATATAGATATAACTCGCATTAAGTTAAGCAAACAACTTGAGTAAGCAAGTTAGTAATGTATCCTTCAAGGGGACAACAACTATTTAATAATAATTTATTTTCACGTATTCCTGTTGTATATTAATCATAGATATATCTCACAAGGGAATATGACTGATATTACTATCTCTGAAGGTTGATATCAAAACATAAATGGTCCATCAATATTACTAATTTTAAATAGACTTGTTACTTAGAAATTATTATTGTGCGAACAGTATAAATAAAGGTGAGGTCAGTATAAATAAATATTGAGGGCTATTCAAGCAGTACATGAAGCAAGTTTTTCCCTTTACCCTATGCTAGTATTTTCGTCTGGTACCTGATTTATAATAAAGTCAAAGTGAAAAAAACTATCATAATAACATGTCATATTATCGATTTAAACTAGATAAGGTTTAGTATTACAATTTAAACCTAACATTGACTATATTTCTTGTACATTAAATTAACTATATTGTTCTGTACAGAGTGTGTGACGGTTTTTAATATAAATAAGGCACTTACAAGTATTGTCCGTGGAATTGTGAAGCCCTGAAGTGGTAAAATTTTACCTACAGGTTATCTGAAATGAAAAGAATAACATTTGTTAAGTGTATTGATAAATAAAACTTGTTGAGTATTACTGTTAAAGACTATTTCAAGGATTTCACACCATTACATAGGGGAAATTATTGTTATACTCCCATTACTAAAATATACAATTTAATTATATTAATATTTTCCAATGTTATTAGCGTCATAATGTTTAGTCACAAGCGTTTCATTTTAGCGCTATAAAATAGCACAAGTTTTAAGACGGCAAATTCGATAACTGTTGAGACACTAACGACAATTAGAAAAAAGAAAATTAGAATTTCTATTAGATAATAAAATAAATAGCAGTTTTTTTTTTCTCATTTATTTCACATCAATCAATGAAGCCACATGTTCTACTACTTCCTTGTAAAAGTAGGAGCCTATTCCCTACCATGAGAAAATGCAGTTTATGGGACAGACTTTACGCCTGCTATTTGCCAGTTGTAGGTAACACATTAAGAATATTTTAAATTATAAGAGGTTGTTACACATTAAGAATATTTTAAATTATAAGAGGTTGTTACACATTAAGAATAAGAAAGTGTGGAAATCACTTGCAATTCCCCTTTCCGCTAATTAAAAAAGAGTTTCTTTCCAGTTCTTCTCTGGACAGGTCTAATTTAGTGAACTGGTGGTAATATTTCGAAATTTAATAATAGGTATACTCCGAGTGGTTTCATTGAGCCCACTCTGGATGCGTGCTGGAAGGTGCGGGGACAGGTTGAGGGTGGTAGCGGTGGAGCCACTCTCTCTGTCTTCTGCTACCGACTCGGCGGAGCTGCACCGCTGATGCAGTGGTGGTGGGGCCGCGGGGGGAAGGGAATGTCGGTATTGCGATGCGCCGTTCTCCCTACCCTGCCGAAAACGTTCTGCCGAAACGTGGTGAGCGGTGGAGCCACAGACCAGGTCCGCCGCGGGGGGCTGGGAGGCTTGCTGCTTATTGGCACAGGCTCTCCTGGCTACCATGGCCCCGGTCAGCGATCTCGAGGGAGGGAGTTTGTTGGCCGTGAAAATGGGGCCGAGTAGGAAGGAGACCTTACTTGGAGGAGAGGGGAGTTGCTCCCCGGGAGGGGGCTGCTGAGGTGGCCAGCGCTGGCAGGTTCTCGGAATTGTGCGAAAGCGTTCCCGTGAACCTGCCGATATGCGCCTAGGTGGAACATCGTGAGGGTCGAACATTTAGTAGGTGCGAGTCCGATATAACTCGCTCTTGCCCCCGCAAAAAACGACAAAAAGAAAAAAAGGTCCTTACTGAGATGCTAGCCGGCCGTCAGAGCTGCTCGTAGAATGCGACGCGCGTGTTCGCCGAGCCCTGCTTGAGCCTCCGCAGCGTGGAGTACTTGTCCGCCCCCGCGCGGGCCGCCGCCTCGTGCGCGTCCCTCAGCCGGTCGGCGAGCGACTCGCCGCCCCCGCGCCCCGCCCCGCCCCCTTCGCCCCCGCCCCCGCCCCCTCCCCGCTCCACGCGCAGCACGGAGAACTCGCTGCGCAGCGACTCGAGCTGCCGCTGCAGGTGCTGCGACTTGGCCAGGTACTCCACCCTGCGGGCCAAGCAGATGCAGGGGCTGTCTCGATTTTTTTTAAACATCGCCCCTAACTATGCACCGGTGACATTAGCCCGCGTTGTAACGACGTTTCACACACGTAGATTTCACGTGGACGGACCCAGATCCGAAACAATCTCAATCCCAATCTCAATCCGAAAGAATCAATCAGTCTGTGGCTTACTTAACCTATCTCCGGTCTAACAAATAGCAAAGAGATTGCGTACCTCTCCTTCTCGATCTCCAGCGAGAGCCGGTGTATGTGAGGGTCCGAGTCGTCGGGCACCAGCTGGTACGAGTTGAGGTCCGTCTCGGGGGCGCCGTTGTGTGCGCCCCCCGCCGCCCCCTCGGCCGCCGACCCGCCCCCGCCGCCGCCGTCGCGCGCCCCCACGCCCGCCCCCGCCGCCCCCTCGCCCCGCCCCTCGCCCAGCTCGGCGGGCAGCGAGCACGTGGAGGGGAACAGGCTCGACGGCACGGTGGAGCACTGGATGGAAAACATTAGGTAAAATATATAAATGTAAGAGGAAAGTAACAGCGTATACTATGTCCCACTGCTGGGCAAAGCACTCTTCTATACGGGCATTAGGCTATAGTCCACCGCGGAATGGCGGACTTCACATATCTATGAAGTATTTTTTCTTTTTGTTATTATTTTCAAAATTTCAGGTTTCCTCAGGTTTTCCGTTACCATTGAACTTGTGATACCAGTCAGCACTTTTGATCCTGTATCGTGACCTTTGTCACTTTCCCGGATCGCCATATAAACTTAAATCATGGATCTAGCACATTATCCTCAGCACATAGCCAGGCTCTCATTCCTCGGGACTCACCGGTGGCAAGGAGCCCGTGGAGGACCTGCTGAGGAAGTTGATCAGCTTCTCCTTGGCCTGCTTCTCGGCGACCCTGGCGGCCAGCAGCTCGGCCTTCAGCCGCTCCGCTTCGGCGGCGCGCTTCTCCGACTCCTCGACCAGCCGCGCCGTGAGGAACTCCGCCTCGCGGGTCTTACGCTCCAAGTGCACCTGGAAGTGTGGACGTCCACCGCTAACTTTGGACCGGTCGCAATAACAAATCGATATATTTCGTAAAAACCGGCACAGGGATGCGTAGAATTTGGATGTTCACAGATAATTTTGGACCCGCCGGTACAAGAAATTAATATATTTCACGAAGTCTCTTTGGATTATTTCATGGAAGCACAGAACATTCCTAGAATGCGTAGTACTCATGTGCCCTTCTGGTGGAAACAGTATTCAGTGAGAAATGAGTTCACACTCGGCGGGTGCGCCAATCGAGACCCTGAGCGGCAGGCATGGGGGCGTCTGTCGCCCAATATGGGGGCTTGTGACGTGTACATGGTGCTGTGCCATTGAACCGGCACAGCACCATGTAGTAGAGAAGGTCTAAAAGGTCACAGTCGTGCCGGGGTCGCGGAACATTGCGTTCACGTGTCCCCCTGCCCCGTGGCTGATGAGACGGAGACAGGTGCAACGTGGGTTTATTATTGGGTACTCCCACACACCCCTGCCACTTCCCCCATACAGTGGCAGGGGATCCATAAAAGGGTGCGCCAATCGAGCCATCGACTCGGTTAAAGTTGGGAATGATATGGGGCACCTTCTCCTCTTCAGTCTTGATGGCGGAGAGCCTCAGGCGAGCGTTCTCCCTCTCCACGTCGGCCGCCTTCTGCGCCAGCAAGGACGCCTCCTCCTCCGCCACCCTGCCCTTCTCCGCCAGCAGCTCCGCCGTCTCCTCGGACCGCCGCTGGAATGCAGATAGTTGAAATGACTAAAGTAAACCGTTGGCCAAGTGACTACAATTAAAAACTTCAAGTAAGCAAACGGCTGCTAAGGTAAATAGAACTATACATTTTAAATAACCCCCATGCACTTAAAAGACCTGAAATTAAATAATAGAACCATCTCGATCAAGTCAGCTTTAAAAATAATTATAAATCAATTATCTAATAAAAACTTCTTTAAATAAAAGTTAGTGAAGTAACTATGAAACAATATACAGCACTGTGTGTGTGTAAGGGTAAGAAGACAAAGTGGGGTGCGAGCAGGTAGACATAGGCCTGATCAGGGAGAGTTAAGAGGAGATTTGTATATAAGGAGTTGGATGACGATAATGATGAAGTGGGGGTAGGAAGTGCCGCCTGCCTGAAGTTCATACAACTGCCGCCCATGAACATTTGCAACACCCGGAAGGTTACAGGCCACCTCACTCACCAGACGAAACGCAGGATCCATTACACTTCCATAAAGCCGTGAGGTATTTTCCCGGACAGACCTGCCCATTCGTGCAACAGCGAACTGTTGTGGCCCTACCTCAGTTGGAGGTTAGTTTAGTGACGAGATTTACCAGGGCGTCGTTGGCCAGGCGTATCTCCTCCTGGTAGTGCAGCAGCCGCTGCTCCATCGCGCCCCTCTCCCGCTCGGCCGCTTCTCGCAGCTGCTTCTCCCTCGCCAGCTTGTTTCGCTCGATCTGGCGACGCTGCAAAATCAAAATAATTTCTTCATCGACATGAGAAACGTGCATTTCATCTATCGATAGTCATTTTTTTAATCCATTCCATCCCACATGTACACGATGCACTCAGTGATTGACAATGTCGTTGATTCCGTAACATGGTCCTTCGAGCCGGATTTTTAGATCGTCACTACAGATTATAAATCGAATTTACTTGTTCGATACAATTTTAGAGTAGCTATTTTGCATAATTTATAATAGTCCAGCACGGCCGGAAAAGAACCACGGCTGATAGAAGACCGGCGTTAAGTAAAAAGTGTCAGCCCTATATCTGAGACTGGCGACAAGCCTGCAACATCTGTGGTACTGTGAACGTCGATGGCGGCAGTCCTCACTTACCAGAAAACCGCTTATTTAGTCGCCATCATTTTGAAATAAAGAAATTAAAATTAAGACACTAAGATAACATTATGCTCATTATCGAATTTCTACATGTGTGTGTTATTTAAAGAATCGTACGAGACAACATCCAGATCTGGATTCATTGAGAATGGTCTATCGATCTTACAAATAACGTGCCCTATGTCAATAGTAACAACAATGCAAACAAATAAGAAGTAACTTTAATATAATAAAATACATAACTATAGTTATAACATCATTTCCCACACTGATAGTACAATATCAATAGACCTTAGAAACATCAAAGGTTAAAATTTATTTTATGGGTGGTGGGTAAATGTCGAGAAATCTTTGGTCATTGGTGAATAAACAATTATAGATACTAGCCGCGTTTCTTAGTGTTCTCTCCAGTTTTCTATACATTGGCGACGAGGATGGAATAGACAAATGCACTTTTCAGATTGACTCCGTGGCGCAGTTGCCAAGGTATTGGCTTCGGCGTCGGGGGTCGTGGGTTCGATTCAGTTCACACGGGACAACTATTTGTGTGACCCACAGATAGTTGATTCGTATCTGGGTTTTTGTCCACGTGAAATTTATGTGTGTAAAAACGACCTTACAACACAGCATAATGTTATCCTAAAGTAAGGGCAGAAGAAAAAAAAAAGAAGGAAGAAAAAGAAGAATGAGAATGTGCCACTGTGTAAATTCCAAGAAAACTATATTGTGTTCACCTGCTTTTCCTCTTTGGCCTGCGCCTTCATCTGCTGCACCTCCATCGTGTCCGGCTTCCTCCGCCTCATGTACAGGTCGTGGTTACCGATGCACAGATCTAGAATCTGACAAGCGCTTTGTGTACACTTTACTATTGTATCTATGTATTTATTCTAATATAAGAACAGAAATAAATTGAGATGCATTGAAAAGGGCTTTCTACATCATTAGACGAAAACACAGAAACAATTAACCTTTATTTAAATTTATATAGTGCTAATCTCAGCACTTAAAGAGGAAAAATTTATTTTTTTATAAAAAATGGACGAAAAGATATTCGCCGCTGCGGGAAAGAACACACGTGTTCCGGATTTATACCCAGGCGCTTTAACCACTAAGCTAAACGGCTGATTGCCACACCGACGAAAATCTCGACGTATTTCATATACAATTTTGGGCACTTTAAGCATTGCTTGGCGCATCTATTGTTAGCTTATTAAAAGCAACAAACACTTTCAAATATCCTTCAGCGGCAAAAGCGACTTCTAACAGGAATGAATGATGATGAAACAATATGAATGTATAATAGAATATATGAACATGAATAAAATTGTCCATCGCACATTTTGTTGGGTGTAAGTCTAAAGAAATAAAGAAGATGGTTAAATATACTAAATTTAGTCATATTAAAACAAACTTTGATCAGAAACTCAAAGGTGAACTCAACTGCTATTATTAACATATTATAAAGTAATATAAAATAGGCCATAATAATATGATGACTGCCAAGTAAAGCACTGTACTTTTTACACATTTTAAGTGTCAAAAAAAAAGTATTGCTTTTAGAGACTTACCAATTTATTCATGCCCTTGGGTGAGAAGAAGATAAAGTTGGTGACGCTCTTGTCCACGAATTTGATGACGAATTTCTTGTCATCAAAAGATATGTGCTTAATCTCAGACCAGGGGAACGTAGTTTTGGGGGTAAGTTTGTTATCCTTCTCATATATGTTCAAGCCCAGCGCAGTAACACCAAGATAGAGGTCTGTTTCTTTCTTGTTCTGGAATTGCATAGAGATTTTAACTTATGTTTCAAATACACACAATATTTGATACATAAGATTATGTTTTTAACATGCTGGTGATTACAAAACAATGAGTTCATATAGATGCCATGGTTCCATCTCGGAAGGAGAATTTTATAATCTCACCCTGCAATAGGATAGGACAAGAAAGCAAAGTGATACGTACGAAAATTGAAAATCATTATATAGGTACTCAATTATAAGGCATATATAAAATTAACTTACATTAATGGCAAAGTAGTTGACTCCGTACATGTCCAAATCCTGAGCAATTTTCAGATATTCCATCTCAGCTTCATCCCGTGACATGCCTTTGTGATCTGCATACCTAAATATAAATTTATTTTAAACATGAAACGCGAATAGTTTAAATAATTTCTTTTTAATCTTTATTTTTAGAATGGGGTTTTGTCATGCAGTGAAAATTTAAGTTAAAGCATAACTTAAAGTTTCATAAGAGCAGAGCAACAAGAAAACATATTGCATTACAATCATGTAATCATTAATACTTGTTTGTTCATATCAAGTTGTTTATCAGTATTTCCTCATCACACAGTCCTACATAATTATGCAACTGTATAGTGAAATTTATAGCGGGTTGTAGTAATTACAATAAGAATTTATCAAACGATTGTTATTGAGTGGATTTCAAACTAGAAGAATTGTACATTTTTCGTTACCACAACAAAAAAAATGAGATTCATTTAAATAGTGTAAGCAATCTGTCAACTGACGTCCTTACCATATTTTTATACGGTCCTCCCACATTTCCGGTGTCATCTGATACTGGTCTATAACCCGCTGAGGCAGCAAATCTTCACTTGCTAGCATTCCAGGCTTGTATGCACTCTCATCATAGTCTCCATACTGTAAATTGAAATTATGTAACCTCATTAACACAAATTTGCTATACTAACACAAATGAAAATCACTAAATGAGGTTGCCAGAAGATCAACACAATTTTATTAAAACAAGCTGAACAACCCATTACCTTAGCCTGCACAGCATAACTTGCCAACAATACGGAGGCTTCCGGTGGGCAATAGATGTCCATACTGAGTATGGCCTGCTTCACTTGCAGGAACAGGAGGTGTTGAGTCACCTCCTGTATCAGCTCTTCAGCTACATCCTCCGGGTACAGCTTGCAGAGTAACATGAATGGTGTGCCAGGCATCTGAGAGACACACTGATCCTGCACTGAAAATTAAAATAGTCTTTCATACTATTATTAACTTTTTAATTCATTTACTTTTGTTATTGCAAGGAGAAAAAAACATATATTACATTATTTTGCAGACTCTGTACTTGATCCAAGCCCAGAGCAAATAAAGTATTAGTGACAAGTTAAGTTCTAATGGGACAACTATTTGTGTGACATGTGCATAGATATGTGTTTTGCATCTGACTTTGTCCACATGAAATTTATGTGTGTAAAATGTCGTAAGGGCAATATTAGAAAAATAATAAAAAAAGGATTTGTAACTACTATCTGATAATATGATTATATATATAACATAAACATACCTACAGTTTTAGAAATGTTTGAAATTCACAGGATACATATGTATGACTAATTATACATTGGATTATAAGGTTGAAAAATGAGACTGTAAAATATAATAATCTCAGCTCAATCTAGTTAGAAATGGTTTTTAAAACATAAAACGACATATAGCTAACCTCGCTTGTCCAGTTTTAGCCAACTTATAAAATGTTTTGTATCTTCAAACTGCAATCCAAAGAACCAGGTCTCTCTGAGGCCTATTGTCCTGCATACTAAGTCAAATAGATCTCTTCCAGTTGCACGCCACTACAAGAATGGATATATTATTAAGACACCACATGACAATAAATCGACAAAACAAGTAAATATATTTTTTTTAAATGACAACTACCTAATTATATTTATATTTTATAGTAATAATTGAACAATTTGATAACTGTTTTGGTAATTGTTTATTTCCTCAAATAAATTTGACTACTTTAAATATGTATTTAGAAGTCTTTTTTAATTTGGAGAGTATTAAAAGCAGAGAAAAATTATTTATATATAATTTATACAAAAATTTGCGAATTATTAAAAAAAATTGAAATGAAAACACTGAATAGTTTCATATATTTAAATTTCATTTAAACAATCTCTTTATCATTATAAAACAAACAAACCAATGGTTTTATAATTTTTGAATAAAAACGGGGTCCACTTGTAAAAAGGAAGATCTTATCTATAGGTACAATGTTTACATTGGAAGTTTTAATGTTATCGTCCACAAAATAAACATTTCATGCAGCTAGAAGCGCGGTCTGGCCCCGGGGTCAAATCATGACTCACTGGCGGCGTTTCGTGCTAATTCGTGTTAGCATTCGGAAATTATAAGAGTAAACAATAAAGGGATATGGGAACGTTGTGACGGAAATCTCACCTCAAGGTTGAACTCAAGCTCCGCGTCTAAAGTGCACACTTTTACGGGAAAAGACTTGGAAGCCTTCTTTCTCCTAAAAGGTGGCATCATTTCTTCACATAATTACACAGTCGAAAGAAACACAACAAAACACAGGCAATAGGTTATGATAATTATTCCAACATAGTTACGAATTGTATGCAACACCAAACGTTTACGTAATGTGCAGCCGGTCGAGGAATGTGTGTAATTTCACATTGCGTACTATTTCCAGCCGTTATTATTTACAAACAAAAGGAACGTCAATGAAACAAGAATGCGAGGCTGAATGAAGAAAAATTAGTCAGAAACCAATAACGTTCCATTATACGTCATAATACTTAATAATTTTACAGATAAAATATATTCAATTATCATAACAAATTGCGCACAAATTATTAAAAACGTTGTACTTTGTTGACTATTAAGACATAAAAATCTTTACGTTTTTTAACTATGAAAAACTCTAACTGGATTCCGGATTTGCAAGTTGACGTGGCGGCAGTGGGCAGGCCAGATCACTCGAAGAATTGATGACCGATGGGGAGTAAAAGCTGTCTAGTGGCGACCACGAACCGGAAGACGTAACGTTGGAAGGCCTCCCCATAAACCGACAACATCGTAAGAGTAGCGGGCAACCAGTGGATGCAAAATGCAAATGGAAGAGTGTCGTTTGTCATGATGTTCTAAGGGGGAGGCTTATGTTCAACAGTGGACATCTTGCGGCTGATGATGTGCTGAGTCCGTTAAAATTTATTTCTTCTCCCACTGTATTCAAATGTCAACAAACATAATATGTTATTTATTTCTATTTATTTTAAACACCTCAGTGCAATTAAAAAACACTAGTAAAATTTAAAAATGAATCTACAATGCACAAGTTGTAGGCCAAATATTATTCTAACATTTTACCATAAATATTTTTAAAATTAGCCTGTTGGCTTTGGCTGGCTTTGTCGTAAGTCCGAAAGCAGACAGCCCGTTGACTCAAGAGAACATAGTAGCTGGTGTATGACAATAATACAATGACACCTACACAACAGCTGCCGCCATATCCACATATGCCGCGGATAGATGGACAATTCGTCTTACGGTGGGGAAACAACTCGATCCTAGAGGCACTCTAGGGGAACCTAGTAATAAGATCGAAAATGCCCTTGAGACACCACTGTATCGAATCGATAATCAACTAACTAAAACCATTAGTCTTCTAAACTTAAATAATAATATTAAAACCACGTAAGCGATTCTAAAGTGACCTAGCACATGGAGATATCACTTGCAGGCTGCAAATCGGGAATCGGGTTTTGCTGATGAACGTTTTGTGCGTAAATTCGTCGTTGGCATCGTGTATAAAACTATTACGTTTTTGGACGGCGCCACCACGGACGCTCGGTCCTTGGTACTTGGGAAAAACATTTCGAGCAAATGTATGATCTCTCATACAACCGATTAGTATTTACAATTTTTGTTTTAATTTATCAAGAGATTACTGAAACGAAGTGCTCTGCAAAAACTAGCATTTTTTGACAGGTGGCATTCACAGTAAGTTGTCAAATTAATATTTTTCAGTTTTGACTTTGACGTTTCTCTATCTTTTCAAAACTTTAAACACGTGTTTATATTTTGTGTTAAGAATATAAAAGACAAAAGCTAAAAATGGGAAAATTTAGATCAAAACTAAAGGGTAAATCAAAGGGCAAGAGATGGCAGAAGGGTCAATCGTCGAATTCGAACCCAAAAACTCAAAAGTACAGAGAAATGGCCAAATCCCGGTTTTTCCAAGAGAACCTCGGTAAGTTTTATGCAAGATATCATAATTATTTCTTTTCATGCTTTAAGCACAAATAAAGTGTTTGTGTTTCTTAATACATTCCGCGTCGGAATATCGTATGATAAAATGCGTTTTATCTAAGCTGACTGAATTCTATGAATGGTAAAATTCTGAATAAAACTGTTTGTAGGAAGTACTGGTTTAACACAGCAGGCTGTCTTAAAGCATGATGCTATGATGACGTATGGCCACAGCAGTGGTAAACCGAAATCAGATGCCCTAAATGAGCTGACCATAGCAAAAGACTTTGAGAATATGTCTGTGAGGACTGGGGACGATGAATCTGAAACTGAATACTCTGGTTCTATGAAGTGGGGTACAGTGAAGTCGTTCCAAACATTTGCATCTGATTGGAGCCAATGTTCTAATGTCAGTTTTAGCAAGTAAGTAGTTATAGTTTGTGAAAATTTCTTGCTTTGGTGACTACATTATTTCTAAAGGCTTTTAATACAGTATATTAAGGCCTTCTTTGGCCATAGGGTATTAGATCATAGTTCTCCAAATGGCCCTAATACAAATTGGTGAAATTGGTTAACATATTACAAATATTTAAATTTCTCCACAATATTTTCCATTGATACCAACCGTGATGAGAATGATGAACAAACAAATTTCATTTCAAATATGAATTAACAGTTTGATAGGCACTGGGATTTCAACTGAGAATGGTAAAGTATATTGAAATAAAGGCTCTTGTTATGTGTGTGTTTATACAAAAAAACATTTATAATATAATGGACACTTGTAAGAGTGAGCAATAATTGGATAATAGTCAGATGTCCAAATAGTAATGGTACTCAAAACCTTATCATTAGAGCCTACTTTTTTACGGGGATGCTTATGTTAAAAAGCTTTTTTAGTACTTTAGACTATAATATAAATTCAGATTCAATCATTTACCATAAAGCTGTAGGTTTTCATATTTGGTTCAGGCTTTATTCTAGTTTATTTTCATATCAAAATATAATATAAAAAAACAAAAATGTTAAACTGTTTGTAGGCTTTTAAATAGGTTTGATTCAAAAAATGCTGTTCACAAGGATATGCTGGCTATATTAGCCGCTGTGACTGATGTTATTAAAGAGCAAGGAGGTAAAGAATCTACCACAGAATATTTTGCTGCATTGGTATGTCCCACTTTAATGTTCTTTATTACAGGCGGCTTAGAAGTATATATCCTTTATTCTGTCTATGCAAAGAGAGTTTTTAAAAGTCAAAAAGTATCATTTGTAATAACTTTTTGCTACAAGGCAAATATGTAAAAGAACAATTTTTTAAACTTGGCTCTCAAATTTCTTTAATAACTTTTGCCTTTCAATTTCAAAGTTGAATATAATTTTACAAAATTTTCCTTCTGCAGATGCAAACTCTAAAAGCGTCTAATGATGAAAGCAGCATAGTTGCAACACTATCACTTCTAGCGATGGGCATCAAGTCTGTACCTCAAGCAGTGCTCAGGAGACAGTTTTCGGACTCTGCTTCAATATTAATTGAGTTATTGGAGAAGAATATGCAAAGTGAAAATGGTACACTGCTGCGGAGTGCTATTGGATGCCTGTCCGTACTTTTGAGAGCACAGGAGTATGCTTTGTGGGGTGATTCTTCTACGATGAAAGTATTTGAGGCTGTGCTTGCATTCACATTACATTCAAAGCCTAAGGTGAGTAAAGCAATATTTTTATTAGAGAATGTTGCAAATGAGAAGCCCATAGAATTGCATCACAACATGCACAGCCTTAATCAATCTTCTGTGAGGCTGCAGTAGTTTTCCAGACATATAAAGTTAGCTGAAATTTTAAATAACATGTCCTGGTTATTAAAATTTGTAGAAAAAGTACGAAAAGATTGTCGCCGCTGTGCATTATGTGTTTTGATTAGAAATTAATCGTTGAATCAATGGTTTTCAGGTACGAAAGGCAGCGCAGCATGCAGTTACTGCTATTCTACGGGGCAGTAGTTTCATGATACCATCAGAAGATCCAAAAATCAAGGTACCACTTTGCTTTGTAGTCATTACTATCTATATATTACTTTATTGATGCGAATTACAAAATAGAATAAATGTAAATGTTAAAAAAATGTCAGCTTGTATTTAATAACTAAACTTTTACAGGTTCCTAAATTGCATCCGGCATCAAATAGAGTAGCAGAGTATTGCTTGTCCCAAATAAAGGCAGAAGCACTGTTATCTGGTCACCGCTCCGTTCTCCACATACTGACAATGCTCCGTGACATGCTCCATGTATTCAGCAAAGATTATATAAAGGTAGCTAAGAAATTTTTTTCAAGGTTTTGAAATTTTGTTGTTGTGACAATGAGTATCACAGTGGTAAGCCCACGCAACTGTTGCACCAATGGGTCGGTGGGGGAAGTACCACAACCTAACAGAAAAACCGGCGTGAAGTGGAAGTGTGACACTTCTGCGTTTCATCTGGTGAGTGAGGTAACTGAGCCCGCTTTATTAAAAGATGCCAATGGCAGTCCATAGGCGGTGGTTATAAGTAATTACCATTGCCCATGGACTTTTGTTCGACGTCTACATCAGATGAATCGCCGTCTCTTTTGCCACCTTGTCACGTAAAAAAACTGTATATTTTTTGTATGTTCACGTGTTGGACCTCTCACAATCATCACACACTGTTAGGGATGTCGAAAGTGAAGTAATATAATATCAATATAGCGATAATTATAAAAATGTCGGCCTCGATACATCCTAGAGCTATATGTCAGGCCACATTTGCACAGGACGACCTGTGCAAATGTGAGGGAAGTCGATGGATGCAGGTGGCTCGGGATCGTGTTTCATGGAAATCCGTGGGGAGGCCTATGTTCAACAGTGGACTGAAATTATGATGATGATATCTTTTCTTTTGTTGATTTTTACTTTATGTGTTGCAAGGACGTTTTTACACACATAAGTTTCACGTAGACAAAAACCCAGATGCGAATCAACTATCTGTGGGTCACACAAATATTTTTCCCGTGTGAGAATCGAACCCACGACCCTCGACGCCGAAGCACGCCACGCAACTGTGCCACTGAAAATATCGAAATATCAATATTCCTAGTTACCCGTTGTCCGAACGAAAAAAAAAGGTACGTCAAGTATTAAACATTTGCCACCAACGGACTCTTGCCGGTTTCGAATTCGAATTTTATAAATTAAGAATATCGTTTCCGATACGATTGTCGATATTGAACATTTTTCGATTTTTCGTATCCTTATATATTGGAGAATATCGATGTCGACATCCCTACCGTCCGCAGGCGATCTGCGAGGCGATCCTCTCGCTGATGGCGCACAACAACGTGTACATCCGCACGTGCTGCATGCACACGCTGCACGCGCTGCTGTCCGCGCCCGCCGGCAACCTGGGGGGGGCGCTGGCGTCGCAGCTGGCGCGCGCCCTGCTCGCCGCTCGGCCCGCCGCCGCGGACACCGGCCAGGTGCCCGCCTGGGCCGCCGTGCTGCAGCAGGCCCTGTGCTGCCTCGCCAGGTCGCTGATTCTCTCTCTCTTTCTCTCTTTTGACTCCTCCTATTACTAAGACTCCGCTGTGTCGTGCCCGCCTGGGCCGCCGTGCTGCAGCAGGCCCTGTGCTGCCTCCTATTACTAAGACTCCGCTGTGTCGTGCCCGCCTGCCTCGCCAGGTCGCTGATTCTCTCTCTCTTTCTTCCTGTTAACTCCTCCTATTACTTAGACTCCGCTGTCCGGTGCCCGCTTAGGCAGCCGTGCTGAGGCAGGCCCTGTGCTGCCTCGCCAGGTTGCTGATCTTTTCTTAAGGGTCCCGCACCCAAAGGGTAAAAAGGCCCTGTTATTTTATTTACACTTTATGTACGAACTAGTACCAAGGCCAACTTAATGCCATTTAATGACCGGTCAACCTTAGGGTGGTGTAGAGAGAGGAGAGTAGGTGCACTTATATAACGTGTAGAACGATGAAAGGTTATTCATACACTAAATAAATAAATATATAAATATAATATTACTAAGACACCGCTGTCTCGTGACCGCCTGGGCCGCCGTGCTGCAACAGGTGCCGTACTACCTGGCCAGGTAACTGATTTTTTTAAGGGTTCCGTACCCAAATGGTGAAACGGGACCCTATTGCTAAGACCTCGCTGACTGAATGTACCGTCCATATAATGAACCGTGGTAGTTAGACAGTTGGAATTATACAGCGTGTCGTTACCATCGCGACAATAAATGAACACACGTCTAACGCTACTTGCCAATAATCATTAAAAAAAATTAACGTTAAACAAAATCCATAATTAAAAAAAAAAATTTCAAACAAACTTATTAAGTAAAACAGAAACAAAATTTGTAACATCCTATACAACTCGCGCCACAGCGTCGCATTACAAGCCTCTCCTTGTAACAGTATGTTTTGTCTCTTTTAAATTCATTCAACCCATTCATATGCTTTTTTACAAATGAACTTTACATTACGCTTTTATAGGTAAGGATGTTCTAAAATTCTTTGTTTTGGAAAATTTAATAACTCTGTAAATATTGATGTTTAAAGAATTTAAATGTTTAATACAACTTTAAAACGTTATCCCCTATATGCGTGTTCATTTATTGTCGCGATGATAACGACACGCTGTATAACTATGACAATAAATAAAATAGAAAATATTTAAGTGGGCTCCCATACATAAAAAATCATATCTGTGGAACTCTTCGTGCGCGAGTCCACACGCACTTGGTAGGTTTTTTTTAACATTGCCCTTACATCAGGATGATATTATACGTTGTGTAAAGACGTTTTACATACATAAATTTAACGCGGACAAACACCCAGATGCGAAACAGCTATCTGTGTGTCACACAAATAGAGAGACACCCACAGGTAATTTTTTCGGATTTGGGTATGTAAAACGTCCTTACTAACATGGTTATATCATCCAACAGTAACTGAGCAACATTTAGTTACTACTACCCAACCCACACAAATCATAATCATCAAATCAATTAAGTGTTAATTTAATTATAATTTGTTACAGATTGGATCTGAACCTGTGTATGCCCAACCTTCCGCCGTTCGTCAACATCTGCGTCTCCGAGTTGTGGCTCTCGGATGTCCCTGACATAAATGCGGCTGCCACCAGCGCACTTAAGGTGGGTTTTTAATTACCTGTGCATAGTAAACTACCTTAAAGAGACTATCATTATTTTATAGACTAACATATACATACAATGGTTCATGTTAACATGTATGGAACTGTGGTAGTGTCATGTTCGCTGTTACACAAGTGGGCAGACTTGTAGAACACTGGCGTGAATTGGAAGTGTTATGCCTTCACTTTTCGTCTGGTGATTGAGGTAATTGCAATGTGTGTTCACCTAACATCAGGTGAACCGCCAGCTTTCCTGTCACTTTATGATATTAAAAAAATCATATAATGAAAATAAAGAACTATAATTTATTTAGCGGGAACCATATTGAGATAATACATTCAATTTAATTCCCACGATTGTAATGACCTCTCATATGTTAAAACGTATAGGACGTGCTGTCCTAAAGAATTAGACATACACACATACATACATTCGAAAAACATTACCCTCATTCTGCAGTCGGGTAATGAAACAGTATAAAAAATACAAAAGACTTGGCGAGGGTTGAGAACCGCTCAAATACATCCTTTCACTCTACACCTCTGGTTGACCGGAGAGGGCCTTTGTGTGTGTATTACTTTTAATGGAAAAAGGAGCAACATTATGTTTGTTACATGTGCAGGCGATCCTGATGGACTGCGTGGGCGTGTGCGCGGCATCAGCCGAGTGTCTGGTGAAGCACCGAGCTCACGTGAACTCGGTGCTCAGCGCGATAGGCACCGGCCTGGACAACCCCTTCAACCAAGCGCTGCGCCACGTCATCATGACCATAGCGGTCTGCTTCGAGGTGACAAGTGACCTTTTTTATTAACAAAAAAAAACATTATGCAATTTCTTTTTGCCTTTGGGGAGTTCCTTGAATTTATATTTTGAAAGATATTCATTTTTATAGAGGGTTATTATTTAGCGTGTCGTTACCATCGCGGCAATAAATGAACACACGTCTAACGCTACTTACCAATAATCATAAAAAAATATTAACGTTAAAAAACTCCATAAATAAAAAAAATATTTTTCAAACAAACGAATTAAGTAAAAAAAAGAAACAAAATTTGTAACATCCTTTACAACTATAACTGACTGATTCATACATTCAGAGACTTTTTCATTCGTTGCCACGGCGTCGCATTATAAGCATCTCCTTCTAACAGTATGTTTTGTCTCTTTTAAATTACGTAACTTTACGTTACAGTTTTATACGTAAGGCTGTTCTAAAATTCTTTGTTTTGGAAAATTTTATAACTCTGTAAATATTGATGTTTAAAGAATGTAAATGTTTAATACAATTTTAAAAAGTTATCCTCTATATGTGTTCATTTATTGTCGCGATGGTAACGACACGCTGTATATATTATCGTTAAACTTTCCTACTGACTGACTCGTAATTCCCCCTCCCCCCCATCCCCATGAGCTTAATGAATGCAATAAACAATACAAAATTTTATCACTTGAATGAATGGCAAATGGACAAGTATCAACAGATAACGAAATATCTGTGAGAACTAGAAGTAATTAAACATTGGCTTTTAGTCAGGTACAACACCCTTGTATTTTCTTTTAAAAATACGTTTAAAATAATGTGTAAAAAACAGTCCATGTTTTTTCTTTGCATCTCTGCCGTTTAACAGTTAATATAAATAATCGATTATCTACCTCACAGATAGGCAACGAGCATCTCGCGGACAGCCTCGGCGCGCTGCTGAGGAAACTAAACGAGAGGAAGGAGAGCCACAACTTCGACCTCCACAAGGAGGTGGAACATGCCACGGGATGCGCCGTGAGAGCCCTCGGCCCCGAGTTCGTGCTGAGGAACATCCCCATCAAGGAGGGAGACGGGATCAACCTGGACAGGAGTTGGCTGCTGCCGGTGCTGCGCGAGAAGCTGGCCGGCGCCAGGCTGAGGTACTTCGCCACCGAGATCCTGGAGCTGGCGACGCTCTGCAGGCGAAGGGCCCGCGAGTACGGCCAGGCCGGCGACAGCCCACGCGCCCACACATACGACCTGCTCTGCGCCCAGCTGTGGGCGCTGCTGCCCAGCTTTTGCAACTCCCCCGTCGACGTTAAAGACAGCTTCAAGTCCGTGGCCCGCGTGCTGGGCAACGTGCTGAAGGACAACCCGGAGTTCCGCCTCTCCGTGATGCAGGCCTTGAGGAAGCTGATCGCGTGCAGTGCGGACAAGGAGGACGATAGGAACGAGCTGGCCAGGTTCGCCAAGAACTACCTGCCGATACTGCTCAACATCTACATGTCACCGGCCAAAGGCAGCGATGCCGTTGGTCAGAGGCTGGCGGCTTTGGAGACTATACAGGTGAGCGTTCTGTGATATTTTCTCTTTTTCATCTCTATTCCAAGCCCTTAAGGCACTATTTGCTAAGTTCTGGATGTTTTTAACAAAGACTATGCAATACATATTATAATTTAATAACAGATAAGCTTTATAATTGCAGTTCTCAATGCAAATAAACTAGTTTTCAGCAATCATTTTTTCTTTTTTATGTGAGAAAGTGGCAAACGACCTGGCGGTTTATGCTAAGTGATAACCGCCGCCCATGGACATCTGCAACACCCGTGGGATTTAACATTTTAATACAGTGGGCTATAAAATGTAGTAGTAGCCCAACAAAATGTGAGTTTGTAGTAATAATTTTCAATGTATGAAAATTCCCAAATGATTTCCAGGTGTATCTGACGATTAGCGAGGACAGTGTACGCGATGAGCTGTACAGCAACGCACTAATACAGCTGGAGGCGGCCGTCGATAAGCATTTCCAGCGGGAATCCATCCTGGATGTCATCCGGCTTCTTGTGCTATACCAGTCGAGCGAGCAGATCACTCTACTCTTCGACAAGTGGGTCATCCCGCTATGTGAGACCACCTTGGAGGACCCCAAGACATACTACAAGAAGGCCAAGAAGGCCTCCGGACAAGAAGACACAGAAGCCAACCGTCAGCTTAAATACAAGGAGAAAGCGAAACTGCTGGAAATGGAACACAAGAAAGCATATCGGATACTTGAGGAGATCTTCACGAGTGAAAGAGACGCATGCAAGGAGTTCATAAAGAACAATTATAAGAAGATAAAGAAGATGCTCATGAGCTCGCTCAGTAATGTTGCGGCTAGCAGCAAGGCTGCTAGGCTAAGGTTGGTGCAATGTTGTCAATTTTTTACGGTGGTAGGGTCACGCAGCAGCCTCGGCTGTTGCACGAATAGGTAGGTTCGTCCGGGTAAGTACCACGACCTCACAGAAGACCGGCGTTTCGGCTGGAGCTCAATTTTCTAAAGATTGTCAACGCATCTGCAACCGTCGGGTGTAGCAGAACATGATCCCATAATTTTGAAACCGCAGGTGCATCCAGCACCTGATAGGGGCGTCGCCGTTCCTGAGCGGCGAGAGCAGGCTGGTGCGCAGCGCCGTGGCCGAGGCGGTGGTCTGCACCAAGGACGTCAGCTCCAAGTGCCGCCAGGGCGCCTTCGACCTCATCTCCGCCGTGGGACGAGTGCTCAAGCCGCAGGAGGGAGGTGGGTCATATCTCGCTTATACGCTGCTGCCTAAATTCAGAATACTCGGGCATCCCAAGTTCAAATCCCAATAAAATTGTAAAGTGCTGCCTTAACACGCGCTTAGCGATGAAGGAAAACATGGTGAGGAAACCTACATATTTTCGAAACAAATATTTCGAATATATGCGGAGTGTGCCATTGAGGTCGCCCGGTGGACTATGCCCTAATACCCTCAGTATAGAGGCCTTTCCCCAGCAGTGGGATGTATAGTTTTTTTACTACATAGATATTTATATTGAGATTCCTTATGTTACAATTTTCAAAGATTCAGTATTGTAACAAGTTTTAGTTAAGGCGCTGTATGCAGTAAAAATAGGTTTTTCAAAAGATTTTTTAGCAAAATGTACACATTTTATAGCAGCAAAAAAAATTATGTTAATCTTGATCGTACATTCTAATGGAACATTGTTTCCAAAACATATTCTCGATATATTTTCTCGATAGAAAAACATCATGAAACTACCTCTAAAAGAGAATTTCAAATCCAAAAATGAACATAATACATCAACAAATCTTAATGAAATTAATATCAGTGGTGTAGAATATATTAATAAAAAGGATTGTTGTTTTAATTTGTTGATTGAAGTAAGATATTTGTAAATATTAATTAATTTCATCAAAATTAATTCAATCGCGATGGCCAAAACACCGCGCCACCGCGGCGTTGTTTCGGCTCTCTTCCAACTCCACACGTTGAACAGAGAGCGCTGAGGCGCCTTGCTAGATGGATCTATGCCGCTCGTCTTCCGCTCACCGTTACGAAATATGTTCCGTATTTATTTATTTTTGAGGGTTATAATTTTATTAGATCTTTCAAAACTAAAAAATATATATTCACATATTTCGTATTTTAAATTATTTGTATGTATTAACAGTTGTTAATTAATTTATTTAAAGCGTAATTTCAATATCTTATCTCGTGATTGGTCTATCAGTGCTATACATACAGTGTATAGGACGATCATTTTTTAAATGGGTTCAAATACCGAAATTTTTTGTTTTACTTATTGTTGATTTTCTTATTTGGAAGTATTTCTTAATTATCATTTAATTTTTGTAATTTTTTTTTATTTTCATAAATAATTACAACGATATATTATTGTATTTGTCTAAAGTTAAGAAGGCACTCCTACCAAGACATCAGCGCAAAAACTGATGACGGCGAGAACCCTTGTTAGTGGAAGCAGTAACGCTGTGGTCAAGGTTTTGAATCTTGGTGATCGCGAGGTCTGCTTGAACAAAGGTGACGTCATTGGAAAGTGCGAGGAAGTTGTCTGGATGAAAAAGTGTAGTTCGGTTACAGGCGCAGACTCGGCAAACAGCAATAACTACGGATTAGTGACTGAGCTACTCGATGACTGCAAGAGTAATCTGACTTATTCGCAGGGCATTAAAGCTAGGAAGTTTTTACAGCGCTACGCGAATATCTTCTCCAGTCAAGAAGGGGACCTTGGAAGAACTTCGATGGTTCAGCATAGGATAGATACCGGAAGCGAAAGACCAATTCGTCAACGAGCAAGACGGATACCAATTGCAAAGGAAAAAGAAGTTGAAGGCCTTTTGGAGGACATGAGAAGGAATAAGATTATTGAACCGTCTACAAGTCCGTGGTGCTCACCTGTTGTGTTAGTGAAGAAGAAAGATGGTAGCACGAGATTTTGTGTGGACTATAGGCGTCTCAATGATGTCACTAAGAAGGACAGTTACCCGTTACCTCGAATTGACGACACTTTGGATACCTTAAGTGGCATGAAATGGTTCTCGACCCTAGACCTGAAATCTGGATACTGGCAGGTGGAAATTCATCCAAAAGACAAGGAGAAGACAGCTTTCTCGACCGGTTTACGGCAATTTAACGTCATGCCCTTCGGATTGTGCAACGCACCTGCCACATTTGAGCGACTCATGGAGTGTGTACTTGCAGGCTTAGTTGGAGAGGCTTGCTTAGTCTACTTAGATGACATCATCATTGTCGGCCGTGACTTCGAGGACCGTTTGCGAAACTTGGAGCGAGTTTTCGCCAAAATAGAGGGAGCTAAATTAAAGTTGAACCCGAAAAAGTGTCGTTTATTCAGGAGCAAGGTCAACTATCTGGGCCATGTTATCTCCAGTGACGGAATCCAGACAGACCCGGAGAAACTGGAAGCAGTTCAAAAATGGCCTACCCCTAAGGACAAAACCGAAGTGCGGGCATTCCTCGGCCTATGCTCATACTACAGGCGTTTTGTTAAGGGATTCTCAGAGATAGCCAAGCCATTACATCGGCTGACAGAAGATAAACGACCATTCAGTTGGGATGGGACTTGTGAAGATTCATTTCAGAAACTGAAGAAACATCTGTGTGAAACACCAATCCTGGGGTATCCACAATCTGAAGGTCAGTTTATAGTCGACACAGATGCAAGCAACACGGCCATTGGAGGGGTGTTATCTCAAAAACAGGGTGAAGAGAAGTTGTTATTGCATATTTCAGCAAATCGTTATCCAAACCAGAGAGAAACTACTGTGTAACAAGAAGAGAACTCTTGGCTGTTGTAAAGACGCTACAACATTTCAACAAATATCTCATCGGCAGACAGTTTTTACTGCGAACTGATCACGCAGCCTTGAAGTGGCTACTGCAATTCAAGAACCCGGAAGGTCAAGTAGCTCGATGGATTGAGCAGCTCCAGGAGTATGACTTCAAGACGGAACACCGCAGCGGAAAGACGCATGGAAATGCCGACGCACTCTCACGAAGGCCGTGTTCGGAAGACTGCAAACATTGTGTTAAGCAGGAATCTAATGAAGTTACATTAAAGCTAACGAGGACAAGTCCTTTGGGTCTCTGGGAGAATGATGCTATGAGGGAGGCTCAAGAAAGAGATGACGACCTTGGGCACATCATCACATGGAAGAAACGGAGTGATGTAAAACCAAACTGGAGTGAGGTTGCACCCACTGGCGCTGTCACTAAGGCGTACTGGGCGCAATGGGACAGTCTGATACTTCAAAACGGAATACTCTACCGGAAATGGAAGAAGACTAACGGCAGAGAGTTCCATCTTCAGATAATTGTCCCGAGAACGAGAGTACCAGATGTTCTCCGTGAAATACATGATGGCGTATCAGGAGGTCATCTAGGTGTCAAGAGAACGTTAACAAAAGTGCGAGAACGATTCTACTGGTTGCATTGTCGAGATGATGTACAGGATTGGTGCCGCAAATGTACTACTTGCGCTGCTGTAAAAGGACCACAGACCAGAAGCCGTGGGAACCTGCGGTTGTATAACGTCGGTGCACCGTGGGAACGAATTGCAGTTGACGTAGCTGGGCCATTTCCTGTAACGGAATCGGGAAACAAGTATTTTATGGTCGTCATGGGCTACTTCACCAAATGGCCCGAAGTATTCGCCATACCAAACCAAGAAGCTACAACAGTCGCTTCTAAGTTAGTCGAAGAAGTGTGATATGTCGTTTTGGTGTGCCTCTAGAAATCCATTCCGATCAGGGCAGGAACTTCGAATCACAAGTATTCCAGGAAGTGTATAGAATTTTGGGCATGCATAAGACGAGGACCACCGCGTGCCACCCACAGTCTGATGGAATGGTTGAGAGATTTAACCAGACCCTTGAGAGGCATCTGGCGAAATTGGTAGACGACAAACAAAAGGATTGGGACAAGTATATACCACTTCCTTCTGTCGTACCGAACCGCCGAGCATGAGAACATAAAAGCTACCCCGGCGTATGTCAATTACGGTAGAGAACTACGATTATCAGTAGACCTATTGACAGGAGGGTCACCGGAGGGACCAGAGACCGTACAAGACTATGTCTGCAATTTAAGAAAAAAAAATGCGCTATATACACGCCTTGGTTCGGGAAAATGGGTTACAGTCAAGTGAGAACATGAAAACCAGATACGACCGGAAATCGAACACGGACGGCTTCGACGAAGGGTCACTGGTGTGGCTGCATAACCCAACTCGTCGGAAAGGGAAATCCCCAAAGTTGCAGACCAAGTGGGACGGTCCATACAAAGTGGTTACCCGACTGAATGATGTGACTTATAGGATTCAAAAGCAATCAAGAGGGACATTCAAAGTGGACCGTCTGGCGCGTTACCATGGCAGTAACAATGATGCTCGGGACGAGCATCTCTAAGAGGGGAGTAGTGTTATGAACACACAAAGGAACTAACGCCATCTAGCGTCAACTATTAAAATCACTAAAGAACAAAGACGACATAAAACCCCCTATTCAATACTAGATGGCGTTAGAGGAACTGCTGTGGAACTATAGTCTCGAAAAACCGGGTACATTCGCGAACTTTCCGGAATCACGAACATGTTCGTGCGTGTCGGGTACGTTCCAGGAATGATCTTTCTGGATTAGTCCGGAACCGGTCTCGGCCCATATAAAAAGCCGCAGGGAGGCGAGCGATGACAGTTCAGTTTGAGCTACCTTCGAGGCGACTTCGGAGCGAAAACTAGTGATCAAGAGCGATACCAGTGAAACCTACGACTTGGCTACAAAACAGGACACCGTTAGTGCTTAGTGTTTGGACCTAGTGCTTTGTGTTGGACCTTGTGCTATTGAATAAAGTTTTCAAAAGAGTCAGCAGGTCTTTCTCTCCAAATCCTTCGAACCCCTAATACGTAACAATACAAATAAAGATTTTATCGATAGTTTTTTAAAAGTATCGATAAAATCTATATAAAATTATAAAATATATAAAATTTTTTAAAGTAATATGACATAGTAAATCTTGAACATTTAAGGGATAAATTAAAATTCCTAATATTAAAAAAATGTAATAAAAAAGTTGTATTCGTAATTTTATGTATTTCTGCAAAAAATTTATGAGCAATTTCTTTAAAATAACAATATAAACCATAAAAAAAAATTATAAGTAATTTGCCTTTATTAATTTATTTGACCTTAAGATGTATTTTTAATCAATTCTAATCCGTTTCCTGATAATTTAAAATAATTAATAGGTAGATTTTCTAAAATTGTTGATTGCTTTCTCAAACTTTATATTTGTTTGTTTATTACTATTCCTAAAATAATATAAGAGTAAAATATAATCATGGTCTATAAAAGATATTATAGGGACCATCTGTGTACATTTTCAACAGTCTTCCATGATACTATCGATAGTGTCCTACGGCCCATCACTACACACGAGGTAATGAATGGTCTAGCGGCGCGTCGACGAAACTCGCGCGCTGCGCGCCGCTAAGCGGCGTTACCCCTCCTCCGCTTCCTCATACTTCACCACCCAAATAGTTAAAAATTCACTGCATACAGCACCTTAAGCAAGATAAATACCTTACATCTGAACCCTGTTTTAGCTCCAAATACATACCGTGTACCCCCTATTCATTTTTTTTCCTGCTGAATGTACTTGAAGTTAAATATAAAAAACTGCTCCTGGATATCTGCAGCATAAAGTCTTTGCTGATTGCTGCCAACCCTTAATAAGTGGTCCTCCGGTGGTATCTTGAGACGGAACACCATATAATGAACACACGTAGTTTACGGTGATCCTTTTTGAAGCCGTGTACTTCTTCTAACTAGCCAGGTTTTGCAGCAAGCAAAATCTGGAACAGCTGTAACATTGAACACTGCGATAAATGATCACTTGAGTTTACGCTGATCCTTTTTGAAGCCGTGGACCTCCTCCAACTAGCCAGGTCTCGCAGCAAGCGAAATGTGCCCAGAGTGAACGGGTCGGTTGCAACAGGAATGGCGGCGTTCGTGGAGCTGGTCAGCGCCGGCCTCTCGGGCACGGAGCCGCGGCTGGTGAGCGCCAGTGTGCGCGCCCTGGCCTCGGTGCTGTACACCTTCTGCGAGGACCTGGGCCTGGAGGCGGCCCAGGGCCTGCTGGAGCGGGCGGCGGGGCTCATGCAGCACCCCAGCCGCGAGGTGGTCGCTGCCGCCTTGAGCTTCGTCAAGGTAGCCATCTTGAAAGTCACATAGGTGATAGCTGCTTTTGAAGCGCCAGATAGAGTCCTGAAGAAATCTATCATTTTATCGATGTTTATAGTAATATCAATATCAGTCTCAATACGTCTAAGATAAAATATCGGATGTTGGTTCCTAGAAACCCCTTTGTCCAAAAAAATTGTAGTAAAGTAATACTTTATTTAAAGGTGGCAATTCATTTGCCACCCTACGGGCGTTGCAAATGTCATGGGAGGCGGTTATCACTCAACATCAGGTGAACCGCCAGCGCGTTTTCCTTTTTCTCACATAAAAAAAAATAATAATAAATATTTACACCAACAAACTCTGTGCTGGATTCGAATTTTAAGAAGAGATTTAAGATATTTTATTTATTTATTTATTTATTTGGCACGGTTACAAAATACAAATTCTAACATGACTAAATTATTACAGACTAATATATATTACTAAACTTGCATTTCAATAAAAACCGAGCACAACATGCAATTTTAATACTGTATGTAATAAATTATAGTTATAGTTACTAATTTACTTATAACAAAGAAGCAGACCAATGTTCTTAGAGATTGAATGTTTTATATTGATATTTTTCCAACATAGTCACCAACATATCAATCACTGACTCTTGACAGATCCAGCTGTGGGACATAATTATATATCGATGGTCCCTACACTATCGAATCTGATAACATATGTTTATATAGAATTAAATTCTTACATGTTTTCTATATAATTATATATATATATATATAAACAACTTCAAATGATCATCCTATAAAGATTTTCAGATTAGCGTACTTAGGGACAGTCCTCATAGGATATCACTTTACAAAATACAAAAGAAAAGTATGTTTATTAGTTATCTAGTACCGCAGTAGAGAATGTTGTCTAAAAATGTGTCCTAAATATTTATCTATCGCTCCAGCGATGCCGTTGACCAAGCGGTGCCACTCCAATTCCAGGTGTACACGAAGATTGTGCCCACGGAGGTCCTCGCTGGCAGCCTGCCGCTGATCTTCCGCAGTCTAGCGGCCATGGTCGAGGACTGCAAGCGGCACTCGCGCCTCGAGATCGGCCACTTCCTCGCGAGGGCGGTGAGGAAGTTCGGGGCCGAGGTGGTGGAGAAGCTGGTGCCCGCTGAGGACGAGGTCACGCTGCGGCGGCTGAGGAACATCCGCAAGCTGGCCAGCAGGAAGAGACGCGCCCGGGAGCAGAGGCGGTCGGTCACTCTCTGATACTAACGGAAAACAAAACAGAGTTCAAATATCGCGCTCCGTATTCATTTTATAATCGATATTCACGAGTTCCCTTTGTGTCTCCGGTATAATACCAATGAAATTAATATGGGACCGCACGGGAAGCAACGGCGATTTCAAAAAAAAAAAGATTCGTCAAAACCGGCCCACTCAGTGTGTTCAAAAAGTTCTGAGGTAGCAAACATAAAAATAAAAAATACAGTCAAATTGAGAACCGCCTTCCTTTTGAATAACCAACTTCAAAAAAAAAGAAGAACAATAATGTCCGGCCGCGGTATAAGCTGCTGACTTTTATGTGGTTCAATATTACCCGATGGAGCTGGTCTATCCGCGCGTCAGTTGCATAAGCTGTTATCGTTCTACCACAGTCCATATGGTGATCTTATACCACACTCGTGCATATTGTGAAAATATTCTCAGTAGTGCCTGGCCGAGCTGTTTTCCACTACGGTCGGATCTTACCCTTGACCATATTACTTGTTAATGACCCCAATTCCCCAGCAGAGGGCATGACGAATCGGACACGGAAGCTGACATGGCGGTGAAGGGCACCTCCACGACCCTGGAGGACATCCTGAAGGACTCCGACTCGGAGATGGAGTATCTGGAGGAGGAGGAGCGGCCCAGGGCGAGGCCGAAAGCGAAGCGCGCCGGCGCCAAGGCCTGGATCCAGGACGACGCTGACGAGATCGTCGACCTGGCTGACGTCTCTGCCGCAAGGAAGATCACCGGTATTGACATAATATACTACTAAAGAAAACGAGCTAAAATGACCTTATCAAATCAAATCAAAATATATTTATTCACATAGACGTTTGCGCGTTCTTATGACACGTCAAAATGTTACATTAATGTTTGTCGGCTACCACTGGTTCGGAAAACAGTTTTTGTTGAGAAGAAACCGGTAGAAACCAGGAGAAACGCAAGGCACCGCTCATTTTTAAAAACGATTAGTTTATAACTTACTCTTCCAGTAATGTCATTTTAGCTCCTTTGCCTTCTGATTCTCCATTGTCTGGTTATCTAGTGCCCAATGTATAATCGTGGCTTAGTTTGGGACTAGAGAATGTTGTGTGAAAATGTATTCTAAAATATTTATTTATTATTTTTTTAATTGGCAGCGACCGACCCAACGAGGAAGAAGGTGTCTGCGGAGGCGGTGGCGAAGAAGAAGGACGGCGGGTTCCGGACGGCGGCCGATGGCAGGCTCATCATCAGCGAGGACCTGGCCGATGATGAAGAGCCCCGCCCCAGTGGTGACATCGACAGCGACACTGACGACACCGGTGCGTGCTCCAGATGCTCAGCTTTCTAGAAGCTTCTCGGGACCATGGTCTTATCAGCTGGTATCTGAATAGAATAGAACAGAATATAATATGCATTATTGCACACATGCTCCTGATGCTCACCGTTCTAGAAGCTTCTTGGAACTTACCAGCTGGTGTAGACTCATTTCAGAATAGAATATTCTTTATTGTACACAAGGAAACACAGTAAAAAAACACTTCTGCCTTGAGAGGTTTCTTATAAGCCTGAGATTTGGCTTGGGATTAATAAAAATTAGTTGACCCATATGAAATTTTGGCACAGCACTGTGATGACAGACTTAGTGATTATGGTGCAAATATGAAATAAGTATTTATCAACGAAATGTAAAAGGGTGAAAAGCATAATATAAGGTATCTTTAATTTCAACGAATCGTCAATAGATGGCATTGTCATACATTTTTTTTAGTTTTTTTCTTTTGGACGTTTTCTGATAAGATTTGGACTATCGCTTCGCAGACGACGAGTCGGGCAAGGCTACGAGGCTGCTGATGCCGGGCGCCAAGCGGCGCTTCGACGATATCCTGAGCGTGAAGAGCGGCCGCAGCAGGGCCAGCCGGGCCTCCGCCGCCACCACTGCCACCACTGCCACCGCCACCACCGGCACCGGCAAGTACAGAGCCGGTGGCAGGGGAATTCACAGGTATCCATCACACGCTTTATACGCTCACGACGCTAGTCGACTTATATTAAAGCCCATAATACAGTCATGTTAGCACATTGAAATATAAATCAAATAATTCCATACTATTTTTTTTTTTTTAATGTATGAAGTGGCAAACGACATTCGCAAGTCCCGTAGGGTTGCAAACGCGTTGCTACCTTTAAATAAAGTAGGCCCCTGCCACCTCGCACACCGACGAAACGCAGAAGCGGTAACACTTCTTATTACGCCAGTCTTCTGTGAGGTTGTGGTACTTACCCGGACAAACCTGCCCATTCGTGCAACATTGAACACCGTTGCACGGTCCCAGCACTTCCCCAGTCTAAATACGTGCATTAAACAGTAACAATAAGTAATTTCAATTAAAAAATTATAAAGTACTTGGATGACGAGCGACCCCTCACCGTTAAAGCTGCTCTGCTGCTGGATATTGTATGACAATGTTGCAAGTTACTATCGCGCGTGACACTTAATGCGACAGCACTGAAATTGGACCCCCGATGCCTTTCAGACCCCTGGGCTCAGCGGCGTCCGGCGCCGGCAAGGAGTACAGCAGCAAAAAGGCCAAGGGCGACGTCAAGAAGAGGGGCAAGCCGGACCCCTACGCGTACCTCCCACTCTCCAGGAAGAACCTCAACAAAAGGTCGCTTAGGACATCTATTGCACCTTTACAATTACAGTGATTAGTGACCTGTTTAAAAAAACATCAATATTTGCGAAACGTACAATAAGGATTTGTGCACTTATCAGCGAACGCGGTGATTGGACAGGAGTGAAAGAGAGGTTCCGTTTTACCCATTCCGTTTTTGGTACGTAACAATACAAAGATGGAAAGGAAGCAAACACTTTAATTCATACATTAAAGTTGTCCTTTTTTTTAATAAAAGAATTACATTTGCGTATTATGTGTATTGATTATTTGTATTAAGAAGTCATTACTTTGTGGGTTGCAGCATATAAGTTTTCTGACGTCGAATTAGATAGTACTAGTTTGTTGTTTTAAATTAAACCTGTGGGTGCCGGCCAGCCCACCGGTTCTGCGTTCGATGTACCTTTAATTGTCTAAAGACGGAAAGAGTAACATCAATTATACAAAAAAAAAAATCTTTTATTTTCTAATTAATAACCAATTGTATTTTTTTGTCTTTCCGCAGGAAAAAGGCGGTCACGTCGAAACAGTTCAAGGGTATCGTGAAATCGAAGACCAAATCCACGAACCTGAGGTCGAAGAGGCAATAAAGAAGCGATGCACTCGAAAATCTCGTGCAATCTCTGTCCGGATCGTTTAAGAGTAAAATATTTTGAATGGAGACTGTGCTCTGAGTAGTTGTCAAGTAATTTTAGTCATGTTGATTTTTGAGGTCTCCTGGTACCATCGTTTTTTTTTTCTATTGCTCCGTATAATTATTTATGTTATCAGTCACCCTGTGTATTACACCATTGTAATACATTGGTAAAGTTACTTACAATGATAATAGTCCCTATACATTGTAATAAATAAAATTAATATGTTGTTAAATCACCAATTACAAAGTCAAAGTCAAAGTTAATATAACATAATTCGAGCTAACAACTTAGTTGCAGCTAAAAATACAGTATTTTTTAGGCTCCAAGTTAAATATGTGCTAATATATGGCCAGAAATTATAGTTACTATTATGTACGTATTTAAGCAATGGGTAGTAGCTAATGGTGTCTATGATCGATTCGCAAAAAACATCATAGATGTCATTTTTAGAGCTATAAGTTTCATAGAGTGAGATATAATCCACATATTGCTAGTAATGGGCTTTATCTCTTACCATATATTTGAATATTGTTCGACTTGTAAACATTATTACTACGGGTAGATTGTAGTACACTCTCGAATACCTTACTCAGAGAGCATTAGGAAACAGCAGTATGACGATGTGCTTTATGTGTGTGTAAATAAAGACTAAAATGTGAATATTTCTGTTCTGTAATTCAAAATGTTGTTTCATTGTGGTCCCAAACTAGCAAATTGAAAAAGGTTGATGAAAATTTGTGAAGGGGCTTAACCGCGATTCGGATATTTTCTAAATTTTTGTTTCAGCGTGACTTTAATAGACGAAGCGACATATATCGCGGAGGTCTGTCATAAGCTTACCTGCCGATCGGTAAAACTCAAAGTTTCTTTATTAAAACTTATCACGCCGATCTTCCTATATAACTTTAAAAAAACTCATCCAACGCAACGCGTACATCAATTATTGCGAGCCTCGAAAATGAAGACTGAAATAAAACAGTAAAACAATGAAGTCTTCTTGGCGCAGTTTTAAAGGTAATCTTGTATCTTGTATTAACTGATGTTTGTGCTTTCAGTCCCGAGACTATTAAAGCTTCATCTGACGCAGAACCGGTGGGCTAGCCAGAACCCACGGGTTTGGGCCCTCCGATGTGGGTAGGGCCGCGCATGTGCTCATGCGTGCGTTTAACTACGACATGTCATCTAAGGGCCATCGAAGTTGCGGTGCGGACCGAGACCCCGATGGCCGTCGACTGTGTTTTTAGCTAATCGGTGGCTGGGGGCGGTGAGAACCGCCCTGGAACGCGGGTGTACCTTGTGTACGCGTTGTGTTGGTCTCGCCGTGCTCGGAGGCGAGGGCGAACTAGTGTGTTTGTTGTTGCACTAGCTGTGGGTGTAATGTTATCCGGCAGGATTTAAAGGTAATGGCTTCGACGCCGAGTATCGTGGGTTCGAGTCCTATAAGCAAATATTTGTGTGACCCACAATGTGATAATTGTTTCCGATCTGGGTGCTTGTCAACGTGTTTACAACATAGCATAATGCTATTCTACAATAAGGGCAACGTTTTAAAACAAGGAGAAATTGAAAAGGACCACGTCTAAGTTTTTTAAGCGGGAACTAAAACCCGACGGATATGGAACGGAACGTTATCACAATATCGTGTGTACATATGTAAACTCGCGCACGTCGCCCAGAGGGGTACTCAGTGATAACGGATTCTCATTTTCCACACTCCTTGCTCTCTATCTCGATGGCATATGTGTGATGACCCGAATGGCGTAGTGAGAGGCGGACTTGCCACTTGCGCCAGAGGGTGTGGGTACGAACCATGCTACTAAATATTGTGTGAAGAACATAGTGTTTTTCCAGTGTCCGGGTGTTTATATTATGTATAATATGTATTTTTTACAAAGGAAAAGTATGTTTATCAGTTATCTAGTACCCACAGTACAAGCGTTGCTTAGTTTGGGACTAGAGAAAGTTGTGTAAAAATGTGTTTTAAATTATTTATTATTATAAAAAATAAAAAAATAAATTATTATATACAAGTGACTCCGGTTATCTCACTCAATAGTTGAATATCAAGAATTCAATACTTCTAGTTCACGGCCTTCTGTGAGACTGTGGTACCTACTCAGACAAGCCTGCCCATTCGTGCAAGAGTAGAATCTGAATAATTATTAAAATACTAAAATTGATACTCAAGAGAAGCTTATTTTACATTATTTACTCTTTAATTCCATATGGAGGAAACTTTACCATTAGAAGTAGCCGGCCATGTTAAGTCTGACTAGCGCCGACTCAGCTCGGCTCTGTTGAGATCATCAGCGGGATCTCTCCCGATCGCACAGCCTCCTTCTGAACCACCATGATCCTCTCCAACTGCCTTTGTACGCCGTCTCCTGGGTTCGATTCCCACACGTGACATATGGCCCGTGATATTCACGTTTGTGTAACCTCCCACGACACAGATATTATGTCCATGGGCAGTAACTTTAAGTAATCAATAACACATCAGGAGCCGATATTACGGTCAAGCCTTGATAGCTCATTGCCCGGGCGCTCGATTCTAATCGCTCGCTTTTAATACTCTCGAGCAACCCGAGTTCGATCCGCGGTGCCGGCACCAATGAAATTGTTAATTTTTAGTGTTGAACTATCACGTGCTCAACGGTGAAGGAAAACATCGTGAGGTCACCTGCATATTTTCGAAATAATAACAAAAAATATTTCGAAGATATGTGAAGTCCGCCAATCCGCAGGGTCGCGTGATGGACTGCGCCTTGATACTCTCTGTACATAGAAGGCTTTTGCCCAGCGGTGGGACGTTTATAGGCTGTGAATTTACTTTAAAAAATCACAGTCCTTGGCAGTTGTCAAACTCATCGAGCCAACAAAAGACTTTGTTCAACATGGAACTATGGTTGGAGCAAGTTCACACGAACGCGTATTGAACCCGCCAGCAACTTCGGCCGGCTAATTACAGTTCGGTGAAAGTGCTACATCATACGACTGACCTACATGTTGGCGTTAAAACGTTCTTGACCTCTCATTTAGTTACGCTATAAATTTTTAATCGGGCTTAAACTAATAACTTAGTGCATTCACTCGCTGTTAACTCGTAAATACACTAAAGGTGTAAAAAGAAGCGAGTCTACCGTTTACGTAATATATTTAAACTATATACTTGATCTTTATAGATAATATACAACTATTTGTAGCATATTCTTTCACATAATCATTATATATGAATATATAATATTAAAAAAATAGTCCGTGTTATTTGGAATGAGATCAATGTAATTATTGGTTCCACGTTAATAATACAACTTGTATCGTATAGCCAACATCGCGTTGATGTCAAAATTGATCACCATATTCCGATGACCGCGTGGTGCTGCGGTCGACTCTGCCCGCCGATGTTTGCACAATTCGCGCAACTTTTATTGGTTTCCACTGTTCCATTATGAATCAACCTCCGATTTATTCCATAATTTAAGAAGCAATCTTGTTATTATTTTGAAACAAGTACAATTTAGATATTTTGCAAAAACGATTGTATTGATTTAAAACTACTTCGTAGCTTTTACTCCTCTAGGAAGATACTATAAAGTTGGCCTCTGATCCGTTCTGATGAATATTTCATAAAATTCATATTATTCAGAGGACCCATTCCGAGCAAAACATTTTACATCTTGTAACATGATAGTGTTAACTATGACGTAGCTAAATGATTTGTTGCATGCCCATGTCTTTCCTACATCCTTCAGATATTTTGCAAAACGATCTAAAAGCTTTAGTCTCAATACCGAACGCCGCAATGAAAACGTTTTAATTCTAAAATTAATTCAATTTAAATCAAATAAACAAACAACGTTATATTTAGATTCTGAAATGCGGCGACGTAGAAGCCAATTTATATTTTGATAGATACATTATCGCGTTTTCTTTATCCCTTTTCTTTCTCAAAGACTAATAAGTTGATTTGTACTTGAGGACATTATCAAAAAGACGAGGTACCCAAAATTTTTCCTACTTTCCGCCGCTTCATTGCCCGAAGATTGGTCGCGGCGATTTGATGGAACGTTATAGAAATGCTACTGAACGTATTTTTATGTGATAAGCTGGCGAGTCACCTGATGGTGAGTGATATCCGCTGCCCATGGACACCTACAAGACCGTAAGGTTGTTGATGCGTTACCACCTTTCATTAAGTGGGCCCCGGCAACCTCACTCACCAAGTAAAACGCAGAAGTGTAACACTTCTACTTCTCGCCGGTCTCCTATGAGGTCGTGGTGCTTCCGCGGACGGACCTGCCCATTTGTGCAACAGCGTCTGTTGCGTGGGCCTACCACAGTACCAACGATAAATTTTAAGAAAACAACGGTATCCACGGTATTAGGTTAGTTCTGCTTAATAAATTATTTAATCATCCAGCTTTTACCGCAATATGAGGTGCTGTGTTAATATGATGATAGTCCGAGCACTCGCTTTTAATTCAAAATACTCTAACTATCAGAGTTCGAACTCCGGTGCCGGCACCAATGAAAATGTTATTGCAATTTTAAATGCTGACTTATCAAGTGTTCTGCGTTGAAGGAGAAAAAATATTATCAGATATCTGATATGGTGAAAGTACCGGGCGAACCAGGGGAGACAAACCTTAAGCTTTACATCTGTCTCCAGTAAAAAAAAAAAATTGGTACTTGCTGTTAACTTCCATGGACTTAGGAGACATACCGATCTTGGAAAAATAGATATTTTAATAATCAAATTTTACGATTGGCGGTTAAAGCAGTTGCTCTTAAATAAACAAACTGAAAAACAGTATCCTGATTTGGCCACAGGCTACCCCGGATTACTAAAAAATAAATACTAGACGAGGGCTTTTATTAAATCTCTTACTGAGCGTGGGTTATTTTTTGAATGGCACATAGGTTCATTGCTAGTTTGCTAATAGTTAAAACCTACAGTGCATTTTAACGAAAGCAATAATTCCTGCCACAGCCATTTCTCAAATATAACACGAGTGTAGAGTACACTAGCAATTTCTGGAATTAATACATATTAGATTTCCGATTCATTTAACACTAGAACTGCATACGACCAATGTCGGTTTTGCATCTCATATTCGTGTAATCCAGTTCTCGGACCTTGGTGGTGACAGCTGCAGTCTTTCCTTTCTTAAACTGACCTTCGATAGTGCATAGGCTTTAGATTCGATTACGATGGAAAGCAAATACCTATGTGTCTATATTTGGAAAATAGTCTTTTTTTTTTTCGAAATACGACAACCGTAACACGGTTTTGAAATACATACAATAAATAAAAATACATATTGCGATAAAATTTCCTTTTGTAAATATGTCGAATGTTCGAATCCCAAGATTATTTATAGCCTAATAATATCAACTCGCGAACGATCATTAAAAATTTGGCCCTGGCTTCCTTATTCACCGGACGAACCTTTGTACATATATATATAAGTATATGTATATATAAAATATTACACTTGACGGCGGTCGTCCGGGGCTGTGGTATTTTCCCGAACGGGCCTGCCCATTTGTGCAACAGAAGACATTGCTTTCTACCACAATGAATGGTGTGCATTACCTTAGCATGATGAATTAAGTATGTTACAAACATAACCCTTTCTATGAGAGATGATCCTGAATCTGTTGCAAACAAGGAGATACAGCCAGATCCGAAAGAATCATTTTAGATCATACTATTAGTCTTAAATGGGAAATGTACCCCCAAATCTAGAAAAAAACATAACATTCTATCTCTATATACTGCCAATTTCAGTTTTTAAATCTACAGTGAATATGTGAAATATATAAATTGTATAATGATTAATGTATAAAATAGATTCTTATGCCTTTATAGAACATTTAAATTGAGGACATTGTTTTTTTAAATTGCAAAATTAATTTTACATACAACATTAATATGTAACAAACATTTTATGGCACAACAAACTTGAATTCTTATTTTGGAACTTCACTTTACGCAGTTCCAAAGACTTATATTGTATAAAACACAAGAGGATGACATCTTAAGTAATTCTTCTGAAATGACATTTCACAACCCATATTGGTTTATACAGAACTTTAAGATATGTGATATGTAGTATATGCAATAATTCCATTTATATTGTTATTAAAACCAAGATTAACATTAATTTGAATATGTATTGTTAACTTGATACTCAACATAATTTAAAGATTTCATGAAAAACCCCATACTAATTAAAACAATTCATTTCAGTTATTGAGGTATCTGCCTTTATTTTCAAAAGGAGGCAATTTACTATTATGAATAGACTTATTTCATAGTATTTATATTTTTACATGGAAAATTTCATCACATTAAACATTAAACCTAGGCCATTTCGCAGTATTCATTTCAGTATTAACAGTGATTAACAGTTTGTCGTCTCAAAAAAATACAACCATTCTGCATAATCTATTACTTAATTTTCCTAATATGCGCCAAAGGCAGCAGAGAACGATTTTAGAAAATTCTTATAAATAATGTACAAAATAATACAAACATTAGTTCGCTCTCTGGACAAAAGAATGAGATTTAGTATTATCATAACATTAAATTCCGTTGGGGAAAAAATTCGTGATTAATTTACATTTACAATGCGATTCGATTCTTTACAGAAAAATAAATATACAAATATATGACTACACAACCGGTGATTGCTTATACGGCAGTTCAACATTTCTCATCTGCAAGGAGAGGATCAAGAGCAAAACCTAGGTCCAGCACGGCCGGTGAAGGTCGCTTAGCGCTCTTTATTGAACTAGACCTAGGTTTCCTCTCTACATGTGTTAAATGCCCGTTTAACGTATGCCTCATGTCCGCACTGCCAAAGAGATCGCTCAATGTCTGTTGGACATCTTTACAACCACTAGTAGCACTGCACGTCACTATTAGTTTGCGCACTTCGGGCTTGTTAGTCTTACTGGTATTGTTCATATGCATTGTCTTTGATAACGAGAGCGCGTTCTGGTAATAATAATTGTTCGACGTTCCGCTCGACTTGCACGACCTGCTCAGCGAGGACTTGATGTTACTCCGGACAGTCGCGAATTTCTTGCCTAGCGTGACTGCGCCGCCCGCGTGGGACGCGTTGAAGGTGCACAGGGCGAGCGGCCTGGGGCAAGACGAGTACCAGCACACGTCGCTGGGGACCAAGTGGGGGGGACCCTCGGGCTTCTCGTCCACTTTTACAGGCGGCGCGGCCTCGACGGGCGATGCTATACTCAGTATAGGAACGTCGGTCGGCAGATCCGCGACATCGGGGAGCAGGTAGGGCCCCGGTGGCAGCGGCTGGCTGAGAAGGGATGTTATGCTGGACGTGTCTGGCAGCACGCAGTTCGGGTCCTCGACGCTGAGTAGGCTCTCGTAGATATCGTTGACCTGCTGCTCGGCAGTCAGGCCGTTGAGCACGCTGAGGTCCAGGTTCGTGTCGAGGAGAGGTGGGAGGTTGAGCGGTGTGGTTGGCGACGGCTGAACCGCCGCTGCGTGCAGGGAAACCGGTGCGGAGTTAGACAGGGAGGAGTTGGCGTCCCGTGACGCTCTGTGCTCCGCCAGAAGGGTGTCGAATGGCTTCGACCGTCCCTCCACCGTTCTGCGTAGCGACAGCGCGTGCGCTTTACACGTCAGGGACCTCGTGCAGGGCTTCGGGTTCTCTGCGGTCACCACGCCGCAGTGCTTGTTCGGATCGTATTCACGCAAGTTAAACTTCGATTTACTCGTTTTCGATCGAGATTGCGACTTAGTCGACGGTGTGCTAGGCGCCACCGGTTTTAAAGCTTGAGCATTCAGTACATTTGTGTCTATCACAGATGATAGCATCGGAGATGTGTTAGTTGCAAATTGTAAACTAGATAAATCTGTATCGGCTATGGTATAAAGAGAGTTTGCATCTACTGATGTATATAAGTCTTGTGATTGCACAGTGTCGGTGGTCTGAGGAAAATTGATCTCCTGCATATTTCCTATATCTCTGATTATGTTTTTCCAGTCGGCAGCATTTGTGATGTCATCGGCACTCTGAATCCCTTCAGAGTTCATTATTGCAAATATGTCATCGGTAATGTTTTCACCAAGGGGCAATTCATCTGTGTCCTGTATACTAACAACTGGTAACTCTCCACTTTCAACGCTAACTTGTACTTCTCCTGCTGCTGACGTACTGGCCTCATCTAAGTATTGCATTTCAGGCTGTGGCAGCACTATCCTAGAGAGTGGTGCTGTTGCATTGTGTGCCGGGGAAGTTTCCATCTTCACTGGGAGAAAATCTACAGGAAGGGGTGGTGGTGGCACCTCCTTTTTGTGTCTACTCCTGCTTGGTACCGATTTGAGCTTCACTGTGGGCGCTGGCGGCGGAGGGGGGAGAATGGGTTCGCATCCTGAATGGGACTCTACTAAATGTCTATATGCTGCACAACACTTCACTACCACTCCACACATATGACACACGGCTGCATTTAAATTGTCCATCTGTGGGAAGAGTCCATGTAGGCTCATGCTCTCATACTTGAGGCGGTTAAGGCCCGCGCGACGATACCGCGCTTGTCCTCTATCCGCCAATTTATATGGATGAGCGTCGTGCACTCGCCGCACGGACGCGCCACCCTTCGGCTCCACAGCCGCCGGCGTCGTGAACACCCCGACTTCATCGTCAGGACGAGGCGACAGGTGGCCTATTTCACTAACCCACAGATCCCAAGGCTTCTCATTGCACTTGACTGGACTGACTATTTTCGCCGTAAAGGGAAACTCACCGGACATATTTTGCTTTTTACTGATGTTTTGATAAAAAAATATTGTCTCGCGTGTCCTCACGGGAGACCAGCCATAGCGAACATCTCGCTCATTTGATAGGTTATCATCCCATATCTGCCTCTACATCCGAGCTCGGCAGACGCAGCATCTAGTTCACATCGTACCGTGGTTGTTCACTTCATTATTTACACACAGGCAACAAAAACGTTTCACGATCGTTTTAGCTTTTATATTTACAGAGACAGATGATCCTGCTCACTGACAGCTGATTATGCAGGTTGTAAGTTTTTCTCCACCACGGGACACTTCCATCTGGCGACAACCCTTTCTACATGATTTTTCAGGCTTAAACTAATTTAAAGTTATGTTTGTTGACTTAATTTTATGTTATATTGTACTTGTTATACACATATAAAATGTCTAAAATTTCTGTTTGGTTGGTGGTGGTTGTGATTTACTACAGAAAGCATCAACACTTTTTTGAGTATTTGTAATAAAGCAGAGACCGAATCTGAGTTTCTATAATCTATGGTCATTCATGGTTATGTTGAGTGACGTGACAATGTAATAACAATGAGCTGTGCTACAAATAACATTAGCTTTACGACTACTTTAAATTAAAAACACCGTAATTTTTTTTATTATATATTCATTTAATATCGTAATTTTGCTAGCACTCAGACACAGCATAAGTACAATTACTTGCGATATTTTTAATTCTATAACAAAAGCATTTAATTACATAATTAACTATAACATATCTTTTCGTACTTTTTCTACAAATTTTAATGTTTAATTGCAGAGATTAGCACTAGGCCACTATAAAAAAGTTAAATTTCTAAAAAGCATTGGCTACATCTCTCATTCGAATTATCGTTGTAATGCGATATCCGAAATTGTTTGTATGCTGGAAAGGATATAACGATGGATGCGCCAAGCATTGCTGCAAATGGTAAAAAAGATAGATAAAAGACGTTAAGATTTTCGTCGATGTGCAATCAGCCGTTTAGCTCAGTGGCTAAAGCGACAGGCCGTGAATGCCGAAGGCGTGGGTTAGATTCCCACAGCGGCGACAACCTTTTCGTACTTTTTCTACAAATTTTATTGCCCATCCCATTGCCTCGGGGCAGCGGGAAAGGAGCCATCGGTTGCCTCTATGAAAGAAGCCAAATTGGAAGGCACGCTCTAATTTCCAGTACACCTTACCTGTAGGAGGGGGTTGCTCCCCGTGGAAGTGCTGCTGGCCAGCGCTAGCAAAGTTGCGGAAGTATGCGAAACTGTTCCCGTGACCCTGTCAATATTTGTTTTGGTTGGAACATCGTCTGGGTTTTAGTCGTTGCGAGTCCTCTCTCAACCTGCCATCCATAATAATTAATCCATAAATAATTTAATTCTCATACCTACCCTAGGTATGAGAATTAAATTATTTATGGATTCTTAACAGTCTGCAATTTTTATTCTGTATTGTATCTTTATTAAATGACGCGAATGGTTCAGATCTATAGAAAGTGACGGATCAAGTTCAATTAGGACGATCACGTTTAATCGTCACTCAAACTAGCACTGAAAGAAAAAACTTCCTCTTGTCATTCGGCCAACCCATTCTATGGGAAAGTACGGCCGTATTTTTTTTTTGGCGTTATGCTAAATAAAATAACTCACATTCGTACAGCACATTAGTACTATTAGGCTGTAGCGAGTAAGGTGAATAACGTTTTGTCTCACCTCGAACTGCCATCTAGAAAGACAATTTAGAGAAAGCATGTGTACGTTCCACTATGAGATATGCAACTGTCTGTTTCGTGCGTATCCCCACTAATAACTTCCTTCGTCAGGCAATGAATTTCTTAAGCGTGGCCCACGCAACAGTGTTTAATGATTAATGTATATATAAGACCGGCGTGAAGTGGGAGTGTTACATTTCTACGTTTCCTCTGATGAATGAGGTAACCGGGGCCCACTTTATTAAAGGGGGCAATGCATCTACATCCCTATGGGTATTGCAAATGTCCACTGGCGCCGTTTATCACTTAACATCAGGTGAACCGCTAGCTCGTTTGTACAATTTTCTCAGATAAAAAAAATGTATGCAGAATGCCGAATTGCATTGCAATACAAAAATCTAAACTACCCACCTTCTTTAAAGAAACGGCTATAAGATACGTACTTTAAAACAATAAGTAAAGGTTTTAGTGTTAAAAAAACCATTCATGTACGTTGGTTTTGAACTTTTTTCTAGACAATTCCATCTGGCACGCCATCGAACCCTGCATCGGACTAGGCCGACCCATGAATGAAATAGACGATCCGGACGTAACATTAACGCGCGCTTTAAATAATGTGATTCTCCCCCCGACAACACGGCACGTCTTGGACGAGGCGACAGAGATTTTAGCTGGTTTACTTCCACCGGTGTATCAGCAAACTACGCCTAATGCGGCACGCAATACATATATTGAAAAATACATTTTTGGTACAGCACCTGATTCGCAACCTACACAGAATACCCTCGTATTCCTGACCGCTTCTGAATCTCTTATGTCGTATTATGTTAATATATAATAAATAATGTAAATATAGTTAATGTTACTTATTAGCGAGTGACCGAGTTTACATGCGACCGTTTGCTCGTTACGTAATTAATTGTAAAACTTTATATTTTTTAAGACTGACTGGGTTAGCGAATTATTTATTTATTTAACATAGTATCTGATTACACCGTATTAATGCAAATAAGCAAATTATCGAAATTAAATTATTTTCATGGATGAATTGTTTATAATTATAATTAAATTATCGGAGTGGGAAAAAAAGAAAAACTCAAACAATGTCGCCAAAACGCCAAAAAATTGACAGTGACAATTCGCACAAAAGCAGCTGTCATTATTCGGTCTAACCATAACCAACCAAGCAAAAACTTGCTAAAACCTACCCCTAGAACAGTATCATCAGAATGTAATCAAAGCGTTTGGACATTAATGAGTATGATGCTAAAATTTTATGGTTTCAAAATCACAAAATTGATTTAATGTCGTTCAGAAGTGTATGTAGATCTATTCTATTCGGTATACCCATCGGTATAACATTCTTAGACACTGTTGGATATGTGGCCAAAGTAGAAGGGATTTCTATGCAGCCAGCGCTAAATCCGGAATCCACTAACACGGACTATGTGTTCCTATCAAGATGGGCAATTAGGGACTACGACATCAAACGAGGTGATGTAATATCATTATCTTCTCCAAAAAATCCAAACCAAAAGATAATTAAACGTGTAGTGGCTCTGCAAGGCGACGTAGTTAATACAATGGGCTACAAGAATCAATATGTCAAAGTTCCCGAAGGTCATTGTTGGGTAGAAGGTGACCACACTGGCCACACATTGGATAGCAACACTTTTGGACCAGTTTCTTTAGGATTAATCACAGCCAAAGCCATTTGCATTGTCTGGCCACCAGATAGATGGCAGAAACTTGAAACTAAGCTACCAGAAAGTAGACGACCCCTTAGTATAGGTTTATAAATCTCAGTGTTGTGTAGTTATCAAAAATAGGCTTAATGGTTTCATTATGTAGAATTACTTGCTCATGAATTATATTATATCTCTAAGTTAATAACTGCAAAACATAAAATTTTATATTCAGTGTTGATATTTATGATATAAAACTTTGCTATACACATTTTTGATCAATTCATTTTTAATAATGTGCTGAAGTAAAAATATTATTGAAACAAATGACCTTTCTGTATAATACAAAATACAAAAGCATTTTATCATTTCAGAATTAAACTATTTATTGTATCCTCATTAGTTATAAAATTATTATACTATTATTAGCCTTATTCTACAATAAAAAAGAGTCTGATAATCAGTCATTTTGACTCCTGTGCTTACAATTAAGAAATAATGCATATTTATTTCATTCCTACTATATTGAAAGTGTATATAAAAACAAATTATTACATTTATGCAATTATAAAATTAAAAAAAAAAACTATATGGCGTTTAATTTTAAATTTTTGTAGTTTAATTTGTTCACAGATTTCATTATTAATTTAAACTTAATGTGGAGACTCGTCCATATAAATTGCATGTGCAAGAAATAATTAATTTCTATGTTGTCTCCTCACCACTGATTGTGGCCACATGTTCAGGTGATCTGCCTCCAGTGAATATGAAGTATAAAAACTGTTCTTTCTTCTATGTGGAATAGGAGCCTTTTGCTGCGACAGTGGAGCTAAATACAAGTTTTCTTAGCTACAGTGTGGTGGAAGCACCACAGTACATTTAAGAAAATTTGAATTTACAAATTTGTGTATTTAGATCTTTATTTGTATTAAGATTTATCTGGGTTCATTTTTGGAAAGCCATCTCAACAGTTACCATATATAGTTCTGCCAATGTGTTCCTATTTTATTATATTTTTAAAAGTTATAAAAAAATTGCAATATGCATAGTAATAATTGCAAAATCCAATAATAATATGATTTTTTTAAATATCTATGAATCAATATCTGAAAATATGAATCAATCTATGAATCAAATATCTCAGAGACAATTAAATATCTTCTTATTTAATTGTCTTACTACTTGTTACATCAGTTTAATGATTAATAATAAGTAAATAGTATTTATTTATACCTCTTGAAAGGATTTATGCAATGATAAGAGTGCATTATTGGACAGTAAATACATCTTAATAAAGAAAATGTGGGGTCCAAATATTTCATTTGTAACCAACTATGATTTGAGATTGTATCATGAGAAACAAGGGCTAGATAAAACTAAAAAAAGAACTGGTATCATACTTTATATTTAATCAATATTTTTTAATAATTACAAACTTTGCAGCAAACAATACCAATTTTTTAATTACATAAAAAAATACTTACCTTCTAAAAAGTAATATCTTAAACATGGTCAACAATGTAAAAAGTTATTCAACAATACTGTGTATTCCATAGTTATCAAGGATTGTTACTACTTTCTCCCAAGATATCCCCTTACGAATCACTTTATACAATCCTTCGTTTGATAAATCTATGACTGTAGAACCTGTTCTGTTTCGCTCTAAACCCTCGCTTAAAACTCCGCCATCAAACACCGCACCTAAATGGCCATATAGATGTTCAAATTCCTTCACTGAAAGTGTAGAAGGCTCATTGCTAAAGTTAGCGCTGGTTAATGCAACCGGTTGATCAAATACCTTGGTGACTTTATTTATGAATAAATAGTTGGGTATCCTTATGCCAATTTTAGTTGTCTTTGGGTTTAGGTAAGGATTATTTAGATGTTGTGTTTTCTCTAAAACAATTGTAATGGGTCCAGGAAGTAATGTATAGAGTAAATCGTCAGTTAGATGATCAGCCTTACCCCATTTACGAACATCTTCTATGTAAGTAACACAAATTGCTACAGGCTTAGCGGAGTCTCTTCCTTTAATGGAATATAATTTCTTAATTGCCTGTGGGCAATTTGCACTGCAGGCAAGCCCATAAATGGTGTCAGTAGGCACTGCAATTACATGTCCATCTGCTAAAAACCGTGCTGCTTTAGCATATGCCTTATTATCCGAACACTTAATAACTCCGGCCATTTTATCAATCTTCATCTTCCTTGACACTGTTTTATTTCTCACTAAGAAACTACTAGCAAAACCAGGTCCTTTAAGCAAAAACATGCTTTTTATTTATTTTTGAAAGCAACTCAATCACGCCAGTTGTGGGCACACTCATGGTTACAACAGCGGTAAAAGGTTGTCATAGGTTCATCAGCTGATCGAGTTTGTAGCTGCATGAAATAGGCCCTACCATGTCCACATTTCGGGCAAACTGCATCTGTAGAGTCCACGTTTTCCCAGGCAGCAGCGCCGCCCATAATATAGTCAAGTTCCTAGAAAATAAAAGATTGGTTATAAAATAGCTAGACAGTGGTCATTATAACGGTATAAATTTAAAACATAATAACATGTAAAAAGGTGAAGACTCAAAAATTTACAATTTACTATATAATTATAAAATTACAAAGATATGAACTTCATTTACATCAAAATTTGATAATTTACGAAATAGGTATGTTATTTATTTCTAATATTATCGGAAACGAATATTTTCCATACTAAACCTTTAATTTAGGGAATGTGCGAGACGACACTTTTTTTATAATATTATATACATAAGGGCACGTGTTACACGCGTAACGTAATCCAGACTCTGGCCGCTCTTCTACCATTAAAATATTAGCGCACGTTGGGCAGAATAACATTATTTTTATAATAATTCTACAAAAGCCGAATTAAGAATTAACATACATAAAACTTATTTTCATAGCATGTCCAACTCTAATACATAATTGGGAAACAATTATTAATCAAAATAAGTTTTATAATGTGAATGTGATCGAACTTCAACTTCAAATCAAATTCATGTCAAATTCTGAATAACATACCTATGTATGACACTTGACAACTGTCAAAGTAGTGAACAATTTAGTTCAGAATTATTTTGATGATCTAATATTTACAAGATTAAATCTATTCAAAATTACATATTATGTAATAAACCTAATCCACGCGGTATGGTGCCAAGAACGCTAGCTGCATTTCCTCGCTGAATAGTTAAGCTTAACCTTTGACCGAGAAAAGAACCAGCTCTCTTGTCACCAGCCGCGGTGTTAAGCCTAGGCATAAACTTTTAAAAAAATTTGATGTGCGGGGACCACACGGACCTAAAGTTTCAACAGCAATTATTTTCATTCACAAACATGAAAAGGTTTTTACAATATTAAATCTAACTAAAATAACTAAATTACATGTTATCTAATAAACTTAGTCCACGTGACATGGTCCAGCGTTCATAGTCTGTCCCATGACAATGAACGCTGTAAAGGGTTCGAAACGTAGGGAATTAAAATTAAAAATAAACGCGTTAAATCCGTAAAATTAGTTTCATTTATAAGTGAAAGTTGTTTACACATAAATAATACCCCCCCACCACTTGTGTGAATTACTAAAAATTAAATAAACCTATTATCCAATCTACAAATATATTAAAAATACATTCATGAAACTATAATAACCAAGTAAATAAAGTGAAGTGATGTGCGTATAAATTAAGACTAGGTCCTTGATACCGGGCCAAAAAATCCACAAAAAAAGCAAAATATGCTCAAAACAAATTATCATTCGATGTTTCTTGATAAATCGAACAACATCGATAATCGCTGTCATATATTGACTTTTGACTAACGCAATGTAGGTCTTGCGGCCAGTAAAAGAGCGCATTAGATTATAAATACTGGAGTGTAATGTAACCGAACCAGTGGTGTTGTGCGTAATGTGAAATCTCTGCTGTCGGTCCGCAATTTGACGTTTAATTCAATTCAACTGTAATATTTGATTGGGTGTATTAATGAAGCGATATCATAGTTATTTCCAAAAATTTAAGCGTGAAAGTTTGTGATAATACGGTGCGAACGTTACTTTGTTTAGAATAAAATATTGAGAATGTTGCAGTCTTTATTAGATAAATTTTGGGACGAAGATGTTTGGCTGCCCCCGAACACGACTTGGGTGGATATTGCTCCAGGACCTGATAAGAGTGTGGTGTACAATGATCACAGACATCTTCTATATCCCCTGCCGATGGCTATAGTACTTATAGGTCTACGGCATTTATTAGAAAAGTGAGTATTACACTTCAGTGCTTTTCATCGGTAAAAAGTGTGGCTGTGTGCTGATTATTTCACGTTCAGTGACTCACTGTGCGTTATCAATGAGATGTCCAGTGATAAGATCACGCATGATTCCCGTATGGACATTGCAGCGGGAAATATTATTATCCATACACGCGCCGCATTATTTATATTATATTTAAAGTAATTTGGTATATGTTATTATTATTTCATATGTATAGGCATGCAATTGACTATGAATCCATTTAAAGAAATATATAAAATAATGTATAATAATATATAAATTGCGTGTTTAAATATTAAACCAGTATGGTACCCAAAAGCAGTGGAGAGATATATTATTCCTTTATAAATAAATGTAAAATTTAGGTAATTTGTGTCTTTCTTTGAAGTGAAGAGTGATCTAAGTCTTTATTTTTTATTTTTCCTTAGTCCTTTACCTTTGTGAGTCTCCTATATAAAATGTAAATGTAACTCTGGCTGAGAAATTCCTCTACTGTTGATTCTTAAATATACAGATATTATTTCCTAATTATCTGTTAAATAAATCAATCATATTATATTTTTTAAATAAATTAGAAAATATAATAAAAACTTTATATCTATATTGTTTTTAATTTTATTATTTTTTTTTTTAGAAGATAGCCATTGCGCATTGACATTTTTCAACCACTGTAGGTTTGCAGATGCTTTGCCACCTTTTTGTAAAGTATCTCACTCACCAGACAAAACACAGAAGTGTTACACTTTCACTTCACTGTGGTTTTCTGTGAGGTTGTGGTACTTCCCTGAAAGACCTGCCGATTTGTGCGACAGGAAAGACTGTTCTGTGGCCCCCACACAAGCAAGGTTCCAGAAGTAGTATTCTTGTCTAGAAAGTAGTAGATAGAATTTTTTTATTAGTAGTCCCATTGTAATTTAGGTAGTAGGTTGCAGGTTACAGGTTACAATTAAGTTTACATTGTAATAACAATGGACACAAAAAGCAATATTAAATTTCGTTCGTAATTGTAATTGATTTCCAATAAAAAAGGAACATCATTCCATTTACAAAAGCCTTTCATACTTTCACTTAATCTAAAAGAGTTATATTAAACATGATTTTAAATAACTAACTGGTTAAAATAATGCTTAAGATATCTAAATTATAATTCAAAAGTCAATTCTATTCCAAATAAGATTCTATTTCGATGTTCAGATCCCACCACTGCCTTTGGCGATAAAGCATCTCCCCCATGATGTAAGGTGAAGTATCAGCCTATTCATGTCCCTCTGCCGGGCAAAGGAATCTTCTGTACAGACGATATCAGGGCATAGTCCACCACACGGCCCACTGAGGATTGGCGGACTTCACATATCTTCGGAATTTTTTTATGCATGTTTATTCCGCATGTTGTACTGATGGCTAATACTATTGATGTTTCACTGTGCTTATTATTTCCCAAATTAGCCAGTGCCTGGTGGGCATCGGTTCACCTAGAAAAATCGACCGTTTTTATATACAAAATTCCAAAAGTTCAAAAGTAATTTCACTGCCATGTATCGTACGTAACTATGTTCGTAGGAGTGGCCACGTCGTAAACGTGGAAAAACGGTTCGCGAGTTGTGAGCGAACATAGAGACAAACATACAATCTCTTTTACATATATGACAAGCGATCAGATCATCGCCGAAAAGCAAGCGCAAATGTGAGACATTTGTATTTGTGTTTGGCATGGAAGGGGTCGGCCAGTAGGCCCTTCGAAAATTTTGGCCCTTACTGTAGGATACAATTATCATGTGTTGTAAGGACGTTTTACATTCATAAATTTCACGTGGACAAACACACAGATTCGATACAATTATATGCGGGTCACATTAATAGTTGTCTCCTGTCCCACACGGACCCATAACACTCGGCGCTGAAACTTACCTTGGCTACTGCGCCACGGAGTCAACGGACATCAGACATCACGGAGTCACGAGGTAGTCACTCGCACGTTAGAATTAAGCCATTGGTGGAATCTACCGACTACTGGCCTTTAAGCCCATAGTTCGCTCCCGGCAAATAGACGTAGGCCGCACTATCGTTTTCAAAAGTAAGCGGTCTACAAATATAACAAAGCTGATGTTACTAAGATACTACGAGGATCAAGGAGGTGTTATACTTCTACGTTTCATTTGCATCAAGTGGGCCCCGGCTACTTCACTCAGCCGGGCAAAATGCAGAAGTACCTACAACACTTCCATTTCACGCCGTTCTTCTGTTACGTCTTTTGCACGTTACTTAAAAACCTCGTAGTGTCTTCGCAAACTCATACAAAACTGTCTATGATGAAGCTATATCGATTCTGTTCTATTCTATTCAACATTACATGACGCTTGAAAGCGATAGTATCATCCAAACAAGCAGAAGTCGAGACCGCGATTGTACGCGAGTATAATAGTCCGCCTCAATTTTCTTTGAATGAATGAATGAATATATTTTATTGCACACCAGAAATAAAACAAACAAAAATCCAAAACTTTATGTATAAGTGTACTCACTTACGTACTTGTAATACTTATGTACAATGGGCGGCCTTATTACTAAAAGTAATTTCTTCAAGGCAACCTTTGGATGTACTAAAAAGAAATAATTTTTCGAGTAAAGAAGTGAGTTCACTCAATGAATTAAAAAAACCTTATCTAAAATCAAAATTAATAAGATATTTTAATTTATAAATATACAAGTAAATAAGTAAATGTATATTCAAATAAAAAGAAATATATACATATAAATATTTTCTTTGTTCCAGATACTGGTTCGCGCCATTCGGAAAGTCACTAGGTATTAAGAACACGAGACCAAAGAAAGCACCAAATAACCCAAAGCTGGAGGCTGCCTACCACGCCTCCTCGAAAATTAGACATAAGCAGGTATGTATAACGTTTACCTGTAAAGCCATATATTATGTATAGACTAGTTATTGTTAACGTTCTCTAGATTCAAACTAAGCAACGGTTTTACTATGGGTACTGCATAACCGATACACATACTTTTCTTTTGTAAATAAATACGTATCATACATATTATAAAAACACCCAGATACTGGAAAAACTATGTTCATCACACAATATTTTTCCAGTACTGCGGATCGAACCTACACCCTCTGGCGCAAGAGGCATTCATTACCCACTACGCCAATCGGGTCGTCTTAAAAACTAATAAGCTTACCCGCTCACCAACCGGAACCCAAGACATCGTTTTATCATTTTCGAAACTTCCTTAATGACGGAGTCTGAGAGAGGCCTAGCCTTTATATAGTTTTGACAGTTCCACTGGTAGCCCAACCTCGCCTAGCCAACCATGTCAAGACTTGTCAGCCATCGGTGTTTTAGCAGTTTCAGTTTTAGACCCGTAAAATTGCATCTGAATTACGAGTATTTTAAGATTTCAAGTTGGTAACGTATTCAATATGGTTATTTAAAACCAGACCTATTTATCGAGATCTTTCAGTTATTCAATCGGTAAACCATCACGGCTCTACTATATCTGCTTACGTCGATATTTGAGTACCGAGATTTGTTCAAATGATATTTAGTTCAATAACATCTCGGTAGATATGCCACAAGAGAATTTGAAGAGCTTAAATTATCTCATATTTGGGTGGTAGTGCAAATAATTTGGATGTGGGTTGAGTTTCTGTATGATTTTTCCAGCTAGACTTTCTAAATTGGTACGGAAATGGCATGAAAGCGTGCCTTCAGACAAAGGAACTAACATACCAATTGGTCATAATAGACGATATTCTTAATCGTAAAAGCAAATGATTGCGTGTAGGCGTTTATTTTATTGATTTTTCTGATTAGATTTCTGGAACTTGGGTTGGCCGATAGGGTACTTGGTTTGGTAAAAATTAAATGTATATACAACATCAAGCTATCTCTAATACGATTTACATAATACATAGATTATGCATTCTTGGAATATTAAAAACTAGCTCCTGCCCGCGACTACGTCTGCGTACAATGGGCTGAAGGCGTAACATTCAGACAGAAAGACAGATATACACAAAAATATGTATATAAATTATAGCCTATGTCTTATTCTGACGTATAAGCTATATTTTTATTAGTAAGGATGTTTTGTAATGTACAGACATCTCTTTTTCGCTATAATATGGGATATATTATATGAAATATTATATGAAACGGTAGTAGTAATAAACAACAAAACAAATGGCCGTCAAATCGCAGTTTTTTATCTTATCTGTGCTCGGGAAAACCACGTCACTACATCGCGTGGTTATTAAGGGATTAGCGAGGATGACCTAATTTTGGCGCGATTAAACGAATTCACAATTCAGCATCCTAATATTGTTGTTAGTATTATATAGATATTATAGTACGATATAAAACTTTACCATTTTCGAATGGTCATGGCGGTTTTTCCAAGAATATAAATATGATACAAGTTTCGCATACCAATATTTGGTACCTCTTCAATGTTTGGTGCCCCCATGGCTGCTTTTCCGACAGCTATTTTAGGGTTCCGTATTCAAAGGGTAAAACGGGAACCTATTACTACGACTCCGCTGTCTGTCTGTCCGTCTCCAGACTGTCTCATGAACCGTGATATTTAGACAGTTGAAATTTTCAAAGATAATGTATTTCTGTTGCCGCTGTAACAATAATCACTAAAAAACAGAATAAAAAAATATTATAGTGGGGCTCCCATATAACAGACATGATTTTTTTTATGTTTTTATAGATAATGTTACGGAACCCTTCGTGCGCTGTTTTTTCCATCATCGACTTCAATTTTTCAATGAAAACACAGCTTGATAAAAACTTACCATTTTGCATATTTTGATAAGTACCCGGAGGACCGAGCTTTGCTCGGTTTGTTTTTTTTTTTTTTGGTAAATCTTGTATTTTGGAAATTACATTTAGATACAAATTACTGAGTAATGAAATATGCATAATGTTTTTCGATCTTACCGACGTAATAATAAGAAAATATGAACTGATGTTTTTCACAAAAGAAAGAGCTTTAAAAAAAAAGGGAAAAAAATAACAAAATAACAAATCGACAAAAAATTAAAAATAAAGAAAGCAAAGATCTGGAATCGAAAAAAAAGTAAAAAATTAATGTGTAAATGATCGTGACGCGAACCACGGCCGTCTGTTTTGGGGCCGCCCGATTACCGACCGAGCTATTTTGACATTTTGTCTTGCGGCGAAATTTACCGTCATATTCGAATTATATTTTTCATTCCTCAGAAAACAGGGATAAAAGGACATTTTCTTAAAATGAAACCTAGCTAGATCGATTTTTCGCCCCCGAATCTATGCACATACTAAATTTCATGAAAATCGCTGGAGCCGTTTCCGAGATTCCAATTATATATATATAAGAAGATATGGTATACCCGTAGACAAATTATTGTTTTTAAAAACATATTAAACAAACTATAATCTGTGCCTTAAATTATTTCATGTATTTATGCGTATATTTGATGACGAAGTTTCCAAGGGTTCGATTCCCATATGAGACTATTTGTGACAAACAAATTTTCAGACATTATGTATGTTAAACGTGTCCTTACAATACAGGATAATGTTATCTAAACATAAAGTTAAATAAAAAATGAATATATATTACAGTATTCACATCGATACGCTTACAGCAATCCGCGTGTCACACACCTAATTTCAAACTAATCCCCGTAGCTACCCTTGTTATCCGTAAACCAGATACTAAATTACCCCCGCAACAAACAAGTCAAGCGATTTTTGCCCCCAATACAGCGTGTCGTTACAACCGCGACAATAAATGGACACACATATAGGGGATGACTTTAAAATTCCTTCATCCTTTTGGCATTTCAAATGAAATTTGAGGAACATTTGACAGTTGGTTAGTTGACATCTACGATGATTAGTGTTTCAGAAACCGGGCGTCAGTCCTCCGGTATGGAAAGGCATGAGAGCTACTATGTTTATTTGGAAAATATTAAAAGCGAATGGAGCGTCGCGGCGAGTACTGACTCCGTAAAAATAAACGATCTTTTCCCGGCGGTGATGTCTCCAACAGCATAGTCTGCCAACGTGGTTACACTTTGATACTGTTGTAGTTGTCGCTGTTGCAAGAATGGGCACGTCGGTCCGGAGTAGTGTCACGATCACACAGGAGACCGGCGTGAAGCGGTAGTGTTATACTTCTGAAAGAAAGAGAAAGAAACAAAGAAATATTTATTCGTTGCATTACATTATAGGAGAAAAATAAAGGACAAGAAATAACACTAGAATTGTAAAAATGTATGCACCAAAAAGGTCTCCGCTCAGTATATAGCCCTGGCAGACAATACCACGGCACTGTTACTGCGGATACCTTTACTTCAGCGTTTCGCCTGGTGAGTGTGGTAGCCGGGGCCTTTTATAATGTGGCAACGTGTCTCGAATCCTACGGGCGTTATCACTTAACATCAGGCGAAACGCCGGTTCACTTGCCACCTTCTCAAATTAAAAAAAAAAAACAGTGCAATGCAATAGCCCTTATCATTCGATAAGCAATAATCAATAGGCCGAATGTGTGAATAGTTTTACACCTGCGCGATACACGATACAGTATCGCTTTCAGACTGATAGCATAGTAATTCGACGGCTACGGTTGCACGTGTAATTAAATTTTCGTGGTATATTGATTGCAGGATAATCTTCTAATTGATATCGTGCACTGTTCCGCTGTTATAAAGGTGTTTTGTTATACGGGTCAGTAGGTCTCGAACCACTGTTCGAGTTCTGACACTCGCGTCTTAATAACCGAGCGAATGGAGACCTCCCGCCGTCGGTTCGTCTTGAGAGTCTTGTAAACTGCGATATTACTGTTACGTCACACGCACTTATATTCAAAGTTTATGTAACTGAATATACAGAATCAGATCGCTAGTTGAAATCCCACTAGCGGGCGCCAGTCGTCTTCAACCGAGTTCCAAAGCGGAGGAGGTTCTCAATTCGACTGTATTTTTTTTTTAATTTGTTCACTCATCGACAGAGTGAATCGGTTGTGTTGATTCTTTTTTTATTTGAAAACCGGTGCTTCCCATGTGGTGCCATATTTCATTGATATTGGATCTTGGGCTCTGGAGATACGTAGGGAACTCCTGTCATTCAATTAAAAAATAATATATATAGATATTTGAAGTCGGTTTTGATTCTCGTTGATAAAAAAATTTACTTGTCTTACAAGAGACTCACTGTTACGGTTTGCCTGATCGCTTGGTACTAAATGCCATCAATGTATGTATAAACCTGATCGTAACTGGTCGTTTCGTAAAGGCAGGTGCGTTCCGAAACTCCAATTCTGAGATTTCTTTGCGTCCAAGAAGCATAGATTTGCTATCAGGATATTTTAAAATAGTCTATCGCTTTCACCAGCTGTGCCCGCCTAACTTTTTAATGTAATAAGACCTGAGTGTTGCACCATTTAACCAATATGTAACCATTAAACAAGACTTATTTTTTAATCTTTTGTTATTATTCGCGACGTTTCGAAAATAATGTAAAAAGCCCTGATTACTACAACATTTATTAAGTACTATTAAAAAGTTTATTTATAAATTGCTATTAATTATCGTTTTTATTTCTTACGTTTCGAACATTTTGCATAATCCATGATCTCATGGTGATGTTGTTTATGAATTATGACTCACTCGTTGCGCAGTCGCCAAGCGATTGTCTTCGGCGCCGGTTGTCGTGGGTTCGATTCCCACACGGGACAACTATTTGTGTGACCCACAGATGTTGTTTCGCATCTGGGTGCTCTGGATGCTCATGCGGCATCATCGGCCCCTATAGCGATTACCAACTCTAGTTTGTAAAAAAAAGTAGTAACTTAGTGATAAATTTTAGTCAATTCTGTGGGAGTTCCACTGGCGATGATGAATATGATGATCTTGATCTTAGACTTAAGCCACTAAACGCTCGAAATAGGCAACTCTGTCTAAAAGAGGTGGGACTATATCCACTCAAAAGGTGTCTTAAGAAGTGGGACTATATCTACCAAAAAAAAAAAACAGTTTACCAATCTACTATTTGTCAAACACGTTTAGCGCTTAAATAGATGTCAGTCGATGTGCTAATATTTTTTTTTGGTATTTAGTTGTATGCTAGTGACATTGGAACCAGATTACAGTGTATTTTCGATGTGTGTAAATCTCGTAAGGCCGAAGACCGACTAGAGCTACCACTAAATTATATATCATTAACTTAAATACTAATGTTTCTGTATTCATTCGTTTTATATAACAATTTGGGTATTTTTATAAGTGCGATGTGCCCGTTTTCGATTTAACTGGCACTTTGGCCGTAAATGCCAGTCCAGTTGGTTGTCGGCCTTATCTGTTTGAACCCACTAACTGTACGCTGACAGTAAGCTTCTTAATCATTGTCGTGTGTGTTTTGTTTACAGTTCTATTTGAGCAAGGACGAGGTAATTGCACAATTTTCTATTCTATCACTTTGCAGTTTCACGCACTGATTGTCCACGGCTTCTTGGGCACGCGATATCGATGTTACATACCCATTATTTTGCTTACTTAATTAATTCATCTTTTCAGGTTCTATCATTTTTAGTTCTAATAATCGACATAATTGATTGCACGCTGCAGTGTGGACTCGCCATGTTCTAAACATTTACGCAACGTTAGAATCAAAGGTATAAACATCATTTCGACCTAAAGAGACTACCTCTTTCGACTATTATTAAAACAAGAGCCGATATTAGAAAGCTGTATAACGTAAACTTCGGTCTCTTTCACTTTGTTCATAAGTGGTAAAAATCTTTATTTTACGTTTCCCAAAAATTTATATTTTTTTTACATAGGTCACTTTAATACTAACGGTGCGATTTGTTTGATATTCATATCATTGCTTCGGTTTTTGCGGTCGGGTAAACCTACCACGGAGCTGGAGATGTAGTTATAAAATTAATTCCCCACGTTGCGAATTCATTTTATTTTTCACGGGCCCGGGACGTACACAACGAGTTCTGCAAAGTATGCGAAAGTGTTTTTAAATGGTGTTTACATTTAATTTTAGACGACGAACTAAAAAAAATAATATAACAAAAAAAAAAACGTTAAATTTATTTCATTTAGTAACTCTCAGTAGTCGCGTAAATACAACGATCGAATCATTATTATTTTGTTTTGCTTTCAAACTTCCGGAAAGATGTATTTTACGCAGTGAATTTTTAACCATTTGGGTGGTGAAGTATGAGGAAGCGGAGGAGGGGTAGCCCTGCTTAGCGGGGCGCAGTTTCGCGCGAGTTTTGTCGACGCGCCGCGTCACCAAGTCATTCATTACCTATTGGGTGTGTAGTGATGGGCCGTAGGATACTATCGATAGTATCATGGAAGGCTTTCGAAAATGTAATGTAATGTAGAATAGAAATTTTGTCGCCTTCCACAGACATCGTGTAGCCTATTGGTCCTAGCGCCATGGTAGGTGAACAATTGCTGTGGTCCCAAGTTCAAACCTTATTGAGTGATACATCTTTTTCCAATTTTAATTTGTTTTTATTTCATAAAATGTGGAAAAAAAATATGAAAAAATTATAAAACCATTATATTTCGTGTTCGTAAAATAATAATTTTCGTTTTAGGGTGAAAAACTAAATATTTTAATAAAACAAATTAAAAACAATATACAATATGACTTGTTAAAAATTTTAAATAGTGAAAAGTTGGTTTATTATCTGATAGATTGTTTTCCAACTGTTGCGTTTTACGTTCAACAAGTACAATAATATTTCGTTGTTATTATATATAAAAATAAAAAATCAACAAAAGTTAAATGGTAAATAAAAAAAATACCTACAAAAAAGAAAATCAATAAACATAACAAAGAAAGATTTGTTAATGTATTACGTTCATTTTTGGATTTGAATTTCTCTTTTAGAGGTAGTTTTATGATTTTTTTTCTATCGAGAAAATATATCGAGAATATGTTTTGAAAAAAAAAACGTTCCATTGGAATGTAAGATCAAGATTAACATTTTTCTTTGCTGCTATAAAATAGATTTTGTTAAAAAATCTTTTCAAAAACCTATTTTTACTGCATACAGCGCCTTAATAATAAAATATTTGTATAATTTATTATCTTTATCCTTTGATAGTCTGTGTTTTGTCCAGTCATTGTATCATCCAATCAATTCTATGTAGATGTGAATGTTTATTTGTCTCCTTTTTTGCTTTTATCTAGCCGGTATATTCATATACTAATATTTCGCCAAAGTTTACGATATTTAGCAAGTTATCTGAGCCATAGCGATATTGAGACCCGAATTGCACGAACATCCATTAGATTTTTTAGGGTTCCATGCCCAAAGGGTTACCCTTTGGGTACGGAACCCTACTACTAAGACTCCGCTGTCTGTCCGTCTGTCACCAGGCTGTATCTCATGAACCGTGATAGCAAGAAAGTTGAAATTATCACAGATGATGTATTGACGTCGCCGCGGTAACAACAAATACTGAAAAACAGAATAACGAAATGTTTAAGTTGGGCTCCCATATAACATCCATTTTGTGACGTTTTTATGGATAATGGTACGGAACCCTGCTTGCGCGAGTCCGACTCGCACTTGGTTTATTCATATTATATGTATATTCATACCGTTAATGTCTTTCCGGATCCTTTTACAGAGTGCCGGTAAGTATTTCTTTTGTATACAACGTTTGGGAAGCAAGCCAATAAGGATGACGTCGTCTTACGCCCGGTTGTGACCACCAGCTGTGAAATGGCTTGTCAAATGTGATTTGAGTTGATCAGAATGATGATCAATTAAAACAGTTAAACATTTTGGCAACACAAATGACGTTCGACAGCTGATTAGTTAATTTCTACGATGATCAGTGTTTCAGAAACCGGCCGACTTATTAGCCGAAGTTCGTATTGGGCACGAACGATTTTTTTTATGTGAAAAGGTGTGCCGGCGGTTTTTTTTTAATGTGAAAAGTTGCCAAACGAGCAGACGGTTCATCTGATGTTAAGTGAATACTGCCGCCCCTGGACATCTGCTACACCCAAGGGTTGCAGATGCGAATCTTTTGAAAATTGGGCTCCGGCCACCTCACTCACCGGACGAAACGCAGAAGTGTAACACTTCCACTTCACGCCGGTCTTCTGTGTGGTCGAGGTACTTGCCCGGACGGATCTGCCCATTCGTGCAACGGAAGACCGTTGCGTGGCCCCACCACATGACAGTCGAGTTATTATAATACACTTTATCTATAAGCATGACTCCGTGGTGCAGTTGCCAAGTTGGGTCGTGGGTTCGATTCCCACACGAGACAACTATTTGTGCGACCCACAGATAGTTGTTTCGCATCTGGGTGTTTGTCCACGTGAAATTTATGTATGTAAAACGTCCTTGCAACACAGGAATGTGAAGGCAATTTTACCCGGACCATTTTACAGGATATCGTTTTTCGTTGGTAATGAACATTAAGGTAAAAATCCAACGAAGGAAGATGTTGTCTTCTTTCTGTTGGTTAAAACGGGACCCTATTACCTACTAAGACTCCGCTGTCTGTCTGTCAACACGCTGTGTCTCATGAGCCGCGATAGTTAGACGTTTGAAATTTTCACAGATGATGTATAACAATAAATACCAAAAAACA